>OY755173.1:5889416-7337611 GCA_963576735.1 Bedellia somnulentella | reverse complement strand
AATGCACATGAATATTTTAAAAAGTAAGGATTTTTAGTGCCTGACGGAATATAAGTGACGGATGTTTGCTGTACTGGCATGTTAAAATTTTCTTTTCATTATTAATCAGATCATGCCAATTTACAAAATAACTACCAACAATTACTGAATGTGCCGAAGAGGTTTGCCAGGGTCGTGAAGAGTGACAATCAATAGTCTCTGCCTCTATTAATTGTTTGGTCTCAGGAATCTCATATTGTACTCTTATCAAATATATCACAATTTGTGAAGATCAATAGTAAAATATTATTATTAGCTTATATCTAAAATGTTATAATGAACTATGTAGTGTTGGCTTAGATTAGCATTATCCCATTTCTTCTACTGCACTGGGTGTTCGTAAGAGACTCTGAGAATATTGTGGCATTTTAAGTGATTTGTTTTGCAATTTTATCACCACACAACTTTTAAAAATGCCTGAAAATGTTCTTATACCACAGTTCCAGCTACCTATTAGTATACTCCAGGGATGAATATATGTATGTTTTATTTTAAAGTATTAAAAACAAACTTATACCTCAAGTAACTTGCAAAATAAATATTATTACTTCGTAAATAATATTGATGTTAAACACATTGCGTTAAGGGTTCAAATCTCATATGCTTGACTCGTGAAAGAAGGGTGATTAATTACGGCTGAAACTGAATGTTGCATAAAAATAAAGCTTTAGATACGACAAGAGATTTTGATGTCACGTTGCGTACACTTTTATTAATTGACAGACACAGAATGTCTTTCTTTGTGGAACTTAAATATATTTAATAATGTGTTGTTTGTAAGTATTTCCTATCTTGCGTATATATTGTCCTAAAGATAAGTAGTAACAATATTAAATTAATAAAAATATATATTATAATCATATTTGAATTTGATAATTAAATTAAAAAACACCATAGATTTACAATGTCGTTCGACTACCGTTAAAACTTGAATTTAACCTTACGCCGGTTTCTATTAGTAAAACCTTAAGAAAGTATTTAATTTATGAAAGTAGTCATGAAAAAACGATTATTCATCCATTTAGGTTTATTTCGACTTATTCAGTAATAAAAATGACTGTTATTCAATAATAACATTCATGAAATAGTGAAATAGATTAAGATGGAAAACTATTTAATCAACATCTTAAAGCAATACGTATTTAAAAAACACCAAATTTTACAATGAAAAAAAATTACTCTTTTTTCTCTTCTTCAATTTTTTCACTAAAAATCATCTCTTCTGAAATATTTTTATTTGCAAATATTTAATTACACCTTAAGTTTCCAATGGTGCAAGCAGTGACTATCAATAGTCACTTTGAACCATCCTAGCAAGCCTCTTAAGCTTCGTTTACATTTTTTTTCAATCCCCTATATTATTGAGACTTTGAACATCTGATTTTGTAAGCAATTTGTCTATTTGGGTTAAATAATTTTAAGATTTCATAAAAAGGTAAGATTTAATAGGAAATTAAAAGTTATGAAGATTTATTATATGTGCTTCATCTCAAAATCTATCTACTGACTGTATCTTGATCAGAAGGGCAAGCACGAGCTCTATAGTATTTTATCGACACGATAATGGTGAGAACGAGATGGCAGTATACGATACTAAGTAAGTTCGTAAGAGATGGCTGCTTTATCCCACGCGATAACTAGTTTAAACACCGCTCGTACTAGGCAACTTACGTTGGAAGTTTTTTTTTAAGAACTACTACATTTTTTTTTCTTTATATTTTTAAAAATCTTATTTTGCAAATTAGAGCAGGCTTAATTTTTCAAACTTTTTGGATTAGGAATAGTTTTATCTTGTGTATAAAACATTGCAAACCATTCACAGTTAAAATATCTTATCGATTTTCACCATCATATATATAGTTAGAAGACAACAATAAAATTATGAAAAATAAAATAAAATCTTTATTTCCACAAAATTGTAATAATATAGTCTATAAAATAAAGTAATAATTTGAACTGAGCTTTATTTCACATACATACATACATATACTCATGGCTATAAATCCCTAGATGGGGTAGCCAGAGCTAAGGAATTGAAAATTCCTCAGCCACTTTTGGAAAGATAACTGGGGAAAAGATGGTAAAATAAAGTTTGTTGGTGATGGGTCTCCTCATCGCCCAAAAATCCCTTAAAAGCCCCAATACCGTTAGTCGCCTTTTACGTACACCCACCGAAAGAAATGGGGTAGTGCTATTCTAAGCCGACACTACACTACGTATATATTTTCATAAAAGGGTTCATTTTAATGCAGGTAGCTTGAGTCTGGGCTTTGAAACAAGCACAGACCACCGTGGCGATTCTCATTTAGGTATGCATAGTATTGATCACTACTTTGTATGGTCTTCACAAATTGGCCTTGCGTCCCTCATTTATAGCAATGGGAATCAAAAACATAAGTATAATGATAAAATCATTTGTAAAAGTAATTAAAGTTATAGCTAAGTAGATATTAAGTGATTGGATATGATAATGATTTTTTACAAATTATTTAGGAATCCAGGTGAATCTGTAAACTTATTGGAGTCTAATGCTGTGTGTGTCAATTTTTTGTATCTATTTATAGTTTTGATTTCATAATTGTATACCGTTAAATCACAAATTATTTCAAAGTAGTAAGAACACTTAAACGTTATTCTGCAACAATAAAATCCAACCAATTTGTTGTACATACTGCATCTAGTGGTATAAAAATCTTTTTACTTTATCCACATGAGTTTCATTACCACCCTCTTCTTTACAAACCAACGCACAGCAAGTGCCTTGATTTAAGATTGACTTTATAAAATAACTACTCAAAGAGTTAGATTCTCAGTTGTAATTTACTCAATAAATTGTTAATTCTATTTTTACATATATTTTTATCAAATATATAAAAACATAACCAAAACCTCTGAAGGGTGTAACCAGAATTTGGGGATTAACAATTATCTGCAATTTATATCGTTTTCGAAAGTTAATTTGTTTTATTATCTATATATCGAAAGCCGTCATTAACGCAAGTCGTTTCTATAAACCGTTTTGATTGCAAATCCCAACTCATAAAGTTATCGTGCAGATACCAACAAGACGCTTCAACTCTTAAAAGCGCGGTAGCTTCTTCTTGTAATCCCATTTTAATTGCTCCCACAGTTCTGTTATTAAATTTGAGAACAGAAATTTATTATCGTGATCAAGAAAAGGCTCAAGAGGCGACAATAGATGATATCGGTGCTAATTCGTTAAGTAAGGCGAGTCGCGGCACTGTTTCGATTCTTTGATTGATCGACTGTCAACTATTGTTTATCGCTTAAAAGCCTTAAAGGGGGTGAGTTTTATCTAATAAATTTTGCTTTAAAAGTTGTAACTTGCAATTTACTCCAAAATGATTTTTCATGGCGATCTTAGCTATATATTTTTGAAATAAGAAATATACTTAAAATACCTAAATAATTATTAGCAAAATATGATTCTGATAAATTCATTATCAAACCTGTTAATCTAAAATAAAGAAGCATGTTATTTGCTGCTTTAAGATTTTTTTTGGCATTGTTTATTCTGCAAAACCGTTAGAACCGGAATTTAAACAGTGTGAAAAATACTGATATTAAAAGCTGGTAATTAATTGCTCGGGTGTCGGCTAACGGCAGTGGTATGGCATCATCTCATCACAGAATCACACGTCCCCCGCTGTGGAGCGACAACCGCCCGGATTAATCGAAGACTGCAGTTACGATTAGTCGATGATTAATAGGCGCACGGCGACGCCATCTGCCGAATTAATTGCTTCATTTCCTCTCGCAAACTCAAAATGGAATTTTGTACTTCACTTCGTCGAAGCTTACCGTTTTTGCTCGCACTATACTCGTTCACCTGTGTTATGGACTCACTGATTTATCGTCACTTTCAGCGCTGCCAATTTTCGAAAACATTTTATTTCTCGCCTCAGTTAATTCGAAATCACAGCGAGTGTACGTTAATCCTCCACTTGTTTATAGGTAGGGAATAAGACAAACAAAACGGGTATAGAATACGGGTGGGACAATACATGTAAACGGTTAAACGTTATAAGAACAACTAAAACTTCTTCGTTAGCTTGGAAACTTTCACAAAGAAACCCGCATGATTTCTGAATGCGTGTAATTTTTCAAACGTCATATTTTTTCGTAACAGTTCCAGCAACATTTCAGATAAAGTTGGCCATTGTTCGTTCACGATATTTGAAAATGTTTTTACCTTTTCTTTGACGCTTTGTTACGGAAAGTTCGATAGTGATGGACGCGAGCCCACCGAACATTCTCCATTTCGATTCACTCGCTACTTCCTCCATGGAGCACTCACACAGCATTCGAATAATAGCCTCATTTCACAAACCAATTTATTATATTTGGCATGTAACTTTTTCTATTGGACCTAAAATGTTCAGACTTTATGTTACGCACGTCTTTATTATGGTATAAAATACATTATGCGACACAAATCTTGTATTTTTTTATTAAATCGAGATAGTAGCCCTATTAGAATAACAAAAACCTGAAAATTCAATCATCAAACATCAATTTTTAGTTTAATAGTATGTTACTCTTATTTATGATTTCTTGTTTTTTTTATTCTCTATAATGTATGGTTTGAGCATTCGAAAGTAAGAGTAGGAATTTGTAAATAATAAATGGCCATAATGACTTAACTTATAACTCATGAAAAACTATATGTATTTTTCATAAACGGTCCTATGAAACTTACAAAAAAAATATCTTTACCGTTAACATAATAAAACATAACATATATAAACAAAAGTAGTGTAAAAAGCTGGTGCCTGAAGTAGGCTATTCACTTGTGGTGCAGGTAAAAAAATGATTTATTGTATATCTAAGGAATTACAATTGCGAATAAATAAAGAAAAAAAAACACGACACAGGCGGGAATCGAACCCGCGACCTCGGGTATACGCCCCCGTCGTACGTACTTAGTTAGTAATAGTCCCCACATGAGGTTCTCATGAACAAAAATATTTAAATTACAATTGCGATCACTAAACTCATTGTTTTTAATACCAGATTTTCATAAATATATTCTAAAACTTATGATATTAAATTTTTTTTTAGGTGATGGATGCATATTGTCTTCTAGGATCAGAACTCTACCAATCTACATTTCCCCGCGAATGTTGTGAGAGGTACTAAAGGATCAGAAATATTTAATATGATCAGTAGGAGATATAGTTTAAAGCCTGTTCTTTCAATTGTTTTATTAATATTGATGATAATATTTCAAAGCTTCTTTATCTTAGACTTTTATAGATTTTTCACAACATGTATATTATAACGCAAGCAAATCATAAAAACGCTAGTAGTAAGAATATTTTGTCGCTATTTACAATGCTGAACTCATATTTTGTTTCCAAGCATTATATTATATTAGGCAAATCCAAGTGTCACCATAACGTAACTCGAGCGGTGTGTTTGGTAGATTGTATTAAACAAAAGGGAATTAAATAGCTGACAGAGCTGCGCACCGAGCCGCGACCAAGTTGAAGTATGAACCACTTTATTCTACCTCCACTGAAAGTATGAAAGCCTAGTACACAGTAGAATATTTTTATGCTGAAATTTTACATATTTTTGTGAAATTCTTCATATGGTATTAATTGTAAAATTTATAATTAAGTCATCTTTTAAATGTTATTGTATGTATGTAAAGTTTTGAATTACCTGATTTACTAAAATAAAATTGTTCAAGTGCGAGTCGTGTTCCATACCATGTTCTATTGAGAAGGGCAAAAATACACATTATTTGATAATCGTCATAGCTCAGTGGGTAGAACACTCGCTTGTCATGCAGAGAGGCAAAGGTTCAAATCCCGAGTCGGACCTATACCTAAGTGTCTTTCATAACGTGATATGTATGTTTAATACATCACCGTTTTTAACGGAGGGGGAAAACATCGTGAGGAATCTCACATGGCGAAGATGTACTTCTGGAAGATATGGCGTAAACGTTTCTGTCTTGATTCTTTGTTGGTAAAAATTAAGTATCAACGGTGGTGAGTCACATGCTACTTCACTCAACAAGAACTTAAAAACCTGCATAGCCTCGGTTGCCATCTACGCCATAAGTAGAAAGAAATGGGGTCATGCTATTCTAAGCTGACACTATGAGTACTCAGCACATTCATTAATAATCAGTTTAAATAGTCGTTTCATAGATTGCTCTGACTAAGGAGCTAAATATCGTTTGACGGTAAATAAATATATTTTTAATTCCTTGACTAAAAAGTCAAAATTTATCTTAAAAAAAAGTATTTCAACAAACGTTTACACCTGAAAATACTGTTGGATATTGAAAAACTTTAATCAATTGGGATGCGACGGCAACTTTTAGTAAAGTCATTGCAATGCGAGCTACAGTTCATTTACACATAATAATTGTATTCGACGGGGTGGCTGCCGGCCTATTATCATATAAATGAGAGAAAAAGCAATGGTAGGCTATTAATCAAGGCTTTTGACTAAATAAATTGACTTTACGACTTACTACTCTATCTGACAATCAGTTTTTTACAAAGACACCTGCCAATTCATAAATACTCTTACATTGTGTATAATTAAAACATTGATTTACTAGATATTAAAAAGTAATGTTAAGTTCGTTATTATGTAAGCAAAATGCTTATAAAACAGTGTCTACGCTGTGTCGTAGTCGGCTGCTTCAGCGGAGCGGGCGGCGCGTAGTCATTGCAACACTTGTTACGACGCACAGTGTGCCCTGCAAATTAATGCATCTAACTCTTTAAAACTACCATCATAATTCCATGCCCACATTCTGTCACAGCAGTTCCTGTGCTCGGTAACTTTGCAACTTGGCATTCACGATTTATAGCGCTACCCTATACTCTGAAGGAGATAAGTCATTGTTTAAAACTGCAATCTTTGGGACTTGTTTATTCTAACTTTCATGCATGATCGAATACTTTTAAAAGTTAAAGTTGTTGTTACTTCCATGAAATAAGAACGCAACAAAACATTTCAGAAACACTATTCAATGTTTCGGTTGCTTTGATATTAAAAGGTCAGAAAAACGATGTCAGCAGTTTGGAAGTTTTTGTCCTAGTTAATAGACCCTTTATGGTTTAGCGATCCAATTTCATGCTTTCGTGAATTCGTGCACCGATGTTATTCGTGCTAGAAATTTCACTTACGCAAAGTTTATGATTAATTGAGGCAATAACTGCTACAATGTGTCCTTGCTGAAACCTCGGAGGTCTAAGCTTGCAAACAGGAAGACAGCGTTATACTAGCTAGATAACGCTAAAATATCTGCTTTAATTTTGTGGCTATAAACACCAAATGTTCACTCAAACTTGTATTATTTAGTATACTTAGTATTCTAAAACCAACGAAATGTTTGTAATGCAGCAATGATATCACCTAAAAGTGATATAATATCTTAAATATCTCAAAGAACAAAAAGAAAAACATGAATATTACATAATTTATTCTTGTTCACCAGAATCTTGTTGGTATTGATATTTAATGTTTTAATTACCGATACATTAGAAATATTTTACAATTGGTTTAAAATTAGTGAATATGCATTTTTTATTTTCTTAGCAATTATTAGTATTAGCAAAAATATCCACTTAATTGTGTTTATTATATTTCGGTCAATAAAAATTTACGTCAATTTTTGTTTTTTCTTAAATTTTTATTTAAGAGCTTACGATAAACGGTAAACTTTTAATTTTATAGCTTGTTGTACGGTAAGCTTATTTATTTTCTCTGTCGAAAAGGTGTCGTCATGAAAATTCTGACTTTTTATTATCCCAACACGACGTTTCATGTGACACGGGTTTTTGCTGCTTATTTTGTTATTTTCCAAGAACGAAAAAGCGATTACTAAAAAGAGGATTTTAAACTTAAACTCATTGTTGTTCTGTTACTTGATAAGTTTTTTTTTGTAAATATGCGTGAATACGTTTTCAATGTGCTAAAAAAATGATTTAGTTTTGCAAGCTACAAATATATGTAGTCAGTATGTATATGGAGTGAAGTATATATGTAGAATATATTTGGTCTCAAGTTTAAAAATACAACCGATTTTTATTTTATCTTAATTTATTATTAAATTTTCAACACTGTACTTCATTAAAGTATCTATTGCGCATACCATACTATTTACATATTATGTACATACATACATACATATTCTCACGCCGTTAGTTCCCATTGGGGTAGGCAGAGACTATCGATCGCCACTTTGTACGATCCTGGCAAACCTCTCTGGCTTCGTTTACATCCATCAATCTTTTCATACATGCTCTTTTATTCTTCATACTGCGGACACCTGCCTTTTTGAGCACATTTTCTATTTGATCCAAATGTGTCCTCCGAGGTCGTCCTCTACTAACATTACCTTCCACATTGGCTCTATATATCTCTTTCACCAATTTACTGTCATCCATCCTCTCTATGTGCCCAAACCATCTCAACATTCCTTTTTCTATCTTTCTTACAATATCATCTTTTACACCACACCTTTCACGAATCACATCATTCCTCACACGATCACATAACCTTACATTACACACTTTTCTGAGGGATCTCATTTCTACTGCATTCACTCTACTTTCATGCTTCTTCTGCCACACCCAACATTCACTGCCATACATAAGCGTAGGAACGAGGACAGCATCATGCACAGCCATTCGGGCCTTTTCAGACACCGACTGACTAGACATTAGACTATCCAGTGCTCCATTTACCGCATTACCCTTTTTCACTCTTCTCTCGATATCTTCATCACACTTTCCATCCCTAGTAAACAAACTTCCCAAATACACAAACTCTTTCACTTGTTCCACGTTCTTACCATTAATCTCAATCACGCATTCGGTCATATTCACCTCTCTTTCAAAAACCATAGTTTTTGTTTTATCCACATTCACCCTCATTCCCTTTTTTTCAAAAGACGCACATGCAATATTCATCATCTCTTGCAGCTCTTCCACCGATGATGCAAGTAGCACTTGATCGTCGGCATATAAGAGGCATTTAATGATGAATCCACCCATTCTCAATCCATAATCACTTTCACGCAACTCTGTTAAACAGTCATCCATGAACAAATTGAAGAGCCACGGGGAAGCTACACAACCCTGTCGGACACCCCGAGAGATCCCGAACCAGTCAGTATTTTCCCCGTTTACTCTCACACATGCACTGGAATCCTCATAGAGTGATACAAGTGCACGTATAAGTCGACTCCCCAAACCGAACTTGGATAACACCTCCCATAAACACTTTCTTACCACCCTATCATACGCCTTCTCTAAATCAATGAAGGAGCAATACACCTTTCGGTTCTTAGCTAAGAACTTTTCGGTGATGCTCCTTAAAGAGAAGATTTGGTCCATACATCCCATTCCCTTTCTAAATCCTGCTTGCACATCCCAAATTTTATCATCCGTTTCATTCATCAATCAAAACCTTTGCATACAATTTACCGACAATGCTGAGTAGGCTAATTCCACGGTAGTTTCTAGCCTCCTGGTGTGACCCCTTTCCTTTATATAAAGGCACAATTACCGCTTTGCACCAGTCTTGTGGCACTTTGCCACTCGACCAGCATTTTTGGAAAAGGAAGTACAACCAGGAAGCCACCACCCCTTTACCAGCCCTCAGCATTTCAGTATAAAAAAAGTATAAAAAAATTAAAAAAAAATTAGACATATTATGTGATTAAAGAATATTTGATTATGAAGTGCTGACTACCCGTTTTTGAGATGAACGTGGTGAGTATAGTTATGTAAGTAAGTTTAGTTAATTAAGTAAGGGTATTATATGTTTGTTTGTTCTAAAAGTTTAACATTATATAATTTTAAATTATTTTATTCAACTCAAACGTTCACGCTATATAATCCCAAAGGGGAAGGTAGAGGTATTAATACTTCTAAGCATCACGTGAAATTATCACCTGGTGTTCAGACTACCAGCGTTTTGCTTGGACAGTGTATTTACGTGATAGGGGGCAAGCCTATCGCAATTTTTTCGGATACACTGTCAAATTACAACTTAGTCAAGAGAGTTTATTCACGATGTTTTCTCTTATCGTTAACAACCGACATAAATTGACCACACACATGAATTTAAAAAAACTACATTGATGTACAAAAAGCTACACTCCTCAACATGATAAGCGCATGGTCTAACCACCGACCTATCTTGGTTTTTATGTTAAATAAATACACGAAATTTATAGAATTATACTCCATTATTTAAATTTTATCCAATACAATAAAATAATACTAAGATTTACTTCAATCTATTTCTTGATTAAAAAGCTAATCTCGCAATAAATTTTTAAACAATATTTTTTTTATTATAACTAAACCTGTCAACAAAGTTATAATCTATGTAGATTTCAATTTTCAATTCAAATGAAAGAAAACCAGAGATAATTCTGAAGAAGAACACGTATCTATAATCACTGAGCTTATATAAACAACCTAGAAACAAACAAATACTTATTAAGATCTCTTTACATAGAAGTTATTGTGATGTTTGGAAGCCAACTCCAAACAAGAATAAGGGTATGTAACAATCCGAAACTCCGAAGGCTTTCGAAGCAAACAGCACGTTCTCTGAAACTTAGTTAAACCTCCACAAAATTTCAAAATCAACCTTCCCACAACGTAATTAATACCAAAAACTATTTTCTGTGTATCGGTGAACGTAGTAACGTGTTTTTAATTAAACTGAAGTAGTTTTAATAGCTTATGCCACATGTTGCGCTAGACGGGGAGTTGTGAGTACAGGGAGCTGATTTTTATTTCGAAACTATGCGTTTTGCATGAGTGTTTTCATGTGATAGCTTTTATGTTTATATACTTTACGATACTTCTATCTTTTATTAATTGTATGGGCACATAAAACTTATCTACCTAGGCTTAATTATTAACATGATCTGGATATGTATTTGTTTTATTTTTTTTACAATAGGGGTTTTATAACTATAATGTTAAGTAGCCGTACTAACGCAGTACCAACTTAAGAGTCCGTATTCATTTAAGCGAGAAAAACAACATTACCTATATATCTCTATACATACAAAAGAAAGTGGTGTTAGTTACACAATCTGGCTGAACATTGTTAGAACCAAGAAAAGGACATAAGGTACGCATCATCATGCTAAATATCGTAGGAGGTAAGCAGTAAAAAAATATGTTACACCATCCGTGTGAAGCAGGGACGGATCACTAGTATGCCAATAAAATACACCCTTCGTAGAAACATGCATGTTTTATATTGTGCTTGATATTTTCATTTGAATGATGTCTATGATGATGCACAGTTGTTTGTCACGTTCTTCCTTACAAATGTTTCCAACTTTCAGACACAAAACAATGGCTACTCTCACACAGCAAGAACTCATCTGCGTTAGATGAGTCTAGGCGAGGAAATACGGAAAGAAGTATTTTTTGCATTGAAATATAAGAGACAAGCTTTTGTCTCATGTAAACATGATGCGTAAGATAAAACTTTTGAAAATATCAAAAATATGCTATAAGATCATCTTTTTGCTAAAAACAGTTTTCGAAATGACAAATAAGTGTAATTCGTTTATGGTTCATTTGTAATTATCATGCCTCCTTCATTAATAATCTTATATATTTTTTTGCAGGTTAATTACAATATCGTAATTATACGTAAACGTACCATTTTAATTAGTTCAAATTACACATACTCGTACTATGTTGATGTTTTTCTTTGGTATTTATGGCAAAGTTTGAAGACTCAATTATATGAAAAAGCTTTTATATATTTGTGGAGTGTCGGTTTAAAATATCACTAGCATATTTCTTCTAACGTGTTTCACATAAGGCCCTACAGGGCTTCGGGTCTTTGAAGTCCTGTTTGGCGATGGCAGGAGACTTATCACTAACCATCCTTTATTTTTATATTATTTATTCTACTCAACTTTGAAACATGACTAATGAATTAATCATTCTCATTTAACCATAGATTATGTTTTTTTATTATTAAAGGTTTATTATTAGTACATCTATGCAATTAACATTAACATACAAACAAAATAATGACGGTACACGCATTTTTTATCGTTTCATCTATATATTAAGTCTAGAATCTATTTAGTTGTTTAATCTTAACGAGTAGTAATAATAATCTATGAACCATTATTAATAAAATGGTTTTTGTGACAACAATTTTCCTATATCTTATAACTTTATAAGAGCAAAAAAGTGTCAGCTTCCAATATTGCTACTTTATCTTTTCCAAAAGGTTATACTCGTGTGAGGTGATTAAAGAAAGTATTGATGAGGGAGAAATAATATTTAATTAAATCTAGAGACCAGCTTAAAGGACACTTAACTAGTGTAATTAAATTACAACTTTATTTTAAAAGTTATAAGGAATAAGTTTATTTTAAGCGTATTTAAATAATGAGTTGTTTTTTAAAAACTTTAATGAATTTGTGTCTATTTCACCTTATTTAAGTTCCAAGGCTGTATAAAGGATTCGCTCCTATTACTAAGTGACGTTTTCTCGGAGGACTACATTCTAGTAATGAATATCTTAGATGATTTATTCTATTAATTTCATTTGTACATCATAGGCCTATTTGATCTTGCTAACTTAGTGATTAATATTATAAATGGAACGAGAATTAATGTGATTTCAGCGTATGATATTCCATCATGTTAATCTTTTTATTGTTTGTTAAATGTGGGCAGTACTTTGAGTATTCAGTTTCTATCTGTTTAGTATATCACATACATACATACATATACTTACGCCATTATTTCCAATTAGGGTAGGCAGAGAGTATTGATCGCCTCTTCGTTCGATCCTGGCAAATTTCTCTAGCTTCGTTTACATCCATCAATCTTTTCATACAAGCTTTTGAATGCATATATCACAGGTAACTGAATTCTAAAAATAGTATCATTTGCTATATTAAACATGTATTAATGTTTTCTGAAATATTATCAGATATCATCATCATATCACTCCACTTGAGACTACCCTGTAAGGGATTATTTAACCCTAGTCTCATACGGCCTCGACCGGGATTCTAGCCATCAAAGACTTCTATGTATTATTGGCCAAAACAAACGACATCAATTGCCTTTCGAAGAAGTTAATTATCATAAATTATAGAAAAAAATGATTACTGAATCATTTGCTTACTTTTGGTTCAGTAACTGTAGAATAACCTAACCCAATTGGTATGTCTGTAAGTAAAAATATTAAACCCTAGATCTCTGAAGCTGTCTATGTATAAATGCACAAAATCATTATCCTCAGGAAATTGTACAATTCTATAATATCAAAAAATTACACTATGAAACGATGCTTCAACAAAGTTTTTAATGGTTAATAAAGCATACAATAAACTAAGTATTTCCTTTGCGAATTCAGTTCATTTGTCGACAAAAACCACACTTAGATAAATTCAAATAAGAAACAATGATATGTTGAATCAAACAACAAACAGGTAGGAAATTTAAAGAACCATAAATTCACATAAAATTAGGCAGAACAAAACTGTGTTGTGAGTAACGGTGGCGGGCGGGCGACGGCGGCGGCATGCTGATTATTGTTGAAAGGGTCCAGAGATTGAGCCCTATTCTTCTCGGGTCGTACATCAAATATTCTACAAGTTTATTCCTACTAAACGTTCTCAATGAAAATGAGACTATAAACTTTCCGGACGACGCAGAGTGATTCTATTAAGAATATGAAATGTTATTACCTCGGACGGATTATAAGAAGAAGCAGGTTCTCACAAATGAAATTGCTTCTTTCCTTTGGAATCCATTTAAAGGATTAACGATATGATTCTTGCGAGTAAAGACTTTGTCAAGCGAATGAAACATTTATTATTAGACTTAATTTACTTTGTTTTTGCGCGCTAAATGAGTTTTGGGAAACAAGGCGTTTTGTACAACAGAGAGTTACAGCGGTGAATGGTGACTTTTTAAGCCGTCGTTGGATGAAAAAGTTAAAACCCAGTTTAGTACTTTATTTTTGAAGGATATGAGCTCTGTACCGGGCTAGTTACTTTTTTGAAACAAAAGTAGTCTCATCTTTGAGTAAAACCACGTTTTTGTGGTAAAAATTAATTCAATATGACGTCGAGGTATATTACACTAGGTAATTTCAATGAGCAAAATTACGGCTTCTGGGTCTGTTTAATGACCCATTAATTTCAAGGTATGTAGCTTATCGTAGTCGACGTAAACTTTGGGATAATTTGACCAGCATTCGACTTAGTTTCGGACAGAGTGTTTTGAAACTACTAACCGAGCGATTTCGACAGAACAATTCCTAGTTCACCATTGTTATCTTTAACGATTCTCAGAGAGAGTTAAATAGTGCCATTGTTACGATATTAAAATAAAAGACCATGGAAAGGGAAAAGGAAGTTTCTGTTAGAAATACTTACCACATTCCATTTGTTTTAAGAAAAAGACTTACCTGAAAAATGCAAAATGAATTATTATTTCACAATCATTGGATAAGCAGAGAGAGTAAAAACTATAACAATCTGTTGTGTGATATTTTATACTGATTTAGGTATCCATCATCATCATATCATCATCAACTATAACTTGGAAACAACTCTTATTTTTTAGTAAATTGTCAAGTATTCTATTCTTTGTATTCGACATGTCATGATAACATTTGTATCTAATTATGACAGTAAATATGTCGAATATTCATTATTCACTTTATTTATAGACAGAATTATAATTTTATTAATATTCTAAAAATAAGCCAGAGAGGTTTGCCAGGATCGTACAAAGTGGCGATCGATAGTGCCTGCCTACCCCAATGGGAACAAACGGCGTGAGAATATGTACGTATGTAATATTCTAAAAATAATATCTGATTCAGTTACTAACATAATTATGTAATATTCGTACTCAACAACAACTTATTACTTTTCTAGTACTCCTAATAGTTGTAGGCGATTAACTGTACCGTTTATTTTAATTTTAGGGTTAATTATTTTATCAAATAACTCATACTTTTATGTTAAGGATTTGAAAAAGTTTTCTCGTTTTGAATGTAATAATTATTAAAAAATAATTGCTTTTAATACATTAATTAAAGCAGTAATTGTTTTATCTTTCAATTTCATATGTTACGTATGTCAAAAATGATTTCAATGCTATTGTTCGATCTAAGCTGAGACAAATTGCAACATTTTATGTCATACTCCAAATCCTTGTTATATCTTATATTTATTTGGTTATTCGGAAATAACGTACCGCGTAGAGGAGAACATTTTTCTTAATTCAGCATACAAGAGGTCCCTAACATAATACGGGTTTTATGAGGATACATGTAAGTGCGTAAGTTTGTCGTACGGAAGCTGCCTCAGCGGCGAGTAGGCGCCATGATTCGCTTGTTCCCATTTTATTACAATTTAGACTAACTTTACACCTGTAATGGGATGGTTGAGTTATGTAGTTAAATAACTTACAAGTTAAACGTAACTAGATGGATTCACATGTAAAACCGGAGTTGTTGTTAAGTCGGGTTATATCCTGTAGAGTGTTCATGTAGCTTCCTACCTTAACATTGTAATTTACGATTGTTAGCTTTTATGTCTGCGTATGAATTACCTTGTTGCTCACTCCGTATCGTTGATACGATCGTTTTATTTGAACACGCTTGCTATAAAAAATCTTTCAATAATGTTTTCTGATTTTGCAACAACTTACATAACATCTAATGATGATTGCGGGCTAAGTACAAGATTTGACCACTTCTCTTATACGGCATCTATTGATGCATTATAAGGCGGTCAGCCCTCACAAAAATAGATTAAGACCCGTTTCGAAGCCCAAATGTTTTAGAAAAGATTGACCACTAATCTTGAGAGTACTCTCATTCACGTTATTTATCCTTGCCTTAAAATCCTGTCGAAATTTATTCTACAATCTTAAACGCTGGTACTTTTTGACAAATTAGATTTTTGTTAGAATTACTAGTTAAGACAAAATTCACACTGACTTTGACTCAAGTGCAGGCTTTTAAACGTGAATTAGTGCCCGCGTCGCTCAACCGTTAATGGCGTAAAATGACTGAGTGAATATCACTGACAAAAATCCATTAAAACCTTTTCATTAGATCAGCGAAGAAAATCGTTTTAGATTTCCCATAAAATATGTTAAAAGTAACAGCATTTTGTTTGCATCTGAAACTTGAGTTAAGAGCTCGATAATTAGTGATCTATGACATTGAAATACAGTAATGTAAATTTTGAATTCTATCTAAATAATACAAATATTTTTTACAGAGAAAGTGACTAGGTACCTAAAATCGAGGCTTAACGTAAGAGGTTGGAGCCACGTGCGGTTATGATTATGTCCGTATTTCAAATGTTGTTACTCCTTTAATATGTATGTGTTAGAAGTATGTACTTAAACTGTACGTATAGCATAGGGCAAAGCGGACGAGTTAATGTTTACATACAGACATATTCTTACTTAATTAGTTGCCGTTGGGGAAAGGCAGAGACTATCGATTGCCACTTTGTATGATACTGGCAAATATCTCGAGTTTCATTTACGTTCATTAATATTTTCATACATGTCCTTTCATTAATTTTATTTCAGACTCCTGACAGAGTTATTGTTTGTATACTAAAAGTATGGTATACCATATTTTATAGATTAGAGCCAACACAAATCTTGAACAATACGACAATATATAACTATTCAAATGCAGAGAGTTGAGCTAATAAAATAATGCAAAGGTTGTCATTTCATGAAATGGTCGAAGCACAATACCCTACTAGGCCCACGGGTTGAACGCGACCCGCCTGCCATCTGCCGGAAATTTTACAAAGTTTATGAGCTCCATCGGAAAGTGTACATAAATTTTCACGATTTAGGACATCCACATGATAACAGCGATACAAAGGGCAAGTCGCATAATTGTTTGCGTTTCACAAATAAACTTTTGCCAAAATTATTTCGTTGTTAAATGACAGTGTGTAAACATTTTAACGAAAATCACGTCTCATATTTATGCCTAAATATTTTCAAGTCACATTATTTAGGGAGGCAATTCTATAGCTTTAAGTTTGACATTAATCCGTGATTCGGCCAGACATCCTTTTCCTGGGCCGGGTTTTGAGTTTGAATACAAAAGTTTCGTGTTTCACTTTATTTAATCTTACTTATAAAAATAAACTTTTGCATTAACCGATTCGGATCCAAAGTTGTCACGTTTCCGTTGGTTGTAGCGAATAAGTTGTCAACTTAATCATGCAGAAAAGAGAAAAGACGTATAATACTTATACATTCTGAGTAGTTCTGATAAGATTTCAGTGGAGTGGAGTGAAGTTTGAGCTTATATTTGTGGCAGTGTTCGACAGATTATACAAAAGTTGTATGATAAACCTGGTTTAAGTGGGGGTTTAGTCAGAAATTGAGCCAAATACAAGCTACATTACAACTTTTATTATGCCCTTATATTCTGTTCTTCATTTTCTATGCAGTACTGATACAAAATTACATACATACATATTCTTCTACTATAAATTCCAAAAAGAGGCGAGAGCTCAAGAAATTTAAAATGTCTTAGCAACGTTATGTACTTGAGGAGAGAAATAATGTAAAACAAAGTTATTGGTGATGGGTTTCGAGCCACATCGGCGAAAATTTACTTAAAAACCCTAATTTCTAAAGTCGCCTTTTCCATAACACATTCGGTCTCACCAAGGAAAAAAATGGGTAGTATTATTTTAAGATGAAGCTATTATATATTTATTTATTTAATATTGGCCTTATTTGTACAGTACTATAAGCCTTTTAATATCTCTCATGATTCGAGACAGTATTTATTTATTTATTTATGTATGTTTGTCTAGTATTAATTTCAGTATTAATAAATCATCGCTAAATTATTACTTTTTTAAATGACACTAGATCTGAATAGCAAAGTTTGTACAATTTACTCAGAAGTTGCAAGATTTGACCAGTTCGATATCTCAAATCACATTACGCTAATATATAGGAAGCAATGTAATCTCGAGGAACAATCCCTGAAGGCTACTTGAAGAGATAGTCTTTTAAGAAAAGGCCGAAATTTCAAGTCGTTAACTTTTAATAGTAAACGTGCCGGTATAAGCTACTTTTTATGATTGAAAAACTTGATTGAGCTTATGTGCTGAGGAATAACTAAATAGGGGATAACTAATTTTTTTTGAAGACACTAAAGTAGTAGTAATGTTTTTTTTGTCTGTTTATACTAGTTTGACATTTATTCAGATTTTTTATAGTTATGCATGTCACACATTCTTATACCCTATTCATCGGCCATGTAAATTTTTAAACTAGATTTAACAGTATATTAATAAATTTCAAGTTTTTAATTGAAAGGTCATGTCTACTATAAAAGTAACATAAATTGCTTTTAATTACTTTAACTACGTGTATTCCTTAAAGTGAAAGTGAAAATTTCTCCGAAAATAAACATCAAACAGCATGTGATGATACAAGTGTTTCAAACGGCCTCGGTGGCGTCAATAGGCTCTTGTGTTGACTATGTAAGAAGACGAGCTGGGTGGCTGGAATAAGGAAAGTATAGAGAATTAGGAACTATATGCTTTTTGTACTTAATGAGGTGATTTAATACTATTTCAATACATACATATATAAAATGCTATGAATCCAGAAATGACTAGTTAGAAATTCAGTATTAGATATTTTTCTGCCTTTTTGAAAGTTAAGTGGGGAAAATTTGAATGTCTTTGACATGAAAACCTTATGTGGGGATTATTACTAATAAATGAAAGATTTGTGAAAAATTCGGAGGTAGGAAACGCAAACACAAAAAGTGTAAAACAAACAAAGGATAGAAGAATTTTGCACTCCTTAGTCGCCTCATGCCACATCCACGACAAGAAATGGGTAAGTGCTATCCTTAACCGATACTGAACAGAAAATTATTTCAATGTTTGACAATATTGGTACCTAGTGACTAGAGTGAAAAAGTTCAGTTACATCAGTTTACTTTTGAGAATTATTTTTTCACTTTTTCATCTTCAATATACATACATACAGATACATACATAAGATCAAAAAAACCCTAAAGTCAAAGTGGGTTAAAAACGTTATTTTTACGAACCCTAAAGTACTACCCTGACGAACCGCAATTTGAGCTCGTAGAATTTCAAATACAGAAAGAGAGGTTTTCCGTACGATTCTTTCTCACACTAAACCCATGTATAATTAAGGTGTAAAGATACCGAAAGTCTGACGTCGGGTCTTGAGGACCCTTAGAGGGCTTGCAAAGTACTCAAACCAGTGGAGTGGTGCGTGGGTTCCTTACTCGTGCAATTTGTTACCAATTAAATTGGAATATCAGATTTTGCTGAGAGTACTGACTGTATTGTATTTTTAATGCTTTTTTATTCTACCGTTTGAATGCTAAGGTCTTAATATGTCTTGTCGATTTCATTTGGTTTTTAATAATATTTTTTATACGAACGCTAAAGCACTACTGTGCTATAGTTTTTTTTGGGATGATGGTATTTCAAACAATTTCTATGACTGCACTCAATATATTTTTCGTACTGCTTCTTACTCATTACTACGTATATTTGTTGATGGGAGCAAAACCCTATAAATTTTTTAAGAGTCACAACGAAAACTCAGTACAATTTTTATTAAGTTGGTTTAAATCACTATACCGATTTTCCCAACAGTAAACCAAATGGTGAGGCAACAGAAATAATAATTCAAATTATTATTTTATTCTTTATATTGGTTTTATATACAACTAGTTTTCTTTGAACAAACTTTATTTAATATATTTCCTTCTATTTTTAATTACTACACAAATGTATTTTGGACAGTTTTGAAAATAAAACTAACAGCCTCCTAACATTAAAAGAATCTGCTTCGAAAAAAATACCGAAAGTAACACTACATCTCCGTCATTATGAATTCAATACGTACTGAAAGAGGAAGAGATGTAAACCTCGGAGGTACGCAAGTTCGCGCGGCCAATTACATCTCACTCCTAAATAAACTAGCAGCAGAAACAGACAGTAACATCGAACCCAATCTTATTACGATGTCCTAACTTATATTCCACATTACATTAATTTCTCTCGAGACAACTCACAACTTTAAGCAATAGCCGGGCATCTGAGTCGCGTGTTTATTGAGAAATTGCCTAATCGTAAAGAGCTACATAACAAAACCACATATCGACTATGTTGAACTAAAGTATTTCGTTTCTCGGAGGATGCGGAGTTATACCCTCGTCTGCGCCAACCGATCACACCCTTAAGGCTGCGAATTACTGTCCTGCTTGATTACCGCAACCCCCTCAGTCGCGTCTCCCTTACACCCCGCTTACCTACGCACCCCTCAAAGCTCTGAGTCAACTATAACACTTTCTGTTTCCTACTTATAATCTTGTGTTCCTCGGAAACTTCTAATAACTTTCATATTATTAAGTATGCGAAAAGTTTTTCTACTTAGCAATCATAGTGTTTGGATATACTTTCTATGCCAACAATCTAATGGATGAGCTCTCTATGATTTTGTTTGGGAAATAAAATAAAGATTATAGGATACAAAATTAATCATAAAACAAGTAATAGGTCACTCTGAGAATTACAAAACCAATAATATGAATATCCAAATAAAGCTTTTTAAATAACGAAAATATATACCTCAAGACATTTCATTCAACAAAACCAAACGTAATATGAATTCTTTTAAACAAATACATAAATCTCATTTAAAAGCCTTCGTAATGAATTGCGACTGACTTAAATAAGTAATAAATATTTATGTGTGTGTAAGCGCTACACGGTAGAAATAAATTTCAATTTATTGCTTTTCCAGCTTTTTCTCATTAGTGTAAAAGATGAGAATATTTTATCAGTAAACATCGACGAGTATGATGTATTTATATAGAAAACACTTTTTCACGGCCCATAAAGATACGCGCAAAAAGGTGTGCGATTTTTAATGTTATTACACTTGTGCTTTCGTGAAATGTTCATTGGCATGGAGTGGAGTAGCCACCCGTCCCGAGTTTGTTTTCAATACAAAACATACAGAATGATTTTTTAAACCACAACGTTTTTTGTTTTCATGATTTTGTGAGAATTTGATCACAGATTATCTGTTAAGTTTATCTCTTAAGTTTCTGAATTCCTAGACTAGACTTATTTAATAGAACGTAAAAAGAAATCTAGCTTAACCTTTATCCTTTTGAAATGATAATAAGTTCACACAAAATCCTTTGCATTAACAAAATAAAAAGTAATGAGACCACAATTATTAATAAATACGATTGAACATAACTTTTTTAGCGTTTCTTAGCGAAACCTTTTCTACTGTTTCATCAATCATTACTTTAAGTTTAAACAAAACTGTTAAAAATTCAAGTAGCCACTCGATCATCATAACTGTAGAGCGAACTAACAAGTGTTTTCATAAAAGTCCAGAAGCAATCACGAAGCGATACATCTTACACGTAGTTCAAATTAAACTTAACCTAAAGTTATTATGGAGTACCTATCTCTATGTTGAAAATTACAAGGCGGTCGTCGGTATTAAGTTTGTTACAGACTTGGGTAGATTTATGAGCGATTTCCGCATGCAATGGGTACTTGTGTACTTTACATCATACTCGTGTTATATTACATCGCTTCTATGTAATTTTGAACACTCGGTTTGTTTTTCTTGTGGCTTTGTTTTCAATCAATAAACTAGCTTCGGGTTAACATTGCTAATAGCTTAGACGGTAGTTTGGTAAACTATTAATGTGGATTTCGTCCAACACCCTTTTGAGTATGATCTGAAATTAGGAGTATCGAAAGTTTCACTAAAAATCGAAAGTAATATAAACATTTTTTTATGCAATTTTTTATTAACTGTGTTGAGTAACTTTTATATACATTGTTATAATAAAGTTTTAAATTAATAAAATGATTTTTTTTTCCAAGTTGAGAGGGTTGAAGATTCGTACATATTGTAATCATTTATAATATATATGAAAACGTAGTGCCGTATGAAGCACGTTTTTATTGCTAAAGATGCTGATGGCAGTTTTGAAGTTTTAAAGATTGCGGAGTTAAAGTATATTGAATCGAAGTGGAGTTTTTTTACTCATTACTATCTACACCTACTTACGATCTGCAAAAAAATCAAAACGTATACACGAGAAGTTTCACCGTGGCACGGTACCGTATCAGTGTAAGGATGAACGATCACCGTACAAAGATTTAATCAGCTAATGCATTATGCGGCGCTCAGGCTGCAGCAGCCAAGACTGGAACGACAAATATTGACACAAATTAAGCGATAACACCTCTGATAACTGACACTGTGATATATTATTCTGCCATGATGCTACATTATTGAGCGTAGTTTACTTTGGAGGAATTCTTGATTAATAAGGACTAGTAATTATTAATTAACTTGTGATTCAGATTTAATGGTCAAAGTAATGATCGCATGTACAAGATGGTAGAAGGTGAAAAGATTTGTTTTGGAGGATTTATTGGCATCACGGTTGAAAAAACATCACCAGAGAACATTTTTCATCTTATAAGTTTAAAACATACATACATACATATATTCACGGCCATATTTCCCAAAAAGGAGTAGCCAGAGCTTCAGAACTAGAAACTCCTCAGCCTCAGAAAATGGCGGTATAAATTATGTCGAAGAAGATTTTTTAAACAACTTTTACTTGTGATACGAAGACAACTACATTTAATCAGCACGCAAGAAGAGTCATATAACGTTAGAAGCGGGTCAAAAAGAATCGCAGAATCCACCGCTGTCCAAAAAGAAAGCTGCACATTTAAAAGACAGATGGTGTCGTTAGGATATAATTCTGTTATCAACCGAGCAGGGGCGCCCTGACGTTCATACATTATACCTCTACGATGGCCGTTTTCTGACTACTGTTACACGGAAATTCGCTGAGAAATAAAACGCTTTTAAATTGCTAGATTTCAAATAAATTTCGTTACCTATATTTTATGTACTAATGCGGAGTAAAAGAAATATTTTTCTTAAGAATCTTAATGGTATATCTCAGATATAATTATTTCTTCCACTTTATATTTTAATGGTTTTGTAGTCAAATGCAAGAATTTAACTTAGTATTTCCGGGGTTCATACCCAAAGGCGTAGCTGGCAGTGGTACAAATTCTTGGAATTTCACGTGTATTTTCATTTACTGGGTTTCAGAATAAATTTTTTTGCGTAGGTGGACCGTGTATTTGCGAGATATGGGCAGGTCTACCGCTTTGCATCAATACAGTGTATAGATTTCTAAGAATAGCTCACGCAGATAGGATTTCATAATGTTTTCCGTCACCATTATTATCAAACTTGGTAACGCTTACATCGAAATCCTTATAGATTACTCATGTGTGTCCGTGCAGCCATTTATTTAATTTAGCTTAAGTTTTTTTAGAACATAATAAAATTTATATTTAAGCTATTTCAAACTAATCACCATTATAAACTAGTTTTAAATAAAAGCTGTAGCTTTAATTTTAAAGTATTCATTTTTAATTTGAATTTCAACAATAAAAGTACGAATCGAACTTCAGTTCATGTAGCTCAATAAAAATGCAGTGCTTTTTGTTTCGTTAAATACTACAAGCCTATCTATTATAATAATAACCGCATAAATTCTCGATTTACTATTAAGGCACAGTTAGAAAAGATATTGCTATATGTATCATAGTGCTAAGATAAAAAAATATAATAAGCTTAAACATTCCAATTCAATACAACGATCATTTTATGCAAAGTCAATAAGTTACTTTCTCTCAAAGTTTTGATTTATCTGTAATTGCGTCACTTTATCTATAGAGCCTGGTCCTAAATCACAGCTGTATGATTAACGATTGCCAATGCATGAAAACAAGGTGAATCCGAATTAGCTACTTCTGTTAAAGTAGGAAAACACATCCAAACATATTTCGTCGTTTCCATTTGTACTTATTACTTTCATAAGTTAGAAAGTTTTTGGTAATAGCTACTTATTAGTGTGTTTTTGGAACGCTATAGTTTATTTGGGGAATGGATAAGTAACTTTAAAGCTGTATGAAATTTATGTTAAGGAATACACAGTGTACATATTTAATTACGTAAAAAATATAAAATTACTTTAAATACGATATGAAGTTATCGGTCCAAAATATGTTTACAAACTTATTTTCCATTTTAGGACGAAGACTGGAGCGCATTTCTTTAAGTTTAATTTTGACATTATTTCACATCTCCATATCTCGTCTCTGTTTTGTACTTCACAAATCTTAAATAAAAGCACATCAACAATATTCTAAATAATTAAACTAGAAATGTCTCAGCTAGAATATGCAACATGTGCAAGAACAGTTTCGCAAGCGACATTTCATCGCGAGCACCCAAGCGATACGCGACAAACGTGCGTGCCACGCGCATGTATGTACGGAAACGTCTTAACTCTGATTTAACGGATCAAGTACTCTGCTATTCTCTTCAAAAATAAATGCTCCAACCCTCAGTCCGCCTCAGTAAGTACTCCAATTTACTTTTTGCATGACAGAACGTGAGGACTCGAGTCGATTAAATGGATCACGTTGTCAGTAGCAAATGTGTCATTTTCAGAGATGCGAGTTACAATGTTAATTTGTGTATTGTAAGCTATTCTCGATGTTCGTAGGATGTGGGCGTGCCAGATATTAAATTAAACACTGTATAATGGGCATTATGTTGTTATTTATTACAGACTACGATTTAATTACGGGTTTAGTACTGTACTATTATTTTATCGGCTTGGCTTGGTATAATTTCGGTATATATTTATTGACTAACTAAAAGGTCATCATGTATTCCCATGGGTCTCTTACCTATATGATTAATCTATTACCGTTTGAAATTGTGAAACAAAAGGACAATGTTCTTTGAAAGTAACTTTACAAAACATCATTTTCTACCTAATATTGCTTTCCGATATTCCTAAGCCCGTATCGCATACAGTTGTAAGAAATAACGTTACCCAACCATACCTGTTAATTAAGTTAAAGCTATTAGAAAAGCAATGTTAATTTGATAGTATCGTATAGTCGGCCATAAAGTAGGGTATAGGCTATCGACTGGCACAGCAAGCGCCCTCCGCGCGGCCACTAACAATGACTTTGCAGATAAAGTCGCTCGATAACTTGAAATAGCAACGTGAAAACGTGCTGAGAAAATAGCATTATTAACCTCCAGGGCATTATACTCCAGCCAGTGCTCCAGATATGATAATGATTATGTAAATTTCCTCCTCACAGGTACATCTCGGGAACGTTATATACTTATTAAAACCAAGATTGGCAGAAAAATGTGCGAGTTATGTCGATTTGCTGGAATATCATCTAAAATGTGAAAAGATTTTGTTATTACAGAGATGTTTTTGCTAAACATTTCACTGTTTCGAAGAAAATGGAAAATTGTTTCGTGAATGCTGGTTTATTTTTGCATACTGAAATTTTCGAGTAAAACGTGAGCATACAATAGGAAAATCACTTTAGTCTATGCACTCAAACACACTAAAATCAACACGTCAAGGCTGAAGTGTTTACGACGCTAGACAGCATCGTACGCTCAGGTATCCCGAAATCGAAATCGACATTGCAATTTTACTTGGCGACTCCCTTTTCAATTTTCTTAGTTTCCAACCTAACGTAAGGAAACATTCTATGGCTAGATGCTTATCTCTCTCAAAAGCTATTTAGCTAAATGGAATTTACAGAGCCTGCACTGCAGTTCGACGAAGTACATTGTAATATTTAAAATCTTGAAATTTAAGTCTAAATCCCAGCATTGTATTATGTGTCTAAGAATCCTCTGGTTCTTTCTTGTGTTGTTTTCAGTTCCTCGTCTTACTCTAGATTATGCACTCGACAAAATTGAAAGAGTTGTACTTCTAGGATTCAAACTGAGTAAAATGTTTACTAAAAGCTTATTAAAACTACCCCGTTTGAATATGAGAATATTTAAGTTACTGCATTTGTTAACTGGTATCATGGAGGTATTGAATAAATGTTATGTTAACATTCGTAACTATCAATTATACTTGCTACGGCATATGTCATTGGACGTCGGTGGGTAATTATATGTTTCAATACTTTTTATTTTACCCTTAGTTTTCAATAATATCATTATATTATTGTACGGTAACTTAAGTTTACTTGTAGCTTTTCAAGTTAAAGTTTAATTTGTACTTGAGAACATTCCAATTTATTGATTTCGAATCTATAGTAGGCTTTTTTGAAACTTGATCCACCCGTTTGACTAGTGAGTTATATTAGTATGTACTATCCTGTATTTAATTTACCAAACATTTATATTTACTCAAGAAATGGAAACTGAATTCTTGTATAAAAGATCCACGAATATGTAAATAATATTAATTTACAACTATAAAATATCCAATACAGATAAGCCTAATCTTTATTTCAGAGAATAAGATATTTGGTGTTATGATGCCATTTCATCATAATGTTAAACTAAAATCATTATAATTTTACTTTACTCCTTTTTTTACCCAATGATTAGTCAAAATACCTCAATACCTTAAATATTCTATAACAACTGCCACGGAATAAAATTAGTTAGTGCAATTCCAATACATATTTTTTCTTTTACCCTGATCGGTTATAAGGGGACGGTATATATGTATTCATATGAATAACAACAGTGTAAAAGTAATATTTACTTACAGTTCGTAACTTTGAATTCAATATATTGATTGTTCAATATATCGTGTTTAAAATAGTTAAGTTGGCAAAATCTCTAGAACCGATGTAAAATATTGAAAAGGAGTTGGTTACATCAAAAATACTGACGCTGTATCTCACTAATGAAGCTAATGAGTAAAGAAACGACGTCGCAAAACTTGAAGAAGACACCCGGCAACTTTTAATTCTGAGATGCATCTACAAGAGTTTTTGAACAGTCTGCAAAACGGAACGAAATGCATAAATGAGTAAATATTTTATATTCATTTACTTGCATTTCATTAATGTTATTGACAGGCTTTTCTTTATCTTTGTAATGGAACGTTCGAACAGGATGTGTCAAATGTTGGTCGTACTTTTGCTATTAATGCTCTGAAATAAAGTTGTTTATTAATTATGTTTTTGAAAGATAATTAATAAACAACTGCTAAAGTAATCAATAAGTTTGGATATTACTACTAAGTACTACTAATCTGTTGGGATGCAATATTTGTGTGTGTATGTGTCGGTTTAGAATAACACTACCCCAATTCTTCCGGTGGGTGAACGTAAGAGGCGACTAACGGTATTGGGGCTTTTTAAGAGATTTTTGGGCGATGCGGTTGGAGATCACCAACAACCTTTATTTTACCATCTTTTCCCCACCAAACTTCCAAAAATGCCTGAGGAATTTCGAATTCCTTAGCTCTGGCTACCCCTTCCAGGGATTTATAGCCGTGAGTATATGTATGTATGTATTCAATGTTTGGGTTGCTTACGGCTATAATAGTAAAAAAAGGTTTGTGAGTTTACCCTTTACATAAAAGAAATAAAAAATATTTAAATAAGTAATCATGACTGATTTATAGTCATACCGCTTATCTATCACTTAGTTCAACTTATTATCTTTAAATTTGTATTTCATACACTAAAAAAGCAAGTTATGAAAGTAGTGTTATAATACAACTACCTCAACGCTTACTGTGGGCGACGAAGGAGGTGATTTAGGATCATCGTCAATTACTCTCCATTTCTACTATCTTAACCCACAGTTCAAATTCCTTAAACGGCTGAATATTCCATAGATCTAGCTACCCATTTAAGGGAATTACGGCGCAAGCACAGGTAAGTTTATGACGGGATTCCAGGCGATAAGTAAAGTAGATACATAATGAAGTTTCACTAATATAAAACAACTTAAACACTGGCTTTCCTTATTACATACATACATACATATACTCACGGCTATAAATCCCTAGAAGGGGTAGCCAGAGCTAAGGAATTAGAAATTCCTCAGCCACTTTCGAAAAGTTGAGTGGGGAAAAGATGGTAAAACAAAGGTTTTTGGTGATGGGTCTCCAACGCTCCAATACCGTTAGTCACCTTTTACGTACACCCACCGGAAGAAATGGGGTAGTGCTATTCTAAGCCGGCACTACACGGCCATATTCCCACTTTGAAACATCATTGCAATAGACAAGTAAAGTAAGACAATCAATTTTCCCTTCCATTTTCTCCATCATTACTCTTTCTACCTTCATTTGTAACCTGAAATCAGGATTTCGTTGGTAACATAAAGCAGTTCTATTATTCATTCGACGCGTGCATATTTGAAACGGAATATAAACCACGGCGATGCCAAAATAAATAAACACGTATTTAGAGGTATCATTCTACACGTCATACGAGCTTGCTTGTTGAAACAATTAAATTATTCATTGCGAAAAAGCGTCCATTCAATTCTTTATTTAAATGGAGGGCAAGTACGAGTTTTATTTATAACTGCTATGTAACTGAGATGAGATTATTTTATTATTTTAGGGTAGACAGAAAATATCAAAAGCTTTAGCATTAATTGTTCGTAATCAACATATCACTTTGGAAAAGACTCATTCATATAGGTCTGACCCAAGATTCGAACTCATATATTTTGCATTATAAGCGGTGGTGTTCATACTAAGCATTTAAGGTCATATATCTTAATTCATCTATTTATTCCTATATTAATTATAATAAAAAATATCTTATGATATTTTTTCTGTTTTAGATTTACGTTTGAACCCTATAAAGTAAGATCTGGAAAAGCCATATAAAAATTAATCTTGAACTGGTGTTATTTCAAAATGAAACACTCGTTCAAACTAAGCTAGCTGAAAATGAGCAAACACGGGCAGTATTTGCTAGCTTTTCTTTAACATTGAACGATAAAAGTACCCAAATAGAAAATATTTATGCTGTTTCGAAATGCAGAAATCAAGTAACAAGGATTTGGTTTTAGCGTAGCGAAGCGTTAGGATCGGAACCAGAGTATAAAACGAGAGAACTGGCGTACTAATAATGCTTACCTTACTGAAATATAACAATGAAATTCTATTCTTCAATTCTGATAAGTCACAAAATTATTGAGTTGTATTTCGAAGCAACCACGATTTGAAAGTTAGTAAAGATCATCTTCATAAGTGATTTAGTCATTTAAAAATTTTGAACATGAGAACATTAATGAGGTATGGAATGATCACACAACTTCATATTTTGGTAACATAAAAGTATCATAAAGAGCATGAAAGCATATTAATTAGTTTAGGGTTTTTTCAAACGGCTTACTATTGTTTAAAAGCATATTAAATGAACTCTTGTCTAAATAGATATATATTTGTACCAGCATATACAGTTGTGCGTGGCATGAGAATATGTATTTAACAGAAGAGTATTTTTTTGTAAAAGTTGTTGATTCTCACACTGGCTATTTAATTTCTTACCTAGTGACACTAGCATCCTTTATTCTCGTTGAGGAAGGCAGAGGGGTAAAAGATTGCAAAAAATGATGATTGGTGGTCGATTCCAACCACATCATCAAACATTGCCGTGTAGTGTCGGCTTAGAATAGCACTACCCCGTTTCTACCGATGGGTGTACGTAAGAGGCGATGAACGGTATTGGGGCTTTTAAGGGATTTTTGGGCGATGCGGCTGGAGACCCATCACCAACAACCTTTACTTTACCATCCTTTCCCCACTCAGTGGCTGAGGAATTTCTAATTCCTTAGCTCTGGCTTCCCCTTCTAGGGATTTATAGCCGTGAGTATATGTATGTATGTATGTATCATCAAACAGTTACTTAGAATAGCCTGACGCCGTTAGTCGCATCCATGTCGCCTCGTAGGATACACACACACACATACGAGGAGAAATAGTTTAGTGCTATTTTTAGTTGTTATATGGCCATGATTTTAATACAATTATTCTGACGTAGAACTATCAACTTAGTGGAATAGGTATCTCAAGGATCCGAAGAATGGTTAGGACTCGATTGGTAATTACTTCGACTCTAGACGAAACGTTCGCAAAATGCTCCTCGAAAGTTTGAGGCTAGTAAATAAATGCAATTCACTCGGGTAATATTTTAATTGCACGAAGCAATCAATGTTCCTTTTGATCTGAAACTGGCCTTTTCAAAATACGTGAAAAGCATTTGGAAATGTCATGAGTAAAAAACATACTGGTTTCTGCAACTGTCATGATTAGTTGCTACAAATGCATTCATACATATACTCAAGATTATAAATAAATTCACAATTGAAAATTCATTGTCCACCTTTGGAAGTTGAGTAGGGAAAAGATTGTATATAAAGATAGATGGAATAAATATGAGAAGGATAATTGCGGGCAGTTCTTCAAAATCGTAATGCCCCACAAACCCCAAGTCACCTTTTATAACACTCGCGGGAAGAAATGGGTAAATGCTATTCTATGAAGATATCACAAAGAATACCAAATCATATGTCACCGCCTGTCACGCCACCTAGCGCGGAGGCGCGAAACACATCCGTTGATTGAAAGAAGCCTATGAAAGAATCCTGTCGTCTTCTCGCCGTTGCGAAAAAACGTATCATATATTGTTAAACGAATACTTGTAAAATCTATTAAATATTCATTTGTAAAGAAGGAAATACATATACGTTAACAAGCTAATCGTCTTTAAACGAATCATATTCGAAGACCCCCGTTCCTGAACACTAGGTAATCATAAATATCACACATATTATTAGCAAACACCGTCAGAATTAAATAATTGTTCACTCCATTATATTTATTATATGATTTATAGAACCGTTTCTACCTACAAGCTAGCAAAAACGAAAGTAATAACATCATTACGTTTTTATTTCTCGTATTAATCATATATAACGAGCAGAAATTAAAGATATTATCGTACAATAATACTTTCTACGTGATTAGACTGCGATAATGCGACTGAATTTTGTAACACATGTGACTTCAGTGAAATATCTTTAAACGCTTATAATGTTTGCTAAAAGTTCCAAATATAACATAAGATAGTCCTAAAAATACAATCAATCATTAGTTGATAATAATGTTTATGTTTTACAAAAATTTGCGTGCATCATTGTCTCAAAGAAATGGAAATATAAAATTCGTTATGAAAATAACTTAAAACCATGCTGTTCCGTACTGGAACAAATTAGTTTATAATTTTCTTTATTAGGTGTGCACAAGACAACAAAACATATTTTACATGCTTTTTAATTCACGTTAGAAATAGATTTATTTCATGTGGCTTATTTTCTCTAACACTACCTCGTTGATGCGGGAAACTGGCAACATCGACGTCTGACGTCTTACAACTACATCCGTTTCCGCAAATTACTCTCTCTTTCTCAACACGCCGATGTGAGCACACACGTTCATATAAAAGTTACCAAATAAATTCCGAATCAAGTCTATTTCCCGAACAAAGTGAAAAAGGACTGAACCACATTTATCTATGGACCTATGGTGAAAAGTGTAAGCCTGTGCTGTGATTCATCAATAAACTCTCGAGAGTTCGAACGCCACCCCTGCCAGCCACGTGCCTGGTAAGTGTTTAAAGTTTAAATAAGTCACACGCGGCTACATAAATTATTTTGATCCTATCGAACCGGATCCGATTTCATCTTTTGTTTTGTTGTCTTGTGTTGTGCAGTACTACGTACTCAGTAATTTCAAATTCATTTCAATCGTTTGAGTCGCCATCTTTGTTACGCAAAATGGCCGAGAACGATCATGTTTGTGAACAAGACATATTCGAAAGGGACTTGATTCTCGAAGAACTTAGGCGTACATTACAGTTTGCAACTACCGATGAGCAGCAATTTCGTTCGCGAACTATAGACATTTCAGCTCATCAGAGAAAGTTTACGAAAGTCCAGTGTAAAATAGAAAAAATATTGTTTAAACATAAGTGCTTTGATAAAGATCAACAAATAACTATTCGGAATGAATTTAACGATTTGTATTATGGCATCTTAGCTCATCTTAACGACCTTAAGCAAAAGGAGGAACGTGTCCGTCGCTCAAGTCGTATTTTTCTTTCATCGTCTGAGGCTCCTCAGCAGTGTCATCACAGTAAAACTTTGCCTACTTTACCATTGCCCTCGTTTAGTGGCGATCCTACGGATTGGCCATCATACATTGATTTATTTAAGTCGTTAGTGCATAGCAACAGTGCCTACACGGATGCCGAGAAGCTTAGGTACTTAATACTTACTGTAAAGAACGAACCTTTTAATCTTATAAAATCCTTGCCGATTTCCGAAGATAATTACGCCATCGCTTTAGAAATATTAATTTCTCGTTATGAAAATAAGCGAGTCATCGCGTCAAAACATCTCGATCGAATTCTCGACATCGAAAATTGCAGTGATAAATCGGTTCATAGCCTGCGTCGGCTACTTAACGTCTACCAAGAAAATATTAAGGCACTTGAAGCTATGCAGTTTCCCGTGGGCCAATGGAATTTCATACTTTTAAACATTTTACTACGTAAAATTCCAGTTGGTACTAGGAAGTGTTTTGAAAGATCGCTAGTGAAACCATCTTCTATTCCCGATGTAAACACATTGATCACATTTCTTGAAAAAGAAATTTCCGCTGACGAAATCATAAACATTTCCGTTGGTGGGCAGTCCATTTCACAACAAAATACAAAAGTGGGTAGTTCGCTATCAAGCCGCACTATCACGCAGCAGCGATCATTCAATGCATTAGCTGCAAACAATGTCGGCCTTCCTACTCGTCAAACAGACGAAAATCAACGTAGTTACAACGTAATTAAGAAGCAAACTTGTATATGCTGTGAAGCTCAACATTCGTTGACAAAATGTTCGAAGTTTTTAAATCTTACACCTCACGCGAGGTACAATTTAATTCGAAATAAAAATATTTGTTATAATTGTTTAAATGTAGGTCACAATGTTATCAATTGCAAATCGAGTTATGTGTGTCGCTCGTGTCACAAAAGGCATCATAGTTTAATTCATTTTTCTAATCAAGCCTCGCCGGTAGTCAGAGACTCCGCTGTTATCACCCTCCCCCCTGCCAAGGTAGACCCAGTACCACCAACTCAGTCCGAGTCGAATTCTGTTCATAATAATTGCGCTTCGAATTCCAATGCTCCTTCTATGCGAACTAGCACGGTGCTACTATCGACCGCGCTCATCGATGTATGTGTTGGCTCATCTATACTATCGACCGTTAGGTGTGTTGTGGACTCGGGAAGCCAGGCTTCCTTTATAACTGAGTCGTGCGCGCAAAGGTTAGGTTTAAATCGTAAGAAAATAAACATTCCAGTATATGGTATTGGTGATAGCGAACCAGTTAAACCAAAGGGTGTAATTTCGTGTTTAGTCAAACCCAAGGGTAAACAAAACCCTATAATTCAAGTAGAAGCTTTAATTCTACCAAAGTTGATGTCTCACATGCCGAGCGTACCACTTCCCCAGAAAGGGTGGACACATTTAACCAATTTGACCTTAGCTGACCCCGATTTTCGTACTCCACAACCCGTGGAAATGTTGTTAGGAGCGGATATACTATCCCATGTGTTATTAGGTAATATCGTTTCCGGTTTGCCTGGTTCTCCGATCGCTGTAAACAGTGTATTCGGTTATTTATTATTGGGTAAATTAAACTTAGATCCCGTGGTTTCGACTCCACCCCATGTGTGTTTTAGCTCATTCGACAATGACAATTTGCAAAGGTTCTGGGAGCTGGAGTCCCTTCCTGAGAAACGGAGTTACACTCCTGATGAAGAGTTATGTGAATCCCTTTTTCAAAGGACGCATACTCGCGATGGTATTACCGGCCGCTACGTCGTTTCTCTTCCATTTAAACCCGATGCTCCGCCCCTCGGCGAGTCGCGGCAGACAGCCCTCGCGAGGCTTCATAAGCTCGAGTATAGGCTCGAACGTAATCCAACCCTCAAACGTGACTACCACGCGTGTATCCAAGAATATTTAGATTTAAACCACATGGAGCCCGTGACTAGTGATGCCGCCCTGGGCGCACACTATTATATTCCGCACCACTGCGTGGTTAAAGAGTCCAGTGAGACCACACGTACCCGCGTAGTATTTGATGCAGGGTGTAAATCATCCAACGGAGTATCCCTGAATCAAGTGCTACTCACTGGACCCAAGCTTCATCCCGACATTGTGGATATCCTTCTTAAGTTTCGTATTCATCTCATAGGGTTCACATCAGATTGTAAACAAATGTATAGAAATATAGGTATGTGTAAAGATCATCTGGATTACCAACGTATCCTCTGGCGGAGTTCACCTGCGGAACCTGTACAGGATTTTCGTCTTCGTACAGTCACCTTCGGAGTTAGCTCGTCCCCGTTCCTCGCTCTGCGTACTATTCAAGTTAGCTCATGATGAAAGTCACCGGTTCCCGTTGGCTGCACCTGTACTCTTGGAATCTATATTTGTAGATGACGTGGTCGCGGGGGCCAATTCCGAGTCCGATGCCCTAGCGTTACAGCGTGAGCTTATTGGTATTTGCTCCTCGGCTGGGTTTGAATTAAGAAAGTGGCACAGCAACTCGCCGGCGATACTTGCCGCGGTTGAGTCGTCATCTCCTCATGGTGGGCGGCAGGAAACCGTCTCCGTTGCGCATCTCGAGAAGGATACACACACTAAAGTCCTAGGTTTACATTGGGATCCGCAAACTGATTGTTTTAAGTTTAATGTTCAGGTCAATTCTGAAAAATGCACTAAACGGGCAATCCTTTCTGAAATAGCTAGGATTTACGATCCGCTAGGATTTTTGTCCCCTCTGACCTTATACGCAAAACATTTAATTCAATTGCTATGGGTAGCTAATATTGGTTGGGACGAAACCCCACCTATTGATATTATTAATTCATGGAGACTTTTTATTCAAGAGCTACCTATAATAAAAGGTATTTCTTTTCCGCGTCACATTTTAGGTAATACTTGTACCATACAGGTGCATGGATTTGCTGACGCGAGTGAAACCGCGTATGCCGGTTGTGTTTATATTCGCTTAACAAGTAGTGACGGAGAAATTCGTACTTACCTCGTTATAGCTAAAACTCGTGTGGCCCCTTTACGGGTTCGTCTAAAAATACCCCGCCTCGAATTAATGGCTGCCTTATTATTATCAAAATTAATAGACAAAGTTCTTTCAATCTACGGCAATCGGGTCGATATGGATAACGTGTATGCATGGTCTGATGCGTCGATCGTGCTAGCTTGGTTACACCAACCACCTCATACTTGGAAGACCTTCGTCTCCAACCGCACCAGTGATATCTTGTCTGTTGTGCCCGCATCTCGTTGGCGCCATGTCCGTTCTGCTGACAACCCCGCGGACGTGGCCTCGCGCGGTGCACTGCCCCACGCGCTACGCGCACACCCCCTGTGGTATCACGGCCCAGCTTGGTTACAACGACCTTCTCATGCATGGCCGTCTTTCAATGAACAATTTGATACCAATGAAGAGAAGCGTATTGTTTCATCAAACGCGTCTACGACGATTAATACAGATATTGAGATTATACAGCGTTATTCTTCGCTAGGTAAATTAGTACGAATCACCGCTTGGATAATTCGTTTCTACAAAAAATGCAAACATTTAACTAACCACCACTCAGATTATATAACGGTTCCAGAATATAATGAATCCTTGAAAAAACTCGTTCTTTTAGTGCAACAATCGGTTTTTACCGAAGATATAAATAAGATTTCAAAAGGGAATTTGCCTTCTCAATCATTAAGGCGTATTACACCATTTCTTCATAGTGACGGTTTGTTACGAGTCGGTGGTAGGATTCATAAGTCACTCTTATCTTATGATAGTAAACATCAAATGATTTTACCAAAGAAACATACATTAACTAACCTAATCATAGATGATGCTCATGTGTGTTATCTACATGCCGGACCTCAGACCGTTCAGTACCTGCTCTCGCAAAAGTACTGGATAATCTCGTGTCGCGATATCGTGCGGCAACGTATACATCGCTGCGTTCGTTGCTTCAGCGCGCGTCCGACACCAGTGCAACCGCGCATGGGACCTCTCCCCGCTACTCGTCTGCGGCCCGCGCGACCATTTATTAAAACAGCTGTAGATTATGCCGGCCCTTTCTTTGTTCGCGCCAATGAGGTGCGTAATGCCAAAGTTATAAAATGTTACGTTTCAGTATTTGTTTGCATGAGTGTCAAAGCTATTCATCTCGAAATCGTTTCCGAGCTTTCCACTGAAGGTTTTCTTGCTGCGTTACGACGTTTCACTTCCCGTCGTGGATTATGTACCGATATATTTTCCGACTGTGGTACAAACTTTGTGGGTTGTGACAAATACTTGAAAGAGCTTTATGCCTTTTTAGGTAATGATTCAGTTCAAAGAAATTTACAAAAGGAAACTCTTCAACAGTGTATAACTTGGCATTTCCAACCAAGCCATGCAAGCCATTTCGGGGGTCTTTTTGAAGCTGGGGTGAAAAGTTTTAAGCACCACTTACGTAGAGTAGTTGGAACTCGTACCCAAACGTACGATGAAATGCACACACTTCTGTGTCAAATCGAAGCGGTTCTTAATTCGCGTCCTCTGTCCGTGATGAGTTCGTCAGCTTCAGATCCGCTTCCCCTCACACCCTCTCATTTCTTGATAGGTGAACCGCTTACGGCCCTACCCGACGTTTCCTTGCTAGACGTTAACCCTAACAGACTTACGCGTTGGCGATGGGTTCAGCAATCCGTCCAACATTTCTGGAAGCGATGGAGTAGGGAATATCTTCACGAAATTCAACAAAGTCAAAAGTGGCTTCAAGACCGAGGCCCTCCTATTAGTGAAGGCACTGTTGTTATTGTACGCGACGACCACCTGCCGCCGTTGCAGTGGAAGCTGGCTCGCGTGCACGCGCTCCATCCCGGGACTGACAACGTCACCCGTGTGGTTACGCTCAAAATGAACAACAAATTTTTTAAGCGGCCAGTGGTTAAACTGTGTCCGCTACCTATTGAATAGAATACTTTATACATATTTCAATCATAGTCATAGGTTAGGTTATATTTTCTTTTATTTTGTTAAAGGTTATATACTTTTAAGGTGAGCGGGTTTATGTTCCGTACTGGAACAAATTAGTTTATAATTTTCTTTATTAGGTGTGCACAAGACAACAAAACATATTTTACATGCTTTTTAATTCACGTTAGAAATAGATTTATTTCATGTGGCTTATTTTCTCTAACACTACCTCGTTGATGCGGGAAACTGGCAACATCGACGTCTGACGTCTTACAACTACATCCGTTTCCGCAAATTACTCTCTCTTTCTCAACACGCCGATGTGAGCACACACGTTCATATAAAAGTTACCAAATAAATTCCGAATCAAGTCTATTTCCCGAACAAAGTGAAAAAGGACTGAACCACATTTATCTATGGACCTATGGTGAAAAGTGTAAGCCTGTGCTGTGATTCATCAATAAACTCTCGAGAGTTCGAACGCCACCCCTGCCAGCCACGTGCCTGGTAAGTGTTTAAAGTTTAAATAAGTCACACGCGGCTACACATGCTCATTGATGTTCTCACATATCTAAATAAAAGACTAGACTTATTATATGCATAATATATTTAAATGAAACACTAAATTATCTTGACCAATCTTACTGATACCAAAAAGGACTAAGTTACTTTCATTGGTAAACCATTGCACTGCAATGAATTTAATAAAAACGTATGTTTTTAGACCATTAATTAAATTTAAAATATGAATAATATAAACTGCAAAGTGCATGTATCTATGAAAACGCCCATTGTAATATAAATTAATTGTTCTCAATTTTATTCCTTAATTGTACAACTTAACAAACATAATGTTCGAATGATCGAAACCATATGAGTACAATAAATATTTACCCGTTTGTGCCAGTGCATACTGCCCGCATAATAATTATGCCTATAATTAGAATGCCTTCTCTGAATAGGCACTACAGTAAATTGCATAACGATCATTCGTCAGAAGACGGAAGCAAACTGAGCAGTGAGTATAGACGGGACTTATTCGATACTTTACTGTTGATTAGTGCTTCAAAGACCGACCGGTGGAAAAGGATCTCAATTTTGCTAATAGACATTTATTTTAACTACTCCTAATAAAATACTTTTATGTTTGACGTAGCCATTCATACATTCGAAGTTTTACTCTACCATTGATACATTACGTAAAAAATGTTTTTAAATATTTTTAGGTAATATAAATTATTTTAGGTAAAAGCATAATTTAAATAACAACAGAAACAAAGTTCTCTGAAGGCATCTTTTTGAGGCTATAATAAGTACGCCAACAATTTACTGTTGCCTTTCCCTCAATCTCCAAAAGTTCTTATAGCCGTTTGTGTATTATTGTGATAAATACATGCACTCACGGCTTTATCCGGCAAAAGTAGCCAGAGTTGAAATAAATTTTGATGGAAGTGGGTCTCCAACCACATCACTAACAATCAATTAAAAGGATCTAATACCCTGAATCGCCTCTTAAGAAATTCACGAGCGAAAATGCATCAGTTATTCTCTGCTGACTCTTCACAGAATAGTTTGTATAGTTGAGTAAAAATATAAGTTCTAGTTACGATTTCAAATATTTCATTTAAAGGAATTGGTCTTCTGAATTCGTGATGCGGTTTTGCCGTTTACATGAATTGCATTCGATGGGGCCGAACGATCGCGCTTACGATCCCGCTTAGATATCATTTATGGTCGAATAAATAGTACAACGATTAATTTAGGACCAACCGACTACTAGTGAATATCAATGTTTTACTTCAGAGAATCGATTGAGAATTGAAATTGGGAACTCATTGACTCTGATAGTGTTGTTTTGTCTAAATTATGTCTGATTAATATATAAAACAGTATTAGAATAACTGTACTTTAAAAAAAATAAACCTTTTGCTGCATACCGAGCTACTCTTTTTAAAAGCTTTTTTTAATTGTGTATTTAAATATACAATAATATCGCAATTAGTTTTCATTGCGATAGAAATATAATAACGTAAACATAAACAACATAAACGTTCACGCCGTTTATCCCCGAAGGGGTTGGCAGAGGTACCAATACTTATGAAGAACGTGACAGCGCCACCTAGTGTCCAAAGTAGGTACCCACGTTTTGCTCACGTGATTGGGGGCCAGCCTATCGCCGTTTAGTACGAATACACTGTCACACCCCTCCCTTTTCGCTTTTCGTTTTCCCTTACCGTTAACAACCATCATAATTTAACCAGACATAACACTTTAGAAAAGACAAATTGGTGTAGGCCCGACCCGGAATTTGAACTCACGTCTGTCTGTTTACAGGCGGGTGTTCTACCCCTTGGACTATCATGTCGTTACTTTAATTACATAATTACTTTCATTTAATTGTGAGAATATTTAATGTTGATGGAAAATATTAGCTCAATGAATGAATTTCACTTAGTCATGTGATATTGTATTACATTGTATCTACAACTCCGTAGTATTTCATATCTGCAGCCACTTTTAGGTACTGAGTGAGGAAAGGATTGTAAATTAAATATGATCATCTAAGTTTATTTCCTTCGTATTGATCAAGTGTCGCCACGTAGTAGTGAATAGCCCTAGAGCTAAAATTGTAATCCATTTATAAAAATTAATGGTGGTATTTAAAATAAATTAATTTCACACTCATCATCATCATCACACAAGTAACAAGGCTCTTAGCCTCAGCTGAAATAAAAAAAAAACATCTTGTGATTTGACCATATGTTTTTGTATTTTAGCTTAGGCTAAGAAACTCACCATACTTTCTCAGTTTGATCTAGGTACGACACTTTTTATGTATTATTTATTTTGAAGATTTAAAATATTTTAGAGAAGCATTTTATAGGCAAAGTTGTTTAGTTTGATGTCTTTTATCAATTTAAAATATAGGCTTGAGTTATTGCAACTAAAAATTTTATGATGAAGCACAGTTTATTCGATATCATCAGGCCCAAGGGTCCCATTTTCACCTTTAGGTCCATACCGTATATTTGATTATCTTTTTAGGGTTCCATAACCCTAAAATGATATTCAAATATAACGTTTGCTATTAAAAGACACAGCATTTATATTTATATATTTTGCCAAATGTATAACTTTTATTAATCTGTTAATAGAATAGCGCTATTCCAAATTTCCGACTTAGTTTTTTTCATTTACTTATACTCAGGTCATTAACTTCCATAAGGGTAGACAAAAGATATTGAGCGCCACGATATTTCCTCCACATTTAACCATTTATCTCATATCTACTCAACAACTCCTATCCAATTTGTCTATTTTTTCTTCTCTTCAAGAAGTCATATGAAAACCATTCTATCCAGATTGATGTTTTATGTCTTACAGACAGATGTCTGTTTTTTTTATTTTTTTTAAATGATTAAATTATAATGCTGTACTTATCTTTGCCTATCCTTTTTGTAAGGTTAAGATATCTTTAGCCTAAGCGCAAGAGTACTTAATAAATGGAAAAACAAACAGCAGATTGAACGAATTAACGACCGGAACAGGTAGTTATAACAAAATCTTAATTGAATGATAACAACCACAGAGCGAGCGTATTTAAGCAGGACAAATTTGAATTGTTAATTTCAACTATCCTCAGATCGAATCTTTGATTGAATTCGATTTTCACGAAATATAAATATTCAACAACAAAATGAACTCCGTTTTAGTTGTCGAGTAATTCCGAGATTTCATTCAAATTTATCCGCAGTTGTATTGAAAGCGGGCGACATTCGAGCACTTCGTATTATTTAAGTTTTACAAGCAATCACTGGGGCAACATTTGCATTACGGTGAGGAAGGAACATACAAGATGCGGTTGAATAGTCTGCTTGGCGCCTCCACCCGCCCGCGGTCGTATTCTGTGCTGCTATCGCACTCGCACAATACACGTCAATTCGGATTACGCTATCGGCTGCCGTCATAAGTGGCTACGCAGCCGCCTCAAATAGGCACTTACCGACGCCACAATGGCATGCCTCCCAGATTCTTTAGCTCGATCAAGCCAAGAGATTGTGCTATCAAAATCGATACGCAGCGAGGTTCAACGTTGTAAATGAATTAAAACTCTCTCTTGATGTTGTTCACGAGTAATGTATGTAAACGAGATGAGTTGAACGAGTCGATAATTACTTATTTGGTTAGTAATCGCGTCAATTTTCTTCGATTACGGAGTAATTTTCACATAAAATGTGTGACAAAGAAATGTTTCCACTTGAAAGAATCTTTTCAATGCACACATTGTCGTGAATATGGAGGCAATTTTCACTCAATATCTCTCAGCAACATGCGAAACTATGGCGTGCACGTGATGCTCAATATCAATAGTATAACAAATAGGCAGACATTTTCGTCAGAAATAACCCAAATCAAGTTTCAGTGCGAAGCTTTTGTGTGTGGCAGGTGAAAAAGTGAGATACTTGATTTATTCGTACCGGTGCGGCACCTATCGAGGGAAGATTGAATAGGCACGTGTTGTTTGTACAACGACCGATTCGAAAAATATGACGTTTAGATTGACCTTAACATGCAGAACTAATCGGTTTGCGTGTTCACTCTCACGTTGCAAATCATACAAAAAAATTAGAGAAATTGTATCGAGTCGCACGGATTGAACTAAATAAATAAATGTGCATGTTTTTTTTATATAACTTTTATGTATTTTACAACACTATAAAGGTTTTGCGGGACTTAGAAATATACAAAACCTAATATGAATGATATGAAACAGCCAACCCGCATTAAGAGTAGACCAAGCGTAGTGGACTATGCCCTCATCACCCTATTCAGTGTAGGTTAGGGCCTCTTAAAGGGGACAATATATAAGCTTTGATGTTGAATCAAACAGAAACAAACTAAGTTAAAAATATTCATCCTTTTTTTAGGGTTCCGTAGCCAAATGGCAAAAACGGGACCCTTATAGATTCGTCATGTCTGTCTGTCTGTCCGTCCGTCCGTCCGTCCGTATGTCACAGCCAGTTTATTCCGAAACTATAAGAACTACATTATTAGAAATTGGTGCGTAGATGTATTCTGTAAACCGCATTAAGATTTTAAAATAAAATCTGAAAAAAAAACCAAAATTTTTAGGGTTCCCCATACATAGAACTGAAACTCAATTTTTTTTTTTCATCAAACCTATACGTGTGGGGTATCTATCAAAAGGTATTTGAAAATGATGTTGAGGTTTGTTATATCATTTTTTTCAAAACTGAATAGTTTGCGCGAGAGACTTTTCCAAAGTGGTAAAATGTGTGTCCCCCCCCGTAACTTCTAAAATATGGGCATGATAAAACTGAAAAAAATATATGATGTGTATTACTATACAAACTACTAACGAAAATTGGTTTAAATGAGATCTAGCCAGTAGTTCTATTTTTAAACGTCATAAATCAAATTACTTGCTAGTGCTGCTACGGAACCCTTCATTAGCGAGTCCATCTCGCTCTTGGCCGCTTTTTTTGTTCTATTCAATAATTATTATTACTCACGAAATCTAGCCTTAACTTTTATTTTATATCATTTATTTCGTACTCTAAAAATCGGTATCCAGCCTTATATTCTGAATCTTGACTACACCATAATGAGTGGACATTTCATTTATGAGATATATTCCTAATCTAACTTAAGAAAAGGCGAACAAAAACATAAAAAAATCAAAATACAGTTTAAAACTGTCAGCAAAAGCTAATATAACATCGAAATTAATAACCAACTCATTCCCATTAATAATTTATCGGCGCTGCCGTTGACGTAGATAGTAAAACTCATATGTAACCTTAAGGCTGTTCCATTATATTAGTGTGTGTGTGTGTGTGTGGATATAAGCGACAATATTGACTTTGATTGATAAACGAGCACCGATTTCGCTGAAGCCACGTCACCACATTCGCTGCAATGCGGGAAGACAAACCTTGAGCGCTCACATTGTGAAGATAGTTACTACGCTATTACAGCCTTAATGTGGAGTTTGATCAACTCAATTCGTTCAATGATGTCGGTTTGGTTTCTCAACTAATTCCGTGAGTCAGATCGGAATATGATTTTGAAATTGACATTCTTTTATTTTAACGCAATATAAAAATGAATTGATTAATTAATTATTTAATTATACGAAGACAACACATTACCGAGAGAAATAGTGTGCACAAAGGGTTGTGCACCATTATCTATACAATATAAGTCACTGAATAATAAATAAATATATATGCGGATATAATATAACCATTATCTTAGTTTGACCTATGACTTATATGTAATACAAAAATAGAAAGAAAAAAACCCTTAGAAACAAACCCATTTACTATTATGACAGAATCCAATTTCATTAGTACTCAGTCAACCCTTTTCTGAAAACAAAAGTCATCGAACCAAACTTCTGACAGACATTGCAAAAGTACAAAAAAAGATGAACATACTTTTTATATATTTTGAAATTAAAATAAAAAACTGAAAACTGTTCGGCAACAGGATTATTGAACATAGAATATTCAAAGCAAGATCAAAGTGCAGGGTTTTCAACAGAATAGCAGGTTATGTACAAACGACTGAATAAAGCACTGGCTAATCAGACCGATACGGCAGACCTAGGGGAGTGATGAGTGCACTCGATGCGATACCGACGTCACTCGGCAAATAAACGTAAGCATTTGCATAATATTGAAACTTGGATACAGACGGCCGGGAGCTCATTAATGTAATTGATATACTCTCACTACAGAACCAATCGCACGTCCTGACATCGATTAGCATTAATTATCTAACCAACTGTCACGTTATACTACTCACTCCTAATGTCCCATGTTTCACCTTTTCTATCTACCCATACTAGCTATATGAAAACGATACCCGACCGCGAAACAAACATCTCAAACAAAGAGACTGTTTCAAAACATACATTGACATCTGCCAAACGCGAGCAAACACAACCCGCCTGTACACATCCGAGTTAAATCAAATAACTGTTATTTGTGTTGGTGTATCGCTTTTAGCTTTAGGTTCAAGTGCAATACCGTCAGTGGTGTATACTTCGTCTTGGGTTGTAGTCTATGATATTGCTCCACGCCTTTTACGTGTTCGTTCTAGGACGAGCCGCGATCACGCACCGCGCTGGCTGCTGATGTCAGACGAGACGCCATCCCCCGACGCCCTCCCCACGAGGGGAACCTAAACGCTTCACAATATCCCTTTAATTGTCTTTTTTTAGTACTTAGCTCAAACGCTCTCACAATATCTCCGCACGTTGTAATCGTGAAGGAGGAGTCTTATGATAAATCTTCCGTAATTTGCGTGAAACAGCATATGTCGCTGACTTAAAATGGTATTCGCTTACGCGTCCTATAAGGAAGTGTCTTTATTACAAAAGATTGGTTTAACTGAACATTTTTTTGAAATAGTATAATTATTTATTCTTTAGATGTTAACTTAGTTAAGTGAAATGGTTGATATATAAATTATAAAACTTTCTACTTCATTAATTTACAATCACATCATGCAGTTTAAGTTCATTTAGAGAATCGTATTTTTTGTATGGCAATACAGTCAAAAATATTACTGTGTGTCCTAAAATCATACATAATACAAAAGCTGAAGGCAGTTTCATCGCAATCTCGTTTCCTTACAATCTCATTTTGTAACAATGAAACTGAATGTAGTAAAACGAGGAGGCAAATTTTTGATTGCCCGTAGGAAAGTTGCATATAAGAAATATAAGTTGGTGAATGTGCATTTCGTTTTATAAAAATAAGACGGTAAGAGGCAAACAAAACAAACGGTACAATCTCTTGCAACGTGGCAAATCGGCGGCCGACACTCGTCGCTGCGCTTTTCGCCATTTCCAGATTTTTTCAAGCTCCTTCGCCGCACGACCGGCCGCAGAGAGAAATTGAAGCGTCAGCCTCCCCTCTAGCCCTCCATTTTCCTCAGATCTGCGACGATATTTGCCGAACCAACGGCGCGCCAAAACATTTTTGCAATCGCCTGGAATATTACGCTCTTCTTGATTGCAACTTCTCTTTTTGAAAATTTTTCAATTTACATTTAATTTGACCACATAGTTTACATTTCTTTTTAGCGTCTTTAGCTATTATAATCAATTATACAAATATAGTAAATGTGTTTGTAAAGAGGATAAAGCAGTAATGTCAATAATCGGGCAAGAGATTGCAGAACCCGGTCTCTTGTGATGACACGTCATTAAACGGTGTCAAGTCGGACCGCCCATTTTGTTGTCAAATACAACCAATACATGATGTATTACCGAAAGTCATAGGACAACACCTTAGTTACGTTTTACAGAAAAATATTACAATAATTATACTCCAATATAAATAAAATCAATCAGTGTCTTAGTAGCCGTTTTGAGTTAACAACAATTTTAATTTACTCAAATATTTTTCAAATTGGATTAAATTTAATCTATTTACGATTGCCTTAAAACACGAATCTAAAACTTCTAGTAATTATATGATAGATATTGCAATATTTAAAAAAAACATTTGTTGCATTATTTATCAAACAAAATAATGTTCAACTAGTGGTTGAAAACAGTAGTTCTCCGAAATACCTACAACAAACGTATTAATGACATTAAATAACATTGACTACGAAATTCGCATAATCTCCTTAAAATAGGCCGCTCGAATCCGGTTTATTGCACATTAAAATTCAAAGCACAGTATACGAAAATCTTTACATAAAACATAGCCGAGGTACTGCTAGAAAATGTGATTACTGATGAGGCGAGGCGAGTGAAGGGTTGGCCACCCATCATACGGGATGACAAGCTATTAACCTCTCAAGACTTGCTTGAGACCTTACCAACTTTGTTAATGTGTTTTGGGAAATAGCTATCTTTACGTTATTGCAGGTAAAGTGGTAGAAATTAGGGGAGGCTAAAATTTTATAAGTTGTCTTTATTACTGCGTTTAGATTACACTATGTATTGAGATAGTCAAATATAATAAAAATATACGCATACAATCAGTAAAAACAACGTATTTTAAGGAAAACAAAACTATGGTCTTCAATAACAAATTTGTTTAAAAAAAAAGGATGTGTTCTTGCGTGACATATCCATCAATTATTTAAAAGTTACAAAGATGGCTTCAGTATCGAAAAATACAAAAAAAAAACAATGTAAAGGAAGGACCCCGCTACAGTTTTATCGTATGTAAATATTACAATTCTCAAAGATAATTAAAAATATAACGAGAGTTTAAGTAAGTAGGTAATTTATTAATCTCCTCGCATCACATCTTGACAGAAATTGTTATTCACATAATATGATGAAACGCTCCATCAGTTCCTATTCATAACATATGAATAAAGCGCTGAAAACATTTACGAAATATTTGGTTGTATTATCCACTTTGCTTGCTTGTAAGTAGAAGGTTCCAATTTAAGTATTAATAAGATGACAAAACGTGACCCTCGGAAAAGCCCGTCATCCATCACGAGTGCCTGTCAAGTGGCCTGAGTGGACGATTAAAAAACTGTATCTGACCAATTTATGTTACCCTGGTAATGTATGTTGAAGTAAACCATTTTCAGGGGTCGTTTTACGAAGTATGTTCCTTAAGTAAAATGCTTAAATAATGCCAACGTTGTAAGTTATACTTATGAGACATTATTGATTTACAATTGTTAGAATGTGTTTAAGAATGTAATTTACAATAACTTATCATGTATCTGATATAAAAATATAAAATACAATTGCGTTGAGGCTTGTAGGAAGATTTTGATACTTATTTTTGAAAACTTAATTTTATTATTAGCTCATTTATAATTATTCATCTACGGAATATATCTATCAGTGTGAACATAGTACTGTATGGAAATATTGTTGGGTTCTTTACAAGTAATTGACAATCTATGAGAAATTTGCATTACAGAAAATATGATATATGCCTCACTGACTTAAATTTGATAATATATTGACGTGATTGTCGAAACTAACTGTGAGATCACTTGGAAGTTCAAATATCATCTACATATACTCACAGCTATAAATCCAGAAAGCGGTAACGAAAGCTCCGAAATTAGGAATTCTTCAGTCATTCATGAAGTTTATAATGCTGTATCATGTCGGTTCACCATAGCACTAACCCATTTTTTCCGGAGTTGTCGTACAAGGTGACTAAAACTACGGGGACTTATAGCTGTGATATGTATATGACATTCTTTTTTTTTTTCTTACAGCCCATATATGTCCCCACCAAGGGGCTCGAGCCTACCCTATATAGGGCGATTTGGCCATAGTCTACCACGCTGGCCAATTGCGGGTTGGCAGACTAATGACTACTACCGTAATAGTAGCCGGGACCGACGGCTTAACGTGCCCTCCGAAGCACGGAATCATCTTAATTTTCGGATAATCAGGTGATTCAAGCCTGCAATATCCTTCCAAACTGGGTTAAATCTTACAAATTAAATTTGTAAGGTTACCACCCCTCGGGAATCGAACCCGAGACCTCCGTACTTGAAACCAAGCGCTTAACCGCTAGACCACGGAGGCATGACATGAGGAGGTATGACATAATAGGAGAAAATATTAGCGCCAAATTAAGAATGATCGGGTTTGAATCCCAAACTTTCTATTAATACGCTCTTTTGTTCTATTTTACTGCTTAATTTGTTATGAGGGACGTAATAGGTACGACCACATAGATAATTATGGTCAGGGGAAAATACATTCTCGCAAAGTAAAAATATGATTTAAAGTTTACGTATTCGTAAACATTTAAGCACAATAAATTTGTGCCGTTAAAACCACGATTAACCGTCTCGTGATTTCCGATAGTCATACCGTAATAAAGAGGTAATTTGAACACGTTTCAAAATAATCTCAAAGATAAAATTTAAGTCAATTTCCTAACCTAGTCGGTGATAACTAATGATTTACGAGTACATACTCGCATGTCTCTTTAAATTAATGACGAAGTGAAGGCTGTTGACTTTGAAGTTATTAATTAATATTCCTATTATTTATGCCTTTGACTATGGAGTCATGATGGAGTTGTGGCGAAGCATTGTTGCTTTGTTTAAGCAACTATTTTCAGAGTGCTCCCTGGTTTTGACACTTCGAAACTGATGGGGCTGCGTAATGTGTGTTTATGATTTATTTTTCGCCCAATTTCCCTTCTAATTCGCGTTAGTATGGCTTTATACTCGGAATGAATTGAGAATGTAATAGAAACTTCAGATTAATTATATCAGTACCAGTATATAAGGCAGGATTTAGGCTTATAACATTATTGTAATTGAAATATTCATATCTAATTTGGTTAATATTTGAAGCTCTGAGTTAGGTGAAATTTAGCGTACTAAATGATTATGGACAACATTTTCTCTAAAAGATTTTGAATACCATTGGTATTTTGATATTTGCATCCATCAGCTTCCCAATTTGTGATACTACTGTAGTTTATGATAATATAATAATTAATATAATAAATATTAATGCATATAATTTAAGGCGATAAGTCCGCCTTTGTGTACTTAGTCCATTAATGATCTGTACCTATATAAAAACATTGTATTTGTATGCAATAAAGTGTTCAAATAATAATAATAATAATAAGTCCCTACACTTTTTTCGAAAAAGGTGTTTTGGCCATAGTTCACCACGCTGCCCTATTGCGGGTTGCGAGACTACGACTACCTTTTACGTAGCAAGAACCATCGGTTTAAAATAATTCCGTGCATTTCGAAGAACGGCATAGTGGTATAGCGTTTGGTTTATAATCTGGACATCTCGGGTTCGCATCTCGGAGATAAACTCTCAAAGTGTATTTTTTTATACTCAACTCAGTCTCGTAAAATAGTGCTTAGATAAGCTTGAATAACCTGAAATTTAAAAAATTATGATGATTCAATGTTTGTAGGGCACATTAAGCCGTCAGTCCTGGTTATTGTCACTTTACAGGTAGTAGCCAATAGTATGGCATTATTCCAGTGCGGTTGATTATAGCCAAATGACCCTGATACAGTTGGGCTAAAACTTTTCAGTGGGGACATATATAATATAGCCTGAGATGAATGAGATTCAGCCTGCAATAGACCACGTTGGTAGTAAGGCTAACACCTAAGTGATACGAAAGAACCACATATGTATTGCGATACGGCAACCCTATTTTGAAGCCTGAAACTGAATTACCTATTGTACTGAAAATTTTATTCTAATTAAGTTACCCAGTCAACATTATTCTACATTAAAAACAAATAATTATAGAACAAAAAGATTATAAATTAAGAACCTTTTTAGACCTTTGATATGTATCTAAGAAACCAATTCCTGAGGTTAAACTAATAACATTCGATAGACGGCATACTCCCAGCTTAACCAGTTTGACATTAATTCTGAAAACACATTAGTAGATGCCACCAAACACCTGATATACTTGTCAATGTGTTCCAAATGTCCACCTGGGAGTATTTTGACGAAATGAAACGACCTTTCTTTTTATTTTGATTGTATATTCTACCCTTTAACTTATGGGAATAAGATTGGTTTATGATTTAAATTTTAGGGATTTAAAATAAATATTTTAATTTAACGTGACTAAATGATTGCAAAATACAGCATCCTAAATTTTAATTTTAGATATCATTATCTTATCTTTAAGACATATGTGTGGTTAATTTATCATGGTTGTTAACGGTGAGGGAAAACATCGTGAGGAAACCTACATGGCTGAGTTGTACTTAGTCATGTGACAGTGTACTCATACAAAACGGCGATAGGCCTACCCCCTATCACGTGAGTACACTGTCCATGCAAAACGTGGGTACTCTGAACACCAGGTGACAAAGTCACGTGATGTTCAGAAGTATTAGTACCTCTGTCAACCCCTTCGGGGATATTCGGCGTGAACATTTTTGTTATGTTATGTTATATTTTATGATAAGTCCAAAATGAGTATATTTATATTATTGCGAAAATTGTTAGCGATGATCATTCAATTGCATCGCGAAACAATCAATTGAAAAGACTTAATAACCCTAAGTAAGTCACACGAGGATACCTGAACTAAGCCCACGGGAAATATGTTAGTGCTATCCTAGTCCCACATACACAGCTGTTATTAAAATATAAGACACATTAATTACAAAAAGGGCGTTACAAAAATATGTTAGCGATTCATAAAGTTCGAAGTTATTATGGTCTCAAGATGATTAAATGCATTTTCTTCAAGAAACTGGGCCTTTTGAGACGTAAGAGTTTTGGCTAGGGCTCATACACTTTGCGAACTATGCGAAACTTATTGTTAAGTGTTGTAGAACAGTATCAGCCGTCACAGGTAGAAATTTTCATTATAACTTTTCGGGGAAGTTATCTTTTGAGTTCGTGAATTATGATCGAAAATGTTTGTACGTGATAAAAGTTACGTAGTCTTTGTTGGGATGGGTTTTCTTAGGAGTCACAATTTGACTAGTTATTTTATATTTTTTAAGTAAATAGTGCAAGATTGGATAAGATTTGTTTATGTTTTATTTATAATTGTGCAACATTAAGTCGCGGGAAGCCGATGCCTGATAGCAGCACGTCTTTTCTTATCTTTTTGGAAACCGATGCAAGCAGTATAAATGATGAACATCATGAGGATGAATGTTAAAATATTATTAGAAAACATAGATTACCTACATAGAAATCTGCATAAAAACAATAAAATCAAAATTGCTTATTTTGAAATCAAACCCAAACTTTCAATGATTCGTGATTCAATATGATGAACTGAACTATTCTCATTTTTCGCCATTATAGGAAGTATTAAAGGAATATAAAAATCGTGTTCAAAAATATGTCTCATTCAAATTCAAATTTCCTAGTCTCGTAACATATTGTCGGACGAAGGCCGATAGAAGTTACGGCACGCCGGGCGATTTCAGCAACTTTAATAAAGGTAGAACACGATGACGTCAGCAGGTGTGCCAGCCTGTAAGTTATGGGGGGTGCCACTTCATAACTAGCGTCCAAAGCGGCATAAGTCTACTCACCGCAGACTGATGGCCGGCGTGCGCGGCCGCGGTAACTTTGACGATTTACTCAGCTTAATGCACTTTAATCATCCTCTTTGGAACGGATTTTGTGGTACACGTCTACCTTTTACGTTAGAAACACGATGCCTTTTGCAAAGCTCTTAAAATTTATTTTATAATAACAATATTACAAAATTTCAAATACGGATTTTGCTGATGCTTAAACGTTGAACCAGTCTGTAGGGTAACACAATCTGTAAGATAATTTTCGGGAAATAACGGAAATTCAAACAAAACTAATTTAAGGTTTCAATCCGAACCTTATTAAAACATTATAAACTTAAGTATGAAAACCAAGAACTTGCTAATTTCACTGTCAGTCAGCTTTTAAAAGCCCGACAACGAAGTTAAAACGAAGTAATTAAAAAAGAAAACACAAAATGCTTACAAAGTCGGAAGCACGGCTCTCCTCACTTAAATTACTTGCGATTACACCGACAAAACGTTTAATGGAACACGTTAAAATCGCGCCAACTGAGGCCGCCCGCCGCCGCCGCTGCTGCTGCCCCGCTGCCGCCCGCTTAACTCTAGCCACTAACTTCACCACTTACTGTACTAGGTGGGTAGTTTTTCCTCAAATATCTTAGCCGTAAGGAGAGTTGGAACAACTTCCACAAAGTCCATTAAAGAGTATAAACCCACCGCGGTGATTACAAATGCCACAGATTTTGGCAACCGTTTCGGGCTCGATTAAAGCTTTTTAATTGAATTGACGTAGGCTAGGTACTACAATAACTTTTTAGAGCTCACGTCATGAAATCATGTGGTTATGCTGTTATGTTAAGTATTATTATTGTCAGAATTACTAAATGGTTCCAACAAAAATTTTGATTCATTTTGCGTGCGCAATATAATATATGCGGTGTAGTGTCTTAAAGTAATACCAAAGCATTATACCTGTGCAGGTTTCCCTTTTTGGAAATTTATTGGAGAAATGAGCTTGAACCCCGAGTTTTGCTTTTTAAAGTCTCATGTGTGGTTAATTTATAAAGGCTAATTACAGTGAGAGGAAATATTGCGAGGAAACCCATATGACTGAGTTGTGCCTTAGTCAAGTGACAGGGTAGACATACAAAAAACAGCGATAGGCATTATATAAATACTCTGTCCAAGCAAACGTTAAATTTACCAAGTTTTTAACTGCATTCAAAAATACCTAATAAAATTCATACATACAAAGAAATAATAAAACCAGTTACAAAACCTTAATGGTGTGCAAGCCAATGCGCTCCTGCGTATAAATATATGAGCTAAAGGAAGCAACAAGGATCGCGTTATGGGGCGGAAACCGCGTCAATTAACTAACTCGCGATGACATATTAGCCTTTGTACTTTAATACCGCATTGTGTGCAAGAAACCCAATGTTTTAATCTTTTTGAACTACTCAATGAAATATAAGCACGCGATTGTCCCTCGCTGCTTCTTCACGCTGAGCATCGCAATCTATTAATATTTGTTGTGTTCCAAAGTTAATTATTTTGAAGCAATCAATTTTGGTTTTGAAAGCCGAAATCGATTGGCCAGTTTTGACAAATTAAATTATTGGGATTATGTCTTTTGTCAACGACTTGTTTCAGAGTTTAATACAAAGAATTTGCAGAATGTCTGTTGTAGTTTTGGTCATTACATTCATCCATTTTATATGAAGAAGTAATATAATTAGGTATGTCTCATATGCACAAACATATATTCGATAACGTTTTCCAGCTATGATCATTATAACGATTGTGAAGTTTATGATCGTAATAAGAAATAAAGAATTGTATGCTACCACCAATAAGAAATTTAATTCCTATAAAATATACCTACACCTATCTTGATGATGATGTGGTCCGACCGTTTTCGGTCACGGCGACCGCTTTAATTTTTTTGGACTCGATTGTGAGCTCGCATGTGGCTTGTGTAGCCAATCTTATTTACAAAGATCCTCGCACACTGCGGGCAAGTGAGCACACCATTATTTTAATTGGATTTCATATCGCCGCTGGATTTCATAATCGTGGACCTTGGTTTCAACCAAAACCCTCCATTCCGGTCTTTGGGCGGCATATTTCTCCCAGTGGGATGAATCTATGCCAATCTTGACCATGTCTGTAAATCCCTAAAAAGGTTCGCCATGGAGCGTCAGATTATAATTTTTCACTTTTAGTAGTTAAGTGACAAAAGTTTATTAAATAAAGGATGATTGGTAATCACCTTCTGGCTGATCAAACGGCACCATCAGTCTTCAGCCACACCTCACAAAATTTACCTTAGAATCCTTAAAACCCTAAGTCGTCTCTTACGCCGCCCGCGGGAAGAACTATTTAAGTGTTATTGAAAGCTGAAATTACACAGATATAGAACAGAAAAGTACGGAAAATTTTATTTTATTATTTGGTTTTGTTATATTGCCGATCGATTCACTAAAATCGATCTCTTCTAGGCATTGTTTGGATGGGAAGGTAACTACGATAAAATAATATTCATGTCTGCTAAATATTTTAAAACGAAATACTCAGTGTATTTTTAAGCCGATACTTGATAGCAGCTTCAGAATAAGTTAAAAATCCAGAACAGTAATGAGGTACGGTGACATATCGCCACTTGGAAAATTTATATATGTGTGTGTGTAGAGCTGCCAGTACATATTTAACAGATCTGGCTGTCAATCAAAGTAGTAGTATGGTGAAATTAGTGTGTGTTTTATAATATACTGAACAGGTACTTTGCACACTATACTTTTTTTACATACTATTCTAAGGCTTCTGTAAAGTTCCGACTCAGAAAAGCACTAACTATCCACATTTTAGTGTATGATGAGTTATATTTCATATTATATAATTATTTACCTTCTAAATAGTATTTTGGAATATTTATTGTCAATTTTATAAGCTTATATATTTTTTGAAATTTTCACTTTTCACACTGAGTCTCAAAAAGTGAAAGAAATATTAAAAGGCGCAGGCTACACCAAAATCTCAATGATTTTGCACCTTAATTGAAAAAATGTCGTCACCTGCACAGGTTTTTTTGTCACAATTATATTTCACTGAATCAAATCTAAATTGAATAGATCCACTGAGAAAATACAAAGTTTAGTGACTGTCAATGTCAAATAAAGAAGATGAAAAAAGTTTTTTTTTCTTACAATCCCATTTTCTCTCACGATTCCTCTTTCAGTCTGTAAAAGTTTTCAAAATAAGAGGTTTTTGCGAGAGTCTCAATTATCGATAAAGACGATATTAAAAATTCGTTTGTTTTGTTCTCGGGTCCCGCTTTGAGGATGGTGTCCCCTTTTTCTATTGTTTGCTTTAGTAGGGAGCAGGCGAGCGAGAAGAGACGATAATCACAATTTTAAATTCTCGCCACCCACAGCCAATGACAAAATCATCACAATTTGCGACGCCATAACTTATTTAACTTAATTAGCTGGATTTTGCTGAATAATATCTATTTCTCTTTAAAGAAATCTCATTTAGGTAGGTTTTTAAGCATCATTTGGATTTTGTCTTAAAAGTGATAAAGGAGGAATTAGTTTTGAACAAGCTTTAAAATATCTTAATAGCTGTACATTTTCTTTTTTATTTATTTTCAAGAAGAAACTAAATAATGCTCGGGTAATGATTCAGGGAAGAAATTCTATTTTTATAAGGTTTTATGACTGGCTGCCTGAATCAAAATTTGTGTGATAAAACAACGTATTTTAGAATTGTACGCTTATTATTCATAATCTGTGAAATCTTTATTAGCCTGCCTTTATGCAGGAATTTCCTCGTTATCGTTGCCAGATCTATACAACACGTCAAAATTTACATACATACATAGTTAGGTGGCGTTCAGTTGTAGTGTGCAGTGATGAAGGAACACGCTCTAAATTTATTCGTGAGCATTACAGTGTAACATGTAGAGAACAGGCAGTGCTCCCTTAATGTATTCATGTAATTCGCAATGCCGGCATCCCCTTTGACCGGCCACGCAACACCGCACATCGCCCGCGCTCTATCCACTAATACAACCCGATGTTTTAAAACCATCCATCAAATATAATGTCTATATACAAAAACGTGCTCTCGTACGCTCCCCGCAATCCTCGGCTGTATTTTACTATTTCGTTTATGAAAATAATTTCAATACATTCTTCAAATTCAAAGGATAAGATGCGGGAGATATGAGAAATTCCATTTTTAAACTTGAGTGAAATATGGTTTGGTTACTTTCCATGTTGCGAGTATTAATAAGCAGAATGTTTTGGTAGCTCGAGTTATTAAAACATAGAACATATTATTAACAACTGGTTTTTATTAACTTTTTTATACATGGTAGCATTCCAAGTTGCTGTTTCAATTTCAAATGAATTTAATAAGGGCACAAAATACATTTTCAAATTATCAGTAAGTTAATTCATTGTCAGCCTTGACAAGTCGGATATCGATTAGCTGAAGGAAAATGAAGAAAAATTTACGATTCTTTTAACCATATTTCTTAAGCATTCAAAGGAAAATCTTTTGTTGTGAAAGAACTAACAGTACTTTTTATATGGAAAGAAGAGGGTGGATATCATAAAAATCAATTATAATATAATTCTAAAAGGCTTTTTTGGAATATTTAATGTGATTTTCGTAACCGTTTTTTTGAAATTATTACTTTTCACATTGAGAGTCAAAAAGTGAAAGAAATATTAAAAAACGCGGGCTACACCAAAACCTCAACGATTATAATATAATTGACATTGAAAATACAAAAATAATGTTGTAGCTAAATGTAAACGTTGCATTTTTCCCGCTAGCAAAAGTGATAACTACAAGCCTTCCAAATCGAAGTAAATGAATATTGAAAAAGTTTAAGATTGTGTTTATTATTGTCTACCCCTTTCTTGAAATAGGTTTAATGCGTTATATCCGTTGGATTCCCCTTCGCGTCATTTGTAACATTTCTAAAAGCACGCTTTTATGACTTGATTGCAGTTTGTAAAATAATTTAAATATTATGGACTTCAAAAATGGAATCCACAATTTCTAGACCGCGGTAAAGTAGATTGCTTTTTATTAAAGCTAAGTATAACGTTCCGAATTTCACACAAAGTTGTATTTAAACGGTTTATATTAAAATTACTACACATTTCTAGCTTAAACAAAATTATTAGCTTATGTTTCCATGATGTTTGCATGTTGACCTGATATTTGTACTTTTATAAACTCACGCCATTATTATCCATGGGGATAAACAGAGATTCGATCAACATCACCATCATCAATATTTTCACACATGACATTATATTATTATTATATATCTCTGCCTACCCCAATGGGAACTAATGGCGTGAGTATACGTATGTATGTATGTATGACATTATATTCTTCAGATTTTGACTGCCTGCCTATTTAAGCCCATTCTGTCAAATGCGTGACCGTAATTATGTTAATGAAATATGCTCAGTTTTGATCTAAATAAAATTAAAGTTTAAACTGAATTCGTTGGTCACTTCCACAAATTGAATCACAATTGGTTGAGTAAAATGAGTCCGTACATGTTTTTTATTAATTGGCAGATTGGCAGAGAAACAGAGGAACTACTCATGTGATAATTTGTCATCTAGTGGTAAAGTTTTGTATTAGATATCCAACTCAAACCAAAACGGTATATCGGCGCCGCCTGATCATCATGTTCTAGGGGGCAGGCCTATCGCCATTTTCTACGGTACACTGTCATATGAAAAAGTACAACTTAGATATGTAGGTTTCCTCACGATGTTTTCTCTCACCGTAAACAACCATAATAAATTCACCACACATATGACTTTAGAAAAGACAAATTGGTGTAGGCCCGACTCACGGTTTGAACCAACATCGTCTGCACGATAAGCGGTGTTCTACCTACTGAGCTATCACAGCTTTTATAGATATATTTTATGTTGGTATTCGTTAAATATGTATATTATTTTGTGTATTTAATTTTATTAATATAAAAAATCATTATTTTTTTAACTACATAAGTTTGCTTTAATAAACGCCAAATATTTTGTTTCATCATGTTTTGTACATTTAAATTAATTACTTTAATTTTATTGATCTTACCTTCTAAAAGTTGTTTGGAAGTGATCGATGTTAGCGATAAGACCGACAATTGTATTTCTTCATAAACTGTTTATTATTAAGTAATTTATTTTCGGAGTAATAATAGGCAACAAATTATTATTTCGTAAGCAACTGTTGTTTCTTTATTAAATCAAGAGGTAAGGGTCAAAACGCATAACGTATTCGGATTCCTAAGCCCTTTATAATTTATGCATTTTAAGCCAACACCGTAATAGTCGAAAGTTTCTCCAGCCTAAAATAATATTTTGTGCCAATATTTGGGAATAAACAGTTTGGGTTGTAGTTATTTAGTCATTGCAAGCATAACAGATTTTCTAACTGACTACGATTGATAAAAAAATATTGCAACTGATATTAAAACAAAAAAAACCATTAAAAGTTAGAGGAAAGACAAAAATCCTAAAGCGATGGTTGATAATTTAGCTAGATCTATGGGAACGATTGCAAAGTTGTGGGCATTGGATTATTTTAAGGTTTAAAATTACACATACACTTACAACCTTGACCGTATACATTTTATAGTAATACGTCGTTTCTGAAGGCACACAGTTCTTAGTAACACTTATATTGTAAAATGTAAAGGCTATATTTAATCCTTTCTAGGAAAGATTTTTGATTGGGTAACCTATTTTTTACATTGAGTTTATCAGTGTAGATTTCGTTGTGAAAGCTTTTGGCGCAGGCCTACGTCTTACAGTGGAATTAGCTGATGATGATGATGTAGGAAATGCTCAATTAAAATTACTAAGAAAGTATTGACTTACCTTTGGGTGTGCTCTTCTAGGAAAGGCAACTTTGGGGTCAATCTGAAAAGTAATAATAATGAGGTATTTAGTTAAGTTGAAAAAAACATTTTAAAATTAATTCCGCAATCATTTTTACGTACAAGTCATTTGAAAATCAAATTATAAATATACCAGAGCTGGGTTTTCAAGATAGTTAAGTAAATGGGTAATATTTTAAGATGCAAAAGTTTTTTGATGCAAATGCTGTTTAGAATAGCACTACCTCATTTCTTCCCTTGGGTGGACGCAAGAGGCGACCAAAGGTATTCGGAGCTTTTAAGTGATTATTGGCCGATGCGGTGGGACCGGCACCAACAACATTATACAACTTCCAAAAGTGGCTGATTAATTTCCAATTCTGAAGCTGTGGCTACGTGAGTATTATGTATGTATGTATATTAATGAAATATTACTAGTATCATAATGTAAATTTATCTCAATGTTGTTTTTCAAGACTTAAATCATTAATTTTATTCACATCATTTGCGCATGATGATCTTGATGATTCCCTCACGTTTAAAAAGAAAATTTCGTAACTTCATTTGAAATAAATCGGTTGAGTAGTATATAAGTTCTATTTAATACATATACTGCCAAAATCGTAACTGTTCCGTTGGCCATAATAAAATCTTTGCTAATCATTCTTTTTTAATTTAAAAGTAATCTTCATTTTATCCACTCGAAGTACCAGCCGAACTAATCAAGGACCACACGCTCTACCGAAGGGCGAGCGCGATAAATTTACATCGCCTGAGCGGGCTCAGTGTCCAGTACGAAAATCCTGCAAAAAAGGCACTTGATCCGAAAATCCTGTGCCGCGGTCCTGTCACTCGATTTTGCCTCTCGTCTTTTTCATGTAACCGAGCTCTACTATTTCATACGTGGCACTGTTTAAGCTCTCAGATTTTCTCCCGGTGGAGCAGTCTACTGTTTTTTTGTTTCTTGCGAACCGACGCTGCCCGTTTTGAGCGCAAAATATAAACGCAAAGAGCGTTATTGAACGTTTTTAAGATATAGTATCCAACTGAATTGTTTGCTCGCTACAAGTGGTTGATATTTCTTTAGGATTCTATATGCAAGTGAAGCCATAATTTTACGTATATAACAACGACTATATTTTCTCAAAATAACCTTAGAAGTGAAACAATGTAATGCAAACTGGTATTTACAATGGTAAGCTTATTTCATTGTTTAATCATGTTTATTGTTGTAAGACATCAGTGTAGCAAATATTAAATCAGTAGTTTAACTGAGATCTTGATACTGTTTACCCCTTTCATAATAATTGCCATAATTATACTCTTATCCATGAAATGTACATCTTTATTATTTTAATAATAATAAGAAACTAAGTAGATTTCAAGTTAATAATTGCGGTACAGAAAATATGCTAAACCGCGGGGCTTCCATATCGGCTTAATTACGAAGTGAGAGTAAGAGAATAATTTAAAAGACTTTACCCAAGAGGACTGCATTATTAGAATAGCTGCGAAAACGGCTTTACAGCGTCATTCATACATTCTTAATTATTTAATTATCTGCCAAGTTGCCTCGCTGGTTGTTGCCGTTTGAATATTTACAAAAAATACGTAGTTTCAAAAATGTATGTAATGTTTTTCACAAATAAAATGTCACGATAAAAGCATTCAATGTCAATGAGTGTCAGCAAATGATGTTTAAAAAATATTATTCAAAAGCTTTTAACCGGCAAACGGCCGCAATTTTGTAAACGTTATAAAATGACCACGAAAGTATACAAAGCAAGCAGAAAAATCATAAAACCCCAGATGCTAGCGCTAAAGCGATTAAGCGGGTCGATGATAAATTTTAACGAGTTATTTTAATGGAGGCGATCGCAGTCAGTGGCTGGCCGGCAACTCGGCTCGATAGAAAAATAAAACGATACCAACAGAAAAACTTTCTACGTGTCTCATTGGATTGTTTCTCCCGCGTTTTATCTGAACTTTTATCTTCTAAACAAGAATCAACTGTCAAACTTCTTTAAACTACACTTCGTATTTTTGCTAATAAACTTTTATTGAGAACCAAGTTAACAGATTTATTGAACAAGTCGTGTACAAAAATGACAACGTAACGTTCAATACGAATGTGACATTTTGACACAGAGCCATTTGCGTGATTACAATCGACGACGCAACGGCGCACCCTCCGCAGCGCCTTCGCTCCCTCTTCCTGCAACTTTCCTGCGATAAAGATTGATATCGGGGCCTTTAAATTTCGAATTATCCCAAGAACCATAACAGCGTGCACACAAATATAGACCTAGTGTGAAGTCTCTAAGAAGCAACCTCAGTTGATGGATACTTAAATTTTTACGTGTCATCGCAAGAAAAGATGAAGGAGAAAGCGCATTAGTACGATATCTCTACTGTTTGGAAAAAGCATAATCATTAGATGTATTTAGTTCGGTGTTATGGATTTTATTTCTTCTGGCAAAGTTATTTGGTTTGTAGGTGAAAACATATATTAAATACTGGTTCCGATTTTATATCGATGTAAAATCGGAGGCCGTTACCAATTCGACAAGTATATTTTTGCATAACTTTTAACACGATTGTGCCATTTTGATAATTATTTTCTTGTTAGAAAGAATAAACATAATTTTTGTTTCCATATCAATTCAGAAGTAATATTCTTACCCAACAGTTCAGCGCATTCATAATTAAAATACTGCCGATAAGTATTGAAAAGACTATAAATATTTTGACTGTAACTTTTAAAACAAAAAATATTTATACATACATACATATACTCACGGTTATAAATCCTTAGAAGGGGTAGCCAGAGCTAAGGAATAAAAAAATCCTCAGCAGTGAAATAAAGGTTGTTGGTGATGGGTCTCCAACCGCATCGCCCAAAAATCCCTTAAAAGCCTCAATACCGTTAGTTGCCTCTTACGTACACCCACCGGAAGAAATGGGGTAGTGCTATTCTAAGCCGACACTACACAGCATAAAACATGTTAATAGTCTTTTTTATACTTATCATCGATATTTTATTTAGAAAAAATCTATCTATTTGCCGCTATGTGCGTTGATACATATAACGCATTTATAAAAAAACTTCTCTATTATTATTTACTAGTGGATCGTCCCAGCTTCGCACGGGTAGCGTTGTTTTTTAAATATCTAAGGTTTCTTTCTTCAGTCACTGCTCAAGCATTGTGAAATTCAGCGCAATGTTTTCAATTTATTAAATTTATAGCACTCCCTAAACAGTGTAGTTTGGTGATTTTAAATGCGCTTTGATGAACGGTTCAGTATTTCCGTTTAATAGCAAATTTTTAAATAAAACGCTATGAAGTATTTATAACAATCTAAAAAATAAATCATTACGTGATTCAGGATGCAACTATTCGCGCCATCTAGTATTTTATATGTAAATTAGTAAAGATTTGGTTTTGATCACGGGCGCGATGGCTTATTTTATGTATAATTTCGGTGTTTGTCTACCGATTTCTATGATTCTTTTTTTATTGAATAGGTAATAATGTTACCTTTTTTAAATTAGGGATGAGTGAGACGTTTACAAACGTAAGAGTAAACAAATAAAATCAGAATGATCCGAACTGCTAAGCTATCAGGAATAACACGTGTTATTGTGAGCCAACCGTAAAAGATAGACATAAACTGCTGAGGATTTTTTTTAGATAATTTTATGAAGAATATTTCCGTCACACATGATTTTTATGTAAGTTTAACCATTGAGGCTGCACACGCGACGGAAGCTTAAAAAATGGAGTAACTTCTCCGGTTTTCCCAAAATTTCCCAAAATTCCCCTTTACTACTCTGCTGGAAAGTATACAAAAACCTGCGCAGGTGTATGAAGAATAATTGTACCAAGTTTCGTTAAAATCCGTCGAGTAGTTTTTGTTTCCATAAGGAACATACAAACCGACAGACAGACAGACAGACAGACAAAAATTTTACTGATTGCATTTTTGGCATCAGTATCGATCCCTAATCACCACCTGATGGTTATTTTGAAAATATATTTCATGTACAGAATTGACCTCTCTACAGATTTATCTATACTTATAATAAATCTGTAGAGAGGTCAATTCTGTACATGAAATATATTTTCAAAATAACTATCAGGTGATGATTAGGGATCGATACTGATGCCAAAAATGCAATCAGTAAAATTTTTGTCTGTCTGTCTGTCTGTCTGTCTGTCTGTCTGTCTGTCTGTCTGTCGGTTTGTATGTTCCTTATGGAAACAAAAACTACTCGACGGATTCTAACGAAACTTGGTACAATTATTCTTCATAAAAGCGACATGATAGTCCAGTGGGTAGAACACCCGCCCGAAAAACAGAAGGGCGTGAGTTCCAATCCTGGGACGGGCCTACACCAATTTGTCTTTTCTAAAGTCATATGTGTGGTTAATTTATCATGGTTGCTAACGGTGAGGGAAAACATCGCGAGGAAACCCACATGGCTGAGTTGTACTTAGTCATGTGACAGTGTATTTGTACAAAACGGCGATAGGCCTGCCCCCTATCACGTGAGTACACTGTCTAAGCAAAACGTGGGTACCTTCTCTGGAAACTAGATGGCGCTTGCCATGTGAGTTCAGGAGTATTGGTACCTCTGCCAACCCCTTCGGGGATAAACGGCGTGAACGTTTATGTTATTATGTTATGTTATTCTTCATACTCCTGCGCAGGTTTTTGTATACTTTCCAGCAGAGTAGTAAAGGGGAATTTTGGGAAATTTTGGGAAAACGGGAGAAGTTACTCCATTTTTTAAGCTTCCGTCGCGTGTGCAGCCTTAATGGTTAAACTTACATAGAAATCATGTATGACGGAAAAATTCTGCATAAAATTATTTTAAAAAAAATTCGTATCAGTTTATGTCTATCTTTTACGGTTGACTCACAATAACACGTGTAATTCCTGATAGCTTAGCAGTTCGGAACATTCCGATTATATTTGTTTACTCTTACGTTTGTAAACCTCTCACTGATCCCTAATTTAAAAAAGGTAACATTATTACCTATTCAATAAAAAAAGAATCATAGAAATCGGTAGACAAATACCGAAATTGTACATAAAATAAGCCAGCGCGCCGGTGACCAAAACCAAATCTTTATTAATTTATATATAACATTCTAGATGGCGCCAGTAGTTGCATCCTTCATCACGTAATGATTTATTTTTCAGATTGTTATAAATATTTCATAGCGTTTTATTCCAAAATTTGCTATTTAATGGAAATACTGAACCGTTCATTAAAGCGCATTCAAAATCACCAAACTACACTGTTTAGGGAGTGCTATAAATTAAATAAATTGAAAACATTGCACTGAATTTCACAATGCTTAAGCAGGGACTGAAGAAAGAAACCTCAGATATTTAAAAAAACAACGCTACCCGTGCGAAGCTGGGACGATCCACTAGTTATAAATAAAGATATATAGATAAATCATATTTCTATAATGTAAATGATTAAGTAACCGTCCAATGTTATTCAAAACCAAATGTATTAGTACTAGTACTTTTCTGTTCATTTCATACACATGTTATTATATGTTAGGAAGATAAGATAAGATGAACTACAAACTCGACTACGAGATATACCAACACGTGAAGTTATAATTTAAACATAAACAATTTAATTGTCACAATACCAAAAGTCCAACATTCGTCAATTAAAGTCACTCGTAAACTTTAATGAAAGTGGAAACCGTATGTTGATGAGGTCCTTCTAGATTTGTTGTCGTCAGAACGAGGCGGCGTTAAGTGGGGACCGCATCATTTGCTGTTCAGTCTGCAAGGCGCACTCTAACTCCTCCTAATTGGAACGAATTTGGCTTCAGGTGCAGCACTCAAGTTGGCTCGAGATCAGCTCGAGATATCGCCAGTACTACCTACCGTTCTCCCTGAAATATTTGATGTGCAATGTGCGACTTGCGGTCTAACCTTCCCTCTTGTTGCTAACTCCAACTAAATTAAGAACAATATTTACACTCAACGCCAGGATAAATGATATTAAACAATTTGGCCCGAGTTTATGTTAAGTGACGAGTTATATGCCCGCATTCTCGGAATAAGCCAAGGTGCCGTCTTAGGAAGACAATCAGATGGTTGGCTGTGATGTACTGTGAAATGGAATGTTTACGGAATATTTCACTTAGTAACGGAGGTGTTGTTTATGCATTTGTTGTTATAATGAAGATCATTTATGATGAAAACAAAATTTACATGTTTTCAGACCAAAATTGAAAACTTTTGGAAACCGCGATAATATTATTATTTTGTTCCAAGAGGATGAAAATACGTTACTTATTTTTTATGGTTTTTGAAAGTTGCACACTATTTTGAGATATTGAGTATTGCGAATTATCAATGAATTAAAATGATTTTTAATATAAAATTGTTAATACTTTTTGAGGAGTCAAAAGACTATTCTTATTGGCAATGGGGATAGATATTCAACATAAAAAAGAAGATCTAACTAATGCCCAACTCATCTTTTTCCATTACTCAAGGGTCAATCCTTTTTCACTGTAGCTGATCTTTTACACCTAGCCAAGGGCTACTCTTATCTTAATAAATCAAAGTGCTCGAGGCTGTACAGAAATCGCAGGCAAATGCCCGATAAAAAGTTTAGTCCACCCGTGGGTGACGTACCTTTTTGTGACATCACAAGAATTTTATCGCTTCTTAAATTCTGAGGAAAAACGCTATTCTCTCGAGTGTAACACGACACACGCGGCTACGTGGGAACCTCTACACCGGTTCGGACCTACACGCTTCGAACCTAAGTGCCACCGAAATATATTTTCCTCGCTTTGTTAGATATTACTTTCTCTTAAATACCGTCGGCTATACAAGCTGAGTAAGGCGTAGTTTTTACATTACCCTTACATTGTTACGCTTACGCACTAAGTAAGGTTCTGTGAGTAAAGAAATCGGAGTTCTTTTTAAATTGTGACTATAATTATTTACAAATTAATTTTCTAGGCAATCAGTTTTAATTACCAAATAAGTAAGGAAAAGTAGGTATAACTTAGAATAGAAATAATTAAAACATATTCGTTTTAAATAGTAGAATACATAGCACAGTCCCTTATAGAAATGAGAATAATCATCCTCAATGAATCGAGTTTGCAATTACAACCATAATGTCATTGCATTTTATAGGCACATCACAAAAGGCAATATACCCCAAAAAATTAATACATATACTCACGCCACTATTTCCCATTGGGGTAGGCAGAGACTATTGATCGCCACTTTGAACGATCCTGGCAAACCTCTCTAGCTTACAATAAAAATAAGTGCACAACCAAAAATACCCAATGGCATATTAAGTTAAATTTTGATATTAAATTCAACATTATAGATGTACAGCCAATATAACATTATATGCATACATAATTATTTACTATTTTTCACATTAAACCAATTCTCAAACCTCAACTCAAACTTTACGCCGTTACGCCTTTTATGCCAAAAAAAAATGGCAAAGGTTCTACTACTTCTAAACCTGGTACTAAGAGTACCAGCAGTTATTTATTTAAAACCTATAGCAGCCTTAGAACTGAACGCCTTTATTTGAAATGAATCCAAAACTTAATGTACCTAATTGAATAAGTTGAAAGCCCTAATGATTTTGGATATTTCACCGAAAGCAAAGCGAAAAACGGAAAACTTTGAAATCGAAAATTTTACGGTAACCGAACAGTAAAAGGGAAATCACCAAGGTCGGCTTAGTCTAATCCTTATAAAATCTTTGAACAAATTGAAAGGTCAAGCACAGTCATCTAGTGATTCTGTTTCCACGAAACGTTGGGATTGGAAGAAAACGAGACAAAAACTACCTTTTGATGTAATCAAATGTATCAGAGTAAGAAAAGCCGTCTTAAAATTGTTAGACATAAGATTTAATTCACAAGAGTCGGTAAGACAGATTTCAGTATGACTAAAATTGCTGTTGTTATTGGATTAGAACAACACAACTCCATTTCTACTGAAGGGTGTCATTTAAGATGGTTAAGAGAATGTTACAATAGATAGATAAGATCATCTGCCTTTTATATTCTGTCCTACCTTCTACATACCTGCTATTGTAGGTACATACAATACTAGTAAGTAGAATCAAAATTGCATTCACTTTATTCACATTCCTACTTCAAATAAAATAAAATTGTGATGGGTTACAAAACTTGACGCCAAATAATATAATTAGTCTAAGCCTTATCTATGTAATCCACGTTTATAAAAAGAGATTTTGTGAATATGAGCTGATCCTGAACAAGAATATTAATATTTATTTATACTATGCATACGATAATATATACTTATAATATATACTTAATAGCCATATTTTCTTGGATTTAAATATCAAGATGTGCCAGGTCTATTTACATTTTACTTATAAACACCAACGAGCTCCGGATTTAACTTTATTCTATTGTGCAACTGCATCTGTGTTGACTCCTAATGTCCGACGTTTGGGGAGTTTATACAGAACTGACACAACTGGGGGAAACTTTTCGTGCATGGAATGAACGCCTGTCAAGCAAATATAAACAGAAATTCAAACAACTTGCAATACAAAAGATACTAGCTTCATATATCCACAAATTGAAATAAACATCAGACTATGAATTTAAAATAAACAGGGATCTCTGTTCTCCCCAGCTCTTCAATCAGTGCAGGAAAATTTTCATTTCACAATTGTTGAATAGAATTATGGGGTCGATTTTATACAGAACTCGGTATTGAAGGAAAGGCAAGTGGGTTGGTTTGCGATGTTATTCAGAGACCGGGTGTAAGTAAAGGGCCCACTATATTAAGAATTCCGCACTCCCCGTCTCCTCAGGTGGGCTCGAGCGCCGCAACGTCAACTCGAGTTCAACTTATTATTTCGGGCCACATGCGACGACTTTGTTATTCTTATTCGACTTAGAGACATGTTCTCATTTTCTTATTAAATATTCTGAATCTCTTACGAGTATCTGTCTTATGCTGTTACGTTAAAATACGTCCATGTTTGTGACTGTTGCGTTTAAAACATTTTCATTTATTTGTTTCATTACGCTGTGTACGCTCCATAAAGTATGCTTCGCCAACCAACAGGCTAGCAGCCGACAACATTTTTTATATTTTCAGAACAAAACGTTCGTTTAAAGAGTGCCTTTAAATCGTCCATCATTAATGAACTCGTTATAACGTTAATTGTTGCCACAATCGGACTTGGGCGTGGCATTAAGCGACATCAAATATGTATGTACTTTTTAAGGATTCTCATTTTGTGATACTGCTCTGCAACCGATTTACGAATACCACTGGCCTCGTGCCATTAAAGCAGATTACGGGCTAAAAATCAACGAGCTTTTGGCATTATGAGTTAATTTTGAAAATATAACACGAGTTTTCGTACGTTGGCTTCTGTTTTCCTTTATTTAAGATCCAGCCGCGCTGTTTGTTTAAACGGGTAATCCTACGCAAAACAAGTGGGTTATGCGTGCATTATGTAGTAGATCCTCTATTCTCCAACATGCTCTAAACGTAGGAAGCTTATACCGCCCCAATAAAAGTTCCGTTGAAAATTCTAAATATTTTCACATACACAAGATATTTTCCAGCTAAAATGAATGTGACATTGCCGATTCTATTCAATAAAAGTGTAAAACACGATTTTCCGTAGCCACTTAAGCCCAGGAATGCCATATTTCCTGAAGGTGTCGATAGTGAACAAAAAACTCAATGCATGTGCATTACTGGCACGTTTGGTCTCCAACGTGTTTACAAGTTATGCAATAATTCAAATACGGAACTACAGCAAATTTATGCGGCAGCACGGTAACATACTTCAATGGCTGCATTCGAAAGCATTTATTTCCATGGACGCCGGCGACTAGTAGCCGACTCGTATTTTCGAATTCAGGCAGGGAGTGCGAAACGTGTTAGGTGACAATATGAATTTATGATCATGACGAAATAAATGCGTTAAAGGAGACGTGATTCAGTGGAACGCGGATTGGAATTTAATTAGCTGTTTCTTATTCTTCAGTTTTGTTGTTGGCTACTAGTGCTCACTGGATTGGCGTGATTCCCTTCGAAACTTATTGAACGAAAATTCAGGGTCATAATTAGTTGTAAAAATATATGAAAAAACCTAAGTATGTGCTTAGGGATCAATAGATAGTAATATGAGTGGTGAATAAAATTATATATTGAACCACATATTGCCTACATTTGAAAGCATTCAAGCAGCTCATTCCGAAATTATCAAATAGCAATTTGAACTCAAAAAACGACATGTAACATTTTATCTAAATTTACTTTCGTGGCTGTGAATTTAAACGCGGTTAGTATTTTTTTTATTTAAAGTGGTTAGTATTTTTGGACATGTATTCTAATCACCAACAAAGAATATTGAATGATTTTTGACTTAATTTTTGGAACGAGACTTACAAGATATTCAAGTTCATTCAATAACTTATACTTTTCCATCACAGCTTCTAAAAGTGGTTGATAAGTGGTTAATTGTGTTACGTACCGGGTTCTTAATTTGATAAATACCAGTCACACTTTCGTGCAATAAGGTGTAATTATATTTATTGACCAATAACGCACTTTACACAACACAACAAACACTATCGATAATTAACTATCGATACTCGCACTAATTAACAACACTAATTTACTCCGTTATAGTAACACTGTCCACACCGTTGAGCTTATTTCCGTAATCCGTATATCACTGCACTGTCGTATTTAATTTCTTCGCTCTAGTATTTCGCTTGTTCTCGCTTTAGTTCTTCGCACTCGAATCACTCCGTAGCACGCGTCGCTCTTTATATATGCCAAATCTCAAATACGCGAATATTACAGAAAGTTCTAGTACCACATTCTCGAAAAGTCGATATTCGAGAAACATCTAGTAATTCCTTTTTTTACTTATTAGTAACGCCATCTGTTATCTAGTAGTGGCAAATCCTATCTCCTACTTGCGAACAGATGTCGTAACATTACCCCCTCCTTACATTAATACTCGTCCCGAGTATTATTGCTTCCATGGTACTTCGCAAGTCGATCGATGTGAACTATTTTCGAAGCCCCTCTAGGTTGGCGTTGAATTCTGTACGTTACATCGTTTATTCTAGTGACCACCTTGTACGGTCCTTCCCACCTATTTTGTAACTTAGGGGACTTCCCTTTCTGGCGAGTTGGATTGTGTAACCAGACGAGCATACCCTCTTCGAAACGCGGCGTGTTAGCTTTACGGTCATATCTGGTTTTCATCTTTTCACTAGCATGTAAACCATTTTCACGCACTAGGCAATGTACATCTTGCATTCTTTCCCTCAAATCGCTTACATATTCAGTTACACTCTGCGGCTCATCTGGTGACCCTCCTGTCAACAAATCTACAGGCAATCGTAGCTCTCTTCCGAAATTGACGAAAGCAGGTGTTTCCTTCGTGCTTTCGTGAACAGCTGACCGGTAAGACAGTAAAAATAATGGAATGTGTTTGTCCCAGTCCTTCTGATGTTTTTCAACCATCTTCGCCAACTGTCTCTCCAGTGTTTGGTTGAACCTCTCCACCATTCCATCTGACTGAGGATGATATGGCGTCGTCCTGGTTTTATGCATTCCAAGTAGTTTGCACACCTCTTGAAATACTTGTGACTCAAAATTTCTTCCCTGGTCAGAGTGTATCTCCAGGGGCACGCCAAATCGACAGATCACTTCCTCAACCAGTTTTGTAGCCACAGTTATTGCTTCTTGATTGGGTATGGCAAACACTTCAGGCCACTTAGTGAAGTAATCCATCACCACCATGAAATATTTATTTCCGGACTCTGATTGTGGAAACGGTCCAGCCACATCAACGGCAATCCTCTCCCAGGGAGCTCCCACATTGTACAACCGTAATCCCCCTCTACTCCGGGTCTGCGGACCTTTCACCGCGGCACACGTTGTACATTTCCGGCACCAGTCCTGTACGTCGTCCCTACAATGAAGCCAGTAAAACTTCGCACGAACCTTCTGCAACGTACGATTTACCCCAAGATGCCCGCCCGAAACACCGTCATGTGTTTCCCGCAGTACATCTTTAACCTTGGCTCTGGGCACGACCAATTGTAGGTGCTCTTCCTTACCGTTGGGTTTCTCCCACCTCCGGTAGAGTAGACCATTGATCAGAACCAGGCTGTTCCATTGCGCCCAGTAAGCTTTCGTACTCACTCCTGTGGACGCTACTTCACTCCAAGCCGGTTGATCGTGTTTTTCCTTCTTCCATTTCATGATGGGTCTGAGGTTCTCATCTTCTTCTTGGGCCTTCTGCATAGCTTCTGTTTCCCATCCATCCAATGGACAAATTCGAGTCACTTTCACGACCTCCTCCTTCGACTCTTGCTTCCTGCAATGTTTACAGTCTTCCGGACACGGTCTACGTGAAAGCGCGTCTGCATTGCCATGAGATTTACCACTACGGTGCTCGATAGAAAAGTCATACTCTTGTAGCTGTTCGATCCATCGAGCTACCTGTCCTTCCGGGTTTTTGAACTGGAGAAGCCATTTCAGTGCAGCATGATCAGTTCGAAGCTTGAACGGTCTCCCAATCAAATACTTGTAAAAATGCTGTAAGGTCTTCACTACAGCTAGAAGTTCCTTTCTCGTGACACAGTAGTTTCTTTCCGCTTTAGATAGAGACTTGCTGAAATATCCGATCACAACTTCCTTGTCACCTTGGATCTGTGATAACACTCCACCAATAGCCATATTACTAGCATCGCTGTCAACGATGTACTGTCCCTCTGGCTGTGGATATCCAAGGATAGGTGTCTCGCAAAGCCTCTTCTTCAGCTCATTGAAAGATAACTCGCATTCATCATCCCAAGAGAAGGTTTTCTTATCTTCAGTCAACCGATGCAATGGTTTGGCGATCTCAGAAAACCCTTTTACAAAACGTCGATAGTACGAGCAAAGGCCGAGAAAAGCTCGCACGTCTGTTTTGTCCTTTGGCGTCGGCCATTTCTGCACAGCTTCCACCTTTTCCGGATCCGTCTGAATTCCTTCTCGGCTGATTACGTGTCCTAAATAGTTCACTGAAGTTCTAAACAGCCGGCACTTCTTCGGATTCAGTTTCAGGTTTGCTCCACGAATTTTCTGAAAGACTTGTTCCAGGTTCTTGAGATGGTCTTGGAAGCTTTTGCCTATTATGACCACGTCGTCGAGGTACACCAGGCAAGCCTCGCCAACCAATCCCGCCAACGCACACTCCATAAGCCTTTCAAAAGTAGCTGGCGCGTTGCAGAGACCGAAAGGCATGACGTTAAACTGCCACAAACCCTTTCCAGTTGAAAACGCAGTCTTCTCTTTATCAGTCGGATGTATTTCCACCTGCCAGTAGCCTGACTTGCAGTCCAGGGTTGAAAACCACTTCATGCCACTCAAAGTATCCAGAGTGTCATCTATTCTTGGCAAAGGATAGCTGTCCTTCTTTGTCACGTTGTTCAGTTGCCTGTAGTCAACACAAAACCGTGTGCTTCCATCTTTCTTCTTAACAAGAACCACTGGAGAACACCACGGACTGGAGGACGGACTAATGACCTTCTTCTTTTTCATGTCTTCGAGCAATTCTTCAACTTCTTTCTCCTTAGCGATTGGGATTCTCCTTGCTCTCTGTCTAATAGGTCTTTCGTCCCCTGTATCAATTCTGTGTTGCACTAAAGATGTTCTGCCTAAGTCCCCTTCTGCATTTGAGAAGATGCCAGCATATTTCACCAGCAACTGTTTAACCTTGATCCTCTCCAAGTAAGATAAGTCATCCTGGATCTCACTTAACAAGTCAGTTACAGTTGAATTATCGACTTTCACTTTGACTTTCCCATTTGGAGAATGACAGCTCCTCATCCAGACTACTTCTTCACACTGACCAACTACTTCACCCCGCTTAAGCTGTACATCTTCTTGGTCAAGGTTGACTACCTTCACTATTGCCGTCTTGTTGCTTGTAACCAAAGTTCTTGCTGTCAGAAATTTCCTTGGCCCGTTCTTCCCTGTCTCTTCAATCAACACACAACGATGCCTCTTCTTCTCGCTGTCTACAGGTAACATCACCGGAACCAACTTCTGAGAACGCGCAGGAATATTGATGGTTTTCAAGCATGTCACTTCACCGACGGGACCACCCAGTATAAAGATTTCTTCCTGGCCACACTTGAAAATTCCTCTCGTTATGTCAATCCGGCAGTTATATTTCTTCATGAAGTCCAGTCCTAGTATGCATTCATCCATTATCTCAGCCACAATGACTTGATGAGTATACGACGTCTCGCCAACCATCATCCTGACTGAGAGTTCACCAAGGACAGGTATTCGCTGGCCAGAGGCGGAGAGTAGCCGACACTTAGTATCTCTGCTATACTTGATATTCGCTGCTTTCACCAGTGCCGGATTGATCACCGTTCTAGACGCTCCAGTATCAAGGGTCATCTTACAGTCTTGATCATTGACACAGCCCAATATCACCAAACTGTTCCCGTTACAGGCTTGTGAGATGGTCATTGTCGGGGCTTTCTCCTCTCTAGCCAGCACCTGCCCCCCGGTCCTGGCTAATGCTCGTTTCCCTGGACGTTTGCGGCAGGAGCCTCTGCCTGCCTCTTTTTCTTCCTTCCTCAGCGGGTAACTTAATCTCAAATGGCCCCTTTTCCCGCAGCCATAACAAATCGGTCCAGTACTCCTTCCGACGGGTGCTTTAATGACCTTGACGTCCTCATTTGCTTCCGCAATCTCACGAAGTCGATGAGTTTGGCGCGTATCCTGGCGGCAAGCTTCAACTTCTAGAGCGTTCGCCAAGGCATCCTTGAGAGACGTGTGGTGTTGAAGTCTCACCGCTGTTCTCACTTCGATATCTCTGATGCCGTCGACGAATGCTTGCACCAGGTTCATTTCCACCGTCTTCGGATCTACACTGGGATAGGCCTTGCGGACGAGCTTCTCGATTTCAAGGGCCCACTGCTGAAGTCCCTCTCCGGAACGCTGGACCCTATCACGCAGCTGAGCGCGGAACACGTGCTCCAGGTGTCGCTCTCCATAGCGAGACTCCAACGCATCCAGCAGGTCCTTGAAACCACCACTCGGAGTCGGCAGCGCCTCTATTACTGACAGTGCTTGACCTCGGAGCGCCACCGTCAGTGCAGTCAAACACTGTTCATCAGTCCAACCATTGGCAGCCGCAACAGTCTGGAACTGATGTCTATACGCCGACCAGGATGTTGTTCCGTCGTAGGGAGGAACCTTCACACGAGGACCATGGACAGCTACTACATTCTCACCGGAGACAACCTTGACCGGTCGTGATTCAAGCTGCAGAACCCTTTTCTCCATTCCGCGGAAGTCGGTCTTCATGTCATCGATATCTTTCTCAATAGTGGTTACCTGCTCCTTCATCTGCTCTACGTCTTTTTCCACAGTAACCACCCGACCACTGACTTCATTGAACGCAGTGAGAATTTGTGAGAACTTAGTTTGCTGTTCCTCGCGCAACTCACGAACTTCTTGTTTCACAACACCCTGTACCTCCGAATGTATGTTTTTCACAACATCCTGTATGCTTTGTTGTGCTTCACGCATGCTTTGAAACATTTCAACTATCATCGCCAAGTCAGTATTAGTTGCGGCCGCCGGCGCCGTTGATGTAGACGGCGCGTTAGTCACCGCGGACGTCTCCTCTGGAATGTCACTCCGAGGGTTCGTGACCGATGACCTCATTTCCGACAGCTGTTCACCCTCTGCGGCTTTCTGAGCGCGTGTCTTCACACCCTCTCTTCCGTCTTCCTTCGGCATAACTGGCATCTTCAAATCCACTTCTGTCACCAATTGTTACGTACCGGGTTCTTAATTTGATAAATACCAGTCACACTTTCGTGCAATAAGGTGTAATTATATTTATTGACCAATAACGCACTTTACACAACACAACAAACACTATCGATAATTAACTATCGATACTCGCACTAATTAACAACACTAATTTACTCCGTTATAGTAACACTGTCCACACCGTTGAGCTTATTTCCGTAATCCGTATATCACTGCACTGTCGTATTTAATTTCTTCGCTCTAGTATTTCGCTTGTTCTCGCTTTAGTTCTTCGCACTCGAATCACTCCGTAGCACGCGTCGCTCTTTATATATGCCAAATCTCAAATACGCGAATATTACAGAAAGTTCTAGTACCACATTCTCGAAAAGTCGATATTCGAGAAACATCTAGTAATTCCTTTTTTTACTTATTAGTAACGCCATCTGTTATCTAGTAGTGGCAAATCCTATCTCCTACTTGCGAACAGATGTCGTAACAATTGCAAAGCACTTGCTACCTTTATAGGACTTTAGACGTGTAAAATAAGTATACAGGGAATGTTTCCTCTTTTGATTGGGATGTCATTTGTGCTTTATTATATTGACTACTTGCTAGTACTTATTACTTGCTTTGTGCTTTTTGGTGTTGGCTTACAATAGCACGAACCCATTTCAATCAAAGGTCGTCGTAAGTGATTGTTAGGTAAATTAGTTGGTTAATACCAATAATCCATTATTTAATAATCCTTTCAACAAGTAACATCCAAAAGTGACTGAAGAATACATAATTATAAAGTTCTGACTACCCATTTTTAGATTTATAACGTGAGTATATGTACGTTAATTCACTACTTTAAATCTTGTTAAACCAAAAAATCACGCTCTACATGGAACTGAAGGGCTTCGGCCTAATAAAGCGCAAGCCTCTTCTAACAAAATTACCTAAGGGTAAAAATTTAACAAGCAGCGTTTCACACAATGCTCTATTGTTCCACAATTGTATGGAAATATTGTAGTATCATTTTATAGCTGACTAGATGGTATTCAAGAGTCATCGGGGTAGCAGCCCACGCAGATCCGGCTGCTACAAAAGAGGGTCCTATCCGGACCCCAGAGAAGTTGGGAAAAGGATTTTTAATTGGCCTTCGAAACTCTTTACAGGGTATAGTGATGCTTATTTTATAATATATACTTCAATGCTGTTTAAAAATATTATAACTTTTGAATTTGCATGTTTTGTTACATTTAATGTTTCTCATGCCCTTTGTTTTGCATATGATACAAAAAGTCTTCGTGTCTTCAGATTTGTTTTTTTACATAGGGTATATAATACATATAAAAGGTAGCCAGGGCTCCAGAATTAAAGAATATTGACAGTGCAATTAAGGTGATAGGTATCCTACCACATCGCCCAAAAATCACTTAAAAAGTCTCAATACCCTAAATCGCCTCTTACGAACACTGATAGGAAGAAATGGATTAGGGCTATTTAAACAAAATTTTATGTATATTTTAAGCAGACATTACACAGCTAAATTATGATAAAAAAAGATTAAATTAAGTAAAATATTATGAATATAAAAAATAAAATGTAAGTACACATGGTTTTCCTTTTTATTCTACGGTTTTTTTTTCTTATTAGTCCTTAACTAATTTAGTTATTTTCTACGCATAGTTATAGCAAATTATGAATATTAGTATGAGAGTATTACCGAAATAATTCCAGTAATTGAACCGTTGATTCCCTGAACACAATGTACTATTTTGAGCTTCAATACATCTGAAATCTAATTAATTTGCTTATCCGTTCCTCTATCTAAACCTAAACTATCAGTGTAGTTATACGTTATAATATATGATTTATGTCAACTTTATTTACAATTTACATTATCAGTTCCCTAATATTGTTTTTTTCATTCCTCTGTGGAAGTAGAAAAAGACATTTTAAACGCTTCTGGGCCATGCGGCTAAAGATACATATTTTTATCAATAATACTTACTTACTTACTTATACTCACGCCCATTATTCCCATTGGGGTAGGCAGAGACTATCGATCGCCACTTAGTACGATCTAGACAAACCTCTCTTGCTTCCCTTACATTCATTATCCTTCTCATACTTGCTCTTTTATTCTTCTCACTTCGGACCCCCGCCTTTATAAGAACGTTTTCTATCTGGTCAAGAAACGTTTTACGAGGCCGTGCTCTACTAACATTCCCATGCACATTGGCTCTATATATCTCTTTCGCTACTTTATTTTCATCCATCCTCAATAATACAAATTTTTGTTAACTACTCGTTATGAGATTCAAATTCAATTCAAACCATTTAAAGTTTAGGGTAGGAGACTCTCACCACTTCTCACAATACTGTACCCTGACCGCTAGCAACAATATTATATCAAACACAGAAAAGACTGAAATCATACATAAATAGAAATAAATAGGTCAAAAATGCCGGAGTCCGAAATGTAAGGATGAAATGGGCATGTATGAAAAGACTGATGAATATAGACGAAGCTTAGAAGGTTCCTGGTTCTAGAAAGGTTCTGCCATCCCCAATGGATATTAATGGTATCAGTATACGAATATAATTATCTATATAATTGACTCTCTTGACTCCAATACTTAAGGCTGGTCTCTCAAAAACTCGTAGACTATTTTAAAAGTGTCACAATTATAATACTAAGTCTAATAATAATTTATGCATACGTTTGATGTTCTGACGAGACTCTGATAATCATCACTGTTCAAAACAAAAAAAAACTTCAAAATTTCAAATTTCTTATTGTAAATGAAATAAAAATGTACATTTGAAGTAGGTATTGAAAAAACTTATGACATTTACTGGTATTGAAATATACGCGAGTTGCCATGTTCGTATTACAGAAACGTTAAATTTTGTATGAATCGAGGGTTCTTCTGTAATTTTCTCGGGCACGATAACCTCTTACTGGGTATTATTTCCGATCGATACGAAATTCATTCGGCCTTGAAGATAACTAACAGTAAGAAACTTTGTATTTGATTACGATTGGACGATGAATATTTGTTAAATCTGATTTGGTTCGATTTCTACATAGACCATAATAGAAAACTTTGTATTCTATATCGCAATTGTAACGGTAATAATTTTTAACAAAAAGAAAACCGACTTCATCGTTGAATAATCAACCGAAAATAAACAATCAAGTACTAAAAAGTAAGAAATAAGTTTTTTATTAAATATGACTGTACTGTAATTAATAGCTTAGGAATTTCTTTATTCCACACGCGTCAGTTCAACTTACCTAAATCTTGAAATTCTCTTAAATTAATTTGTGAGTCGAAAGGCGATGGTCTTGACTCAACTCAACTCTACATCTTGACTCAAAAAAGACTCAAACATTCACGCTGGATATCCCCGAAGGGTATATTATAATATAAAAGGGTGTAATGCAGAGGTACTAATACTTCTGAACATCATGTGACATTGTCACCTGTTGTTCAGAGTACCCACGATTTGCTTGCTTATATATATACATATATATATATATATATATAAATAAATAACTTTCAAATCCTTCCAACTCAAGCCATTTCAAGAACCCAGATTTAGTGACACAAAATACAATAGAAGATAAGCTATAATATATCCATTTGTATAGAACACATCTATAAATATTGATGATGCAGAAACTCATAAGGCACCGGCTTACTGTCGAAAAATGCGCAAAACAGTTTTACGATGTCACCACATGCGATTAACTCCCTGAAAGATACAAAAAATAGCAACAATACACTGAACTCTCCGTTTGATTGTTTGAAAAAGCTTTTACGGATCAAACCAGCATTCTATGACGACGGATAAGTGGTTTCCGCTTTTTTATCCGACTAAAACGTAAGGGTTAGGTTTTCTGTGCTTACTTTGTATGCACGAATGTTTGTATGTATGTGTGCATGCAATATCCTTCATTACCTCGTATGTTGTGAACAGCAGAACTTTGCAATCAATATATCGTTGGATACCTCTCAAAAATCCAACTATGTTAAGCAATGCGCATTTTAAAACACTTCACTGTATGTTGATCGCAAAAGATCTAAGTATGGCGTAAAAATGATATGCAATATAAAGGATATTTTAAAAAACAAACAAATTGAAGAATTAAATTTTCTATCATCATGTAACTTACTTAAAATCTTAAAGTATTAATTTCATTGACTACGAACCGTGCAAATCGGTTAAAATCGGATTTAATTATTGTTATGTGCAATTTGGAGATTTGAAAACAAGCTAGTCATTATTACATACTCACAATGTGCTCATAGCTATACATCTCAAAAATTGTTAACTAGAGCCTCAGAATTAGAAATTTCTCAGCCACTTTTATTTGTATGTATGAGTGTGAAAATTATATCCATTTATTGTATAATATTTCACGAGATTAGAATAAGATACAAACATAACTATAACTAAAGTGATACATAATACTTTCGACAAGTGACTTTTTTAACTTATTACCAGTTTTGTATTATTGAAGTATACAAAAAACCAATTTACCTTAGCGACGATGTTATAATTATAAGAAATCACTCATTTCGTTGCAGCGAATTGAGAAGTGAACTTTTTAATGCCATAAGATATTGTGACAGAAAACTTGTTGAAAAAGATGTTTACGTCCACTCTGTCCGATAAATTAAAAAGTTATTACCAAGTAAGAAATTAATCTAGATATTTAATAGGACAAACGACAAACATTAAGCCTAACTTCGCCATTAAGTGTTCCTATCTAAAGTTTAATATTGTTTGAAATGTAACATTTTTCAATTAGCGACCTAATAGTTCTTTATCGTCTGTTAGAACTATTAGCTCTTAATAACAAACGATAAGTCTCTTCATTTATAAAAGACTGTTGTGTGTAATTGATTTTTGAAATATAAATGTATTTCTACTTCATAATGTTTCATTCCTTCAGGAAATATAAAATATGGCAGAGACATAGTTTTGTAAATTAGTAGAAATGTTCCGAATTTAGTGCATTAATCTAAAATCATCATGTTGAGCAGTTTGTTTTTTTAGCAGTGTGGTGTTGGCTTAGAATTGAACTTCCCTACTTTATCCTGCTGTTGGCATGAGAGGCTACTAAGGGTAAGGGTCCTTTAGTGGTTTTTGGGCGATATGGCTAGAGATACATCACCAACTATACTTTATTTCTGTTATCCTTTCTACTAGTTACTTCTAAAAATGGCTAAGGATTTGTTAAATCCAAGGGCCTGGGTAGCCTTGTTCGGGATTTACATTCCTGAGTATTTGAATGTATATATGTCCTTTTGTGTGTTGTTTAATTTTCAACACTTCTTCTTCTTTTCTACCCATATTTTTACTAAATGGTATTTGTTTTAATGGTTTTATGTGTCAAGAAAAACGTACATACATAAATCCCAAAAAGGGCTGCTTAGAAATTCAGAATTAGAAATTGTCAATCACTTTTCAAATTTCAGTGGAGGAAAATGGTAAAAGCTATGGTGGGCCCAACCATATCACTAATAATCACTTAAAGGCCACTATACCGAAAGTCTTATACCACGTCAAAAAAAAAACACCTTTGAAAGCCCCGACACAGCCAAATGCGAGATATACTCTACTATCAACTAATTTGCACTAAAATTATTAGTGCCAATAACAGAAATTTATTTTGTAGCACTATATTGGCAATATATGAAAAAAAGGTTGGGATAAACATCAAATAGTCATGGATCCTATAACGGCTCGGACCAATCGTGAACCTAACATATCAAGCTTATTCCAGACAAATCTGATATTTAAAACTGTATTCTTAATACAAATAACGATCAAAAAATTTGGTTTGACGTACCAAAGCATTGAATATTATGTATTACATGATAATGGTACCGATAACATGAATTCAACTTCTCCAAAAAAAGACCATACGTTTTTAGTAAAAAAAAAGACTTAAAATTATGATGTGCACGTAAAAACCAGTGTTGTTGATTATTATAATGTACGTTTCCGAGCGAGTATAATAAATGTGTTGCAGGGAAATAATGGTTGTAAGCAAAACACAAAGAAATTCACTATCACGATCAAAAGCTTTCGTTTTATGTAAATTGAGAAAATACTCCCTCTCTCCGCTCGATTTGCGAAGCTTCGGCTAATCTTCCGCTAGTCGACTACAATTTAATCAAAGTAAACAGCAGTGACGGGCTCAGTAATTTATCTAGATTATTTGGCGGTGAGCGTTTGTAATCAACTTCTTTGACATACTTTCGAAACAGCAACAATTTACTAAAAAAACAGTACTTGAAATTTTGGCTTCGAAAGTTGTTCAAGTCTACAAACGGTTGATACAAGGTCTCTTGCGTACCGTTGTTTTTTGCTCTTGTATGCGGGTAGGTCACTTCTTTGTGATCGAACTCCTCTGGAGCGAGTTGACCGGGATGGCATGTCGTAATCAAACCTACAATTGAGGACTGATCATCGAAAAACTATTTTCCCATCGAAATCAATAAAAAAAATTGTTACTTATTTAGAGCGCGGCTTAAAGATTAAGACCGACTGCACAGATAATAATAAGACTTAGGTTTACCTAACTCGCTCAGCTCAATTCATTTCAATCTCAATTTGCATTGAAATTCTAGTCTGCTAATGTCTATGGTTTGCGTTTAACTTGCGTGCGTGTGAGTCGCTACAAACGCTCATCCACGACTCGTTAAAAAATGTAGAGTGTAAGGGTCCTTAGGATCAATTTCAGGTGTAACTACATTTCAATCATATCATAATAGACACCGAAATAATTCTATGATTGACAGTTGGTCCTTCGTTTTATACTTTCCTGTGTCCAAATAAAAGTTACTGTGTATAATATTAAAAGTATATATCTCAATTTGTTATTAGTTTTTTTTGTTGTCTACTGTGACTTTTAATTCTATTGTTTGTTTTCCAGGAATAAAAAATACTTGTTCAGCTTTCTTGTTTCCAGACCTAAGTCTTTCTGCCTCTAAATTCATTTTCCCCGAACGGTTATTGAAATATAAGTTTATATTCGGAAAGTAAGTGGTTGAAGAGATATGCTATTAATAATTTATCATCAACTATTTTTTTAAAGTAACTGCACTATATATGTACTCTACTGTGTATTAAACGTTGTATTTTTTTTTAATAAGTTTTATATTGCTGTTTTAGAATAGCACTAACCCAGCAGCGTCCTGTGGATAATGTTGGGAACCTAGCTGAGGTACTTTGCCTTTTTGTTGCCATCTTTTGTCTTATTTTAGTTGTGATGTTTTTTATGTTGTTATTGTGGTTTGGTAACAAATAAATATCTTTTATCTTTTTGTCTTTTGACCCATTTCTTTCTGCGCGTGTCAAAATAGGCCTCTAAGCTAACTATAGCTAATATAATAATAAGTATGCGTATTAGCTGTGTAGTGTCGACTTAGAATAGCACTACCCCATTTCTTCCGGTGGGTGTACGTAAGAGGCGACTAACGGTATTGGGGCTTTTAAGGGATTTTTGGGCGATGCGGTTGGAGACCCATCACGAACAACCTTTATTCCACCATCTTTTCCTCACGCAACTTCCAAAAGTGGCTGAGTAATTTCTAATTCCTTAGCTCTGGCTACCCCTTCAAGGGATTTATAGCCGTGAGTATATGTATGTATGTATGCGTATGCTGCTCAAGTGATTGTAGGGTAATCTTGCTCGAGACCAATCTACAAACCCTCCTTTAACTTCCAATATTTACCCCTCAAAACTCCTTTGAAACTTTTAGTTTTCCCATCAAATCTACTTTACAATTTCCCATCATCCTTTTGATAACTTAACTTTCTTATAATGTCTATTTTATTGACAATCCGTTATATCTTATTTGATGATCTTAATTGTATAAAATCTATTTATTGCGCATATGTACGTAGTGTTCTAGAATTCGCTTCCTCTATTTGGTCCCCGCATTATCTAAAGTATATTCAAATTATTGAGTCGATACAGCGCATATTTATACGTCACTTGGAATTCAGAACTAAACGATGGGACTGCACCTACGAAACGTCATGCAAACATCACAAAATATTACAACTTGACCAGCGCCGCATTCTTTTAGACATGTTAGTTCTGCATGATGTTTTGAGTGGTCGGATGGATTGTCCCAACGTAGTTTCCCAAATTGGACTAAACACGCCTGCGCTCAGAACTCGCCATACTTTTATAAAAATGTTTCACCTACCTTTTGCTAGAACCAACTATGCTCATAACGCGCCTATTCAACGAATTTTAGATGAGTACAACAAATATTTTTATTCCCTCGATCCGTTTGCACATAGCAAGTCTATTTTCAAACGCTTGGTTCTAGACGCTATAGTTGTTTAGGTAGATTCAACTATTTCTATGTCATATTATTTAAATAAGGTTTTACTATTATATAACGTTTATGCATATCAATACAATCACATTCACATACATATACTCACATTCTAATATACACACTCACACATCATAACACACATTACACACACCACACATATTATCATTCAAGTATCATCAATTATCATTACTATTACATTTTATTCTTTTCTCAATTGTTTAGCATTTTTACATATATATTTTTTTCTTTTTCTGTTGTTATTCATTTTGTCTTTAGATAGTTTAGTTTATTATTATTTTTCTTTGAATTAACTGTGTGTGTATCTTGTTTTAACTTGTGATCATCTGTTATTGGCCTTATTTACTGTACTGTTCCAACTTACTATATAATATGTATTGCTGTTGATGATCCTTATATAATAAATAAATAAATTAATAAATAAATATCTGCCTATCCCTATCGGAACCAATGACGTGAGTATATGCATCTAAATAATAAGTCAGAGACTACATTTTATTGCTATAAGTTAAAGAATCAATAAAAATTCGAGTTATAACATAAACAATATAGTAACATACATACATATATTGACGGCTATAAATCTCTTAAAGGGGTAGGCAGAGCTTCAGAATCAGAAAATTCTTCAACCACTTTTGGAAGTTAAATAGTAAAATAAATATTTTTCGTGATAGGCCCCGAGTCGCCTCTTACCCATGGGAAGATATAGGGTAGTGCTATTCCAAACCGACTCTAAGCAGACAAATAAATTTGCACTCACCTTTTTACCATCTAATTCGTGCGTGCATTGTTCTAACACTTTGTCTACACTAGCTGGGTCGCTGAATGTGATGAACCCAAAGCCCCTGTAACAAAACATAACAATATAAAATATACAGTCCAATAACTTCCGAATCTTCAACGCAATTTAAAATTTGTTTCTTGTTAACATCTAAAATGTATTCCCCACTTAGTTGAATAATAATATTGGTAGCAAGCGGGCGCTTGGTGCGCAAGGGCGAGCGATAAATAATAAAAAGCCTTCTCCACTTTAGGACTTGCAAAAATCACAATTTATAGACCATTTTAATTTCACTTAGCCGATTCATATTTTACATGTGGCGGGAACGCGTCCAACCGTTCTCTGGGACTTGAATTAATACTAAATTGAAATTGTTAAAATGGAAATACAATTTTCTTATTGTATATGACTTCGCGCCCACACCTTCTGCGGAAGGTGCGCTATAATAACAGCATCTTTTTCCTTAATATTTTTGAGTGGATTTCTTTTGTACGCACAAATTCACTTATACTTTTTTCTGCCAGAAGATTAGGGAAGCCATCAAATAAAATCTTTGAATCCCTAGGTAGTTTCTTTTATTGTAGAATATATAATTATTTTTTGTAGCACTAATAAATAAGTTTATTTAATTGATACTGGACCAAATATAATATATATTTGTGTTGGTTTAGAATAGCAAGAACTCAATACTTCCCGCGGCATTGGCATATTAGAGCTTTTTAGTGACCTTTATTATGCAATATTTTTGTTTTATTATATATAACAATAGCAATATAGTTGGAAAAGATAATCACTTGTCATCAATAAAATTTGTATATACTCGTAGCAAGGAAGGTATAAAATACACTAAAATTTATGCTCGAATTTCAATCACTGGCCGGCTAGTAAGTTTCAATTTCGCATGTCTAGTAAAGAAATGATAATATGCAGAGAAAAGGTCGTACGTGTATGAAAATTGAAAATAACGAAAGCACTGTTCTCACACCGCACCACGTCAACTCTGTTTTGCTGCGACCAACAAACAAGACCTTTGAGGCCTACGTAAACTTAGTCAATTTACGTACTATATTAATGGTGGAGACAGTTCTTTGTATTTTGGTTCTTTGACTTAGTAGACTTTAACCAAATAGGGTTTTACTGTCTTACTTAAATGTAAGAACAATATCATTTTGACTTTAATAAGAACAGCATCACTTTTGAGTTATTTAACTACCTTATGCATTACGCTTTATAACTGGAACCCTTTATAGATACATAGTTTTTTTTTTGTCATGATACATTAAATATATGATATTTTATTTTATAATTGATTTATTACACCGGTTCGTTAATATTAAAAAAATAAGCCTTATATCACACCAATCATTATATTAGGTACGTCAGTAGAGTCAAGAAAAGTTATATATCATAAATCATCACTTAAAACTCAGCTGCTGTTTCACCATCACGAGACAAAATTCCATCCTATAGCTTCTTGACTTATACAATAAAAATTTAAAACTAATAAATAAAACGTAAAAATAGTCTAGTTTAATTGAGTTAACATGTATTTTCAATGTAATAGTAGTGAAACGAAGCTTCGTTGTGGTTTCCTGTCCCTCTTCGGTTATGCACAATGGAGCTTAAACGCTGAGTCCACTACCGCCACCAACCGCGTACCCTTAATTTATGGATGACGAGATTTTGATACTACTAACAGTGCTGTGTAGTTAGTCAGTTACGCTCAAACCACTTTTAGTACTTAAATTAAGTGAATTTGTTAGTTTGTAATTGATTTTGTTTAGATGAGGTCGTTAGAAGGAAATTAAGTTTAGAGTACAGATTTGTCATGTGATATCTTAGAAAGGAAACTAACGAGGTTGATAAGGGATTCTGAGTTTCACGTTTATTTTATTTGTAATACCTTTTACCGTAACATTTTCCAAAAGTGATTGAGGTATTGTTAATTTCTGGCATTTTTATTTGTTTGCCCCTTAATTAACTTAATACATAGGTAATAATAATAATAGCTAAGTTAATATTTAGATAGGGCAATGTTTAGCTAACCTATGTTAATCGGCCGAAATAAAAATTTTATAAAAAAAGATTGGCGAATAGTTTTGATCACTTATTTTTGTAGTATTGTAATATTGTCGTAGTGTGTACGACGTGATAGCTCAATGGGTAGAACGGTACTCTGAACACCTGGTGACAAAGCCACGTGATGTTCAGAAGTATTAGTTCTTCTGCCAACCCCTTTGGGGATATTCGGCGTGAACCTTTATGTTATGTTTATTGTAATTAGTTTACTTAGAACGTCTATCATAAGCAATCGCATTTTCCATTTTCATTAATAATTTAATATTAAAATATTTACTACAGTGTAATTTTTAGGTTGTAACGTCGCCTTAGAATAGCACACCTCAATCCTTCCTTAAAGTGGCAACAAAAGGTTATTTTATATTTTTTGGGAGATGTGGTAAGAGACCAATGACAAAGAGTCTGGACTTAAACTGGCTGAAGATTTTTTTATTCCGAAGCATCAGCTACCTTTTATAAGGTTAAACCTATTGAGAATCTAACATAACTCTATTTCAAAACAAAGGGAATATACGAGAGAAAATAGGGTCCAAATTATTTATTAGGTGATTGATAATCACAAACATAACTGATAAATGGATAATAAGTATTACGGGTACACTCGAATACTAAGTATTTTCGGAAATAGGAACCAAATAGCACAAAATAATACAATAACAAATTTCCCTATTATCCCTTTCCCTTTAATAAAACGTATAAATAAATCGACGAATAAATAACAAACGTGCTTAGAAAGCGAAATATCAAACACATTTCCAATGTTAATTAAAGAACAAAGGCGTCACAGGAGCTATCGAACCGGACCGATAATCGGCTAGCCTTTGTTTATGGAAAATAGTGGAAGAAAATAATTAAGGTGGATGAAAAGGCTGAATACAGTGGCGCAACTTCAAGTGCCAAGTCCAAACCAGAATTTTAACCACACATACAATTGTTTTACGTATCCGGTTTATGTTAATTAACTTTAAAAGAAATGTAAACTATTATTAAAGTTAAAATTACTGACAAATCAATTACTGAGCCTAAAGCTGTTTTTTTTTCTTCTTTTTGGTTGCTTGATCCATTTATTGACCTTAAAATAGTTTATAAGTAATAAGGAAATTATATAAAGTACATAATATAACTATTATTAAAGTAAATGAATACCAATAATTCAATTAGATGTGTTACAATGAAAGGAGTGTAATGAAAAATAAATTAATTATTTTCCCATTGGATGAAACGTGAAAGTGCTCGGCAGTGCAATATTGTCTCTCTTATTAGTTGCCGAGACAAATACCTCAGCTCTGTAATTCCGTCCCTATTTCTCCTTCGATTGGTAAGGTTCCTATTTAATCTTAGCAGTAATTAATGCCTGTTGTCACAGCAGTAGCTGGCAGGTTTCTTTCTCATGAAGGAGTGGTTACATCGACACAATTATTTCGCTTTGAATTTGTTATATTGCAGTCATAACTAGTTTGTGTCACAACGCATGCAATAGTTATAAGAACAAATTGTTTCATAATTATTATATAAGTCTTGAAATGAATGATAAAGTATAATCCTTCACTTATAGGACAAAAAAAGAGTTTTGAAATGCACTTAAAGATTTTCACGCTTGCATTTTTTATGACCTCTTGTGATTTATTGACGAGTGAATTAGAATTTTTTTAACGGTATAGTACGTCTTGGCAGATATTGGCAGAGATACTAAAACTTCTTAACATGACGTGTACTTTTTGTTACCCAACCCAAGCTTAGCTTATTAAAGATTAATCAATACTTGAAACACATTTCGTAGTGATGTTTTAAAATATGATAGCTCAATATAGAGCTAAACGAATCACAAAGAAAATTAATGAACCTGCATTTATTTGCTGACTATTAAGTTAATAATATGGTAGTCAAAACTCATCGAAAACAACGTCCATCATATCGGCGTCCCGCGTGACTTGGATGCTAGAAACACAGCGATAAATATCTTTTCGGGATCGAAATTAAGTAATCCAATAATTAATCTAAATGGAGCGTACAGCCGAATGCTTCAAAACAATCAGCTCTCCCGCAAAATACGTGCATTAAATGAAGTGAATCACCGCCGCGAGGGGATCCTCGATAAATTAAATTGATTAGAATCTGGAGTGAGGCTGAGCGGTGTACAGCTACCACCGCCGCGTAAAAATAAAGCCAAGTGAAAAATAACGCGTTTAGCTGCTCACGGCCTCCGAACGAGCTACTTTGGCGAATGATTCGTTTTCTGCTAAACTTAATCATCCATTCTGTTGTGTCGGCTTTTGGAGTAAACATTGCTCTTTTCCTATATCTACGGAAATTATTAATGGTAGTTTTCTTTTGTTGTTTTTCTACTTTCAATAGAAGCGGATACTAAGAGGCGAACTAAAAATGCTTTTTACTTAACTAGAATAGCATTAAACATTACATAAATGTTTATATGAATATATTTTTACCATCACGAAATTTTGGGAAAATAATTGAATTAACATAATTTTCAATTCGATAAATAATGAAGTTTTAGGCATTCACCGCTTCAAATGTTCTGTCCTTTCCAATGATCACTAGGCAATTATAGAGATAAAGAGCATTTAAGCCTCAGCATTTGCGGTTAAAAGAATAAATCTTTGATAAAAAGTTTGTAATCTACCAAAAATAATAAAGGGTCAACTTAAGACCGATTTAAATTTCGGCCTGCTTAAACCTAATCTCATTATAAACACAGTTCAGTGCGCTTCAAGAGCCGGAATAAACAAGAGCTTCTCCAAGTTAGGACAGAAGATGGTTTGAACACCGCCCTATATTCGTACTATGGAGGCTTATCGGTTGCGTTGCAGGCTGTTTATTTACCGACCTACTATTGTGTGGCCTACGACATGTTACAAGCTGCAAGTTTGACGTAGCTATTTCAGACTACTAGAGATATGACTAGTGTAAATTCTGCCGGTAGTTCGTATTGTATGCATCCCGTATAGTTCAGTTTGATTTAATGTACTATTGCAAATTTATGTACGAGAACACGAGTTGATGTTTTGATAGGTTACATGATGCCCATATTATGTTTAGATACTTTTGCATATAACGTTTAAGGTAGCTATGAAACAAAAAATGTTATTATTCAAGATTTTGTCTTGGCAAAAATATTTTTACAAAATATTTTATAAAAATAAATTTTTCATAAACCAACTAAAATAGGCTTCAGATGGTTAGCTAATTAATGATAACTCATATAGCATTAAAAATACGATATTTTTTAATAAAATAAATAAATGAACAAAGCAAGTAATTAGTCACGATTATAAGGTTCTGGTTACTAAGAAATTACATACATACATACATATACTCACGCCATTAGTTCCCATTGGGGTAGGCAGAGACTATTGATCGCCACTTCGCACGATCCTGACAAACCTCTCTAGCTTCGTTTACATCCATCAATCTTTTCTAAGAAATTATTAGTTGCTTTCTGTTATTTTTATTTTACTTCGCTGACTTAGCAAAAAATCAACGTCTAGACAGTTTTTTGTTCTCATTATTTCAACGAAATATATTGTTAGTTTAACTTACGCATAAATTAACAATATTTTGTTGAAAGCTTAACCTTAATTTCTTTATACGAGCACGTACAATTTTCCGAACGAAAGCGACTGGTTTAAACGATAATCAATCATGTGCAGATGACCCGCCAGTAATTATTCAGAGGCTAACTAATTTACGGTTCCATAGCTTCGCCTCTATTTTGTACGATAACTTGAAAAATTTATCAGCACCTTTAGCTTTGAAGTGTTATAAAACGGAATATATGGATATTCAAATTTTCAGTACCAAATTGTAAATCTGAATATATTAGTTACCATTATAGAGATAACATACATATATAGATATACTCACGGCCATAAATCCCAAAAAGGGGTAACCAGAACTACAGAGTTGGATACTCCTCAACCACATTTGAAAGATGATAGAAATAAAGTATCGTTGACAATGGGTTTCCAACCACATCGCCCAAAAACCACTTCTACCAGCCTCATACCCTTAGTCGCCTCTTACAACATCCGTGGGTAGAAAGCGGTAGTGATATTCTAAGCCGGCACTAAACGGCAAAACTTAATATATTAGTTACCATAGCAGATATAAAGAGATTGTATTATTAATAATGTTATTCATGATTAATTTCCTGTATCGGTAAGTGACTCACATAGTACGTAGCATAAAATAATTGCATCGGATATCCACGACCTTCACCAAAATGTCAGTAGACCTTGTGGGATGGGTGGGCCACCCACATTGCGTCGTGCATTGCATAATGTATATTGAATAGATATTTGAATTCTAGTGTAAAATTTCTTGTACAGATTACTTTCAGAATATATAAAATTAGATTATTACTTAACCATACTTGCTGTGTAGTGTCGGCTTAGAATAGCACTACCCCATTTCTTCCGGTGGGTGTACGTAAGAGGCGACTAACGGTATTGGGGCTTTTAAGGGATTTTGGGCGATGCGGTTGGAGACCCATCACCAACATTCTTTATTTTACCACCCTTTTCCCACTCAACCCTACAAAAGTGACTGAGGAATTTCTAATTCTTTAGCTCTGGCTACCCCTTCTAGGGATTTATAGCCGTGAGTATATGTATGCATATTTCAAATCACATTTACCAATATAGTCTGAGTGAAACTTATTTGTAATTGTATGTGTAGATTTGGTCATACATAATCATTTTTGTTTCTTAAGTACCTTTACTCTGAACCGTACGTTGATTACGGTTTTTAATACATACATATACTCACGGCTTTCAATCCCTAAAAGGGTAGCCAGAACTTCAGAATACGAAATTCCTCTTCCGAATACCCACGGTAAGAAAAGGGGTAGTGCTATTCTAAGCTGACACTACACAGCATAATATACAATTAGATTAAGACCAAATTAACTTACATAGGCTGTGTGAAACGTATTTGTAATTCTATGTGTAGCTTTGGTCAGTCATACTTACTTTTACTTTTTAAGTATAGTTTCTGAATCATTCGTTCATTATTTTGTCATATAATCACAATATCAAATAAGTTAAAAATACTCTCGCTCTCTTTTTCAAAATTAAAACCATAAACATTCATCAAACCCTCACAGCACACTACTAAAGAGATATATTAAATTTGCACAATAACTTGATTCGTCACAGATTTCAAACTAAAAGTACATTAGTACTACAAAAGTATATTGGTTAAAAGGACATTTGCAAAGTATTAAACAAAGCCGTTTCATCGTTCCAGCAAAGTCCCATAATTCACGATAATATTTGCTTGCATTTAGTCCGGGTGGACATTGTTTGTCAACTATAAGGATACCGCGGTAGTAACCAGTGTGTACTTGGTTAATAATTACATTACCCGTCCACATGCGGTGTTATTGATTATGTATTCAGTATTTGCAGCCGTGTTAGCTGTCGCATTAACTAAATAGGCGTCGTTGTGACGTAATGATTAATTTATGTATAAATTAATTAATACGATAAGTGATTAGTATTGGCTGTTTTTAATGTTTAATTAAAATTGATGGTCGATTCGAAAGGTTGAATTAAATGAATGGTTTGCATTTTTTGTGAATAGATCATTGTATGAATAATTTATGCATTTATTTAATTATACCTACTTAATGAATGCATTTTTAGAAAGTTTATCAAATGGCTAATATTTATGGTTTTTATATAAATTTTAATGACTTACATAGTGCTATGGTATTTTTGGAGCTAAGTAATAAATGAATTTTTTTTTGGCTAATCAAAGATTGTTTAAAGTGGCTTTATAGTATTTGCCTACCTCAATGATATTTAAAAATTTCAATATAACACAGGGCGTAGGGGGTGAGGATATTAATGAATTATCTCCTTGGTCAGCGAATAGAATATAATAAAATCACTTACAGTTTATGAAGGATTTATTGTCCACCGATAACACCGGTAACAGTAAATGATAGCAATAATAACAAACAGGGTGCGATTAATTTAAATGGAAAAAATATTAAAATATAGCGAGAGCTTCACGTGTCGCGATAAGTGATTCTCGACTGGTGAGGTAATTGTTCTAGAACAATCACCGCGGATATTTTAAACTACCCGCAAGAATAAAAGATGAACCTCACAACTAGTGTTAGGGGCATGTCATATCGACTCGCGTGACGATTTTTTTAATCGAGATCGATATCGACAAACTAGTAATTAATCACTTTAAATATAATTATGAGTGAGTAACATAATAAATATAAGTTAATATAAATAAAATGAAATTAATACAATATATTTATTAAATTATGTGTATACTAAAAGTGTTCATGTTCTATGTTTAATACATACATACATACATATACTCACGCCATTAGTTCCCATAGGGGTAGGCAGAGACTATTGATCGCCACTTCCTACGATCCTGACGAACCTCTCTAGCTTCGTTTACATCCATCAATCTCTTAATACATGCTCTTTTATTCTTCATACTTCGGACGCCAGCCTTTTTGAGCACACTCTCAATTTGGTCCAAGTGTGTTCTCCGTGGTCGTCCTCTACTAACATTACCATCCACACTAGCTCTATAGATCCCTTTTACCAATTTTCTATCATCCATCCTCTCTATGTGTCCAAACCATCTCAACATTCCTTTTTCTATCTTTCTTACAATATCATCTTTCACACCACACTTTTCACGAATAACACTATTTCTCACTCGGTCACATAATCTAACATTACAATTTTTTCTGAGGGACCTCATCTCTACTGCATTCACTCTGCTCTCATGCTTCTTCTGCCACACCCAACATTCGCTTCCATACATAAGCGTAGGAACAAGAACAGCATCATGCACAGCTAGTCGGGCCTTTTCAGACACCGATTGACAGGTCATTAGGCTATTCATTGCTCCATTTACCGCATTACCCTTTTTCACTCTTCTTTCAATATCTTCATCACATTTTCCATCCCTTGTAAACAATCTTCCCAGATATACAAACCCCTTCAACTGTTCCACATCCTTACCATCAATCGCAATCACGCATTCTGACAAATCTTCCTGTCTCTCAAAAACCATCGTTTTGGTCTTATCCACATTCACCCTCATTCCCTTTCTTACAAAAGACTCACATGCAATATTCATCATCTCTTGCAACTCTTCTGCCGACGATGCAAGTAGCACTTGATCGTCAGCATACAAGAAGCATTTAATGATGAATCTACTCATTCTTAGTCCATAATCACTGTCACGCAACTCTGTCAAACAGTCGTCCATGAATAAATTTAAGAGCCACGGAGAAGCTACACATCCCTGTCGGACACCCCTAAGTATTATATAAAATATATTTAAATTAATTATATATGTGTAGATGTAGCTCACACACACATATTGACTTAAAATTAAATTCTCCATAAAAACAACTCATGTTCATTATAAAAAACAGCTTTGTGAACCGGCAATCATCTTACCTAACGTCAATTTACAGTTACCCACTAGGTCACAATTACATTCATCACTGACCTATTTTCTAATAAAAAGACATACCCTGGAAGGTAATTTAGTTAAATAACTCCTAGCTTGGACACTATTCAGTCACTGTCAGTTAGCTTTTAAAAGAAAATTGGATTTGGAAGTTAAAAACATATAGATCAAGTTGGCAGACATCGCCTAGTTTATGAAAAAACTCGGCGAAATTTTAATTAAACTGTGTAGGAAATAATGTATCACAGTGAGATAATGCATTCGAACATTTCGATGTACTTACGCATAATCTACTTTGTAATGTAATTAATCGGTGGCCGCTAACGGACATAGCTATAAATTAATGTGTTGTAAATTACGAATGAGTTGCAACTGACTATAAATTTAAAATTCTTTACATTACGCTGTATTCGAAAACTATATCAGTGTTATGTATCAACACTAATATAGCTTTATGGAAATGTCAGTGCTGAAATTCTTATTTAATTATTTTTTCTGGTTTTTAAATATCTCAATATTACCAAATGGTTGAAACAACATAGGATATACTCATCTCATTCCATACTGTTAATAAAACTATTTATAACATACTAGTAGCCTGCCCCAGGTTTGTATGAGTAGTGAAAGTTTTCAAATACCTGAGGTGACTTTAATTACCGCTTACTCCTTATGAAATGAAACGTAGAGTTAATAACTTAGTATCTCTTTTTGGATAATTCTAGCGTCTCTGTTGCCGATTTAACAACAAACGACTAAAAACCTATACCTATACACCAAACTTTATTAATTTGCTAATTTTAGCTCAAAACGTCATATACGTCTTGCGTGAAACGTTTTAACTTATTACGGTTCCTGGTATACAACCTGGTAGAATATAATGTAACCTTATTCATAGGGTCACATTTTACATTTTTGTTATAAAAACCCTACAAAGTTGCTAAGCGTGAACATGTTAGCTGGTTAAAATTTTTGTTTATTTTTCACTTTAACCGAATATTTAGTACCAGAATTGAAAAGATAAAGAGAATGATTCAGTTTTTTTGTAGACATGTGTATGTAAATTCTTAAGTTTATAATCTATACAGAATCTTAAGATTCAGTCAATAGCTAATAACGAAACAAATATTTAATACACAAAACAATTTATATCACGACAGACAGTAAACTAATAAGCTGTTCATTTCCAAAACATTCTCAGTTAATAACAGAATTCAATAAGATGCCAGAGACTCGACCAAAATACAGTAAACACTTAACCATAGAGCCTCTTGCAGTCGAATGTAGCTCTTATAATATTCTATCTCGGTAAAATACATTAAGCAATAGTTAGCCATTAGTTTGGTATTATTTGACCAGAGAAGGTATCGTGTTTCTCTACAGTTTTGCTTAAGTAAAATGTATACACGAGCACAGCGCAGAATTGAACTACAATTCTTAACTAGAAGTTTCTGTTTTCAGTATTTATCTTAATATATATCCAATAAACTTTTAGAGAGGTGGGATGTATGGAATGCAGCAGATAATATATATTAATCTATGATAACGATTACGTGAATCCTTCGAGGGTCTCAAGGTAAATATAGTTACTTGGTTATTGTACAACACAGCCTAACAATGTCGCATGATAGGGTAAGTTATGGAATGCCCTGAAAATAATAATTGAACAACTGTATCACCCGTAGCTTCTAAAATAGTTTCATTCTATCCGTTTTCATTCAATTTTCTCAGGGAAACTCCAGAGCCAAGAATAATAGATCATAATCAAATATTTAGCAGAATTTGAGGTTCGGAGACAAGTGGTCTGATATTAAAACGTCTACAGCCTTTGTCGAGAAAACTAACTGAAATCGTTTAGAACTAGAGCTCAGCGTAGCCATCGAAGATAAAAGTTTATGGCTTATACATAAAACGATTTTCAAATCATATTTATGAGTGTCCTGCGAACATCTGTTGTGGCTAGTTCGCAAGATATTGAAATTGACCAGTGCATTATGGCTTCATGGACAATTTCTCTAGATATTGTCTCTGAGATTTATTCAGAAGCATGATGTAGCAGAAAATATAAATGTATCGTTAACAAAATAGCGAACTGTTAAAATATCATACAGTTCAAGCTTCAATATTTAAATAAATGTTTTATACAAAAAGAAATAAATTAAAATGTTCTCAAAATGTTTATGTATATTTTTTTTACATGTCAACAAAATGACTATTTTTTTGTTTATAGAACAACTAAGGTACCTGGTGATGTATAACAACTGCGTAAAAGTACTTTTAGAATGTTGTAGAGAATATTTCTTAAATACTATTGAATTACCTTTCATCAAAAGATGTTGTTTCTATAGCTTTTTTTTTCTTTACATTTATAAAATACTCGAACGCTAAAACCGTAACATATGTAGCATATTATAAATATTATTAGATGGACATCCCTAAAAAGCAAAGTCAAATATCGGCTTGCTTGGTAAGTCAAAGTCTTTTATCAAAAATATAGCACTCGCCAAAACGCATTAATCACGATGCAGGTAGCTGTAATAAATTCGACTTTGAAACCTAAATTTAGAGTTCAGAGTACTTTGTTGGAAATATTGCGTGTACTTTGGTCTGCTGCATGCGATATCAGGCTTCAGGGACTGAAACGGATATGTTTTGCATTTTCTTTGATAGTGTATCTTCAGTACAAGTGATGAAACTTATACAGAAGCCAAAGTTTATATGGAAATAAAAATATTTTCAACAAGTATCTGTCTGCAAACGGGAGCTAAAACGCTAAAGTAACTCAAATGGAATTTCCCTAGCACTATCTGAGGATCACGTAAGATAGACATAGCTGCGTTCGCTGTAATATAAAGAGCAATGAAAAGAACTAACTGCGTCACAAACGAGGCGTCCCCATACTCGAGCCTGCTGAGTCGTGGCTGGCGTCGTATTAGTTCGCAACTGATTACATTCTACACGGCGCTTCTCACCAGCGAACGGCTCACAATGAAGTACCGACGAATAAACTTCATTACCGTCGACTTAAGCATGGGGAATTATATGAAGGAATTATCGTCGAATAGCGGCAGCTGTGATGGCACGTACCAAACACTCAAGATTATGGCTGAGGACACTCACAAGACGTCCCTCCCGTTCTAACTAGGGAGAAACGTTAGCATTTCACGATGAAGACGATTCTAATATCTGAAATTCTACTTAAATTTTGCTGATGACGCTTGAATAAATTCAAATAACGTCTTAGGAGGCGTTTGTCTGATACAGAAGGGTTTTTATCAGATCGTTTCTCGACTGTGCAGTCCTTTCTGAAAAGTAAATAGTGGTCCGGTAAGGCTTTGCCGTTGCAGACCTAAATCACTCTTTGTCTCGTGCTAAACGTTAGCCTTTGAGAGATTTCCTATCTTCAGGGAAACTAAAAGATGTAAATAGAATACGTTGAAACGTGAATCAAATATATCTTTGATTTTGTTTTCCAAGCATTTGCAAACTGCCATTTTATTTAGGAAACAAAACAAGTAGACAAAATACATAAAACCTAATATTTCAAAAAGACGACAGGCACGTTATTTACTGTGGCGTTAACAAATTATATTAAACGTGACAAAATAAGTTTTAATTAATGGATGGACACACGAGATACAGAGCGCCAATGGGTCCTCCTCTAAGGCTGTTGATACGATGTATATCTCCTGACCTAAAACCTTACTGATTACAACTAAAAGGACAAGATCGATCGATCAAAGTTATTAATTAGGAAATCTTATTGCTTGTTGGTAATTAATATTTGACGAAGCACATCGCATTGATTGGTTCAGAGGATTGCGCATTTTGGGTGTTATTAGGCTCACCACTATTAATTACAGGCATTAGTAAAGCAAGTTGAGAGGCCGAAGGTAGAGCATCTCTCCGGTTAAGTGGAGGCTCGAGACAATCTCGCGCGTTCGCCCTCCGACTTGTCGACTTAATGAATGAGAATAATTTTGCCAAAATACTTTGGAAGAGATGGGATGGGACTACGCTCCGGGAATTTTTCAATTTGCAACTGACATAACGTAATAAGAGTTACACGGTGGATGCCGGCGCTATATAATTAATATCCCTGTGAAGTATTACTTGTTACAATGAATTTAGAGTATTAAAGTTGAGTGATAAATTTAAATAACAAGACGTGTTCCGGATGAGGCCCTCCAAATTCTTGAGAATAGTTTGTCTAGTGATAAATAGGATGGTAGTTGGCGTAGAATAAAGCCAGTTTATTCTTTCCCATGCCTAATGAACGCGTGAACGCGGAATAACTTTGCGAAGTCTGAATAATGTATGCTTTAACGAGATGTTTTTCTTGAGAGAATCTCATTAACCCACTTTCTGATTGTACGAATGCTAACTTTTGGAAGTTCTTGTGCCGGCTAAGATATACTTCTTAGGGAGGTAAGTTGACTTTGATAGATGTTAAGTGGGCTTCAATATGTTTTTGTCATACTTACCTGAGTAAGAGACCAAGTTACAGACATGAATAACGTTTTCTTACAGCTTTATTTATTCCAACTTCACTAACAATGCTAAGTAAAAGCTATGTGGAAACTTTATGGGTAAGTGAACATTATTTAATTATTTTGGAGACTTTTCTAACAATGTAACAGTTTTTGCAAAACAAATATCTTAGTATAGTATTTTTTGTATATGTATATAGTATAGTAGTTTATCGTACAGCTGTGTAATGTCGGCTTAGAAGAGCACTACTCCATTTCTTCTAGTGGGTGTGCGTAAGAGGCAACTAACGGTATTGGGGTTTTTAAGGGATTTTCGGGCGATGAGGTTGGAGACCCATCACCAACAGCCTTTATTTCACCATCTTGACCCCACTCAACTTTCCAAAAAGGGCTAAGGTATTTCTAATTCCTTAGCTCTGGCTACCCCTTTTAGGGATTTATAGCCGTGAGTATATGTATGTATGTATTTTTTCTGTATATTTGCTTCTGTTATACAATACAGTTATGTGGATGCACAATGTTTTGGAATAAAATAAATATTATATGTTTAATGTAATAAACAAGAAGGACATTTATTATACTTATGAGTTCATGAACATGTTTTAAAACTATATAAACTCATGGGCAACTAAAGCTCGCAATCTTTTGTTCACGAATCGGAACTTTACCGACTGACTCGCCAAAAGTGAACGCAGACATATCTTGCTTCAGCAAAGTAGCAAACAAACAGATTTTATGATTTACGACTCACGGATGACAGATCAACTAAAATTGAATCCCCTTTATTAAAACGATAAAATTCGAAGTTATCCTCAAATATTATGGGGACCGGACAAAGTGGGTCATAAAAGTAATCCCTCTATTTTAATGATCTAGCAACCTGCGGATGCAACTATGTGTTCAATTTACCCCACTCAACGGCAGATTCCCGATTCTAGAGTTTCAGCGGAGCTGCAATTTGTATGCAACATACAATTTTACGAGTGTCTGCTATTGAAATTGTTATTTTAAATTGTTTTGAAACAACCACTGTTTATTTATAAGGATTACAATTTCTTCTTTTTAATGTTAGAAATGTGGTTGTGTTTGTTTCTGGATTTCCGAGAAAGTTGTAATAAAATATACATACATACATACATATACTTACGCCGTTAATTCCCATTGGGGTAGGCAGAGACTATCGATCACCACTTCGTACGATCCTGGCAAACCTCTCTTGCTTCGTCTACATCCATCAATCTTTTCATACATGCTCTTTTATTCTTCATACTTCGGACGCCTGCCTTTTTGAGCACACTTTCAATTTGGTCCAAGTGTGTCTTTCGTGGCCGTCCTCTACTAACATTACCTTCCACATTAGCTCTATAGATACCTTTTACCAATTTCCTATCATCCATCCTCTTTATGTGCCCAAACCATCTCAACATTCCTTTTTCTATCTTACTTACAATATCATCTTTTACACCACACCTTTCACAAATCACATCGTGCCTCACACGATCACATAACCTTACATTACAAACTTTTAAAATTCAAAAAAATTCAAAATTTCTTTATTTGATAAAAACAAGTGTTTGTAAACAATTGGTTGGGGTCTTCTTTTAAGCTTAAAGCCTGTGTTAGAAAACCCCGCTCGTCAATAGAATACATGAAAGAAAGAAAATAATTAAAATGAAAAATCATTACATAACTTAAATTAAAATCAAAATCACAATCAAAACTAAAATTAAATTAAATTATTTTATCTTCCTTATGCCTAGGTTAGTTAATACAGAAAGCCACTATTATTATATTATATAAAGGTAGGTAACAAACGATTGTAAGTGTGTGTGTGTATATGTGTGTTTGAGTGTATGCATGTGTGTTCATGTGTATGTGCGTGTGTGTGGGCGTGTATGTGCGTGTGTGTGGGCGTGTGTGTGTGTGTGTGTGTGCGCGTGCGTGTGTTATATATTCATAAAGTATTCATATTTAAGTTATTATTTCTAGTATAGCCTCTGTTTCATTATAAGTTTTTAGTTTAAGCCATTTAGTTATAGTCACTTTGGATTCATAATATAGTTTATCATAAATGTTTAGCTCTCTATTAATCCTATTGTATAGCATTGATGATCTTACGTAATATTGCCTTTGTGCAAAGCTGGTTTTCGTTCTAGGGATAGTTACAACAATATCTTTCCTTCTACGAGAATTGTTTGATTCATTATAATCTATTGATTTATGCTTTTTAGGCAACAAGTTAAGATATATAATTGCCTTATTGAGAGAAGTTCGCATTCCTTATAAAGAGATGTGGTAGAGAACATACTAGTTTTAAAATACATTATTTTAATTAAAGATCTCTGCGCTCTCTCCAAGTCTATTAGATACGTTTTGGTACAACCACCCCAAACTGTTATGCAATACACCAACACAGATTGCACCAGGGAAGTGTAAATATAATTCAAGATGTTATTTGTGGAATCATGAAACTTTTCTGAGGGACCTCATTTCTACTGCATTCACTCAATAAAAAATAAAATCTATATATTCATTCAATAAAATGTAACATTGTATTAAATTATTATGATTCATAAACAAACCAAAATTGCTCGGTGGCTAGAACGTGCGCTTGCGCTATCTACGAGTATGTGTCTTTTGTATAGTCATGTATGTGGTTAATTTATCTTGGTTGTTAACGGTGAGGTCTACCTTGTGAGAAAACCCACATGACTAAGTAGTCATAGCAAGTCCAAGCAAAACGTGGGTCCTCTGAACAACAGGTGACAACGTTAGAAGTATTAATACCTATACCTACCCCTCCGGAGATATCCGGGGATATATTGAACGTTTGTTTTGAGTTGAATTCATGAATAATATTTTGAAATATCTATGATCTGTTTTATACTTTTATTTATTTATTCTTCTAAGTATTATTAAATCGGCTCTCTGCTCTCCCCAAAATGAAATTTTGGCCTACTTTGATACACTAAGTATATTGACCACTACCTTTTAGTAATGTGAATATATTTATTTGATACACATAATTCAAGCTATTACCATAAATTAATTAGCTTATTAAAAAGTTCTTCTTAAAATAAAGTAACATGTGTTTTTCCTTTAAATATGGCATTAAATTGTTTTCACTAAATAAATAAATATATGTACGGATATATCAAATATATCACACAGATCTAAGCAAAATACCAGTAATAAGTGGTATAAGTATATTTTTCAATGAAATATTCAATCATAAACAATACAAAAAAAATAACACCAAAAATGGATGAAATTATTGCCGTGTAGTGCCGGCTTAGAATAGCACTACCCCATTTCTTCCGGTAGGCGTACATAAGAGGCGACTAACGGTATTGGGGGCTTTTAAGGGATTTTTGGGCGATGCGGTTGGAGACCCATCACCAACAACCTTAATTTTACCATCTTTTCTCTACACAACTTTCCCAAAGTGGCTGACTAATTTCTAATTCCTTAGCTCTGGCTACCCCTTCCAGTTAATAGCTGTGAGTATATGCATGTATGTATGTAAGGATTAAATAACCGCAATAAGTCAGTGGGAACAACACCACTTATAATGTAGGAGGCGCGGCGGGTTCAAATTCTGTGTCGGTCCTCCACCAATGTTTCTTTAATTAATCGTGTCATATTTACAGTAAATTTATCAACGTTATTATTTTGCCTATGCCCATCATTCGTGCCATATATCCTCAAAAGAATAGCAGTGATACCTGGAGTTCATAGTACCTACCTTTTGCTTGGACGGTGCCTTATCATGATAAGGACAACCCTATCGCTGTATTGGACGTTGAATGCTTAATCTGAATATTCGATGCGTGCGAGCGAGACAAAAATAAATGGTAATATGGGTACAAGAGATACGCATTATAATAATAATATTCGACACGAAGAGCAGACCTTCAGTATTCAATCCGTAGTATTTACAAAATATACTAATATATAATCATAAGTCAACTATTTAATTTATGTCAATATCTTGCACACGAGCAGAAACAATTTATAAAACACATCAGGAATAAAAAGTATAACGGGAATGTAATATCAAGGGGACGCAGCCGCGAATATTCTTGTCAAGTGAAAATAAAGGGGAAAATACTGTGACAGGTTGCGAATGGACGTTGGTCGTCCAAAATGGGCGCGAGTTTCGAATAAATAAACCCGAAGCCAATAACGCCAGTCGGCATCTGGTGCTCCGGTGTCACGAAAAAGAGCACCTGGGCTCACATGACACATCTATGACAGCCAACCGGACTATTGTTAATTTCGAAGGACAGACGACGCAATTTCATATAGAAACTTTTATTGAGAACGCCCGGAGAGATGCCTGACATTTCGAAATAGAGATGAAAAAGGATTCTTTTGACAAAGTTATTCGAGACATATTTTTTGTATTATGTCTGTACGAAAACTTACAATCTTCAATCAGACGTTTTTGGACACGTTTTATACGAGTTGAAAATTCTGACTGAACATATTCATAAAACTTTCTTTAATATCGTAATAAACACAAGTGAAAAAAGTTTAAATCAAAGCTTTTATATCAATTAAAACCCACACAGACACACGAAACGAGTCCCCATTTTTTCCATCGCATTTGCTTAGCCAAACAAACTGAACTCCGCACTATCGTCTGTTGCTGACTTCATTGAGTTTTCTAACGGTTAAGAAAAGACAATTCCGTTTTTTCAGTAACCCTGCTGGTTGGCATATTAAGGAAGCAATATTATGCAAATTCCACTGTAAAAACGTTGTAAAAAACCACAGCTATTAGTGAAGTTAGCGGGCAACTTACTCGCAGAGAATCTTATAAGATTCTCAGTAGTTTTAGCTAAGATCAAAAGACTCGATATAAAGTTTAATATTCTTTGTCTCGTAATAGAGTGTGGAATTGTTGAATAACGCATATTTGTTGAAAATGAATGTATAAACTACATACAAATGTAGCCTTAAAGAAAAGGTGAAATACAGAGAGTAGAAATGTTAAGGAAGCAATATTATGCAAATTCAAACGTGGAAGCCGCAAATATAAAAAGCGCCTTTGCCTCACACTTTGCATGTCAAGGCTGTGCATCCGACTGATAGTGAGATGCCCCTCGAGAAAAAATGTAAATGCTATTTGAAATTCTGTGCGTTTTATAAGCACACTGTGAACTAGCGCTGCTACAAAGTTGGAGCGGCGAAAACTAAACAAGTTGAATTTAATGTCTTCACTAAACTAGCTGTTTATGCTATACCAGCGAAAAACTTAATTTCTGTCGACATTGTCAAGATATTTTATAAAAGTAAGATCACAAAGGAGCAAGATCATGTTTCCATTATAATGTGGCTCGCAAAAAAATTCACTCAAATTTAAGTTTTTATAGTATTAACGGTACATCTTGAGTGGTTTTGCGTGGATCTTTTTCATTTCCACTAGTACTATATCTTAAACTGAACTAAAGAAAATAGAAGACACATATTTTATGTTACACAACTAAAGTTCCGAAATCACTTCAATTGTTTTATAAGTAACAGTATGGAAAAACATATTTTTTTCTCATTAATGAAGAATAAAGTTTTACTACAACTTATAAACTATATATAGGTAGTTTGAAATATAACCTAAAAAAACTTTATTTTATTATGTTACCAACTGCACTACAAGATGACTTGAATTATTTTGTCTTGGTGCATCAAGTTATTTTTTTAAATTAGTTGTTTTGTCATACTTTTTAGTTTATACAAATACGTTGACTTTACCTATATGTTACTTCCTTCAGACTATTTTTGTACGGTATGTCCTACAACATCCAAGGCTCAAATGTGTAATAGTAATGGCTACTTAGCCGGGTGGTGCATTGTGGTTAAATATTCCACAAAGGTGATGAAATTTTAATGGTATGTAGATAGATAAAACTATCAAATAAAATCCAAATACCGTACGGGTCTCTCCTTTATATTTAATGTTCTTCAAAATACACCTAAGCTTTGCAAACGCTATTAAAATCAGCAGCAAAAACGAAGGAAAACCTGTCAGAAAAATGAAACAGATATGTTAATTTTTACATAAATCCAGTAAAGTTATTAAACGGTTTGGAGATTTAGAATAATGGGTGTTGAAAGCCAATCGCATCAGGGCTTCAGTTGACGGCTGCTTTGTCTTACGCGTCAAGCCGAACCCAGGTCCATTTGCATAACAATACGCCTCCGTGCCAACTGCACTGTTGCAGTTAATCTGAAGACAAAAAGCTTGAATAAGGAATTAATTTTATCGTAAAATTCTGTGTTTCATTCAGTACTTCCAAATGTATTCTATTGACCTACTTGTTGTTGTTGAAATGAATAATTCTTTAGGTATGTACTGGTTTTGCGTTATTTGTTTAATTTTGTTAAATTAATTTTACCAAACTTGCGAGGGTTTGCGATTTGTGTTTAATAATTTTGTATAATTACTTTTATATTATAAATTACTTTTTGTTATCTTCTTATACATCCATCATACAGATTTTAATTAAAGCTGTCTTTTTAATAGCACGTTTTGATTTTAAAAAGCTAAGGAAATTATACGTGTGAATTATTTTTAAATATATTTTCGGTGAAGGATTTGAAATTAGTTAATTTCTTTTCGTATTAACTTATGAATAATTAACTAAATAATTGTAAGTAATAAACTAGAAATGCTAAGAATAGTTACCGTGAACTTACTGCTTGTGGTAAATGCATAAGCTATTTAATATTGAATTTAAACAGATAATATTTTAATATTTTTAAGTCTTGTCGAATATTTACTTGGTGTTACATTAAGGAATTATTCAATAATTGATTGATGCCAGTGATTGATGCGATTGTCCAACTATCACTTATTGCAGTCAGGTTGCTCATTTTTGCCACAACTAAATTTAGATCTCATAAATAAAAGATGTTATTAAAGGAAAGAAAAATTTCGACACTGGCGGGGTTCGAACCCGCGACCTTCGGGTATACGCCCCCGTCGCTCTTCCAACTGAGCTACAGTGTCAGTTGGCATCCAGCGCGAAATTTCTCTATCCTTTTGTTTCTTTTTTTTAACCGACTTCAAAAAAGGAGGTTCTCAGTTCGATTGTTTGTATGTATGTATGTATGTATGTATGTATAATTGTCCGCGATTATCTCGAGTTTGGCTTAAGCTATTTGGATGCGGTTTTCAGAACAGTATTTGTTACATTTAGGAGAAGGTTTTAGTACCTTAACCGACCAAAAAAAGGAAGGAGGTTCTGTGTTTGACCTGTATGTATGTCTGTTGGTCCGCGATTATCTCACGTTTGGCTTAAGCTATTTGGATGCGGTTTTCAGAAAAGTATTCGTTACATTTAGGAGAAGGTTTTAGTGCCTTAACCGACCAAAAAAAGAAAGGAGGTTCTGTGTTTGACCTGTATGTATGTCTGTTGGTCCGCGATTATCTCACGTTTGGCTTAAGCTATTTGGATGCGGTTTTCAGAAAAGTATTCGGTACATTTAGAAGATGGGTTAAGTGATTTAACCGACTCTAAAAGAAAGGAGGTTCCGTGTTTGACCTGCATGTATGTATGTTGGTCGGCGATTATCTCGCGTTTTGCTTAAGCTATTTAGATGCGATTTTCAGAAAACTACTTGTTACTTTCAGGACAAGGTTTTAGTGATCTAACCGTCTCAAAAAAGGAGTTTCTGAGTTTCACCTATAAGTATGTATGTAAGTTTGAAGGTTCTTAGTTATTATTAGACAAAGAGTTATCAGTTTATGTTATTACATTCAGGAGAGGGTTTAAGTTCTTTAACCGACTCGAAAAAAAGGAGGTTTCTTAGTTTGAAATATAAGTATGTATGTAAAGTTATCAATACTAGACAGAGATTTATCAATATATGTTAATAAAGTTTTTTTATTAGTAATAAAAGAGTTACTAAATTATTAGACAAAAAAGTATATAAAAACATGAATAAATTACTCTTAATTATATTGAAGAAAAAAATATATATTGCAACATCATGTTTTTCATCCTGGTCATTTCAATCAAGGCTCTTTCGTCATGGGGATGGTTAAGTAATTTCTTTGAATCTATATCACTTAAAGCCATCTCATCAAGGGATTTTACACGACTCAACGCTACATACATATAAGAGTGTTTCTTCGCATTTGTGATAGGTGAACTTATCTTTGCTCATCTGTTTCGGCAGCAAGAGCAGCACGCTGACGATCTCTCTCATTCTGAAGGGCAAGCACGAGTTATCGACACGATAACGGTTAGAATGAGATGGCAGTATACGATACTAAGTAAGTGCGTAAAAGCTGCTTTATCCCACGCGATAACTAGTTTAAATACGGCTCGTGCTTGCCCTGCTGAAGTCTTTGTTTTTTTCGATGGGTGTTTCGTTCTCCCTTACGCGACTTTTCCTTAAAGCATCCTTTGATTTTCTATCTAGGCCCGCAGGTAAACAAAATAGTAACAAGTAAGCTAAAGTCATAATAACAAATATTATAACTACCTGTTAAAAAAACTATAAAATAAACGGACAGTAAAACTTATCTCTAAAAAACTATCACTAATTCACTAAAAAAACTCAGAGTGATTTAAGAACTTATCACTAAAAAGTATAAAATAAAAAAGAAAAACAAAAACTTCAAATTAAAAACTAAACAGAAAAATTAAATATTATTATTTTTTATTTAAAAAAGAACCGCCTTCAAAAATCCAACTGAAAAGTATAAAATAATTTTTATTTATTTTATTATGTACAACTCTATTCAACTTCTTCTTTTTGAAGTCGGTGCCAAACAGACAAATCCAAAATGAAAATTGCTACATAGAGAAAACCATACGAATAATAAATCAATCGATAGTGCCTCAACAACAGTAGGTAACACAATCGCGCTCAAAAATCAAGAAATTTCATCCGCTCCATCCGCATCCGGATGGAATTGGGGGACAGTGAGCGGTGCTTAGCCTGGTGTGCATGCGTCGCACTCCGCAGAGAAATTATCATAATATACATGTCACCGTAAAAATGTGTCGGGTGTCGTAAGAAGCGACTAAGGGTATTGGGGCTTTTTATTGGATTTTTGGGCGATGCGGTTGGAGACCCATCACCAAAAACCTTTATTTTACTATCTTTTCCCCACACAACTTCCAAAAGTGGCTGAGGAATTTATAATTCCTTGGCTCTGGCTACCCCTTCTAGGGAATTATAGCCGTGAGTATATGTATGTATGTATGTACGTGTCACCGTAAAACTGTAAATACTAGTAAATTATAATTTTAGATAGATAGCGAGATAGTAAACTAACGTTATGTTAGGTTATGTAAGATTATCAGATTTCAAACTAACGGAATTAACAATTGGACAGAGACATGCATGCACCGAGTTGGCACAACCAATACTTCTAACACTTTGTAAAAAGACGATCGAGAATCTAAATCACTACATAGTATAAAACAAAGTCGCTTTCTCTCTCCCTGTCTGGGATATAGTGACATCCTTATGTATACTTTAATCTGTAAAACTACGAAATGAATTTCGATGCGATTTTTTTTATTAATTTATTAAAAAGGGAGGTTTATAAGGATGACATACGCTGATGGGGTGGAGAACTCACTCAACTTGGGCGGGCCACTAATATTCGTTCTTCTTTGTCATGAAAATTGGTTTGGCACCGACTTCAAAAAGAAGAAGTTGAATAGAGTTGTACATAATAAAATAAATAAAAATTATTTTATACTTTTCAGTTGGATTTTTGAAGGCGGTTCTTTTTTAAATAAAAAATAATAATATTTAATTTTTCTGTTTAGTTTTTAATTTGAAGTTTTTTACACGTTCAAGTAGTTGGAAGAGCGACGGGGGCGTATACCCGAAGGTCGCGGGTTCGAACCCCGCCAGTGTCGAAATTTTTCTTTCCTTTAATAACATCTTTTATTTATGAGTAATAATCCCCACATGAGGAATTCATGTCAAAAAACATTAAAATAAATTTAGATCTACCTAATAACCATGTAGTATTAGCTTAATAAGTACTTACCCTTTCTATTTGTCACTAATGGGAAAAAACAATAAAAGAGGGCAATACTCGACCACCCCAGTGTCAATATTTCAATGTTGAATGTTAGCAAATCATCAAATACAATCAGTTACCTTTCATTTCACCATAGTGTACGCTCTAAAACAACTGAAGTATGTTTTTAATAATTTATTTCAAAGTATAAGTCCTTCTAAAGCCCCCAACAAACAATGTCAGCTGTACACCTAACATATGTAAATCGATACAAGCAGTACCAATATCAGAGCATCTCCGGAGTAAGTTTAGACGCGTTCGTAGTTCAGTAGCTGTCAAGTCAGTCCACTCCAGAACCTCAGTTGTAGGAGCTCGCAAACACTAACGGTGGAACAATAAATCTGTCTTGAACTCTGGGCATCCGTAAAGAGCCAGTGGACAAGCAGCAAGCGATTCACTGACCGCTTCTAAACTTGATTTGGAGCTGAACTTCTGCAATCTGACATGTGAACGACGAATAGACACGGTTTGAGGTGGTGAATCTTTAGTCTTATTAATTCTGGTCACTGTTTTTGAAGGATGAATTGTTTAATATCATTTTCTATTTCCAATATAATTTGAAAATGAAATTTGTCTTAATTCTAATTTATCTTTTTTGTTATTGAATTGTTGAAAGTTAAACTAGATCTCTCTTTTGAGAACACATAGTATAATATTTAATTATTAGTTTTTAATTACTTGCATCCAGGTTTTTTTATCGGGAAATTATATTGTATGAGATATTTGTAGTTTTACGCTATAATAAGCATCAAAGTACCATAATTATAAATTAATCTTTAGCATATCAAGGCTAAAGCTTCACAAATTATGCATAGTTTTGACTACAAAATTATATTTTTTTGAGAATACTATTCAATGCGTAGTTTTTTAGATATTTAGCGCGCTTATAAATTCAGCGCTTAAAAAGATCTGTGTAGGTTTATTGTAGGCTAGTAGAGCACACCGTTGTTTTGTTTTACATCTACTATCTGCATTTGAAATTTCCTTTAAATACGGAAAAGATCCCTCAGAAGCAGGAATACTATAATCTCACGCATGTGCAAGGTTCTCGTGATCAACTGAAATCCAATTTGGAACAACATTCCATTGCACCCCGCAATATAGCCCAATCATATATGTACGAGGGCTCCCCGCTGGTATGAAGCTACTTGCATAATAGCCTATTGTCAGTTACCGTCTCTGTTATCTTAGAACCAAATAGAGCACGAGTAATATCCATAGATTTAGACAATTACAAAATATACTCAACACCTTGTCTAAATGATATTTAGTTCATAAAATTCACACAGGATGTCGTCCATCACCGTCGAGACTAAATCGTTTTTTTAGCGCTAACAAAACCGACTTTAAAGTTAAGCCACAAAAATGAATTTCGTTGCGAAGCTACATTTTTTCCGAGATAGGAGGGTAATCTGCTAGACCAGCAGGAAATCTTCAGCCTCCACTCCTTCCTTAATTAGCAGAATATTTCATGGAGAAAAAAAAGTAGAAAGCAACAGGAAGCATTGCACAGAGTTGTAAAAGCAAAAAATGGACGGAATCGTTACCCTTATTGCTCAAGTATTATCTTTATTTTCCTCTTTACAAGAAGGTTTCTTACAATGTAGTATATTGTATATTTATTCAAAGAGATAAGTGATGATGCGAGAATTATTGAAATAATAATTTTGGGGTTTTGAAAGCTTAACTTCTAAAAGTCGTATTTATGAGTTTGGGTGAGCCTTAATTTTGCAAAGTTAGTGATTAAATTTTTGTTGTGTGATGTCGGTTTAGAATAACTCTAACCCATTTCTTCCTGTGGGTGTTTGTAGAAGGCAGCCATAGGCATTTGGGCTTATTTATTTTTTTTGGGTGGTGTGACTGGAGAGCAATCATCAACAACCCTCATTTTACAATCTTTTCCTCACTCAATTTCCAAAAAAAGCTGAGGAATGTCAAATTCAGAAGTTCTGGATACCCTTTCTATGGATTTATAGCCGCATATATATGTATGTATGTAATTAATATTGTATATGCTGAGTAAATGTTATGTTTTACTGACTTTAAAATTTGGCTTAGTCTTGCATAACCTTTCAGTTGTTTTATAATAAAAGATTACTATAGGCTAATATATACCTCATAAACTTATCTCAAACTAGGTTTTACTTACTAGACATATTATGGTACTCCTATCTGGTATTGATCATAGTTATTTAAAAACTTATAATGAGCAAAGGTTTTTCTAATCACTGCTCAGTTTTTATAAATAACACTGTAATAGTATCAGTCTTTGTTTCTTTCGAAATTTGTAGGTGTCTATTTATGCAAAAAATTATAGAATCTAGTGTATTTAGAGCCAGATAAACAAATAACAAACAAATCTTTCCTGTTTCAAACAAGCATAGTTGTAGATTAGAAAGGAGAGGACTTTCTGCATTTTCCTGGTAATTGTATCACTGAAATATCAATTGACGCGATAAGAATAGTCAGTGTTTTTTATGCCCTTTTATTATTTTTCCAGACAATAAACCTGACGATGCGCGGACTTTAATCAGACACAACCAAAACCATGATAACTGCTAGTCCTATTTTCTGACATGATTTCCCTCGCGTCTTTATACTTTGCTTTTTTCGTTGCTCTATACAATCAAGAATAGAGCGGTTATTCCAGGAAATTTTCGAGGGGTGTGCATGTTAAAGAGAGCTTCGTGCCTCGTCGATTCTACTCCGATATCGAATTAATGCAGACGCAGGCTGTCTGTCTGAAAAGTTTGAGCACGGAAGGGTATTGGCTCACGCGATTTATTATCAGCATGGGAATATCGTAGATTAGATACGCCGAAAGATACAAAAATGCGTGTTATCTTAACTTGATTGATAGTGCTTTAATGTATTTTATTGTGATGCGTGTATATCCACTAATATAATTACTACAAAGGTGCGTTTGGGAAGGGGAAACCTTTCAGCTTATTGAGTGGTGCTTTTAGGTCTATGATTTTATATTTCCGACCTTTTAGTCAGACTTTGATTGAGGGAAAATGATAATAATTTTCTAGTTTAGCATTGCAAAAGGTTTTTCCTGATTAGTTTTGTGAAATTGTTTAAAAATTTAGTTATCTTCGAGTTGGATTCACTTGTAACATACATAGAAAGTTATTGCAAAAAGTTACAAAAACACAGAAAAATATATTCTTTGACCAAATTAAATATTTTTAATCTACCTATTATTTTGTAAGCTTATCTTATAATATGCTTTTTGAACTCATGCATATTTGAATTTGTGTCTAAAAAAAAGTATGATCATAAAATAAGATTCTTGCTGTCTTGTTAAAATCAGTCCTACCTGTATTTTAAACATTGGTGTATTGACACTTAAATTGACTACCAAACATTAGTCAATTTAACTATAAACTATATTAAAAAAAGTCGTGATTCTCCTTCATTTAGAAATCACCATTCAAATTTAGAAAAAGAATCACAGTACTATCGCCTTTTATAAACAAACTCGATTACTCCACAAAAAACTCAAATAACTAAGGCAGTGTCTCAAGTGAGGTTCATTTAAATGTCAAAGCCTAAATTTAAATTGCGCCGTTTACAATAAAGAACGAGTCGGTTCGGAATTACGCGAACTGAATTTCGGATACTCATTTTGAACATTAGATTGAAAAACGCAGCTTTGCACGAAAGTTTAAACGGACTTTGAGATTAATTCAAAGTTTCTCATGTCAGAGACTTGTTGATATTTATCTTCGCCTTTTTTGTACCTTCATGTGAAAAAAGTATCGATTGTTGAAATATAACAATATTATTAGGCTCACAAAAATACAAAAAGTGAGCTGGCAATTACATATACTATGGCTATAAGTTCCTAAAAAGGGTAGACAGAGCTTGAGAATCAGAAAATTCTTCAGCCACTTTTGGAAGTTAATCGGAGAAAATATTATAACATAAATATTTTTGGTGATGGGTTTCCAAACGCAATTATACTTTTAGTAACTTACATTTCCAAAACTATCTTTTTACTAAGTCTCAATGCAAATCGTATTACTTTCAAGTAATAACATATTAGTTTAACAAAATTATTTATAATTCTTGATTTTATATGGTTTTTGGAAAGCAATTTTAACATTAACTATTTTAAAACGATAACCCATTTTAATTGACAAAACATTTTGGTATAAACCATTTTCGGTTTTCAATTCAGCTAACAATCAAAGCATAATAACTATTAAGTTGTAAGCCATAGAACCTGTTTTACAATGGAAGTCCATCAGCACGTCATTCCCGTGCTTCCTGCAACCGTTTTCACTTGTGGACACTAAAGGCGGGGTTGACGTTCCGAAGGTAAACACTGCACGCTAAACCGTGTTATGATATCCAAAGCTATTATCACCTCGTCGATGTTATCTCAGTGTAACACTGTCAGCGACTTCACTTGCCACCTTGCCTTTATTGACAACTTAATTATTAGTTAACGAACCTCGTTGTTGCATTTTGTTGAAAAACTTCTAAACTTTTTTTTCAATAACAACTGTTGTAGCTTTGAATCACAGTATTTTTATAACACGTATCTTTTGGTATGAAGTTGTGAATCTAAGATAGACTGGAAATTAAGGAGTGTATATATTGCACTATGTTTACAGGCTGATAAATCGGTCTCTCTAAAATATGGTACACGAAACTAATAATCTAAAACTTATGCTAGACAAAAAATATTGAATTATATCTACTACTAAAACAGCACAAATGAAAAAACAGCAAAGTGTTTAAGAAATCAGACAAATTAAATTTTACTCGGACTGGAATAAAAAATGGTGTGACATACACTTTAAAATATTGAATAATGAAATTGTTGTTCAGACATGTTGCCGTGAAAGAATTTCTGTTCCCCGAAATTAGCATAACCGCGTAGTTTTACATATCAAATATTTCAAATTAAATGCGCAGTTTAACAACTGTGTTTATCTTGACAAACACGCGGTCACAACAAATGACCGACACTTAACACCATACACACCTTCGTGGCCATGTTCACCTGGGGTGCAATTTTACTAGACTAAATAATTTATAAGGTTGTGATTTTTATTGCATAGCTCAAAAAACAGAACTGAGCTCCAGTTATTCTATTTCTATGATGTATCTTCTGGTAAAATTTCGAATTCTATAGTGACTTTTACTTTGACAAATAGCATTTTAAATATCAAATGATGTGTAAATAAACTTTTGTTATTATTGACATCATGTTTCTAAAAAACCGGTTGATAAGGTTGAGAAAAGAATAATTTTTCAAATAAATTAAGCTTGGTGTTGGGCCTCCAGCCATATGGCGCAAGTCACTTAAGGAACCCAAAATTACTTTAGCCTCTTACGACACCCATGCAAAAAACAGGTCAGTGCTGTTCTGAACCAACAGCTATAATTGCGTATTAAACAAACACTTCTAAATACACAACTAGTGAAAAACTTTTACTTGTAATAATCTACTCAAATGAAACATGATGGAAAACTCTACCAAAACCTCCTCACTAGTAACAATACATAAACATTCCTTTGATGTGGTCAAATGATTGATAAAGCTTAAAATTTTAACCCTAATGTACGTACATTTAACACGCTGTGTTATTTTTCGTTTGAACAAAGTTATTTTATCCAAACTTATCGTGGCTTTACATTAAGCCTTTTAAAATAGCGTCACTCTCCTTTGTAGTGCTAAAAATCGTAATAAACAAACAAATCTTTTCAATCAAAGTAATTCTCTGTGAGTTATTTTTGTGTTTGTTAATACTATTTGTTATGCAAATTAAAACTTTAGTTTATAATTAAGTGAAGTAATTAATTAAGTTAAGTAGAGCGACCTGATAGTCCAGTGGGTAGAACACCCGCCCGAAAACAGATGGGCGTGAGTTTCAATCCTGGGTCGGGCCTACACCAATTTGTCTTTTCTAAAGTGTGTGGTTAATTTATCATGGTTGTTAACGGTGAGGGAAAACATCGTGAGGAAACCCACATGGCTGAGTTGTACTTAGTCATGTGACAGTGTATTCGTACAAAACGGCGATAGGCCTGCCCCCTGTCACGTGAGTACACTGTCTAAGCAAAACGTGGGTACCTGGACACTAGATGGCACTGCCATGTGAGTTCAGAAGTATTGGTACCTCTGCCAACCCCTTCGGGGATAAACGGCGTGAACGTTTATGTTATGTTATGTAAAGTGAACAAAGCTGTAACTGTACATGTGTGATCGTTGGTGTTGCTTCAGAATAACAGAACTGAATTTCATTTCGAGGTTTTCGTTATTTAATAACTAAGCTAGTTCACCAAGAGTCACTAACGTCCTTTTGATATAGCCGTGAATATATATGTGTGTAAACTTTTTTAAGGTAATATAATATAAAATGATGTATGTTTAATCCTTTATATAAATAAAGGTAATCTTTAATTGTATATTTTTCCTAAAATAATTATAGTGCTATCGTTTTCCAACAGTTTTCTTTAAGGGAACAACATCTTCACGAAATTAATAACTTTTAATCTGTAAATCTCGTCTCATTTTCCCGATACTTGCCAAAAGATAAAACTCCCGGCCTACTGGACAAAATAATTAAGATATTCATGCGATTAGAACGTGGCGAAAAACCGACGAAAAGAAACTTTAATTTAACTTTTAAGCGTCATTATAAGATAACATTATTCATTAATTTCAAATGGTCTGAAAGCTTAGTCAATTTGAAATATATTTTCTTTGCGTGCTACAAAGGGATTTTTTTTACCTTCAAGGTTTAGGTTGTAATATTGTTTATAAGATGAATATGAATTTGTACTAATAATATTGCGTGAATTGAATATTTTCTAGAACTGATTCTATGTAGAGAGCTTTAAGGCTAAATAACATATTACATCTAATAAAACGCTTGTTATTCTTCATGTGCATATAAGTAAGGATTATCAGCTTAATGGAACGCAAAATAAACAAAACTATCCTTATATATATTTATGCAAAATCACAATCACACACGCATATTTTGCTATTTTACGACACTCAACGGAAACTATATTACCTAACTGGCGTTATTATTACAATATACTTGTTCACACAACACTATATCTGTAGTGCAACCTTACATTACAAAACACACTTCTGAAATAAACTTCTGTGGTAAGAAACATTTCTATAAATAAAATAAAGCGAGGCAGTTTTTATTGCAGAGGCATAAAGATTCCGATGATTTGCGGATCATAGAAGCAACGTCAACATAATTTTATCGCCCCCTACTATTCTGAAAGGGACAGTTCTTAAACTGAGGGTACGTATTCAAATATCAGGAAAATTTATCAACTCCGTAAGTATAGGGACCAATAATCTGGGGTTTGGTACCGTCAGCTTTCTGGGAAAAGTCAATTTCGATCAAATTACGAGGCAGCTTCAGGATTCAAACCAAAATTCAAACCAGTTTTGCAACAGTGTGAAATATTATATTTTGATTAAAAGCAACGGCAAATATTACAAAACCTTTTTGTTTAACTTAACACAACCTTATTTGTGAATTATTTAAGTTTTCATTTCTTAAGGTATAATTATTTTGTGCTTTATTTATTTGGTCATTTTCTTGGTTCATTCTTTGGGATAACGATTATCTGATTTAAAAGTGATAAGGATATATTATTTATAAACTTAAGTAACATAACTTTTAAGGATCAGTCAATAATATTTTTACGATGCGACATATCTACTCATAATGAGGTTCACAAAATTTACGTTAATTATATTAGTGTGTGTATTAGCGTATGTACCTACGCTTGTTATTAGTTCACTTTAAGTTTCATCTAAATATCTATTATCTATCTTATTCAATTTTAATCACTTATACTTGTTGATACTTTTTGTGTATCTGATAAAAATAAAGTTTACTGGATTTGCCAAATAATTGTGTTCTTTTGTAATGAATTACGTATACACTTACATTAACTTTTTAATCGTAGTTTTTTTTTATGCATTTAATTAATATCAAATTAATAGTTTTGGACAAGCTGCCTATCCATTTCTTGATTAACGATAGCCGACTTTAGTTTATTTTAAAACTTATTTTTTAATTTCTGTGTTTCTTTATTAAAATAATAAAAATCAAGCATTACACATGTTTGGACCTCATCCATCTCATCCACATTTCCCAATCTCTGAAAATATCTTTAATCAGTTATTCAGCCTACATACATACATATACTCATGGCTATAAATCCCTAGAAGGGGTATCCAGAGCTAAGGAATTAGTAATTCCTCGGCCACTTTTGGAAAATTGAGTGGGGAAAAGATGGCAAAGTAAAGGTTGTTCGTGATGGGTCTCCAACCTTATAACCCAAAAATCCCTTAAAAGCCCAATACCATTAGTCGCCTCTTACGTACACCCAACACCGGTAGAAACGAGGTAGTGCTATTCTAAGCCGATTTTTCAGCCTGTTTATGATTTAACCCATATTTACTGTATCAACTCATAATATTAGTTTGGAGTTACTGAAGCATTGTAGTAATCACATTTGTGATCAACAACAAATTTAAAATGTAGTACACAAAACTTAGGCTAGACCAAACTTAATTGAAATGAAACATTTTCGTAGCATGACCGTTTGATTTATGAATGGGCTTGCGTTTACATGAAATTATAATGAAACCGTTTTTTCATTGCTAATTTTCATTGAAACATCAGTCGCTGGCATGCCACAAAAACATAAGCGGGCAAACAAAGCATTACACAAACGACTCCTTAGTACGTTCGCCTTTGCGTGCCGCGGTATCGTTTGTTCGGGACAATCTGGGGAATGTGGAACATGACGTTTAAAAATAAATAAAAATACATCCGTAGACGTGTGGACACCGGCACTGAGTGGCCACTATCCGCGAGCGCGTTCGCGACGATGTTCTATTACAAAAGGGAATTGGATCTTGATTCATTGGCTCGGAAAATCGGCAGCGTACCTTGATAATTTCATTTCTGTACAATTTGACCGCGCCGAGGCCAGACGATTCTTGGGGGCCTCCGCGGACCGGAACACAATACATCCGAGTCCCCTACGCTCCTCACACACAATACTAAGCTTTTATTGCCTTCTTTTACAATCTTCCATTACCTCGAAGGCTCCAGAACAACTCGGCCGGGAATTAGTTTTTCTTACTACTTTTATGTTCATATTTCAAACGCTTTTGATATTTGTATTACATTATCCTTACGTGAATTATTTATCTGTATTTGTTTTAATATCAGAAAAGTGCTTTTTAAATTAGAATGTTATGTTTTTTAAATTACTATTAAGTATAACCTTTGTATTTGTTTCTATTTCATTATGGTAAACAGAATACAGCGGTAAGTGAACGAAATGTACACAAGGAAGGTACTTAAAGACACAATAGAAGACAATATGATCAAAAATATCGTATTGAGGCCACTTTTATTGCAATGGCCGCTTCGGCGTCGCGGTAGAGACTCCCCGTTCAGCTTTTACACAGATTGCATTGGCGTAAATGTGTCTACATTGTAAATACACTTGCCGATAGGACAAATTGAACATTTTTAAATTCATGAATATGAATAAGTGTTCCGTTGCCATGAATGGTAAGTCAATTATGCAAATTATATTGCAATGAGTGGCAGTGCGTCACACGATGGATATGTGATGTGTCGATCGCTACTCTGTGGCTCGAGAAATGAGATGAACTCCGATTAAATGAACAACTGAATAAATGCTGGTGATTGAATTGTGACTAAAAAGTCGCTTTAGCACTGTAGAATACATTTTAGAAAAGTAATTTCTAGTCTAGTACTTTAACAGCGCTGTAGTTTTGTAACAAAAACAAGGCGGGATTTCCGATAGCGTCCAACTAAATCGTGACACGAGACGTTCAAACCGAGGATGTCAACTTCAAATTACAGGGCAGCGGAATCGGGTGGCCGTGCACTTGGGCCCTCGCCGCTTTGCCACTCAAAGCTTTGTGCATCCACTGCGGGATGTTTTTCAGCTTAACTTGCACTCTTTGTTCCTTCGATAGTCGAAAATAGGATAAAAAGGAGGGAAGCGTTCGCAAACGTGCATCGTTTGTGGCTACCAGAAGTAAATAGATTTTTTGATCGGATTACGAGTCCGCATCTATGTTGTAACCATTTTTATTGTAGCAAAGTAAAAAATTGGATGTTTGTTACTTTGAAATGCAAAATTGGCGTGTCTCGGTTTAAAAAGGTAAAAGGAACACTTTGTAGAGAATCACAATCATGCTGCTACGTCTTATCATGATTCTCGTTGTAGGAAAAATGAGATACACGTCATGTGATGTTATTGTGGAAATTGTAATCTCACAAAATGCAGTGTGAGTTGCGACGGCGTGCGACGTCACGCGTGCATTCCGCTAATGAAACCTCCCTCCAGTTACGCTTCAAAACAAAACGTCATTCCATAACAGAAAACAAACACAAACTTCTATTGTCACACTCTGTTTCACAACTAACTTTAACAAAAAAACATCACTCATTTTCAATAAAAGCGCCTCCTGAATTTAATTAAATTTAGGCTTTTGAAATTTTACGATGTACAATTCACTTTTATGGCCGATAGTAAAAAAATACCTCCCAGAGTTACGTTTATACGACATGAACTGGTGACATTGATCGCCACTAAATCTTCAATGGAACACTCAAATAAATATTTCCAACAATTCCCCATTAAAATATATTCAATTTAAACTGAAACAGTTCAATGTAGTACGTGCAAAAGTCTAGTATTAAACATAACATAGTAGCAAATGTCTATAAAGTATCATTTCTAGCTTAGGTTTGTTTTTCCATCGAATGCAGTTCCACAAGTGGGCAATAATTGAAAACGAAACTGTTTTGTGCGGAGTGGAGAGCGCGAGACACAGCATAAAGGCGGCGAGAATAGATTGAAGGTATAAAATTTTCAGTTGAAATTCGCACGAAGCGCCGCTGCGGGAGATGCTCTGTATCTTTTTACTTTGTGACCTTACTTTTTATTCCATTAGCGCGCGTGTGAGATCCCTCCAGCCAAATATCACGGAATAATAAAGGGCTGTTTAGTAATGATAATACAGTACGCAGTGCTCGCAAACCCACTGTAACTGAATTAAACTTGTGCGCCTCATTATGCTTATTGCTGTGGCAAATTAGGTTTTTCACGGGCAACTTCGACCTCATATCTAAGGTTTCAAACAGTTTTCTAATTAGATGAAACGTTTTGTTCATACGGAGCGCTGTAGAGAAACGTAAAAAAAGTCGGGAGAAACTTAGTCACATCCAAAGTGTAGTAAGTTCGAAATTGTGATCCCGTTTGGAGTTTTCTCTAACTTTATATGCGCGATGTAGGTACAACGCTATTGCTCTTACACAAAACTTTTTATTTCCGTTTATAGCGAGTCAATCGTCCGCGAACATTTTTCAGGCAAACTTTAACAGTGGAGGCAATCGCTCCAGAAATTCGAAAATGAAATCGTTTCGAACGTCCCTGAGATTTATCGATGGATGTTCAAATTTACTTTGAAACTTTCAAGCCATAAAACTTATGACATATAATTGTACCTTGTCGTAAAAATAGAAACAAGTATTTGAGTATATTGGGTTCTTTAGCTCATGGTCGGTGTATGATTTGGATTTTATGACCTAATAGGCATTTAATGATGGATGGATTGCAGATGCGATGTACACTACAAAAATATTATTATGCTTGATTATTATAAAAAAATATTTACGTAAATAAAATTTATCTTCCTAACTTTACCCGATCGAAGCGTATATCGAAATTTTGATATTACATTAGATGGTAAATATAGTGATATTATTAATTATAGTTGAACACACACAATGGAATTACCATTTATTTTTTTCTTATATATGTGATTAAAATTTAGTAAAGAGTAAGAACAATCATAGAATCTGTACATACCTGAATGTAAAATATAAGTCAAACCACAGGTATACTCAAATTAATAATCGAACTTAAACTCTCGAAGTAGTCATAACAATTTCAATGAATCCTGGCACATACTCACCATACAACTCCGATGAAGTTAAAATCTTAAGAATTATGCAAAGGTTCGTAAATCAAATCTTAATTTTCCGCATTCAAGATTTCCCATCCACCCTCTCAAACGACATTTTCCCGCTTTCATTTGCAAGAGTATAAACTTCATAATTACATTAACGGGAAGGTATGATGAAAATTTAAAAGTTTTATTAAATTTAAAAGATGTTCTATAAGATTTGTCCCTTGTAAGCTTGTATTATTCAATATCAAAAACATATTTTATACTCTGTCTTGATAATTAATGATTATTATATAAATTTTAATTAAAATCAAGTAGCAATATGATTTTAAAAATGTTTCGATTTATATTTATTCCACTGTCTAGGTTAAAGAAATACCTGTGCTGCCCCTATTTAGCGACTTCGTAAGACTTTCATTAAGTCATCGGTTCACCACAAAGTTCTGGCTACATACTACTTTTATATACCACATGTATATTTTCTGTTTATTTCTTTTAATTTCCCGAGTAGTTGTGTCTCTGAATGCCACTACCCGTTCCCACTCACGGATGTCGTAAGAGGTGACTAAGGGGTATGGGGTTTTTCAAGTTGTTTTTGGTTGATGCTGTTGGAGACCCATCACAACTGATACTTTATTTCCACCATCTTGTTGCGTATCAACTTCTAAATGTGGTTAAAGAGTTTTTAGCTCTGAAGCTCTGGCTACCCTTTCATTACTGGCTGCACTATTTATGGCCGTGAGTATATGTATGTTAATTTATAAGTTTTCATTTTTGCAGTTTCGGCGAGACTGATACATTGTGATTAATGTTTAATTTTATATTGGTATATATTGTAGAAACCACAAAATCTTACGATCACCGTGAAACGCTAACGGACATGAGCTTGTCGTCATAAATAACATATTATCTAAGAGACTTGTAAACTACAGACAAAGTATATGGCCAAATTTATAATCCATTAAATTTTTCACAATAACGGTACAGTTACAGTGGTCATCCTAATTAAAAGACACCTCCGCGATATTGACCAGGTTATACTTCATTCTCACCGTCTAGACTCGCACAAGAATTGCTTATGCTACTATAAATAATACATGAGTTAGAAATATGAGTCCAAAACTTAATTTTGTCGGACCGCAGCCACTAGTGAAATTAACCAGTTGTTATTGGCAGTGTTCCCATACGCCAATCCGTTCAAGTAAAAATAACGTTAAGTGCTGCGCTTCAGAATATCGTAGTAGCATTATTATTTTGTATTCAGTTCTGTGTAATCGCTCGGTTATGGAACTGGAAATCTTAGCCGGATATTCTGTACTTAATATGACTTTTTATTACATTTATTTTTCCTTGGTTTTTTTTTCAATAAAGCTGGCTTAGAATTTCTCTTAAACATAGGGTATTGGGGCTTTTTAGGTAATTGATGGGCAATGTGGCTGGAGACCAATTACTAACGTTTACTGGCTTAGATAGTTTAAGAATTACCTTTTTGTAAAAGGATAATCTTTGGGGTTAAATTATTGTGGTATTCTTCGCAAGAAAACGTTTAATAACTTATCTTTAAATTGTTTTACAGTATTCATATACTAATTAATTGAAATTCATAATTGTTACTTATTTTTAATCGAATATAGTTAAACTTTCTTTTTAAAATCTAGATATTTTGCTAATAGATTAAATACAAATTAAATAATGTAAAATCTATGCAACATTAGAAACCTCTGACACTAATCAAAGTAAATAAAGGTTTCCTCCAAAACAAACACAAATAACAAATCCGTATTCTGCAACACGAATGCTGACCACACATACATAATGTAACTAATACATTGCTGGTAACAATACAAACGTTGACGAGGAAATCAATCAGACGCGTAGTTGTAATGGAAACAATTTGTTTCCGTCCAAATTGCAATAGTTAATCCTTGGCACAAGAGAAGCGGCATGTTCGCATAAAAATATCTATTGAGAACGGGAGTCTGGCATGCGGGCACACGTAGCCCAATTTACTTTCATGACCACTATACCTGCCAGCTCTCTTACTTATTATATCGTGGAGAAATATGTACCGACTTTCACTTGCATCTTCGGGTACAAAAATAAAATTGTTGAGTTTTATTACTCATTCTTGGCATTTTTGTTTCCAACAATTTATAGAGCAAATTTAAGTTCATTGATGTAAGGGTTAACAAATTATTTGCTATGTCAATGCAATTTCTAATGATATGGAAATATATCAACCTCATTCATAAATTTTGGATGGTCTCTTCATGCATGCTATGATGATGGTTATTGCTTTTAAGGCAAAGCAAAAGATAAATTTTCCTTTTATTAATATCCGTATACGCAAGCTATTGAGAATATTAAAATTTGCTTGTTAAAATGCTTCAGTATTTATAAGGGCATTATAAAACATTGTACAAAGTGACGGTTAGTCTACTATCTATCTCTGCCTACCCCAATAAGATATTATTTGTAAAATATCATAAGCGAAAATGTGAAATCGATGTCAACCCTCCCAGCTAAAAGATAGTTAATTAACAATCGACCATTTAAATGGATCAAAAGATTTTTATTTATACATTTAATTTGTTGCGTTACTCTTGTTGCTAGCTTTAAACGAAGACTTCATAAAAAGATTTAATTCTATAAATAAAATCTCTTTTCTCGTTATTACATGTTCATTATTAACACTTCATTCTTCCTACACACTTGAGTCTAAAAGTGCAATGATGAAACGTGTAGCTTCTTACCGATAGTAGAATCGCCTTGGGTTGGTGACAATTTGAGATATCGCTTCACTATATCACGATCAGGTCTCTTGAAAGATTTTGTACTCCACGTTGAAATACGGCTGTTGAATTTACTCTAGTTTTCGACTATCTTAGCTTTCTAGTTGTTATTGAAGGTAAAGCTTGAGGTTTATGCAGAGCTTGTGTTTTCTTGGCTGAGGTATTAAATTTTAGACTTGTGTTTGGCTGGTTTAGCTTTTAATTGAAAAAGTGCTAATGTGGCCTAAAGCATATTTTTTTAACATTATATTATTTTTTGAAAAGCTATAAGCATAATCATAATCATATATTTAGATTCTGCTGTGTAGTGTCGGCTTAGAATAGCACTACTAACGGTATTGGGGCTTTTAAGGGATTTTTGGGCGATGCGGTTGGAGACCCATCACCAACAACCTTTATTTCACCATCTTTTCTCCACGCAACTTTCCAAAAGTGGCTGAGGAATTTCTAATTCCTTAGCTCTGGCTACCCCTTCTAGGGATTTATAGCCGTGAGTATATGTATGTAATGTATGTATATTTAGATTGGTGTAAAGTAGTAATCATATACTATAAACTCAACCTCAAACTTTTATTGCATACCATATTGTACAAATAGTAGTTGTATAATCTACATTATCATTACTCTTACGTGTTAAAATGTCTATTATCCGACAGTATAACCCAAAATACATTTGTAATTAACATAACTCTAATGTATTGGACATTTAATTATTTATTTTATTTTCTTTGAAAGATTAATAGACCAATACAAACAATATAATACTAATTATGAATACACAATGCCATTTACAAACCTTCACCTATAGAAAAATTACATAATACTTACAGAACTAAAAGATTTAGGTAAAAATTTAATAATTATAATTTTGACCGAAATGTAAATTAGTTAATAATTTTCTTACTCTTGTAGTGCTTGTATCGAAAATATCTAAATCTACTATTGATTCATTAAATTTAGTACATGCACGTAATAGAAATGAGTTAAACGTGAAATGATTGCGTTACTACAATGATTAAGACCAATAGCTATTCTCATTCCTTTTATAATTTATATATAATATTTTTTTATCTCTTTCAATGGATTCTTAGCTCTGACTTCTATTTCACCAATAAAAACAAAAGTTAGGTGTAAAAGAGTGTTCCAATGGAAAATTTCATTACATCTCGATAAGAAAATCAATTGATTGAAATATAATCTGCAGCGTTTTAGGGCGAGCATCCAGTGAGTCAACACAGCGGTCCCAGGGCTACTGTACAAGCGGAAGCGTTTCTGAATCCCCGATCGCTGCTCGCCACTCAAGAAGATTAGTCTACACACTGTGTGCCTGGATTTACTTTGTCTACAATCATTGTTCGATAAGAGGGTGTATCTCGTTACTTACTATATGAAAGTTCGGTTTTCAAATCTATTAATATAGCTGATGGATATTTGAAACGATAATGTGTTTCCGTTAGATGTTATTTAGGCAAGTTTTGTTGTTAGTTGCCGTGTAGTGTCGGCTTAGGATAACAATACCCCATTTCTACCCGTGGGTGATCGTAAGAGGCGACTTAGGGTATCCTTTTTAAGTGATTTTTGGGCGATGTGGTTGGAGACCCGTCACCAAAAATATTTATTATTACCATCTTTTTCCCACTTAACTTTCCAGAAGTGGCTGAGGACTTTCTAATTCCTTACCTCTGGCTACCCCATCTAGGGATTTATAGCCGTGAGTATATGTATGTATGTATGTTTTTACAAAATGACATTTGCTTATAACATCAAAAAAAAAACGTAAAATTTCCCCCTATTTTAAATCGATTAAATGTATCAACACTGCTATTAAAAACTTTTGCCCATTAAGCTGACCAACATTGGAATCAAATGAATATATTGTCGCTATAAGCATTACGAGTACATAAAGCAAACATACAACGAAACACCAATTCTCCTTAACAGCATAAAATTAAGTCGCCCTTGGTGCAGTAACAACCAGAAACTTACACCGCAAAATATAAAACCATTCATCAAGAAACCCTTTACAAAATCTCAATCCGAAATCCCGTACAAGTAACATAATAATAATCCACTACATGATGTAGTAGAACAATAAGTGGATAGCTTTATGCGATGGTCGATTAATGAAGCCAGCTAGCTCCAGAACGGTCTCGTAATGGTTTTATGGGCACAACGTCCCCACTGTACGTTCACCGGCATAAACAATACTAGCTATGTGCCAGCATGTTACAGTTTGTGTCTTGACTTCAAAGTTTAAAGTAACAACTTTCAAGTCACCCGAAATTGAATCAAAGTCGTATTTTGTCGTAAAAGCTGGTTTTCGAAACAGAACTTATTTGTTTGCTTCATTTGTGTGGGAAGATAAGATAGAACTTATATGGCGTGTGTCGGAGAATATAAATTTGCGACTATGATTCCAAAAAGGAGTAGTAAGAGAATGAAATCAATGATACTTTTCCTACTTTTAGAAATTGGGAGGCCACCGAGGGGCTCAAACAAGCATAGTTAAAAACGCTTGCCTAGTTTGAATTGGTAGATGTTTATGTTTTCTACCGTGAAAATAGTTAAGAACTAAGGGGCTTTATTTACCAATATAATCACACTGTTAATATTTTATAATTTAGGAACATCATTTCTGGGCTGGGCCTAATGACATTTACCAATAAAAACTTAACGCATAAAACTATGTTTTTGTCTAAATTTTACTAGTATTGTTTAACATAAAATAAAATATAAAAAATAAAATAAAATAATCATTTATTTCAAATTAAAAAGATAAATCTTTGTTTTTTGAACGTCAAATTTCAACTAAATACTAAGTTTACTTCGGATTCGGAAGGTGTTTTGTTGAGAGAAGAACCCGTAAGAAACTCGTCAACACACATCTTTTTTTACGTCCATTACAATTTTGGTGTTAGCCCGGAAACATCCTGCACAGAGCCCTAATGACACCAAGCCACTTCATCATTAATGTAATCATTAACATTGTAATAGGCTTTCGTACTAAGATTTCTTTTAACTACTGTTTTGCTACTTGCTTTGTTTTCCATGGTAATACCATCACTAGGCACCTAGGTGATTCGTAAAAAAATATTGAGGCTTATGGGTAGCTCAGAGATCACACCTCCGCATATTAACCTATATTCTGAAAGGTAAATAAATACTAGAAGTATTAGAAAATAGATTTAGATTTCTATGCGTCTTACCAATAGCCCATAGTAATTAAGTACAAATATTGTTATGATTAATAGACATTATGGCAGTAAAGTTATGTCATCATGAAATTATAAACTATACAAAATTAGTTATGTTAAAATCTATCACACTAAATAAAATAAGCAATTATATTTTTTTGTGACTAACCTCTATCGGAATTGAACCGGAAACCTCAGAGTCATGAGCCTCTTTCTAATTTTCTAAGTCTCTAAAACTCTAAGTTTTAAATAATGGAAGACCATGAAAACAATATTTTGTTTCACGATTGCCATTTATTTTCTTAAGTTTTAATACTTTGTCATTGAACATACTAATCATTTTGAATAAGTGTTTCTCTCTTTATACTGCAAAATTATATCATAAACTATGTGGAAACACTGACGTCACAAACTGCACAACTAAACACTCATCTTCAAACGGCCATTCCAAAATTAATTCTAAATTCAAAACCACACTGTCAATTAGAATTAACACGTCGAAATTACCCCGTGAAGTCTGCTACAGAAACTAAAATTTCATCATAGCACTCATTTGCCTAATTGTCTGGGCATAATGTTGCAGATGTATAGGCATTATGAATTTCGGATGTATCATTACGAATATGTTCGATATCTCATCAGCGCAGATATATGATAACGCAATCGGTCAGAATAATGCAAGCCGGGGGCGCGAGGATATTAAGCTATTAACATACGTAGGTGGTATATTCAGTTTGACTCTTGATGTTGCTGACGTAGATGTGAGGCATGTAGTTGTAATGAAATTAAATAGCGTTTGTGATATCAATCTTACCCATTTATATGAATTATGTTTTGTGGTACCTTTTTAGCTATAGTAACAAAAAGGTTGTAATAATAATACAAAAGAAATCAAGTTTTGTGGAATTCAAAATAATTGCAATAATATCAACATAAATTTATACTACTAAAACTTGTAGTGTGGGTGTCAGATGGAAGTAGCCAAAGTATGGAGGTGGCATTTGGATTAATTACATAAAGGACAAGATTCAAAGGACTGAACACATAAATAAAAATAATTTTCAAAGATCAATCATCAGGCAAAGACGTGCCCTTCGAAAATATGGTGTCAACATGTAAAATTTTACTGAACATCACATTCAGTAAGACGCGGAGAGGTGCCGTCACAAGCGACTAAGAACGGCTCGGGTGTCTCTCGATCCCTCTCATTTACACACTTCATTCGTCGGTGCTGTTTGCCAAAGCGATTCCGAGCAAGAATCCTTCTTTTATAGCCCTACTTACCGCCTCATAGTGATTCGCGGTTTTATTTCTGAAGCGCTGTACATTTTTCATGTAGCACGAATAGCGGACCACGTAATCTTTGCATTTATACGATGATCCTTTATTGATTTTAGATTTTTAGTAGGAAACGCTGCGAATGAAGCGAGCCTGAATGGAGACGCGCTCTCTAAAAGCCGGCATAAGCCTCCGTCATGATATAAACTCCCATTCAACTGAACCCATATCAGGAAGAGCTAACATTACACACGCGTTTGGGTACATTTTCGGGTATCTGCACTTAAAATGTATGTACAAATGGATTCATTGTTGTTCGGTATTAGCTAGCTATCAGTTTGCAGATCTAGTTTACAATTTATTATTCAATGTATCAGTGAGCTATGGTAGCAATGGTATAATGTGTTTATGCTAAAAAAAAATACTAAATGATCGTATTTTAAATTTAAAAAACATTATACACAAACGTGTAGTAATATCAATAGTCTCTGCCTACCCCAATGGGAACTAATGGCGTGAGTATATGTATGTATGTATGTATGTATACACAAACATTTGTTAGTAGTATTTAATTACCTATTAACTTAAAGTTTAATAACGGTTGTAAATGCTGACCATTTTTAATCTTGTTTTGATTGAAGAAGAAAGAAGAAAGAAGAAAAAAACGTTATTCAGTGCACAGGGAAACATAAAACAAATAAAACATAGGGTTACACAATAACAACAAAAAAAATGAGTTAAAAAGAAATTGCTATGCAGATTGCTAATGCAGAATTAGATTTTGACATTGTTACATAAGGTAAATGGTATATTAGGGTTCGTCACATGTGCTAATCTAAGGATGTATGTAGAATTCATACCCATAATTTAGGGGGTGTCACATCTTTTTTTCTTTTCTATTTTAAATAATAAACAATATATGTCGCGTTTAAAGACCTTTACGTTTAATCAACATCAGTCGATGATCGGCTTGCTTTAACTTATCTGAAATTATCAATTCCGTTTCTGCACTAGCATTTCTTTGTTTCTTTGGTAACAGTAGTTATTGACTCTGTCACCCAGCAAGCCAATGATTCAATGTTTATTATTTAAAAGTATGTTTTTTTGTTCACTTTAATTACAAAACTTATTATGAATGTTTTTTTCATGAAAACCTCATGTGGGGATTATTACTAATAAATAAAGGAAAGAAAAATTTCGACACGCACATGAGGTTTTCATGAACAAAAACATTTAAATTATGTGTTAGTTAGGCATTCTCAAATTTGCATTCTATCTGAAAAGGTAGACAAGTAGCCTTCTGAATTTGTAAAAAAATCGGAGGTAGGGAACGCAAACACTACTTAAAAGTGTAAAAGAAACAAAGCTTGGCAGAGCGACGGGGGCGAATACCCGAGGTCGCGGGTTCGATTCCCGCCTGTGTCAAAATTTTTCTTTCCCTTATTTATAAGTACAAAACTTATACGAAATATACCAGGTATTGCTTTTAATTTCACAAAAAAAACTCATTTCCTTTGACTTGAAAAGAAAAACAAAAAGCCGAACCTACCATTAAAATAAATAAAAGGAAATAAACCACAAATGATTTCACTTGCCTACTTCTTTTATAAAAATGCGAATGACGCATTAAATTCTGAGGGAGAAAGGAAACTCCCTTGTAAGCAATATCGAAGAGGCAAATTTTTCAGATATTGCCTTCAGGTAGCGCACATTTATTATGTACCCGAATATATTACTCCTGATTCATTGACTTTCGGTATTGATTTACTTTACTTGCATAAGCTTTAGTCAAACTAAGATACAATATTGAAGAATAAAATAACAGTATCAGCTGTAGACAATAATGTTATTGAAAACGCCTTTACTTCTTTAAATTTCCTTTTTTTTGGATAGACTAAAATTTATTGAATTTCTTTTTAAGTTATTTATTGATGAGTATTAATAACCAAGTTATAAAGAAAATTTATAATTTGATGTCTATGTTCTTAACATGATTTACTGAGATTATATCAATTGATGTTTTTATAAAAAAACAGGTTTTCCGCCTGATTATTCCGCCGTATTTGAGCTTTATCTAAAAAAATATTTAAGAAAAACTGTCACAAGAGAGAGATAAGAGAGACAAACCATTTTTCTTGTGTAAAAGCGGTTGTATTTATTGTTCTTGTAAAATACACATATTTATATGCCATTCAGTTCTTAAAAACCAAAATTCATATATATCACATAAATGTTATCATCAGCAGGGATGGAACTCAGTACCTTTTAATTAACAAGCAAACCTCCGAAACACTGGACCATGGATATCATGAAATGCAGTCTACATTTGAAAACTTTGTTAGCGAATTACTGAAAAGTAGTGTATCTTAACCCATTACCTGGGTCCACTTGATTTACAGAAACGATAAGGCGTTGACCTAAAAACTTCCGTGCCATATCAGGCTACTTGTCCACAAAAGATTTAAATTCAAAAGAAAAAAAACTTTGGATTCCCTCCTTTTTTTGCTTTACCTTTTCGAGTCAACTCTTTTACGGTAACAAATAGAAAAGTTTAAAAAACTGAGAAAAGAATCTTTCTCTTTTGAGTTTGTCGAGTTTTGAAATTCAGAAAAGTTTTCTGTTTTAACTAAAATAATAGCACTCACTTTAATGAAAATGTTATTCAGTTTTTCACAGTTCTTTGGAAAATATTACTTGAATTTTACATTTTGTGACATCTTAGATTGGCTTTGAGTCATTTTAGAAAGAGTTCGTATGCTGAATTTAATTTAATTACAATCATTTTGTAGTTACCAACCATTATAAAAGTATACTTAGACAGATTTGGTAATCTAAATTTATTTAAATAAACATTCAAATAAATTTATCATACCGAAATCAATTTAATTAATAACAAAATGTAACCAATAAATAATAAAAATAGAGGTTCAAATAATTTTATTTTCCAGCCTGCGAAACTAAGCATATGTAAGTAAGCATGTTAAAATTACAGATAGTAGTTTAGTAGTAGTTAGCCACGGGCCGAGTGGATAGTTGACTAGCTTATCGGTCCGGAGTTTGTAGGTTCGATCCCCGCTGAGAGCAAAATTTATTTATTTATATCATCTAATTAGCACTGCTTGTGACTGCAAATGAAATTTCAGATATATAATATAACCCACATTGAAGACAATGAACGAACTGCTGCAACATCATACATCGAATCATACATCATAGATTGATTCCTTTTAGCGACCCAGCCATCTTTACATGCAAACTTACTAGCAGTTTAGTCTCTAAATAATGCTAGCAGAGTATTATAAAAATAAATAATAAGCTGCAAAACTTTAATAATAGATAAATTTAATTTAAATCTTTTTGTTCATGAAACCTCATGTGGGGATTATCTTTATTTATTAGTAATAGATAAATTTACCGCTGAGTTCAAATTTTAATAGTGAAAATTGGTTTCACGGTAAGTTAATTTTTGCCGTGGAGTGTCGGCTTAGTATAACACTACCCCATATCTACCCGTGGGTGATCGTAAGAGGCGACTAAGGGTATAGGGGCTTATTAAGTGATTTTTGGGCGATGTGGTTGGAGACCCGTCACCAAAACATTTATTATTACCATCTTTTCCCCAATCAACTTTCCAACAGTGGCTGAGGAATTTTTCATTTCAAAGCTCTGGCTACCCCGTTAAGGGATTTATAGCCGTGAGTATATGTATCTATGTATGTAATTTTTACTATTATTAAAAAAAAAATAGGACCATTTACAGTGTCTTTATAAAGTTTTTTATAATTTATTGAAAGTTGAATCGGTTAAGTTTTGTAGAAGGAATCAGGGAACTCAGTATTGTTGATTTAGTGTAATTGTAAGGTGTTTTCGGTCTAAGCTTCAGTTGTCTCCATCGCGCTCCAAGAAGACAGTTTTGCAGGAAAAAAAACCAATAAATTTTCCAAATAATTATTTTTTAATTCTCTTAACCCAAGCGAAGTGATTTCTCTTAAATTGTCACGATTAAAATCAGATTGTACCGCCAAAATACGATATCTACAAAGGCGAATTCAATCGGTATCATGTTACTATATTGCTAATTTAAGCTACTCAGTCAGTCGCATTGAATCATGAGCTATTTTCAATATCTCCTTGGGATATTATTTCAGGATGGAAGGCTTCAGGAGCAATATTGAGTTGTGAAACCGACAATTTACCCTACAGGAGAGGCTGTTTATAGACCAACTTTAGCTTGACACTTTGACAACTTATTTCTTGGTTGGCGACGTTAAGCCGGTCTTCTAGGTGCGGTGCGATGGCTAATCAATATGATATCGACTGCGGTACCTTAACTGGACATAGCGTGTTTTCTGATACTTAATAGGTCCGCATAATGTTGCGGTAGTCAATTTACAACTTTGATTGTAGTCTTTTCGAGCACATATGTTTTCATTTATTATGCGAGGTCATATTCTCTTACAGATATGACGTAAATTATGCTTTTAAGTCCAAGTAAAGTTTTATTAAACATCGATTGAAATCAAGCATAAATGTGAAGTATTTAAGCAGACAGATAAATTTTAGGTACGAAAGCCCGGTAATAATATAAAATAATTGTTCAAATCACAAATACCTAAAACAAGTTAACTGAAATGCGTTCACACTTCACTCACTAATTTGTAATAGGATAAAACTAAATCATTACCATGTAGTCTGAACTATTAACAAAACGTAAAATCGTGTGGAAAACTATTCGAAATCTGCTAACTTTGAGCGCAGTTTTGACCCGCGCCTGCCCCCGCCCTCGCTCCCGCTCCCGCTCCCGCCTCCGCCGCGACTCCACGAACCCAACTACCGTGTCAGTCTATTTTAATTCTCGCCACATTTCAAGTTACTTCGTAAAGTTACACCCTTAAAATGTCAGTATATTTTAATTGGATGCAAGCTTTGTTATATATTTAGCCGTTGTTACGAAACATTTAGCATTGTTTTGTTACTATTCAGAAATCATTGAAATTTCCATTTAAAATTAGAAACTATTTAATTAGAATGAATTTGTAGAATGTATTCAAATAGTAATATTATGGAAACTATCAATTCCAACATAATATGGATTTTCAACTAATGATTTTATTTTTTTATTTCGTACAAAATTATGTAAGGCTTGTTCTGTAGCCCGAATGTTTTATTATTCCTTTATCCTATAATAAATGAAAAGGTAAACAGTACTTACCTAGACCGTCTCGTTGTTGGATCCTTCATGATCATTACTTCTGTGATTTCTCCAAATTTGTTGAAGTAATCCCGAAGGCTTTCTGTGAACAAAATTGGAAAAAAATTAAAACGGGGTTTATTTCATAAACTTCACAATAATTTAATATTTAATCATAACAGTAGTAATAACATTTCTGTTATACTGAGTTTTCATTTTTGGTATTAATAATTACTATCTTAACCCTAGACACCTAACCTTCGTCGATGCGACGAGTACACGACAGAATATTAATTGTCTCTTTTCTGCGCTTACAGCTATAATGACAACGTTTATAGCTAACTCAGTGTTCGTCGACCTCTTCTGGTAGGCAACCGTATCCAGCAGGTTAGTTCACTATTTTACGAGATATTCCAATAATGTTCGTCGTTTCGACGAATGGTTAGGCTTTGTGTATATATTTTCACAGCTTAAGTTTACACATTTTTGCAGTTTTTGTAGTCCTAGATGCAAGAATAACGTGTTTGTTATTAGAAAAGGAAGACAGCAATCCGTAGGAAGACTTGTTAAGTAGCGAAAATGAAGAAAATTTTAAAGAAGATGATGTTTAAAGTGACAATCAGTCAGAAAAGGCCTTTATATTTCTATCGTACAAACCTAAGCCATATTCGATAGTTTACATGCTATCATTTTGTGATGTAGAAGCTGCTGTCAATCCCACAAAAGAAGCCATGCATCATTGAATTTTACAATGGTACTAAAGGTGTGGGAGACCCATTTGAGCAAATGTGATCAGTTATGTCACGCAACAGAGAAACAAATCGATGGCAAACGTGAATTTTTTATGGGATGATGAATATAGCATCTATCAAAAAGTACATAAGTATGTCATAACACCTCTTTACAGGACGAAAAAAAATTACATAGCGTGATTTGATAAAGAATTTTTCATTCGCAGCTTGTTGAACTGTGGCTGAAAATCAGACTGAAAATTCTTGCTATTTCGTCGCACATAAAGATATCATTTGAAGAATGAATCTCAAGATCAAGGTCAGTAATACCCTGGGAGTGATTTGGAATTGGCAGAAGCACCAAATAATAGAAAAAGAAAAGTCTGTGGTGATATATTCCAACAAAACGACGCATGGTGAAGTCATTGTGCACAAAATGTAACACTGTAATTTTCGGTAAACATAAGGTTGATTTCTGCAGGAGATGTGCATAAAAAAAAAATAGTTTTTATTTTTTTTCTAAATAGTAAAATAGTATTTTTTAAGATTGACCAAAGAAAAAATGTTTTTTTAATATTGTTTTTATAATTTTAGTTTTTATAGTACCTAATGTCTGAACTAAACTCATAATAGTGCCTCACTTAAAGACTAAAGAAATCAATATAATAACAGCAACCTACAAGTTGATTGTTTTATTTTAAAGAAAAGTAGTTGGTTCATATAATCAATAATAAATATTACAGTATATGACATTATGTCACTAAAATAAAGCACTTTAAAAAAATGCTCGTCGCATCGACGTATGGATAGGGTTTATAGAGGGCGAGCAAACGTTAGGTGTCTAGGGTTAAACATGAAAAATTTGTGAATCTTTTAAATTTAATATCACATAAAACCCTACCCTTCAGTAGAACCCTAATCAAATAATTGAAAATTCCAATCATAATAACACGACCAATATTTTTTCTCCGCCATTACTAAATGGACGTCACGCGGAAGGTCGGCCAAAGTAGCTAACCCATTTCGGTTGGCACAAAGAATGTCCACGGCACTTTCACTAAACACTTCCTTACAATAGAAGGGTTCGTTTTGTACGTCGAAGCTATTTGATTCGCAGTCTATAAAAGTGAGACGATAAGAGTCGTTCCCGAAATGAGTGAGAGCCACAGGAAAATGTTCAATTGCGTCAGAGACGTTGCCTCTTGTTTGTCGTACCGAGATATTTGACTCGACAAGAAACTTGAGTATTTAGTATCTTGTTTCTATGTTTACGTTGGCTTCTTAAAACATGTCGAATGTTTGCCTTAAATACATGCAAGAAGCATGTTCAGCAGAGTTGTTTGCAGCTTGCGCCTGGCTCCCCTCGAACTTGCTAATGTAGGGGAGCTTTCAAGAGCTTTATTCACATCTCTGTAATATTGCTTATGCTTTTCTTGTTTTATACAGAATTATAAAAGTAAGTAGATTAAAATATATATACTCTTGTAAATAATTGTTTTTGATTAACTTGTTGATAAAAATATTTGACTTGGTTAAGAATAGGATGATCCCATATCTTCCCTTAACTTTTGTATATGGTGACTAAGGGGTCGGAGGTTTTTTAAGAGATTATTTGGCAATTGGTCCGCCAACCCGCAATTGGCCAGCGTGGTGGACTATGGCCAAATCCTGCCTACCTATTCTCACGGCTATAAATCCCAAAACGGGGTAGTCAGAATCTCGCAATTGAAATTAAAAATTGACAGTGTTGGGTCTTCAGTCATAATGCTCTGTACTCTGACTCGCCTTATACGCCACCTGTGGGAAGCAATGAAACAATTCAATCCAAGCTGAGGCTTCACGGTGTCAGTTTATCATAGGACGACCATATACCCTAGACCAATAAAATACAACTGATAACAACGAGTAGTGATAGAAAAAGTGTTTAACGCTTAGTAAAATTTAGAATTATACCAGAAATAAGATCTAACATAAACCCTAAACCGTGTTGGAAGTCGCCTTATTTACGAGAATTCCTCATCAAACATGTTTAATCGTCGTCAGCTCAGCCGCACCATCTCAATAGCTTAAATTAGCGTCAATAACATGCCTCTTGCTCCCCATTAATTAATTACAGTTTGACCCACATTAAACTGAAAACTTTTATAATGGTATTTCGTAAACTGTCTATTAATACTAATTATAAACAAAGAGGGCAATCGCAAGTGGCTTATTGTGGGATACATTGCAAATTAAACTTGCTTCGAAGCAGACGAATTGTGGCTCCAAAACCGAATGTTGGTGTACGCTTTTAAAGTCGATTTTCGACTTGTTTCCCTGTTAACTTTTCCAATCTGTGCTGAGCCGGGTCAGGCATCCCGCAGTTAACTTCGAAACTGTAATGAAAAGTAACGACTGCATGCCCACTCTGTGCTGTTTTTATCATTAATCAGCTTTTAGTTATAAGAAAACAAAGTTTTCTATTACACTTTATTTCCACTGATATTTTTCTTACTAAATTTTCGAGCGGTAAAGTTTTGATTTTAAAAGTTTGCGGATACGATCCATTATTTATCTGCAGTATAACTGCGGGAGTATCATTTTCAAATGAAACAGTGAAGTCAGTGGTTTTATATCTGTAAATGATTTACTGTACTTTTACATTGCATTCCTTTTATTCAAAAACATAACACAAATAATAGTTTATTTATATTAAATGACAAATTGGAAAATACTATGCAAATACTAGTAAAGCCATCGAATAAACAGTAAACTGATTTCAGTTATCATCCAAATTTGGGGCACAATATTTGTATAATGTGAAAAAATAAGGAGCGTTTAAATTTTTACACAGAGAATTTGGTAAGTTCAGTATCAGATGCAAAGATTGCCAATAAACGTATAAATATATTGTATATATTTCATACATACACACATATACTCACGTCGTTAGTTTCCATTGGGGTAGGCAGACACTATCGATCGCCCCTTTATACGATCCTGGCAAACCTCTCGAACTTCGTCTACATTCATCAATCTTTTCATATATGCTATTCTATTCTTCCCCTTCGGACACCTGCCTTTTTAAGCACATTATCTTTTTGATCTAAATGTGTCATCCGTTCTCTACTTCCATTATCCTCCACATTGGCTCTATAACTCTCTTTCACTAATTTACAATCATTCATCCTCTCTATTCATATCTTAATGCTGCGTTGCATCTAAACACACACTAAGTACGCAAAATAAGTAACTTCTTTGGTAGATTTTTTTCAGTTTGTGTCCGAAAAATCCAAATATCTTACGGAACCCTATTTTTTTCAAAATAAAATATAGTCTATGTTACTCGTGAATAATGTAGCTTTCGAATGGTAGAATTTTAAAAATCGGTCAAGCTGTTTTTGAGCCTATTCATTACAACCAAACAAACAAAGTTTTCCTCTTTATAATATTAGTGTAGATATAGATGTAGATGCTAATCTGTAACAAAATGAAAAATCTAAAACTCCAAGGCACGTAGATGGCAACGCGAAACTGATTTGAGTTCCTTAGTAAGTGGAGGTAAGGTAGTATAGGTAAAGTATTTATTTTTTGCATCATAGGTATGGTTTTAGAACCTGAAACTACTTTGAATTGTGTATGCTGTATATATAATATTATTATGTCTATACTGCGAAAATCCCATGCTCTAGAAATTCCATCACTCTAAAAGTAGTCATACACGTTAGATATATTAATTTAATAACATTTGATTTATCTTTAGGTGAATAGTCTTGAAACTATCGTTTTAAATATAACTCTACTTGCATAGCGATGTTTGTAAGCAAATTTTGAATAAACTTCAACATTGCCTTTCGAGAACTCTGAACCCTTGTCGCCAAATAGTTGTGTGTTTTATTAAGGCGTATTGCTCGATTGGCAATACTGCAGAGGACAGATCGAGAGCACAGTAACCCAACCACCATAAAATTAGCATTTGGCTGCCGAGTAGCAGTTTGGGCATGACCACCTGAATTGTTGGGTTTTCTTGGGATCAAGAAAATGTGTGCTCAGTTTATTAGAAGTATAGTATATTTGCATACAATAGAATCCCTAGAATTCGCTACGTGGTTTTTTTGTACAATGTTTTTTTTACAAATTCAATGTCGTATCAGCGTGTATGATAGTAAGTGCGTAAATGCTGATAAAAATTAAATAGCCCAGGTTAACAAATATATGTATAGTTGCATATACGAACTTGCATGATAACACTTAAAAGATTTACTTGGTGGTATAAAGGTTAGACACTTTAATCACTCAAACTTTTCGCTACGCTTTTACAATTAGAAGCGAAATACTATCCAGAGGTTCTTAGTCTACTACAATATGGAGAATACTGTATATACTTGTCACAAGTAGTGTTAAAAATGTGAAGATTTTATATAAAACTTAGGGTAAATGCCACGTCATCATGTTCAGAAGAACTCTGCCGCCCCTTTATCAAAATATGGCTTTAATATATACTTATGTCTTGAAAATTAAAATAATAATATAGCAATCCTAATTATCTCAAGACTAAAACTTTCAAAACGGCTTTAGTATAAAACATTAAAAAGTAAATGAAACCGTTACTGTTACCATTACTAAAATTATTATGCAAATTCAAATAAGTATAATTCCATTTAGTTTAAGTACGTAATGAATTTTCGGGATGTTTAACACTGTTTAAACTCTAACCTAACCAATAACTGAAAGCATCCATCACAACACTACCGAGTCAGACGTAATTATAAAAATGCCATCACAGCCACAAGTATAAAACTATGCAGAATTAATTTAATGACGGATTATGTAAAGCGTGTAATAATTTTAATATTGTCGGCGGGCGAGCGGCCAGGGCGGGGGCGGCGACACAGCAAGTGCTCAACCACCATTAAATTGGACCTTGCCGAACATTCCACTGCAGCCACCTTGCGACTGAATTATTCCTGCGATATGGATATAATTTTCATACGTGCTAGCGTTGTGTCAAAATCACTACTCATGAACTTTTGAGCTAACTTATTACTTGTAATTTATGTTAGTCGTATTTCTGTGGTTTATTGCGTTGCAATTTTGTAATGGCGCCTGAATTTAATGGAAATATGCATTTGTGAATGTTAGATAGGAGCAATAAAGTCAATTGATTATAATCAAGTAATATAACACTTTATTTTTGTAAAATACATAATTTCAAAGAATTTTAAAGAATTTATCATGGTTTTTAACGGTGAGGGAAAACATCGTGAGGAAACCCACATGGCTGAGTTGTACTTAGTCATGTGACAGTGTATTCGTACAAAACGGCGATAGGCCTGCCCCCTATCACGTGAGTACACTGTCTATGCAAAACGTGGGTACTTTGAACACCAGGTGACAAAGTCACGTGATGTTCAGAAGTATTAGTACCTCTGCCAACCCCTTCGGGGATATTCGGCGTGAACGTTTATGGTTATGTTATGTTATGTTTAAAGAAAAATAGATATTTAAAAAATATTTGTTCATCTTCTTAAAACGCGAACCTGAGGTTTAATAAGTATCAGAACATAAACACGTTTTAGGCAAAAGATATTAAACTCAAGTTTCAAACCGAATCATATTAATAACATGTAAGGAAAATGCCTATTCCAGTAAGTTGGCAAATCCTTTGATCTTCAGTAACTCTTAGAATATCAGAAAACTAAGACGACTCAATGATATGTAGCTATCCAAACGTTCACAAATGGAACATTGGAAGTGTTTTGAAACTGAAAGTATTCCGTAGTCAAAATCTTTCGCCGACTAGGAATTGTTCAGTCACCATAAAATTGAAATTCGCTAGGGATAGAAGCCACTACGTTTTCCAAAGTGCGTTTCATATTAGGAAGATGATTACGAAATTTCGTGCTTTTTGAAATGATTTTAAACTAAATATATTTTTAATGAACCATCACTATGAAATAACAACCAATCGAAAATTCAATTATCTTGCATATCCTTATTTATTGAGAAACGTAAAAAAAGTTCTTTCTTTTCTTTATTAATCTAGTTACTGTATTTGTTTTATTGAACATTGTTTTTAAATAATCAATAACTTTTTAAATTCAAACTTCTTTCTTCTAACTGGGTCAATAGAATTATTTATACAGCAGTACATCAATATGAAATTCAAAGATTGAAGTATTAGGAGGGCTTTAAGCGGCTATCATTGAATTAAGGATTAATCAGAGAACCCCTTGTCTTTACTTTTGTGTAATCGCTCATCGAATAATTACGCGAATTCAGTAACAAGTTGGACTTAAATGTTCTCTAATTGGCAGTTTTAATCTAGTAACTTTTGTGCAGAGACCAGCGAAAGTAGAAACAAGTTGTCGTGGTCCCCCCCCCTTCCTTTTATGCAATCGCTACGATCCGGAGCGTTTTGTTCCATTAGAATTTAGAGTTTTGATCGATATTCCTAAAGTTTATTCTATGTACGCAATCATGAGACATATTCACCTACTTATATTATTCTTTGTTATTATAATAACCATAATTGTGCGGGAAACAATACAGCGATAGCTTTCAAAAGACGAAGTGTCCAAAGGAACATGTATCTTTATCCCCTTACGGAAAAAACCGCAATTTAGATTTATAATGTGGCTGAGGAATTTTTAATTCCTTAGCTCTGGCTGTCCCTTCTAGGGATTTATAACCATGAGTATACTTATGTATGTATTTATAATGTAACGTCATGGATTTCAATTTCATTATCATTTATTCATTTCATTTCAATTTCATTCGTTTAATTTCAATGAATACGGAATAATAAAATTGTTTATAAAAAACAACTCTGAAGTCGGAAGCCGCACTAACACATCCGAATATAGGGTTGCACCCGCGGGCAGCATTGCACTTGCTCAACCACCATAAAATTGGAAACTAGGCAGAGTATCCAGCCGAAATGGCCCTAGCTTAGTGTGGTGTGTAGTGCATAGAGTGGCCAGTTCATTGTCCTAAACTCTAGCAGTTAGCTTAATTGACAATTTTTCACAACACTACTGGCGTCATTTATGCAATGCGCGCGAAATAAATGATCCATGTTTTTATTTTTGGCTGCGATTTATTTTATGATTTGATTCTTTTTCTTGTAAAGCAAATAATAAATAATAAGTTTTGACTGTAATTTAATTATTGCACACATTTTATAGTAATTATTTGTGCTACAAAAGTAACAAAATCGCTGAATTTCTTAATCAGCATATTGAGCCTCGCATAGTCTTAATCAATCGTAGAAGAGTGGCGCAGCAATCAATCAACATGTAAACGAAAAACAATTCACATCGTATATTTTATCTATAACAGTCCTTACAAAACGGAACCAATTAGTGTAAAAACCTTTCATACTATCCGCTAACGTAAATTTGGCATTTGGCCTGACGCAAATTTTTAGTGCTGACGCCAAATAAAATGTGCTGCAGTAGCGCGTTTGCGACACTTCCTGTTAATTTTTGCGTACAATTGCACTTTAACATTTTGACATGTATAAATGTAGAACATTCGACAAAAACAGCGAGTTTGACTTATTGGTTTTGTAGCTGAGGTACAATATGAGCCGCAAAATAAATGAATCAATTAAAAAAATTTTTGATAGATTCTTTTTTTATTTTACTGCTTTTATTAACAACAATTAAAGTATCATTATATTAAACAAACAATAAAAAATTGTCTTCTGGACTTCCTATTATTAGCGAATTTTAAACAAAACTGTATTGTTAACAATGCTGTATAAATTGTGACTTATTTAGTATTGACAAAGGACTTATTTAATACCTGTGTAAAAAATTGATATAATAAATGGGTAGTAATAAAAGCTCCGATAATAAAATAAAAATTGTCCTTACAAAATATATTAAATTTACTGCGTAAAATACTAACAGCCGGTTTCACATCTGAGCATTCTAGCTCTAATCAGTTGATTTTTTTATCAAACTCTAAGTAAGTACTTAAGTTTAAGGTGTTTCACAGAACAAACACTGCTCGCTGCTATAATGTGATCAACAAAGCATTCAGTTAAGATTTTAATCAAAATCTATGAACGTTTCAATTTACCTACAAAAACCGGTAATACCGATGAAGTTATATTTCATTAATTATATTTTATATTAATTAGCAAATTGTATCCACAAACTTGATTCAATAATATTTTATTAGTAGTTACATTTATTATGAGGTTTTGAGACCATTTAATTAAATGAAAAATAGAAATAAACAAACAATAAAACTGGGCAACGGAACGTACATACACCAAACCAATTATTGTTATCAAACGTAACGTCACGTCAATCAAAATTATAATGAAAATGCTTGCTTTGTTCGGTATCGGTAGTTCTTGCTTGCTGTAAATGAGGAAAGATATTTACGGAGTTACGTGTAATCTTTCGTGGTTAATTAATTAAGTAACACCGAGCAGGGGGACTAGACATGGAAAAAGAATTTAAAAAAAGGTCTCCCAAATACACCCTCGAGGAGAAAGAAAATCTCCTCTCAATCGCAGCAAAGTGAGTACTTGTTAGCTTTTTCACTTTTCCATTATTTTAAGACAAATAAGTTTTTCGTTCTGTTGGAACTAGAACCTTCTATGTATGACTTAAATATATTTTTATCTTATAAACTTTTTGGTTTGGATGGTGAGTCAGGGTTCATGTTACAGATACAATGGTGTCATTGAGTGCAAATTTTACTCATAGAAAGAAGGAATCCTGGACATCTATTACAAAACAATATAATAGCGTGTGCACATCGGCACCACGGTGAGAATGTGAGTTAGAAAATTATGATTATTATATTAGAATATCAGTAAATAATTATTTAAATACTTCCATAACTTAAATATTCAGTAATAAAATGCGTATTCCGGCTGTTATAAGAATATTTAGTTAGTTTTATAGTTTATTGACTGACATCATTGACACCTTCAATCTTTTGCTGTTTTTGTACCTGGACAATGCGAAGCGAATTAAATTAACAAATGATATTAAATAAATTATTGATTGTAAATGAATTAATATTTATTTTCAGAAACAAAAGTATATCAATGAGATACTGATAGAACACAATTCTCAATCAGTTGATGAGGTCAATGAAAATGTAAGTTAAACTTTTTATTTTATACATACATATACTCACAGCTATAAATCCCTAAAAGGGGTAGCCAGAGCTAAGGAATTAGAAATTCCTCAGCCACTTTTGGAAGTTGCGTGGGGAATTGATGGTGAAATAAAGGTTCTTGGTGATGGGTCTCCAACTGCATCTCCCAAAAATCCCTTTCGAGCCCCAATAACGTTAGTCGCCTCATACATATACCCACAGGAAGAAATGGGGTAGTATTATTCTAAGCCAACACTACACAGCTAATTAATTTATTTATTTTATTCATAAACCATAACAAAATATTAAGTACCTTTTTACCAAACTGAACACGGTAGAGTTATGATTTTAGAGTGTAGGTTGTATGTGTATGTATATTTCTTGGTGGCGACACCGATTGTCCCATTTTCACAAAAGAGTGTCTTGATTGCAAGAGTGACAATATACCTACATTATTTCCTGGAATTCCTCTCATAATTACTGTTCAATTAAGGGAATGAAAATTGAGTTTATATGCACAAAAAAGTCTAATAATTCCTCTCATAACACATGAATATAAAACATTTAAAAATGTGGGAAGATGGTCTCTTTTCTCTTTAGGTTTTACAATTAATATTAACTATTAAGCTTGATTTACAGATAGCTATGGAAAAAAACAAAGATGTAATCATAATCGAGGAATCGCATGAAGAGTTTGAAACAGATTCTATTACATATGAAAATAAAATTAAAGACCTGAAGAAAAAATGATATAGATATAGATTATAATTAAACTTGGTTGTTGTTAAATAATTTTATGTACCTTTTTTTAATAAAACAAAAAGAAATCGGATATTTTTTTTATTTTCATATAAGTTGCATCAAAATACAAATAAACAATTGCTCAGAAATGATTGCTGAACATTGAATAGAAAATGCTTTATTATTTTTACGTTTTTTTATACTTATATTCCCGCTGGCGTTGCAATAGATATAAAGAATATTGAGGGTTTTTAAGTCATTACTAGGCCCCATTCAACTTCCAAAAGTGGATAAATAATTACTATCTCTGAAGCTGTGGCTACCCTTTTTTGTGGTTTATAGCCGTAAGTATATACTCATGAATGATTGATAGATGAATTTCATATATTCCTTTTTGTAGTGGTTATATCAGACAATCGCATCAAGTTTCAAATTTCTAGATACAGAAATGTATAAAAACTGTAAACTATATAATATTTATTTTATGCGTAAGTATTGCATAATATATCTATGGGAATATAAGTGTAAACATAGTTATAAAACCAAAAGTTATAAATTTATTCTCAGACCTACCAAATAAACACGTAAAATTCATGGAATGTAGGAATGTATGAAAGTACTTTCAATTATCTTTATTCATACATATTCGCATAGCTGAATGTGAAAAAGAAGGAATAGTGCTTCCTATTATTCTAAGCTAACGGAAAAGCCAAAAAAAATTGTAGTCCTTGAGATTCGAACCTGGGTCTTCCGATCGATTATTATTAACCAAACGGCATACCGCTAAGCCACGAAGACGTTAGTGTTAGACTAGTATAGTATTATATTATCTGTGGTGTTAGCTTTGAATTAAGCTATAATTATATCTAGTAGTCATACTATTGACAAACAACACAGACCTGCAAATTTTAACTTTTATTTTCCCCTTTTGGATTTGAATGCTGATCTTGGGGTATTTTGGTGCGTAGATTACGAATATGTACTTGGTTTTTTTCTATCACCCTCAGTTTTTTGAAAAATCCCTACTTTGTAAAATTGAAAAAAACACGACTTTATTTGAGTATTTATTTTTTATTACAATTAAGAAACAATTACATGACTTTAAAACATTAAAAATATATTTGGGGGACAATAAAAAAATAAATAAAAATATCAAATACTTTTGTGGTATCTTGCTTTTTTTTCACTGAAGCTCCGATTGTGAGATTTTCGCTTGAAATTGCGACTTGCATCATCTCGCTTTAACAGCCAACAATAGTCTGCCATCATTGTTTTATTCCACTTTCCCTGATAGCGACGTTCCATCTCCTTCAAATCCTGGTGAAATCTTTCGCCTTGCTCTTCACTTATAGCTCCCAAGTTATCAGGAAAGTAGTTCAAATGTGAATTAAGGAAATGAAGTTTAATGCTCATCGAACATCCCATTTTTCCGTAATTTTCAATCATTTTCTCCACAATTTCTTCATAATTTGGGCTTTTGTGGTTTCCTAGGAAATGTCTTACTACTTCCTTAAAAGATTGCCAGGCTTCTAACTCAATTTCACTCAATTTTTCATCGAAAGCTGTATCTTTCATCAATTTTCTTATGTCCGGACCAACGAATATACCTTCTTTCAGTTTAGCTTCAGAGAGAGACGGAAATATTTGGTGTAGATATTTAAAACCTTCTCCTTCTTTGTTTAGCGCCTTTACAAATTGTTTTATCATCCCCACTTATCTCTTACACTTTCGCGATGACATTTTTCAAGTGAGCGTTATGAATTGCACAGAAGTACGGATTTGTAGAAAAAATGATATTGCTATTTATACAAAAAATATATATCATCTACCTTCATTAACTCTTTTCTAACGATTTAAGTGAATTTTTATAAAAAAAAAACATTAAGTCTACTAGAAACGAGGTATTTAGCAAATGACTCAAAAATCCTATTTTTTTTTATAATAAAGGTATGTCACTTAGTTAATTAAGTTTTATTTAACTAATTTTATATTTATTAGAACTCATAAATTAGTGTCTTATGCATTCAGTGCAATTTTTTTTAATTCGAATCGATTTAAATAAAATATTATTTAAAAACTAGGAAGGCCTAGGTAATTTTGGAAAAATTAAACGATGCTAAATAACTAAAAAACCTGACGTGATGGAATTTTTTAAATATTTTTCCTGTAATCAGCGCCCCAAAATCTATCCAAATCAGTCATCAAAACTGAAAGGGGAAAACCATTGCAGACCTGTGCAATTAAATGAACATTTATTTTGATGAAAATGGATGAAACCCTTATTTTTTCCAAATAGACTATTAATGAAGAGTCTAATAAAGTCGTTCGATGAAAAAATTAATTGTGTAAATATGAGAAGCCATATAGGTAAAAATTATGTTTTTTTGATGTTCAGTAGAATTAACGTGATGACCGGACATACAGACAGACAATTTTTTTCAAAAAGCGTTGATTGGAACTCCTCGGCGACGGCGTATTTGCCTCTGAGGTATCTGCTGTGGTTCCTCTAGTGAAGATAACGATGTATCCGTAGACATCTTCAGAATAATGTCGAAAACAATGTGTTTATAGTCTAATATTTCACAACTACAAATTGGAGCAACGTTTAAGAAGCCGATTTCGACAACTTAACTGTCACTCACTCAAATCTGCGATGATGACTGTTTGAGTATTGTCAAACGAGTTCAGAAACGCAAATTTCGACATTTAGGTCAGTTTTTTGACTGATGCGCAAAATTTTGATCATTTAATCAAAACTTGATTAAATTACAATATTTCATCAAATCAGAAACGTAATTTTGGTAAGTACGTACTTAAATACGGTTTGAGATGCTTTTATCGTTGAATTCTCAGATGTGAAACCGGCCGTAAATTTCCGACAACTTTTGTCGGAGAAAAAATGACGAAACGACCGGATGACATACTTAAATCTTCGAAAAATTCATATGTCTGTTTATTGCCACAATACTTTTCTACCAAGTAAAATTATGTTCTGCCGATAACAACTGTTTCTAATTTTTACCTTTACTTGCCTACAAGTTATTCATAAATTACACTACATGTTTGATAGGGTTTATGCATTTAAGGTGCTCGCTCCGCTGCGCTTCGCTCGCTCGTTTTATACATAACCTAACCTAGCTAAATGTGACCTAACTTTTCTTCACCTGCAGGGGGCTTTAGAATCCCCAACGCCCCAAACGGATAAACTTGTCGGAGGTTCAGTATTTTATTCGGAAGATTAGTTTTATTACTCGAAGTTAAATATATTTGTAAGTAAAAATGTAATTTGATCCTGTTCATAGGTGTTGGTTAAATTTATTAATTTTTTTCGGTATGTTTTGGATTTTTTTGTCGGTAATTTATTAAAACGCTGGTTTATTAGAATAATAGGCGGGCAGATGTAGTCGGAGATTCATTTATTTTTCGGAACCATTATTATTTCCCATAAAATAAAACAAACTAATAACTGGAGGATGGAGACCCCACCACCAAACATCGTTTATTTCGTAATATTTTCTATACTCAACTTTTAACTGAGGCTGAAGAATTTCAAGTCCTTAAGATTTCTATTGTTATTTATATCGGGTGTTATAGTCTGATAAATAAAAGATGTTATTAAAGGAAAGAAAAATTTTGACACTGGCGGGGTTCGAACCCGCGACCTTCGGGTATACGCCCCCGTCGCTCTGCCAACTGAGCTACAGTGTCAATTGGCATCCAGCGCGAAATTTCTCTATCCTTTGTTTCTTTTTTACACGTTCAAGTAGTGTTTGCGTTTCCTACCTCCGAATTTTAACTAATTCGGACGGCCACTTGTCTACCTTTTCAGATAGAATGCAAATGTTGGAAACGCCTAACTATCACATAATTTAATGTTTTTTGACATGAATTCCTCATGTGGGGATTATTACTCATAAATAAAAGATGTTATTAAAGGAAAGAAAAATTTTGACACTGGCGGGGTTCGAACCCGCGACCTTCGGGTATACGCCCCCGTCGCTCTGCCAACTGAGCTACAGTGTCAGTTGGCATCCAGCGCGAAATTTCTCTATCCTTTGTTTCTTTTTTACACGTTCAAGTAGTGTTTGCGTTTCCTACCTCCGAATTTTAACTAATTCGGACGGCCACTTGTCTACCTTTTCAGATAGAATGCAAATGTTGGAAACGCCTAACTATCACATAATTTAATGTTTTTTGACATGAATTCCTCATGTGGGGATTATTACTCATAAATAAAAGATGTTATTAAAGGAAAGAAAAATTTTGACACTGGCGGGGTTCGAACCCGCGACCTTCGGGTATACGCCCCCGTCGCTCTGCCAACTGAGCTACAGTGTCAGTTGGCATCCAGCGCGAAATTTCTCTATCCTTTGTTTCTTTTTTACACGTTCAAGTAGTGTAAGTGTAGTGGGGGCGTATACCCGAAGGTCGCGGGTTCGAACCCCGCCAGTGTCAAAATTTTTCTTTCCTTTAATAACATCTTTTATTTATGAGTAATAATCCCCACATGAGGAATTCATGTCAAAAAACATTAAATTATGTTATAGTCTGAATTATATATTATATTTCCAACAGCATATCTTCTGCCCAAGATATATGTATACTTTTTTGTTATAATCAAATACTTGCAAATACCAGAAAAATCCGTGTTCTATAAGCATTTAAAAGGTGCTTTAAAATTGTGTCCTGCAAATAAAATTGCTCCGTTAAATGTGTATGGGTGTTGGCAAGGCTCCAACCTCGGGTAAAGTAGGAACCTCTCACTCAGAAGTCTACCTCAGTCATTCCAACTGTTATTTGTACTGACAAAGCTATTTTGTGAAACTAATGAAGTGATTCGTTATTTGCAAAGGCTCTGTCATTGTTATTTTAAGAGCCCAATTTAATGTTCAGAGAAGTTATTGAAATTATAGTAAATTTGACGTGTTTTAGACTACTATTTTGATGAGGTATAATTTTGCTATTAGTGTGCTATCATAGAGTGCATGGGTCGCCTGAATTACTCATAAATATACTCAGACGTAGGGTATTTTTTTGCAATTATTTAACTATATGGTAATCTAACAGAAAAGTATTACAATTTCGTTACAAAAGGAGCCAAAATATTATCTGTATACATATATGAATGCTCAAAATGTCATTATTGTTTTCTGATTTGCCTTTGCCTATACTCGTACTCTCGGATCTATACTCTCGGATCTTCAAAATAAGAAAATCTTTGAACATCGCACAAAACCCCATCACTCTTGTGAGACACCCAAGGGAAGTAATGAGTTAATGTTATTCTAAGCCAACTCTGTATTGGAATTATGGCATACAAGATCAGGTTAGTTCTCAAACGGATATGCGATATGCAATTGAATACTCAAGGGACACCATTGTCTTGGACTATCTTTCAAGCCAAATTATGATTCTGACGAGACGGCTAATATCACCTTAACGTATATACGTTAAGTTACGTTTTAAAAGTGTTGTGTTGTAAAATTGCGCTTTGATACTTATAAATAAGGGATATTTTTCAGATGAGGATTTTTATGCTTATGTATTCGCTTTTGAGGCAATTTGTATAAAGGTGACCAATTGGCATTGATTCAGTAGTATAGCAAATCTCTAACGTATTTTACGTGAGATTGATAGCAAATTTATATATTTTTTTTATTTACAAAAAAGGATGAATGTGGTAAAGTGTGTCAAAACATCTAAAGAAGCAAAAGTAAATATTTTTTGTATGATTTTTTTTTTCATGTTCAGTAAACAGTATTTTTCTAATTCACTTGGCCTTGTAGAATTGTCCAAAAGAATCCAAGAGAGGTAATTCAAATTTTCTAACAATAAAATAAAATTTATGAAGAGTGTTCCTTTAAAATGTCGGAAGAAGCATTTTTACAGTTACTATAGGCTTTTTTATCAAGTGGCGATCGTATGTTTTTACCACTTTCGATAGAATCAAGCGCTCCAGTTGAGGGCTCTCGGATTCGAGCGCCCTGCAGCCAACTCTGTGTTTTATGAGGTCAAGTGAGAGACCCCACAAAAAACACATTGCCTATAAATTACTAACTGACACATTCAGAATCGCCCATAACGCGCACAACCGCAATATATATTACTTTTTACGCGTTTATTCATTGTGTACTAACATTACTTACTCGGGTTTCGGGAATTTGAAAACGGAACGACCCATTCGATTAATAAAAATATGAAAGTGATTTCTCTTTGTAATTAATTACCCGGATACAATTTTGGATGAAAATGATTTTAGTATACTTGATTTTGATGGTATTTGATGCATTGCGAAGTTTTTTATTATTTAGATATGTGGATTTGTAAACTAGATTGATAGTATTAAAAATGTAACACTTAACATTGCCTCAGATGTTATTTGTATATTTAGGTGCTTCAGAATATTGAAAATTTTATGAAAGAAGTTTTCAAAGACTATTTAACTAAATAACTTATAGAAAGGTAACGATAAACTGTAAAAAGCTAGCAGCAGAAGCTAATCATCATCTTCTTCTTGGATGACTTGTGACCAACAGAAGACGGAAACATCATGATAATAATCCTTTAAATTTGTGTTCCTTTGAATTCGAACTCAGACTAAACAAAGTATTCGGACAAAATACGAGACATACTGATTTAAAGTATTTTAAAACTGTAACTTCGTATCTAGATTATTGCGTTTTATATGAAACCATGGCCAAAACACGACAGCTCGAAATAATATTAAACATAATTTAATAAAAGCACAATAGAACATAGAATTAAATTACGTTATCGTCCTATTAAAAACCGCTCTTATATGTATATCCACAGTGCTTTAAACAATTAATGCACAAAATTCAAATTGGTTCGCAGGATGACGTTAAAACGGGAAGCAGTTTCAATTTAAGGGCACACAACAAACTTCTGTTGCACCAAACTTGAATACAACTTTGTTCATTGCGACGTTGTCAACTAATCTCCAGACCGCTGGCACACAAATGCATTTCGATATAAATTTAATATTATGTGAAAGTATATATCTCTTGTCTTGGAGTGCCGGCTTAGAATGTCACTACCCCTTTCTTCCCACTGGTGTCGTACGAAGCGACTAAGAGTTTGGGGCTTTGTTAAAGTGGTTTTTGGGCGATGCGGTTGGAAATCCATCACAAACGATTCTTTATTTCTGCCATCTTGTCCCCGATCAACTTTCAAATGTGTCTGAGGAATTTCTAGCTCTGAAGCTCTGGCTACCAGGATTTATGGCTGTGAAAATATGTATGTATAAAAGTATATATCTCTGAAAGGTAAGTTGCATCTCCTTCTTCTTTGGGTGCCATTTCCTATCGGAGGTCGGCTATCATCATGGCCATTTTGGCCCGTGATGTTGCGGCGCGGAACAATTCGATGGAACTGTAGTTGACCCATTCGGACAGATGTAAGTTGCATGCAGGGAGTATAATGCAATAGTAGTTATTAGATATTAAAGCTTGTTTGTACATTACATAACATTACTACATCACATTATTGAGGGAGTAACTCAAGTTATCTGTGGACTGTGACACGTTTAAGTTAAATAATGTTTTTTTGGTTTTATTTCTCACTACACTAAATGTGGAAAATAAATCATTTAAAGCCCTGGCTACTCCTATGTGGAATATATTTCCCTTAGTATTTGTATTTTAAGTGCAAATATTTTTTATTACACATATAGTAAAGTTACTTTTTGTTCTAGTTCTAGGAATTGGATGCCTATTTAATCCCTCCGCTATAAATACTCTGACATATATTTCAACCCCAGTACATTTAACATCCAAATTGAATAGGCATGTTTAGCACTTGATAACCTATTTGCAATGTCGTCTAACATCATTACGCAAATGATAATTCACAAGTCGCGAACACATTGGAATTGCATAATGAGCAATGATAGAAACCTATTGTTGATACGCGCAATATATTATCAGGTAATACCGTATAATTGTCCCACTCTCTGTCGACAAGCGGATCTACCTCTCGAATGAGATATGAGCTGGCAAGCTGTTTGCGTCTAATTCCGACATCCATTCATTCAGTGGGCCGAGACATGAATGAGATCAGACAACGATTGTTGAATGTACAAAATATACTGTGACATAATCCATTATGAATTATCTGATAGGAATAGATTTCAAATCTTGATGCTGTGCTTAAATTTGCTCACTGAAATAGGGTAGTGAAGGTTCATTATTAAAAACTTCTCAGCAACTCATGGAACATGAAAGGGGAAAAGATACACAGCCAAAACTACAATCAAAAATAAAATACATATTTTTGTTTTACCAATTTTTTATTGAGTTTTTAACCTATTAATATACGTATCTATACTTATAGTTAAGATACCGAATAGCTTTTTGCCAGACTTTAGGAAGAAACTATTTCTTTAATGGAAAACGCTCTATCCGAAAATATCTGGTAAAATATTTTGTAATAAGTAGCCTTTTATCAAATATGAGATTGCATAAACATAAATTTGGGTATTGTGAATTAACGCATGACGCAACAATAAAAAAATAGATTTTAATATTGTAAAAAACGATGTTTAGATCCAATAAACAAACAAGCAAAAAGAAGAATAATCTTATTTCAAAATAACCTTCTTCGAATTCAAATTTTAATATCTAATGAAAATGAAATCAGATACGCGATAACATCAAAACCCCGTCACTTTACAACCAAGTAATATAATCTGAAGAATCAAATTCACCATGAACGACAAACCTAAATAATATACCATTTTTAACAATCCATAACTTCTAAGGCACTCATAACATCGTTGGTATAACCATCTAACCATATCATCGTCACATCTTCATTTGGCTAGGGTCTCGAATCATTTCTCCTGGTTTTATGTGCACGCAATAACACCTACAGGTATAAGTGCCTGCTCATAAAATATACCATGGATTTTAAAATATGTTTAAACATTCATAACGGTAAGCTTTTCGGCTCACTCCTTCTCGTAAAGTCAAATGTAATGATCCTGAATAAGGTATTCAGTGTTATGACTAAACGAGAACTTAAACGTTAGGCAGTTTTTGGGACAACACCTGATGACGTAAAATGTACACTTACCGTTTTATATAAAGGGTCATTTTAATTTGAAGTTTAGTTTCTGGTATACTTCTAAGGTACTAAGATCAGCGTCACTAACTTTTTTTTAAAATGAAGTCATATCTTTTTCTTCAAAATATACGCAGTAATAAGTATAAAAAATTAAGGTCAACATGCCTACTTCACGTTGGTAATGTTTGATTTCATCACTCAAATCCCTAATTAATATAGTAAAAAGGAGCGCAAAGTGGGGTATTATATTATCTTTATTAAATAAGGAAGCCGATATCCGGATCAAAGACACTAATGGCATGTAGTTAAATGTAGTTATAAAATTCATACCCGTACCGAAATATTATATCTCTCAAACTGTAAAACATCATCAAGAAAACCTTCATACTAAAATTAAATTCCAAAATTAAAAACGCTGAAATTTAATTTTCTATGCAAAATTTTATTTAAAAATGAAACACCAAAAGTTTAAACTCCACGCAATAATGTATTCTGTTCTCGTCGGAACACAGATTAGAATTGAGTGACTTTAATTCATCGTTGAGAGTACCATCTGGGATTACTAGGAGCTGTCACGGTAGCCGAGTTTGTGCTGTGTTAGGTCTTTGATCGTGGAACTTCGTTGACTAGTTGTAGTTGGACAGATCCTGATTGGGTGACCCGGATTCGATGATGATTGTGCAGTTGCGATTAGGTTATTGATTTCAGCATTGCTCTGTTGAGTTTTGATTACAATAATGTCTTCACTTGTTCGCTCTGGCATGGGATGTTCATATTTTTTTATTTTAGAATTTTATTAATATTTAATAGCCTTGAGCTACCGAAAGTTGTACGAGTAGTAGTAAAACGAGTTGATTTAAACATACTTCATGTTTTGAAGAAGATAATTTTATCAACATATTGACCACCCTGTAAAAATATACAATGAAACTTTAACATCGAACTTATAACTAGACTCCTTAGTTTTATTCACGCTTCTTTAATAAACATGAAATCTATTAGGTACAACATTGTTAACCATTACATTTTTACTGAATTTGACTACAATACCTAATTATTTCACAACTCATCTAGGTCGAAATAAAAACTCACCTTACATTCTTATTCATAAGGTTGAAACTCTTGCTAGACGTATGGGAGACTATAAAATGTCGTATGTAAAGTAGCTACTTAAAAATAAGAGGACGAAACAGAATCTAAAAGTTGCACGCGAACAATAAATTGGATAGATTGGTTCACAACACAAAGTCTTATAAGCTTAGAAAATTACAATATAGCCGTCGTAATACAAACTCTGTTGCCTTTTGTTTCTGTACTGTTTAAAAATTGGCAAAGCTATTTTTTTATTAATGTTATTCCAACGTATTTATTTTTTGCTTAAACAAGCGGAGGGGGTTCTGCTGTTAATTTTACCACAGTAATGAGTGTGGCTGCTGTGTTTCAAAACGTCCAATGACTGAATAAATTTGAGGGTGAATATCATGAGGAGTTATAGGCACTTAGCCACAAGTGTATACAAAGTAGTGATAGGTTTACCCTCTACTATACTAATGTACTATTCATGCACAAAGTTAGCACTCTGAACAGTAGGTTACATGATGCTCAAAAATATTGGTACCTCTGCAATTCTTTCGGGGATAAGCGGCGTAAAATATGAATAGCGGAATAATGAGTTTAAGACTGACCTCTATATGATCAATATGAAATTATCCACATAAATATTTTAAATAAGCGTATATTTTATACCCTGATATTTTATTTCAACATGGCTAACGCAAGAAAAATCTCATTTACGTATGGTTGTAAGAGTAGTTAAATAAATAGTAATCTAAATTTATTACCATTCATTATTTCTGCCTCAGTACAGCTATTAATCTATTAAGATAATCACAAAGCATTGTACTAGATAATAGTGAAGACCCTGCTTGGTTATAACACAATCGAACAAGGCAACCAATCATTGTATTATCAATAACAACAGCATGACAATTCGAATATTATTTGCGCTCTTGTATTCTGCAGATTAATAGACAATGCCACTGGAGGGAGAGTTCTGCCGAACTTTGGCGCCAACTTTGCTAAGTTTCGGCATCTGGTCTGCCCTTAAATTGAAATGGGTATCAAAATTTCTTCAGGTGCTTACTAACTTAGTTATAGTTGTTAAGTTAAGATAGCTTTGGGGATAAATGTTACATTGATTAATTAGTATTTTTAACTTACAGTGTAGTTTTTTAAGTAATTACTTTCTATCTAAACTAGGTCTCAAATTGTTGTAAACGTACATCAACATATCCATTCTTCATTTCTTATTATTATCAAAATTTTAATCCAAAACTGCTTGCATACATGTAAACATTAATGTGCAGATATACGGCTACCATTATTACTCATTGGGGTAGGCAGAGGCATTGATCACAATGTTGTTCGATTATAGCAAACAACTCGAACCGTATTTATATTCTACAATATTTTTTTAAATGGCATTTGATTAGTTATCTTTCAGCCACCTTCCTTTTTAGCACTATTCTGATGAATAACAATCAAGAAAAAATACACTACGTACGTTCTGATATCCTTTATTACAAAAAATAGGAAATAAAGGATAATTAGAGCTCCAAATAACTTATTGGTAAATTAAAAACCTCTGGAAATTTCCAAGTATAACGGTGAGCCTTGCCGGGCTAAGTGCCCGTTGCGTTTTACGCCCATCGAATAATAACAATAGTAACTTTCGGATAAATATATTGGAAACATATTTTTATAACAGATTCTCTGCAAGATTACATATGAAACAAAAAACCTTTTAAAATATACTTTGGTTTGCAAAAATAAAAGCCAGCCTAGTTGTTCCTACTTGCTAAAAAATCCTCATAAAGAACCATATAAATAAAAAGCGACATCACTTACTTTTAATGGTTTAATAAACAAGAAATTATAGCACCTTTTGTATTCTTCCAGCGATAATGAATAGCTCAAAGAATCGTGTAGTAGCAAAAAGGCTCCAAAATATTTCGGTACAATGAATGAGGTGGGATTAACAAACACAGTGTGGCTACTCCGTCTGCCCAGTGAGGCACGGCTGGTTGGCACGCGATGCCACCCAAATATCGCTCTAATGAAATAAAAGCTCTACTTAGGCATATTTTATGCAATTTAACGTTTTAACACGAAGTATGTTGTTCGATTAATGTTATTGTATGACATTGTTGTACTGATATTACCAGCCAACAGTTGTTTGAGAGAGATCGCAACAAGTTATAAGACCACCGGTTGTCCTTTTATTTAAGAGAATAATCTCGGTAATATTATTTTGCTGTGATTTCCAATGAAGAGTTTTCTATTCTATTCTGTAGTTCTGCTTGAAGCTTGACAATTATAACAGCTCAGTTGTGACACCATCGCTTTATGTGAATATCTCCGCAAGGGCCGGTCTTGTGCTGATATTTATCTCACGAGATATACGTACTATAAAAGTACATATTGTATATTGTACACTTGTAAGGTTCTAGAGTTGTGGCCACACATCGGTGACTCCTCCATCAGCCTCCCACAATTTGGACCGACGACTTGGTATAGGGCAGCATAGGACCGGTCGTTGTGGAAATCTTTGGGGCGGCCTATGTCTAGCAGTAGAGTCTGTTGGCTGATGATGATGACAATTATAATAGCCATCTAGACGAAGTTACAAACACCTGTATTCATCATGCCAATGATAGCTCTTAGCAGCAATCAATTATGCTACCAAACAAAAAGTATTTTTTTTTCCTAAATTTCTCCAATTCCGACACTACCTCTATAATTTCACCTATACTTACCAAATATTGGGAGCCAAGCCAGAGCTTTAAAATAAAGTATTCCTCAGCCATTTTTGGATTTAGTTTATTGTGGAATCCATTCTATGTGGAAAAGATAGTATATTAGATAACCAAGATGTTTGTACTAAAGAATTACAAATGAAAAAGAACGTTTAACAGTTGCACGATGCGACGCTCTACCGCCATCTATAAATCACAAGCGACTGATGCCTTCCTACGGGGAATGATCTATTCAGCTACCACTGCAATTTCCACGTATTTTTCAGTAGACGATAAGTGATGCGATTTTAAGTCTTCTTATTTTACATTTGACTCGCTAATCGAAGTATTTTTGAACGATTCCGCAAGTAGAATTTATTGGACGTAAATAAATGTATTTTCTTCTAATTCTACCACATTATACTACACATTATTGACTTACTTGTAGAATGAAATTGAACCGAAAACTACTCATTACACATCTTTAAATTATAAATATGTTTTATAAGATAAAAAACAAAATCATACAAGAAGTGAAAATATTTTTTTGAGATTGTAAGGAAATATGTGGATTTGAAATATCAAACCATGACTAAGAATGAAACATAAGTCATAAAGAAGATTTTGGTCACTTATATCTGCATTCTTGATTCGATTTCTCTGAGATTTACTGCGCGGACACGTTTTGGTACATTTAATATTTTATTAAGTCGCCTCACGCTCCACCTTCAACAGCGCTCTGATTGCTCCGAATCAAAATTATATTTCATTGCCACATTCAAGCGTATCGGGACAAGATTGTAAGTGCGGGCTCGTGTCCGCTTATTTGGAGTTTTGTTCTCTAAAGAGGTATTTGATCTCAATTTTACGACTAAAACCACATCTGAGTGTGCCAATTTTCAAAATTGGATTACGGCTATTGAGAACTACATTCTATTTGCTGCAATTTTAAATATAAATATCATATTTTGTCCTGAATTACCGAAACAATGTCCTTTGGTGACTATTACTTTTTTATGACTATTTTGGTTGCTACCAGTATCTATAGATTCCAGCATTTAAAAACAAAAACTTCAAATTAAAAACTAAACAGAAAAATTAAATATTATTATTTTTTATTTAAAAAAGAACCGCCTTCAAAAATCCAACTGAAAAGTATAAAATAATTTTTATTTATTTTATTATGTACAACTCTATTCAACTTCTTCTTTTTGAAGTCGGTGCCAAACCAATTTTCATGACAAAGAAGAACGAAGTTGAGTGAGTTCTCCACCCCATCAGCGTATGTCATCCTTATAAACCTTCCTTTTTAATCAATTAATAAAAAAAATCGCAATAAAATTCATTTCGTAGTTTTACAGATTAAAGTATACATAAGGATGTCCGTATATCCCAGACAGGGAGAGAGAAAGCGACTTTGTTTTATACTATGTAGTGATTTAGATTCTCGATCGTATTTTTACAAAGTGTTAGAAGTATTGGTTGTGCCAACTCGGTGCATGCATGTCTCTGTCGAATTGTTAATTCCGTTAGTTTGAAATATGATAATCTTACATAACCTAACCTAACGTTAGTTTCCTATCTCGCTATCTATCTAAAATTATAATTTACTAGTATTTACAGTTTCACGGTGACATGTATATTATGATAATTTCTCTGCGGAGTGCGACGCATGCACACCAGGCTAAACACCGCTCACTGTCCCCCAATTCCATCCTTTATAAAGCGACGTCGTTGCGAGCGGAAGATATTTCTTGATTTTTGAGCGCGATTGTGTTACCTACTGTTGTTGAGGCACTATCGATTGATTTATTATTCGTATGGTTTTCTCTATGAAGCAATTTTCATTTTGGATTTGTCTGTTTGGCACCGACTTCAAGAAGAAGAAGTTGAATAGAGTTGTACATAATAAAATAAATAAAAATTATTTTATACTTTTCAGTTGGATTTTTGAAGGCGGTTCTTTTTTAAATAAAAAATAATAATATTTAATTTTTCTGTTTAGTTTTTAATTTGAAGTTTTTGTTTTTCTTTTTTATTTTATACTTTTTAGTGATAAGTTCTTAAATCACTCTGAGTTTTTTTAGTGAATTAGTGATAGTTTTTGAGAGATAAGTTGTACTGTCCGTTTATTTTATAGTTTTTTTAACAGGTAGTTATAATATTTGTTATTATGACTTTAGCTTACTTGTTACTATTTTGTTTACCTGCGGGCCTAGATAGAAAAGCAAAGGATGCTTTAAGGAAAAGTCGCGTAAGGGAGAACGAAACACCCATCGAAAAAAAAACAAAGACTTCAGCAGGGCAAGCACGAGCCGTATTTAAACTAGTTATCGCGTGGGATAAAGCAGCCATCTTTTACGCACTTACTTAGTATCGTATACTGCCATCTCATTCTAACCGTTATCGTGTCGATAACTCGTGCTTGCGGCTCAGCGTGCTGCTCTTGCAGCCGAAACAGATGAGCAAAGAGAAGTTCACCTATCACAAATGCGAAGAAACACTCTTATATATGTGTAGCGTTGAGTCGAGTAAAATCCCTTGATGAGATGGCTTTAAGTGATATAGATTCAAAGAAATTACTTAAATGGTTAAGACCATTCCGAAAGCGCGAAATTCCCCATGACGAAAGCGCCTTGATTGAAATGACCAGGATGAAAAACATGATGTTGCAATATATATTTTTTTCTTTAATATAATTAAGAGTAATTTATTCATGTTTTTATATACTTTTTTGTTCAATAATTTAGTTACTCTGTTAATTACTAATAAAAAAACTTTATTAACATATATTGATAAATTTCTGTCTAGTATTGATAACTTTACATACATACTTATATTTCAAACTAAGAAACCTCCTTTTTTTCGAGTCGGTTAAAGAACTTTTAACCCATCTTCTAAATGTAACGAATACTTTTCTGAAAACCGCATCCAAATAGCTTAAGCCAAACGTGAGATAATCGCGGACCAACACACATACATACAGGTCAAACACAGAACCTCCTTTCTTTTTTTGGTCGGTCAAGGCACTAAAACCTTCTCCTAAATGTAACGAATTCTTTTCTGAAAACCGCATCCAAATAGCTTAAGCCAAACGTGAGATAATCGCGGACCAACAGACATACATACAGGTCAAACACAGAACCTCCTTTCTTTTTTTGGTTGGTTAAGGCACTAAAATCTTCTCCTAAATGTAACGAATACTTTTCTGAAAACCGCATCCAAATAGCTTAAGCCAAACGTGAGATAATCGAGGACCAACAGACATACATACAGGTCAAACACAGAACCTCCTTTCTTTTTTTGGTCGGTTAAGGCACTAAAACCTTCTCCTAAATGTAACGACTACTGTCCTGAAAACCGCATCCAAATAGCTTAAGCCAAACTCGAGATAATCGCGGACAATTATACATACATACATACAAACAATCGAACTGAGAACCTCCTTTTTTGAAGTCGGTTAAAAAATATATTGTGATTCTATGTATGTAAAGAAATAAAATCTTAAAACCAAAACTGCGTATAAATAAAATGAATGGCCTTTCTTCTACGCAATTTTTTATTTACTTTTAATGAAGTTCAGATCGGAAATAAAGTATAGCATCTTCAATTCACTTCTATCAAACAAATGTTGTTGTTAAAAAAGAAAAAGTTTTCCGTATTTCTCCAGCCCTAGCAAGACTACTAGCATTTCCATCGAGCAGTTTTAAATTTCAATTAGGTTTCAAAATACGAATAGGAAAAGCATTTGCAACTACTTTTCTTATTCCAACTCGGAGCTCAAACTCAATCTAATGATTCAATCAAGTTTGCCGTAGTTGCTAATAATTACGGGAGCCGATAGTATGAAGTTTCAACTCCTTGTCCTCTCGTCCTCTTAGGAAACCCACTATTCTTTGGCCACGTTTTTGCTTTTTTATACATAGGAAACATTCAATCGTGTATAACAGAATGCTGTTCAATGGGTCATAGATATTACATATCATTATTTCATTGAGATTTAGCTTTGCACTTTATGTGTATATTCATTTATAATCTAAATTAGGGAGGACGACTTATAAATCGATGAACGGCAGCTCAATGCACTAAACAGTGAGAAGTTCCACGAGCGAGAGCACGAAATAAGAGATAAAAAGATATGATAAGTGCATTCTAGGGAGTATATCACATTCTTTATCTTATATACCAAAAAAATTACTCTGGAAACTATTTTACCAATACATCAAGTTTTGTATTAACTACACAAGCGTAAGCTTTTTTGCATTTGTTGTCTCTGTTTAAAATTGTCGAATAAAATAATTCAGCTATGACTGCAGTTAAAGGATATGAATAACAAAATCATAAATATGCAACAAACTCATTCAACTATTGTTGCGTGTAGAAACATTACATATTTTATTGCCTGCAATGCAAAAACTAAATAAATACTACCTGAATGTTTGAATTTTGAAATTTATTGCAGGTTCAATAATTTTCGACATCATTTATTTATTATTTATAGTCTTGTGACTTTTGATAACTATTTGACTCTTTAAAAAGAGATGTCCTCACATGTTTTGTTTAATATATCTCTCCAAATATTTTCTCCGGCAACCCCTTCTATACTTCTGTATAAGTAAGTACATGTACTTATGCATTTAGAACTGTTTACATATCTATTAGGCCTATAATCTTATAAACCTTTAATAAGATCATCTTATTAAGATGTTTATTTTACTAAATGATAGAGCTAAGTTTTATACGTACCGTATAAAAGAAAGACACAAAAGGGATTGAATAAAATGTTGTTTTTTTGTTGCTTAAAAAATAATATTCATTTTTATACTACCTAATACTGCAGGTAATAGTTTTTTTTAAGTCCGTTTGTTATGATAAAACCAGTATTTAATTTAAATTATAAGCCATATATGCGTTTTGTTACCATTTAATATAATCGAACAATAAAGTGATTTCAAATACAAGCATATAGAACAAATAGATATTACACAAAGGCATGGTGTCCTTACTCCCACCAATAGGCTTAATCGATGAGCTGAAATCCCATTGTACAAGTTTGCACAGTGCTCTTCTCTGGACTTTGGAAGATTAATTTTCTTAGTTTAGATTGTTTCGTGAGCCATTGTGCAAGCGATAATTGGATTTTCAAGCTATTTCTGATTTAGTTACCACTCTAGCTGAATTTTAAATGAATTTCGTATCCATGTGTATTTTATATGATCTGTTTTAATCAAATTTTGATTATACAAAACCCGAATATCCCAGATTGAGATGAGAAAATATCAGAATGTGCTGAAATTTGAAATTGAATCCAGTTTTTAAGTGAATATGTGTTTCAATCGTGCAATTTTAATAAAATATTCAATTGTTTTTTTTCTGCGACATAAGTATTTCGTTTAATTTTAACATGTTTTTGTGTAATCATTGTTTGACCATAAACCATCAAAGGGTGTTAGTCATTGTTTAAGTGATATGACCGGCAATTGCACTTTGGCTTTTGTAAACTTTACTCAAAGAGTCAATTTATTATCACACATAAAACTGGCACTATTTAAATTCATTTCATTTATAAATGTAGCTCCCAAGATTCAAACCTGATACCATATGGTCTTGAGCCTAAGCCTGTCTGTAAGAACATACATACATATATACATACATATTCTCACGCCGTTAGTTCCCATTGGGGTAGGCAGAGACTATCGATCGCCACTTTGTACGATCCTGGCAAACCTCTCTGGCTTCGTTTACATCCATCAATCTTTTCATACATGCTCTTTTATTCTTCATACTGCGGACACCTGCCTTTTTGAGCACATTTTCTATTTGATCCAAATGTGTCCTCCGAGGTCGTCCTCTACTAACATTACCTTCCACATTGGCTCTATATATCTCTTTCACCAATTTACTGTCATCCATCCTCTCTATGTGCCCAAACCATCTCAACATTCCTTTTTCTATCTTTCTTACAATATCATATTTTCACATCATTCCTCACACGATCACATAACCTTACATTACACACTTTTCTGAGGGATCTCATTTCTACTGCATTCACTCTACTTTCATGCTTCTTCTGCCACACCCAACATTCACTGCCATACATAAGCGTAGGAACGAGGACATCATCATGCACAGCCATTCGGGCCTTTTCAGACACCGACTGACTCGACATTAGACTATCCAGTGCTCCATTTACCGCATTACCCTTTTTCACTCTTCTCTCGATATCTTCATCACACTTTCCATTCCTAGTATACAAACTTCCCAAATATACAAACTCTTTCAGTTGTTCCACTTTCTTACCATTAATCTCAATCACGCATTCGGTCATATTCACCTCTCTCTCAAAAACCATAGTTTTTGTTTTATCCACATTCACCCTCATTCCCTGTAAGAACACAAACAGAATAAGATTTATTAATTCCCTGAATTGCATAAAATACAGTGACAATATGTGGACATACATACATACATACATATACTCACGGCTATAAATTCCAGGAAGGGGTAGCCAGAGCTAAGGAATTAGAAATTCCTCAGCCTCTTTTGGAAATTTGAGTAGGGAAAAGATAGTAAAAATAAAGGTTGTTGGTGATGGGTCTCCAACCGCATCGCCCAAAAATCCCTTAATAGCCCCATACCGTTAGTCGCCTCTTACGTACACCCACCGGAAGAAATGGGGTAGTGCTATTCTAAACCGACACTACACGGCACTGTATATGTGGACATCTAAGGGTAAAACCAATCGTACCATTTTCTATTCAGCTTTTTATGTCTCATATATTGATATCAATGTAAAAGATTTAGTGAGGTCGTGTATGAATCTTATAAGAATTTTATACGATGTAAGTAAGTTTCTGTTTCTGCGTAGCAGGTGGCTTGCGAGGAGCAATAAAACAGTTATGTTTTATGAGCATCACCGCTTCAACTTTGAGCTCGCAAATATGAACACGCACTCAACAATTTTCGTTAAACTTCTAACATCAATATGTAAACTTTTTACGACATAATACTATGTCTACTATTATACTATATCTTCTATACTTATAATAAATCTGTAGAGAGGTCAATTCTGTACATGAAAAATATTTTCAAAATAACCATCAGGTGGTGATTAGGGATCGATACTGATGCCAAAAATGCAATCAGTAAAATTTTTGTCTGTCTGTCTGTCTGTCTGTCTGTCTGTCTGTCTGTCTGTCTGTCTGTCTGTCGGTTTGTATGTTCCTTATGGAAACAAAAACTACTCGACGGATTTTAACGAAACTTGGTACAATTATTTTTCATACACCTGCGCAGGTTTTTGTATACTTTCCAGCTAAGTAGTAAAGGGGAATTTTGGGAAATTTTGGGAAAACGGGAGAAGTTACTCCATTTTTTTAGCTTCCGTCGCGTGTGCAGCCTCAATGGTTAAACTTACATAGAAATCATGTGTGACGGAAATATTCTTCATAAAATTATCTAAAAAAAATCCTCAGCAGTTTATGTCTATCTTTTACGGTTGACTCACAATAACACGTGTAATTCCTGATAGCTTAGCAGTTCGGAACATTCTGATTATATTTGTTTACTCTTACGTTTGCAAACGTCTCATTCATCCCAAATTTAAAAAAAGGTAACATTATTACCTATTCAATAAAAAAAGAATCATAGAAATCGGTAGACAAACATTGAAATTATATATAAAATAAGCCATCGCGCCCGTGATCAAAACCAAATCTTTACTAATTTACATATAACATACTAGATGGCGCGAGTAGTTGCATCCTAAATAACGTAATGATTTATTTTTTAGATTGTTATAAATACTTCATAGCGTTTTATTCCAAAATTTGCTATTAAACGGAAATACTGAACCGTTCATCAAAGCGCATTTAAAATCACAAAACTACACTGTTTAGGGAAAGCTATAAATTTAATAAATTGAAAACATTGCGCTGAATTTCACAATGCTTGAGCAGTGACTGAAGAAACCTCAGATATTTAAAAAACAACGCTACCCGTGCGAAGCTGGGACGATCCACTAGTGGTTAATAAATAAATAAGACTAAAAATTAAGCCGACTACATAATGAAAAGGGTACTAAAAATCAGAAAGCTGTTAGGATATATATTCAGTTAATCATAGGTGCATTATTGGTCAAGTAAGGCAAACTCTTGCGCCTCGAAAACTTCGACCACGGCCTTGATTCTAAATTATAGTATGTCTTTAAGATTATGTATGTCGCAGCAAGCGCTAAAAATTAAAAATATTCGGTAGTTATATAAACTAATAACTATTCGGATTGTAGTTTTTAGACTTTTTTATTTCTGTCTACATTTTTTAGTCAGAGTGCTCATCACATATATTTTAAATATGTTTAGCACTTCAGATTTATCTTATTATGCAAGTACTCTAATCAAAAGAGAGGATCAAATATCAAATGGGAATATTCCTATGTTAGGGTAAATGCCTGAATGCTGCCATAGGGCATTGAAACATGCGAAGATGTTGACCACAAAAACAATGTCCACGATGATATATTATCAATATCATGTCAATGGTGAAACGTACTTCTTATGGTAAAAATATGAAATAAAAAATAATAACAAATACTAGACTACTCGAAACGCCTGAAAATGAGTGACATCAATTTGCATCATTTTTGCATATATAAATAAGCTAGGCGAAGTTTTTCAAATCCAAACCATCTGTAACGTTATTAAGACGTTAGTTAATAAATAGAGGGAATAAGTGAATCACACACACACACACATATAAATATATATATATACCATATTTAACACAAATCAATCATTCAATCATTTTACACATTTTATGTTACAACTTTTCTTACATATCTGTATGTACTACTGTTTTTTGTATCTTCTGTGGATGTCTGTTGTTGGCTTTTTCATTGTATTTATCTAATTGTAACTTACATGTTTATGTGCTGTTGATGTCCCTAATAAAATAAAATAAATAATAAAAATAAAGTAACCATGACTATTTTCAGTCTGCTGCACCTTTCTATGCTAAGACTATTGACTTTTTTTTCTAATTGTCTGTTTATTTGTTGAAACATGTAAAGTTGCGTATAATTCCTCATATCCTCTCGAAATATGTCTAGCAACATTTGTCGTTAATTACCTATTAAAGGGGGCGCATAGATTTCATGTATCATTCATATTTCCAGGATCTCAAACATGGACCAACCTGCATATTCTGCAAACACAGACACTTAAGCATGCAATCTGCCCATCGATAGCAGTTAAGACTGTTCTAAATAAACCCTTTTGTCTAGCAAAATTTGTAGTTAAATAAGAGGCGCATAGATTTCATACTACAACCTTATTGCCATGACCTCGAATCTGATTCAACCTGTATATCTCATATCTCTGAAACACGTGCACTTGAACATTTAATCCGATCATTGATATCTGTTCCAAATAAAGCACTCTCTTCATTTACAGCATTATTTGTACTAAAATACTTGTTAGAAGGGGGGCATGGATTTCAGCTTCAACCTTGCTACGACCTCAACTTTGTATCAACTGTAAATGCCGTATAGTCCCGGCTAAGAATGTCACTACCCCTTTCAGCCCACGGGTGTCGTAAGTGGTGATTAATAGTTTGGAACACTTCTAAGAGTCTTTTGGGCGATGCTGATAGAGAATCATCATCAACGATACTTAATTTCTACCATATCAACTTTAAAATATGGCGGAGGAGTTTCTAGCTCAGAAGCTCTGGCAATCTCTTTTTGGGATTTAGGGCCGTGATTATATGTATGTATGTATATATGCAACACGGACATAAATGTAATGTAAGGTTATGTGATCGTGTGAGGAATGATGTAATTCGTGAAAGGTGTGGTGTAAAAGTTGATATTGTAAGAAAGATAGAAAAAGGAATGTTGAGATGATTTGGGCACATAGAGAGATGGATGACAGTAAAGTGGTGAAAGAGATCTATAGAGCCAATGTGGAAGGTAATGTTAGTAGAGGACGACCTCGGAGGACACATTTAGATCAAATAGACAATGTTCTTAAAAAGGCAGGTGTCCGAAGTACGAAGAATAAAAGAGCATGTATAAAAAGATTGATGGATCGAATGAAGCTAGAGAGGTTTGCCAGGATCGTACAAAGTGGCGATCGATAGTCTCTGTCTCCCCAATGGGAACTAACGGCGTGAGAATATTTATGTATGTATGTACGGACACAAAACCATTCAAACTAGTCATCGATATCATTTAAGACTGTTCTAAATAAAGCCCTCTCCAGACATGTCCAGCAACATGTCCATTTGTGGTCCAATCGCTAATTAAGCCGTCGTCCCAGGCTCGCTAATCATGCGGCGTGCTGGCCCGAGTTAGCCGTTGGATGTCACTTATCGCACTCCACTGAGAATTAGGTCGGCTTGTTACACCATCATTAGCAGGAAAGAATGTGTTTGAGTTTATTAAGATGGAAGAGAATGGTTGCGTTTTAATACTGATTTTAAAAAATGGTTAATTGGTAAAAGGGGGCGACATTAAACTACTGATTATAATTAAATCGTAAGATATCAAACTGTTTTAAAAGAGTATTCACAAGTTTAATTTAAATAGGATTTTAATTAATCTATTTTTTTAATCTATTGAATATTGACTATTAATTATGAACAAATTAGTATTCATTTAGTCATTAACTTAATCTTTTCATTAGACACAGTTAATAACATTCGATAGTGCGTCTCCGCATACTTGCAAACGGTGACCAATACTTTATTGTGACTTTAATTAAAAAGCCTAAACTGGGCTCTAAGATTCAGGCAGTTTTTTTCTTGAATATATTGCCCTGCCCTATTCATATATTGGTCATAAGAAATATAAAGCCACATATATAATTGTCATAAAAAATATAGAGCTATATTATTTTCCACTGCCACAATGAACGTCATGCATGATGAGAATGAAACATTAAAATTGAAAATAGAGTTGATTTAAGGTGAAAGTGGACACGCACCCGACATCCAATTCCGACTGTGTGTCGTATCGTTTTGTTATCCCCTTTTACAAGGTGCCGCAGCAGTTGCAGCTACCAATGTTTTCAATTTCACGAAACAATTATTCGGCCATGTCATCAATCGGATTCTCGCTTTGATTGCGCTCCAAATTCGTTTTGTTTCCACACAAAATTTGCAATATAAAAAGCTGCCACATCATTCCCTTTTGGTTTCGCGTAGATTGCCACCAAAAATAATAATAATTGTTTGTGATTCATTTCCCATTCAGGCGTTTTGTTTTTCAATTCGCTTGGCAAATAACTGTCTGCGACAGGAAAATCTCTAGGAAATTTTATTTTATCGTGAACAAGTGACTGTTTTCAATTTATGCTTTGCATGCGCTTTATTTAGTACGTCCATTTGAAAATATAAAACTGGGGCCTAAATGTTGATTGCGTGTTGGTTGAACCGCTTTTGGTTTCATATCAACTAAACATTATAAACAACTATTATATACATTAGACTATGAAGGTTATCAAAATAATTCAAGGTGACCAATAGAATACAAGTGGCTGTCTCCACAAAGCGGCTTCTTAAATTTAATCATTTTTCTTTCTTCCACCAATCCACTTTCATCCATCCTCTCTACTTACCCAAAAAAAATATATTTTTGAATAATCCTCACAACAATTAACACAAAATACTTTTACTAAAAGAGATATAGAAACAACAAAGTAAGGTGCGTAAATGCTCGAGGCTAAGTATTTATACTCCACTCGGAGCAGAACAAATAAAATTGTAAAGACAAGCAGGAAGTTATAAGGTGCACTGTAAATCTCAAAGTTTATATCCGACTATTGTGTTAGAAAACCTGGTTTATTAAAGTAACAAAACTTTTATTATTATAGTTGAGTTGTTTTATTTTTTTAGTTTAATCTATTTGTGCTTATAAATTTTTGTTATTTGGTAAACAATTGTGATAATCTAATAAGTCAACCGCCCAACCTACAGACAAGCGTGGGTTCAAATCCCGGGTTGTGCCTATACCAATTTGTCCTTTCTAAAGTCAAATGTGTGGTTAGTTTATCATGTAAACCCACATGACTAAGTTGTACATAGTAATGTGACGGAACGGAATACATCGTACCAAGGCTTGCCCTTCATCACGTGAATATATTGTCCATGCAAAACGTGGGTACTCTGAACACCAGGTGACAATGTCACCGAAGTTGTTCTGAAGTTTGTGAACCTCTGCCAAGCCCTTCGGGCGTACGGCATGAACGTTTGAGTCTGGAGTCACTTGGTAGTATAGAATGATCGGCTTTTTCGAGGTTAAAATATCATAATAATGGTGTAAGTAAAAATAATAATAAAATAAACGAAGTGTTAAAAATCTACAAAACAAAAATATTCAAAATCTCTATCCTAACATTAATCAATGTTACCCAAATCAATTATTTGGAATTTCATAAATATTTTATTGGGTTTGATTTATCATTACATTCACACAAAAGTGCTAATAGCGCCAAGTAACAGCTCAAATACGGAAATGTTCCATTTTTGAATGAGTTCGGTATATTTTTTATTTTCTCCGTAATTCCAAAGAAGTGCACGCGAAAGGAGAATGCACGTCGACTCGACGTAGAGTTCCCTTCTTACGTGAGACGTAATCAGCCCACAGCCTCGAGCTAATCTCGACGTGGTTCTGCCAACGTATAGCGGCTTCACACTACCGCTGAGACTAAAATATTCCGTTCCGTTTTCACTAAAATGTAGAAGTATTTTTTAAGAAATCGATATGCATTATAAGTATTCAAGATTGAGTAGTCTTTTTTATATTTAAACTCTTATATATGCGCAATGTTATTAAATATACCGTGGACTTAGTATCCTTTACAAGAAGTTGATATTGCAATATTGAAGGGGCTAATTCGATTGTATATTTAATAAATGTTATTATATAATACGTTTTATTTTCATACCTATCACTAACAAATATTATCATTGTAACAGAAGAGAGCTTTTACAAAACGTAAGATTTTATCAGTTTGAAATGTATGATCACCGAGATATTTCTTTTAAACAACTTGAACATATATTGTTAAGTAACTATTTAAGCCGACGTTTACAAATATCAAACGGCAGTTTGTTTATTATAAATGCAAAAGAAAACACCTCTCCAAGTTTTCATAACAAGTGAACGAGTAAGTTTGCAGCCTTGCCAGTTTAGCTGTCGACGGCTAAATGATAAATAAAAGCAGGCGATTTACGCGGGACAAGTTTAAATAGCTTAGTGGTGAAGTTAAAGAGCGGTGCTGCTCATGCAGGGCAGGTGACCAGAGGTTTATCAGCGGACCGCAGGCTCCGACGCACCCGGGCCATCCTCGCCGAGAGAACTCTACCCCACCTCGCCTCGCCTCGCCCCGCCCCGCCTCGGATAATCGCCTCATTTATAAAGTTTAGAAGGACAAAGCTGCCCGAGTTTTTGATTGAAAACAAACTCAGGAAAAGGGACCGCATCATTTGAATAAGTATTCTACGAATAAAGTGGGGCTTTATGTTTTCTTTTAGGTGTATTTTTTTTGGCCTTTGTTATGTAAAACAATGTTCCACCTTGTTTCTGTCAAGGTACTACAATACGCTTTACTTTTAAGCAAAATACTCTTTGAAGTTAAGCTCCGTCGTATAAATAATTTCACTTTCACGCCATTGTAATAGAATGACAACCTCGGAAACTGTTACGGAATTGCTTAAGAAAGTTAAAGTTGGAGAGATACAAAAAACTTGGCAGTCACCCTTTGAGCTAAGAGCGTTTGTCAAAGTGAAGTCATCAGCTCAACTGAAATCAGTATTCAAGATAAGATTTAACAACTAAAAGAACTTTGTGGGAAATCTTTTTTCTCGGAGAAACTTTCTTTCTTAATTTCCTTTTACGGACCGAAAATGTGTAATAAAAATTCTATACATGGGGTCTGAAAACAGCGGGCGTTAACCAATTTGTGTTCGAAACGAAAAATCAATTTGCCACCTTTTTACATCGCTTACGGCATTTTGCGTTCTGATTTGACTCCTCGTTACATGGAAATTTGGAGGCTATTCGATTTCAGGTTAACATACCCTCATTTACACGTGTCATTCTTTGTGGTAACACGCTTTTCTTTTGTGGTAACTTGAAAGAACCATGACAATTAGTGAAACTTGATAATAGGCAGTGTTTTTATTTTTCCTACTAAATGTCTTGTTTGTCTGATGTGAAACAACTTTGGAGATATTTTTTCCTTTTTGCTACAGAGTAAATACATTCATCTTATCTTTGTACACTCTTTGACATCTCAGACACTATTCATTTTCTGGGTGATAGAACTGTTTGTATTGTTATATATTTTAAAATAGAAAAAATGGTAACTTAAAGCTTGGTTAGATACTAAAAATTTTCAGAGCCATGATAACTTAAAGTTTAAAAGAGGGCTTATTCTATGAGGTACCATTTTCGAGATCCATATTAACACTTTAACTCCACACAAATGCCCAATTTCACGTATAAATTCAACCACACATATAGGAATAAACAACAAGATAGAGAGCGACGTCGCATGAACGAAAACAGAAGCACATATACTAAAACAAATTGTTAATAGGTAAGCAGGTATATGTAAAGCAAACGGATGGAAGTATGGAACGCATAGAGGTGCCTCACGTTTTATGATCTACCAAGCGTGTAACCCGTCGCGACGTCCTTGGCACGCCGACAAAATGAATATGGTGGAACTCTACCGATAACTTATCTCATACTCTTTGACTCTTGTCGGAAATCGTCTTTTGATTTATCGACGTTCGAGCCGTACTTGGCCATGACGGTAGCTTATCCACGAAAATCCATACTTCCATACTAATATTATAAATGGGAAAGTGAGTTTGTTTGTTTGTTTGTTCCGCTTTCACGCCGTAAATACTTAACCGATTGCTTTGAAATTTTTCAGACGTGTAGTTAGAAGTCTAAATTAAATAATAGGGTACTTTTTATCCCGGAAAAAATATGTTCCCATGGGAAATCAAAAATATTATTTGCTTACTAAATGCATTGGAGATGGCGTTGTGTATCGTTTAAAACAACGTAAAATATTGTAAACTAATATAAAAATCAAAATTTGGAAGCTTAATGGTACGGTAATGGATGGTAATAAGGAACTCCCGAGGGATGATGTACTATTTTTTTATCGTATACATTTTTTTTTACATCTACTTATATTGCAAACGAATATTAACATGTAAATTTAGAAGCTAAATGAAACGACGACGATTCCTTGAAACTAAGGAATCCGCAAGAGTTCTCATAGGAACATCAAAAAACCTTAACTCATATATGGCTCAAAATATTGCAGCGATTATTTTTATCATCGATGGAATTCACATCAGACACTTTGTTAATGTTCATTTTGGAAAGATGAAGGGGTTTCATCAATTTAAATGACAAATTTGTTTATCAATAGTAAGACTAATCAATAGTAAGACTAATATGAAATAAAGCGTAATAAAAATTTGACACCGCCCCGGTAACGTCTCCGTGGCGTAGCGGTATAACTAACTACTATGAATATTTAATTAGAACTATTATGAATCAATCGTCCCGGGTTCGTATCTCAGGTAATTCAAGCTTTTTGTAAAAAAATGTTTTGTTAGCTTAAAATAACACTATATATAATAATAACAAGCACTATCCCTTCAATTTAGCGATTATTTTGGAAGGAGATCCACCACTAATCATCCCTATATTGCCGAACAATCGCTGCAAGCTCTCCCACTATCACCAACGGTCAGTGTAGGGGGCAGCACCGGGCCGTGTCGCCGCAGCGCCAAACTACTATCCGCATCTGTACTTACTAAAGATATTCTCATTTCTGAACATAAAAACTTGGTATATTTGTTTCATGATTCTTATGAACAATTAAAAAGGAATTTTTGGAACTCAACCCCTAACGGGTTGATATAGCAAATGAAAGTTAATATAGAGTTTTTTTAAATTTTATAATAAAACTTGATGCGATTGAATTTATGAAATCCATCTATCAATCATTCATGAATATATGCTAACAACCATAAATTCCATAAAAGGGTAGCCATAGCTTCGGAGATTCTTCATCCAATTTTGGAAATATATTGATAAAAGATAGGTTAATAAAGGTCGTTAGTGATGGGTCACAAACTGCATCGCCCAACAATCACTTAAAAAGCCTCAATGTCCTTTATGTCATTTACAATGCCCGCGGATTATAAATATAAAAAACAGAAGTTGAGATAGTGTTTCGGTATTTTGGTATTATGTAAACTGGATGCAAAAAATGAAGTCCACGCGGACGAAGTCGCGGGGCAAAAAGCTAGTATTGCATATTGGTAAAGTTTTATTGTATTCGTCACAGGTGTCATGAGCCGTAATCTAACAGGCTCACGCGTTTCTTCAAACTTAAATGGCTTGTTTATGACTTTTTCAACATTTGCTCAGGTAACATGAAATTTTTCGTTGTTTATTGGATTATACCATTTTTCTTTGCCTGACTCGACAAAGTACTAAGGAATGTTTACACGTATTCATTCTACACTGAAGAAATGTTTCTGGTCATTTGACATGAAATATATTCGTACTAATTTTATGGAAGGTGTAGAAAATACTAGAATCAGCACCGCCTGAGATGCTAACAGGCATGTGTATTTTTAATGTTATTAATTGGGCTTGTAAACACAAAGTCAACAATTCCTATAAAATAATGATCAAGTTAAATCAAACAAATTGTGCTTAATACCTTCTATAAGCCATACGATTCATTGAATTTCCTCTCAACTGTCTACACTCAACACAAAACGCTTTATAGCAAAATTAACACGATGCTACAAATAGCGAAAGTTAGTGAAAATCAAACGAGGATTACCAGGAGCGCATACAAGCACTGAAACTTATTCTATCCAACTAAAGTGTAAGCACGTGTATGTATAACGAGGCGCCCACTTGCAAGCCCACGCTGCGCAAACACCCGGTACGAATGTTCGCTAATCTGTACGAGATCCTCAACAGATTTCATTTACCAATTGAACTATGACCGTTTACATTCTCTCGGGGCTCGAGTTCTAAATTTGGATTTGGTTTGAATCCAATAAATGATACAGAAGACTGTGCTGGGAGAATAATCAATGGCATACTTATTTTCACTTTAAATATTGATATAGTTTAGGTAACTACGAACTTGAGAATCATAATATTGAGTTGAGTATATTATCAATGTACCGCAATACAAGTAAAATAATTGCGTTCACTAGCAATTAAAAAAATATTTGATTAGAAATTTAAATCGAAACATAATGTTAATAATAACAGACTTATCTTTTAGTATTTTTTTTCGTAGTCCTCATATTTTAAAAAGAAATTAGTTAGGGTATAAAAATAGTATTTGTAATATAAACTTAAGTAATTGATTTAATTCAGAGACATATTATACAAACCTTTCGTACTTTTTTACATTGAAATACAGTAACACTATCTCTCACACTATAACACTAGACCCAACTTAAAATTATTATATTTTTCTACAATTTCTCAGGCCTAAACCAGAAATCCAAGAAATTGGAATACATACCTTTGAAATGAATACCCAAGAGCAAACACTTAATCACTCTTGTCAGTTTCAATAAGCAGTACGATATAGTAAATACTTGTGATCAAATTAGCTGCCGTAATATATATTCAGTTTGGCGGAGGTGTATGACAGATAGACAGGCACGATAACTGAGAAGGAAATCGGGTTTGCTAGCTGACTGACGCTGTGTATCGGGAACGTCATGAGAAGATTACACAATGGATTTAGGTTTGTATTTAATAGAAGAATAACTTAACACTATACAAGGTAAAGTCGCAAAAATATAACAAGGTTCGATGGATAATTGGTTGGATTTACTACCTTAGTTTTTTTTTTAGTCTGGTTGTGTTTGTTTAGAACAACAAGATTTCGCTCCTAGAAGACGGTACTGACGGTACGGTACTGTAGAAGACTGCTGTGTAGTGTCAGCTTAGAATAGCACTACACTCTTTCTTCCGGTGAGTGTACGTAAGGGGCGACTAACGGTATTGAGGCTTTAAAGGGATTATTGGGCGATGCGGTTTGGACACCCATCACCAACAACCTTTATTTTACCATCTTTTACCCACTCAACTTTCCAAAGGTGGCTGAGGAATTTCTCATTCCTTAGCTCTGGCTATCCCATCTAGGGATTTATAGCCGTGAGTATATGTATGTATGTAAGACGGATGTACAATCTTGGGCGTTCACTAGTGATAGGATCAACATATTTTCAATATCTTTTCTCTTTCTATATGTTTTCATATACATACATACATACATACATACATATACTCACGCCATTAGTTCCCATTGGGGTAGGCAGAGACTATTGATCGCCACTTCGCACGATCCTGACAAACCTCTCTAGCTTCGTTTACATCCATCAATCTTTTCATACATGCTCTTTTATTCTTCATACTTCGGACGCCAGCCTTTTTGAGCACACTTTCAATTTGGTCCAAGTGTGTTCTCCGTGGTCGTCCTCTACTAACATTACTATCCACACTAGCTCTATAGATCCCTTTTACCAATTTTGTATCATCCATCCGCTCTATGTGCCCAAACCATCTCAACATTCCTTTTTATATCTTTCTTACAATATCATCTTTCACACCACACTTTTCACGAATAACACTATTTCTCACTCGGTCACATAATCTAACAAGTTGTTATAGCTCTGATTATAGAAGTATTTCTAATTCTGAATTTCGGGCCAACCCTTAGATAGCTAGTAATAAACATCACTTTTTCTTGCTTTTCATTCTTCCCACAAATCAATAATCAATCATCCATAAAATATTGGATGATTATTGTCTCCAGCCATGCCCAACTATCACTTAAAAACCCTATAAACACTGAGTGGCTTCTTACAGCTCCAAAGAGAAAAAATAGGTTAGTAAAATTCTCACACATATATTTAAAATCCATAAAACAACTGCTTTATACACAGCTATAAGTCCCTAAAATTGGTAGCCAGAGCTTAATAAATAAGAAATTCTTCAGCCTCCTTTAGAAGTTCAATAGTGAAAAGATTATAAAATATATGGTGGTAGTGATGGTTCTCCCACCGCATCGAACAAAAATCACTTAAAAATCCCCAATACCCTTTAATTGCTTCTTACCTGAAATATAGAAACTGCTTTTCTAAGCTGAAACTACACAGTGATATGAATATGAAATTTTAATTCCACATTAACAAAACATATTTCAACCTCCTATATTGTGAAAGCTCCCTTACAAAGTTAATAATTCATGCGTTAGCCGCGTCGTGGTCGCTGGCCGTTCTAATTGATTCCTGATGCTGGTGTGAGCGCATCACTACCTCCTTGCCTCAGCCTATACCCGCCTATTAAGCCTTTACAATGGGTATGTGGGTTGCTTCAATTATCTCAAACTCAAACTATTTTTTTTATTTCATTCATGTGGACATGAGATCTTAAATTCAAACACTTGGAAACCTGCAAGGGCATAGCAATATTTGTTAAATCTTAATAGTATTAACTTACTGTGTAACAATGTAGAGTAACTTTTTTATATCCTTCAAACAATAAAAAAATATTATTTAAAGTCTTCTGAAGAACCAAATAAATTTTCTATTAAAAACTGCTGCCTTAAACATATCACCAAAGATGATTTGATTTCAGTTCTCAAATATCCAAATTAAATTCAATTATATACAGAATAAAATACCAAATGCCAAAACATTACAAAATCTCCCCACAACTTAGTTGCTCCTACTCCCATTTAAAACAAAAACACTAGTAAAACCGTTTCATAAACATTGTGTGTATTTATTTCGTGTTAGACAAGAAAACGCTTTAAAATGTTGTTCTAGAAAGTTAGAGTCGGGTGCCGGTAGTTTGCAGCTTATTGTTATTCGAAACACATACATAATCCCGACTGAGAGGCCATGATCTTCAACGGAGTGACTGACTGACAGCGGACGAGGAAATGCCGATTCTGTACTGTTTGTTTTATTTTATACTAGCTTTTTGCCCCGCGACTTCGTCCGCGTGGACTTCATTTTTTGCATCCAGTTTACATAATACCAAAATACCGAAACACTATCTCTACTTCTGTTTTTTATATTTATAATCCCGCGGGTGTTGTAAATGACATAAAAGATATTGAGGCTTTTTAAGTGATTGTTGGGCGATGCAGTTTGTGACCCATCACTAACAACCTTTATAACCTATCTTTTATCAATATATTTCCAAAATTGGGTGAAGAATTAGTATCTCCGAAGCTATGGCTAACCTTTTATGGAATTTATGGTTGTTAGCATATATTCATGAATGATTGATAGATGGATTTCATAAATTCAATCGCACCAAGTTTAATTATAAAATGTAAAAATCTCTATATTAAATTTCATTTGCTATAGCAACCCGTTAGGGGTTGAGTTCCAAAAATTCCTTTTTAATTGTTCATAAGAATCATGAAACAAATATACCAAGTTTTTATGTTCAGAAATGAGAATATCTTTAGTAAGTACAGATACGGATAGTAGTTTGGCGCTGCGGCGACGGCCCGGTGCTGCCCCCTACACTGACCGTTGGTGATAGTGGGAGAGCTTGCAGCGATTGCTCGGAAATATAGGGATGATTAGTGGTGGATCTCCTTCCAAAATAATCGCTAAATTGAAGGGATAGTGCTTGTTATTATTGTATATAATGCTATTTTAAGCTAACAAAACATTTTTTTACAAAAAGCTTGAATTACCTGAGATACGAACCCGGGACGATTGATTCATAATAGTTCTAATTAAATATTCATAGTAGTTAGTTATACCGCTACGCAACGGAGACGTTACCGGGGCGGTGAATTTTTATTACGCTTTATTTCATATTAGTCTTACTATTGATAAACAAATTTGTCATTTAAATTGATGAAACCCCTTCATCTTTCCAAAATGAACATTAACAAAGTGTCTGATGTGAATTCCATCGATGACAAAAATAATCGCTGCAATATTTTGGGCCATATATGAGTTAAGGTTTTTTGATGTTCCTATGAGAACTCTTGCGGATTCCTTAGTTTCAAGGAATCGTCGTCGTTTCATTTAGCTTCTAAATTTACATGTTAATATTCGTTTGCAATATAAGTAGATGTAAAAAAAATGTATACGATAAAAAAATAGTACGTCATCCCTCGGGAGTTCCTTATTTTCGGGGATCCATTACCGTACCATTAAGCTTCTAAATTTTGATTTTTATATTAGTTTACAATATTTTACGTTGTTTTAAACGATACACAGCGCCATCTCCAATGCATCCAGCAAGCAAACAATATTTTTGATTTCCCCTGGGAACATATTTTTTCCGGGATAAAAAGTACCCTATTATTTAATTTAGACTTCTAACTACACGTCTGAAAAATTTCAAAGCAATCGGTTCAGTATTTACGGCGTGAAAGCGGAACAAACAAACAAACAAACTCACTTTCCCATTTATAATATTAGTATGGATTTGCTAACCTCGATTTCAAAAAGATTTTAGATTCTATTTTTTGATATGTAATCATTCTGCAAGGCATGCATGGACGTTGTATTTCTACACTATGTTGTAGGAGTATGTAGATAATTAATAGTTCTTGACAACTTTAACAGTAAAGTGTCCGATTTCTCCAGTTTTTCAAAATTTTCATGTAAATGTATTGCTGTTTAGACATCAATAAATTAATTAAAAGTCATATATGATACCAGTTTATGAATAAAAACTATTATTTACTACCGAATGAAGTTTAATTCAATGCTTTACTGTGTTTTTATTAACATAATTTCGAATACAGTATTAGCCATCGATATTTTTGTTCAAAATAAGACGTTAATATGTAAAAAAAAATAACACTTTTTTTTACATTATTAAAATGAATTTTCATATTTTAACTTGAGGAAGGTTTCTGTAGGTAAACATTTAGTAATTTTCAATCATAATATTTAAATTCTAAAAATCTTCTCTCTTATTGTATTGTAATATACGTATGTTTGAGAAACGAAATGGATAATGTGTATGTATGTTTATAAATAGGAAACTTTCATTTTAAATTATTACAATATCAGAATTGGCACAGCATCCGCCCCCATGTTAGCATGATGGCGTCGGGACGTGACTTATGTAAATAATAGCCTATGACATACCGAGCACTGCCATTCAGTATTACTACTTCAATTATTATCATTCAAACTGGGCTAATGAGCTAAATCTATCATATCAATGCAACAGGTTGTAATCTCTTATAAGCTTATGCTCATTAATATTAAAAGAGATGTTAGCTATTATATCATTGACATTTGATAGTTGACCAATCAGCGTTAAGAGATAGATTTCATATCATAGGCACTGAGTGAAAAAATGCCGTGTAGTGCCGGCTTAGAATGTCGCTACCCCTTTCTACCCACGGGTGTCGTAAGAGGCGACTAAGGGTATTGGGGCTTTTTATTGGATTTTTGGTTGCTGCGGTTGGAGACCCATCACCAAAAACCTTTATTTTTACCATCTTTTCCCCACTCAACTTCCAAAAGTGGCTGAGGAATTTATAATTCTTTAGCTCTGGTTACCCCTTCTAGGGAAATATAGCCGTGAGTATATGTATGTATGTGAGTGAAAAAGTTGCTGAGTTCCTGACTAAGTTGATGTGTCATAATTTAATCATATATATTTCATAGTTCATAGAAGAAGCTAAAATGCTTAGAACAAAATCTTTTGGTATCAGTGTAAAAATAACTATACGCTCATTGAATGAAATAAAACTGTGTTTGCAATGACCCTTGCACTAGGTAAAAGTTGTATTGTTAAAACCACCAAAATCAACGACCTATCTATTTTCAACGACTCATGTCTATAATTCTGATAAAGTTTGCAGAAAAAGTCGTATAATCTAATATAATAGAAATGTATTTATTTCAAATAATTACTCTAATATACGTATAATTACGATAATTCGGTTCAAAAGAGTATTCAATGTCTTTTGGATGTATTTATATGTAGTTTTGAACTAACTAAATGATACTAACTGAACTAAATGATATCATGATCATGCCAATTTGTATCGATGGCAACACGCTCAAGATCTACTAAATTCAATACATACATATAATCACGGCTATAAATCCCTTAACGGAGTAGCCAGAGCTTTGGAATGAGAAATACCCCAACCACTTTTGGAAGTTGATTGGGAAAAGATGGTAACAATAAATATTTTTGGTGACGGGTCTCCAACCACATCGCCCAAAAATCACTTAAAAAGCCTCTATACCCTTAGTCGCCTCTTGCGATCACCCACGGGTAGAAATGGGGTAGTGTTATTCTAAGCCGACACTACCCGGCGAAGCCGACACTACACGGCCAATCTACTAAATTAGAAGAAAATATTTAATTTTCTACCCAACAGATATAAGTTTTTAGACAAGATCCTAAATACCATCATAAATATTCAAGTATCAAAAATTTTGCATCTTAACCTATTTTCAAAGAAGAAGATTACAAAACTAAAATTCAGAATACAAGTTTTGAGTGACATGAAATTTAATCCTGTTCAGTTAATTTAATGTACATTTCCGACTTGGTACAGGTAATTCTAGACGCTGCGTTAAAGCTTATCGCATGAACAGCGAGTCACAGCCTTATTCGGTAGCTTATAAAATATCGTGGTTTGTATTATTTATCTTTCTAACCCATAACTCTAGATGCATTTTGATTTTACTCAATTCTGATTACATGTTTGTGACATTGATTAAGACAATTAATTACAATATGATGTATAGTGTCGCTGTTGCTGTGTAGTGTCGGCTTCGAATAGCACTACCCCATTTCTTCCGGTGGGTGTACGTAAGAGGCGACTAACGGTATTGGAGCTTTTAAGGAATTTTCGGGCGATGCGGTTGGAGACCCATCACCAATAACCTTTATTTTACTATCTTTTCCCCACTCAACTTTCCAAAAGCGGCTGAGGAATTTCTAATTCCTTAGCTCTAGCTACCCCTTCTAGGGATTTACAGCCGTGAGTATATGTAATGATGTATTTTAGTTTTTCTTCATTATTTGATTCATGGAAGTTGTATTCTTAATGGTTCCAGATATTTTTTTAGAACATAAATATTTTTACAGTGTAGTTAGAGAGAGTTTAGAGTTTACTTACTTACACAACTAATTTTACTAATTAAATCAGTTAAACTTGGTTTCTTTAGCGTCTCTTGGTTTATTCTTTCTCTCAATATAACTAATTTCACACAAATATATTTAATTGTGAAAATACCGCTGAATTCGGAAAAACATACATACATACATATACTCACGACTATAAATCCCTAAAAGGGGTAGCCAGAGCTGGGAAATTAGAAATTCCTCAGCCACTTTTGGAAGTTGAGTTGGGAAAAGATGGTAGAATAAAGGTTGTTGGTGATGGGTTTCCAACCACATCGCCCAAAAATCCCTATTCCCCAATTCCGTTATGCCCCAATATCCCCAATATGCCCCAATTCCGTTAGTCGCCTCTTACGTACATCCACCGTAAGGGATGGGGTAGTGCTATTCTAAGCCGACACTACACAGCCAAAACCTCTCGGAAGAACCTTTTTTTAATTTATATTGCAGCACTGATTCCGAAGTGACCTCCAAAACGAATAAATTATTATTTATAATAAGAATCTATATTTTATTACACAAAGTGTATAATTAATTTTCATAAATTTACGAAAGTGCAGATGAGTCACATAAAGGTCCCTACAGTGATTGAATCTACAAACCTGTGACCATCAGACCATAGAACCGCAATCTTTTACGTAAATATACATACATACATACATATACTCACGGATATATTTCCCTAGAAGGGGTAGCCAGAGCTAAGGAATTATAAATTCCTCAGCCACTTTTGGTTTTGAGTGGGGAAAGTGGGGAAAGTCGGGAAGATGGTAAAAATAAAGGTTTTTGGTGATGGGTCTCCAACCGCATCGCTCAAAAATCCAATAAAAAGCCCCAATACCCTTAGTCGCCTCTTACGAAAACCGTGGGTAGAAAGGGGTAGCGACATTCTAAGCCGGCACTACACGGCAATACGTAAATATCTTGAAAAGTTTTCTTAGAAATATGTAAAAAACTTCGTGTTATGATATTGCAAAATACACTTGAATCCAGTATATGGAGGTAGTAACAAAATCGCATCCTATCTGCGCGGGTTGAGTGACGCTAATGAGATGGGCGCACGACAATTTCTTTATGCACCGACTCTCTTGCATACAGAATAGTGTTGTAGTTCCTCGCTTCTACGAGTAGTCCCGAAATACAAAGATGAACCCTACTACGAAACTACTTACTCGAGTGATATTCGAGCTTCCTTGTTACAGTCTTATTTAGAACTTGCACATTTTTACGTCGTTTTATGCTGTTGCGTTTGAAACAGCTTGCAGATTATTAAAGATTAAATTTGTATTATTTTCGTATTAATAATTCATATAAGTTTACAATAAAATATAGATTATCACGCAAATCTTATATGTTAAATCTGACATATAAAGAGTTTCTTATGATATGAGTCATATCTCTGGTCTAGAAAATTACAGTTTATAAAGTAAAAATATTCCATTTTAAGGATAGATGAATAATTTACAACCTAAATTTCGAAAAGAGATTTCCAGAGAAGAGCAACGTTATGGTATTACAGAAAATATTCAATCGCGTCGCCCACCATTTGTTAAATAACCACACGTGAAATAATATATCAAGAAAGCATAACAAAATACCGTTCAAAACAGTAACGAATTTGTATCAAAATTAATTTCCAAAGGATATCCTATTCGTGTCACCGTTAAAAAGACACTGCGCCAACAATTAGTCTGCACGAAATAATGCAAGGAGAAATTGAAAAATGTGCATGTAACATGACTCATCCACCTAAAAGCGGAATGCAACCAGACCGCAATATTCCATTTCCTTTTATTATTTCATTCTTATTTATCAAAGTCCACGCTATAAAAGTTGCGATCTTGTACGTCACACACAATAAATGTCCACCGCTAAACCTAGTTACTCGTGCGCCCACCGCCCCGACAGTTGATAGAGAAACTGTGTGCAACGATGAAATTTAAAAAGTCATTTATTTTGAAATCCTTTTCTCGGCTTGCCCGCGGCGCAGCGATATCAATTTTATTTCCCGTTGTGGTTGCAGCTTCTTGCATCGCCCCGCCGCTTGCAGGTGTGCGTCGGCCCTAACTATTCGATGCAACAGTTTTGTCGTGCTATTGCTTTACTATCTTATCGTCGCTTTATAAGTTTGTAGCATCAAAGGATACTATGAGGTATTTTGTTATGATATTTTTATTTGCATATTGGAGAGCTTTGTTGTGTCAGCTAGGTTTATAAGTATATTAAATCCATTTCTTTCTGTAGTTGTCGTGCGACGCAAATAAGACTATTGCGGCTTTTTAAATTATTGTTGAGTGAGGTGGCTGAAAACTCATCGAAACAATCTTCTATTTAATAAGTCCTTTTTCACTCAAATTCGAAATTTGGATAATGGTATACTAAGTCTCTGCCTGCCCCAATGGGAACTAATGCCGTGGGTACATATGTCGTAAGCTCTGAAAACTTTTTTTTGGGATGTCAAACCGTGAGTTTCAAAAATATTTTGCAATAATGGATTCGGGTAATTATTACCCATTTTTTTATTATTCCACCCCTCGGAGAGCACTCTAAGGGCCCAGCTAGTATCAAGGTTTATGTCGTAAGTCAGTCAACTTGAAAGTGACCAGCAATACGGACTATGGCGAAAAGACTCTATTTTGGTAGGGGCATATACGCGTTGTATTGTGGTTGTGATGAAATTTGTCGCCCAATAAGTTTATTTCAAAAAAGATTTCCACTTTCATATAGTCAACATGTTTGAAGCATTAACGAATAAAATTTGATGTTGTGCCAAATATAATAATTAATTTCAAATAAAAATCAGTTCAAGGAATTGTAAAGATTTAGTATTTTAATCCATTTTCTTTGTTTGCCAGCCCAAGACCGGCGGACATCCTTCAGCGAAGCTCGCTCAATGCAATTAAGCTTTGATCATTTAACGACAAATTTTCCGGACATTTTCCCCGGTTCACGGTTATATAACGGTTCCTTTCTTTGCTTCCAATTCTTTTTTGATGTTTTTGAGAAACTGATTCCGGTACTATTTTGCTTTAGAACTAGATTGGTCATAGACATTACATAAGGACCCATGATTAGGTTGGAAACATTTAGTTTTTTAATATTTTTTACTTCAATTGAAATTTCCATTCAATGTCGGAATTATTCAATTTTTAAAATTGATAACTGATGTCACGCGTAATATCAAAAGGCTGTTTTTATTAAGAGTTGTACAATATACGTAAAACATATTCCATTACATTCGCAATTCACAACATTGTGATGCCTGAAATAAGAACATGAAGACTTTCCGAGTCATTTAAATAATTATTCATTTCCAATTTGAATTTCATACAGCTGCACCCAAACGTGTTTATTGGTTGTGATCTTAAAAGACAAGAATTGCATATGGTTTGTTTACAAACGGGATTATAGAGGTCAAGGTGAAGAAGGTCAAAAGGTTCATCCGCCTTACCACGTCTTATTATCTACTGCTCCTGATTCATAACCCTTAATTAGTCGCACTAAGAAAATTACACAATTGCTCGCATGGGGTCACAGGTGACCCCAAATTGTAGGAATATTTTATATTATTTATAAAAGATATAAGTAAATAAAACATTATTATTATGAAAGTGCTTTATTAATTCTAATATATATAAAAAGAATAACATGAACTAAATATCTAGTCAAACAAAAACAAGCTACATCAAAATTACTATCAAAAATTATCGATTTGTACCTATACTAAGATCAAAGTTAAAACTTTAGAATTATTTTAGGAACTCTCCGAATCACTTTTATTACACTGTTGACAGTATATTTGAGAGTGATCATTGCACACAAACTTTGCGCATTTTGTACATTTGGTTGGTACTTTTCTATCGTTTTTCCGCGGGCGTAATTACTCGCACGGGGTCACCGCTCAAGAGCGCAGCGACGCATCCTTCCACTCCCGTGACTAGATCGGTACCGGAATACAAACTTCGACGTGGGTTATGAAGCTAGCGGGGGCGTGGGGAAATTCGGGCAGAGGCAAGTGCTTAAATTTTTAATGCGAAACTGCCTTGACCCCATGCGACTAATTAAGGGATAAGCAATTGAATGCTCACAACAACTTCTTACTAAAAATGTACATGTTTGTTGAGCGTACCGTTTCTTTGACGTCACATTTATTCATAAAACATTAAAGCATTCGTAAATAGTATCAAATATAAATTGCAAAATCTATGTATCGCTGTATTCTGAAGTGTATTTATCTCAATTAATGTATTTAGTTCTGGTAAAAGAAAACAAACGACGCTATTTATGAGCGTTACAACATGGACTGAATATTTGGAGAACTACTTACTTACCTACTTACTTATACTCACGCCCATTATTCCCATTGGGGTAGGCAGAGACTATCGATCGCCACTTAGTACGATCTTGACAAACCTCTCTTGCTTCCCTTACATTCATTATTCTTCTCATACATGCTCTTTTATTCTTCTCACTTCGGACCCCCGCCTTTATAAGAATGTTTTCTACCTGGTCAAGAAACTTTTTACGAGGCCGTCCTCTACTAACAATCCACATTGGCTCTATATATCTCTTTCGCTACTTTATTTTCATCCATCCTCTCTATGTGCCCAAACCACCGCAACATTCCTTTTTCTATCTTGCATACTACGTCATCTTTCAAACCTACTCGTTCACGGATCACAGTATTTCTCACTCTATCCCACAGCCTTACATTACATATACTTCTGAGGGATCTCATTTCCACTGCATTAACTCTACTTTCATGCCTCTTCTGCCATGCCCAACATTCACTACCATACATCAGCGTGGGAACCAGAACAGCATTATGCACAGCATTATTATTGGAGAACTAATAGACAGATTAATGATTGTTACTTAAGAAGAAGTCCTATATCTAGAAGACACATCAATGAGCTAATGATAATAACCTTCAGTAAAATATATGAACCATTCGATGCATCTAAATTAATATCTGAATATCTTTTGCTTGCGGACTTATTATGTTTATCATGGGTAGGCAGTGTATATCAATCACCACGTTTTACGATAATGACAAACCTTTTTGACTTGTTCGCACTTCAGCTTTGTTAAATCATTTTTAATCTGTCCTTCAAACATTGGATTGGATTCATTCACATCACATTAGATCAGAACATTTGGTTCACAAATATATAGTTTACATCAAAGGTAACTTCTAAGGAAATAGTCATCAAGTTTATGGGAAAATCCTATTTCATTAGAAATAAATTGTCTAAAAAACAAGACCACGAACCAGAAGCTAAAAATCAAATAAAAGAACCCAAAATTGCTCGACGGACAAACTTGCTTCGTAACTGACTGTACAATTTAGGAAATAAAATATGTACACATGTTTAGTCGGCCGCTTCACTACTGCAAAATATTTTATTTTTAAATTCCTTTTGAGAATATGAGAGCGAGCCAAAACCAAAGGACCAAAAGTTCAAAGGTCGTCATCTGCTTCATTTAAATAGAAAATTGATTCACTCACTTATTTAACTCGACTCGTTCGTTACTGATCTTTACTCAGAATAGTTTGCCTTTTTGCTCCGGTTTTGTTTAACTAATTTTCCATTTCAAATTGCATCGAAGAATTTCTATTTCTTTGATTTGATACAAATCATAATTAAGATCTAATTAACCACGTAAAATTCAAACAACAACACTTTAACCATGATCTAATTGTTTTTTTTTTATTATATGCCTGTCATTCAAAATTACAACCCAAAGGTATAAAATAGTAGTTTGTGTACGTGCCGCGCAATCAATCCAGATATTTTAATTTGATCAAATCAAAAATCGAACCGAATTTGAATTTTAATGTGATATTAAATCAGAAATAGATCATAATGGAAATAAAAATTGTAGACAGGCAGTACCTCTGCCTGTCTACAGCAGAGCTATCATTAATCAATCTGTCTTAAATTTAGTTATAACGTTTTTGTAGGTTTCCAACTTGAAAATACCTGCTTAAGGCGCCGTTGGTTCAGCGAAAAATATCATCTGAGGGGGTGCTGCCCCCGCGGGCGCGGGGAAGCGCCTACGCGCCGATCGAGCGGCCGTCTCCTCGACGCGACGCCGCGTGCGCGCGTTTTAAAAACATACAGTAGGGTAAGCAATACAGTTATTGTCAAATCGACAGTTTTAGCCACTCGCAAATATTTTCTATGGTATGGGTTCGGACATTTGTTTATGATTATTTACATTTTCTTTCTAAAATATTTACGAATGGTTATAACAGTCAGGGGACGAAAACTGTATCGCTTACCCTAGGTTATCAATTTCAAAAATAGTTTCTACCATGGCCGTTTACAATATAAAATAACATAAACATAAACGTTCACGCCGTTTATCCCCGAAGGGGTTGGCAGAGCTACCAAATACTTCTGAACTCTCATGGCAGCGCCATCTAGTGTCCAGAGAAGGTACCCACGTTTTGCTTAGACAGTGTACTCACGTGATAGGGGGCAGGCCTATCGCCGTTTTTTACGAATACACTGTCACATGACTAAGTACAACTCAGCCATGTGGGTTTCCTCACGATGTTTTCCCTCACCGTTAACAACCATGATAAATTAACCACACATATGACTTTAGAAAAGACAAATTGGTGTAGGCCCGACCTAGGATTGGAACTCACGCTTTTCTGTTTTCGGGCGGGTGTTCTACCCACTGGACTATCATGTCGTCGTCGTATAAAATATAATGATACGATAGATTTGTCTACCCCTGTCAGTTTAACAAAATTATTACAGTGATAATTTCATAACTTTTGTCGTGTCGTGTCGGCTTAGAATAACACTACCCCATTTCTACCCGTGATCGTAAGAGGCGACTAAGGGTATAGGGGCTTTTTAAGTGATTTTTGGGGCGATGTGGTTGGAGAACCGTCACCGAAATCATATATTATTACCATCTTTTCCCAAATCAACTTCCAAAAGTGGCTGAGGAATTTCTCATTCCAAAGCTCTGGCTATCCCATTAAGGGATTTATAGCCGTGAGTATATGTATGTATATAATTTTCAGTTTACACCTGTAACTATTTAATATTATTAATTGAAATTAGAAGTTACTTTAACGGTTTTGTTCTTTTTTCCATTCCTAATAAATTAAACAATAAAATATAAAAATGAGTGCAATCTATGAATTGAATGAATTCTTTTATATTTGCTAATGCTAACCGTACGCACGGTCACTCTCACGCCTACATTGACGCGCATCGTATACAGATAGGTCACTCGCACACTAACGGCGCCGCACGCGCGTAAATTGTAAGATCTGTAACACAAGGCGCGCGCGACATAGGTCCATCCCCTAAAGCAGCTCGCCGAGCACTGAGCGGTCGGCGGGCGGCGCTCGGGCACGAGTAGGACTGCGAATATCGATGTTTTTAAAATATTTGTTTTATTGAATTTATTAAAAAAGAAAACTAATCGCCAATTATTATTAGAAATACAAATGCTCAAATTATGATGCAAGTTATATGTAAGTAGGTAAAATAAATAAAATATAAAACCATTTTAAAGAGTGTAATTAGAGGTATATTGGCGATTTTTTTCTATCGAGCGAAAATGTATTAATCATGTTTCGAATCGCCAATTTTACAGCAGAAAAGCCTCAAGATTTTAATGTATTTTTTTCAAAACCATATTGTTATAAACATACGCATTATAATGTTTCAAAAACTCTGTTCGCTGCACTAACGGCACCTTAATTCATTTCTTTATAAATTCTACCTAAACATTAGTCTTTATCAAAAAATCCTAATCTAAAAATAAAAAAGCATGTTTAAAGATACTGATGAATATAGACGCGGCTAGGGAGCTTTGCCAGGATCGTACAAAGTGGCGTTCGATAGTATCTTCCTACCTCATCCGGAAATAATGGTATTAATATGTGTGTATGAATCAATCAATATAAATAAAAACAACCAACGTAATAACGAGATACGCAAACAAATCTGAAAACTCTGAAAATAGATTTAAAATGTGGCTTTTGCGTTCAGTTCAAAAATTGAAAAGTCATTTCGTTTCCTGCAAAAAAGACTATAGGCCACCACACTCGGTGATGTCACTTCCGCTGGCACATGCATGTAGCCCACCGAGAGAGGCAGACGTATTTATTATTTAGATTTTTACAAAAAGGTGAGTTGATTTTTTTACCGACTTCTCAGTTCAGGGCAAGAGCTCTAGTACTTTAAACTAATATAGAAAGCAGAAAGGAAGAAAGTACGTTTATTCGCCATTCCTAAAACTTAAAGTACCATAAAAAAAGGAAATAGAAAAAATACACTTGACACTATTTACAATAACGAAAAAGTTAAATATTTTTGTGCCACTGTAACAGCGAATAGGCACTAACTCAGCTCGTCACCAAACTCATCAACTACGTTGTGCTAGTAGTAAAAGAGCTTCCAATGCAGGGAGGACTTGATTCACAATCTAAACCTGTCGGTTCTTACAACTTTGATTTTATAATTGACATTCTAAATGGTGAGAGTAAACATTGTGGTTTGATTTAGTTATTCAAATTATTCAAATCCTGAGTTAGGCCAAGACCAATTTGTATTTTTTTTGTCATGTGTAGTATAAAGTTGTTTGGGCACATATAGAGGATGGATGATAGAAAATTGGTAAAAGGGATCTATAAAGCTAGTGTGGATGGTAATGTTAGTAGAGGACGACCACGGAGGACACACTTGGACCAAATTGAGAGTGTGCTCAAAAAGGCTGGCGTCCGAAGTATGAAGAATAAAAGAGCATGTATGAAAAGATTGATGGATGTAAACGAAGCTAGAGAGGTTTGTCAGGATCGTACGAAGTGGCGATCGATAGTCTCTGCCTACCCCAATGGGAATTAATGGCGTGAGTATATGTATGTATGTATGTATGTAGTTAATGTTTTAAAGTTTTCAACGGTGAGAAACCGACATGATTGAGTTGGACCTAGTCGTGTAAAACTGTTTTTATACAATATGGCGGCCTGCTTCACGTGTCTGAACAACAGGTGACATTATATCCCGTGATTTTTAGACATTTACCACCTCTTTAGTAATAATGAGATATGGTTTTTAATAGTACATTAAAAGTCTGATCTAACTATATTGACTTGAACACTGACATTTAGGTTTTGTTTTACAACAAAAATACTCAAAACATAGTACATTGAAAAAAGGAAACACAGAAGTTCTATTAATCTCGTATACATAACATAACATAACATATACTCACGGCTATAAATCCCTAGAAGGGGTAGCCAGAGCTAAGGAATTAGAAATTCCTAAGCCACTTTTGGAAATGTGAGTGCGGAAAAGATGGTAAAAATAAGGTTGTTGGTCTCCAACCGCGTCGCCCAAAAATCCCTTAAAAGCCCCAATACCGTTAGTCGCCTCTTACGTACACCCATCGGTAGAAACGGGGTAGTGCTATTCTAAGCCGACACTACACGGCAAATATCTCGTATACACTGATCTCATTTTCCAGCTATCTTGGCAAATCAAAAATAGAACGAACAATCTTGTGTTTACTGGCTTTTTAACTTGCTCTAACATCATTAAACAGTGAGATGACAAATCTGAAAGTTACAGTTATGTCTTATATCCTAACTGAAGGTAGTTTGGAACTTATGCCCGATTTCTGAATTGAGTATTCCATCTGAGAACAACTTAAGTATCGTTCTGTCGCATTGAAATATTAACAACTGAATGAGACAAAACGATACTTAAGTCGTTCTCAGCTTGAATACTCAATTCAGAAATCGGGCGTTAGACTAACATTCTCAATTTGTAATATATCACAGACAAATTTTTTTGCGTGGGTCTTATGGCTTACATACATACAATAAATATATTTAAGCCTATTTTTATAGCATAGCTTCAATATGCAATAATTTTTCGAAGTAATAATGCAAATTTAAACAAAACTCATTTAAAAGCAGACTTTTCAAAATAAGCTTCGTTTTAAATTTTTAGTGCCAATGGATTACCATGTTTATATTATTTGTCATTAATATAATAACATAACATAACAAGAATATACCACAAAGTCATTTCTATAATCGAAGCATACATGTAAAAGAAACCCTTGGACTATATAACAGAACACTTATTGAACTTTTACACAAAACCTAACGGCTGCGGCTGGCTTGAATCTAGTTGTTAAGAAAATAATATTATAGATATTCATAATGGTAAATTACCCAGCGTTTAAAGCAAAAACTGTCATAATTTTGTAAAAACCCTTCAAACAATTGAAGCTTCTTATATCTAATCCCATATTCTTGACTTTCAAATCTCAATAAATTTTTTTTTCACTATACTTATTTGCTGAGTAAATAATGCAGTTTGCAAATATTTATTAACTGTGTTTTTTTTTTATTTTTAAAACCACCCTTTAATCGTTCATATGAAAATGAAGAAATCTAATTTGTGCCTAGCAGCGCCATCTGTGCCAATGCCGAGGAACTAGCTTTACGAAAGAGTGAATTCCTAGTTCACTGTTCAAGGAATGAAAGGCGTGGGAAGTTGAAATGTCATCTTGATTTCAAGGAAGAAGAGTTTAAAGGAATATGAGTATAAAAAGCCTTATTAGTATAAAAATACATTTTATGTTTTTTGGTAAAGGCGAGTAAAGTAAAATATAGAACGATTTCAAAACGTCTACCATTTTTCAAAACAGAAAAATTATTGAGGTCAATATTATATTTTGACACAGTTACTTTTGCAATTTTTTTTTATTTAATTTTTTTTAATGAATATTTGTAACTTTTATCGGGTCATCGTATTTTCTGACTAATTTTCTGAGGTTTAAATTCTGTCACAAAATGCAACTATTCTATAGTGTATAAATAAATAAATAAAGCATTTATAAAAAACCAAAAGAAATCTCGAGTCCAGCGAATATAATTGCAAATGTGAAACAATAACCACTATCGCGGGCTTTGAACGAAGCCAAGTACGCAACCTTTGCGAAAATTTATTTCATTCTTATGGCACTATTATGCCGTTCGCAGCTACACAACATAAATAATAATGCCGACTGTTATAGGGTCATTACGGGAACGACAAATGACGTCACGGGCTCGTCCTCGACTATCAGGATCAAAACTACTTTATATCGACTATAAGTAGATTAATACATACCGTGCTGATTTCACTGTGGTGTATTTTGGTAATATTTGCATTCATTAAAGTCTTCATTTTGGATACAAATCATTTAATACATACATACATACATACATACATATACTCACGGCTATAAATCCCAAGAAGGGGTAGCCAGAGCTAAGGAACAAGAAGTTCCTCAGCCACTTTTGGAAAGTTGAGTGGGGAAAAGATGGCAAAATAAAGGTTGTTGGTGATGGGTCTCCAACCGCATCGCCCAAAAATCCCTTAAAAGCCCCAATACCGTTAGTCGCCTCTTACGTACACCCACCGGCAGAAATGGGGTAGTGTTATTCTAAGCCGACACTACACAGCAGTAATTTAATGATTTATATATATGATACATGATTAAAGGACATATTTTTATGAGACGTTCAGTTATAGGAATCAATTATATATATCTCAAAGCCTCTACGAGTACAAATATACAAATACTAAATTATTTAGTTATTGCAATGGTTGTCTTTCTGTTTATAATCTGTCTAGTTTACTAATAAGAGAACAAGTAAAAGCAGTGTACAGGTCAGTTAATAAACCTACCAATCTGTGAAATCGGCTCTATCATCCCATTTTCTTTGTATGTAAAAAACTACATTTTGAATATTAATACAAAAATAAACAGTGGTCTTTTAGAAGTAATTCAATTATATTTTATTGTTTAATTTTTCAATCTTAATCTTCCATCCAGTATTATCCAGCTGACATAGAGCTTATACCAATACATAAAAAGTTGAATGAAATACGCATAGTCGACCAGTATCTGCAGACTTTCAGACCGCCATTGAAGTCGGGATGAAAGCGAGGTCATTACCTGGAACAAAGAAGGATAGAACTGAAACCCCTTGCATAAATCGCGTCGCCTGTTTACTTTCAACGAGCCTCCCCGCCAAAGAAACGCAGCCTACTTGGGTAGAAAAGCGATTTTCTTAGTTTTACTCTTTGATTAGTAAGTGGATTTAATAGCTCTATTGTGGATTGTCGTAAAAAAGGTTTTAAAGTGTGGTTATGGTTTCAACACCAATCTCAGTATTTATTAAAAGGTTGATGAATAAGTAGGAGATGTGAGTTCACATACCGAGTAGGGCCTTCACCCTTGCCTTTTCTTAGGTCATATGTGTACTTGATTTCCTTACATACATAATATATTTTCACGGCTATAAATCCCTAGAAGGGGTAGCCAGAGCTACGGAATAAAAAAAATCTTCAGCAATTTTTGAATTTGTGTGGGGATAAAATTGTAAAGCAAGGTTTTTGGTGATGGGTTTACAACCGCACCGCCATGAATCATTTAAAAATCCTCACTACGCTATATAGCTAAGGCGCCTTTAACGAACACCAACGGAACGAAATGGCGTAGTAATTTATGATGGATATTAACAAGACAGAATGAGTACTCATACTAACTAAGAAATCGACACTAGTATCGGTGAAGTGACATGAAGTAAATTTGAAATTGAAACATTTATGCAAATGAAGGACTGCAAGTACGTACACAGTTACATATCTGACTGTCAATGCAAGTTGTCGATGACATAAGTGTAAATTTCAAAAAGTGATATTTTTGTTAGTCTTAGATTGAATGTTAGTCACATATATGTTAACTATTTTTACAACTCATTTTTCCTGCACAAGCTGTGTTGTGTCAGCTTAGAATAGCACTAACCTATAGTTTAAAGTGACTAAAGGTAACCACCAAATAGATGTCCGCAGCTGTGCACATAGGCCTCCTCAGAAGACCTTTACAGCAACCCGTCATGAGCTGGCATTAATCCATCGGCTTTCCGTGACCTTGACATGGCCGCCCGTCCACCTTGTAGGAGGCCTACCCACAATGTGTCTTCCGTTAAGTGGCCACTATTCCAAATCCTTTGGTTCTTGGATAGAAATATCTTGCACTCAAGGAAAAGCATACTTAGACTTACGAAGTAAGTCATCAACTGCCAGTTTATTTATACTCTCCTATATCAAGAAGGTGGAACCAGAGCTTAAATATAAATATTTTATCAACATGTGTAAGATTTTATGGGAGGAATGAATTTTGAAACTAGGGATCAAGTTTCGTGAAGAAAAAGTAAAATTATTTTTACCTGACACTATACACTTAACATACATATGCTCACGCCATTAATTCCCTTTAAGGTTGGCAGAGACTATTCATCGCCACATTGTGCTTTATTTGAATTCATAATATATACCTAAGTCATTTATAAAACAGTAAACCGTCGTTTGATTGTAGGGATACACCATTCCAATAGGCTATTTGACTAAGTTTTGAAAACTATCTTACGCTGTTAATTTGTTTATAAGGAGCCCTAAAAAAATATTTATCGGTCTTCATGTTAGCTATTTTATTAAAAAATCGAAAAAGAAAATGCAATATTCAAATGTGCCGCGAAAACGCGACTTTAAGTAATATGGCGGCTGTAGCACAAATGACGTCAATTCCGCATTAAACACCAATAAGCGAAGCCATACACAGTCAGTTTATGCACGATCTACGTCATTATAGAAATAGCCAATCACGGTCGTTCTTAGTCACGTGACAGTTGCATCAAAAATACTTATTTTAGAAGACGGATTTTAGTGAAATAATGCAATATTTTTATCTCGCATTATTACATATTGCTCCAAAAAAGAATAATAAGACTAATGAAATAAAAGAAATGTTTATTTTTATTACAGTCAAATAGCCTATTGTAAACTGTTACCATTACAATGTAAAGTGTGACCAACTCAAATTAACGTCATTGTATCGTCGATTTCATTTGACGAATGATCTTCAGAGTGTTTAATTGATTGTCGGACGTATGTGATTTCACGCTGAGAACAGATTTTATGAATAGACATATAAGTTATAATGTCGTATAAAATGACAAAGGGTTTCCTTGAAAAGATGACAGAACATTTGATGTGATGTTTCGTTTCTGCGTCGTAATTAAAGGAATGAGGCTTAAGAAATGTTAATGGGCACAAAATGATTATAAAGTAGCTGATTTAGTAAATTTATCTTTATATTATTGTTTGTAATTTTTAGTCGCCTCTTTAGAGCGTTTGGTTTATAATCCGGAGGTCTCAGTTTCAATTCTTGAGAAATCATTCTTGCCACACCGTACTAGGCCATTGTGGTGGACTATAGCCAAGTATCCCCTTCAGGATAGGCTCGAGCCACTTGGTGGAAAGATATAAACACTGTGATTCTTTATGTACAAGATATATTATACTCTTATTATCTTTATACTTACCTAGTAGAAATATAACTTATAAATATGTTTAAATCCAAGACTGACATACAGACACCTATGCCTTTTCCATTCATATGTACTTAATACGTTTGCGGAAATCGAACCCGAACCTGACCTATTACGTTGATCATCGTTGTCGTCATGAGCAAGTTAAATTGCTACAAGTCTTGCTAACAATAGTCAATAGAATATAGTTGTAAATCAGTGAGATAGCTTGCGCTGGCTGACCCTGCATGTAAATGGTAGATAGCCTCCACCTGTGGGCTTGGTGATGGCTCCAAGTCATGAAATAGTTCCGATGCGGATAGTTTTTCATTGTTGAATTTGTGAATTTTCTTGTATAGTTGATTTATTTGTTTATTATTAGTTCTTATTGGGGTAGGCAGAGACTATTGATTGCCACATTCTATTATCTTGGGAACCTTTTCGGTAACATACCTACTCTCAGAAATTATATGCGCTTCCCTTGAATTATAATAGAAAATTGAATGTGTGCAATTTGGAATTACCTTATGTAGCATGTGTGCAAAAAAAAATACACTTACAACTATTATAGAGCTAAATGATACCCAAGTGCAAAGCTATTATTTTTTATTACTTTGAAATATTAAGATTACTGAAATATATTTCTACCCTTACCGATGTTTGCTACTAATAGCTAGGCCAATTTTTAAGTTAAAATTGTGTTAAACTGAGATCAAATTATCATTCAGTAAACTCACCACTCTATAAGATACCACATGTATGTCTTATAGAGTGGTGAGTTTAGTCATGACTAAGATTTTTTTATTTTGAAGCTTAAAAACTTTGACTAAATAAGATTTCAAAAAAATGGTAGAGCAGTTATTCCTTGTTGCAAAATTTATTGAAATATACATGCACTCATGACATTAATTTCCATTGGGGTAGGTAGAGACTATCGCTTGCCACTGTGTACAAACCAGGCAAATCTCATAATCTTTGTCTTCTTACTCATCAATCTTTTCACAAACATACATTTATTTTGCGGAATTTGGAAGACTTTTAAAGCGCATTCTCTTTTTGATCTAAATGTGACTTTTTCAAATTTACTTTCATCCATCCTCTCTATGTGTCTAAACCGTGTGAAAATATTTTTTCTGCCTTTAAATTTTGACGACGTGATAGCTCAATGGGTAGAACACCGGTTAACGTGCAAGCGACTAGTGTTCAAATCTCGGGTAGGGCCTACACCAATTTGTCTTTTCTTAAGACATATGTGTGGTTAATTTATCATGGTTGTTAACGGTGAGTGAGGGAAAACATCGTGAGGAAACCCACATGGCTGAATTGTACTTAGTCATGTGACAGTGTATTCGTACAAAACGGCGATAGGCCTGCCCCCTATCACGTGATTACACTGTCCATGCAAAACGTGGGTACTCTGAACACCAAGTGACAAAGTCACGTGATGTTCAGAAGTATTAGTACCTCTGCCAACCCCTTCGGGGATAATCGGCGTGAACGTTTATGTTATGTTATGTTTAATTTTTATTAATAATTAATACATGTCAAAAAAAGGTTATCCCTTTATCAGGCCACCATAATTTCAACTTCACCTAATTACAACCCTGAGATGTATAAAAGAAACTGCTCAACAGATACTTCAGAAAAATAAAGTCACCTAAAGATCACCATTGACTTGGACCAAAGTCAGTCGCATATCGCACAGCGTTATTGAGACACATGTTTTACTCTTGGCAATCCTAATTTACGGTATCTCTAGAATAAAGGCTATTCTAGACGTCTTTCTATCTCATTCCTCATGTTATTTGGTAGCACGTGAAATGCAAAATTGCTTTTATCTATAAAACAATTCAGAACGGTTTATGAGCTATAAAAATGGAGTAAACCTCGATGAAAATTGATATTACTTAAAAGTTATGGAAATATAGCGATGAGCTTTCATACGTTCATATTTAATGAACAAGAGTTTTTGTGTTAAACAGTTTTATCACCTACGTTCGTCGGTTTGACTTACTACCGTGATGTGTTTTACAGGGCTTTAAAGTGTAAACTGTTTAAGGGATTCGGTCTTTTTACGCAATGGAATTAAATTTTACCTCGCATATTCATAAGTTATTCTTAATGTCGCAGTGAAAAATATACCGCAATTAAATATGCGCTATGCAATTATAGACCTTGACAAGTGAATACCTATACATATTTTAAAGAGTTTGAAAGGCATTTTTGTTTTGCCTTCCAAATGCAAAAAAAAACTTACAAACGTAAATATTTGTAATACATGTATTCAACCAAAATAAAGTTTACTCAAGTAATCAATATTTGACGAGTTTTTCATATAGACAAAGGATTTTGCATATTACACAAGTTCCAAGAAGGTTCAACTCATTGTTTATTTACCACAAATAGTCACGAAACATATAATACAACATGTAGTTACTCTAACTAAAGTTTCAGGAATTGGTACGTAAAACTGAATATTATAAGACAATACACCTTTCAAAGTATTCAGTTGTTTATTTTTGAATGTTGACTGATATATCTTTGTTATTAGTTTATTATCACAGGGCCAATCGCTATTGGAGCGATGGAATACAAGGTACACCAATGTAATTATTTATCTTTCATAAAAAGAGAATCAGTCTGATATCCATAAAAATAAGTAACTTCAAAAAGAGCTACAACTATATACACAAACTCAAATTCATTAACACAAACGTGAATACTCTTGCAAAACACAACGAAAAGCGAGGCAAGAAATTATTAGGAGCGAAATTTATTTGGAAGATTATCCAGCTGAATCCGCTCCATACCCGGAATCTATATTAAATAACTATTATGTAACATGTCTGGACTCGAAATCCTTTTGATGCTTATTTAATGTGACGTAGACATGGAGTTCAAGTGGTACAGTTGGTTGGGCACGCGCCAGGATACTTTTTGCTTGTTTCGACTAGCACGCACTGTTTTTTTGTTATGTACTCACACTGTGTCTGGGAATGAGACAAATACGTTCACAAATCAGAAACCACTTTGTTCTTTCACGGTCGCGTTGTTGGGTGTCTACCACTGGCTCTTGATGCATTGTTTCAGACACTGTAATGTTTCGCGGGCAGCCATCATTCACTTACTAACAGCTTGTTTTGCTTAGGAGTATGGATTTGTTTTGGTTTTTGGTTGGATGTCTGAGATTATTTCTTTAAATTCAATTATGGTTAAGTAGTAAGTAATCACCGAACACGCTGAATCTTGAGAAACTCTTCAACGAATAGAAAGCAAAGTTTTACCAGAGTAAATATTTGTACAGTTTTATTTAAATGTGTAAATCCCTACTTACTTCCTCCCAAAATTTACCTTAACGTGACCTTCATTTTCTGTTATTTGCATGGCTCTTAGTATATAACACAATATGTGTGACGACACGAAAATAGTATCAAAAGGGTTTTTCAAAGTGACTTAAACAAATCTTAGAGTAGAGTTTCCATTTTATATTAAACTGGTTACAACTGTATTGAAACTGTCTGTTGTTTTTATTTCTTTGCGAGCCTCGTCAATACAAGTGGTAAAAGAGACTTAAAACTGTTCACGCCTAATGTGGTACTAAGTGCTTGTTAATTCTATCTTCGTTGACGTAAATTGAGTTCGTAAGTACTGTTACTCCGTTTTGTTCACTTTAGTTAGAATTTTGAACGATTGGTTAATGTATGTCTTTTAACAAATAAATATGTAGAGATTAGTTTTAGTTTTTCAACTAAAATATTATGAAAGACACATACTATACTTATACTATTCTTTTGTAAGGCATAAAAAGTTTTTCTTATATAGTATTTAAGTTACCAAATAACCCCAAATAACAGTAAATCAGTTTTATCCCGTGACGCGTACGGAACAGTTTCTAATATTCAGATACAAAATAGCATTCATGCCGGTACGTTATGATAATAAATATGGTGATCAATCACAGACGCGGGTAATGAAAGCGTCGTTAGACCGGGTCGGACATCTGCAGTCTGTTTGCGATAACATCGACGTTGTCAACGACCGATCACTATTTCACATCACTATACCTGCGCTCGGTTGACTGACTGTCGAGCTAGTTTGAAAGACTTGAAATCTTAGATATGCTCACGACTATAAATCCCAAAAAGGGGTAGCTAGATCTTTAAAATAAAAATTATGTCAGCCTCTTTTGTAAGTAGACTCAGGAAAACATTGTAAAAGAAATGAAGTTCTCCAGCAAATTTACCTAGACAATCACTTAAAAAGGGTCGCCCTATTCTACGCCATACTCGTATACAAGTATAAAAAAATAAACTCTGTTTAAAATCAACTTAATAATATCCTCTCGCTTACTCCGTGTGAATACACACAATATGCAAACAGCACAAAATGAGATTCTCACAAAAGACACCAAGAAAGAGTTTCTCAATAAATAAATGCGAAAGTTTTCGTTTGCGTATTTGAAGCAGACCGCACTGAGAAGAGTGCTCTAAGAGCAAACAGACCCAGACCAGCCACTTCCGTGATCTGAGCTGAGAATCGCAAGAACAATTGATATTGGTTGTATCAGTACTATATCGTATTTGGATAACTACACACTACCTAAAAATATATAATCATTTTGAAAACCATATTATATGGACACCTTTGACATTACCACCTTTTTCTGTATATACTTCATAGAGCTGAGGAATAGTTTAGTAATTCCAAAGATATTATGACCCCTTCTTAGAGTAGTAGCCGTATGTATATATAGTCCCTTCGAATGACATTCGCGGAAAGTGAATAAGAGATATTTAAAACCGACGCTACATAGCTGAATAAACTAACTTAGTGAATAAGACATGATAATTTTTACTAAAACGAATATATTTTTATGGTACTCCAATCGAAGAATAGACCAAGAAAAAAATATCTTAGTTTTCATATTTTATTGAGAATTTATAATGTACATAATTAACTATTTAAATCAATTTGTATTAAAGGGTTAGTTAACCTCCTAGAAAACATATTTATAATCGTTATTAGATGAGACAGAGAAGGTAATAAATGAGCCAATCAAACGAAGGTTATTCTGCGGTTGATTCAATCATACAAAACACGCAAAATTCTAAAACAAATCCTAAATAAGTCGAATTACATTCATTACACAACGTCCAATGACAAGTTTCATTATGTTGATGCATGCGAGGTGCATCAATTTGCTACACGTCATAAATTATGCGCGTGCGTCGCACGATTGTAAGAGCGAAATAAAACAAAATGGCTTCCTAGCTGTTTCCTCACGTTGAGATCGAATTCCGTAATGCTGGTCATAGAAATAACCGTGGACGTTGATTAATAACAACACGTCTTTGAATTTCACTAGGGAGTGCGCACGCGGTAATAATGGAAAGAAACATATGTGAAATGTTTTTGTGCAAATTTAAGACGACATGGATTAATTTGATTTGTTTTTTTTTGTGATTAATACTTTATTGTTTTCAAACAAATGGATGGATGTCTGTCACTTGAGCAGTAGTTAATAAAATTTCATTCTACTAAACTTGAACTGGGAAATTTGAACTGGTATGTTAATTTATTCACCGATGTTACTAAAACACAGGGTTTTCACTTGTTAAACACTTTAAAAAGTACAAAAATACAATCACTATTATACATACTAATGCGATGTTAAAGTGTATATATTTTGTGTGGTAGAGGATTATAATCAATATGTCACTTAATAGTACTATAACAATCTTAACCATGTATTAATTTTTGCAACTTTCCGTTCTATACATACTTTTTTTGTATAATTATATAAGTAACAATGGTCTAAAGAAAATAGTTTTTTAGAGTACATTGTTTTTATCCAAGTATAACTAACTGGAATATCTAATTAATATTATAAGATAAATAAAATTAAAATTTGTAAAATATTTTATCGAAAATGTTTATAGCTACTAATATTTTAATTAAAACTCCAGCTGCGTGTTTTGTATAAACCTAGTAAACGTTTTATAAACGCAGATTTCGTAACAAACCGGCGCGGCGAAGCAAATTCTCTTTGAAGACTCTAAAATAATAAGCTTAGATAATTATTAAAGATCACGTCCTCTTGTGTCCTGATGGCTATCGTAGTAATGGTCGAATTAAGATTCCGCACACCTGTTCCTAACTTATTTATGAGCTGGAAACTAATTTTGTACAAACTCAATGCTTTTCTGTCGGGCGTCTGCTTCAATGAGGTGCAGTCATTGCTACGCTGTGCTCCATTTTGTATTCAAATAGTTTTATCTATATCTCATGATTTTATCTACGTCTCGTGTTTCTTCGTAATTGTTTATTAAAATTTCAACGGTAGCTGCTAAAATATTTGAACACGAGCGTCTTATTTATATAACGTTCAGAGAAAAGCTAGTGATGAAGATTTCATTTAATTATTATTAGCTTGGTTTGTCAGATTAACTTGGGAAAGAAATCATGCAGAAAAATAATAACAGTTTGTAGAGTTTCTTTCTTGTTTTTTCTTTCTTATTTTTCTTTATTTTAGTATCGTTTTCGCAATTCGCATTTGGGAACTAAACGGCGTGAGTGTATGTGTGTTTTCGCAATTGATACAAAAAATTAAGTTCATAAAAATGACTACTTTTATTGGTTAATGCACTCAAATATTAACATTTCATTAAACTCCATTTGATTTTCGATCTCGCAAAATCCACTCCGTTAAATTCGATGTACGATACCCAAATTAATTTTTTACAATATCCATACTCTCGCTAAACAATTTTGATATGGTCGGCAAATAAATACCGGCAGTTAAACCCGAATGGACATTCAAACAAAGCAAACATTAAAACGATACCAAACAGTAACGAAATTGAATATTGAATAAAAAATATATGATGCTGAGCCCTCACAATCGACATCGCGGCACGTCCAATCAAAACGGAGCGTGACATTGAAATCAAGCCATTTACTTCCGCTGAGAAGCTTTTTAAATGAATAATACTTCTAAATTTATGAACTGAAACAATATAACTTTTTCACTATTATGTTTTTCCTGAAAATAATGTAGACTGCTTATGTTATATGGCTAGCCTTTTATAGTGTCACCTTAATATCGTGGTTTAAGGGCTTTAAAGTGTATCCCAGGTTTTGTGTATTTTTTATCTTATATCTGTTGCTTCACTGGCTGGATACTTTGCTCAGGGTTCGGTTGGTATAAGTTACTAAGTATTCACAATGTTGTAATGTCGTCGACAAGTTCAATTACATAAATATGTAAATATTGATTAATCTAGGTGATTCAGAGGAAAACAGCTCAAACAAAAGACTCGAGAGGCATGGGTTCAAATCCTGGATCAGGCGTAATACTACATACATACAAACACATACATATTCTCACGCCGTTAGTTCCCATTGGGGTATGCAGAGACTATCGATCGCCACTTTGTACGATCCTGGCAAACCTCTCTAGCTTCATTCATATCCATCAATCTTTTCATACGTGCTCTTTTATTCTTCGTACTACTACTAATACTACTTCTGTATTTTTATAATAATAAAGTCATATAAGTGATTTATTTATCGAGGTCCCTAAAGCTATAATAATTTTACGGAAACCTTTACTGGTCAGCTGTATTTATTAATGTCAAGAGCTTTCAACGACAAAACCGCAAGTTCTAATTATATATGAATATAGAACAATTGAATATTTGAATTTAGTTCGAGGGTAAAAGAGAACTATAAATAACTGTTAAATTTGATGTTTTGGTTAACCTTTACTTAATGTGTGAATGTGTTAGTAAATAAAAAAATATATATATAAAAAACAGTTCTCGAAGCGGAATTATTTCTTATACAAGATCCTCTTACCTAGTCATCCAGCTCTTCCGCGTCGTTTAAGATGTAATTTCTCAAAGATAACCCGATAATAATTTCAGAGTGAAATGTTATGGAAGCATTGATAACATTTCAGCTATGACTTCTTGGAATTATATTAGACTAGTCGTCTTCAACCATTTGTTTGATGTAGGTTTTTTTAAATCCCCTATCAACTTCCAAATATGGCTGAGGAGTTTCAGGATCTAAAGCTCTTGCTACCCCTTTTTGGGATTTATGGCAGGGAGTATATGTTTGTATGTAGTTTTTTTTTAAATTTTAAACAAAAGACAAATTCGACTTAACTCCAAAAAAATATAGCCAGATCTTAGTTGAAAATATAATTTTTAAACTTCTTTCGAAGTTGACATGATACTATCTAACCGTGATAGCTCAATCGTAAGCACCACCGCCTTCCAAAGTTGTATAAGTCTATGTGTGATAGAGTGAGAAATAGTGTGATTCGTGAACGAGTAGGTTTGAAAGATAGAAAAAGGAATGTTGAGGTGGTTTGGGCACATAGAGAGGATGGATGAAAATAAAGTAGCGAAAGAGATATATAGAGCCTATGTTGATGGGATTGTTAGTAGAGGACGGCCTCGTAAAACGTTTCTAGACCAAATAGAAAACTAATAATTAAAGAATCATGAATGAAGAATGTTCTTTCCTTTATTTATTCTTTAATTATTAGTAATAATTCCCACATGAGGTTTTCATGAACAAAAAGATTTAAACAAATAGAAAACTTTCTCATAAAGCGGGTCCGAAGTGAGAAGAATAAAAGAGCATGTATGAGAAGAATATTTAATCTAAGGGAAGCAAGAGAAGTTTGTCTAGATAGAACTAAGTGGCGATCGATAGTCTCTGCCTACCCCAATGGGAATAATGGGCGTGAGTATAAGTTAGTAAGCAAGTATGTGGTGATCGGGTAAGTTTTACTTAGTCTTGTCATGGTATATGCTTGCGTACAAAGAGGCGACAAGTGTAGCCCCATATCACATGAGAACATTGACAAAGAAAAACCATGTCAGATTTACAGAATTAGTACCTCTGTAACTCCTTCGTGGAAATACGTTTGAGTGAATTCTTATGGTGTTACCACAAATAAGTTTGAAGGTCGAAATATTTTGAAATTTTGTTTTATCACAGCTCCATTTATTATTGATTATTTTTTATTAAATGTTCGCAAAATTAATTTTACAAAACACTTGTAACAGTTATGTAATCAACATTACTCTTTGCTATATAAATCAAATGAGTAAGTGAATATAGAAAATCTGTGATTTAATAAAACAATATCAAATAATTAGTAAGTTGATGTGGCAAGTATCTTTAATCATCTTGTAAAGCACAATAAAAAATACAGCTCTAATTTATAAAAAGAAAAGTATTTTAGCTTGATGTATTTAACAGTAGCAGTTTAAGTAATGTATAATAAATATTTTACTCCCGCTTTCACTCCTTGCAAGTTTGTGATTGGAAAACTTCTACTCGATTTAATCGAAAATTTTCTTTTCCTTTCGATTTGTTCTTAGAAGTTTAAATAGACAGTTGCAAGTCTATTTATGTTTATTTTTCTATTAAATATTTTATCGATTTGGATATTTAAGTACAGAATATGTATTATGAATATCAGGGTTTATTTATGCAATGTTATATCCTAAGTTTTAAGTTTTATTTATCATGGTTGTTAACGGTGAGGGAAAACATCGTGAGGAAACCCACATGGCTGAGTTGTACTTAGTCATGTGACAGTGTATTCGTACAAAACGGCAATAGGCCTACCCCCTATCACGTGAGTACACTGTCCATGCAAAACGTGGGTACTCTGAACACCAGGCGACAAAGTCACGTGATGTTCAGAAGTATTAGTACCTCTGCCAACCCCTTCGGCGATATTCGGCGTGAACGTTTATGTTATGTTATGTTTAAAGGATAATAATCTTTAACTGTTTGGGAAGACTTATGTATAAATACTGATTTTAAATTAAATTTTATTCAAAATTGTTTAAAATTTTCACTACATAATCGACATTACCCACTTTCTTTGGCAACTAAATATTTTCCTCAATCTTCCGATCTACTAAAAGTGAAAAAAACTCTAATTTCACGATAAGACATCACCAGGCACTATACTGTCATACAAAAAGTTTAATTAAAACGCGAATGATTAAAAAAGTACAAAAACCTTCCCACTTTAAAAGAGTTAATTATGATGTTCCATTCAACATTAGTAGCACGTAAACAAGGTGCTATTTCACGCTAAGCCAATTTAACAATTACTTTTTAACACTTACATGCAATTAGTAGGATAAAAAAACGATTTTACCCGACTAAATAAGTTATTCACATGCAACGTTTTGTACGAGCATTGTTTTACATAGGTTTGCTCGTAGCCCTAGGGAAGTTTTTCTTTGAAAACTGGTTTACAATTAATAGCTTATCCCTTCCTAAAATTATAAATAGGTTTGTATGAAATTTAGACTTTCGAATAAGTATTAAGTTAGCTTGTGAGTGATTGATTTAGATCACAACGCCGCCGGCAAAACACTTACTTTTTTTAGTCTTATTAATACAACTTTAATTAGAAAAAATAAGTACTAGTAGTTACTAGGATGATCAACCCATGATCAAAATTGGAACTGAGTGTATTTCATGAACTTTTGAGCGGCAAAAACAATAAATAAACATATTTTGTACAAGTATAGTAAGAACATTTAAAGCATTTCGTGAAATGTTTTTAAGAGCATAATAAATAGAGAGGCTCATATATGTAGAAACAAAGCAAAAAATATCAATACTACTTACAAACAAAAACTCAACGAAGTGATTGACCAAAGTTAGTATCCACCAAGCATGTAATCCATCACAACTCCCTAACCTACTAATACAGTAATGAAAGACTGGAGATCAATTATTCATATTATTAACTCGCAGCTAATCCACGCCTATTGTATAATGATCCTGGCAATTACAGCCCTTATGCAACTAATTTCATACGTCGTAGTTAAAGACACTTGAAGCTATTACATTAAGCTGTTGAATGAAATAATAACAGCATGGCGAAGCTAATCGCTCGGTCAACACTTGCCGAGTGTAATGACACTGTGGTACGGTCAGCCAAATAAATAGACGTATGTGGACACTGGGGAAACAATGACATATTAAATATTACTAAGAGTTGAGAATGGGAAGTTAATAGTTCGACCTATTTCTGAAGTTTGTTTTCTTGGAAAGAAATTAGCATTGTTTGCTTTAGTTATTTACTTGTTCTTGCGACGCTAATTGCTTTAGGTTGAGAATGTTTTAGGTTTAGCTATGAGAACGGTAACAAATAATAATAAAAAATCTATTTTTATTGTATACTTGAGACTTATTATTTTAACAAATATTTAGAATATAAAAGGGTGCTTTAGGGTATAGGACCATTTTAAATCATTCTTAAACAACGTGGCTGGAGAAACTACTGTACCCAACTTGACTTGACAATCGTATTCCAATAAAGTTCCGAGAGATGCTGAGAAACTTCCATTCAGAAGCTTTGGCTACCCTTTTTTTGGATTTATAGTCGTGAATTTAGGCATATATATATATATATAGAATATTTTGAAATAACAATCTATTTACGTTAGGCTAAACTAGTCAATTTCTTTGCATATATTTATGGTGTTTATTAATGCAATGTTTAACAAAAATAAATATTACTTAGTCATTTGGGACAGATAAGGCCACTGTGTAGGAATGAAACTTTATTTACATTATTTTGTATTTGCTAGCAAGTACAGTGTTCTGCATTTTGGTATGTCCAAGGAGTAAACGAAAAATGTCGAGCTTGGCTCCTTGATCACAGTACATTGACAATACCGAATCATATAATAAAAATACAAAAGAGGATAATTTCTTACGATTTACTGTGGCTTTTTTGAGCATACATACATACATATATTCACGGCTATAAATCCCAAGAAAGGGGTAGCCAGAGCTAAGGAATTAGAAATTCCTCAGCCACTTTTGGAAGGTGCATGGGGAATAGATGGTGAAATAAAGGTTCATGGTGATGTGTCTCCAACCACATCGCCCAAAAATCCCTTAAAAGTCCCAATACCGTTAGTCGCCTTTTACGTACACCCACCGGAAGAAATGGGGTAGTGCTATTCTAAGCCGACACTACACAGCAAAACTTTTTTGAGCAAAAGGGTGAATAGTTTTGGTAAGTAAGTTAAGTAAAGATAGCATTTAAAATATGTATCTGTAAGTAAAACTGACATCGATAATACGATATAACACTCGCTCACACTCGTCCAGAGCGTTGCTATGCACACTTAATTGCTCTATTGTTAATTACATTACGTTGCAACGTTCACCGCAGTACTGTGACCAATTCGTATTAAAACCAATGTTATAACTATTAATTTTGGAGCTATCCTCCTGACGTTTGTAATGGCCTTTCTGTGGACATAGAATTATCTGACGCATCAAGTTTCTGTCGGTTAGTTTCAATAAATTGTATGTATGTAACCTTTGGTGCTGCGTATTGTGGTTTTCGATTTCATGAATTAAAATGTTAAAATTTCATAACAAGTATAACATAACATAAATGCTCACGCCGTTTATCCCCGAAGGGTTTCGCAGAGGTACCAATACTTCTGAACTCACATGGCAGCGCCATCAAGTGTCCAGAGAAGGTACCCACGTTTTGCTTGGACAGTGTACTCACGTGATAGGGGGCAGGCCCATCGCCGTTTTTGTACAATTACACTATCACATGACTAAGTACAACTTAGTTATGTGGGTTTCCTCACGATGTTTTCCCTCACCGTTAACAACCATGATAAATTAACCACACATATGACTTTAGAAAAGACAAATTGGTGTAGGCCCGACCCAGGATTGGAACTCACGCCCTTCTGTTTTCAGACGGGTGTTCTACCCATTGGACTATCATGTCGAATGTCATAACAAGTATGTACATTCTAATTTAGATTTTCGTAGTCGAAGGTTGCCTAAAAACTCTAAATCCCTCATTTTCTCGCTTACAGACAAAACGGCACCCACGCCATACATAGATACCTACATAGAGATGGCGTTTTGCATATAATGTAATGCATACATACATATAAACAATATATTTAATTACGAATTCATATTTACTAAGAACTGAAGTAAGATAAAGGCTGTCAATTATTCGGTTTTGTATTTATTACTATGTCTTATGAAAAGAAAAGATTAATACTTTAAAGACAATAATATCGATACGTTTTGTGAATCAGATACCTGTATACCACTATTCCATTTCAGATCGTATTTTTTTTAACAATTTCTATTTGATTTATTAAAATAACCTGATTTACTACTTAAAGTGTGGGTAACAGTTTCGATTAAAAAAATAAAATTACTTTTTATTTGACTTTGAATGAGTAATATAGGATCTTCAAGGAGCAGTCATCATCTCTATCTCTAGTTGTTCGAGTACAACCCCTTCCAGAGGACTTTTAAAGACTCCTATTTAATATCTGAACATCCCTGAGATACTAAACCACAGACTAAATATAGACATATGTATATAGTAGATATATTTAATCATAATAAATAATGTATATCGCCCCACCGTTCGAGCCTGAATAATTCAACGTTGACGGCCACTTTATTAAATTTGGTTACAAAGTTGCTTAACATTTTCATAAATGTCATTTTATGAAATGGTTTTCAACTCTTCTGCGATGGGTCGTTCCAAAAATTAAAATTATAATGCGCGTTAATGTGACCGAATGTGCTGAATAAACTTCTTGTATTTTAAAAATCATTTATGTTTAAAAGTTATTTACGTCGTAACATTTAATCTACTTCTGCTTAATACTCTCTATCACATTTACATTTATTCAGCACTCATAAATTATATTAACATCATTGACTTTCTAACTAACTTTTGCTAAATACATATATGCTATCAACTAGTAGGTTGAGGTAGGCTGAGGCCACCGATCACCACTTTGTACAATCCTGATAAATCTCTCGAGTTTTATTTACATTCACAATTTTCTTATACATCTCCTGTAATTTTGACTACCGCCTCCGTCTTTTCTATGTGTCGCAACCCAAGGAATCTTAAAATATATATTTATTTTATTAACAGTATTTGCTGTGTAGTGTCGGCTTAGAATAGCACTACCCCTTTTCTTCCGGTGGGTGTTCGTAAGAGGCGACTAACGGTGTTGGGGCTTTTTAAGGGATTTTTGGGCGATGCGGTTGGAGACCCATCACCAACAACCTTTATTTTACCATCTTTTCCCCACGCAACTTCCAAAAGTGGCTGAGGAATTTCTAATTCGTTAGCTCTGGCTACCCCTTCTAGGGATTTATAGCCGTGAGTATATGTATGTACGTAAGTAACAGTATTATTATTCACTTTGTTCTCAATATTAACAATTAAGAAATATATTAAATTGTTTCCAGTAAAACGAATAACTAATAAAGAATTGATTACTTCAGTGAATCACTAAAAACGAAGTATCGGTAATAAAAAGTTAATGTGAGAAAATCAACGCAAGCACATAATGCATCGCCTGCGAATGAATAGCAGTCAGTAAAATAGAGAAATTTATTTTGATAACATTTACTGTTAAAATAAACAGGGATACCTTTGAAAATTTTATATATTTTAAAATCACCAGAACCACGATCAAGCTAGGATATCAAAATAATTTTGAACCGGGTCCCATTACAAGAAATCTAAATTTTAGTGCTAATTTTATATACGTGTTGTAGTATCTTACATACCACTATAAGAGCAATAGATAAGTTTTTTTCTAAACTTAACATTGCCATTTAATCCGTTAGGGTCCGTAAGTACTCTAATAGACTAATTCTTCTGGAAATGAAGTGAGCTTAAATATTTTTTGGAAACTCTGAACAACAGTAAAATTTTTATCTGTTTTTAACTCATCTCAAAAAACTTAATTAAATCAAATACAAAAAGATTTTAAACTATATCAGCGGCAAACATTTATCCATGTCGAATTCTTACCGCTATAATCAATATTTCCAAACTGAAATAGATACTGAATTTCAAACGAGAATGTTTGCGGAGATTCTTTCAGTACAGAGCAAGCCAAGGAGGCTCGCGCTGTCACACTTGACCTCCGACCCAGATGCGAGCCGTTCCTACGTTGACACGCTTACCGTTCTTTCAATCCTCGATGGCACTCCACACAGCTTTGTGAACCGCCCAACGTATCTTTTAATTATGTCTAAACCGTATCTCTTCATCATAAGGACTTATTTGGTTTAATATTGAGACGGTGCTAAGTACGATAAGGCGCATGCAGAATTGTCAGCTGTTTGTAACATTCCAGCCGTGTTTGTGGCACTAACGGATGGATAATAGAATGGTATTGTTTACATTAAATGCCTTTGAAGGATTTCATCAACTATTGCGAGCATTTCAATTGAATTGCTTCACAACATATTGTTTTGAAAATTGAATCTGTACGTTTGGACGATGAGAAAATATGCAGTGTGATGGTGCTGATGATGAACCTTTAAATAATAATTTAATTATTTGGTATGGATATCGTTTTCTAATAATAACAACTTACACTATATAGCGTCACCAATGTTGTTAATAAACAAATGTTACAAAATATCCTGGATTAATCTCAGACTGATTTTTTTAATGTAAGTATACTGTTTTTCACAATCAAGATTTATAATCATGAATCAATCCTTTATTTAGGACAAGCATCCATTATCAGAAGTAAGCGCGGCGTTTCCTTGATATCGATGAAGTTGTTGAGCAGTCTCATGATTGTCAAAGAATTCCTGAGTGCCATTGAACAATGAATAGCCGACAGGCAGTGACACGGCACTTATCGAAAGCCAGTAGATGGTGGCCCCCAACCCTCCTCAGCCTATAAAGACTTAGGGGGCCAAGGAAATGAGACAATGTTCCAGAAGCCATTCATTACTAGTCTCGCGCGTTACACACCAAACTTATTCAAGCCTCTCTCGTTTTCCGCATTTCCCCATCTACTTGACGCCTACCTACTTCAAAATCACCGTTTCAAACTAAACAAACGCCGTGCCATATAATCTGCTAATGCATACTACTTTGATTTAAAGGTTTCGTCTACTTTTCAATATGTATCGCTCGGTTTTCACTGCTCTAATACGGATGTTAGTCATTTATAAAGCTAATACGGAGGTGCATTTGCAAAGTTGTAGCTAGGCAGTGAAGCACCAATCTCCGATAGCAATTAAGACTGCGCCACTCGGTACAGGCTGAAACGAATGAGGGTCTTCAATCAACAAATCAATCTACAATCGCGAATGCTCGCCACTTGCTAGCGACAGCTCAACAGATTTATTGCTCTGAATGGATGGTAATTTTCAAATTTCGAAGCCTGTTGATCGCTCCTTCCGATGGGAGCAAACGCTACGGTGTGTAGTTCGGATCCCGCACACCACAAATTACTGTTCGCTTTGTGTCATTCGACACGGTTTCGTGAGCGGAGTCCATCGGACACACGTCTGACTTGATATACCTGCACTATGTCACAATTGGATAATCGTTTCATTGAATCTAACTGCCGGAAATAAATGAATACGTAAACACGAAGGTAATTATTGCTTACGTAGAATCAACGGTATAATTTTATAGTTCTCGTGAAATTTAAAATTAGATGCCATAAAGTACGTTCAGTGTAAACTTACTCACTTAAAATAAATGTAAGTGTGTGAGTTAGGAAAATGGATTATATTTTCAGGTGTTGATCCCAAAGGTATTAGTTCCGTTTTTTGCGGAAACTTTACGAGTCAGCGGCTTATCAGGGCAGCACTTTAATATGAAAATTCAGCAGGCTGGATGGAAGCCGAGCGCCATTAAAAGTGCTTGAGCACGTAAAGCTATGTTGGGGACGCCCATCGACTTGCTCTCGTTAGGTGTTTGTAGTGAACCATTGTCGACAATACGTGCTTTCCTTGCTCTTATTAATCAACCACAAATCAAATTAAATGAGAATTATTTTCAAATAAAAATGTGTACATATTAATATCAATAGAAAACGCATTAATAATATATGTTAATACTTACTTAGTATTTAAAAACTTACAGTCAAGAAGAACTAAAAGATAGTTAATGCCTATAAAAACCATGAAATTTGTTGTTCATCTAGCAATAAAATGCTATTCATTTTGGCATCAGTAGCTTTCTTAGTAGTACCTTGTCAATAGAGACAAATAAATTTAGCTGCTGATGACTGATACATTGGCAATTTGCCAAAACATTTTAAATAACAAGGTGATGATAAATCATAAATATAATATTTTTAGTACAAAATCACTCTGCATTTTTATTAAAATATGTTCAGAACATCGGTTCAAAAATCGCCAAATTGGTTAGTGGCGTGATTAAGCCGCCATTGCGTTGTACCAAGCGACGCGTGTCTGCTTGCCAAAACCACTTGAGCCCACTATTGTATTGCCACCTTAAATATGTGCGCACTATACTGCTGTCCCTAATTGCTCTTTCCTCAAGTCCCGTGAGTTTTCCAAAATAGATTGTTAAATTTAGTTAGAAACTAATGAATGTAAAAATATAGATTTAGAAAATATAGTTATTGTGATTTTTATTGAATTATTTTACTCCTTATTCTAGTAAACATATACTTAATATGTGTATTATTTTGTATAATTAATATTTATGTTATTATTTATTATTTCAACTAAATAAGTAAGTTTTAAAGCTTGTTTTGTGCATCTACCCAGATAACTAATTTACCGATTTCACCTACCAAAGTTTGTCTGGAAGAGATCGCTTCTAGCGATAAGACCGTCAGTTGTACCTCACTGTAAACTGTATGATAATTTCTTTTGTTGTGTTTGATGTGCAATAAAGAGTTAGTCTATTCTATTTTATTCTACTTAAGCCATTAGTTCCCATTAGGGTTGGGAGAGTCTATTAATCGCTACTTTGTATAACCCTGCCAAACCTTTAAGCTTAATTTCTGTTAATCAACATTTTTATGCTCACCCTTTTATTGATTACAATTCTCTACATTACCTTTCGATATTAATGTTTCCTCTAAAGGCGATCCCTAGGAAAATTACCATTTACTTTGACTATTTAATAGCTATCTAAGGTACCAATTTACTATCAACTATCGAATATTATGCATTACACAGTGACTTTTAACTGTATAGATAACGGTGCTGAACCTACATGTACATGGCCAATTTTTTAAAGAAACGGATATTTAATATTCGTGTACAGTTTACAACAAGCAGTTATTGATAAATCTACCCATTGTTAGTCCATAATCTCACATGGTTATAATCACGTAACTCAGTTATACATTCATTCTAAAATGGAAACATAGACCTTCAGTTGTTGTATATTCTTAAAATTGTAGAAAATAATGAATAAAGAATGACTTACAATTTGCTATATTTTCATTAAGACTCCACTGGTTATATACCTGGATATTCATACCTGTAAGTTACATGCGCTGTGCGTAGTTAAATTATCTACCATTTTTATGTTTTTCTTCATATAAATATATTACATATATACATATACTCACGGCTATTAATCCCTAGAAGTAGTAGCCAGAGCTAAGGAATAAGAAATTCCTCAGCCACTTTTGGAAGTTGCGTGGGGAAAAGATGGTAAAATAAAGGTTGTTGGTGATGGGTCTCCAACCGCATCGCCCAAAAATTCCTTTAAAAAAGCCCCAAACCGTCGGTCGCCTCTTACGTACACCCACCGGTAGAAATGGGGTGAAATTAAGTGAAGGGATGCCATTAATCATACATGTTTTTTTAAACAAAAACATAGAAATTTACTCTAATTATCACTTTATACTAAATTATTTGCAGGGATTAGGCCTCTAAACGTCGTCACTGAAAATGAGTCAACTAAACACTAGAACACGGATGTCGTTTATTATATATTTTCTGGTGTGCATAGACTATGATTAGATATATTTAATGAGGGAGTGTGCTTAAAAAAACTCCTTTACTGAATGCTGATCAAGTCTTTAGAGTTTAATTTTTATATTTTATATCCTGAAAAACATATAAGCTCAATTATTTCTAAATCTAAACCTCTAGCTACCCCTTTTTGGGATTTATAGCCATGATCATATGTATGTACATAATTATGTGTGAATTTGGAGAGGCCAATATAAAATATCTTAATGCTGATTCAGATTAATGTATGTTAAAATACACATTTTAATAAAATACTTTCAATAAGTTTGAGTAAACATTTTATTTAACTTACAATAAACAATATTCTTCCAATTAATATCACAACTTACAGTTTAGTATACTTAAAAACAATTTTACATATCAGTGGACTGACATAAAATAACTGAAATAACTGTCATCTATTTTCAGTTTCATCACGATATTTGCTATTGCTGTAATTTTGAGGCTTTTCTATGGCTCATATAAGATTTCGACAAAACACACGCTCTATCTAGAGTTATGACGACGAGTTATAACTTGGTAAAATGTTCAATTATATAAGTTAATACTAATTATACATCTGTTTAAATGGCATCTAGTTAAGTCATCGAAACATTAACCCAAAATATCCCTTTACTTTGGTTATTATGGTTGTGGTACAACCATACCCAGTGTATTTACACTTGCTTATTTAAATCTACTCTAGTAAATAAATTTTCTTTTTAGTTTTGACTTCTTTATATTTTTGCAACATAATAATGGAATCCATTTTAAAATTTACACAGCAATAATCAAAACTGATTGCAGAATTGGCAACCATGTTCGGTCCAATACAGTTATTTCTAACGGGCCAGCTAACTATGCGTCACGTGGTTGTAAAGTCAGAACCACAGATCACAACAGTATCTTGCAAACTTTTCACTTGTTCTCGAGAGGGCTCTTTCAGCAATTTACCTGAAAATAAACAAACAAAACGTTAATTTATTGCGCTGGACATATGCCAAACATCTCAACTAGACTTCTAAGTTTGGCTTGTCGCGAAATGAATGAAAAAAGTCGAGTTTTGGGCAGGCATTGTATTGGGAGTCTTACTAGTTGAAAGATAGGCAGAGGTGCAAACGGGCAACGCAAAGTTCATTTATATAAGGGAACGTTTCTATCACGTCATCTCGAGTCGTGACGTGTGCCAAGCGTGTCCCGATTCGTTCATTAATCACCACCCCTCCTTATAATGAGACGCATTTGACCGCCATCGTTAGACACTGTATTGTACCTACTTCACTATTCCTTATGTCTTGGACAAAAAAACCTTTTTTCAATAGTAGACAGATAAATGTTTTATATAGTTGTTTTTTTTTATATTCAATTGAATACCCGTCAATTAACGTGCGCACCAAATATAAATTAAGATGCGATTAAGTAAGAAGTTTTACTGTATAATTTCGCGGGACTATTATATTTATGTGTTTTAATTTGATATCAAGTATTTGTTTTAACAAACACATATTCAAATCTACATACATACATATGCTCACGGCTATAATTCCCTAGAAGGGGTAGCCAGTGCTAAGGAATTATAAATTCCTCAGCCACTTTTGGAAGTTGAGTGGGGAAAAGGCGGTAAAATAAAGGTTTTTTGATGATGGGTCTCCAACCAAAATCCAATGAAAAGCCCCAATACCCTTAGTCGCTTCTTACGACACACGTGGGTAGAAAGGGGTAGCGACATTCTAAGCCGGCACTACACGGCATCTACTCTAATTCTAATTATAAAGAAACTCCAATTCTTGAACACTGACTTTATTTCCACTTGGTCATATAAAATATACTACAACTAACAATTAACTATTTGTACTATAATTACGGGCAGTAACTTTGACTAAACGTCTTTACTTCACTTCTGCTAACGATAGAATCAATAAAAATAATGTCCCGCCTCAAAAGCCGTCCTCGTCCCCACCCATTACTTGTCAATCCGAAAACAGTCACTTCAACCGGAAGTTGAGGTGAAACACTTTACAAAACTGGTTGCTTTAAACGGAAGTTGAGGTGAAACACTTTACAAAACTGATTAACAAAAGGTACTCATACTAAAAATCAACATGAATTAATAATATATGTTTTTCAAAGAAATCATTACAATATATTTTAACAAGAATCATTACATAATCTAATGTCTGATCATATCAAATAGATACGTTCTCAAGTTTTCGCAAGGAACGCGACGGTAATAAATCACTTGAGATAGCCACATAAACTATTTTCAACGAAATAACCTCGAAAATTTCACGACCAAAAGCAAAATTTCACAGACATCAAATATTTACGCTGTGCAAATTTTATTAGATATTAGTTAGTGCGTCAAACCGTTGTCGCGGCTCGTAGCCTACTTGGCTAGTAAACCAGTCACATGAGAGCCGGTCTAATTCTATCCTCTAGTTAATTGTGTGTCAAAAGCTGTTCGCTATTCTTCATTTCACTAATGTCATTCACATCACACAACTATGAAATGAATTGGGAAATGGAAAAATTTAAAGCAACCTCAATTTAAAGTGAATTACTGATGGTAGCTTTTACTGCTACATTTATTTACTCATCTCCGTAGAAACACTGATAGATAAAAGAAAAGTATGCTGTGTAGTGTCGGCTTAGAATAACACTACCCCATTTCTGCCGTGGGTGTTCGTAAGAGGCGACTAACGGTATCGGGGCTTTTGAGGGATTTTTGGGCGATGCGGTTGGAGACCCATCACCAACAACCTTTATTTTGCCATCTTTTCCCCTCTCAAATTTCCAAAAGTGGCTGAGGAACTTCTAGTTCCTTAACTCTGGCTATCCCTTCTAGGGATTTATAGCCGTGAGTATATGTATGTATGTACGAAAGAAAAGTAGAAAAAGTTTCAAATGTTGCGATGTTAATCAATTTTAGTGCACGTGAAAACTAAAATTGATATGATTTGATCGTAATACTTTAGATTTCTGTTCTTAATAGAAAAACTTCAATCAAATAATTCTATTATTAAATTGTTTTACAGATTAGTAACACATTTAACACCCGAAAGATGTGACCGTAAACCTGCAGTATCTTAAACTTCCCTTGGAATTAATAAAACGTTTGTGATCAATCAAAAGTGCGCTTCAGTACACATCTACAGTTATATTTAAACGAAGTAGAAATAACAATATTTACAATTATATTTAATTGAAGTAGAAATAAAAGACCATGTATGAGAAGAATAATGAATGTAAGGGAAGCAAGAGAGGTTTGTCAAGATCGTACTAAGTGGCGATCGATAGTCTCTGCCTGCCCCAATGGGAATAATGGGCGTGAGTATAAGTAAGTAAGTAGAAGTAACATTATCAAGCACGCACACAAAATGACCGTTATCGAAATAAATCTGTATTTCTTTAAAACATTGAAAATAATATTATTGTCTGTATCAATCGTAAACGAAAAATACAAATAGACACATACTTAAACGCAATTTTGATCGATGACAAATGTTTTTTATTGCCAAGGAAACTACATTCAATCTAATCAGTTTATGAGAGAGATATGATTATTTCCATATTTCTCAAGATAAAAATTCTACACATTTTGTAAGTGACTTTTTCAAAAGATAATCTTAATTTAAGATATAACATAACGTGCGAGAATCTAAGCTCTTAGGAATAAAAGGATGTGTAGGAATATATAGATGAATGGGAACTAAGGGGAAGAGGTTTGCCAGGATCACTAAATAAAAGTATTAATCAAAATTGTCAACCATTGTTAACAAAAAAACTAATAAGAGTATTTCATAACTTTACAGCGTACAACCAACATTGTATTCTGACAGTTCTAACGCAAGATGCAGCTCTTACTACCTCTACATTTAAATAAAGTCGCTATAAAATGACTATTACGCGTCTTTCTATATTTTTCAATGCATAAACTGACAAAAGACGTCATTGCCTAAAAACTCTTATCACAATATAATATAAAATTACAGCAGCCTAACCATGACGAGTGAAAATGTTAGTGGGCTCGGCCCGCGTCATGTGCTGTGACGCGGGTAAATGACGTTATCCTGCGCACACGCACGCGCACACACACGCACTACCTCGTGCCTAATTACACACAAATATTTCACTACTACGTCATCAATCACAGTCATGTGACATGTCTTTGTTGCTATACAACTTTTTTTCTATTTTTGAGTATATTTTATTGTGTGGATGAGGCAAATCGTTAAAAATGTATTCTATTGATGTTTTATGTTATGGAATTTTTAGGAATTTTGATTAAGGAAAAGTACTGGATAATAAGGTAGCCGGTAAAAAAACTGCCGTAACCCTAGACATGCTCATCAAATATTTCTAGCTGTAAACAAAAACATACCAGTTCACAAAAAATGATTTATTAACATTTTCTCAGTATTGTGATAGATATTTTTATACAGTTACTGTATATTGAATAGTTTGAAACAAATTTGTACAAGCCATTTTTTTGATTAAATTTATAGTTAGTCCAAAATAACAATAACAGTGCGACATAGATTTTCCATTAAGGTTTGTTGTTTAAGCACTAACGTAACAATTATGGATGACTGATGAACTTTTCTGAAAACGGTGAAATAGTTTCTACTTGTTACAATTTTTAAAATATGACTGACATTTCATTTACCATCATAAAAGTTTGATGTTCATTAATTTTATAATTTTAGCTACTTTTAATTAATGACGTTGGTGGTTTTGAAATGCTCTTTTAATATTAGCTTCACCGTCTGCAGTTTATCTAGATCCTTTGCTTTACCATTGTTTTATATGGGGTTTATGATTAAAACATTGCATATAAACAACTCAACCGCAATATTAATTTGAGTTTAACTCTAAGAATTATGAATATTTGGTCCCCTTTCTTACAAATTTTAAATCATCTTAACTTCCCTACTATAAATTATAGGGTTGCAGTCTATTGAAAAAAACTTAACATCATACAAATTAATCTATACTTATAATAAATCTGTAGAGAGGTCAATTCTGTACATTAAATATATTTTAAAAATAACTATCAGGGGGTGATTAGTGATCGATACTGATGCCAAAAATTCAATCAGTAAAATTTTTGTCTGTCTGTCTGTCTGTCCGTCTGTCTATCTGTCTGTCTGTCTGTCTGTCGGTTTGTATGTTCCTTATGGAAACAAAAACTACTCGACGGATTTTAACGAAACTTGGTAGAAATATTCTTCATACTCCTGGACAGGTTATAGTGTACTTTTCAGCAGAGTAGTGAAAGGGAATTTTGGGAAAATTTGGGAAAACGGGGGAAGTTACTCCATTTTTTAAGCTTCCGTCGCGTGTGCAGCCTTAGTGGTTATAGTTACATAGAAATCATATATGACGGAAAAATTTAACATAAAATTTTCTAAAAAAATATCCCTCTGCAGCATATGTCTATCTTTTATGGATGACTCATAATAACACGTGTAATTCCTGATAGCTTAGCAGTTCGGAGCATTCTGATTAAATTTGTTTACTCTTACGTTTATAGTTTTTAAAAAAAAATACATTATTACCTATTCAATAAAAAAAGAATCATAGAAATCGGTATAGAATGACCAAACTTATACATGAAATAAGCTACCGCGCCCTGTCATCGCACGTGAATGCTACAAGGATATTTTTTTAGTAATGGTTGCGCCTACAAAAGATAGCCGGGAGTATACATATACTCCCTGTATATATGCAAAGTTTGTAACTCTGATTGTTTGTTTGCATGGTTTTATTTTCGGAGATACTGAACCGTTCATTAAAGCGCTTTCACAATCACAAAGCTACACTATTCAGGAATGCTATAAATTGCACTAAATTTCACAAAGGTTGAGCAGTGATTGAAGAAACCTCAGATATTTTTAAAACTACGCTACCCGTGCGAAGCTGGGCCCGATCCACTAGTTTTAATATAAAATAGAATAACATTTTATCGCACACTAAGCTATTAAAAACTTACAAAAATATGTTTTTGTTTGATGTACATTTGGCGGTATAATCATTAAAAAAAGATAAAGTTTTTCCTAAGTATTGGTTAACCCTTCTTTGAATTTATAGCTATGAGTATAGTACCTAGACTCAAGGTTTTTTTAGTAATATTTTAAATTCACTTTATCCTTACCCACAATTTGTCTATTCATTGTCAATAAGTCAAAATTTAAGTGTACCTTCATATAAGAGGCAAGCAATATTGTCGCTCTACAATCTCATAATCAATCCTGAAATGAAATTATTTATATAACTATTCCATCTTCGTTTTTCTGACATAATGTTATATTTCTATGGCCAGAACTTTTCCTTTATCGACCACTTTTAGAACTGAAAAACTGAACCCAATTACAGAGCACGTGCATTTCGTGTCGTCAATGTACGGTTTGCACGAAAACACTTGCTGTTAATTATTAACAGTTAATTGAATAACAAAACTAGTCTATGGCGTGTTTCTAAGTGACTGTGACATTTACAATTGGTTCATTAAACTTTCAGAGCCCTGTTATTATCAGCGTACTTAGCACTTGATGGATTAGTCGTTATAGAACAACCTTATTAAATTGAATCTACCTCAAACGATAGTTGACATGCAGGGTTCTATTGCATCAAAGTTCTATTTAGAGTAGAGAAGTTTAAAATCTGAAGGAAAATTAAAATATTATAACCAAAAAACTATATAGGTAGATTGGCTATAGTATGTGTATGTGTAGTCACTACACACATACATATACTCATGCTATATATGAGACTATAGATTGCCGCTTTGTAGGATCCTGGCAAACGTTTGTAAACTTAATATACGTTCATAGTAAATCTTGTCATGCAAGTTCTTTTATTATTTCCGCTTCACGCTTCGGACGCAAAGTTATGCTCAAATTTATATTAGTAAGTTACATAAGTAAATTAAAGCGCCCTGGTCAAACGGTTAAAGCAATAGGTTCTCAATCTAAAGGTACTGATGTGAGGTACACTCACAGGTGATTATTCATACATTCCATTTTGGTAAGAATGTGACTGGTGGAAATAGAAAACGAAGTCGGGAAACTGAATTCTTTGAAAAATTAAGACGATTTTGCGCTTCGGAGTTTTGTTCTTCCAAAAAGCTTCACCGTTTAAAAACCCTGGTCCCTTAGTCGCATTATTCCATGCCGTCGGAAAGTAGTGGGGTTGTGCTTTTTCTGTGCCGGCGCTATTACGGAATAGTTTCGTCACAATTATATAGGCAGGATAATAAATAAAAATAAAATGGTACATACACAAAGTGCTACCGGGCACGTAACAAATATTATGAATAATTTTCAATTGATTTAGTCAAGAACTTTTTATGATCATTAAATACGATTGGATTTTATATACGGATTTTTAATTTGAATACTCTCGGAATGTGTATGGGAATCGATTAAATACTCGGCGTATGTAAGGGTCAAGGTTAGTGCGTTCATTAGTATCTAAATATATATTTCTTACAAATGTAATGTATTTTATATTTATAAACATCCGTGCGTCAACAATGTTATTTATTATTATTTTGGTGGGGTCGTAAATCCGTCGGTGTCGGCTACTATTACGGCAGTAGTCGTTAGATCTGCCCATATCCCTATTCAGTAGGTTAGAGCCCCACGGTAGACGTTTATAATATAGGCTATGATGAAAATAGTTGTAATACCATATTAATAAAGATATATTTATATTTCAATATGTCTAACAAATTCCAAAATATCTGCCTTCATTTTAAAATTTCACAAACTTGGTTTTCTCTCAAAAACTTGTAGTAACAGTATAGAATCTTAGAAGCTTATATTACGTAGTTTCATCAAAAACCAAGATCCTAACCTAACACCTTTACAACCCGAATAAAACCATAATTAGCTCTAAACCCGAACGACAACAGGTCAACTGTTAAAGAGTAAAATAGTAAATAATTAATAGTGTTTTAACTTTGTAACTAGTAAACTGTTTGCAAGATTTACGACAGTTTTAACGAGCTCTTTTAACTTTGATGTCGAAATCTCTTAGCAAACACTAACCTATAGGAAGCTAGCCATTATTATGTGCTCTTTGACAAATACTGTTACGACTAATTTACGTTTTACTCACTCTTTTGTATCCGCTTGAAGGTAATATTGTTTAGAACAACTTCTGTTGAAAATCTGCGGGTTTTTATATTATGATCTAATTTGTGGTTCTTACTTTCAAGTGTTTTTTTTTCAGTTTTAATTGTTTAGAACTCTTTGGTTTTTTTTAAACTTATAACAAACATGACATCTGTAACAGATGGTTGCCAGAATTGAACGAAGTGTTGATACTCTCTGACTACCCCTGTCGGTTAGTAATAGGATTATTATACGTATGCATTATCAAACATACATATAATCATTCTACTTATAATAATAATGACAAATAGGATAACGTTCAAACTCAGCTTAGTATCTAACACCGGAGATTATCGATCGCAAATTACACGACATTTTAAAATTCGCCATCCAGTTCGTTCACCTATTATTTACTTAATCATCCTTGCGAGCACCTGGCTTAATTTAACGAAAATGGATAGGGCAAATGTTTACCTAAATCAATCAAAGTAAGGGTAGCAAAGTTCGGGCCCATGTCACCGCGGAGATGTCATTAAACCAGGGATCAAGCTAAGCCTCTTAATTGGCGGACCTTTATTTTGCATGGCAACATACGAGTACGTACTGTACTGAATACAACATGTTTGACGTAAATAAAAAAACGTTTCTATGCGCTGTTTCAGCGTGATTATATCCAAGAGTTGTGCTTGTTAAGCAAATATCTGTATTGTTTCATTCACCAGGGTTGCTTTTAGGTAGAAGAATGGAAAATCTTACTTATAGAATCTTAAAGCTACCTAGTCCAATACATAAAACTTTATACAGTTACAGTGTATAACAGCAGTGGGTATATGGTCCGGTTGAAGGTCGCGAAAAGCTGATAGATGCTGGTAGGAATAGAACGGTCATAATAGACTTCTCATAGGAGGCCAATGTCAACAGTGGAAGGACGTCATAGTCTAACTGACGAGATTATTAAAAAACTAGCTGACCCCACAGACTTCGTACTGTCAAAAGTGTACACTTTCACGTCGTCAAACTGAAATATTTAACTGGCCTGTTGAGGGTCTCTGCCATGGCATGAGAAAAAAGGTGTTTTTCATAGTGTCCTCACAATTTTTTCACTCAATGTCTTCACAATTTTTTTACCATAAAAATGGTTAAAGTAAGTGAAACTTAAAAGTTAGACATATACTATCGTGGGCATTTTTTTAGACCATTTAAAGAGAAATAATTCTTTAATAAATTTTTTTGGGTTACTTAAACCGTTTACGCAGCGCGCACTACGGAAGCCTTAGTATGAATAATTATCTCGTTTTTGCAACATTATTCGCTGATAGTTTGCTCCTGTTGATATATAGCCTAAAACCTTCCTCAATAAATGGGCTATCCAACACAAAAATATTTTTTCAATTTGATCGGGTAGTTCCTGAGATCCTAGCGTTCAAACATACAAACTCTTCAGCTTTATAATATTAGTATAGATATATAAAATCTACAACTAAGCCTAATTTACTTAAGATCTTTGTGTTCTGTAAAGAAATTTAAATACAAAAATCTACCTGTATATTTTATGCATTAGAATAGAATAGAACAGAAAACTTTTTATTCTACAACATATTTTTATAACGTTACAGGTAATATGTTCTTACATAGTAATACTATTGGCGGTCTTATCACTTAACAGCTTTTAGTTCATGCGACAAGGTTTTATATCATATGCATCGTGGAACGGCGTATAGTATAATTTTTTAAGCAAAAGTATAGTTAATCTTTGCATGTGAATAAAGCCTAGTTCTCAAAAAGGTTTTTTTATTACTAAGCTATGTAGAATCAACATTACTTTAAATGCTTAAGATTCAGAAAATACTATTTGGGCAGTTGTGAAAGGGAACAGAAACATCATGACCCAAGTTGTTAAAAAGGCTCCATGAGGATTGATTGAAAATATAACGACATACTTATAAAGGCTTACTAATTAGTTGTTTTTTTGTATGAATGACTTACTTTTTAAAGAAAACTAATGTTGAACAACTCAATTCAAGTAAAGGCCAGTACTTACAACATCAAGTATTCAAATACAAATTACACGGTAAAACTTAAGCTGGGTGTTTCGTACCTCAATCATCAATTATAACAATTCTTTGTTTCGAAACGTATATAGTTCACCTCAATATGTTATAATACTACTATATTGTACATAGTTAAATTTTTTACTAGTGTATTTTGTTAAAGTTAAATCTCGGAGTTTATAAATGTTATAAAAAAATAATTAATTTCAATACTGAAAATATAGTAGGTATATAGATGATTGGTGATGGATCTCCAACCTCATCGCCCAACACTTACTTAAAAATCCTTAATAACCTTAGTCGCTACGGGAAGAAACGGGTTAGTGCTATTCTAAGCTATCAACACTACATACCTTTAAAGTAATTAACAAAATATATACTCTTTTTGGTAAAACTAATGCTTTGTCATTCTATCACCATAATTATAACCTAAAACATTTTATTTCATGCTTTTGACGCAAAACGATAATTTCATTCCCCGCAAGGGTGGCTAGTGGATGACTACCGAAACGCCGCAAACTTATGACGTAGGTATGCAAATTAGCCAGTCAGTGCCCACAACTTACAACTCACATACAATTTGAGCCCTTTTTAAAGCAATCAATCATTGTGAGGCAGAAAATATGACATAAACCAAATATTTCATGTAATTAAAGTTCCCATCCATTTGTACTTGTACGTTGGTGAATGACAAATGAACGGAACCGCTAAAACACAATTCATTGTTTTAATGTTTCAGGGGTTTTAAGTAGAAAAAACCCGTCATTTAAAAAAAATAACTTTAGGACTTATGTGTAGAATAGCGGCGCTCTGTAGTTATTACATTTAATGTTTTATTTTATACAATAGAAAAGAAATATCTTCCAAACATTTATGGATTTCGCGGCTGATAATTCAATTTGTTATAATATTATTATTATGTTATTGTTTGCCGTGTAGTGTCGGCTTAGAATAGCACTTCCCCGTTTCTACCGATAAGTTTCCGTTTCGCCGGTAAGAGGCGACTAACGGTATTGGGGCTTTTAAGGGATTTTTGGGCGATGCGGCTGGAGACCCATCACCAATAACAATTTCCAAAAGTGGCTGAGGAATTTCTAATTCCTTAGCTCTGGCTACCCCTTCTAGGGATTTATAGCCGTGAGTATATGTTATTTTATGTTATAATATTGCAACGATACTTTAACTCTATCATCTTGTCCCCTATAAACTTTCAAATGTGGCTGAGGAGTTTCTAGCTCAAAGCTCTGGCTATCCCTTTTTGGGATTTATGGCCGTGAGTATATATATGGTTTAAGGTTTATGATGACGCAAAAAAATATTATACTTTCTATAATTATTTTTTTTAAACTCTAAGTCAATCAAATTGGAAGATATTGTATGCCACAAAAAAGATGAAATTAGTACGACATAAGCATTTAATTTCGAATTTAGTTTAATTTAGTAGAATCTAGGAAACCCAGTGTACAATGACTTTATTATTAACAGCGCTGTACTCAGTATAACGAGTAGCGATCTAATGAATTATGTGTATAATTAATGCGGGGGATAAGCTATAAAGTTTGTGGAGTGCGCACAAAAATTCCCGAAACTACTGTACTGAAATTCATAACGTGCTTAGCAGTTTGGCCCACCTGTCCCGTTCAACTTCGGAATTTTTAAATTAAATTTTGAATACCGCTACCTCGACAAAGTTATAAATTTTCAAATAATATAACGTTTGAAATCAATCTTAGATATTTGGAAACAATAAACTTTTAAAAACAGATAGCGGTGTAAAAAAACACAAAGTAAATTAAATTTTAAATAAATAAGCAAGAAGAAGTACTTGATGTAATTCAAATATAAGTGGCTGAAGAACTTTCTTATCCTGAAGCTCTGGCTACCCCTTTGAGGGATTTATAGCCGTGAGCATATGTATGTTACTTAATACGTCATACATAAAACTGCAAAGAGCTGAAATTACATCACTTATCGAGAATCGCTAGATCAATCAAGCAACGACGATATCAATTCTCCCTTCAGGATAAACCTTCATTCCATTATCTGACGTAGAAATCCTTATCTCAGAATTATGTAACGTCTATTAAGATGTCCCTTATTTATAATGATTACGAACGATAAGCCCCGGAAGAGTAACAGAGGTGCCATACATCTGTACGTCACGTTTGTCACCTGTTGTTCAGAGTACCTACATACCTGTCGCCGCTTTTTTTATTCTGTATTAAGAGATAGATCAAATCAGCAAAGTATGTTTCTTGTCGATATTTTTCATACCCTTAACAATCAAACTAAAATAATGGAATATCAGACAAATCGGTGTAGGCCCGATTCAGGATTCAATATCACGCCTCTTTGCATACTACTACTTACTACTTTACTTACTAAACTATCAAGATTTTTATTGCAATCTTATGTAACAGAGAGTTATGATTTCAGACATGGTAATAGAAATTTTTATTTCTATATCACTTTCAATTAGCTATTTTAAAGTTTAAAATTAGTTAGTTGGCATTTGTTGTATTTATTTAAATAATGGTTTGCATTTCAACTTTTTGTACAAAAACGTAAGTAAAAAAGAAAATAAAGCTCAATAAATAAGCTAAATGCTATCCTTATTCAGCAACTAATTTTTTTTTCAAATATTATTTTCACTTCCTAATTATATAATATTAAAAACTCTATTTTTACTTCAAGAACTTGTTTTTTTGGAGCAGATTATACCGGTAGTAAGTAAGCTCTTTAAAATAGGCGTAGAACTTCGATCATTATTTACTTATAATTACAACATAAGCTTTTAAGCAGCCCTTTTTAACTGAAAGTCTTAATGGTTTTGCAGGCAATGATACTTAGTTCCTTATTAATGGAAGGGATGTTCGTAAATCTATACTTATAATAAATCTGTAGAGAGGTCAATTCTGTACATGAAATATATTTTCAAAATAACTATCAGGTGATGATTAGGGATCGATACTGATGCCAAAAATGCAATCAGTAAAATTTTTGTCTGTCTGTCTGTCTGTCTGTCTGTCTGTCTGTCTGTCTGTCTGTCTGTCTGTCGGTTTGTATGTTCCTTATGGAAACAAAAACTACTCGACGGATTCTAACGAAACTTGGTACAATTATTCTTCATACTCCTGCGCAGGTTTTTGTATACTTTCCAGCAGAGTAGTAAAGGGGAATTTTGGGAAATTTTGGGAAAACGGGAGAAGTTACTCCATTTTTGAAGCTTCCGTCGCGTGTGCAGCCTTAATGGTTAAACTTACATAGAAATCATGTATGACGGAAAAATTCTGCATAAAATTATCTAAAAAAAAATTCTTAACAGTTTATGTCTATCTTTTACGGTTGACTCACAATAACACGTGTAATTCCTGATAGCTTAGCAGTTCGGAACATTCCGATTATATTTGTTTACTCTTACGTTTGTAAACCTCTCACTGATCCCTAATTTAAAAAAGGTAACATTATTACCTATTCAATAAAAAAAGAATCATAGAAATCGGTAGACAAATACCGAAATTGTACATAAAATAAGCCAGCGCGCCGGTGACCAAAACCAAATCTTTATTAATTTATATATAACATACTAGATGGCGCCAGTAGTTGCATCCTACATCACGTAATGATTTATTTTTCAGATTGTTATAAATATTTCATAGCGTTTTATTCCAAAATTTGCTATTTAATGGAAATACTGAACCGTTCATTAAAGCGCATTCAAAATCACCAAACTACACTGTTTAGGGAGTGCTATAAATTAAATAAATTGAAAACATTGCACTGAATTTCACAATGCTTAAGCAGGGACTGAAGAAAGAAACCTCAGATATTTAAAAAAACAACGCTACCCGTGCGAAGCTGGGACGATCCACTATTATACATAAAATAAGCCAGCGCGCCCGTGACCAAAACCAAATCTTTACTAATTTATATATAACATACTAGATGGCGCCAGTAGTTGCATCCTACATCACGTAATGATTTATTTTTCAGATTGTTATAAATACTTCATAGCGTTTTATTCCAAAATTTGCTATTTTATTTTTTATTTTATTTTATTATATTTGGGGGGCTTACAGCTAAATTTACAATATAAAATAATAGCATTTACAGAAATAGGCCAATAACAAGCTCCCACATATGCAATGCTTAAGCTATTTACTGGAAATACTGAACCGTTCATTAAAGCGCATTCAAAATCACCAAACTACACTGTTTAGGGAGTGCTATGTTTTAAATAAATTGAAAACATTGCGCTGAATTTCACAATGCTTAAGCAGGGACTGAAGAAAGAAACCTCAGATATTTAAAAAAACAACGCTACCCGTGCGAAGCTGGGACGATCCACTAGTCTCATAATAAATGCAGGTGCTGGTAAGGTAAGTTACGGAAGCGTAGTAATTATACATAATTTTCCATTTTATGACCGCCATCTAATTAGTACTTTCATCAGCCGATACATAAAAGGCTACCATTATTTGACATAATGCTCACTTTTACAAATTTTGCTCATTAGATAATAGCAGCTTAATCATATCATATTCATTTATCTCCATATCTTCCATATCTCTATACAAAAATATGACTAGGAATATTTCGGACGAATATGAAATATCAAAGAAGAAGCTTCAAAATCAGTATAGAAAAAATCAATAATCTCTGCCTACTCCGTTGGGAACTTATGGCCTACTTAAATGTTAGTATAAATTTGTTTAAAATTAACCATTTATTGTAGTTTTTAGGTGGTGAATTGATGTGATAGATGCAGACTTATACCTCATAGTTTACAAATGTAAACAAATCAGCCGTGACTCTCGTGCATAGTTATAATTTTTTAGAGAATGTTATTAAGATAATAATATATATTGTGTTATATTCCTAAATAAGATTTGTAAAAAAAAAGTAGACTAAAGAGGTAGGTCACGCTCTTACTTTGTATATCATACAAAATCAATAACAGTTTAACTATAAATAGGTTTTATAACAAATTAATAAACGGTACTTTCGATTCTTGATAAATATAGTAACTGCGTAATATTTTAATGTTGCATGGCAAGACTTTTCAATTATATTGACCTAAAAAACATACGCTTTGAAATACATCAAAGATGAAGGTTGTCAATTTCCAGACACTTAATCGTACATTCAAAACTACTGAAAGCACGTCTGTCAGGTTTGAGACCAAACGTACTTCTGTAAAATTTTATTGATTTTCGAGGTTCGATGGGCGTGGTCTAATCTGTGTGAACGAGATCAAACTATTGCCACCTCGTCACATTAGAAGGAGACTCCCAAATTTTCTCAATTCACTTTGTAATAAAGCACCTACCCATTAACGGAACTATTTAAAATACGTTATAGTAAAACACTTTCTAACTAGATTACTAAGAAAACTTTTGACGCTGAAATTTTAATTTATGGTAATTGTAAAACATTTAAGTATGTAGAATGCTCTATCTTTAAGTGATGTATATTTCGATTTCATTTTAGGAAAGTTTATTTCATTTTAGTTTTCGCCGTGTAGTGTCGGCTTAGAATAGCACTACCCCGTTTCTACCGATGGGTATACGTAAGAGGCGACTACCGGTATTGGGGCTTTCAAGGGATTTTTGGGCGATGCGGTTGGAGACTCATCACCAACAACCTTTACTTTACCATCTTTTCCCCACTCAATTTTCCAAAAGTGGCTGACGAATTTCTAATTCCTAAGCTCTGGCTACCCCTTCTAGGGATTTAAAGCCGTGAGTATATGTATGCATGTATTTTAGGAAAGGAGTTGAAACAATTTCAATTTCCTCCTTTTACTAATTTCTTGTTTTGTTATGTGTGACCGCTTGGAATGGCACTAACCTTTACTTTTCGTGGGTATCGTAAGATGTATCTGAGGATTTTCGGATATTTAAGTATTTACCGACTTTGCTCTGCTTGAATGAATGATCCTGACAAATTTATCTTACTTTTCTCACATTCATTATTGTTCTCATACGTGCTATTTTATAATATTAACATACATACATATACTCACGGCTATAAATCCCTAGAAGGGGTAGCCAGAGCTAAGGAATTAGCAATTCCTCAGCCACTTTTGGAAAGATGTGTGGTCGAAAAGATGGTAAAATAAAGGTTGTTGGTGATGGGTCTCCAACCACATCGCCCAAAAAATCCCTTAATAGCCCCAATACCGTTAGTCGCCTCTTACGTACACCCACCGGAAGAAATGGGGTAGTGCTATTCTAAGCCGACACTACTCAGCTATAATATTAACTGACTTTTTAAAATTTGCCTCTTAGTTAATATTACTCGAGACGCCGCCGTTGGATTAGGGCAGCGCAGGGCCGGAAGTCTTTCGATCTCTAAGGCAGGCCTATGTCTAAAAGTGGACGTTACTTATGTAAATATCTGTCTGACTGACCCATCACAAATAATCCTTTATTTTATAATCTTTTGACCCATCAATTGTTCATATTAAATTCAGCCTCTTTTTGGCATATACAGTATTGATTAAAGGTCTTAAAAATCCTTATTTGGTCGAACCCCAATAGTTATATATAAGTAAGATGATGACAAAATAATAAATAATATAGATGTATAAAATAAATAGATATTCCGCTTCTCACATGAGTTAAAATGAGATGAAGTTGAACTTGTTGTGTAAAGTCTTAAATTAATGTATACTTCATTAAACATACATTGTATTATAGTTAAAATTAGTTAGATTAGTTTCTTGTGGAAGTTTTGTCAGATGTTGCTGCGTGTCATGACGAGATGAAAATACTTTTAGAAAATATGTATACAGTAGGGTTTAAGCACCAAAAGGTGTAGTCAGGACTTAAGAATTAGAAATACCTTACCTACTTTTGGTGTCACATACATATACTCATGACTATAAATCCCTAGAAGGGGTAGCCAGAGCTAAGTAATTAGAAATTCCTCAGCCACTTTTGGAAGTTGCGTAGAGAAAAGATGGTGATATAAAGGTTGTTGGTGATGGATCTCCAACCGCATCGCCCAAAAATCCCTCAAAAGCCCCAATACCGTTAGTCGCCTCTTACGAACACCCACTGGAAGAAAAGGTGTAGTCCTATTCTAAGCTTACACAGCACAGCTTTGGTAGTTGAGTTGGAAAAAGATTATAAATAAAGTTTGTGATTGATCTCCAGCTAAATCGCTTAACAACCACTTATAAACCCCAATACGCTTAATCAACTCAAACAGCCTCGTTAAGAAACGGCTTAGTGCTATATAAAGTCGACCTTAACGACGAGTAAAAACAATATTCTATTCTATGTCTGGCATTTTCTACCATAAATAACATTAGATTATTATGGAATATGGCGATTACGCTAGTGTCATAGTGTCATGCGTGCTTCTAAACCATGGGTCTTAAGCTAGATAGGTACTAGATAGTTTTAAATTTATTAAGGTTTACATATTAAATTAATATATTCATGAAAACCTCAGGTGGGGATTATTACTAAAAAATAAAGGATAAGTATAGGAAAGAAAAACTTTGACACCGCACTGGCGAGGATCGAACCCGCGACCTCCGGGTATACGTCCCTGTCGTTCTGCCAATTGAAAAATTGAAAATAAACAAAGGATAGAAGAATTTCGCACTGGTAACCATTGACACTGTAGCTCCATTGGCAAAGCGACGGGGGCGTATACCCGGAGGTCGCGGTTGCGATCCCCGCCGGTGTCGAAATTTTTCTTTCCTTTATTTATATTTTATTTATCTTGTAAGGTAATTGTGGTGAAAAACGTTTGTGGATATTTATTGTACGTTTTAATTGTTGTTTAGTTTTAAGTATCAAAAGTGTTATTATTTTTTGTATAATTGTAAGGAATATAAATTAAGAATATAAGTTAGCAAATTGTACAAATAAATAAAGTATGGAGGTAAATGTAACAAAACAGCATGTTAACTAAAAAATACTCAACAAAACTTATAAAACGAATTTTTATATATTCAGTTCAAATCTGCATACTTCACAATGTTAGTAAAAAGCGAGAGACTCCCCATTAACTGCAATTAGCTAAATGAGCTTTTACACGGAGGGTATCTGCAGTCACAAATTGATTGAGTACACAAAGAGAATTCGACACTGAAAAACAAGTAAAATATAGCAAAGGCTGGCACAATCACGACTCTCAAGTGCAGAAACATAAATGAAGCCATTAATTATCCACGATCCTAGATATTCTTCCAAAGCACCCTTCTCGCGTGTACCCCATACCCCCTTCACACCCTTCTATTTTTCTTCTTACTGTTAATTTGTCGAAAGTTAATTGGAGAAATATTCCAGTAAATAACTTCTGCGAATTTGCTTTTGAACGTTAAAAAGCTAATGTAGAGTTTCTTTGACGTTGTGGGTTCATTTACATCATAGTTTCTTGATGAGTTTGAAAGAAATGTTTAATTGTTTTATGGAAAAAGAATAATGAGGAAGTATTCACGCCCAGCATACTGCTTGCGGGGTAATACGAGTATCAAAGATGTCAATTCAAAAACTTATATTGGGAATAAGTGAATCGAACCCAATAATGATTGAAAGTACTTCATAATATATATTTAAATCGATATTTATGTTTGGCATAAAGAGTTGTTGATGTTTTTAGAATAAATGATTAAAAACCAACTGTTTTATTCATTAATTAATTCAAGAAATCATAATTATTTATCCTAAACTTTAGCAAGTTGTTTTAGCTTGGTTTCAAATTAATAATGGTAAAATCAATTATCTATATCTAATCCAACAGATAAATTCAACGGCTGACATGGCCATGCATAACTGGTAAGAAAACCAATCGATTGGCTTCTTGAGATAATGATAGTAAAAGACTATCGTAATGGATAAATTTAGTTTAGGTAAACTCACGACTATAAATCCATTGAGGATTATACAGTAATTCAAAATAAACAATCTCTCAGTCTCTCTTTTTGGAAGTTAAGTGAGAACAAAAATAAGGGATGAATAGTGTTGGACCTTATCCACCCACAGCTCATAAATCAACTCAACTCGGAAATAAATAGATAAATACGATTTTAACCGACACTAAACAGCAATTAATATATGATTTTTCATAAATAAGAAATAAATTCTAAATGTCACATCATATTCGTCTATCTATCTCGCAAGCATATTCTCATTTGCAGGTGATGCAGCGCATTTCAAGTAAAAGTTAACGGAGTTTGAGTGACAGAAGACAGGTAAGGCATTGTTCACAAAAACAATGGGTGACCTCTGTCGCGTCATTAACTTATTCTGCCGACCGCACCGCTATACAAATCTGGAATGATGCAAATTCGCCTTAAAGCAAATTGCTTGAATCCCGTTAAATGTAAAATTATCTACTACTGCATTATGATGAAAATATAATAGGTGTCTTTGTTGTAGTAGGTGTTTACGGTACAAGCATGCATAGATGAATAAACAGTATAACCCCCTTAACAGACTCATTTGTGTAGACATACATACATACATATACTCACGGCTATAAATCCCTAGAAGGGGTAGCCAGAGCTAACGAATTAGAAATTCCTCAGCCACTTTTGGAAGTTGCGTGGGGAAAAGATGGTAAAATAAAGGTTGTTGGTGATGGGTCACCAACTGCATCGCTCAAAAATCCCTTAAAAAGCCCCAATACCGTTAGTCGCCTCTTACGTACACCCACCGGAAGAAAGGTTGTAGTGCTATTCTAAGCCGACACTACACAGCAACATTTGTGTAGAGTTGCTTGCTATACTGATATAAATATCAGTTAAGTCAATAAACAATTATTGTAATCTTTTTTTTCCACTCATCTCCTGCAAGAATTTCTTATTCTGGAGCTCTGGCTACCGCTTTAAGGGATTTACAGCCGTGAGTATATGTAAGCACGTAATCTTTACTATTTTTCACTTACTTTAACACACTATCTTATTAGGGGTACATACAGGTGTGATCGGGTTTAGGTTTTATCTTTTTATTTTATTAGTTATGTTGTAAACTTATAGTACAATTCACTTAATTGATAATAAATAAAATTTAACTTAGCAACACCATGAATAAATAGAGCATCGGCCAAACAGAAACGCTTTTAGTGGTCTTTTCGCATCCCTGAGTAATTAAGAGAAAATATAGCTTCACGGGCAAAATGTCGAATTTTCAAATAAAGCTGTTAGTTTCCCCGAACAAACCGACCGCTCATTTATAAAACTGGTCATAGAAAATCGCTACAATTATTTACAAACACGTGTTTAACAAATGTTACACATAAATATGTATGACTGATTTTTTTATATAAAACATCATCAACGGAAGGACTTCAAATTTGATGATAATTAATCATATTTTTTACAGGTTGTCACTTTTCTTAGTGCGATATTGAACAGTACACGTGCTTTGCAAATGGGCCGTAGCAAAAACGAAAAGTTGATGAGTTATTACCGATATCGACCGGTGCCATATGTTGGACGATAATTAATGGGAAACATTTAAGATATTTCAATAATTTAAGAAATGCTTTTTAGTAATTTGTCACTTTACATTATCGTGATCATATCACTTTGAGAAAAAAATAACGTTAGCTCACTTGGGTAACTGTAACTTGTAATACTGGGGAAGAAATGTGTTACTGCTATTCTAAACCTACACTAAAATTATGTAATGATTGAGCTATATCATTTTCTAACCTAGTTTTGCTCCAGAGAGTCTATAACAGTTATACAATTCACAGTAATCATTAGCAATATCGAGAAATGGACGCGTGTTCGTAACAGAGTCCTTTGAGAAGTGATCACGTGGACTCTAGAAAACGTGGCCCAGTCACGAGGGTAAGTTACATATTGCTTTGAAATCTAGAAAGCTATTTATTAGTTATGGAATAGGCTTTGTATTGGTATTTACTTGTAATATATACTACGTCTCGTCTACTTTTTTTCGGTTTGTGAGGGTTTCCTTAATATATGCAAAATATAATAAGGTAAAATATAGTGTTAGTTTAAATTAATATTAACGAAAACATATATTCAAACAAACGATGGAAATCGTTGGTTTTGCAAGTGTATCAATGTATTTTTGGTGTGTGACTCGTCTGTTTGTTTGTTTGAAACTCAGTTGTAAGTTGTTTTTTATACAGCAGCGGATAAACGTGTTCTTTATTTCTTTCTTTTTCTTGCAATTCTTTTGGCTTCTATTTTTATAATTTACATATTATTATTTTATAAGGATATTTTTGTTTTTAGAGTGATCTAACCATGAATCAAAACGAAGCATTTGTAAGAAAACTTGCCTACATTGGCTTATCTACAATATGTTGGCTCATACACAATCGCTGTAGCTAAGCCTCCTGCCATCCAAACTTGGCATCAGTATCGAAGCAGACAATTTGGGTCCCGTCCGAGATACCTACCCTGGCATTATTGGATTGTCATAATTCTAACTGACGTGCATTGGCCTTAACGTAGTCTTAGTCAACTTGTTTTGATATTAGATGTGCGACACGCCACACGATGCGCGATGGTAAAAACATTGTTTTTAGATGCTTTAGACCAATAATACGCTATTGTCGATATATGCGACAGTATCAAAGTCCGAGCCAGGTACCATTTCATCAATTAAGGGCACATGTTTGTTATAAGTTTATACACGTTTTTGTTTTACATACATACAAATACTCACGGCTATAAATCCTAAGAAGGAGTAGCCAGAGCTAAGGAATTAGTTTTTTTTTATAACATTTTTAATTTGTTTTGATTTGTTTATAGTATTTTCTAAGATTTTCACGATTGCACATTATTTGATTTGTTTATATTATTATTTTTAGTTTTTGTCCTCACGAGGAGAATTCAATAGGGATTTTAAGTCTGATATTGCAATTGCTCTTCTAATGTACCAGCGGAGCTGTACCACCGTCTTTTAGTAATCAATAAGGTTTTCATTATTAAGTGTACCCTCAGTATTTTTCATATAGGTTGTGTAATATATCCGTATATAGTTATAAAAAAATGAATTATAAGAAAGTGAAGTCACATAAATATTGTATTCGTAGAATAGTTGTAGATATCTTATTGTAATACGAATCATGATTAAACATTATTTTATAGGGTTTTAAATTAAACCGGATCACTGCAAAATAAAAGATTTGATGTTTAATAATCCCCTACACCGCTTTTTTGGTTGAGTGATTAATCTGGTTTGCTGTGTACTGTCGACTGAGAATGTCATTACCCCTTTCTACGCACTGGTATTGAACAAGTGACTAAGGGTATGGGTCGGGGCTACTTAAGTTGTTTTTGGGCGATGTTTTTGGAGACCCATCACCAACAATAATTTATCACTACCATCTTGTCCCCTATCAACTTCAATGTGGCTGAAACTTTTCTAGCTCTGAAGTTCTGACTACCCCGTTTTGGGATTTATGGTTGTAAGTATATGTATGTATCTTTTTATTTCTGTAAGCCTCTTTCTTGCCCGAAAGCCTGTGACGCGATGAGTTTAGCTAGATATTTGGTTCAGGTATCGTTTTGTACAGTTCGCGGCCGTGGTGTGCACAAAATGTATAGTTAATCAGGCAGGAGGAAATTTTACAGTGAAGAGTAAATTAAAACCCCATTGCAGAGTAAAGCGCAAAGTACTATTTAATCTTCAGCGGCTAGACTCAAGAATCAAACGTTCACGCTGTGTATCCCCGAAGTGTTTGGTAGAGGTACTAATACTTCTGAATATCACCTGAAGTCGTCACCGTCGGCACCTAGCTATCTCTAAAAAAGTAATAATTATTTAGCAAGATTTCTTAAAAAGTTTTTTCTGTCGCTTGTCGTGTAGCACATCGTTTATCTCTAAGTGAATCCATTTCAAGTCAAAAGTAAGTAGGAACTTGATACTCTACGCGCCAACTTACAAGTTTCCGAGAAATTCACTCTGATTTGAAAAGTTATTGTTTCCCAGATAATCACCTACTTACAAAGACCCCCGCAGTTAGATGTCTTATTCTGGAATTATCCAACTGTTGTTTATCAAGTAACTAGAGTTAATAATGATGATGAGAACGTTGTAGGTAAAATAGTTGATTTGATTTGGTGATAATGTCTGAAAAAACTGTATGCGGCAAAATGCAAATTATAATAATTAATAAATAAATGATTCTTATAGGTCAGGTCCTAGTATGGATGTTATTTACCACAAAATTGCAAATAAAACGTTGTAATGTTAATATGTTTTTTAATTTCATTTTTATTAGTGTTGTAAGTGGCGACTAAGAGTTTTCAGGCTTTTTAAGACATTGTTTCGCAATATGCTGCGAACACATTTCCAACAATCTCTATGGTGATGTAATGGTAAATCTCTTCCCTACTCTACTTGCTCGGTCACCCTTTTGTGGGATTTAAACCAAAATGAAGGTATTATCTAAAGCCTTAAATCAACTCTGTAAGTGTGTATTGAAGGTTTAGTTAATCGCTAACATTTATATTTTGGCTTTTGTTGAAACGAGGCCACTGAGGATTCGGGGTTTTAGGAAATAGTTGGGGGGATATGCCCTTTATTTTATCATATTTACTACTCAACATAACATAACATAAACGTTCACGCCGCATATCCCTGAAGGGGTTGGCAGAGGTACTTATACTTCTGAACATCACGTGACTTTGTCACCTGGTGTTCAGAGTACTCAACTTCCAGAAATTACTTTGAAATTGCTAATTCTAAAACTCTGGCTCCTATTTTGATATTATTTGCCTTAAGTAAAGGTATAGTCTCTCAAAGCCTTAAAAACCAAGAGTAAAACTAAAACAGTTTCATTTACACGATAACAACGTAACAACTCAGCGAGATACTCAGTTTTATTCATGCTGCTTCGTAATGTTTATTATACTGATAGTGTAGATGACGTCCTCGCCATTCATCCTCTGGGTGTGGGAAACTGTGCACATTATTTGCTTCCACCCAATGCTGCTCGATGGCGAATAAAAAGATGCATTGGACAATGTTGGATGTCGCTAAGCAGACAGGATGCGAACTAACTGCGAATGTGTTTCGCAAATTGGAATTGGTTTCCTATATTGTTGCATTTTTACAAAAGATTGACTCTCGTATTGATTGTGCTGTGAATGCGTAGAATACTTGCTGTGTATTGTTGGAAATTTTACTGTGAGCATACTTTAGTTTTAACTGAAATTGCGGATAGGTTTACATAATTTGGAGAATTAAATATGCGTTAGCTCAGCTAGATGGTAGGCGATAGAAGGAAATATGGTGTTCTAAAGGATCAAATGTTTCTACCTCTAGTCACAAGGACCGGTGATAATTTAATAACACATAATAGCCTCATTGCTTCTATAATACTTCCAAGATGATACGGAGAAGTGTTATTTTTAACTAATACAATATGGTCATATACATTATGTCATAGATACATTGGACAATGTTGGATGGTGCTAAGCATACAGGATGCGGCCTAACTGCGAATGTAAACGCAAATTGGATTTGGTTTCCCATATTGTTGCATTTTTGCACACGTGATTAATATGCTATCGTCCAAAATTTTATTATGTATAGCAATACATACACATACGCACGGCTATAAATATGTAAAAGAGTAAGCTAGAGCTTTAGAATTATAAATTATGTCGCCACTTTTAGAAATAAAGTGCAATAATAGAAGGTTAAATAGAAGACTGCGTCTTAGTAACTTCATTAAATATGGATAAAATAGTCTACAAGGATCACTAAACATTAAAAACACTTTTAAATTTGGTTTAAGTTTATGAAATTCAGCGGATGTCGATTGGGCTGCGCTGAAATTACCCAGTTTTATAAAGGATTCAGTTTATATGTTTTGCATGAATACGGTTTTATTTGCTTTAATGTTTAGTTACTTTACAATGAGCTGCAATTCTAAATAAATATAATGGCGTTGTTGATTCTACTCATTAAAAATAATCAAAAAGCCATCCACAAACACCCTATAAACTGAGATGTTATCAACACAACCAAAAAAACGCATAAAAAGTTGTAGCAACTCAAACACGAGCCTATAAACCTGTAAGTTAACACCTAGTCTTAATAAAATCGTAAGTGTAACTGTATAACTGAACCAGCATTTCCTAGGGGCATATTTCACGGGTGCGTATAGGCGCGATTACCATACAAATGACGGCGGAGCTATTCGGATGGCGGGGGTTGGGGTGACGAACTATTTAAGCTAGTGCACTCTGTATTAAGGAACAGACGCTTTTTAGAAGAATGAAGATTGTTCTTTTTCAGATTAATTGTTTATTTTGAAGGCTATCTCTACCCTTCTTTAAGGTTTATAGTTGTGAGCGCACCAAAACAAATACAATAAATACTGCAAAACCATTATGAGTTAAGACAAGAATATTATTATTCTATTTTACCACATGAAAGAAGTAGAAGAATTTTAAGTGAGTTTGACATATTACGAGTCATTGAGGTGATTATATTACCATTAAACGTTGTTTAATAAATTAAAGACCGCGACCAGACTTTTGTTCAATAATCTTCGCAAATTACTAACTTTACGTTAGTTTATTGTAGACCCATGAACGAAACAAGAATATGAAAATACAAAGTAGAAGCTAAACGAGTACCTAGCCTTAAACACTTGCTAGATGCTGTACGCCCATTAATTTAATAGCGCGTTTTCTTTGCCACCGCGAAGCTATTAACCAACTCAGTCTGGGACTAATTCGAGCGAAGTAACTGCGGGCTGAGGCTTCCAAGGTTCAAACCAGCCCTGATTTACGTACCAGCTAAATGATCATTAAGCTTAGAAATGATTTTATTGCGCTGAAAACGGTAAGGATGGATTTTGTTGCGGTTTCATAAGTTTTAGCTTATTTGCTGGGAATTATTGATGTTTTTGAGTGTACGATTACTATGGCTTTTTTGTTTATTCTATTATTTTATTTTACATTGTTCGGAAAACTCACAGCAACTTTAACATATATAAGTATAAATCATAACATTTCTATAAGCCAATTAAGAGTTTTCACAAATATTTACCAAAATAAATATTGTAAAACATTGAGTTTGTAACACACTCGGTAATTGAAACTAAATATATATAAATAAGTATGTATATGTACACCAAAAGTTACACTAGCTTTCAAATATAATATTTTGTGGGGTGTAATGAGATAAATATGTTAAACGAGAGCCAACTTCATCAACAAATGCATGGTAACCAAATTTTAAGTGGTTTGGAGCGGTATCTTTTAGAAAACTATGTTTACTACAATGATTGATGTTGACAATTCGCTTTCGCATAATCAAAGGATTACTGAAAAAGCCCTTAATCTCTTTTGCATTATTGATTAGGGAAGTGTTTCTCAAAACCAACAACACATAGTATCTTTAGTAGTAAAATACAAACGGTTGCAAGAATAAAAATTCTAAGTACTTATCCTCTATACCCCGGTGTGCGGAATTTTCGCGTGATGATGGGCAAATATCACCCTTTTGTAACTACGCAATGATGACTCAGTATAAACTCAACCACGCGGGTTTCCTCACGATATTTTCCCTCAGTTATATTAACACTGCCATATAAAACTAACATATTACTTAAGTATAGGTTGAGCTCAGTCTTACTAAAGAATTTAACTTATGTTAAAGAATGATAAGATGAAATAAAACTAAATAAAATTACCGAGATACTAAGTAAAAAAAAATACTTTATCGCCATAAGTAAAAAGCATGGGAGGGCATTATTATAGAAAACTTCCTTTTTTAAGTTAAAGACTCAAGATCTAAGTTACGTGCATAATTTAATCCTTCTTAAACTGTTTTTACTTAAATACGTGTCGTGTAGTGCCGGCTCAGAATGTCACTACCCCTTCTTACCCACGGGTGTCGTGAAAGTGGAGCTTTTTAAGTGGTTTTTAGGCGATGCTGTTGGAGACCCATCACCAACGATACTTTATTTGTACCATTTGTCCCCTATTAACTTCCAAATGTGGCTGAGGAATTTTCTAGCTCTGAAGTTCTGGTTCCCCCTTCTTGGGATTTATGGCCGTGAGTATATATGCATGTACGTACTTTAATACTATTTAGATCATTTATAAACTGAAAATATTTTTTTTTATAATTGTAGCTGCTGAGAAAATATATCGTTACATTTAAATGCTCGAGCAAATTTTTAAATCCAGCCGCTATGTTGAATAGACTCATTCAATGAAAATTAAATTATAAAACAATCCGCGAAGAAAAATACAAACAAGAAAAGAGACTATAAAACAAAGCAAATTTTACTGCAGAGCGTCAGTTAATTGCATAAAGGCAAAGACAAGATTAAAAACTTACACAAAAGTGTTTATGGAAATTAATTAGATTGTCGCCTCACCTCCGGCGGATGAGAAGTTTCCGAAACAGATATTATTGCACTTATTATTGTTTTGATAATGACTTTGAGTTTCAGTTTTTTTTTATGTATCAAATATATAAATGGTATTGATTCTTAGAAATCTCACACACAATTTTGACACTCCGTCAGTGGGTACAGAAATTATGTTTCCCTAGATTGGCAACAAATTACAAAAACAAACTGCATGTACATACAAATAACAAATTACATGCAAAATTATGCCTGTTTTAATAATGGACGGTATTCCATTCACAATACTTCTTACAATTGAAGCCAAAACTCTTTCCGAATTACTTTTTGATTTAAAACTAAAGGTTTTTACAAGTGACTCATATTTCAGTTGAACAACCATACTTGTTAGAAAACAAAAAAAACGGTCATCTATTCGTATTTTAGTTTTTAAGTAATTCATTGACATATATACATAAATATTCTCACAGCTATAAATACCTACAAGGGGTAGCCAGAGCTTCAGAATATTCAATTACTCAGCCACTTTTGGAAGTTAAGGGGCAAAAGATGGTAAAATAAAGTTTTTGGTGAAAAAATCCCTTAAGAAGCCCTAAGTTGAGTATTACTTACCATAAAATGGAGTAGTGCTATTCTCAACCAACAATATACAGCAGATAATTCAAAGACATATATTTAATTGTATACAATTAGTCACGTATATAATACCGAAATGAAACAGCTTTAATTTCATACTGTATAATCCCTTGAGTAATGCAAGCTTTGAAGATAGAAAAGGATACAAAAATCTGTGTAGTGTAAAATATCTTAATCTGTGATGTACAATATAGAGTTTTTATTCTATTCTATTAATTTTATGATTTATGATGTATGTGCTAAAATTGTGTAAAACTAGAAACCCTTCACAGTCTTTTTTTTCATTATTTGTTCTCACATACATACATATACTCACGGCTATAAATCCCTAGATGGGGTAGCCAGAGCTAAGGAATTAGAAATTCCTGAGCCACTTTTGGAAAGTTAAGTGGGGAAAAGTTGGTAAAATAAAGGTTGTTGGTGATAGGTCTCCAACCGCATCGCCCAAAAATCCCTTAAAAGCCCCAATACCGTTAGTCGGCTCTTACGTACGTACGTACGTAAGCCGACACTACACAGCAATGTTTGTTCTCACGTTTTTCCAAAAGTTAATAAAGTAGGTATAAGGTTAGTCCTATGTACCAATTTTTGGATTTGTAGGGGAGACGATAAAACTACATCCAAACCCATAAATTCACAACACGATAACATTTTTTTTCGATGTTTTCATTTTTCGACTGTAAGAATCAACTCTAACTAATGGTTTTCTCATTATATTGTCTCAGTGAATTCTCGTCGACAGTCTATTCCTATAATATTGATTAAAACTTTATCAAAGGACACTTCTACGATTCACAGTTAATTCCATCACACTCTTTATTCCCGATAAGACGGACTCGCAATCCAGCTCTTGTGGGAATGAAATTAAAAGTTGGAGAATGGTCGATGAAGTTGCTTGGAGCGTCCTTTATCTACCTGGATCTTAACTCGTAGGACTGCATGCTAGGAACCTATTAAATATTGGATTCTCTGCAGCTTTACTTTTTTCTTGCATTGTTTATACTGGGCCAAAACTTTTAGGTTCTATCATGATTGTGTATTTTTTTCGTTAGATTTATCAAGTTTCTGAACAGTGAGGGAAAATATCGTGATGACACTCACACGGCTGAGTTGTACTTAGTTAGGTGACAGTGTATTCGTTTAAAACGGTGGTAGGTCGCCTCACCTCCGGCGGATGAGAAGTTTCCGAAACAGATTGTATTGCACTTATTATTTTGGTAATTACTTTGATACTTTTGTTAATGTATTTTTTAAAATTAATATCTAGTAAATGTTTTTTACAAATCTTACATTATGACGACCACGGAGGACACACCTGTATCTATGTGCTCAAATAGGCAGGCGTCCGAAGTATGAAGAATAAAAAAGCATGTATGAAAATGCCGCTATCACATGAATACACTGTCCACGTAAAACATGGTTACTCTGAACACCAGGTGACAATATTACTGTTACTCTTTTCGGGATTTACTATGTGAACCTTAAGTTTCTGTTTTATTTTAATTGTGTTTTGTAAAAAAACATATTTAAGCGTTAACTAAAGAAATAAATAGCGCCATCTCGCTTTGCTTTATAATAATTATCCACATCATCATACCTTGATCGATTGTCTCTGCCTACCCCAATGGAACTAATGGCGTGAGTATATGTTATGTTATGTTCATCACACGAATTACTAAAATAATCTGAAATTCTAATTTGGATGTAGCCTATGACTATAATCAATTATTTTGTAGATGAACTTTCTACAATTGCCATCTAAAATAAATTATTAGTTGAGTAGTTAATAGTAGTCGATAAATCCATACTTTATTGGAGTCTACTTTAAAAATATTTATAGCAAAATTTTACTACTTAGTCGCCAAATATGACTGCGATCGTTTTACTGCACATAAATTTGACTGAAATATAAACCAGACTAAACAAAAATGCGACCCTGTCATTTTTCAGAAAGTATTGTCTTTTACATTGGTAAGTGGTTTGAAATAATAGTTCTGATAAATCTTAATGATACATCAGTTACCGTGTTCATTTAAAATGTTTATAAAAACGTCAACCGAAATGATCTATAAGTCGAATTATAGCTCATTAAATCCATTAGCTTTAATAACGAATCCGCGCTGTTTCAATTCTATAAGATTTCTCTAAAATCGCATTTCATTATTTAAATTATGTGATTTGTTGTTTTCTGGACTAAATACTTAAGTCAGCTGTTGCCCCAAACAAAAAAACTCAAATAAATTGTTCAAGGTTATACAGAATAGAACTAAACAAAAAACATTAAGTTCTTTTTCTGTGTTTTATATCTTTACAGAAGGATATTACTTAGTTCCCATTGGGGTACTCGTAATTAAACATTATCGATTGCCACTTTAAGTAAGATTCTGAGAAACCCCTCAAGCTTCGTTTACATTCACCAATCGTTTCATAAAATATCTAAAATAATGTATGATAATAGGTCATAGATACAGAAACATTTACTGACCAATACTTGCAGAGAATTGTTGATCATGGTCAGTCACACCGAGATAAAGCTAGAATTTGCTATCAGTTATATCTTGACCTCTAGAGAAGTCTAGATTTCTAGAGTAAATAGTACTTATTCTTAATATGATTTCTTCTTTTAGGGATTTTTCATAAAGGCAACTTAGAGTTTTGGGAATTCTAAGTGATTGTTTGTTTGATTTGGCTGGCGACCCACCATCAACTATCCCTTAGTTTAAAATATTTTCTCTAAAGAAAATCCAAAAGTGTGAGTTCAAAATATCATGGCTATATTAAATACTGCTTACACATTTTAATTAATTATGCTTCGCAGTCATAATCGGGTTTTGTAAATTCAAATTTTTGAACAAAATTTCTATTGGGGACAACCTATAAAATGTGCCAAGTACAATTTCAAATGTATGAGACAATTTAGTAAACAAGTTATATTTATCGGACATAGGGCAAAGTGTGTAGGGTCTGCAAAGGTCGCGACCAGTTAGTTGCGCCTTTAAGATTAGAGGCCACCACACTTTGCGGTTCTGTTTTCTGCAATATCAATTTACGATTTCTACTCTAGTTAACTACGTACCCCGTAAACTGATTTTCTGAGATAACTTTCCATTTTAATAACTCATCTGTAAAGTGTCTATGAAAATTGTGAATATTGATTATCTTTGGAGAGTTTAAGACCAACTGATTGGGTATAATTTAAATCAGTTTTTATGTGTACATGTTACGGGTGTCCTTTAGTAAGTTGTGTGTGTAGTTTATTTATCCAGTTTGATGACAGTGAGAGAAAAAATCGTGAAAAAAACGCATATAGCTGAGATTTACTTATTAACGACACAGTGTATTCGGCAATCAACATGCCCAATATCACGTGCATGCACTATCCAATGAAAACCTGGCTACTTAGGCACAAGGGCAAGAATATCACGCATTATTACCCTTTGGAAATATTATGGCATGAACTTTAAATTTGATACAACATGCAAACAAGATATACTAAGGTTTTTAAAATCTCAAACTTATTCGTTCACGGAGTTGGCAGAGGAACTAATACTTCTGAACATTAAGTGACTTGTCACCTGGTTTTAGAGTACCTACTGATAGGGGGCAGTCCTATCCCCGTTTGTACCGGTGTACTGTCACATGACGAAGTCCAACTCAGCCATGTTGATTTCTTCACCAACGTGGTGGTGATGGATCACCGTTAACAACAACAAAAAATTTACCACACAAACCGGTGTTGACACGACCCGGGATTTGAACTCTCATCATTTGCATGACAAGTGGTGTTCTACCCACTGAGCTATTATGGTTGTGAAGTTTTTAATTGCTTTTAAATAGTACTGAATTACAACAAAATGTGATACACAAATGAAAATATTCAGTTTAAATACTTTAAATGTTCTAAAAGCGTTTTATTCGTGGCGTTTCAAATAAAAGCCAAGAAAACTAATAAATTTGTTAACAATTAGATCGTTTAGTTTACAAACTAATTGACTGGTAAATATATTTAAACTGGGTTCATTTAAACGAGTTCATGACAGACTGGCGGGCGCGTGTTCTGTTTATTTTCATTTCGGCCCAATACGTGGAAACAATCCAGAATTATCCAAAGATCCTTTATGTTCTTCACGGTCATAGCTTGTTGAATACGTTTTTAACATAAGCTAAAATACTATAAAGTTATTTTAGTCTGATGTTAAATCAGTGGAAAGCTATTTTTGGTTGAATCTTAAAAATAGTAAATAAGTAAATAAATATATGCGTCTAGCACTTCTTACTTTTTTATACATACATACATACATATACTCACGGCTATAACTCCCTTGAAGGGGTAGCCAGAGCTAAGGAATTCGAAATTCCTCAGCCACTTTTGGAAGTTGCGTAGGGGAAAAGATGGTGAAATAAAGGTTTTTGGTGATGTAATAATACCGTTAGTCGCCTTTTACGTACACCCACCGGAAGAAATGGGGTAGTGCTATTCTAAGCCGACACTACGCAGCAATAAAATTACTTTTTTATATTAATTGATTTTCATATGAAATGCGAATCAATGTTATGTTCAGTTCGCGTAAATATAAATAAAATTATTATGTTTGTGGCACCAAAAATCAATTCAATTCGTATCGCTGAAAAACTTCTAACAAAACAAAATTTTAAACTCTCATCTGCGAATAAAAACTAATTTAACTCTAAAATAAATTAATAATAATTCTTTCCAAACAAGAATGAACAGAATGGCACGTCTGAAATAAATCTTTATAGTTCCGACATATTATTTGTGAGAAAATTATTTGCATAATATTTAATTTTGTAGACAGCTCAAGGTAAGAGGAACCGTATTTTAGAAGGGATCATTAAACTTACGAGAAGCTAACTAACCTGAACTTGACCACGCTTTGATCTTAAATTTTCTGTGAAACAAATATTTTATAATTTTCATATTACAAGAAAGATATTCGGATTTAAACTGTTGACATATCGATTTCTGTCGCATAAATAAGCCAGACTCTAGATCTTAATGGATTTTTAAATATGACACAAATATTACAACAATTCCTTTTGATATATATTTCGATGGCATAGCTTAGCTGGATTATTTTTGTATTCGTCTCACGCATTTGACACAGACACGAAAATTGTTTTAACAAAGATTGTCATCTGCAAACGTAATATTTGAAATGTATCTTTTTGAAATAAATTTGTAGTTTTAATGCAAATAAAATGTTAAAAATTCTGAAACTGAAAATTTCATAATGTAGACACACATACATACACTCACCGCCATAAATTCCTGAAGGGGTAGAGAAGGGCTTTAGAGCTAGAAACTTCTCAGCCACATTTGGAATTTGATACGGGACAAGATGGTAGAAATAAATTAGAAATAAATTATCGTTGGTGATGGGCCTCCAACAATACTTTATTGTGGGTGGGTAGAAAGGGGTAGTGACATTCTAAGCCAGCAATCCAGTAAGCCGGCAATCATAACCCTTCGCTTTGGCTTTACCGAACCAAGACGTGAGTGGAAAAGTATTGTAAAATAAATTTTGTTAGTTCCACTTACAAAGGCCCAATAACGATACCCACGAAAAGAAATGGGTCAGTGCTATACGAAGCCGAAACTAAACAGCTGTGTAGTAAATGCATATCGTTCCAAACTTAGCAAAAGTAGGTTTAAAAAAATCCAACACTTTTAATCCGTATTCCTAGAAAGATATGAGCGCGCAAAGTGTAATTTCACGGTGTATAAACTGCAACAAACGCATCTCTATGTACCAGTCGTGTCATTGTTATACTAAAACATGCATCGTTGCACTTACTTACGGGAATCAAAGAAATCTCATGCATTTCTTGATGCAGATATTACACAAAGAATGTAAAATATTCCAGAAATATTGTAAAGGTTATAGTTTTAAAAATATACGTTTCCTTTTATTCGCAGATCGATATCGTTTGCCAGTAACGTAAAGTCTCCAGGAGGCGATCAATTATCTCTGTCTACCCAAATTAGTGGCTTGGCGATAAGTTAGTGTTTAATAATGTCTAAGAACCAATAACTAAACAGTTTCAATACTTAACTTTAATAGTTTGAACAAGAACTTGTGAAGTTAGTTACAAATCCATGTAAATGTTCTCTCGACCACAACCGCATATACTTCGCACGTTTTTGTCACTTGAGTGCATTACGACTGCTATACAAACACACATCGGCTTAAGCGTAAAATGGTCATGGTTTAAACCTTGTACGTTTGCGAAACAGATTCAGGAAACCATTGTAATAATCCTCACATGAGGTTTTCATGAACAAAAAGATTTAAAATATTGTGTTTTTAATGATCAGTGGGTGACAGTTCTATGGTATTTGATACTATTACAGCCAGTGTTCATATGACCACACAGGACTCAAGCATACCCTAAATAGAGTAATTTTTACTTAGAAGACAAGCTGATCTAGCATTGTCTTGCTTCGACAAACATATTAAGGTACTTCTAGAAGAACGGTGTCCTGTTAGATACATACATATAGTCTCGTCATTAGTTCCCACTTGGGCAACAATATTTTTATTGATTTCATAAGCTATTTCCATTTTTTATATCTTTATATATCTATAATCTGTCATACCATGCTTTAGTGTGATACATTCATATTTTTTCGTATACACTGTAGAAAAATACATACATACATATATTCACGACTGTAAATCCCTAGAAGGGGTAGCCAGAGCTAAGGAATTAGAAATTCCACAGCCACTTTTGGAAATGTGAGTGGGGAAAAGAGGTAAAATAAAGGTTATTGGTGATGGGTCTCAAACCGCATCGCCAAAAAATCCCTTAAAAGCCCCAATACCGTTAGTCGCCTCTTACGTACACCCATCGGTAGAAACGGGGTAGTGCTATTCTAAGCCGACACTACACGGCGAAAAATATTCATTTTTAAAAACATGTAATTCGTGAGTACGCAGCATAAAAACGCAAAGCCTGTATAAACAAAGTTTACTGGCTGATATGATAAGCCACCCGTTACTAAAATGTATTTATATCACCTTAGGAACCTTATATATTTAAAAAAAACTTCAGCCCAACTATCAAACCTTAAGTGCTGAGTTAAAAACGGTTTTAAAGCAGATAAAATTGCGTTCTTAATTATAAGTTGTAAAATTGTGGTTAGCCGAGAGAATGTGTACTCATTAGTGGAAACATAACGTCGTCTCATTGCCAACATATGAAAGTTTTAATCAGCACTTAGCGGATGTCGAGGACCTGAAATAGGGGATGGAGGGGTGTCGATGAGATTGGGGGCCTTCCCATGTGATTAATAATTAAATGAAGCTATTCCTTCAACCTTATTTAAGCGTTTATTGATGATTATTCAGTTTTATTCTAATATTATGTTTGTACGTTATAGTCAGCAGACAATGTATATTATAATAGCGGAATCTTAGCGGAATGGCCACCTTTATACTGTTAAAAAGATTAATCTCAATGAATATCTGAGTTATGCTAATCTGTTCACAATCATTGTACTTTAATTTTCCGTTTATATTAATATACGAGTATATTGAATCCAGAAGAATTTTATAAGTATTTTGTTAGCTATAAAAGCTCAAATCTCCACTATTCGATAATTTTATCCCAGTAGTCTCGTCATTGTTGTATAACCTAACACATCATAATCGGAGAACGTAGAATATTATTTCTTAATCCCAAAATAACCTACATTATATATATAACCCTACCAAATAAAAAAGTAGGAACAACAACGCAACATCACATAGGAACGAACCACTTGGTCGCTGATTAGCGAGTGCCAGGCTTAGCCAGCTGGCACTGGCATCGAGTCCTACGGCCAAACAGCCGCCTCAGCACGCCTCAATAGCCCGATTGTCCAATTAACTTCATTCATATTATATGGTCACCCCCTACGCCTACTGTGCGTCTGTTTCAGTTAACATGAATTCGGTACTGGGATGTTTTCAGTGGCGCTGGATAAAGTAATATAGATTTACAGTAGTGTACGTACGAAAATTGATAAGTTGGTTTTAGATTGGATTCAGAAATAATTTTGTGTTGGAATAAGCTAAATTATTATTATTAACAAAGTGATTTTTTTATATTCATCTACGTAATAATCCTTAAGTTTATTTACCTTTAAATCCAAAGTTTGCCTGACAGGGACCGCTCTTCCGCAATAAGACCGCCCATCGTACATGTTTCCAAAACTGACAAATTCTGATAACACACATTCTTAGCTACGAGTGTGTCACCGATTATCCAATTAACTTCATTCATATTATATCGTAACCTCTACACCCACTGTGCGTCTGCTTTGTTCAACATAAATTAGGTATTATGATGTTTCTTTAGCTTACTTTTTGAAACAAGTCCGATAAAAACGAAATTTAATTATTACTTGTTACACTGTTTTTTGAATATCTTACAGTCATAAAGAGATTGATAGATACAAATATATGTATATTTTTAAAAATTATATAGAAATTAAAATAGACAATAAGTTTTTACGAATTTGATCTATGATATAATAATTTAATTCCATTAGAAGATATAAAATAAATTAAAGTTTTCACAAAGTCAGTATGAACAAGTGATAACAAATTTATCATATTAGCAGGCTATTGGGATATTTGTTCATCGGGAAAGTTTCGGAAGGATAAAGTCTCATAGAGTAGAAAAATCTTAAGTCAAGTTGTGAATCTTGGACATAGATTTAGTGACTTGACTACAGATTTTTCATTGAATATTTATTAAACATTACTTGCTTTTTGGGTTGACCTTAAGTGAGAAGCTTACAAGCATCATTTCGAATGTTCTAACAGATATGCACATCTTACAGTTTTTCTTAAGTCGTATTTAATTAATAATAATCTGGGATATAACGAATATATTCATCTAGATAGTAAACTCTAAGGTTAAAAAAAATCACAATGTATTTGTAGAAAGCAGTAAAATTTAATTAGCCACGCAAAAAGTTAATTAAAATCTGAACGAGACGAAATGACTTTATTCTTTGGGATAATAAATATATACAAAATATTCGTAAGAAAATTGTTGGATAATACATGGTTATTGAAACTAAAGCCAAGAAAAAAATTTCAAAACTGAGGGTTTTTTTTTCAATATCATTATTTTGATATATTTCTAACTGTGTAGTGTATGCGTCTATCTATAAGGATAATTTTGCATTATTACTCGTACTAATTGAAATGCATACAGAGTTTGGGTCCGTCCGCTAATAGTTTCGTCGCGACGAATTGCCTCATTTCAATATTTAAATATTCAATACACTATTTGCGGGTATTGCAAATCTACGTATTTATACGAATTCAGATTTTCGGTTTATATTTAAGTTGACTTTGTAAATTATACCTAGTGCAGTATGGCCTTGAAGCTGCAAAAAATGATTTTGTTTTGCTAAGTTCATTTAATCATTAAGTAATAAGAAAATTTGGTGTCATTAGAAAATATAATATTTATTTATACTTTTATAACATTTGTTTTTTATTCAGTTGTGAGGAAATAAAAAAATAGGAAGCCGCCAACACCTATAAGAAATGTGATAATAATACTTCTTAGGTATACACGGGACTAGATAAAAAGTCGTAAATTAATAGTCAAATTTGCGTTTCACCGTAAACTCATCAAACGGATAATATGCATGCCCTTTAAAAGCTACATGTCGGAGCGCAATGAATAGGGACGTTTACATTTTTCAGCGGCTAATTTCATTTGACTCGTCCTGAATACATTATGCCCCATTATTGGCCGCCACCCTCCACTTCCCTTTACACAAACTTTTTATACCTAAATTGTTAACATTAAATTTTGGGATAAGCTTGGAAATCTGTTATCATCACATTTTAATTGTTCATTAACGCTGCTACGCTTTTGTTAGCGCGGCGCCTCAATTTGAACCAAAACCCACGCTCATTTCGTGCAGAAATTGAGATTTTTATTTTTTCAGTTTAAGAATGTGGCTCGAAGTTATTTGTGTCAACTTACGTTCAGGCAGGATGGCATGGGATGTAAAGATAGTATTTCTGGTGCAACTCAATGCATAATTCTACCTGAAACAAAAATAAGGTGGTATTAGTGTTGTAAACTTATTAATCAAAGCAATATGAAATACGTACGTACTATTCTGATTCTAAACTAAGATATAAAAAACATGCCTTGATGAATATAAAGCAACCTTTTACTTCTATTATAATTTAAATCATTCCCGTGAAGTTTTAAACCACTTTTTGGAATGAACTTACCGTCATATTTATAAAATATAAAAAACCAAATATCAGGTCTGAAATTAAAAATAAAATTTATGTCACGTCATTGAAACGCAATATATTTTATTAGTTATTTTGATTACTCATCTATCCGGTTCACCCTAACGTTACCGTAATGATGAATGATGGGAGTTTCATTAAAGGATTCAAATAGGATTTAATTTATGTCGTAAAATGTTATATACCCCATCAACAAAGTAGGAAAGTATTAATTATATAATGTCAAAGTACTAAATTTATTTTTGGTGCATATAACGCAATGGATATCACAGTATAATCTCTTTACTTGTCGTTTCATATTAAAGAAAAAGAAAAATACTATATCACTGCATTTTCGCTAGTAAATAAATAACAAGCGCAATGTATATTAACAGAGTTCTTGATAACCTGCGATTTGTTCTTACAACTATACTTCGAACTAATTCATATTCATTATCCGACGTTAATCAATCAACCAACAGAAAAACTTTAACATAATAAACTGATATATTCGTACATATAAACTAACCAAAACCACATTCGTTGACCCTTCATATGATTTCACACCTTAAATGAGATAAACGAGGAACTTCCCTAAATAGAACATTAATTACTGGTCCATAAATCTGTAGCTTCCCAGAACGTCACGAGTCGGAAAGCTGAATTTCAATGCAGTCAGTCTGGACTCCAATAATAACCAAGCTTCGATTGTTCCAAGATTAACCGACCCCGTTAGTCTACCTGTCTGCTCAAAACGTTGCAATTTTAATGAACCTGTGATATCCAATTTTATATATAGAACTCACTTCGGTGTACACGTGACCCACTGCAGTGACAGTTGCCGTTTTCAAATCGCAGTCTATTTTCAAATGTTTTCGATGGAACATGCTCGAGATAGTGCATTTAGACTGTTCCAGCTTTTTAGCTTAATTGCTTTGATGCTTGTTTTAAAATGGATTCAAGTGGAGCTCTGTAAGTCACGAAGTTACAAAAGTATTGCGGTTTTTTTTTAGTTTTTGTTAGTTTACTACAGTACATGCTTACTGAGTCTGCAGGTTTTGCGGTAGTGTTTAAATGGAATTATATATTTTTGGCACTTACTTAAAAGCAATTTGGAATAGTGCTGACCAAAATAACTATCATCAAAGTATTACGTTATTGGGTTAAGAATAGAATGATACAGAATAGAACGAAATTGTGGCAGATAATATAGAACAAAAAGAAACAGATATCCATGATTTTTAGTAAAAGAAATGTTTAAGTCAAAATGTTTACGTATTATTTTAGTATACTATTCATACATACATACATATACTCACGGCTGTAAATCCCTAGAAGGGGTAGCCAGAGCTAAGGAATTGGAAACTCCTCAGCCACTTTTGGAAAGTTGAGTGGGGTAAAGATGGTAAAATAAAGGTTGTTGGTGATGGGTCTCCAACCGCATCGCCCAAAAATCCCTTAAAAGCTCCTAATACCGTTAGTCGCCTCTTACGTACACCCACCGGCAGAAATGGGGTAGTGCTATTCTAAGCCCTACACTACCCTAGCCCTACACTTAAGTCACTACACAGCACACTTTTCATACTTTTATATAATATAGAGCGGAATTAAGGTGGGGACAGGACAATTAATTCAAACATGTTTGATAAGTTTTCCCTCACCGTTGAGGTGAGGGAAAACATCGTGAGGAAACCCACATGGCTGAGTTGCACTTAGTCATGTGACAGTGTATTCGTACAAAACGGCGATAGGCCTGCCCCCTATCACGTGAGTACACTGTCTAAGCAAAACGTGGGTACCTTCTCTGGATATTAGATGGCGCTGCCATGTGAGTTCAGAAGTATTGGTACCTCTGCCAACCCCTTCGGGGATAAACGGCGTGAAAGTTTATGTTATGTTATGTTTGATATCTCTAGACGCTGTCTATTTCGACTTAAAATAGTCTATCTCATTACTTCCCGTGGGTGTCATACTTGGTAACTAGCGGAAGAGCTTTTTCAGTGATTGTTGGGTAACGTGGCTGGAGACTCATTAATAATCATCCTTTGTCTGTATGACACCATTGCCTTTTCCCTACTCATCTCTCAACAATATGAGGATTTATTAATTCAAATTATGGCTATTTTTTTTAACAATAATTTATGACAGTCTCACAAATCAACCTTAAAACACCTTAATATAAATATTAAGTGCCATAAAGAATGAGAGACTAATAATATAATGCACTGAACATTCGCAAGGTATGAATTATTATAGAGAACATCTAGTGCGGTGACAGCACAAGGCATGCACTCAGAGAGATAGCATTAGAGGCTTAGCATGCCTGTTACGTGTACTGAAATAAACACACTGATATGCTAAGTGATGGGATTGAAAATAGCAGGTTCAGAAACCTGTTTTTGTTTGTTTTTAAGGCATCGGTAGAAAGTAAAGTGTTAGTAAAGGTTCAGTTTTAAATATCAGTATTTATGAATAATTAAATTCAAATGAATTGTTTTTTTTCTAGTGATTAGCGATTTGCTGTGTAGTGCCGGCTTAGAATAGCACAACCCCATTTCTTCCGGTGGGTGTACGTAAGAGGCGACTAACGGTATTGGGGGCTTTTAAGGGATTTTTGGGCGATGCGGTTGGAGACCCATCACCACAACCTTTATTTTACCATCTTTTCCCCACACAAGTTTCCAAAAGTCACTGAGAAATTTCTTATTCCTTGGCTCTGGCTACCCCTTCTAGGGATTTATAGCCGTGAGTATATGTATGTATGTATGATTAGCAACCCCCTTCCATGAAAGCCAATGCACAAACGAAAATTGGAGTGGTTTTTGCCACCATATTATATTCTTTGGCTTACAAAGTTGCAAGTAAAACGAGTTTCTTAATAATCATAGGTAGTACATTTTCTTCACAAGTGTGTGAAAATATAAGTGTGACTACTAGTCCTTACAGAGCGACGTTCCAAAGAACCTACCTTAGCTCTGCTGTAATGACCTTCTCCGCCAACTTATACCACTATGCACTTATAACCTTTACTTTAGAATGGAAACGAATATAACAAAATAGGAAAGTCATAATAGATTGACTATTTAGTGATACCTCAAATTCGTCATTTCATACCAATGATTGCTACATATATTAGTAACAAGAATATCGTAAAACCAACATTGATGTTAGCAAATATTCATACAACATCAATAAAAGGTATTAGAGGCGAAGCACGGGATGTGTTGGTAAACCACACAAGAAGCTCGGATCTCGTAAACTTAGATACACAAACATGTGCTCCATGTTGCTGTTCTAAATCTCACAAACTCTCCTCTAACCATTGAGTGGATTCACAATCGCTTTACATATGTATTTAACACAATTTAATTGTTACATCTTACTTCCGATTGATACTTATTTCATTCACACCTTTTATTATGGGGTAAATATGTGAGATTGGCAAAAAGGGATCCATACCATAATTAATATAAACATTAGAAAAATAAAATTGGTTTTTAAATATTATTGGTTTATTGTATTAGTTGTTATAGTAGGCCCGACCCAGGATTTGAACACTAGTCGTTTGCACGATAACCGAGTGTTTTACACTCGGCTATCACGGTTGCTGGGTACTCTGAACACCAGGTGACAAAGTCACGTGATGTTCAGAAGTATTAGTACCTCTGCCAACCCCTTCGGGGATATTCGGCGTGAACGTTTATGTTATGTTATGTTGTTATAGTAATCAATATAAGTATTCTACTTCAATTTGTTTCAAAGGGGTATTTACAACATTAACAAATAAACCAAATTTATAAATATTGTTACTTTTATACAAGAAACTGAGATTTTACCCACAACACCACATGTCACCTTATCTAATCTTAGTTGTCGGAAAGTAACCATAAAAAGACATACATCAACCTCCTCGATGAAATGCCATCTTTATCACTCGCATACAAATATATCTCAGAACACGAATGTTTGAGAAATTCGGTCAACGCACCGAAGTGATAATAGCTACATACTTATGGCAGAGATTGATTGCTACGAAGTTTTGGTTTAGACAAACATTGTAGAGTTTGAGTGTAAATTTTGTAACCTAGTTGAATTTGCTATCTATATTATTAAATCGGCTTAAAATTGACCGGTTTGACTGCCCAATGTATAAACATTTGGTAGTCAAACATGTCAGCCTAAATAAATAAATAGGTTTATTTTAAATATTAGTGTTAAGTTATAATTATTTGTAAGTACTTACTAACCCACTGTATTTTAATATGTCTACTAACACAATGGATCCTAGTTATCTGAATAAAGAATTATATATAAATTAAAATAGTACTACCCCATTATTTGCGCAGGTGGCGCCCGAGCCGCGAAGGGTATTTAAGTATTCGATGGGCAATACGGCTGGAGACTCTTCACCAACAATACTTAATTATTACTATCTTATCCCCAATTAACAAAAGAAGAAGAATTTCTGATTCTGAAACTCTGGGTACCCTTTTTTGACTTTTATAGCATATGTATATATTGTATATGTATGTATATATATTTTCATTCATTATAGGCAAAACACCTCGGGTTAAGAGTACCCACGTTTTGCTTGGACTATCACATGAGTATGTGATGGGGGGTGGGCCTATCGCCGCCGTTTTGAAGGATATTTCAAACATGAACTTTATAATTTATAAAAATCTAAAACTCATTACATTAGCAAACACAAATGGAAAAGGAAGTCCCGTTTTGTTTCGCCATAATACTAATTTTATATTGCAACAGTATCTGAGAAGATACTCTCAAAAATTTGACAAGATAGTATCTGCAAAATCATACACTCGCGTTATTTTTATCGAAGACGGATCTGAGATTTAGAATGATGAAGTAAATACCGTATTTGTTTGTTTGATAAGCAAAATTAATGTTAGTAATTTTCATATGGTATTAAGAAAGCTATTTGTGTTGATTCAGGCATATTTTAAATCATAGAAGATGAAATACGAGTAACAATGGTAGAAGATATTTTTAGTGATAATAACTGTATGATTATTTTTTTATGTGATTTTTTACCAAAATAATAATTTAATTACCACACATTTAGAGTTTCACATTAGTGAAGGCCTGGTAAAGTATTTGGAATGTCGTTTTCTGCACATGAAGCGGTGCCATCTGATTATGTATCTTTTGCGAGTGACGATTGTGTCGCAAGTTGCACGATTGTCGTTGTCAATGTCATAAATGTGTATGCAATCTGACACATTTGACAGCGACAATATTGCAACTTGCGACACAATCGCGGTCGCTAAAGATACATAATCAGCCCGACACACATATGTGTATTATAGTATATTTATTCAATTCGGGTACCAACAGTAAGGTAGGGCAATTCCTTCGGGTACCACGTATCCATTCCACTCATCTTTATGTGTACTTATTTTGAGCTAACTTTGTATATAATCATTCATTTATTTATTTACTACATAGAATGGTTTACACCTGTGAGCTGACGAAAAAAAGGTAGGTTACGGAACACCAGTCATTTGGAAGAACAGTTCTTCTGTAGTAAAATTCCTTTGGATGAGATAATGATATATAGATACTCCTATATATTCGAACTTGTGTTTACAATGAACCTTAATTATAGCTACGCGATGACCCCATATTATCTTTAACTCATATATTAATTTATTGAAGCAAATCTAAATCAAGGAATCTGTTTGTTATCATATTGTTTTAGTATCCATTCATGTTGTAATCTATTCGTGAATATATGTGAGTCTGTAATACAAAGTGGCCTATAAATTCATTCATACGATATTGACCAGAAATAACATAACTTCAATTTAGCTAACAATTTCATACAACGCTATCGGAGTGGAAAATATACGCCATATTGTTGTATGCAAAACTAAATAATAGTTGTACCGGATTTATGCAGTGATTTGTGATATTCTGCCTTTTTCTATACCAATTTGTTTAAGTACATACTAATTAAAATTAGCTGTGTAGTTTTGGCTTAGAATAGCACTAACCGTTTTCTACCCGCAGTTGTCTAAAGAGGCATGTTAAGGTGTTTTAAGTTTTTTTGAGTGACTGTTGAACGATGCGTTTGGAGACACAATACCAACAGCTATTATTTAAGAATCCATTCCCCAAATAAACTTTTAAAAGTGGCTGGAGAATTATTTTTTTAAAACTCTGCCTATCTCCTTTTGGGATCGAAAGCGGTTAGTATTGTATGTACATAACTACACATTAATTCAAGACTTACTCTATTACTTAATCATCAAAGAGAATAATTCTACTATAGTTCATTTTATAATGAATTCCAATCTAATGAATTTTGATTTAGTATCCACTTTTGCACATATATAAAAGTAAAGACGTACTTATAATCTCTATGTTAAGAAAGTAATTTATTCGAAGAATGGTGGGACAAGATGTTAATCTGAGCGTAGACCACGAAGTGCTAAGATATTATTAAACCAATTTGCAATTTTATATGCATCGTGTATGCATTGTTGTGGTGATTTGCACACCGTGTCATTCAGAATTATACTACGATAAACTGCTTCGAAAGTTTGCATCACTATATTTTGCGCTCTTCCTTATTTGTGGTTAGTGCCGGTCTCGTTTAAGTCTGATTTATATATGGTGGATATTATGATGAGATATCCTAAATGCCACGTTTATTTACAGCTTTAATTTAGTTGCTCCTAATGCATCATCTCTACTCAAACTTAAACGTTCAAGCCGTATATCCCTGAAGGTATTGGCAGAGATACTAATACTTCTGAACATCAAGCGACGTTGTCATCTGGTGTTTAGAGTACCCACGTTTTGCTTAGACAGTGTACTCACGTGATGGGGGGCAGGCCTATCACCGTTTCGTACTAATATACTATCACATGACAAAGTACAACTTAGCCATGTGGGTTTCCTCACCGCTAACAACCATGATAAATTAACCACACAATTGACTTTAGAAATGACAAATTAGTGAAAGCCCGACTCTGGTTTTGAACCAGCATCATCTGCACGATAAACGGTGTTCTATCCACTCAGCTATCACGGTTGCAGTAATAATAATCATACATCATGTATTTAAGATGTATCATTCTAATACACTATGAAATAAAGATAGTTGAATTATAAAATATAAAAATACTAATGGATCGACCCACACACACTCACACGGTATTATTTTACAGTTATTTTCAATCAATGCTTACGCTATTTATGTAAATTAGCGTGATATGATATAGTCTATGTTTCGTCTGAAAGTTATAGATTTCTATTTTGAAAGATTTTTTTAAATGAGTTAGTTTGTTGATGGTTGGTTGGCACTTTTAATACTGATACACAGAAAATTATTTTTTTTTGCCTTCTAATAGTATAGATTAACGACAATAGTGTTTACAAAACAGAAAACGATTTTACTCATAGTTCCAAATGAAACTTAAAAAGCGTACAGTGACAAATATTTATTAAATAGAACTGATCCATCTCTATATAGCTTTTAGTGATAAGACCGCCGATTGTATATCATTATAAATTTTAGTGGTTTGAATATACATAATTATTTTTTAAGATGTGGAATATATAGTTTTCTATTCTTTTCTACCTCTATATACAACACCATATAAAACAACAAACAACCTCTATAAATCTCTTACTACTGATCTCCTACAATAAGTGAAAAAGACGTGAATTAACAAAGCAAATGTGAAGAATAGCGCTGTTCTAAACCAATTACCGCCATAGATAACATGTGCGGTAAAAAACGGACAAAATAAGAACGTAATGTTATTCTATGTCACAAAAAAACTAAAGATGTGAGCAAGCGCGACAGTCGTGATTGTCATTTTGACGCTCCCCGGAATTGGAATTTCTGATATTTTAGAACAAACAAAAAGTCTGCTTTCTAGAGATGGCTCCGAACTAGTTGACATTATTTATTTTAGTAATTTGTTGTTGCAATACCGGGAAAGGAGCGTGCTTCGCTCATCATGTGTCTGGCTTCAATACTAACAGTATAGTCTAAAGGTGTGTATTGGGTATTGACACGAATTATTTTTCTTACTCATAAATAAAAGATGTTATTAAAGGAAAGAAAAATTTCGACACTGGCGGGGTTCGAATCCGCGACCTTCGGGTATACGCCCCCGTCGCTCTGCCAACTGAGCTACAGTGTCAGTTGGCATCCAGCGCGAAATTTCTCTATCCTTTGTTTCTTTTTTACACGTTCAAGTAGTGTTTGCGTTTCCTACCTCCGAATTTTAACTAATTCGGACGGCCACTTGTCTACCTTTTCAGATAGAATGCAAATGTTGGAAACGCCTAACTATCACATAATTTAATGTTTTTTGACATGAATTCCTCATGTGGGGATTATTACTCATAAATAAAAGATGTTATTAAAGGAAAGAAAAATTTCGACACTGGCGGGGTTCGAACCCGCGACCAAAGGATAGAGAAATTTCGCGCTGGATGCCAACTGACACTGTAGCTCAGTTGGCAGAGCGACGAGGGCGTATACCCGAAGGTCGCGGGTTCGAACCCCGCCAGTGTCGAAATTTTTCTTTCCTTTAATAACATCTTTTATTTATGAGTAATAATCCCCACATGAGGAATTCATGTCAAAAAACATTAAATTATTTTTCTTAGTTTGAAAAGTTGCACAATTAAAATGAGGTAGTTTGGCATGTATTTATCTGCCTTTTACCACAAAATTCTCATAAGTAGCTGTTTTATTTTTCTGATTACTCCTGCATCCGTGGGATTACAGCCGTGAGCACTGTAAGGAATAATTCGTACCTAAATATCACAGCCCAAATATGCCGCCTTCCTCGAACACACCATGGATAGGATGATTCATATATTTAGGATTGATTACAAGTGTAGGCAACCGTGATAGCTCAGTGGGTAGAACACCGCTTATCGTACAGGTGATCAGGGTTCAAATCCCGGGTCGGGCCTACACCAATATGTCTTTTCTAAAGCCGTTGATGTGTTGTTAATTTGTCATGGTTTATAACAGTAAGGGAATACATCGTGAGGAAACCCACATGGCTAAGTTATACTTTGTTATGTGACACTGTATGTGTACAAAACGGCGATAGGCCTGCAAAACGAGGGTACTCTGAACACCAGGTGATAACGTCACGTGATGTTCAGAAGTATTAGTACCTCTGCCATCCCCTTCAGGGATATACGGTGTGAAAGTGTGAGTTTGAGTATGACTTCATAGTCATACATTTAGTCATTTTCCTGAAACCAATTAAAATATCTTTCGCCTTTATGATACCTAATACAGAAAACGCAAACAAGTGCTAGGTAATTACTATGATCGCAACACCGCAACTCGCGAATAATTACCAAATCTATTTAGGCCTCCTTTAAATCATTTATTAATAATTACATGGCTGAATGTCTCCGTCTTCGTGCCTTCCTCCCCCGCGCGCCGCCCCCGCCACTTCACCCCCGCGCTCGCCCGTCTCCTACTACCCTCAATAACTTACTTATCGCGTCACGGCGGAAACTAGATCCTAACTCTGATCGCGAATATCATCCGATTTTCCGTCGTGCGTTTAAAGCGCTAATTTATGCGCTCTTAACTGTCGAAGTTTTCACGAGAAGAATAATTAAGGAAATCCGTTACGGAAACGTGTAAAGATTAAAGTTTATTTACTTAAAATTTCTGTTTCTGAGTTAATTAGAATGCCGTTCAAAGTTTGTCTGCATCTAGTTATGTATGAGTGTGTGTGAGGACGGCGTTCGTTTGGAGAGCTTACTAATTACGTTCCAAAGTTGGTTGTATGACTGTGCGATATAAAGTTTTCTATGTGAATGAAAAAAATGGGTCTGAATGGTTTTTCCGGAGAGTGGCGCGCCCTCGCGACGGCAGCCGGCAGCCGGCGGGCGGCGGACGGCTTCCGCGCTGCCTCACCGGAGATTGCGTCCCGACCTCCCGCACTACCCACCTAACTCAATCATCTGCATGAAAATATCAAATAAAACTAGAGACGCTCGACACACGTCTACGTCCTGCATAGCTCCCCATCGTGCCTGCATTGGAAATGAAACTCGCTCATCCAATAACTATGTCAGACAACCTTAAACGAAGTTTCGTTATACTAATTTCACGCCTACGGCGAATCTCCGTTCTTAAACTAGCTCGCAAACCCCGCGTGTCAAGTTACACTGTTAGTTTGCTCGCTCAAAAATGTGAGAGATGGAACGCATCCTATCCTTGACTTGACGCGTGTTGAACGAAACATCAATCATCATGGGACATTTTTATTTTAGTACGGGAGAAAAGATGCGTCAGTTTTTACAAACTTTTATCGACGCCGACAACTAGTGGGGAGGCCGACATACCGACAATGCTGTCGTCATTTTACTCTAAACTAAAATATTTTTCCACTCCTCGAAGGTCAGTGACCATCGAGTAAAATTCTCGTGACAAGAGTTTACACAATCGGTGACTGCCAATTATTAGTACCACGGTTGTCATCGATTTGTGGATAGTGATTGATAAGCAATTTGGCGGTTAATGAGGTGTGTACGGACAGATCGTAAAATATCCTCAAGTAACATTTAGGTGCGAGACGAGCTCCGCGTGCCGATCCGAAGACGTTGCGATAAATTAAATATAGAAGAGAGACGACAGCGCCAGTGCTGTGCCGGTGCGTTGAGTGAATCGAGCTCCGGCCCTAATTAAAAACAATAAGCCTATTTATTGCGCTCGTTCGCAATAACCATTTCAATATTAATGCATTGATCGAATCCCACGTTGCCCAGTTGATTTTCATTACATCAATAAATCAGGCTTGCTTAATCATGCAAAGTTATGCACACTCGAATTACTCTTTTATATACAAAATAACTATTTAAAAGGATATCATTTCTGAAGATAGTGATATTATGCTACCCTAGCCACAAAGAAGAACAATATTTCCAAGACTTGGAAAAGAGCCAAAATTTGATTTTAATGACACTTCATGTACGCATATGCCTCATTCCTTCCTTATTTGTGGTCTAGTGAATTTGAGGCAATCTAACGGATTACTGCAGTGAAATGTACACACAAACACTATGTGAAAATGTACCTAAATAAAAGAAGCGCCTTTTGCCAAATGTTTTGCTCGTAAAATATATTTTATTACTAAATGATATTGCAAATGCTAAACATCTTGTGTACTCGTTGTATTGACCAATTTTCATTAGGAGTTCTGGCACAAAGTTGGTCTTCTGCCATAAATTATAATTTTACTGTTATAATAACTTTAAATGACAAATACTGAACTGTTTGTTTGTGTATCTCGTTTATCTGTAAAGTAATAGTCGAAACTAAAACTTTTGTGTAGATTACAGAGGCAGCGATGAAATTGCGCACATTTATACAGAGAAAGAGAGTGCAGAATGATTATTGATATAATAATATATGGAATGCCCTCATATTTTGATTTAAATCTACAATAAGAAAAACTACCGTGATATAACAGCTTATTGTTGTTGTTAAACCAGTCATATTTTCTTTACAATGAAAATACAAACAAACTTCTTCAATACAAACGTGGCGGTTAAAAATTAGTCTGCATCATTCGTTTTGTTCAACCATAAAGTGGGATGTGACTGGCCAGAGCCGATTTTAGGATCAATTAGTTTATCCTTGGGCAAACTTGTTTATCTTTTTTGCGATAGAATAAAATACCTATAAAATTTCACAATGATTTCAAAACAAAAATGGCTGCTGTCCATAATAACGCGTGAATATTCTAGAACAAATTAGTCAACTCCGCTCACAATCACAATACAAAATCACGCCGCTGATATTGTAATTCTATTTTCAAATAACACTATCCGTCGAACAAACGAAGCGTTTAACACCGACTAATCACAACCATTCTACTATAACTTTTATTTAAATACTTTTTTGAGTTCCGTGCCAAAAACATTTCTGGAAAATCACTTCAGAATTTCATAATTTATATCCATATTTCTTTTAACAATTAATTTCTTTGGAAAGATGTGGAAAAAAGATATGTGTCACTTAATTCATTTCATGTAATATGATATTTAAAAAAAACTACTGCTATGAATCCCACCCTTCTTTGTTGCATGTTTTATTAGTATAGTAATATATTATATATAAGATATTTTAGATTTATCAACTCAAATAAATCTATCTACGGCACGAGAGCTGAAATTATACCCGAATATTTTTATAACTGACAGCGGTAATGCCTCGTGACAAGCAGTTGCTAGATATCAATGTGCTCTATTTACAATCCGAGAGAATTTCAAAATGTCACAGGAATCTACACTGAATCGGCAGACAAACTGAAAAACTAAATTAACGCGTGTTCACTAAAACCATTACTCTATTGCGCCATTATGTATTGACTCTAATGCATATGAATTATGATGTGGGCTTGTCACTTGCCATACTGTAATTAAACAGCATCGCTTTAGAGGTATATACAGTAGTGTTGTATAAACATATAATAATTAAACTTATTTCGTTTTGTAGGTGTTATTAACATCGACTAATGGATAAAGAAATTAACTAAGCAGTAAAATTGATTCGATAATCCTATTATTTCTGCCCTTTAGGGCAGAATCGATATTTCTTGAATTTTATGAATGTTTTTGAAACTATGAAGTGTCCTTCGTAAGAATATTCGTTTAAGGAGGGCAATGTTGCAAGAAGCCGATGGATGTGTGCAGCACAGGACCAGTAGTTGTCGAAATTTTTGGGGCAAGCTTATATCTAGCAGTTTTATTAAAACCAATAAAATTAAAATTAGCTATAAACCATTTGCCTTTAATATGAAGTCCAAAAATTTGAGAGAGGAGAAAGCTGAGCTCATGTCTTAATATAACTTAGATTTCAGTGTTGTGCTGATTGACAGGGCTTTTATATTGAATGATGGCAAAATGACATTATTCCTTTTTTTATAGTTTAAAATCTCTGTTAACCTTTGTCTGTCCACGAATGTTTTGTTTGTTTTCTCAGTGTTAGTCATGAACATATGGTCGACTACATACTGACATAACTACATATAGTGACATCTAAAAGTTTCTTGATAATTACACTGAGGTATAGCTAAACTATTCTTCGTCTAATATTATTAAAATCTAATAAGCAAGAAGTTTCAAGGCCAGGTAGAAAACGTTTAAAAATCGGAAAGCCGAAGTGATAAGAATAAATTGGCGTGATGAGAAGAATGATGAATGCACGGAAATTTGATGTCACGTAAAAACAGGTTGTTTTTTCTAAACATATAAGATAAAAAACAAGATGTAATATAAAATAAAATTACGACCTCATTGATTAACAGCATTTTTCCAAATATTTCTATAATTACAATAGTGTTTTTAAATCCAGTTAAACGGGCGTTGGGCAGTTGCGTGGGACAGATATTATAACAATAAATTTGTTGTCCGAATTCGCACGCACTAGAGATTTATATTCCGCCAAGTGCGAACACCGATCATATTGTCACGTGATTTCTGAAATTAATTTTAATGTCTCTTTGTGTTAAATTTGTCACGATTTTAACTAATATCTCTGCTTTGCGCTGGAATAATACTATTCCTTCTCTCCAGTTGTGTGAGCATTCATTTATTTTAGTCACTCCATTATGCTTTATTTCCAACATTAATCTGTCACGTGAAAACTAAAATTTATTTATTTTTGGATTTAATAATTTCCACAAATAATTTACTTGAAAATGTTATTTTTGTATTTTTAAATCAAACAAAATATTTGAAACACTTAATGTTTATACCTTTTTAAGCTGGGTTTTTAAACAATTGATTAGCATAACATTACTAACAAGTAAAGTACATAAATAATTTGTGGTAAATTCTCCTATTTCAAAATAGCTACGATATATACGACATTTCAATTTAGTGGACTCATCAATGTGCCATTTAAATATAGAATAAGAGGAAATGGTATTCTGTGTCTGTTTGTTTATTCAATCCTTCTAAGCCACAGACATTCTATAACTACTTTATTTCTCTGGTGTGTAAAGCCATCACTAATAATGTTAAATTTTATCGTATTTCAATCCTATATTTTTTCCTTACATTTCCGAGGAATTGATAGTTGATTCTCTGTATGTAGCAAATGAGCATGAATCATCTCAGCTATTAAGTTTTTTCTTAACAATATCTTGCCATAGTGCCAAGTGCAATAGGGGCAAGTGCCGAGCGATTTTTATGAATCGAAGTTCTTCAACTTCCCTATAGTATTCTCAAACTCAAACTTAACGATAACACCGTACTTATTCGCTTGCTTGGACATTACATTCACGTGATAGGGGCTGACCCCTATTAAATATATATATATATGTATATGTGACCTAAGTCTATGTATTGTTTTCATGCCTCTAAGGTCACTTATATATGTAATTATGTATTGCATTTATTAATTATGTCGTCAAGTTAGTACCCTATACAAAAACTCAAAAATTTAGTTAGTTTACTTAATCTATGTGCAATGTGCACTGCCCGTTATATGTGATACTATATTGTTACATGATTTTAATAAAATCAGTACTATTTAATAATCCTAAAAGTAAAAATAATTTCATTTTTATAGTGAAATATAGGAAGGAGATATAAATATTGTCAAATGACGCATCTAACTCGAACGCTTCGGAAATTCATAAAATCCGACTAAAGCGTAAGACCATTTTACTATGAACAATACCATTTGTGCTACATATGAGCTCTTCAGCCAAATTTTTGAGTAATGCCCACATGAAGTGAAGACAGTTTATGCCTTCGTTTCCCATTTTCAGTGAACGCTTCTCGCGGCTCGTTGCTATCGATTAGGCCAAACTGAGTCTTTGTTGCTGAGTCTATTTTACGAGACGCCTGAACTTTGCTGGAATCTATTTCTGAATATTTTTGTCTGCATTTATTATTATACTAATCTGCTATTAGTTTGAATATAAATTGAAAAAACGCTGGAGATGTTAGTTGGAGAATAGCACAAATACTTTATGGGCCATGAGTTATAACTCCCTGAAAAAAATATCATGTAACTTAGTCGTATTATGTAGGACTTTGCCAAACTATAAAACCATTGGATTGTTGATACCAACTGGTGTATTTTGTTAAGATTTAAGATGACTTGGTTGTAATAAATAGTCATTTTGCCTCTGAAACCTTTCATTTTCTAATTATTTTACTCAAACCAACTTTGATATCTGTATCGAATAGCCTTATTTGCTGTTCTTATACAAAACATTATAAGCATACAGTTATATAAATCTACGCTTAAATATATCAAATTAAAATTCTAAAAACCCAATGTATTAAAACTTTACCTACACTAATTTTAATTGGCAGCTGTTACCAATTTAAAAATCAGTTGAAAATTATGAATTTCACAACATCATTATAAACCAGCCATGAATCCGCAATTATTTTAATTAACTTTAATTTCATATGATTAAAACTGTCGCGGCATCACAGTGAAACACAGGTGAGATTTATCGTGTGTTTCTCTGGAAAATGTTAGATATATGAGATAATACATTTCATGGAATTATAATACGAGAATAAATTTCACTCATTTATATTTAAAAAAACACGACCTTTTTACTTACTCAATTTCCAAAAGTGACTGACGAAAATTTAATTCAAAAATGAATGATTCTGAATTTTAAATTTGTCGATTTATACATATCTCCTGATTAATTTTCCATACCATCAAACTTAATAATTCAATAATAAATTGAGTAATCAGTGATCAAACATTACAATAAACATATTCGATTCATAGGCTATGGGGGCCTTTTAAGTGATTTTTGGGCGATGAGGTTAGATCTTCATCATTGAATATCTTTTCCAAAAGTGGCAAGGATTTGTAATTCTGAAGCTTTAGCTACCATTTTTGGTTTTTTGAGACTTGTAGTCGTGAGTGTATGTATGCATCATATGCAGGTACGTACATATTATTAGGATAGTAAAATCTGTCGTTAGAAGCGATTTATTATTACCATCTCTTCCCAATCAACTTCCAAAAGTGGCTTTTTGTGGAGGATTTTTTCATTCCAAGGCTCTGGCTACCCCGTTACGGGATTTATAGCCGTGAGGATACGTATGTATATATGTATGTAATAAAATCTCTACCTTTGTGAAAGTATGTCATGCAACTTTAACCCTATATTATAGTCTCAAAAAAATTGTCACTAATACGATTAAGGCGGAGACATGCTACGGATTTAAGAGTTATAAACGTCCAAAGCACAATAAAGAGCAATGAGTAGACGCTATAATATTGAAAATATGTTCGGTATTGTAATGCGTCTCGGGGCAAAGTCGTTCCACGTCTTTATAGGGCAATTGCTGCAGTTATCTCGCATTGATATTGCATCTAATTTATTCATGTCCCTATCTACATTCAAATAAATAGGTTAGGATGCAGCACATGTGACGGGACTGGACTCTATGTGTTCATTTTACAATGCCTAAGCGCCTAGTGTTACGACCTTTTTACACTTTTCCCTATTGCACCGGCTGAACTGAAGTCACAGATTTAAATTATTTATCTATACTTCTATACTAATATTATAAAGAGGAAAGGTTTGATTTTTTGTTTGTTTGTTTGAATTGAATAGGCTCCAAAACTACTGGACGGATTTGAAAAATTCTTTCACTGTTTTGATGCTACACTATTCCTGAGTGACATAGGCTATATTTCATTTTCAAAAAAATTAAGGATCCTTACGTAAACTTCAAAAATGTAACCCAAGGTGTTAAAGAAATACCAAAAAAAATCCTTACATCGCGTGCGCTGCGAAAACTATTGACAATAGAATAAAATTATGTACTACAATTTTATAGAACACATCATTATCTAAAAAAAATGCCCCGACAGCATGTCTCTAACTATTATAGTTATCTCACAACAAGCGTCATTATATAAAATTACTTAAAAATTAAATTAAAATCCTGCTTTAGAAAAGGCTCTTTATTTGTACCTATCTAATCCTTATAAAAAAACGTATATATTATTTCAGACTACTTCAATACCCTTATATTACTTTTTGAATTATTCGATTCGAACATTCCATTCGAAAGTTATCTCGAATTAAAAAAATAGATAAAACTCCGCTCGATTAGCTATGCATAGTAAGTTGTTGCAGGCGTCACGAAGGGGTACGGGAGGCTGCTTATCAAAGAGTTAAAGCAAAATTTAATTGTAGCGACTATTATCACTGGCCCAGCAGCCGGTCAATTAGCTCATATACCGAGGATACCGATGATCCCAACTGATCTGCCAATTCCATTTAAACGGCTACAATTTCCGGTTAAAACATCTTTTGCTTTAACAATTAATAAGTCCCAAGGCCAAACCTTCAAATTAGTAGGGATTGACCTGCGAAAGAATTGTTTTACTCACGGTCAACTGTACGTTGGCCTGTCGCGGGTGGTAGCCCCTGAACATCAATTTATTTTGCTGCCCCAAAATACAACAACGTCAAATATTGTTTACAGGGAAGCTCTAACTCTATAAATTGAATGGCTTTTGATGTAATTACTCAGAGTACCCACGTTTTGCATGGACAGTGTACTCACGTGATAGGGGTACTCTGAACACCATGTGACAAAGTCACGTGATGTTCAGAAGTATTAGTACCTCTGCCAACCCCTTCGGGGATATTCGGCGTGAATGTTTATGTTATGTTATGTAATTACTCATTATGAAAAATAAAAAATATATCTAAATATAAATACAAAAAAATATAACATACATACATACATATACTCACGACTATAAATCCCTAGAAGGGGTCGCCAGAGCTAAGGAATCAGAAATTCCTCAGCCACTTTTGGAAGTTGTGTGGGGAAAAGATGGTGAAATAAAGGTTGTTGGTGATGGGTCTCCAACCGCATCGCCCAAAAATCCCTCAAAAGCCCCAAAACCGTTAGTCGCCTCTTACGTACACCCACCGGAAGAAATGGGGTAGTGCTATTCTAAGCCGACACTACACAGCAAAAAAATATAACATATAGCTTAAAACTTAAAAAAAAATAAATAAAATAATAATACATGTAATAAAATAAAAAACAAAATGTTAATGATAATTTATGCCCGAGCGAAGCCGGGACGGGCTGCTAGTACGTAGTAAACGGATACGGTATTTAATATGAAAGTACGGCACATGATGCTTTTTTAGTATCAAACCATTTTAGTGTCTTAGTATTGATTTCCAAAGATACTATAGCTATCATTGTTGTGTACTGTCGGCATGGAATAGCACTCGTGCCTTGGGTATCGTTAGAAGCGATTTAGAGCTTTCATCTACAGGAATACTAATAAATACATTTGTGCTATAAACACCTACGCTACATGTAGTATCGTATTCGCGCTTTCTAATCTATTAAACTAAACCACAGCAAAATCCAGTCATTATCTTGAATAATGATATAAACGGCTCAACTGTAAGCCATGTATCTCATAATTATTCTGATTAAGCTAAGCGGTACTCCCATATTAAGTAAGTGTGCAAATAGCATCAAACTGGGCGGTGAAGTGCGTATTATTATTTATCTAGCCATTAATTAGCATATCATGACAATTGGTGCACAATTGATACCAAGTGGCATAATTCTACTGTGAACTACCATCTGATGCTCATATACTATTAAGATACTATACTTATCGATGCAGTAAGATGTTGTTGTTTGAGCAACATTGTATGGATTTATCATTTATTAAATAACTCGCAAATTATAGCACACGTTTTTTTACTAATGATGAGACTTATAGTTCCTTTATTATATGATTGCTCTTGAAAATTGGCCTTTGAGAATAAGATAAAATATAACACAACCAAAATTTCAATATTTGTTAGACAGGCGTCAGTAATTTCTATTCAACCACTTCATAAACAAAAAAGATTTAACACACAAAGTTTTAACTAGTCGAGCAAAGGCAGTATTGTCATTATCTAACAGACAAGCCAGTACAGTAAATTTACTGCTTCAAAAACATTAATATTTGTATTTGTAAAGTAAGAAAGTATGTTGAAGAGTGACTCATAATTATAAGACCTACAGTATTTTATCTAAAAATCTCGTGCTTAGCACAGCTATCTCTTTCACACTGCCAAAGTAACTTTTAGCTTCATCTCATTCTAACCGACATTGTCATGATATAATTACGATCGTGCTACGGCTCCTACCCGGCTAGTACGAGCGGTGTTTAAACTAGTTATAGCGTGGGATAAAGCAGCCATCTCTTACGCACTTACTTAGTATCGTATACTGCCATGTCATTTTATCCGTTATCGTGTCGATAAAATAGCGCTCGTGCTTGCCCTTCTATTGCGGCTAGATTAGTAAACATATACACATGTCCTGTTAAGTTGTCGGCAGTTGTATACAGTAATACATCGTTTTCCTGCCGGTCACATTCGTTACGACTCATAGCTCACAACCGCTTTGATCATTATAACTGGCTCGCGTTTTGCATTAACTAATTTATGACAATTACTCAAAATTCATTTCAGCGGAAACGGCTAGAAATCTACATCTGGTGGCTACTTTTGTTTGAAAGGAGATATGTTGCAAATATATAATTTGACGAGACAGGGTTTCTTGAGCATCGCATATTTTGCTGAGTATATGGAATAAGGAGATGTGACGGGTATTTGATTCGCCAAACTCTTTCTTTTATATATCAATTGATTTATATTTATTTCTTACCATGGGTGATTGTAAGAGGCGATTAAGAGCTATTGGGGCTTTATAAGTGATTTTTGGGCGCCAAAATATAACTTTCTAATTTAGCGATATATGTCCCCAAGAAGGAGCTCGATCCTATCATTTATATGTTGTGTTCTGAATAGATGATAGTGCACTATACTACTTACTGCGCCGTATGTCCAAAATTTTATATACCAGATTCCTTAACTTCCGTCGGAAGGTTGGAAGTCAAAAAATTAAACTTGCCTACAAAAAGTACACATAATGTTCCGAAGTATTAGCACCTCTGCCACCTTTTAGGTTTTATAAATCTACTTGGGCATAAAATATGAGTTAAATTTAATTTAAACTGCTCTCGTAAAATTGACACAAGTCAGAAAAAAATACTACTGTCTATTCTTACCTAAATACCCTCGTAAGTAAAACAATATATCAAATTAGACAACTTTTCTGAAGTAGACGTTATGCAAATAATTTAATCGTGATTGATGATAATATTTTGAAACAAAAATTTACAAAAATACTCACGGCTATAAATCCAAAAAAGGGGTAGCCAGAGCTTTAGAGCTAGAAACTCTTCCACCACATTTGGATGTTGATGGTATTTGTGTTTAATTATTAATTAATGTATTGTCTATTCTATTACTAGTAAACTTGCCCAGATAAAATCGTGCCAATTAATTCAGTTAAAATTTTGTTTGTCTAAATCACTTAACAATTCAATGTTATAATGGCACAGGGCAAGACCGATGCTGCAGGAAGATCGTTTGATTTCTTTACCTTAACGAGGTTCTACAGATGAAGTGATAAAGGAGCTAGAAGATTATCTTCAAGATTTTCTCAGCCACATACTGTAATCATCAAATAAATGTTTTTTTTTATTCTTTCACCAGTACTTCAATATTATAAGGTAGCGAGTGCCTGGTGATAAAATAGAATAGAATAACTCTTGATTGCACATCAAACACAAATTTTCAAAAGAAATCATCACACAGTTTACAGTGAGGTACAATTGGCGGTCTTATCGCTAAAAGCGACCTCTTCCAGACAACCTTCGGAAGGTGAGATCGGTAAATTATTTATCTGGGTAGATGCACAAAACAAGCTTACTTTAAAAATAACTTATTTAATTGAAATAATAAATAATAACATAAATATTAATTATACAAAATAATATACATATTTAACGAATATGAACACACATACATATATAACTACATACTTTTGTATATACAAGCAATACAAATACCTAAAAAAATTACACATATACGGTTTAGACATATAATTAATACATATAATTTAAAAAGCAAAAGTATTAAAGCGCTTCAGTGAGATAGTGTTGTTTCACCAGATCCTTGAACACATTAGGTGAGTTAGCCAATCGCACCTCCAGAGGAAGTGCGTTCCACAGCTGCACAGCGTGTACAGAAAAAAGTGGAGCCATAGATATTGGTTGAATGAGAGGGAATAGTTAATTGAAGATTATGGTCTGAACGTGATGGTGATGACAGCTATTAAATAATATGTTTGCAAACATAATTCAAACTTTATTTTACAATAATAAAAATAACATAATACGAGTAGGTAATGTTTCTTTGATAACTTTGACTATTAAATTGTAACATCATTAGCCAATATACATAAAATGTAAAAGCTTGTCGCAAGATAACCTGCGTAAGAAAGTAAATAAAGCAACATAATCTGATATATATTAATTTTGAAAATAACTTGATTTTGCGACAAGCTAAATGTAGAGCAAAAGATAAACTAAGTGTATTTCATTATTTATTATGAGATTTATTTCGTTTCACTTTTTTTACCTAATCCAAACAACAGTTTAAAATTTTCATTTTTTACTAATATTCATATATAAAAGCACTCATACGTCACTGTATAATACCCAACCGTAAAATTCATTAACAACATTCTAAGCAACGGCTATGTCTGTTTATCGTGTGTTGTAATATGTCTTCAGAAGGTAATAAAGCGACAAGTGGTTTTTGATTACATAGACATTTTATTATAGCTTCTGGGAAACGTCAATATTTATCTTAATAACTCAATCATTTATGTAGTGATTTACATCAAAATGACAGAAGGTATTATAATCGACAAAAAAAAACTCGAGTAGTGATGATTGGCTGATTTAATTTACGATGTTTTCTTTACAATACTGTTATAATAAAAGTATCAGAAGCATTACTTTTTTGAATGAAAACATTTTGTAATATATGTAAAAAAATATTTTTAAATTAAAATATGATTTCCTGACATGTAAAAAACAACTGTAGATTTATTTTAAAAACCAAAGTCTGATGATAATTATGCCTTATAACTTTTAGAAACTTTTATGCATCTAAAAGTATAATAAAATATAATCTCGGCATCAGGTTAAAAGCTCCAAAACTTCTAATCAAATAGTCAAATATCTCTTCCCACCTTATCGCCCTCAGGAACATTCTCTGCAGCGATATTTGCCTAGGCTGATAACAGCTGATACCAAACAAGCATCCTGTCTTATACACTGACAACTATTTCGGCTTAGGCACACATTTTTTGTTAGCACGATAAAGATGATTGATACAACACCCTCGGTTTGAGCAACAAGTTGAATCCACAGAGATTACTCAGATTTGTTTAGTTTTCGCACGTTCCGCAAAGTGGAGTTTTAGATCCACCGATAGTGCTTTAGAAAACAAATGTAGAATGTAAATTGCCTTGACTTGAGTTCACATTTGTCTTTAATGAAAGAAACTTTATGATTTTATGTTTCACTGTTCCTGTATATGCACCTTGTGCATGCATTTTTCTTTGTGGTCTAATTGAAGATTCGGATTAGTGGTTAAACTTAAAAAGCATTCATATTCGTACATATGAAGATCATTTTTGGTTTTACGCAAAATATGGCTGGTGATTCTTTTAGTAAAACGCACATTCTACTCAAGATAGAGTTTGTTATACATCCTGTTTAAAGAGAAATTAACGATTGCAATAATAATAGGACTGTCACATAAAAACGCCTGACATACATACATACATACATATTCTCACGCCGTTAGTTCCCCCTGGGGTAGGCAGAGACTATCGATCGCCACTTTTTACGATCCTGGCAAACCTCTCTAGCTTCATTCACATCCATCAATCTTTTCATACATGCTCTTTTATTCTTCGTACTACAGATACCTGCCTTTTTGAGTACATTTTCTATTTGATCCCAATGTGTCCTCCGAGTTCGTCCTCTATTAACATTACCTTCCACATTGGCTCTATAGATCTCTTTTACCAATTTACTGTCATCCATCCTCTCAATATGCCCAAACCATCTCAACATTCCTTTTTCTATTTTTGTTACAATATCATCTTTTACATCACGAATCACGAAAACGCCTAACTTATGTATTAAGTCCCAAAACCAGTTTTGGGTCCATATTTAGTAAAATTACGGTTCTTCAATATGGCAATGTTCTACACTAGACTAACCATAAGCAAAATATTGTTGCAGTCGTTATCTTATATTAATCATTTTGTGAAACATAAACATGCACAATTACTAACATAAAGATTTCAACAGACATATTTTACTGTCCATTCTAAATTAAATTATAGTCCAGAATAATAAGCGTAAAATAATTCATCTCAAATAAACTACCACACGCAACAGGCAAAAGGGTCCGAACCTATTTACCCAGTAGATACAAATGATAATTTAAATTAATCTTTAAATAGTCATAATGAGGATCTTGCGTGACATCCATCACCCTCAAAGCCGTTCCTCATTTATTAACTGGAGGACGGTTAACAGACATTTCCTTGAGTAAACTTTAAACAATTTAAATTGCTTGATGACGGGGCGTTTTTGAGGATTTTATAATCTACTTTTAGATTTCTTAGAGAGTAAGGTGAACAATCTTTCTATTTAAAATTTTCTTTCATTTTTATATACTTTAGCTTTTGTATAAATGTGTTGCATTTTAAAATCATACTTACATTAATAAAATTAGTAATGAAAATTCCACATCCATTTAAGAAAATTCATGTAGAAATGATTTGGAATGAATGAAAATGATTAAATTTTCTCAAAATAAAGAGTATTTACTAGGAACGGACGCATTTATTTTTTCAATTGTTTTAGAATTCATTATTCGTTGGATTTGATTTAAGTAATAAGCTTAAAGTCCAGAAATTCAGTGTCTTTAGTGATAAATTTATTAAGTTTAAGTCTAAAATATTGACTATTATAATAACACCACATTTATAGGCGGTTTTATCTAGTTATACAGATTTTGCTATCATAGGCCATTTTATTTTATTATGCAGTAAATATAATATATGCATAAATCGTAGTGTTAAGGCAATTTTGTATCAAAATATGTTGTTAATTACCGCAGTAAATATCGAATGTCGCCGTATAATCTAGGCCGGCGCATCACAAACGTCAAAACATCAGCACAGTTACTGCAATAAAGTGAATTGGTCTTGGCACTTGTGTCATAATGCACATCGAGAGAATGACGGCAGAATACTTATTTGCAACATCGATAAATCCTACTTCTTTGCGCATGCATTAAACTGGCGATGTTGCGCTAAACTGTCATACATTAAAGACTTTTTATATTTTCTTTTGATGATTGCTGTTATTAATTTAATTTTAGTTAGTGTCCAAATCACCACGGACCTTTTGCTTATTTGAGAACATTCTCTATATGGTCCAAATATGTCCACCGAGGTCGTCCTCTACTAACATTACCTTCCACATTGGCTCTATAGATCTCTTTTACCGATTTACTATCATCCATCCTCTCTGTGTGCCCCAACCATCTCAACGTTCCTATTTCTATTTTTTTAACAATATCATCATTCACACCGTACCTTTCACGAATCACACTATTTCTCTCTCGATCACATAACCCTAACATTACAAACTTTTATATCTATAAAAAAATGTGCTGTATACTACTTGCAGCATTCATATTATGTCATTCAACATACGTTCAATGAGTACAACAAGCAAGGAAGAAAACATCCTGCCTATGTCAAGACGTAGCTCTCGTATTTATTAATTAAGCCTGATCCGGCTGCCTCCAATGCCAAGACCCAACTAAACTAGAACAAACAGATTTTTACTGCCACACCTTGTGTTCGAAGAAACTGTAATCTCACTCCCCAATTTAGGTGTCAGTTTCGGCGGATGGGAAACGAAGATTATTGGTTGGAGGAACCACAAATATTATACGCTAATTTTCGCTATTTGTAAGTACATTAATCAGTCTTTTTTTCATTAATCAAGATTATCAGCTTGATTTTTTTTAATTTTCTTATTTACTTAATAATGATAGGGCATATGTGTGATGGCAAGAATTAAGATTATTTCGCGCCCACAATCATAAAGAATAAGGCGGCGATCAGTAAGTCAGTTTCCTTACTTAAACCCGCAAAAAATAGTTTAAGTTTATTGCCATACCCTTGATTTAATTTTAATGCACTTTGCTCACAACATCATATCTATCATTTAAACTTGAATGTATTTACTAGACCTTTAGTCATAAATAAAACATAGCGTTTTCTAGAGCTAATACATTGTAAACAATGATAGGCCCTTAAGAAAAATGAACGTTTCCGTAATCCAACCTCTAAGCTGCTTCGTAAAACCACTCCACAATTACTCTTGTCGTGGAATATAATTCTGGACTATTAAACCTGACAATGTGTCCACTATGTTGCGACTTTTCAACTACTACAAAAGGCCAATAAAGTACAGGAGGTCATTACTGCTATAGACGTTAGAACATTATTGTTTGGAACAAAGAAAACTGGTAAAATGTGTTTGTTGGAAGATAACAAAGACAGATTAGTGGAACCAAGTTGCGTATAATTATGTCTGCCTACCCCAATGGGACACGATGATAACGTAGAGGTAAGTCTGCGTAGGATTTTATATACATACATACATATACTCACGGCTATAAATCCCTAAAAGGGGTAGCCAGAGCTGAGAAATTAGAAATTTCTCAGTCACTTTTGGGAGTTGAGTGGGGAAAAGATGGTAGAATAAAGGTTGTTGATGATGGGTCTCCAACCACATCGCCCAAAAATCCCTTACAAAGCCCAAATACCGTTAGTCGCCTCTTACGTACACCCACCGGAAGAAATGGGGTAGTGCTATTCTAAGCCGTCACTACACAGCTATTTTATATAAAGTCAGCAATCTGTAAAGATTTATTTTTTACGACTTCCTTGGCCTTTTATTTGGTTTATTCGTACACAGCGACGATAGGCCTGCCCCCTATCCCGTGAGTACATTGTCCAAGCAAAACGTGGATACTCTGGACACTAGGTGACGATGTCATGTGATGTTTAGAAGTATTAGTAACTCTGCCTACACCTTCGGGGATATATGGCGTAAACGCTTGAATCTTGAGTTATGTTAGAGAATTTTAAAAATTAAATATTTTAAAAATAACTAAACCTGAGGCCTGGTTAGACCACTAGCACTTCAATAAAGAAGTGTCGAATAGTTTCGTTTTATAGAACTCAGTTTGCAGTTAGTTGAGCCGAGATACAGTGAGTTTCAAACTGGTAATCGGCTTACATGACTTGGCGCTTGTCGCTATTTTCTAAATGTCCCTAAACAGAACAGCGCCAGCTTTTTAAAAGAATATTGACAATGTTTCAATATTAACATGAAGGAAAAATGAAGAGCTGTGCTGTGTTGGCTTAGAAAAGCATTTACCCATTTGTTCTTGTGAGTGAAGTAAGAAGCTGCTTTGGCTATTGGGGTTTCTAAGTGGTCTTGGGCTATACAATGGGAGACGCATCATTAGCAACCTTTATTTTACAAACCTTTCTTCCCTTAACTTCCAAAAGTGGTTGAATGATGTCTGATTTTGGTGCTAGGTATTTTTTTGGGATTTATACATATACTCAAGCCATTAGCTCCTATTGTGGTTGGCAGAGACTATCGATCGCCACTTTGTAAGATCCGGACTAACCTCTCTAGTTTCGTTTACATCCATCGATATTCTCACACATGCTCTTTTATTCTTCATACTTTGGACGCCTGTTTTAAGCACACTCGCTATTTGGTCCAAATGAGTCCTCCGAGGTCGTCCTCTACCAACATAACCATCCACATTTGCTCTATAAATCTCTTTTACCAATTTACTATCATCCATCTACTGATATTTCTGTACCTAGCGTTGATTATATGTAAAATAGATAAAAAAGATATACTAGTATCTAAAAGATCATATTCAAGATCAAAAGAGGCTCGCTGTATATTGAAATGTTACTCGGTCTAATGTTGTGAATATAACTCAATGTACCACAAAATATAGTATAATCGCTTATACAACTCTAAAATCAACTCATGGTGATAAGTATTCATTACTGATAAACAATACTGTTGTAAACGGCCAAGAATGTAATGAAAGTTTTATGTCTATTGATAGGTACTGCATCTAGACTTGAGTAAAGAACCTAGATAGCCGAGCCATTAATTAAAAATAGAACTTATGATTCTTACACGAAGACTCAAAATGTAAAAATTACTGGCTTTGGTTTCCAGCCTAGTTAATAATAACTTTAGTTATCAATTCTTTTGAAGTGAAGTCTATTAAGATTGTATAGAAGCAATTCACACCATTGAGTTAATGTGAAATATTGCGTTTATTCCTTTTAATCTCTTTTGTTTTGTCTGTATACTACTATTTCTGTCTCGAATACTGTTGGGGTAGGCAGATACTATCGATTGTCACTTTGCAGGATCTGGGCAATTTTTTTCGCTTCGTGGATATTCTCATGCTTGCTCTTTTATTGGTGACACCTCAGGCTACTTTCCTTTTTAGTACAAACCAAAACTTTTTAAAACTTATGAAACCACTTTAAAGGCTTGTACTTACTACTACTACTTACTTATAAACTTTAACTCAAACGTTCACGCCGTATATCCCCGAAGAGGTTGCCAGAGAAACTAATACTTCTGAACATCACGGGACATCGTCACTTGGTGCGATACTGCGATGTAAAATAGCCCAACAATATTAACTTCCGCGGTTTGTGTTAATGGCTACTAAGAGTAAAATGAACGTCTCACATGGTAATTGGATGATGTCACAAGCAAATCATCACGGGCTTTTTATTCTGACGCGATCCTCACCCTAATTAAAATTTTCAAAACGGCAGACTAATTTACAATGATGTATTTCATTACTAATCTTTTATTGAAGAAAACTGTTGGTAAATTTCATCATAATCATCCCATCCCATTGTTACCTCCTATTTGCCAAAATTCTTTCCTAAATTTCCTAAAGGTCTCAATAGAAGCTAGCCCTGCAAGGCCCTCAATCATTATCCTCATGTGACCTTCAAGAAGGCATATATTGCTTTCAAGGCCTGCCCAAAAGTGGCTGAAGAATTTCTAATTCCTTAGCTCTGGCTACCCCTTCTAGGGATTTATAGCCGTGAGTATATGTATGTATGTAAGGAGGCCTGCCCAACATTCTGACTCCCAAACCTTCTTTATTGCCCTTTGGTTATTCTTTAGTCTTTTGATAAGCTCCATTGTAAAATGAAAATGAAAATATTTATTTTACACCAGCAATAACCAAAATAACAACAGTTTACATTACAAAAGTACCTTTAGGTGATATTTGGTAATTAGGTGACGAAATTTTACAATTGGAGAGGTCGTTGTCCCCTACACTATTTTTGTAAATCACACATACATTGATTGATTGTTGATTTTGAAGATAAAACTATATTTTCATCGAATTTGCCGGCACGACAACGACAATGCAAGTTCTTAGGAAAGACAGTGAATCGGTAATAACAGGTTATTCTTGTTAACTAGTCAGGGACATGTTATTGTATTTTATCTTTAAATATTTACATTTTTTTTCTTTCTATACAAATAATCTTAAGGACTACCTTGAAGAGGTATGGGGTTCCAAACTTGAAAAAAACTTTTTTTGTGACATACATATACTTACGGCTATAAATCCCTTGAAGAGGTAGCCAGAGCTAGGGAATTAGAAATTCCTCAGCCACTTTTGGAAGTTGCATGGGGAAAAGATGATGAAATAAAGGTTGTTGATGATGGGTCTCTAACCGCATCGCCCAAAAATCCCTTAAAAGCCCCAATACCGTTAGTCACCTCTCACGTTCACCCACCGGAAGAAATGGGGAAGTGTTATTTTAAGCCGACACAGCAATTGTGAGCCTATACTAAATACAAAAAACTTTCTATCATTTTATGTCTGTCTTCAAGTTAATATAAACACAAACAGTTCACCGTATATTTATTTATATACACATTAATAAACTCAATCCATCTATTTCCCTTGGGGTAAGCGGGCCCAATGACTACCACTTTATACAACAATGAAATACCTTTTGCGCGATTACATTCATCACTGTATCGATAGATAGGACATGAATCATGTTTAAATTTAACCTTTACTTAAGTCGTAATAAGTAATTTCATTTTACATCAATCATATCATTAATATTACAAACTTGCCATAAATAACGGACATCATATAATAATTTGCCGTGTAGTGCCGGCTCAGAATGTCGCTACCCCTTTCTACCCACGGGTGTCGTAAGAGGGTATTGGGGCTTTTTATTGGATTTTTGGGCGATGCGGTTGGAGACCCATTACCAAAAACCTTTATTCTTACCATCATTTCCCCACTCAACTGCCAAAAGTGGCTGAGGAATTTATAATTCCTTAGCTCTAGTTACCCCTTCTAGGGAAATATAGCCGTAAGTATACGTATGTATGTATGTATGATATAATAATTTGTCACAACACTCAAAAGAAGACTCCGTCGTGATATAAAGAAGATATATAAGAAGATATTACTTTCATGTAATGTAACACTAAATTGCGGATTGGTGAGGTATTACGTGTATGTATGTGTGCATACAAGTATTAAAGTACTAGCAGGAAATAATTTGTCCTGCGAAGAAGTAGGCGTTTAGTTACATGTAATCGGCTTTGCTCGACTACAATTCGGTTAGCCCATTACTTAGAATTATGCCTTATTGAAAGTGACTGTTTCTAAACACTAAAAACAGTATTATTTTACTAGATGTTTTCAAGAGGGTTGCTGGGTAAATATCGTTTATATAATAATTAAATTTTCAAAGCATCAACGTATTTAATAAACTATAGATAGCAAAACTTAAACACTTAAGAGTTTTTCCCACCAAAATACATTTTGTAAATTAATTCTACTATTTTACAAGTATTTATGACATTGAATAATCAGATTTCTGCGATTAGCTTCAAAACCTTTAGGCACAGGGCTTTATTGTGAGAAAATTACACATCGAAAGAAACATTTTCCCTAACTCTCAATAAGCTTTTCAGAACCTAAATTTCGGCGAAAATAGGTATTGGCGCCAATATTAGGATATTACCATATCGATTACCTGGCGGCGGCAGGAGCCTCACTTCCATCACACGGTTGGATGCTTCACCTCCATCTTTGATCACTAAAGCCTTTCCGAGAACCCAACTCATAGAAAACTTGTTCATAGATAAATGTCTGCATATTCAGTTCGAAAACAATTTAAAATCTTATTATAACAGAGTTCCCATCGTAACATCGCAAAGTGGAAACTGCAAAGTAACAATAAGATTGCCAACTAAAATATTCACATGAAGAAAAAAGTGCAACATTACAATAAACATTAATGTACAATGACATAACAATAACAGTAATTTAAGAAAATCGTGCGCTTATCATAATCATGCATAGCGTGACATAGTACGTTAGGTGTGTGATATAGGCGGCTATCTACGATCATAAGCTGATACTGAGATACTGTGAAGCGACTAGCTAGGGTGCGCGCCGTGCTTCCGGTGGGTCCCGGGAAAGATCTATTTATGCTTGATGTTCCGCATCACGGTGTCTAAGGCAGCGGGGCCATGACACAGCGCCCGGCACAACTGACTAAATATTTCTCTCCGGAATCACATCGAGCAGACTTGTATTAATGGAGAGCCTCACTTACCAAACTTCGGAGGATGGCAACTAAGGTGCTCCACCACAATTACCGCTTGCGTAACCCTGGGAAAAATATTTGTCTCCGTGAATCTAACGTGTAGGTTATTCTAGGTACAGTGAGATTGCTTATTATAATATTGACTGTAGGGATTACGCTGCGGATTTTTAACTAGGGATAGTACTCGTTCTATGTTTGAAGAATTTGTTGTTTACTGTTGGAACAACTAGTTGCTACCACAATGTTACTCTAAGCTAATATTGACTCACCTCCGCTTCCGATGGTGAAGTGTCTTTTGATGTCCCGTCGAAAACAAAACCCGCGGTAATCTTTTCTCTAGTTGTCAAAGACATGTTCGTCTCGTGTTTACAGTTTCTATTTTTGGTACTCACCGTCGTGTGATGGACAGAAATGGGACGCCATTCGTACCATCTCTCACTTTTGTCCTCACTAAACAGTCATTTCCTACCGCTAAAGTTTATTACAACCAATTCAATTTGCATCTAAATCTATATATTTTTATCTATAAATCAAAATGTTACGCAATAGTTGAGTACCATCTCTAGTTAAAATACTAACAGGTTTAAAAGATTCTATTTGAACTAAAATAATGGTCACAAATCTCTAAATTTAGCTAGCTAAGCTTACAAATACAATTTAACCACACGGATTATTGTTTCAGGTAGCAGACATACCTAAAAATATACAAGTTGACACATAGAAGAAGATAATAGAAACAAATTCAATAATACAATTAATGCAATTTTATTCAGAATGGCCATATTGTTACTTAAACATTCCTAGAATTGAGCGGAATGCGAAAATAGCTTAACAGTAACGAATAATTATAATCATAAAGAAAATCACCAATAAGGAAATGCATCAAGCATCAAAACTTCCATGTATCGATTATAATAGGATTACCAACAGCTGCTGTTCATAGTATTTACAAATACTGCTAATCCCTTTTGAATGGGCATATTTTATATAGAGCTTATTAATTACCGATTTCCATTGAAATATTCTGAAGTGCAAAAAACACACATTTCCTATAAATAATTCATCTTAGAGAATTACAAAATGAGATTTGTAAAGCGGTTGTTTAAAACTTCTTTTTTCGTATCAACTTAAGCAAAAATAGTTGAATCACACTAGCCCTAAAATAAAGCTTGTAAATTTTGTAAATAGTTTATAAAAAAAACTCTTTGTCCTATCCTCCTCCTCTTAAATCCTCCTAAATATACCTTCCAATTCAATAATAACAACAAAAAACGAATTATGTGTGTGTTATGTTTTATGCTGACTGCTTTGAATCCTTTAACACTTGATTTCGAAAAATATATGTAACATTCACTACATTGTTATGTCTGTTAGCGGAGATTAGTTTTACGACAAAGCTTTTATATTTTTATGCGTTCTCTCTCATATTAATAAGCATCTATTTTTGTTCTATCCGAGATGGTGGAGTATTCAGAATAGTTTGCAGAATTCTCTGTCATGTATTCTCAGTGACCATGGCAATAACGACAGACGCACATTATACAGCTAAGACACATTTGTCAAATCGTTTTGCCTCTTCGTTCTCAGAAATAAAATAAACTAACACAAGAACAATGTTAACGTTTATATCGAGCAAAAAGGAATAAAATCAAGTGAGTTCTATTTGCATAATCCGAGAGAGTAATGTGCATCACTTGGTGTAATAAAACTTGGTAAAACAATATGAAATGAAGATTGAATGCCGAATGAAATTGGCACAGGATCTCGCGGCGAGAAAATGTCAGCTCAGAGCTATGTGAATGGGCTCTTTTATTTTATTTCTCTTTATTGGTTTAAGGCGTCCGCATTTAACTGCCAACGAGAACAATAAAAAAACAACTGCATACAATATAATAATTAGCTGTGGCATCATATCGCATTTGTCATAGTCAGTGTATGATATATTCATTGATGATTTCTTTTGATAAGGAGAAAATCTAATTTGCAATGGAGTAACGAGAAGATTTTTTTTATTTATTATCCATATCTTTTTTTCTTTTTGTTCATAACAAACATCTGAATTTTTGAATCAACTAGTTAGTATTAGTAAAGTTAATAGTAGATGTAATATTAGGACCAACATATTGAAGCGTCGATGGGTCAATAAACTTTTTAACCGACAATTTAGTTTGTTGTTTGTTTAATACTTAAATTAATCTCCAATGGAGCACTGAACTATGATATCGCTGCGTAGGTTTTTTATGGTGCATGGCTAGAATGAAAGATATCCAATGAAATTATTCACCTGTTTTTTTTAGTTGTGGTAACGTATACAAAATCTTTTTTATACATGTTTGGTATTCTTGAACTTGTAAGTTTAATAACTTGAAAAGATCGTGCCCAATCAAAAAAGATTTTTTTGAAACGTTATCAGATAAGTAAGTTATTTATAACAAAAAGTTAGAACAGTCAATAATTAAAATATAATAGTAGCTGGCTGGGGACAAGATTGTAAAAAATAATTAATTAACAGGAAAATAATTCTGGTTTCATTAAGCAATAATAAAGAACAAATAATGTTTCAATTATAATAAATACAAATTTGTTTCGCCAGAATCTAACTGAATAGAAGAGTGTACTTACATATTACTGGATATATTATTTCTAACACCACAATGACTATTTATTCAATTATTACATATATACATATACTCACGGCTATAAATCCCTAGAAGGGGTAGCCAGAGCTAAGGAATTCGAAATTCCTCAGCGACGTTTGGAAAGTTGAGTGGGGAAAAGATGGTAAAATAAAGGTTGTTGGTGATGGGTCTCCAACCGCATCACCCAAAAATCCCTTAAAAGCCCCGATACCGTTAGTCGCCTCTTACGTACACCCACCGGAAGAAGTTTGAGTATTCTTTATTTTGAATGAAAAGCATTCTTGTTAAAACTCTACTTGTTGTTTATCTAAAATATTTACATTAAACTTATTTACGCATGTGGCGTAGCATTCTTGTAATTATATCGTGAGCTCGTTGGTTAGAATGAGATATAGATTTACCCGATTCGAAAGTGTGAAAGAGATAACTGTTTTAAACCACAAGATTTGTCGTCAAGAGGAAACGTGCTGCTACTACAGTATAGCTAGAACGAGCGATCTTTTAACTAGATATCGCGTGGTATAAAACCGCCATGTCTATCACACTTACTTAGATTCGTATACTACCATCTCATTCAAACCGATATCGTGTCGATAAAATAGCGCTCGTGCTTGCCCTTCTGGAGGCCTAACACAAGCGCTATTTTATCGACACGATAACGGTTAGAACGAGATGGCAGTATACGATACTAAGTATGTGCGAAAGAGATGGCTGTTTTATCCCACGCGATAACTAGGTAGTTTAAACACAGTTTGAGATATGAGAGATCCCAATTATCTGCAGAGTCACGTGACAACAAGTCACCTGATGCCCTAGGTCATTAGGTTATTCAAATCTTATCCAGCAAGAAACATATACCACATTCACAGAACACAGCTGTATATTTTTGTACCGTACATCAAAAACTCTGGCTCATAAATCAAATCCAGAAATCCGTAAAAACATTATGAAAGGCGGGCTTAGCCCAATGTTTGTATAGCTTACTCGGGTCACTAAATTAGAACGTTTAATGCGATTTATGCTTCTTGATTTCTTCCTGTGAATAATAAAGTAAGACAAATAGAAATAGACACAGTAATTTGCCATTTTAGGCACAAATTCATTACTTTTACCTAAACTAAAGAACAAAAAAAAAAATAACAAACGTCTATTGAAGAAAATGCCCTAATATGAAATTAATACTAAATACTTCATTACGTGGCTATTAAATCTTACATACACGGAATCAGAGGAATTGCTTAATATAATAAGTTAATATAAGATGTTTTTATTTATTTTTTTATCATAATAATACAATTAGTTAGATACAATCGAATTCTGATAATAATTTATACACTACTTACAAATACCATTATATGAAAACTGATAGTTTAAGCCTTTTTTGTTTATTGTTGCCTGAAATACAGGTAAATTACCTAGCTCAGGAACAGGAAAATGTTATATTTTGTACTTTAAATAATTAACTAGGTTAAGACGAATATTATGTACTTTTGAAAACTGAATAAAATTTTTATTTTATTTTATTTTTTTTATTTATTACAACCATCTTGACCCCTATCAACTTCCAAATATGTCTGAGGTGTTTCTATCTCTGAAGCTCCGGCTACCCCTTTTTGGGATTTATGGCCGTGAGTATATGTATGTATGTATGAAATTAAACTACAAAAACAACGTTAAATTCAGTTACCAACAGAAGTTAATCTATCTCACATTCTTATTACGTCAACTAACAAAATATGTCTTCGAATAATTTCAAATTGCCTTCCCTAAACTTGACCCATCAACTATTCATGAGTATCATATATCCGCTACCGAAAGCTTATTATAATTAAACCCGAACCAACGCGAAGTTATTACTATGAGTATGAGTTCAAAGGTTAATGTTTGAAGCGCTTTATTATATTTGGGTTGGAATGATAGATGCTATTGCAAATATCATGCTACTGTAATATTTTACTGTCTAACTAATGTATCAATATTTGTTACTTATTACAAATGAAACCCGGTCAAGTGCGAGTCGGCTCGCGGAATAAAGATTACGCACCAGTATCCATAAAACGACAAAAACCATGTTTATTGTACCGTAGCACCTATACATTTTTATTTTTTTATGTTTTTGAACAAACATATCATAAGTAATCCATAATGTTTATTTGCAGACACAAATAACATTATGGGGTAACACTGGAGTAAGGTATCAAACCTTCACATAGATCCAATAATATTGTTCTTGACAAAAAGATGGACACAAAAATATGTCCTTTAATTTATCCTTATCCTAAAAAACAATATTTTTTTTAATATTAAGATTTTTAATGCTTCACATTATTTTATAAAAAAAAAATGTAACTCTAATCTTAATAAACTTCATAAAATAATAGAATATTTTATTAACATATAAAATGACAACAAACGTATTTTAATTTTAAAAAAGTATGCTTTACCTATTAATCAAATCTTTTATCAGAAATCTCCAACTCAATAGTCAGTACCATTGACGCGCAGAAACACCGTTATAAAGGAAAAAGTTGTTTAATATCTTGATTATGGCTGACGTCGACGATAGCACCCGGTATTGTTTTTTACTCGCAAAACTACGTATTTTATTTTATCTAATCACCATTGCGGCGCCAGTGTAAATATTGCTGTACTTATAGTTTAAACATAAATCAGAAAACTATTTAAAAAGGTTAAAACGGTACGAATGGAGAGATGGATGAACGTGAGGGCAGTGAGAGATGCTTGTCAGGAACATACTAATTACTGACATATTTACCCACTAGGGTAGGCACAGGCAGAGACTATTGATCGCCACTTTTATGATCCTGGCAAGCCTCTCGAGTTTCATTTACATTCATTATACTTTTCATTAATGACGAACCCAAGAAAAAATATTCTTCACACACCAGACGCCAGCTTTTTTGAGTACATTCTCAATATGATCTAAATGTGTCCTCCGTGATCATTATCTACTGACATTACTTTTCACACTAGCTCTATATATGTTTTGACCAATGTACTTTCGTACATCCTCATGTGCTCAGACTAACTTAACTTTCATTTTATTTTATTTAAGCTATAAATATCACGGCTTGATTTTTGAAAAATCTGTTGTATATTCTTATCCTTTAAATATATTTGAGATTTCATATTTTACCTTATTTTTCTAAGGCAATTTTCTGTTGCTAAGATGATCGTTATGCTATGATCTAGTATGAACTAAAACAAAAACTTGGCACTGCAATATACGTATAATCGAAACAAAAGCTGCAAGTTTAAACCTCAAAATACGTACATTCTTGGTGCATATAATGTGACAGTAATTATGAATGATAAGTAGTGCCAAACTAAGTTAACTAAACACTACAAGACAAATAACACAAAAAATTATTAAAAAGATATTAGATAAATTATTTTATAAAAGCGATAAAACACTCATCATTTCTAGAAAATAATAGCGAAATCAGTTGAGAAACTATATAAAGAAAATCTGATCTGACAACCACAGTAACAAACTATCAACAGATGTTTCCATACATTAGCGTCAGACGAAACATCGAACACAGCAATGATGTCTAATAAAGTGTATTCGCTCTCAATAAAGTGGACGTGATGTTTTCCAAGATCCTTTTATTACATGTCGCTTAAGTGAATTGCGGTAAAATAAGCCTCAACTTTGTCTGTAGTAGTTTTATGTTAATATGTGCTATTGAATTAATAGCTGTTGAACTTAATTACATGGTTTTTAAGGGTGTTTTCGATACCTTTGCATTTTAGGTTCGCTTTGGGGTAGAATCGGCCAGGGTAACAAGGTGTACTGATGACTTGGTAGAGCCGTTAGATAAGGGCTTTATAGAAGCAGTTTAATGTCGTTGTTGAGATCTTCTAGGAAAGCAATAAGTCAAAAGCCAAAATTTATTTGAAAAGATTAAAAAATACAATTATAAAGAATGAAATTGTGGTAAATATCTCGCCATAATTTGATTGAATACTATACTAAATATATACATACATACATATACTGACGGCTATAAATCCCCAAAGCTTTGTATTGGGAAATTCCTCAGCCACTTTTGGAAGCTGGTTGGGAAAAGGTGGTAATAATAAATGTTTTTGGTGACGGGTCTCCAACCATATCTCCCAAAAATCACTTAAAAAGCCACTTTACCCTTAGTCGCCTCTTACAATCACCCACCGGTAGAAATGGGGTAGTGTTATTCTAAGCCGACTAAATAAACACTTCATTTTCACAGCAAAATAGCAGCACAAAAAATAATCCACGATTGCTATCATAAACTATTAAAGTAGGTTTCCAGTGCAAAACTAAGCTCTTTAAAAACTCAATAGTCTCACAGACAGAGACCTATCAAGCTCGCTCCAATTTTATCCACAAACAACGTCGCCTTTCTTTGAAAAGACTTATTTACTACTCTAACATACAGAGATCAGAAACACACAATCTTCAGTTGTAAGCATTGACTTTACTAACGGTTTTTTATAATACTATGATTAAATCAGGAGCATGAATACACTTAACTTCAAACTATATTTAATTTGACAAAAAAAAAATGAATGGTTTAAAAATATAAAAAATAAGTGCTAAGCAATTTTTAATATGATTCATGATTCTTTATATAACTTGGTAAAACATCAAAGCATTATGTTATTGTTAGATTCTTTTCATAATATGAACAAAATTATTATTTTTCAAAATACACATAAACCTTACTTATTAAGTAGTTTTTGTTCATGTACATAATGTGAGCAAACCGGGAATGAAACTGGGACAATTGTTTCCTCGGCCCACAATTGCTGCGCTGCGTTTGCAATTAAGTATATTGTACGTTTTTAATGAACACTATTTTAGCGCAACATTCATCATTTTGAGTGCGTTAAAAGTCAATTTTTTGAGATAAATGGTAATACTCAGCAAGTAAAATACTTGGTAGTATCTAAAACCTAAGTAATTTCTTAATTAGTTTGTAAGTAATCATTGGAATCCCAATATTATTGGACACTTATTAAACTGTAACTATCATATTATGATGTTTATACTTAAGGAAGTATTTCCTTGTAACAATGCCATTCTGCACTTTTTCTTTTTCTATAAATAATTGATTTTATTCTCTATATCTCTGTTAAGGCTTCCAAACGTAACCATCTAATTTCAATAACGCCTTAAACAAACAATAACTCTCACAATCACAAAATGTAGAGCTAAAATCAACCATTACAGAGCTATTACAATGCATTGTACATGTACACAGCACGAGTAGGAAACACGACGTATGAGTAATGACAAGAATACGGACCGTCTGCGAACGATACCAGATGCGTCGAGATGCATGGATTGCATGAGTTATGTCAGAACGTGCGACTCTGCATCACTGCGTTTTCACTCACATTCTGTTACTGGCTGAATCTTTAGCATAGATTGTAAGGACAAAAAGGTTTTGGGAAAATGAAGCAGAAATATTTAAAAATAAGTATTAAATTTACTGTGAAAATGTTCTAATGTGACATAATTTTGAAAAGCTTTTAGTATATTTCTTAAATAATACTTTGTTTGATACCTATATTAGTATAGTGTTGGAAAGTTATCTAATATGTCATCTTTTATATTCAGAATGACGTCATTTAATCTATCATGCCTTGTCACCCAAACTTAACATGTGTTCAAAATTACATCCATTAGTTGAAGGTAAAACTGCTTTAGAATATAAATGCAAAGTTTCACCCAGACCTGTATACTCGTAATACAAACATAGCGAGTGAAATTATAGCTTTTTGAAAGTAAAACTTCACTACAAAACAAATGTTATTCAAGTCTCAAACCTTATTAGATACAAAGTAAGCTATTTCTGTGTTCTCTACTAAAACAATGGCAGCTATAGGTATATGGTGTATGTTTGAGAAACCGAAAAATAACCGTTGTCGTACATATGTACCGTTTTATTAAAATTATATCTGGGCTATTAGTGAGGAAAGAAATTGCAAGCAATCCTATATCTATTCCTTCACTTGATCAGGAAAATTGGATGATGGCATTATCTACAATTACATATATGATAATATACTGTAAAGGCATACATCTGTTTGAATCACAAATAACTGTGCCCACCCTTTGGACAGTTAGCGGCTCAATATTATCTTGATCTTCTGTTATTAATAATATGCCACTTCTCTTTATTATACTAAACTTAAAATACGTACTGTTTTCAATAATTTCCAAATGTTGTTAAATTTGTAGTTTAAATTTAGCCGTGTCGGAATTGGTTAAGTTTGATTAATCGATTTATGTCAAGAAGTCTTTGTATCCAATTCATCAGGGTCGCCTACATTGCATATATCTTTTTTTCCAAGAACTTAACATCCATATTGTGCTACTATTTTGAAATTAGAAAATTCCAATAATTTGAGATGGCTTACGCTAACATTTCAACCGCAATTTTATAATTGATATCCTATTCAAAAGTAAGTATAAAAAATCATGTAACAACGTTAATTTTTATAACTTTGTTTTAATCGTTTTAAAACTTATTGGCAGTTCTGCATTTGGAAATGAAAACTGATGCCTTGAGTACATACGTATGTATAAAAATATTAAATAACTTAGGTACTTCATCTCGAAGCAATTGGCCTAGACCTCGCTTTTATAACATACCCTTTTTATATTATAAATCGATAAAGGACATCAAACTAAACAACTTTGCCCATGGAATGCCTATCTAAAATATTGTAATTTTCAAAAAAATATAATAATTAAAAATTGTCGTACCTAGTTCAAACTGAGAATGTATAGAACTAGATTCTTTGCTTCAGTGAAAATAAGAAATAAAAAAAAAACATTTGATCTATATCTTTGTTTACAGAGCGAAAAGCACAGATCAAATGTTTTTTTTTATTTCTTATTTTCACTGAAGCAAAGATTCTCATTCTATACATTCTCAGTTTGAACTAGGTACGACAATTTTTAATTATCATTTTTTTTTGAAAATTACAATATTTTAGATAGGCATTCCATGGGCAAAGTTTTTTAGTTTGATGTCCTTTATCGATTTATAATATAAAAAGGGTATGTTATAAAAGCGAGGTCTAGGCCAATTGGTTATCATGGTAATGGGAATAAACAAAATGAATAAACTTCGTCTAATAGAGCAGTAGAATAATCATAACTGGATCCAGAATTCAGATTAAAACTTATCCGATTAGTTATACAAATTTGATTTCGCTATGAGAACTATTCTAGTTAGTATAAATGAGTAATATTATCTTAGATTATAACTAACACGATGTTTGGCTTGACAATGAAATATGGTTTAGTGTAATTAGATATATATGTGTAATATATGGTAATAACATGATACTGTGATGTAGCCAGACAATTTTTAGTAGTATTTATATACATACATACATACATACATTTACTCACGGCTATAAATCCCTGAACGGGGTAGCCAGAGCTTTGGAATGAGAAATTCCTCAGCCACTTTTGGAAGTTGGTTGGGGAAAAGATGGTAATAATAAATGTTTTTGGTGACGGGTCTCCAACCGCATCGCCCAAAAACGTATAACCGTACGTACACCCACCGGAAGAAATGGGGTAGTGCTATTCTATGCCGACACTGCACAGCTAATTTCTAATAGTATTTATATATAAATTACTTCAACTACTCCATTAGCTAGCCTTTTTTTATTTATCGTACTTCAACATCATTCAACGTCTTGCTACGTAATTGTAACTAGAATTTGGAATATAGTGTGTTTCTTTTACCTTTCTACCCACGAGTGTCGTAAGAGGCAACTAAGGGTATGGGGATTTTTAAGTGGTTTTCGGGCGATGCGGTTGAAGACCCATCACCAACAACTCTTATTTTACCATCTTTTCCCACTAAGCTTTCCAAAAGTGGCTGAGGAATTTCTTATTACTTAGCTCTGGCTACCCCTTCTAGGGATTTATAGCCGTGAGTTTATGTATATGTATGTATGTATATTTGGAACCCCCACTGCTTAGACAGTTAACGAAATTATAAGGAATGTGCTGATTTGCCGTTTAATAAGGACACGCCTCTACATAAATTAGTATAAACTCGAGTCATGTTGACTTTCCCACGATTTTGTTCTTTACTGTTATCAACTGTTTTCAAGACAGACAAACAGACATATAAACGAATCTATTTTTTAGTAATAAGTAAAGATAGCTAATACATATCAATGGTTTTTCTTCCAATTGTTAAAAATCTGTGGTTTTTTTATTTAAACGTTATTGAATACAAATAACTCATCAAAAGGCATATAAAATATAACTAAAATATACCCAAATCATTTAATACCATTACCAGTATGTATCAGATTAATAATATTAAAATAGTGCGATCTACAAAAGCCAAAAAATTGACATTTGTTAACTAAACATATGGCGCACAGATTTTTGTACTTGTTACATACATTAGTACCCCGTGGGGGCCCGAGGCGTTAAAAGATGATGCCAAAGTTAAGTGACATTTAGCTATTTGGAAGTATTATTTCGATTTTGTCGTATCTCATTAGCAGAAGAACTCTCACACTGCAGAAAAAAGAAGCATATTAATCTACGTTTTCAGTAAATATGCTTCATTAATCAGTTATTTTTTTAAATGGTATATGCTTAAATACATTTTATAGTAGACTAAGTAGAAATTCAATGTCAGTAGTTTTTGGACTAATTGTAATTTTATAACTAACCCTTTTCAACTTATTGCTTTAAAAACTTCATGCCTCAAAATTTTTCACAAGAAATAAAATAACGACCTAGGTTTCCCCGCAATTTCTTTATATAACCTTACAAATATTTATGCACACATTCTTGCTTCCGTTTCAATCAAAATAACACTAGAAAATGAGTAATAATATACAGTTGACGTTAAAGCGAGCTCGTTGAAAGCATAAATTACTATTGTTATCGTGCTCATAGAGTGTTGTGTTAAACATACAACCTGCATGCTCTACGAAAGTCTACCGTGAAATACTGGCAGTAAGAAAAAATGGCCAACTATTGCACTAAACGAGTTTACACACTCAAATTGTTTTCATGAATGTAGTTCATTATAAAGTTGGCTGTCGAGTTAAATAGACGTTTTTTAACATTTTACTTGTATGAATTTTAAGTACAATTAGCACTGCATTCATTTTCGTGTGTTTTATGGGTGGTGGCAAATTGGTAGGTGTTATTGACAATTTTAAATATTAGCCATGTGTTATTATATTAACTTCTACCAAAGTCAGCCGTCAATTTGAGGCGAGTTTTAGATGAATGTTCCCTGTTGCAGTTGGCACATCCAACAGATTAATTAATGCGGGTCATTTTCATTTTAAGAAACATTCACATATAAAACTATACTTCTCTCGAAAAAGCTTCCGAAGGTCTTTCGTCAACTTTACCGAGCACAAAGTTTTGTCTAAATAGTATAGCTCCGCGTGAAACCAGTAATATATGTCAAGAATCCGTCTACAAAGTTAAATTTAAGACTATATATCACCTACAAAAACACGTGGCAGAATTACAGAAATATGAATAATGCATTTTTGTAATAAATACTTATAGTATTTACTGTCCTTTTTTGATATTGTACTCTAAGTTTAGCAAATAAAATTAAATAAATGCTTCTACGGAGTTTTCAAATATATTTTTTTCTTTGGAAGATTAACAGACCAATATAAACAATATAATACTAATTATAAATACACAATGCCATTGACAAATCTTCACACTGTAACTAATTATGAACAGTAGTATTTATGCTTGGAATCAATTGTATCCTTGCTGAATATTTCTAATTCAAACGTTTACGGCGTATATCCGCAAAGGAGTGGCAGAATAATTAATACGTCTTGACATTACGTGCCATTATTGTTATAATCTGATGGTCAGAGTGGCCACGTCAATACGTGTGTGAATACCCTGTCCAATCAATATTGGACAGTATACTCTCACCATTAACAACCATGACAAATTATGTCGACTTGAAAAAAGACACATAGGTTTAGGCCCGAGATTTGTTTCTATTCGACATTTGAATTTTGGGTTTCTATTCGACATTTGAATTTTATTAAAATGTGTTGACTAAATTTTATCGCTCGAATCATTCATCTCATTCCAAGAAGAGATTTCCTTTCCACACAGTCTAAAGCAACGTGTCCGAAAAAAAACTGAATGGTAGTAACGCTCCACCATCACTTTTATTTATAGCAAAGCCACAAATCATGGTGCTATAAATAGCACGCTTGACTCGGTCAAAACCCGAGTGACGGAATGTCGAGCAAACTAAGGATTACTGAATTTAAATAATTTCTGCATAATACGAAAAGAAAAAACAAATGCAATATTAGGGTTCCGTAGCCAAATGGCAAAAACGGGACCCTTATAGATTCGTCATGTCTGTCCGTCCGTCCGTCCGTCCGTCCGTCCGTATGTCACAGCCAGTTTATTCCGAAACTATAAGAACTACATTATTGGAAATTGGTGCGTAAATGTATTCTGTAAACCGCATTAAGATTTTAAAATAAAATCTGAAAAAAAAACCAAAATTTTTAGGGTTCCGCATACATAGAACTGAAACTCAAAATTTTTTTTTTCATCAAACCTATACGTGTGGGGTATTTATCAAAAGGTATTTGAAAATGATGTTGAGGTTTCTTATATCATTTTTTTCAAAACTGAATAGTTTGCGCGAGAGACTTTTTCAAAGTGCTAAAATGTGTGTGTCCCTCCCCCCGTAACTTCTAAAATATGGGCATGATAATACTGAAAAAAATATATGATGTGTATTACTATACAAACTACTAACGAAAATTGGTTTGAATGAGATCTAGCCCGTAGTTCTATTTTTAAACGTCATAAATCAAATTACTTACCTAATTTGGCTCCCATGATTTTCACACAAACGGGATTTTCTATATATATGATAGTACGGAACCCTTAGTGCGCGATCCGACTCGCACTTGGCCGGTTTTTTATATTATAAAATAAACAGAGTTTTAGAAAGTCAGTAAAAATTCATTTATGTTAAAATTACTAGCCAGTGACTTATAAACTTTATAAGTAGTTTCTGGTATCCAAAATATTACTGGATCTGTTAATTTTAATTGGATTTCCATCTTGACAATTAGCAGACTTTATGTATAAAAAAGCAGTATTTTTATGAGCCCGCCTAAGTACCCACTCAAAGGTTGTCTGGAAGAGATTGATAAGACCGCCAATTGTACTTTTGTTATTTAATTCTGTTTATTTGTAAATGTTTCTCTTTTTTATGTGTAATAAAGAGTTTTCTATTCTATACTTTTCTACCCCTGAGGCTCAAGGAAATAAATTAATATGAATGATCCCCGGCATCTGAGAGAAAATCGTTTAATGTTATAAAACAAGTCATATTCAGTTCAACTCTATCAAAGAAAGATATTTTTTCCTCAGTGGTTATTTCAGGGTTCCATATCTTTGTTATCCACTGTCAAGACCTTATATTCCAAAATGACCCTAAGGTTTATACCTTAAGTTTAAATTAAAATAAATACTGAGCTTGGCAAGCTACAAAGTCGTCAAGTCATGTCGTTTCTAAAAGAACGTCAATAAAATACAGTTCTATCTAATGTAAAATAACTAATACGTTAACACCTTGTTGAATATATAATATAATTATCATTTTCTATAAAAGATTTTTTTTCTTATTATTAAGCACCCTGTTTGTTTAATCCAGACTTAATAGATACTTTATTTATTTAAATCAAATAAGTATTTACTCATGATTAATTTATTGTTAGAATGAACCCAACAAAAGCAATTGCAAAAAAAGTATTTTATCTTACGATAACAGACTCACGATAAACGCGAATGGAATGAGTTGCTCTGGCTTTTTCTAAGCCGCATTTTCTTTTTCTGAAGACGATAGAAAAAATGTCGATGTCATGTCACGGTACACAGCTCGCCAATGACAGCTCAGTTGGCGGGAAAATAAGTCCGAATAAAACTATATCACTTAGCCCAAACCGTAACATGGAACTTTATGAAGAAACCAAACTGTTGACCGTGCCTTCGATCCATCTTTAATAATCATCATCTTTAATAAAAATAAAGGATAAATAAAGGAAAGAAAAATTTCGACACAGGCGGGAATCGAACCCGCGACTTCGGATATACGCTATTGAGCTACCGTGTCAGTGGCTGCCAGTGCGAAATTCTTCGAAATTTCTTCTCAAGCTATGTGATTGGTTTTTATGATGAACAATTTAGTTTAATTATGTCAAACTAGCGCTTGGTCTGGTCGCATAAAAAATCTTTTATAAAGTAAAAATATGACCCAAAATTGTACAAACCATATTTTAAAAAAATGATAAAATGTGAATGTAAGGAGTTTCTTTGTTGCTTCTTCTCTTTACGAACACCTTCCAAAGCAACGAACTAATGATAAATTTTAAAAAAAAATATGTTAAAAAAGTGTTAGTTTTTAACTAATTTTGAAAAATAAACTTTTTGACTTTTTTTACTTTTAAATTCTTCTACAAACACTACTTAAAAGTGTAAAAGAAACAACGGATAGATGCACGGTAGCTCAATTGGCAGAGCGATGGCGGCGTATACCCGAGGTCGCGAGTTCGATTGCCGCCTGGGTCGAAATTTTTCTTTCTTTTATTTATCCTTTATTTATTAGTAATAATCTCCACATGAGGTTTTCATGAACAAAACATTCAAATCAGGGTTACACAGTCAAAATTTGCCAAAGGGTAAGATAGAAGATAGGAGTGAATTCTTGGTTGATCAAGCTAGGCAGCTGGCTGAACCTGGAATTCGCTATTCGCTAAAAAGTAAATTGGTGATAGAGATATGCAGAGCCTATATGCATGGGAATGTCAGTAGAAGACGACCTCGGAAAACACTCAACACACGGAAAACACTCGGAAAACACATTTAGATCAAATTCAAAATGTACTAAAAAAACAGGCGTCCGAAGTTTGAAGAATAAAATTTAATGTATGAAAAGATTGATGAAAGTGGATGAAATGAGAGTTTTGCCAGGATAGTACAAAGTAGCGGGGAATAGTCTCTGACTTACCTAATGTATGACCCAGACAAGTAAATATATATTATGCATGTATTAAATATATTGTATAAATAGTATTGCACCGCAAGAAATTCATTTTGTACTTTCTCCAAGGCTAACTATGATTAGCTGTGTTCTATGTGAAATCAAATAAATATGGCGATTTACTAATGTGTGCAGACAAACGTGAATATGGCATCTGTACTAAAAGAGTACACATTCCATGGTCACATGGTTAAGAGTTTCGCGCCAAATCTAGTTTAATAAAATCCATAAAATATTTATAGGGTTATATCACGTGCCGTAGAAGCATTCACTTATAGTTTTATTTTTGCGCCATTTAACTTTGATATATTAAAATGAATTAAAGAATTATAAAAGATAGAACCTTACTAAAAACCAATTTCGATTAATTTACAATAGTGGTAAAAACTAGTTAACTGCATATTTATAGAAGGTCTTCCTTTTACATAGATTGTAAATATTAAAACCGGTCTGAATTTAGCAACAAAGTTAGATAATTGATCATAAAAGAATGGAAAATGAATGAGTTAGTACTAACTTTCCCTGTTAATACAGTTCTGGGTAGTAAGTACCGCGTTGGAAATTCGATTCGATTTTATGTTTTATAAATTCTCTTAAGTTAATCTGAGTCAAGCCAATAGACATCTTTGAACATTGGCGCTTTTAAGACAATCGTGTACCTATATATTGTAGTACCATATTATTAACGACAAAGGAACGGTAAAAGCAAAACCGTATGGAAATTGCACGGAAATTACCATTAGTATGTATAGTTTGTCACAAATTACCGTTATTAATATGCCTTTACAGAAGTTATAATACTTTATTATTTTAAATCCAACTTTAAATTGTTTTAACGGATGAAGCTCGCTATTTTCTGTTATAATTCTAACTATAAATCATATCCATCACGTTCTCAACTAATTGGTATTAGATTGAGTTCCAAATAGAGATTTGTGCTGTAATGAAAAGCACAAATGAAATAGAGCAATATGAGCAATAACTAACCACTAATGACTTAATGTAGCCATTAAATGCGTATAATTGTTCTCCAGCCCGCCCTTTCCTCGAACTGGCCATGACGGCTACTAAAAGCAAACAAAATATACCACAATCCGATCATTTATTGCCGTTAAAGCTACCCGCTACTCAATGATTTATACTTTTTTTTCTCCCTTGATTTATGCGAGCTAAAGAAGTGTTTGCACGCGCCACTGCTTGTCTATTTGCGGATAGGTCGAAGCCGAAAATAATAAGCGACAAAACAACGACTGTACCCCGACTTCAATGTAGATGTTGAGCTCCGCCGCTGCATTGGAAATATTTCAGGACATTATACGATCGCGTCCAATATTCGCAAACACGTCCAAAACTTCAACAATTTTCCTGACGCAGCATTTTATATTCTCGAATCGAATTCAACTACTAAATGTAGTTATCTCTGATATTCTGTGCAATTCAAATTGGGTTTTGGAACTTTATTATATCTGTACGACAACCAAAATTTAACTTAATGTGGGCATATGTTAAAGAAATTCACTTAATGTGAATCTAATAACGAAAAATTAGGGGTTGAATTAATTTTTCTATCTAGTAGAATTTCGTACAACATGCAGCTTTACGGTGATGAGTGAGACATTTTTCTGGCGTGCTGTCAAAACCAGCTGTGAATTCCCAGCGCCTCTTTCACCAATTACTATGGGAGACATTCGTCAGCTCAAATTACTCTTTGTCCCTTTTTGGGCAAACCTCACGCAAAGCTAAGGAGAGGAAGTGCATTTTCTGTCATACAATCTGTAGGATACATTTTTGGATGAATACATGATTCAGTAACAGTCTCAGTTTATTTTTAAATATTAAACCAAAAGTACTATATCCGTTAGGCAGATTGTATACACCATTGGCCACTATTGCTAATAGCACATTAACAAAACGAAACGCTACTTTGTTGCAAAATAGTTAATGAAAATACGGGGACTAGTTTAAATACAAAGCACCGAAGTGACGATCAATACTACTCATGCGAATCTAAGAGCACTGTAAAACGGCATAGTTGGCAACACTGAAGACCACGTGTTCCCGATGACGTCATCACAAGAACTCCAAGTGAAAATTAAATAAAGACAATTCGCTCGTTTGAAACCGCAGACTCCATTACTGCATTATTCAACGTATGCAAAAACTAGATTAATAATAGATGAAGGCAAAGGTGAATTCCTCGTAATCAAATAGAGTTCCACTAGAAACCCTATCGAGTGCACCTCTTTTGGAAATTTATTCTTTCACTATCTCAAATGTATATGTGGCTATGCTTATATGCATTTCCATGGTTTATACTACTTTTGTTACGAATTGCACCGTTTATAGGGAGTGATGGAAAAGCTAGCAAGACCTACTTGCCTCAAATTTACGCAAAGACCTTGTTACGCAAAAACTATAATCAAAATAAAGTATGGACATGTGGGCATGCTTTTCAGGTAAAAAATGGGCACTGAATAGTTAAGTGATAGGTTACCTTCATGATGTTCAGAATAATATGTAGCTCTAGACATAGGTACACTTACACTTATTAGATATGGCACGCACGAGTTCTGTAAGTTTCTTTAGCTGGAAATTCTTTTAAACAAATTAAATCATAAATGTTGTTTTCGAATGGTACTTGATTCGATTATAACACATAAAAAAGTAAAAAAACCTGAACTGAAAATAAAAACTAATAATAATGATTGGCACTCTAAATGAGTTTCGAATTAGCGTATCTGGTTATTGATGGATGAGCAAACAGGATTAAATTGGGGCTAATAGCGAACATTATTATTTCCCTAAATTTTAGTTTGACCTGACAAACACGCCAATAATTCTATGCAATCTAATTAAATTCACTTCACGATTTATTCAAAAAGGTCACGTAATATTTATGGAAGATAAAATATTAAAACAAAAGAAACACTCAATAATATTATATGTATTAAAGCATAAACAAAATTTTAAACAAGGTAAAACTAACAATACACGGTTACTGATTGCCAATAATAACCCATTAACTTAATATGCCGAATCATCCAACTAACCCTAACCCCAAACTTAAAATAAATTATCTACAACCTGCGTAAAACGAGAATAATTATAATAAAATTCCATGTTCCAACAATCAGTTAACTAGATAACAAGCGTAACGGGTCTACAATCCCATCTGGCTATTGTACCGAAGCAGCTGACCGCAGTAGCTTTCCTGACACTCGGCCGGATATTTTAAGCCCAGTTGACTTTACCAGGAAACACAGTTTTTATTGAGGCTTAACCCTTTAGTTATGCTATTACGTCAGAGTGGTCACGGTGTAAAAGATGCTTGATTTCGATACATACAATCGATTATTTTGAGTGCGCGCTAATGAGATCGCTGGTTGAGCGAATGGATTTGTATAATTTGAACATTTATGTTATTATACAATGTATTTGTTTTTTGATCAGTCTTTTAGAGTTTCAACGGTCAGTTTTGTTGTTCTTAGTCAGCTTAAGTATGTAAGACAGACAAATTTTATAAATAAACATTTAAAATATACGCATCGAATTGCTGTGCGTGCTGTGTAGTGTCGGCTTAGAAGTGCTGTGTAGTGTCGGCTTAGAATAGCACTACCCCATTTCTTCCGGTGGGTGTACGTAAGAGGCGACTAACGGTATTGGGACTTTTAAGGAATTTTTGGGCGATGCGGTTGGAGACCCATCACCAACAACCTTTATTTTTACCATCTTTTCCCCACCCAACTTTCCAAAAGTGGCTGAGGAATTTCTAATTCTTTAGCTCTGGCTACCCCTTTTAAGGGATTTACAGCCGTGAGTATATGTATATATGTATGTATGCATGCATCGAATTGATAACCTCCTTTGTTTTTAGGCGGTTAAAAACGTCTACTGTAGTGTCGCCATTAAAAATTATTACTCCATTTATTTTAGATTGTCGTAATATATTACTGGTAAAATGACGTACTGAGATCCTCGAATTTTAGGAAACAATCGTAAACATCGCAGTATCTTTAATTCTCCACTGAGAGATTCCAGTCTACCCTGAACAAGAGGACTTAACCAGAGTTCACTACGCTAGCCTAATGGGGGATGGCAGACTAACGACTAGTGACTCTATAGAAGTTGAAACCGATGACATGACGTTCCCTCAGAGGCATGGAATTTTCTGATAATCAGGTTATCCAAGCTTGCAATATCGTAATTAATCGGGCTAAATCACATACATTTTATTTGTGAGTTTTCAACCCGGGAATCTTACCCGAGACCTCCGACTAATGCGCCGAATGTTCTACCGGTAGACCACGAAGGTAGTCCAACTGCTATACTATGGAGGCAGTGATTATACTACAATGTAACAAACATTGGGATGCTAATTCAGACTTTCTATTTTGAGTATATTTTGGTAAAACTATAGCTAATAAAGCATAATAACCAAACTGAAAAACGAACCGCAGAACAATGAAAGCTAAACAACTTACTGAATGCAAAAGTCTATTACGAATACAAAACCAAAGAAACAATGTTATAGAAAATCATTGAGTGACACGCTATGTAGGTCTCACTATTCATATGCAAAACAACAAGTTTTGTTCCTCATTTATTTGCCAGTAAAACGTGGTCGTTGTAAATCTCGAAGTCAGCGTGTCAATGATATGTCAGGCGCAGTTGAGCAGATAATATGGACTAGTCTTTTGAACATGGCATGCTTTGTGCATTACCCGTTAACTAGCTGAGACTCTTTGCTCGGTTGAGGAAATCTTTGACCTTATTTGCATAGTTCTCAACGTTTGCAGGAAAGTTAAATATGTACTTATAAAACGGACTTGCGCTCTGGTTTAAGAGTCTTCATTGCAATTGTTGGTAAAAAAAACAAAATCATTTATCATTAAAATAAAACATTTAACAGAAATAACACAAAACAATCACGCCGAATATCCCCGAAGGGATTGGCAGAGTTACTTATACTTCACCTGGTGTTCAGAGTACCCACGTTTTGCATGGACAGTGTACTCACGTGATAGGGGGCAGGCCTATCGCCGTTTTGTATGAATACACTGTCACATGACTAAATAAAAATACAACTCAGCCATGTGGGTTTCCTCACGATGTTATCCCTCACCGTTAACAACCATGATAAATTAACCACACATATATCTTAAGAGAAGACAAATTGGTGTAGGCCCGACCCGGGATTTGAACACTATTCGTTTGCACGATAACCGTTGTTCTACTCATTAAGCTATCACGTTTTTAACAGACATAATTTTTTAAAATACGACTCATTCTCCGTCAACCGAACGAAGCTAAATTCACCTGACGCAAATTATATTATCCGTTAAGTTCGTCAATACAAATCTTTAAACGGCTTGAAAATGTGCAAGTGACAACTTTAAGTAAACATGGAAAAAAGATTTACTTTTCGCTATCCCAGGATTGATTTATATTAGAAGAAGTAGTTTGACTTTGTATTTCATTTCTTATTTAGAAATTTTATTACACCATTAAAATTGAGCCCGAAGTATTACGCAATTGAATCATAAAATTAATGCGCTCACTCATTTCTTGTGCATCCTTTATTATGGTCTTTCATCGCTCAAAACAGAAACCGTTAATAGCTGTTGTAATATATGGGCAGTTAAATTTGCTTTCAGCAAAATAATTGATTTCAGGAGTTTACATTTTATGTCCCCTCTATGAATGCAATCAAAAGTTTCTCTCTTTATCTTGAGAAGATGAAATGATAAAAGATAGTATGGATGATGTGCATTGCTAACTCCATTACCATTACATTAAAAAAAATATTCACTCATTGCACAATGACAAACAAAAAGCTTTTAAAATCAACAATTAAATACGGAACTAAATTATCCTTTTAAAGTATGTTACTTTACTGGAGTTTGGAAATTACTCGATATTCGACCGCAAGCCTAATAAATTTATGTACATAACCCACCTCACAGCATTAAATTCCCAAAAGGGGTAACCAGAGGTTCAAAATTAGAAATTCCCCTGCCACTATTAGTAGTTTGGGTGGGGATAATGATTGGTAATGAGTCTCCAACCACATAGGTACCCTAAGTAACTTCATGCGACACCCGCCGGAAGAAAAGGGTTAGTGTTAGTCTAAGCCGACACAGCATATACATTTTTATACAATAACACAAATATGTAACGATAAATAATCAAAGATTGCACTTTTTCCAATTTAATTAAAAGAAATAACTAAATTTAATCATGAATGAAACGTGAAATTTCCAACATTTAATAAATAGCATTTCATAATACTTTGGCGCGAACTCATAATTACGCAGGTAATCTTACATCACTAAAATAAATTAGTTAAAAAACTAACAAACGAAATGAGAACCTCCTTTTTGGTTTCCACTGAAAAGGTAATAACGAAAATGTAGTTTGTTTTTCCTTTTTAGTTTTTTCGGTGGTTTAACTTTTATGAATCTACTAGCTGATGCAGCAAACTTTATTCTGACATATTAACGAAAGGATTTACCCCTTATTTACCCAATTAATATTATTTTTGAGTACTCTCTTTATTTAAGTACTTTTTATTAGCTATATAAAAAACAAATTTTGATGAAATTTTATTACTAACTCTGTGACACAACAAGTTTATGAATTAAATATTTATTATAATATTTAATAATTAAAATTCTTGTGTCACAGTGTTTGTAATTACATTACATTACATGCTTGACTCTTCGTAAAAATCTAATTCGAAAGGAACAAAGAAAGATGCAATAAAACTGTCAATATGCTTTTTATTCATATTATATTTTTTCCGTGTAGTGTCGGCTTGGAATAACACTACCCCTTTCTACCCGTGGGTGATCGTAAGAGTCGACTAAGGGTACAGGGGCTTTTAAAGTGGTTTTTGGGCGATGCGGTTGGAGACCCGTCACCAAAAACATTTATTATTACCATCTTTTCCCGAATCAACTTCCAAAAGCGGCTAAGGAATTTCTCATTTCAAAGCTCTGGCTACCCCGTTAAGAGATTTAGAGCCGTGAGTATATGTATGTATGTATATTTTTTACCAATTTAAAAAAACCGTTAAACATTTAGTGTAGAGTGTCGCGTCACGCTTTGTTAACCCGCTACAGATCCTAATACTAGTGTTTGATCAACTCTTTAGTACTGCAGAGGATTTCTTAGATAAACATTACGCATTTATGACGTACTAAGTGTTGATTTTATGTATTCATTGTGTTGCTGTCGGCTTGGATTGTAAACGGAATCGTGATAAGTCGTTTAAACATTTCTGTGAAATGTACATACATACACTCACGCGTTAGTTGCCATTGGGGTAGGTAGGAGTTATCCATCGTAACTTTGTACGATCCTGGCAAACTTCTTGAGTTTTATTTATATTCGTGGATATTTTCATACATTCCCATATAAAATTTAAGAGATGTAGAGAGAGTAAATGCAGTTGAGATGAGGTCCCTCAGAAAAAAAGTATTGTTAGGTTATGTGACCGAGTGAATAATAGCGTGATTCGTGATAAGTGCGATGTAAAAGATGATATTGAAAAAAATATTAAAAATGAATGTTGAGGTGGTTTGGGTTTGGGAATAAAACTTTGGTAGCTTAGTGGAAATGTACAGACTAAAACTTTAAGAGGCATAGCATATGAAATTTGATATGTGCTGAAAAAAACATTGTTCATACCTTGTCTAACGACATATGTGTGATTGATTTACCCCAAACACGGATATCTCCTAAAGGATGGCCAAGGTAGAAATAATTCTGAATCTCACTGAACTTTTTTTTTGAATGAATTTAGCCTTTTTAACTTAACTTTTAGAGATCTATCGTCACTTTTTACGATTACACTTTTAGATGACTAAGTACAAAATAGCAATAAGATTATCATCACAACTGGGATATATAACCATATGTATTATTTAATAAAATACATTGGTGGTGACCCGAATAAAGATTGGAAACTCATATCCCGGAATTAGAAACGGTGATCTTGCCACTAAGCTATCAAAGCTCATTTACAAGGCTTCGTAACGTTGAAGGAAATAATATTGGGAGTCCTCAATAATCACATGAATGAGTAAATGCTGACTTATGATCCATTTTTGCGTATTTAGTGATGTATCAATACACAGCCCAACAAAAAGTGTACTCTGACCCAAGATAAAAAACAATGATTATTTTCTCTGTTACGTTCTCTACGTTTTCTAATAGTAATAAATAATAGGAAGGAATCTTCAAGGACCTTTTGGCAACTATCCCATCTTTTACAATTTTCTTCCTGCCAGAAAAACCAGAGCTTCATCAAAAATAATTTCTCGACCAAAATTGTGATTTTATTTGGGGAGAAGACTGTGTAGTGTCCGCTTAAAAGTTCACTTACCCATTTTCTCCGTGGGTGTAGTAAGGTTTTTGGGCTCTTTAAATGATTTTTGGGTATGCTGTTGTTGGAGAGGTAAAACCACACCACCATTATTTACCATCTATTTCCCCTCACAACTACCAAGAGGTTTTGACTAAAATGTTTTATTCTTAACCTCTGGCTACCACTTTTTAGGATTTAAAACTTTGAGTACCTATTTGTGTTATGTATAATGAGAATTGTTAAAATTCTAATACCTTCATATATGAGTAATTTGTTGGTGTAGTTAAATTTATGTACTAGAGCTGAGACTAATAAAAAATACACTCAATTTATTGTGTGAAATAGGAAAACAAAATCTTCAAAGAAGCCACCATAAGTTTGCTTCACAAGAGAAGAAAATAAACCTATATCTTCTATGATGATTTCATTATACTACTAAATACGTTATGTTTCTAATAATTTGCGTTTATCTTACATCACTTTGTTTATCAAGTTATTTTAAACTTTAATGTTACCTATAACTTATCACTGGTGCGTATCGATCGCACTCACTTAAACCATTTTCGATAATATATACATACATACATATTATACTCACGGCTATAAATCCCTAGAAGGGGTATCCAGAGCTAAGGAATTAGAAATTCCTCAGCTACTTTTGGAAAGTTGAGTGGGAAAAAGATGGTAAAGTAAAGGATGTGAGGATGGGTCTCGCCCAAAAATCCCTTAAAAGCCCCAATATCGTTAGTCGCCTCTTACGTACACCCGTCGGTAGAAACGGGGTAGTGCTATTCTAAGCTGACACTACACGGCAAGAATTTTCGATAATAATAAACAATAAACCCATACTTTTTATTATTTCTTGCTTGTGAGGTAATGATCTGTTCCCTTACCGTTTTACTTTTACCACGCAAATATACGAGTAGATAGACTCAAATAATGTATGAAGATTGTGTGAGAGGGAAAAATTATTGTCAAAAAACCCACACAGCTGAATTATACTTATACATGTGACAGTGTATTCTTAAAAATCGGCAAAATAAAACTGGGTCAGAGTACACCAGGTAACAACAATATCACATGATGCTCAGATTGAACAGTATAATAATTATTTATTAAAGGGTTATGTATTAAGGGTTGGTGACAGCCTCCTTGGTCTCGCAGTTAAGCGATTGGCTTCAAGTACGAATGTCTCGGGTTTGATTCCCTCGGGGTAAACTCACAAATTTAATTTGTAAGATTTAAACCAGTTTGAAAACCAGTTGCCGGCTTGAATAACATGATAATCCAAAATTTAAGATGATTCCGTGCTTCGGAGGGCACATTAAGCCGTCGGTCCCGGCTACTATTACGGTAGTAGTCGTTAGTATGCCAACCCGCAATTGGCCAGCGTGGTGGACTAAGGCCAAATGACCCTATGTATGGTACGCTCGTGCCCCTTTGGTAGGGACATATATGAGCTGAGAGGAAGGAAACGAGTCGTCAAAATAACTGTAATATGGTATGAAATTATCAAATATAATCACATTCAATCAAAATGTGGTCAATTGTAAAGTATCTAACGATTTGTGGTAAAACCAAATAGTTGATATTCTCATAGATGCTCCAGTATTACACAGGAGTGGTGTAATAATCATTTGAATTGTTCATGTTATAAGATAAATATTTTTTATGTCTCACCTAAATACTCTGAACACCATAGAAAACCTGGCACTTTATGACAAAAAAAAACTTCAGAGTACCCACTTTAAGCCTGGACGTAGTAGAAGAAATGCCTATCAAAATTTCAGCAAAAATGGATTACTTGGGGCTCTTTACGATGTTTATCATATTCATTTACAACTTTTATGAATGAACCAAATATATTGCGTAAAAGATATAGAGACTTTTCGTATCAGGTCTTGCGTTTTTCTACTATATTTTATATAAGATAATATTATTTTATACTAATTTCTGAATTAAAAGTTAGGTTGTACTACCTATCCTTCAAGAACAAGGGAGATTAACTAAGCAGTTCGATACGGAATAAATGGTGTGACGTAAGAATAATAAATGACAAGTGAAACTGCTTTTTCATCTGAAAGTTTATCATAGTGATATTTAAACATTATCACATTTAATGCTAATAAAACAACCAATTAAGTTATATTGAAGACTAAAGTATCCGTCAAATATCTAAATCAAAATAAATATCTTCAGATTTATATGTGACAGCCCACCCTTAAAGCGCAGACGCGGAACTGTGGCTAATCCCTGAGAACGTAACATGAAGAGTGAGAGAGTGGGTATGTCACGTGAGAAGTGAGAAACTGACTAACATTTTGTACGAATAATCTTTTACTTACTGTCACAAGTACAGTGTACAATATGAGTACAGTGTAGAGTAATCCAAACAACAGGTGAATGGACACGTGATGTGAAAATTAATATGTATCAAAAATAAACATTGAATTGATTCGACTTTTTAAAAGTAAAATTAATAGAGTTCGATGTGCAAAGTTAGTTTCAAGAAAGTAATGTCTTAATTTATTTTATTCCGACAGTTTCACATAAAATTATTTCCTACGCACATTAAATTTTAAGATAATGATAAAGTAGTGAATCTCAGTTGCACGGCAGCCATTTTATCAGGGGACATTGGGGTTGCTGACCGTCTTCCAACTAGATAACGTTACCAAAAAAATGAGGAAATTTTACTTGTATTTATCTTATCTCTGAAGTGATTGTGACTGAGTTATCTTATAGGCTCAAGCTTGGCATTCACACAGTCGTTTATATGACATCATAAATATTTTTTACTATTAGAAACTATGATTTTATTATATTTATGATTATTACGATGTTGTTTATAAATAAACGATAGATAAATGAGACATAAAAGGTATGTAACTTCATATAGTGATGCTAAAGTTCTAATCAGCGTCATTGATGAAGAACATGTTGGCATAGATGTGGAGATCAAAGTGCGGCGTGGGCGCTCGACCTAATAGCAGCGGCTACCAACTTATACCATGCGCAAGCGCACTGATGCATTTCGGGCGATGCAATTGTACAAATTTCAATGCGAGATCAGTTTCTAATTAGATGCAATCAATTGTAGAATCATTTAAATCCAAAAAAGTAGTAAAATATTTATATAAACAACTTTAATCAAAACCTGAACTTTGATTTATAGAAAATAGTCGTACAATTGTAGGTAATTAATGGTTTAATTATAATGTAGGTATATTATTGATTCAATATACCAACATGAGAACTAGATATTCTGATAACCTAGTATAAGATTGAGGTTATGTTATGATGACTTCGGAGAGGAGGGGTTGGTCGCATACTTCAGCCATTTAATGCTCAGTTAGCTGGGAGAGAAGGGTGAAATTCAAGTAACGTAAAGTGCGGTTGAGGAAGAGGGAGGCGGCGGAAGATGCGCGCGCAACCGGCATGGCAGCGCACTACACCTGACCACGGCTATTTTAGTCATAAATCATGAAAAACCGAGGAACTTTCCACAAAACTATCGTCTAACCAACATAATAAATATTATTTATCAATAATAAACAGCAAAACAACTGATTCATCACGAACTTTCAACGTTTACCTAAGACGACTAATCAGCTGATTACCAAACTTTCGCGATGTTTTGTGTACGGAACTTGCAACTGACACTGATTTATAACAGACGCACCGGTCATGGAAAGCGATTTCCAACAACGCTGTGTGCTCTCATCATATACCGAGTATACTTCCCGCTGTAGAGCACAGTGTTAGAGGAGTAGAACCGAGCGTACCTGGACTAGTCTGCCAGCTGAGTCCTCCGACGAACATCTTCCTGCAAGGAAACGGAGTGATTAGACACGATCAGCGAAAACGTATGCAGGAGTTGTGTGGGGCACGTACCCCGGGTCGTTGGGCACTTCGACGGGGCTGTGCGCCGCATCCTGGCTTTGGGTCTCCATGGGCTAAACGCCGGCGTTGGGCCGGGCGCGGCGTTCACTACGTCTACGGCGAGCGACAGCGGTGGGACGGCTCCCGGGTCGCTCGGCTGCACTACCGACTACCGGCACGAGACTGGCGCGCGGCGGCGCACCCCTCCACGCAGCGCCCGCCGCCGCTCCGCCGCGCATCGATTCATTCACTCGGAGCACAATTATTCATAGCAGCGTGCACGTCGGGCGCGCGGAGCTCCACGTGAGCGCACTCCACGTGCTCGCGCCCGCGCCACGCCGCGCCGCCCGGAGCACGCCCACCGCGCGCCCGCTGCGGCCCTCGAGCCGACAACCCCACCCCTTATCAAAATCATAATTTATACACGTAACAGGAAATTTTATTTTGAGTGAGTAGGATAGAAAATATACTTTAAGTAATTATGAAAGTCAACGAGATGATTATGAAAGTCGAAGATTTGCTCAGATTGGAAAAATATATAATACAAATATAGCATCTGCCAACCGCGACCGAAAATCAAAGCTTGAATATTTGTTTTAATATTTATTTGAGACGAGAAGTTCATTTGTTTGTAAATAAACTTTGTGAGAACTAAAAAATAAAAAGTTTCTTGAAAATAAATATAATTTTCTTTAAAGTGAAACATATTTCAAAGTCAGTCTAAAGAAATAATCTGTCGGTATTAGGGCGTGAGTGTAATCGGGGTTCAGTCGTGGGCGGGCGGGATGACGTCAAAACCGCGCGTAGGCCACAGTTTACCCGATATTCGTATAATAGGCATTATGCTGACGCAGTTCGTTGCCCCGTTCGCTCGGGGTAGTTTTAGGCAGATATCTATATTATGTAACGCGTCCTGCATTTCACGTTAGCCAAATGACCAAGCAACTATTCTTCTTACACAATGAAGGAATGTAGCGACAGACACTAACGGAAGATACCCATTGAAATAAATCTGTCTGAAACATTATTAGAATACAATTTTCAAGAAAATTAAAACTTAAGGTTCCATATGACATACATAAACCTTAATTAAAATGAACTTTAACTACTACGGTGTCCGCGACTACGACATTCGTAGCCTTACATTAGACGGCTACGATTTATTTATTTTTTAATGAATTTTACCATAATGTTTATGAATTCAAATGTTTTATTAAAAATATTCTTCACTATTCTATATTCTACGTAGTATAAATATGACATTACATATGATTCAACATTAAAAAATTAACATTAAAAATCCCGTTCCTTTCCATGAAACACATCACTGGTCAACAAAAATTTGTAAAGGTGCTTACTAATATTGAATTACCTACCTACCCTCATATAAAAACTATATTTACTTTGATTCCATCAGGTCTTGTTTTCGTGTTACAGCCACTATATTATACATACTTTATACCACTATGTACCACTGGGCGAGGCTTGTAATATAAAAGTATCTTGTGAAACTATTAAATCTATCTATTATTTTATCTTGGAAAAGATTCAACATAACGAACACAACTGGAAAGTTTGTGGAGATTTGAAGGTAATTGCCCTAATATTAGGATTACAACTAGAATACACAAAACACTGTTGGTGTGTTTGTGAGCGGGACAACAGAGACCGAAAAAATCATTATGTTAAGAAAGACTGGCCTAAACGGAAATTCCTTACCCCAGGACAAACAAATATAAAAAAATCCCCCTTTAGTGCAGCCGAATAATATATTTACACATAAAACTCTCATGATTTTTTTTGTTAAAGCTATGATTAAGGCTTGTGATGGTTTTTTATACTTAAAAGAAAAAATCTCTAAACTGAGCGAAACAAAGATTAAATAAGGTGTATTTATTGGTCTTCAAATCAGGCAATAAATGAAAGATGACATATTTTTAAAAATAACTAAGCGATTTGGAAAAATCTGCTTGGGAATCTTTTATGAAAGTGACTCAAAATTTTCTCAGAAGCCACCGATCGAATGACTATGAAAGTATTGTTGAGGAACTTTTGTCTACGTATAAGGTTTTAGGGTGTAATATGCCATTAAAAATACATATTCTACATTTACATTTAGACTTCTTTCTTGAAAATCTGGGCGCCGTTAGTGATGAACACGGTGAAAGATTCCACCAAGATATTTCTACTATAGAAAAAAATATATCAAGGCAAGTGCAAGCACGTATGCTGGCGGATTATTGTTGGATATTACAACGAGACGTCCCTGAAGCAAAATATAGAAGAAAATCTTACGGTTATCACGATTTTATTATTGCAATATAGAGGAATATCTTCACTTGGTCAATAAATATTGAAATTATCTAAAATGTTTAAAAATCGAATTACAAAAAAAATATTCGTATTTGGAACATTTTGATTTTATTTCTATTATCCTTATCCTTGTTCGAAACATAACTAGACAAAAGTTTTCATGTTACAAACAAAAACTGTTTTTTTGTTGACCAGTGAGATCTAATAAAGTAAATATATTTAGACGAATTTCCATTGTCAATACTATCGAGAATATTATAACAGCGTATTAGTTTGAAAACTTTATTTAACTACAATATATGTATACGAATCATGGCTATAAATCTCTAGAAGGGATAGCCAGAGATTGAGAATAAGGAATTCTTCTCCCACTTATCGCATTTAGGTGGATAGATAATAAAATGAAGGTTTTTGGTGATGGGTCTCCAACCAAATCGCCCAAAAACCACTTAGAAAACCTTTAGTCATCTCTTACAAACATTTACGGGACGAAATAGGATAGAGCAATAGTAAATCCAGATTAAATTTAAAAAAATTTGCTTACTTAACTTTCGAAAATGGCTGAGATTATTACTCATTATTCATTACCCTTATTACTCATCATTACCCTTTTTTGAATTTATATTCGTAAGTATATGTATCAATGTATGTGTTTTTGAAATTGTTTATATGTTTTGATACCTACTTAGACTCATGAGTATAAGTGCCTGTTAAAAATTGTTTTGACAACTTGGTTTACAGGTTTTAAACTTATGAAGTCAGTCTAAAATCATTGTTATTATGAATAGAGGATTTTTAATAATTCAAGAAATTAAGTTGTTACATAAAAAATATTTCAGATATACATACATACGTACATATACTCACGACTATATTTCCCTAGAAGGGGTAACCAGAGCTAAGGAATTATAAATTCCTTAGCCACTTTTGTAAGTGGGGAAAAGATGGTAAAAATAAAGGTTTTTGGTGATAGGTCTCCAACCGCATACAACTGCCCAAAAATACAATAAAAAGCCCCGATACCTTTAGTCGCTTCTTACGACACCCGTGGAAAGAAAGAGGTAGCGACATTCTAAGCCGGCACTACACGGCCTGTTTCAGATATGTTAGAAAAAAACAGCTAAAAATACCAAAATAAGTTGTAGCATTTCATCAAAAAGAGGGTTCTAAAGAAAACAGGCGTTCAAAGTGAAAGAATAGAAGCTGTGTACGAAACTTTCAACTTTGCAACCATATAAATACATTGCATTATAGAACCACTTTCCCATTTCAAAAGTTAGAAGGGGTACAACATTTTTGGAATTGTGGGATTTTATATCTGCAAACTATTCATTTTGAAAAAATATGGCTTGTGGGACCTCGATGTCCATTATTCAAGATATTAATAAGAATTAATTTCATATACGGGGAACACTCATTTATCTTAGGTTTTTTACAATTTTCCTTAAACTTGGAGCCGTGTACAGTTATCGTCTACATATCAATTTTTAACTACATATTCTCAATATGTAGTATGGGGATTTATAGCCGTGAGTATATGTATGTATGTATGTATATTCTCAATAGTTTTGGAAGTAAATGACTGTAATACACGGGCAGACAGACATGACGAAATTAATAGGGTTTCGGTTTTTGCCAAAACCCTAAAAAGCTCAGAAACCCATAGACTTTTTGCCAAGAAAAAGCAAGAAAAGTGCATGCAACGGCGATAAAGTCCGTTAAAAAATCGGTTATGGGATTTATATTAAAGAATGAAAATAAGTATTATTTGTAAACGTTGCGGTGTGAAATATTGTAAAAAATGTACAAAAAATTAATTTATCAAAGAGATAAATATAGAGTTATGTAATGGCAGTATAAGGCGACACAATTATATAAATTAATGAATGTGCTCCATAAGACAGGTGTCCGAAGTTTTATGAAAAAAGCACTTGTATGTTAATTTTGATGAATGTGAATGAATCTTGAAATATTCGTCAGGATCGTAAAAAGTGGCGATCGATAGTCTTTTCCTACCCCAATCGGAACTAATGTCCAAGTGCGTAGGTATGTCTGTATGTAAAGTCCGAGAGTGATGAATTATTTTCTTTTATGATTTTTTTTTAATTATTTGCATCACACTACAGATATGAAACATAACATAATAAGTAACATGCTTAAGGTCTTACATTCCAGTAACAATATGATTAATTGTGTGTTGACATTTTTAAAATTATGTGCAAACGTCTTCTCTCAAATATTGATAGAATACACTAAAGTCTGATTTTTAATTCGAGTCAGTAAAAAACTTCAAATTAAAAACTAAACAGAAAAATTAAATATTATTATTTTTTATTTAAAAAAGAACCGCCTTCAAAAATCCAACTGAAAGGTATAAAATAATTTTTATTTATTTTATTATGTACAACTCTATTCAACTTCTTCTTTTTGAAGTCGGTGCCAAACCAATTTTCATGACAAAGAAGAACGAATATTAGTGGCCCACCCAAGTTGAGTGAGTTCTCCACCCCATCAGCGTATGTCATCCTTATAAACCTTCGTTTTTAATCAATTAATAAAAAAAAACGCATTAAAATTCATTTCGTAGTTTTACAGATTAAAGTATACATAAGGATGTCCGTATATCCCAGACAGGGAGAGAGAAAGCGACTTTGTTTTATACTATGTAGTGATTTAGATTCTCGATCGTGTTTTTACAAAGTGTTAGAAGTATTGGTTGTGCCAACTCGGTGCATGCATGTCTCTGTCGAATTGTTAATTCCGTTAGTTTGAAATCTGATAATTTTTACATAACCTAACCTAACGTTAGTTTACTATCTCGCTATCTATCTAAAATTATAATTTACTAGTATTTACAGTTTTACGGTGACATGTATATTATGATAATTTCTCTGCGGAGTGCGACGCATGCACATCAGGCTAAGCACCGCTCACTGTCCCCCAATTCCATCCTTTATAAAGCGACGTCGTTGCGAGCGGAAGAAATTTCTTGATTTTTGAGCGCGATTGTGTTACCTACTGTTGTTGAGGCACTATCGATTGATTTATTATTCGTATGGTTTTCTCTATGTAGCAATTTTCATTTTGGATTTGTCTGTTTGGCACCGACTTCAAAAAGAAGAAGTTGAATAGAGTTGTACATAATAAAATAAATAAAAATTATTTTATACTTTTCAGTTGGATTTTTGAAGGCGGTTCTTTTTTAAATAAAAAATAATAATATTTAATTTTTCTGTTTAGTTTTTAATTTGAAGTTTTTGTTTTTCTTTTTTATTTTATACTTTTTAGTGATAAGTTCTTAAATCACTCTGAGTTTTTTTAGTGAATTAGTGATAGTTTTTGAGAGATAAGTTTTACTGCCCGTTTATTTTATAGTTTTTTTAACAGGTGGTTATAATATTAGTTATTATGACTTTAGCTTACTTGTTACTATTTTGTTTACCAGCGGGCCTAGATAGAAAAGCAAAGGATGCTTTTAGGAAAAGTCGCGTAAGGGAGAACAAAACACCCATCGAAAAAAACAAAGACTGCAGGGCAAGCACGAGCCGTATTTAAACTAGTTATCGCATGGGATAAAGCAGCCATCTTTTACGCACTTACTTAGTATCGTATACTGCCATCTCATTCTAACCGTTATCGTGTCGATAACTCGTGCTTGCCCTTCAGAATGAGAGAGATCGTCAGCGTGCTGCTCTTGCTGCCGAAACAGATGAGCAAAGAGAAGTTCACCTATCACAAATGCGAAGAAACACTCTTATATATATGTAGCGTTGAGTCGAGTAAAATCCCTTGGTGAGATGGCTTTAAGTGATATAGATTCAAAGAAATTACTTAAATGGTTAAGACCATTCCGAAAGCGCGAAATTCCCCATGACGAAAGCGCCTTGATTATATTTTTTTCTTTAATATAATTAAGAGTAATTTATTCATGTTTAAATATACTTTTTTGTTCAATAATTTAGTAACTCTGTTTATTACTAATAAAAAAACTTTATTAACATATATTGATAAATTTCTGTCTAGTATTGATAACTTTACATACATACTTATATTTCAAACTAAGAAACCTCCTTTTTTTCGAGTCGGTTAAAGAACTGTTAACCCATCTTCTAAATGTAACGAATACTTTTCTGGAAACCGCATCCAAATAGCTTAAGCCAAACGTGAGATAATCGCGGACCAACACACATACATACAGGTCAAACACAGAACCTCCTTTCTTTTTTTGGTCGGTCAAGGCACTTAAACCTTCTCCTAAATGTAACGAATACTTTTCTGAAAACCGCATCCAAATAGCTTAAGCCAAACGTGAGATAATCGCGGACCAACAGACATACATACAGGTCAAACACAGAACCTCCTTTCTTTTTTTGGTCGGTTAAGGCATTAAAACCTTCTCCTAAATGTAACGAATACTTTTCTGAAAACCGCATCCAAATAGCTTAAGCCAAACGTGAGATAATCGCGGACCAACAGACATACATACAGGTCAAACACAGAACCTCCTTTCTTTTTTTGGTCGGTTAAGGCACTAAAACCTTCTACTAAATGTAACGAATACTGTCCGGAAAACTGCATCCAAATAGCTTAAGCCAAACTCGAGATAATCGCGGACAATTATACATACATACATACAAACATACATACATACAAACAATCGAACTGAGAACCTCCTTTTTTGAAGTCGGTTAAAAATGACAGGTGCAACTGTCACTGATACATCTTTTTGTATGTATCAGTGACAGTTAGTGACAGTTGCACCTGTCATTTTACTGACTCGAATTAAAAATCAGACTATAGTTAATATTATTATGAAAAATCTAACAAAAAATAAAATAAAAACTTGGGAAATAGAGTGAGGTTTAAATTTTAAAACTTCACTTTTGTATATTTTGAAATATATTTCTTGTTTGTGATTTAAAACGGTTTAGACCCACAAAAATGTCAAGTGTATTCTTCAAATTATTATACAGGCGTCTCATATGAACGAATGGGTCGTGCTCAGCTCTTAGGCTTTTACAAGTGGGTAAATTAAAAGACTTTATGTTTTTAACAGCTCGAGGACTGAAATTAGGAATATTTAAATTCAAAGTATACTGAGCAGTATCATAGTATAATAGTGTTGTGTATTAAGTATTTTGAAACGAGAAAATATATTCTTTCAATTCAAAGAAATACATGTTGTAGATCTCATCTCAATAAATACTTGGTTTAATTATTTTAAATAACAATACGATAAAAAATGTTTTGAGAAAATAAGCAGTTTGGGCAGATTGTGAAACAGTATTTTTTATTAAAATCTACATACATACATATACTCACGGCTATAAATCCCCCGAAGGAGTAGCCAGAGCTAGGGAATAAGAAATTCCTCAGTCATTTTTGGATGCTATCTGGGGCAAAGATGGTGAATTAAAGGTTGTTGGTGATTGGTCTCCAACCGCATTGTCCAATAATCCCTTAAAAGCTTCAATACCGATAGGGGCCTCTTACGTACACCCACCGGAAGAAATGGGGTAGTGCTATTCTAACACTGCACAGCTAACACTTTATGCATTACACTTTTATCAGTTACTATGGAAAAAAGTTTACGTTATAGTTTAACTAGTAAAAAATGTGTTAAAAATAGTACATACATACATATACTCACAGCTATAAATCCCTTAACGGAGTGGCCAGAGCTAATAATATAATATATGCAAAAAAGCTTAAAACTCTAAACATTAATGATTGTATGCGTAAAATATTTTCCTTATTTTGTTTCTATTCACCCCATTTAAAATGGTATCCCCATTTTACGTTCAACCGTTTCTCCATATATTCGTGCCACATTCGTATCCTTTTAAATTCAGCCTGGCTGACACACAGGCCTGGGTAGGCCTCCCACAAATTGGACCGAAGGCTTAGTAAAGATCATTGGAAGCCGATTGTATAGGACAGCGCAGGACCGGCCCTTGGGGAGATATTTAGGGGAGGCCTATGTCTGTATATCACGTGTATTGGCTTATCGTTGAAATGTGCTTGATACAATAAATATCCGAAAAGTTTGATGTCCGTGCTGAGAAGGGCAGGTCAAGAAAATTATACATACATAAATATACATAAACATATATAACATAAACATAAACGTTCACGCCGTTTATCCCCGAAGGGGTTAGCAGAGGTACCAATACTTCTGAACTCACATGGCAGCGCCATCTAGTGTCCAGAGAAGGTACCCACGTTTTGCTTAGACAGTGTACTCACGTGATAGGGGGCAGGCCTATCGCCGTTTTGTACGAATACACTGTCACATGACTAAGTACAACTCAGCCATGTGGGTTTCCTCACGATGTTTTCCCTCACCGTTAACAACCATGATAAATTAACTCATGCCATTATTTCATCAGTTCACAATATCATCTACACCTTTCACGAATCACACTATTTCTCACTCGATCAAGTCACCTTACATTACAAACTTTTCTAAGAGTCCTCATCTCTACTGCATTCACTCTACTTTCATGCTTCTTCGGCCACATCCTACATTCGCTTCCATACGTAAGCATCGGAACTATAAAAGCATCATGCACTACCGTTCGGGCCTTTTCGGACACCGATTAACTAGCCATTAAACTATTCAGTGCTCCATTGACCGCATTACCCTTTTTTACCCTTCTTTCGGTATCTTCATCACACTTTCTATCCCTAGTTAAGGTGCCGTTAGTTCAGCGAACAGGGTTTTTGAAACATTATAATGCGTTTGTTTATAACAATATGGTTTTGAAAAAAATACATCAAAATCTTGAGGCTTTTCTGCTGTGATATTGGCGATTCGAAACGTGATTAATAAATTTTCGCTCGATAGAAAAAAATCGCCAACATACCTCTAATTACACTCTTTAAAATGGTTTTATATTTTATTTATTTTACCTACTTACATATAACTTGCACCATAATTTGAGCATTTGTATTTGTAATAATAATTGGCGATTAGTTTTCTTTTTTAATAAATTCAATAAAACAAATATTTTAAAAACATCGATATGCGCAGTCCTACTCGTGCCCGAGCGCCGCCTGCCGCCCGCTCAGTGCTCGGCGAGCTGCTTTAGGGGATGGACCTATGTCGCGCGCGCCTTGTGTTACAGATCTTACAATTTACGCGCGTGCGGCGCCGTTAGTGTGCAAGTGACCTATCTGTATACGGTGCGCGTCAATGTAGGCGTGAGAGTGACCGTGCGTACGGTTAGCATTAGCAAATATAAAAGAATTCATTCAATTCATAGATTGCACGCATTTTTATATTTTATTGTTTAATTTATTAGGAATGGGAAAAAGAACAAAACCGTTAAAGTTACTTCTAATTTCAATTAATAATATTAAAAATTATATACATACATATACTCACGGCAATAAATCCCTTACCGGGATAGCCAGAGCTTTGGAATGAGAAATTCCTCAGCCACTTTTGGAAGTTGATTTGGGAAAAGATGGTAATAATAATAAATGATTTCGGTGACGGTTCTCCAACCACATCGCCTAAAAATCACTTAAAAAGCCCCTATACCATTAGTCGCCTCTTACGATCACGGGTAGAAATGGGGTAGTGTTATTCTAAGCCGATACGACACGGCAAAAGTTATGAAATTATCACTGTAATAATTTTGTATAAACTGACAGGGGTAGATAAATCTATCGTATCATTACATTTTATATTGTAAACGGCCACGGTAGAAACTATTTTTGAAATTGATAACCTAGGGTAAGCGATACAGTTTTCGTCACCCTGACTGTTATAGCCACTCGTAAATATTTTAGAAAGAAAATGTAAATAGTCATAAACAAATGTCCGAACCCATACCATAGAAAATATTTGCGAGTGGCTAAGACTGTCGAGTTGACAATAACTGTATTGCTTACCCTACTGTATGTTTTTAAAACGCGCGCCCTGCGTCGCGTCTGGGAGACGGCCGCTCGATCGGCGCGCAGGCGCTTCCCCGCGCCGGCGGGGGAGCACCCCCTGAGATGACATTTTTCGCTGAACCAACGGCGCCTTAACAAACTCCCCAGATACTGCAAACTCATTCACCTGTTTCACTTTCTTACCATCAATCTCAAGCACGCATTCTTCTAAATTCTCATCCCTATCAAAAACCATGATTTTAGTTTTATCTACATTTACCCTCATTTCCTTTCTTCGAATGACGCACAGGCAATATTCATCATATCTTGCGCCTCTTCCATCGACGATGCAAGAATCACTTAATCGTCAGCATATAAAAGGCATTTGATGATTAATCCACCCATTCTCCGTCCATAATCAACTTCACGCAACTCCTTTCAGTCATACAAGAACAAATTGAAAAGCTACGGAGAAGCTACACAACCCTCTCGGACGTCCCGAGGGATCCCGAAACAGTCAGTGTTTTCCGCGTTTACTTTTACACATAAATGCATACTACTCACGGCCATCAATCCGAAAGAGGGGTATCTAGAGCTTTAAAGCTAGAAACTCCTCAGCCACATTTGGAATTTACATAAAATAACATAACATAAACGTTCACGCCGTATATCCCCGAAGGGGTTGGCAGAGGAACCAATACTTCTGAATTCACATGGCAGCGCCATCTAGTGTCCAGAGAAGGTACCCACGTTTTGCATAGACAGTGTACTCACGTGATAGGGGGCAGGCCTATCGCCGTTTTGTACGAATACACTGTCACATGACTAAGTACAACTCAGCCATGTGGGTTTCCTCACGATTTGGAATTTGATAGGGGAGAAGATGGTAACAACAAAGTATCGCTGGTGATGGGTCACCACATCGCTCAAAAACCACTTAAAAAGGCCCATATCCTTAGTCGCCTCTTATGACACCCGTGGGTAGACAAGGCTAGTGACATTCTAAGCCGGCACTACACGGCTTAATATCGTGTAATCAAGTGATGTTTTATGCTAAGTATTAAATACAAATTTTAAGTTGGTGCATAGCGGTGTGTATATATTCAGACAATATAATACTCATATAAGCGAGAAAAGAGAAAACGCTTACGGTTAGGCGCAGCGCAAACAACGGGGCGGGGCGGGCTTTTTGACCGCGGAGCAATAAAAACCGCGTCTGCCCGTCGATGTCTGCGGCGCGGTCTTTTTGCCCTCCGTGTGCGTTAGTAGTATAGGCTTCACTTTGCGCTATGTTTCGCGGCGAAATCGGCCTGCCCCGCCCCGTCGTCTGCAAAGCGCCTTACTGGTTACAGATAAGGTTGGTTAAGAAAAACGGACAGAAATTAATTCACGATACATGATAAGGTTGGTTAAGAAAAATAGACTGAAATTAATTCACGAACATCAATTTATTAATACATCATTAAGCTCACAATATGTATCTGAATTCTAATTCGATATTGAACAGAGTAATTTGTTAACAAAATATATCAGTCGAGAATAAGTCATAATAATTATAAACAATAAAACAGATTTTCATTTATTTTTTTATTTAGCTCACAGAGTTGAAATACTCGATAATAGTCCATAAGGATGTAAATCAATTAAAATTAGAACTAAGCAGAGGAGCTTATTGATTATTGGTCTAGGCAGATAAAATCCTAGTAATGTCGATTCGAAGGTCTTAAAAATAATAGCTAATAATTACGCTGACAAAATCCCCGTAAAATATATCGGTGGCATAAGCTAAGAGTTGGATGGTTTTAAACTTTAGTAGTTGAGCATAATAAATGATTACTTATATATTGAACCAGTTTACTTTGGATTCCAATAAAATTCAGATGGTGCTATGAATAGGTTAGTTGGTATGAGTTTTAGGACAAAATTTTAAGATTTGCCTTACTACTTTATCCATATGTTAAACTATAGCTCTATTATTTAACACCTACACACCTAGACCACTCTTTAAAAAACAATATTCCTGTTTTAACAATATTTACCATTAAGGGTACGATTCCAGAGATGAGCGAGGCTAATATGTTTTTAAATAACCAACAGAATCACAACATTTACCTCGCCTAGCTCAGCATGTTGATGACGCAGGTAGATGAAGCTATATCTAGTGGAATCGTAACCTTATATTGTATTTCGGGGTTCGGGACATAATTCTTTATAACATAGATCAGTAAATTTCTGCCTAACTTAACGGGTTCAACTTATCAACTTTTCAGGGCAATTTTGAATTTGAAATCTTCCATCAATGAAGAGATTATATTTGTTCTCAGTTGAAGCTATATCAATAAGAGTTTAGTCAATTATAAACACTTCGTAATTAAATCCAACAATCCCACACTTTTCACTCATACATTTCATGAGACTACATAGAAACTGACTGTACTAGAAATAACAGATTGAGATCAAATGCACAACCACATTCTACACTACACAAAGTAGCAACTACTAATTCTATGGTTTATCATTTAAATTATTCTATTATCCGTGACTATTTATTATAATAGCTTATTAATATATGATAAAACTAAACGGCACAACCTGACTTATATCACATTCTAAAGAAACACTTTGGTCTGAAAATTAATCTTACGGCTGGGTTGGAAGCTAATACTGATTCTTAATTCTTTTTCTTTTACATTTTCATAAGAGTATTATAAATTATATAATAATTTGAAACAATTAATACTTTATATAAATTTCGAGTATGCACTTCTTGTTTTTTTTTTCATGTGCTTCGCAATATTTTGAAGCTTACATTTGAATAAAAAGAAAGAACTTGATTAGTAAAATCTATCAATAATGAAATAGTTCGTGGATGTTCGCGCTAATACTTTGTACAAAAAAGGAAAACTATAACAGTTTCATACGTATATTTTCTATTACAGACAAAATCACAAAACAGCATTAGTTTCCTTCCCCAACGCACTGAATGACGAAGCTTATATAAATGTATATAGTAATGTCTAACACAATGTTAAAATTGTAGGATATCTTTACTTTTATTAAATAGTAATTATAGCATTAATTTCACTCAACATTTGCAACATTACAAACTATGACTAATCTTAAAACTATAGGTATATTGATTCAAAAATGTAGTAGGCGTTTAGTTACATAGATTTTAATTGAGATTTCAGAATCACAACAATGGTAGTTGAATTTATAACTATTAATATCTAAGAAAACAATAGCTTTAAAAACTCAGTCGCATTCATATTGTATAAACGAAATATTATACATTATGGTGAAATATTAATAATAAAAATAACGGTTCTTTTTCGCAATGAAAACAGAGTTTGGCAAATACTTATTTCTATATCAATTTAAGTGCATCGATTTGACAAGTGAGAATCATTGACAGTTAATAATTAACTTTATCACAGCCTTTAAATAAGACAAAGTTTTGTTTTAATAAATACAACTAACACAAAAACATAACAAAACTATTAACAAAGCAAGAAATTTAACAAAAACACAGCCAATATATACTTTTGAGCAGAGAATAGAAAGCAAGATACTTGCTAATAACAAAACTTTATAAAATTGCACAAAGCTATTAAAAAACATCATATTTCGAAATGGGAGATAAGCAATCAAATCAGTTATATATTGTTCGATAAACATTGAACCTGTGATACAGGTTTTGATGGTTTGTTTCATTAACATTGTTCACTTTTCGACTAAAAACAAAATAAAACGCCTAAAAGGAGCAATGGTGAAACAGTTTCCTTTTAGTATGCTGACTACTTCTATATCAGGAATATAATTATATGTACTTAATTTTTTAATTTAAAAACTTCACTCGTCTGTTTCTAACGAACAGAGCCATTACTCTACCTCCCATTCAAAATAATAAAAGCCATAGCTAAATAAACCTTAAAATAAATGTATACATAATTGAGCTTAAAAAAGCAGCTAAACTTAATTCAATCAATTGCACAAAGCTTGTTTTAATAAAACTTGAATCCGACTTTTAGATAATAAAATATAAGAATTTTCAAGAAATTACATTCATAGTCTTTACCAAGTCGATAAAATAATAGATAAAACGCTCTAAAGCAAAACAAATTAAATGTATATTATTGCGAAGCTAATTGCACTAAATCACAAGCAAATTATAATTATTGCTAAGCAGAAAAAAGCTGCTAAAAATGATCGTGAACAATACTCGTCATAGCTAACGTTTGTCGCGAGCTGACAAAGTTACAAAACAAAACTTAAAATGATCAATTTTATATTATTTTTCCTTTTTTTCTTTAACACACATTCACAAATACAGTCCAGCTAAAAGATACATACCGAATATGCCAAGACTTCTTACGCTAACTTCAAAACATTTACACATTTTAATAATAACAGTATTACATCAAAACGGCTGATTAGGAGTATTCCAAGTAAAATATTATAAATAAATAATATGTATTTACAATAACTATCACAAACTGTAAATAATACTGTTTAACTAAAAGAAATACTTTGTACTATTATTTTTGGCACAAACTCAATTGTTATACATCTCCAGCCAGTGGAAGTTACTCTTTACAACAATTACATAAAATTTTCAAAAAATAAATAAGTATAGCATTTAATAAGAATATTAAATATCTTAACGATTCGATTGTAAAGAGAGAGCTTGAATTTAATCTACTTTGAGGAAACATCAAGATCCTATAAAAATCTTTTCATTAGTTTATTTCTACGAGAGTAAAATGACAATAGTTAAATCACTTAACTGTAAATAGGTATCATAGTTATACAACCCAATAACCCTCATGTCTCTTTCATGGTTTACGTTTGTGTCTTTTTAGCAGGAGATCACATAATTATCTTTAATCGAAGCTTTTAACAGCCAAACTTCAGGTAACTAGTTATTTGGAATAACAATAATGAAAACACATAATATTAATCAATACCTCAAATACAACATATCGACACCGTATTATAATTGTTTTAATTATCTATCGTGCAAAACTTCAAACTTTCAAACAAGACTTCGATTCGATGTTGCCTTTCTACCACTACTAAACAACTTTCGTAAAAAATGTGATATAACTGTTTATTTGAATACTTTATCTAAAGAGTATTGAATCACTAACACTGAGATCATTTAAACAACTGGAAAATTCTTACTAATTCTGTGTGGAATGAACATTATCTGCGGAAGCTAGCAACGCCGATAAAGTGGCATGTGTAGCGCTTAATGTACTAGTTGTGGGAGAAACAATATTCGACGAAATTATCGTCACATTATTATGATTATTGAGACTATTAGACAAACCATTCCCATTGTTACCCGAACTTACTATAGTGACATTTGGTGGACCATTCGACCCATTCGCAAAGCCAGTCGACAAGACTTTCTGAGTATTATGCATCATAAACGATTTAGTAGCCCCGGCACTGCCTAAAGTTAGTACCTTTTTGAGCATAACAGAAGAATTACAGGCATTGTCTATCATATCTTTAGTTGTTGAAATTGAGTCGAAATCGTTTGATTGCGCTGTGCTTATTGTAGGTGAAGTTGTATGAATCATAGGTCTAACTGTGGTAACGCTGTAAGTTACTCCTGAATTTGTTGCAGAGCCTCTATTGATGATGTTTCTTGAAACTATAGCGTTGTGTAGAAGACTGCCTGTGGGGAATGATTTAGAAGCGTTATTGACGTATTGAGCGATGGCGGCCGAAGTAGTGCGACTTCCAAATCCTATGAAACTGGCTGTGCCTTGCGACATCACTGTACTGAATGCTGTTGATTTCGGGTTTAGAGGTATTCTGGAAAGATAACAAATTTTTATATGTTTTTAGAAATAATCAGACATCAGTAGAAAGCTTGATAAACATGCCACAGACCTACTCTCTTCATAAAAATTTTGCAATTTGGTATCAGTGATTGATTAGCCTTTAAAAAACAAAAAATGTCGCGAAAACGAATACATAAAATAATACATACATACATACATATACTCACGGCTATAAATCCCTAGAAGGGGTAGCCAGAGCTAAGGAATTAGAAATTCCTCAGCCACTTTTGGAAGTTGTGTGGGGAAAAGATGGTAAAATAAAGGTTGTTGGTGATGGGTCTCCAACCGCATCGCCCAAAAATCCCTTAAAAAGCCCCAATACCGTTAGTCGCCTCCTACGTACACCCACCGGAAGAAAAGGCGTAGTGCTATTCTAAGCCGACACTACACAGCACTACATAAAATCAATGAACAATCTGAACATACATCAAAGGACATTAACTCTGTCATTCATATCAGAAATTCAAAAATATCACAATTAATCAACAACAAATCTCATACATACCCTCGAATCATCTGTGAGTTGGATCCAGGAATACTCTGAATAGTAACTGTTGCTTGTGGCAAATGGTGTATGGTTCTTTGCGTGGTCGGTTGGGAAGTACTTGTGTAGTAATGTACTGTGCTTCCCGTTATTCTTGGTGGGGCAAGATGGGCTACCGGAACACTGTGTATCATTCCGCTTGTGGTCGAGGCCACGGTTATGCATTTTGGTGTTTGGTTGTCGTTGTACTGTAAATAAAATGTTTTAGAGAATGAAGGTAAAGTAAGGTAATACTTTTTATCATAATGTCTTAAATCTTGATAAACATTTTTGACATAAATTTACTGAAGGAAAAATGTGTAACCTACAAATTATAGTAAGTTTCAACAATTATTGGAAGATAATTCAATTCATTTGTGACAAGACTTGAGAGTGATATACAAATTTTTACAAGATATTAGATATCTAAATTAGTGATTAATTGTGAAACTTACATTATTGGTATTCAGTGTTGTTCCTAAATCAAATTCGTCTCCTACAAGTGTTATAGTATCTGGGTTTGCTCCAGTTAACTTTTCAATCGTTTTTCTTGCGTCAGCATCACTCTCAATATTACCCAAATTTCGGCTGAGGAATTCTATATCTGCATCCAGTAGCCCTTCTACTAATTGGTTCGATTCATCTTCTGTTTCTTTGCATACAGATAAAGTATCATCATTTTCAAGTTTAATGTCTTCCTCTTTAATATCTTCTATATTCTCCACTTTGATGTCATCGACATCTAGACCCTCGACTTTAATTCCCTCAACTTTGATACTGTTGATATCGTCTAAATCTTCGGCTTTCATATTTTCTACTTTTATATCGTCTATGTCTTCTACTTTGATGCCATCATCTTTTATGTCAGCAAAATCTGATTCGTCTTTTATTAGTGGAAGAGTCACATCATAATCTCGATGATTAGCAATATTGCTTATAATTTGGTTAGCACTGATAGTTGAACTACTGTAATCAATATCAGGTTCTCGTTTTATAGGGTCTAGTTTCAAATCATCTGTTAAAAGACTGGTAGAGGCTTGTGGACTTGCTGGATTACTTAATTCACCAGTAAATGCTCGTTTCATAACGAATGCCTTGATCTTATTCAACATAAAAGGAGGGACTTTGAAACCAGTAAGCTCTCCCAACATCGGTAATGAACTGTGACGGTAGGTATCACTTTTTGCTAACTCTTCAATGTCTTCTAATACCTGTAATTAAGTGAAATAGAAATATTTAAAAAGAAACGATATTGTTATCAATATTCACCTTTACGATTGCCAAACTAATAATGTTCACAACTCAAAAATCACAGACTCTGAAAAGGGTTATGTGACTATAATCTGATATGGGTCGAGGGTGTAGTCTGGCCTTATATGGTTTGGGATATAAATGTTATATCATAAGTATAAAGTCAAGGAAACAGCTATCTCAAAACTTTAGAAATATTGTCATAGGAACTAATATTTTCACAAGTTGGTCTCCTTAGATATTACCACTGACCTCCATTATACTATATAAGTACGCTGGACTAATTATATGCCGGGTGACAGTGAGGCGATTTGATTTTCGCCATTTTGGCGCTTACGGCAGCAGTGAAGGAACAAGGAACTAATAAAAGAGATGGGACAGTAAGATAAAATATATCGATAAAATGTTTCTGCTTAAAGGAAAGGCTAAGTTTTATCGAAACGAAACTTGACAGCACTATTGATTTATAATTGTTTCTAAAAACCATAGATATATTATGCTTTATGGTAAAAAAACACTGGCCATTTTGCAGTTTATGTCGTATTTAGTTCCTCGTTCCTTCATTGGGGGCGCTTCAAATTGGCACAGTAAATAGCTGTCATTTTGATACATATCGTTTGTCCAGCGTACTTATATAGTATAATGGAGGTCAGTGGATATTACCCATTAAAGACCTACAAATGATTAGATATATCAAACAACAAACCAACCATGATATAAGTTTTCCCTCCAACAGCATTGACGAGATTGTGACTGGCAATCCACTCTTTATCGGCCGTGTCTGCCGGATATCTCAACAAGCCAGCGTGTCTCGAGTATAGTCGACCGCGAGAGTTGCCCAGACCTAATACCTGGAATTGTAGTCGCTGTAAGTGTTTGGGGTTTTCTTAATGGGATATCTGGCTTGAAGGGCCAATCAACTAAGATGACTTAGGACGTTGTATGTGAAATGCGTCAAAGAAACAATGTAAGTAATTGCAGTTATATTAGTAGGAAGTTTTTTTGTTACTCTAACTTCTGTGGATTTGCTTTTATTTCAAAAAGGTAGCAGGAAGGATTGGAAGGAGAGAAATTGGAGCGTTGTCGCTGTCATTTACAAAAACATAGCCGTTTTTAAATTTGCGGCAATATAGTTGTAACACTAGAATTTAATGATTACTCCCTTACTCCATTACATGGTTTTTCAGAAGCAACTTTCTAGTATTTACTAAACCACAGTTACCTTATGTGCATGCGATCCCATAATAAACAAAGTGTCTTGAGTGAGTCTGGCGGGGTTCCATTTTTCTGGGTCTCTTAAGGCTGAGGCAGATGTGTTCCCATCACACTCTTGTTTTATCTTTTTACACTTAAACAGACTTTCAGCATCAGAATCGGTTTCTTTACGCTTGTTAAGGGGACTTTGTAGCTGCAATAAAAAACGTATCTTATTTGATTAAAGAACGTATTGTAGTTATTAAATATCGACTATTGAAGTATGGCAAAGCTTTCTTACTTACTAACTTAAGCCTAATAAATTTAACCTATCTTTCTGTCTTTAACTTGCGATTCCGACTACTTCTCTACATATGTTTCTATCCTTCCGTATATAACAGCAAGTTACGTTTGTTTTCTAATTAAATAAATATAAAATCTTGCAGTTTTCATAATCCTCATTCTAGCGCTATTGCTAGCGTCGGAGTCACTGGTATCGAATGATGATTTTGAGGTGGTTTATTTCATTGACTAGTTAAATTTGTGGTTGACAAATTAGTAACCATCTTAAATGTCCTACCTTTTCTTCTTTTTTACTACCAAATTAGACTGAGAAATGTTCGCGCGAACCTCTTTAAAAATGAAAGCCTCACAACGTCTTCCAGTTGTATGTCTGTCTTATGTCACAGTGACATGTAGGTATATGTTCCTATCTGTCCCTATATAAAATCCAAAATAAATAAATAAATATTAAATATAACAACACTTACAGTTTTCACAATCCTCATTTCAGCGCTATTGCTAGAGTCAGAGTCGCTGGTATCGAATGACGTCTGCGTGGTGCGAGACGGAGTGGTGTATAGCAAGCGAGTGGCATCTAGCATTGCTCGACATACCGCTCGGACCTGTGGCCACCATTTTGAATTAGCTATGTTAGGAATAACAACTATTTTTGCTTGAAAACGTGAAATCATAATAAGTTTCAAAGTTATAAGCTGGTAGTGAGTTTCTCTCATGCTACAGTAAGTTACAGCTATGGTAGCAATGACATTTTTAGGAAATTTTGTAGAATACATACTAGCTAAAAAGAACCTATTTAAAGTTCTTCAATAAATAATGCGTAATTATTTTTCTTTAAGAAATATTTCATTTAGGAAGAGCATGCAAATACCATAATTAGATTTCTTAAAAAAATTACACTGGTTATTTTATTAAAAAAAATATATTATTACCTGATCTTCACTAACAGATTCCTCGCCTAAGTTCAGTCGTATGTTGTTGACCGCAGGGACGAAAAACTTCTGAAAACATTATATTGTTTTACACAATTTAATCACCATTTTTAACCATTAAACAGTTTTATCTTATTGTTTTCCTTACAATTCTATCGTTTGGCTCATATCATGCCTAGTTTGTGATACCATAGCGCACATTTTTACTTTGATATTTTATTTTCATTGTTGTATATGTTTTATTGTGCTGTATGTGATTGTTATGATAACATAAATAAAGTTTTTATCTATATATCTATCTATATCAACTTTCGGGGTGACAACGATTTGCATGCAACTTTAATAATTCTTTTTATAGTATAACTTCACATACCTCCAAATATTTTTTGATGACTTGATCAATCTCTCTTGTTACAGCTGACTGTATGGTTTGACGCAGCATATCCAAAGATTTGTTAGCACTTGCTCGAAACTCGGAGATAGGTCGAGAGTGGGGCTGCATTGGGCCGGGCAGACTGAATCGCCGATGCATTGCTGCCAATGTGTTGATGGCTATTTGGCGTGTTACGGGCGGTCTCTGCAATTTAAAATTTTATGCTTTGATTGAATGATTGATGATGACGTGATCGTATCCGCAACCAGGAGTGTAGCTGAACTGTGGTAACTGACAGTCCAAAGAGTTGCACTGTTTATATTTCAATCTTTTGTCAATGATTAGGGCATATTGCATGAAAAGCAGATATTTTCTGGAGTGGAGGCCACGAACTGGACGAAGAAAAGTGGTTATAGCTCCCATAAAGTGGACAGACGAGTAAGTTGCGGGAAGCTGAAGGAATGAGGGCAGCACAGGACTGGTTGTTGTAGAATTCTTTGGGGAGGCCTATCTTCAGTCGAGAAGGGGACTATAAGATAACTTAGAAAGATTATCAGGTGCATATTTATGTACATATATTATAAAATATAACATATTTATACATTTTTAGCTCCAGTCATTATCTAAATCTGATAAGGCCCGACAAAGTTGATAAACATTGTGTTTAATAGTAAAAAGTAGCTGTGTAGTGTCGGCTTAGAATAGCACTACCCCATTTCTTCCGATGGGTGTACGTAAGAGGCGACTAACGGTATTGGGGCTTTTAAGGGATTTTTGGGCGATGCGGTTGGAGACCCATCACCAACAACCTTTATCTCACCATCTTTTCCCCACTCAACTTTCCAAAAGTGGCTGAGGAATTTCTAATTCCTTAGTTCTGGCTACCTAGGGATTACCTTCTAGGGATTAATAGCCGTGAGTATATATATGTAAAATAAAAAATAAAATAATCATTTATTTCAAAATAAAAAGATAAATCTTTGTTTTTTGAACGTCAAATTTTAACTTAATACTAAGTTTACTTCGGATTCGGAAGGTGTTTTGTTGAGAGAAGAACCCGTAAGAAACTCGTCAACACACATCTTTTTCTACGTCCATTACAATTTTGGTGTTAGCCCGGAAACATCCTGCACAGAGCCCTGATGACTCCAAGCCACTGCATCATTAATGTAATCATTGACATTGTAATAGGCTTTCGAACTAAGATTTCTTTTAACTGCTGCTTTAAATTTTGTTTCTGATAAATTTAAAATGTCCTCAGGTATTTTATTATACATTTTTACGCATAACCCCATGAAAGATGTATTTACTTTTGACAATCTGTATTTTGGTACTGATATTTTATTGTTGTCTCTCAGGTTTCGAATATGTCTGTCACAATTTTTCACAAAAGAGGCCTGATTCTTTCTTACATAACATATAACATAACATAAACGTTCACGCCGAATATCCCCGAAGGGGTTGGCAGAGGTACTAATACTTCTGAACATCACGTGATTTTGTCACCTGGTGTTCAGAGTACCCACGTTTTGCATGGACAGTGTACTCACGTGATAGGGGGCAGGCCTATCGCCGTTTTGTACGAATACACTGTCACATGACTAAGTATAACTCAGCCATGTGGGTTTCCTCACGATGTTTTCCCTCACCGTTAACAACCATGATAAATTAACCACACATATGTCTTTAGAAAAGACAAATTGGTGTAGGCCGGACCCAGGATTCGAACACTAGTCGTTTGCACGATAACCGAGTGTTCTACCCACTGGGCTATCACGATTCTTTCTTATATACATAATATTTTCATAAATATATTGACATGGCAGCGTCATTATATTTATTGTTTTAAACAATTCCCTCAGGGAATCTCGGGATCTCAAATTGTATATAGCTCTTATTGCTCTCTTTTGGAGAATAAATATGGAACCAACATCAGCTGCTCTGCCCCAGAGTAAAATACCGTAAGACATTACACTATGAAAATAGCTGTAGTAAACTAATCGAGCTGTCTGTACATCTGTCAAATGTCTTATTTTCCTAACGGCATATGCAGCACTATGTGTTAATAGTTAACTATTGAAAATACTAGGTGGGCATGAATACTTCGCATCCCGAAATATGGAGCGAAGCCGGACAAAATGAAACATGCGTTGTTTTAAATTGTTTTATTGCAATTTTCGAAACTTTTTGTTTTTTACTGAGTCAGGCAAAGCAAGTGGTTGAAAGCGCGTGCGAGTTGTGTTTACACTCGTTTCCCATAGACTAACATAGGAAACTTTCAAGGGTGATTATTCCTCAATGGTAACTTCTATCTAAATTTTCTCTAAAACCTTGTCCTTGATGTCTTGAACTTACGTGCAAAATTTGGCAATGATCGGATCAACCGTTTAGTATCACAATTCACAATTCTGTGACAAGTGATTTTTATAGCAGTGTAGTGCCGGCTTAGAGTGCCATGTAGTGCCTGCTTAGTATTTCACTACCCCTTTCTACCCACGGGTGTTGGAAGAGGTGACTAAGGGTATGGGGCTTTTTAGGGTTCCGTAGCCAAATGGCAAAAACGGGACCCTTATAGATTCGTCATGTCTGTCTGTCTGTCCGTCCGTCCGTCCGTCCGTATGTCACAGCCAGTTTATTCCGAAACTATAAGAACTACATTATTGAAAATTGGTGCGTAGATGTAATTTAAGGTTTTTTGACATGAATTCCTCATGTGGGGATTATTACTTTCTTTCCTTTAATAACATCTTTTATTTATGCGTAGATGTATTCTGTAAACCGCATTAAGAATTTAAAATAAAATCTGAAAAAAGACCAAAATTTTTAGGGTTCCCCATACATAGAACTGAAACTCAAATTTTTTTTTTTTCATCAAACCTATACGTGTGGGGTATCTATCAAAAGGTATTTGAAAATGATGTTGAGGTTTCTTATATCATTTTTTTCAAAACTGAATAGTTTGCGCGAGAGACTTTTCCAAAGTGGTAAAATGTGTGTCCCCCCCCCCGTAACTTCTAAAATATGGGCATGATAAAACTGAAAAAAATATATGATGTGTATTACTATACAAACTACTAACGAAAATTGGTTTGAATGAGATCTAGCCAGTAGTTCTATTTTTAAACGTCATAAATCAAATTACTTGCTAGTGCTGCTACGGAACCCTTCATTAGCGAGTCCATCTCGCTCTTGGCCGCTTTTTTGTGTTTTTTGGCGATGCAGTTAGAGACCCATCACCAAGGATACTTTATTCCCACCATCTTGACCTTATCAATTTCCAAATGTGGCTTAGGAGCTTCTAGCTCTGAAGCTCTGGCTACCCCTTTTTGAGTTTTATGGCCCTGAGTATAAAAATTTAAACTTTCTGTCTATCACAAATTATAAGACACAAATATTGGCAGATGGGCAGACAGACAGAAAGATCTTGGAATAAGAATCCCATTATTCTTTTTTGGTATAGAATCAATAGCTGTGATAGACCAATGGGTAGAACGACTGTCCATCAATACTGACAGGGCTACACCAATTTGTCTTTTCTAAAGTGGTTAATTTATCATGGTTGTCAACCGTGAGGAAACCCACATGGCTAAATTGTACTTTGTTGTGTGACAGTGTATTTGTAACAAACGGTGATAGGCCTGTCCCCTACCACGTAAGTACACTATCCAAGCAAAATGCAGGTACTCTGAACACTAGGTGACGGTGTCACATCATGCTCAGAAGTATTAGTACCTCTGCCAAAACCTTTCAGGGATACATGGGGTGAATGCTTGAGTCTTGAGAATTAAAATAAACCAGTAAGTAAAGACTTAATGTATCATTTGTATACTATATCAAGGGACAGTCACAGAAAATGAAAATATCTATTTTTGTAATCTATCTAGACCATAATAAAACCATACCAAGATAAAACTGTATATTTAATATATTTTAAATCTTTTTGTTCATGAAAACCTTATGTGGGGATTATTACTAATAAATAAAGAATAAATAAAGGAAAGAAAAATTTTGACACAGGTCGCGGGTTCGATTCCCGCCTGTGTTGAAATTTTTCTTTCCTTTATTTATTCTTTATTTATTTGTATATTGAATATGTTTTTAGAAAAATGATTGAATATGATAAAGCATTGATACAGAAACCACATTTGCAATATTTATTATGATTAAATTTGGCATGATAGCTGCTTATACACTGTATTAACATCAAGAACTACATTAATTCCGGATTTAACACGTTCACTGTCCCCATACTATAGTTTAGAATGACCCGGTAAGTCCAAAATAGGTCGAATGCAATCTATAATTTACACTATTGTAGTAGTTCAATCATAGTAGTATTTTTATAACCAGCCATTGTTTTCCACGATTTTTCCAGTGTTTTTCCTGTGACCCACCAAGTGGGTCACGGACTTATAACCATGAAAATCTGTGACCCAATCAGGGTCACGGACTGGTGAGTAAAGATGTAATATCTAACTTTTGAGGGTAGATTATAAATTTACGAAGGTAGATAGACAGTACAGGTGATAATACGGCTGTGTTGTTGTTGTGCGGAATTAGTATCTTATTTGCTAAAATATACCACGACAAGATGTCTTTTTTGTACGGTGAAGATATTCGACGAATACTCGAAAATAGTGACGTCGATAGTGAGGTATCGGAGCTAGATTGTTTTTAATGTATTGTATGTGTTTTTTTCCGTTCATACGTCCACAGTTAATACAGATCTCTATTGACAAGTTCAAGCTGAAAAACGATGTATCAAGTTGTATGTGACCAATGACCCAAAAGGGGAGTCACGAACTTGTCACTATAAATTGTCGTGACCCACCAGATGGGTCATGGGACAGTGAACGTGTTAATGAGAGGTCCCTATAGTAGTGTCAAAAAACCATATTTCTTAAATGATTGCACTTATTGTAATGATTCCTTTTGTAATAAAACATATCCTCTGATTTCTTATTCATGGTTATCTATAATCTCACCAAAAACATTTTAAATGTAAAAAATGTTAGCCAAGCAAATACAATACAAAAATTTATAATATGTTAACTAAAAGACTTCGCAGGCAAAAGGATTGATATCTGAATGGTTGCCAAGCACTGCAGATAATCCTGAAATACAAAGTAGATAACAAGTTAAATTAAAGTTTTGATTTAACTTGGCTTGTTTCCACATACGAGTTATCATGATAATCAACTTATCTGCTAGGTACATTTTAATTTGATTTTGTGGTGAAAACTAGCCAAATTAAATCAAAACTTTAATTTAACTTGTTATCTACTTTGTATTTCAGGATTATCTGCAGTGCTTGGCAACCATTCAGGTATCAATCCTTTTGCCTGCGAAGTCTTTTAGTTAACATATTATAAATTTTTGTATTGTATTTGCTTGGCTAACATTTTTTACATTTAAAATGTTTTTGGTGGGATATCATTATTTTTTGTTAAGAAATAAGTTGTTTTTTTTTTCTGCGTTTGATTTTATACTATCTATCTACTATTTTAATCAAACAAATCAATGAATTTGGCAAAAGAAACAAACCTACAAACAACCCAATCTAAAAATAATCAGCAAGAAAAAAAGGCAGAATTTACAACACCGTTACCATCTGTAACTCATACGACGACGAAGCATAAAACTCAACCTTATAGACGGGATTTCGCTAGACAACCGAACAGCATGGGGTCGCTCGCGCGTAGGAGCGCGGCTGGCGCTCGCTTTGGTACTGGTACGTTCGCAGATCCCGTCATGCCCCGCCCCTGCCCCTCACCCCGCGCGTCTTGCCCTGTGATCTCCTGTGGCCCCACGCTTGTAGCGACGTGGTAGCGACTAAGTTTAAGTTAGTTTATGTTATTTCATGTATTAATTATCATTATTACAATCATAAATAGTATTATGTTATTAAATATGATTATGAGCGCTGACATTACACAAAATCAAATCATTTTATTTAATTTCCATAGGTTTAATGATTAGTAGGTATCTATGTATTATGAAAACGCTATCCGATGTTGTGTCATACTGTATGACTCATGCAGTGGTCGCCGTTCTGCTGACATGAGATAGGTACTAGGTATTATGATACCTATTAATTAGTACGACAGGAATCAAATCTGAGTTTTTATATATTGAAGAAATGTATTGCTATTGTTCGCAACCAACCCGGCTGTGCTAGTACAGTTAGTACCTATACTCATAGTTTGAGTTTTGTAATTGCAAATAACTTTAGCGTCGAAGTTTAATGAATGATCAAGTAAGTATGCATAGCATACCTAAACCTATTCAGAACAGAGTTTTATATTAGCGTCAACAACATTTCATCATGGGATTTATTATGATTTCTATACAAAATGTTCTTGTGAGGGAAATATTGAAAAATCTTAAAAATTCTCCATTTTCAGATTTTTTCCTTTGTTAATATTTGATCACCGACCTGGATGCCGAATTTCAACTTCCTGGGATATCTGGAAGTGGGTTAGCTTTTTGATCTATATGTCAGTGAGTCACTAAAAAAATCGCGATTTTTGGACGTTTATATCTTAATAACCCTTTGTTGTGTATTTATGGAAATTGGGCTACTAGTTTGTATCCTTGATATCAACAAATGAGCCAAATTTGGTTGGTTTATGTTGATTAGGTTTTGAGTTATGATAGTGTAAAAAGTGGCTCCAAATGGTTCGTGTAATATACACATACGGTGCGCGCTCGCCGCCTTGGCTTGAGAAGTCGTTGAAGTCAGCTAAATAGAGTAGTTCCTAGATGGTACACATGGTGAGCTAGAGCCAATTTAGCAATATGTTAGTTATATGTAATTTTTTGTCGTGTTTATAATATTACCGTTTTTTTTTTTTTGCCCAATATTTTTATTTTTTTTCTAATTCCTACAGTAATAGAAATACGGAATATTTTAATTACACAGTCCAGTCATATCATTTGTTTGTAGATTCTTCTTACAGTAATAGGAATAAAGGGTATCCTTTGATTCAGCCTCAACTACTAACTGGACTTGGAATTCTGAGATTTAATTATTTGCATTTTGGCAGTCTAGAAAAGCAGTAAAGGATTGCCTAATATTTTAGCAGGAAAATAATAAACAAGAGAATTCAAACATTTAAGTGCCATTTAGTGCCGGCTTAGAATGTCACTACCCCTCTCTACCCATGGGTGTCGTAACAGGCAACTAAGGGTATGGGGCTTTTTAAGTGGATTTTGGGGAATGCGGTTGAAATCCCATAACTAATACTACTTTTTTTCTACAATCTTCTCCCCTATCAATTTCCAAATGAGGCTGAGGAGTTTTATTAAGAGATAATTGGCATATATATATTTAATTTTGTTTGATAATAGTTAAACAGGTGTAGTGGCATACTAAGAAGGTAAGGTAAGGATTTTGTCAAAATATTTAGGAATTCGTAAGCCATAAAATAAAGTTTGTATGAATAGTAACATAATGCGTATATTAATATGAATTTGGCTGAACAATATTGCAAAATAAAAAACAGTAAGAGGCTTGAGTAATGTTAGATATTTTGTTTTGAATGATACAAAAATCACTTACTGTTTCGGCATTAGTCATAGGCCGCGTATTTACTGTTTTTGCTGGAGCCTGAAAACTCCATGAACTACTGGAAGTGTCCTCAGTTGTAGAATTTTGAAGAGTACTATCAACACTGTAATTTTTCTGCACAACCATTTTCATGACAATTGGTAGTTGTTTTATATCTTGGGTGGTCACAAATAAATGACACACAATAATCGAGTGATTACTGGTAATATAACTCCTACTTTAATTCACAAAATGAAAATTCAAGTCATTTTTGCAAAATATAACTCATCAATATGGATAGACACACACATTCGTTCGATTCGTTCGACTCGGCAGCAAACAAACCATAGACTAGACCACGACTAGACAAGACAAGACATAGTATCCCTACACAGACAATATAGTCTGAGCATAGACAAGACAATATTTAGAGGGTTACCAACTCTTGAAAATATTTTTATCCTTATAACTTAGCCAGAATAACTTATTTCTCCCTCTTACAACCACAGACATACAAAGAAGAAGCAGACCAAACATATTTTCTTAGCTATGATTTGACATTTATATATGATACTGCTCTCAGACCAATTACCTATAGACAGATAACGCGCGTGGCACCCTATATGCCTCTCCTTCGCACAATCGGTGTTTACACAAAAACAATTTTGCCTCGCTTGTGGTAATTTGGTAAGGCTTTTCTCATGCTTTCAATAACGACAAACATATAATGTTACTGAACATATTATATGGCAAATATCCTCAAATAATCTATACTTATAATAAATCTGTAGAGAGGTCAATTCTGTACATAAAATATATTTTCGAAATAACTATCAGGTGGTGATAAGGGATCGATACTGATGCCAAAAATGCAATCAGTAAAATTTTTGTCTGTCTGTCTGTCTGTCTGTCTGTCTGTCTGTCTGTCGGTTTGTATGTTCCTTATGGAAACAAAAACTACTCGACGGATTTTAACGAAACTTGGTACAATTATTCTTCATACTCCTGCGCAGGTTTTTGTATACTTTCCATCAGAGGAGTAAAGGGGAATTTTGGTAAATTTTGGGAAAACGGGAGAAGTTACTCCATTTTTTAAGCTTCCGTCGCGTATGCAGCCTTATTGGTTAAACTTACATAGAAATCATGTATGGCGGAAATATATTTCATAAAATTATCTAAAAAAAAATCCTCAACAGTATATGTCTATCTTTTACGGTTGACTCACAATAACACGTGTTATTCCTGATAACTTAGCAGTTCGGAACATACTGATTATATTTGTTTACTCTTACGTTTGTAAACCTCTCACTCATCCCTAATTTAAATAAGGTAACATTATTACCTATTCATTAAAAAAAGAATCATAGAAATCGGAAGAGAAACACCGAAATTATACATAAAATAAGCCATCGCGCCCGTGACCAAAACCAAATCGTTACTAATTTACATATAACCTATTATATGGCGCCAGTAGTTGCATCCTACATAACGTAATGATTTATTTTTTAGATTGTTATAAATACTTCATGGCGTTTTATTCCAAAATTTGCTATTAAACGGAAATACTGAACCGTTCATTAAAGCGCATTCAAAATCACCAAACTACACTGTTAAGGGAGTGCCATAAAGTTAATAAATTGAAAACATTACGCTGAATTTCACAATGCTTGAGCAGTGACTGAAGAAAGAAACCTCAGATATTTAAAAAAACAACGTTACCCGTGCGAAGCTGGGACGATCCACTAGTAAGTTTATAAATAGATAAATTATGAGCAAACAATAAACTAAAATGCAACACATACCTACTAACAATGACTAATCAATAAATAGACAACAATAACCAGATTTTTTTGTTTTCTTCCCAACAAGTACCACCAAAATCTGTACCATGGCTACTCGGTGGGAATAAAAACGTAGTTTAATAATCATTTTAATAGGGTAATAGATCAATAATATTTTTTAAAATATAAAACAACTCTTTAAATCAAATATTCATTATAATTTAATCCACGTTACCTTAGTCAAATTCATCATAGTTTAATCAACAATCAAAGTTACTGTCTTTTAAACAAATATATAACAAATATTCTATAGGTGAAGATTTGTAAATGGCATTGTGTATTCATAATTAGTATTATGTTTTAAATCTTTTTGTTCATGAAAACCTCATGTGGGGATTATTACTAATAAATAAAGAATAAATACCCGAGGTCGCGGGTTCGATCCCCGCCTGTGTCGAAATTTTTCTTTCCTTTATTCATTCTTTATTTATTAGTATTATATTGTTTGTATTGGTCTGTTAATCTTCCAAAGAAAATAAAATAAATAAAAATAAATAATAAATATATTTTTTAATTGGTTCCGAATACTTTCCTAGTTCATAGTAATTATTAGGGATGCAACGATACCGATACGATAATCGTATATCGGCGATTATCGTAAACCTTTACGATCATTCGTTATCGTCGATATTACGATACGATATTTTTACGATACAATTATTTCCAAATTTTTGAACAAGCTACAAAGTCAAACATAACATATAAACGTTCACGCCGTTTATCCCCGAAGGGGTTGGCAGAGGTACCAATACTCCTGAACTCACATGGCAAGCGCCATCTAGTTTCTAGAGAAGGTACCCACGTTTTGCTTAGACAGTGTACTCACGTAATAGGGGGCAGGCCTATCGCCGTTTTGTGCGAATACACTGTCACATGACTAAGTACAACTCAGCCATGTGGGTTTCCTCACGATGTTTTCCCTCACCGTTAGCAACCATGATAAATTAACCACACATATGACTTTAGAAAAGACAAATTGGTGTGGGCCCGTCCCAGGATTGGAACTCACGCCCTTCGGTTTTTCGGGCGGGTGTTCTACCCACTGGACTATCATGTCGCTTACAAAGTCAAGTACTGAATCATTCATGTTCAAACAGAGACATGAGGGGGTTAGCACAGAATTAAGTATTGAAATGGAGGCACGGTTTGGTAACTTGGAGTCCGATAAAAACTGTATTTGGCTACAGCTCTGGACCCCTGATCCAATTGATACACAGTAATGAGAGATACCGACTTACGGGAAACAACTTATTTTTTTTTGTTTTTAACCGACTTCAAAAAAAGGAGTGTTCTCAATTCGATCGTATTTTTTTTTATTTTTGTTCGCTGATTACTTTGCCATTTATGAACCGATTTTGATTATTATTATTTTATTCGATAGAAGATACTCCCAGATTAGTACCATGATGAGGATATCAGGGTCTGATGATGGGATCCTGGAGAAATCGAGGGAAACCCTGAAATTTTATAGGCAAATGTACCGCGTTTTACATATTTTCTGAACTTATATTGGCATTTGCTTCTGAAAATCATATTGTTATGCTGCTGAGCTGATGATGGAAGGTGTGGGTCCTTAATCACTAGGAGTTATGAAACAGTTCTTTCACCATTCCATAAAGATTTATGCTCCTCTTCATAGCTTTTATGTTCATAGCTTCACAGGTTCACTCAACATTTCTTTTGTTATGTTATTGTAACCGAGAAAGTACCATGAGACCAGAATCTGATGATGGCATCCCAGGAAATCGAGGGGACTGTCGAAACTCACAATCATGTGACAGTGTATTTGTTCAAAACGCCGATAGGCCTGCCCTGTATAACGTGAGAACGTGGGTCCAAGCAAAGCGTGGGTACTCTGAACAACAGGTGACAATGTCACGTGATATTCAGAAGTATTACTACCTCTGCTAACCCCTTCGGGGATATTCGGCGTGAACGTTTGAGTCTTTTTTGAGATGTAGAATTTTAGACCATCGCCTTTCGAGGGATTTCAAGAACAATGTAAAGTTACATATGGTTTAGCCTATTTAATATCGTATAATAATAGAAATACCGGAAATACGAAGAAATTAATTTAAGAGAATTTTAATATTTAGGTAGGTTGAACTAACGCGTGTGGAATAACGAAATTGCTAAGGAATTAATCACAGTACTCATATTCAATTAAAAAACTTATTTCGTACTTTTTAGCACTAGATTGTTTATTTTCGGTTGTTTTTCCCACTATGAAGTCGGTTTTCTTTTTGTTGAAAATTATCTGAATAAGAATTTGCCAGTAATACATTACGACTACACGTTAAATTAATGAATAGTCAGTAAATGTAACAAATTAAACAGAAGTAACAATTTAAATTGTAAGTTAATAATGAAAATTGTTAAAATTAATGAGTATGTTGATTAAAAATGCATAACTCTTTTTTATACTTTTACTTAGTCGTACAATAACAACAAATTTATAAAAATGATATTAAAGAAATATCGTAATGCATTCGTATCGTAATTCGTTATCGTATTTGGCCATTACGATGTATTCGTCATTTGTATTGGTATCGTAATAGACGTATCGTTGCATCCCTAGTAATTATCTTATTCACATGATGAATTCTTACTTACATACATATACTCACGGCTATAAATCCCTAGAATGGGTAGCCAGAGCTAAGGAATCAGAAATTCCTCAGCCACTCTTGGAGGTTGTGTGGGGAAAACATGGTGAAATAAAGGTTGTTGGTGATGGGTCTCCAACCGCATCGCCCAAAAATCCCTCAAAAGCCCCAAAACCGTTAGTCGCCTTTTACGTGCACCCACCGGAAGAAATAGGGTAGTGCTATTCTAAGCCGACACTACACAGCAATATCGAATTCTTACTTCTATAGGATTATTGAGATTTTGAAGTAGGCAACACTGTTGTTTTTTATTGTTGAAGGTTATGTTTAGAATTAAATCAAAAAAACACAGGTAAAACGTATAAATAACACGATATCTTCTATTGTAAATCCAGTAAGGTTCATAAACTGTAAATATATTCCGATTTTTCTTTGATACGCCACTGCGAAGTGATTCATCTGGGGCTTTTTACTCGCTTCGATAACTGCAGCCCAAAACTTTTTATTTACCTATTTTTAAAGCACGATCACATAAACAAGGTCTCTGCCCTAAACAAACTTACTTCCTACGAGTCCAAAATATGATTTGTTGCACGTATTTGAACAAAATAATCTTAAATCATCAAAGGTAAACAAAGAGCTTATTATTCTGACACTGAATTTTCTACAAACTGTCAAGAGTGACAGTTTGTTCCAACAAAAAACAGGTTACACCGTAAGGGACAAAAATCATAGTACTAACTCTTTCTATCTTTAAGAGTTTTATAATTAGCTATCCTTTTCTTGCTCGTCGTGACCTATTCTTTATCTCTCTAGTTGTGTATGCTCTAAGACACTGCTTCTTTCTTCCATAAAGCTAGTTTTACTTTCAATACTCACTCACACTTTGACAAATTGTATTGGTATAACCATGAAGATAATAACTAAACAGGAGATCGCACTTAAAAAAATGTGCTACATAACAATGCAATTTATTACCCGGCAATAAAGTCTATAATCTATTGAAAGATGTCAAGTATAGTATTGACCTATTCTTTATCTCTCTAGTTGTGTATGCTCTAAGACACTGCTTCTTTCTTCCATAAAGCTAGTTTTACTTTCAATACTCACTCACACTTTGACAAATTGTATTGGTATAACCATGAAGATAATAACTAAACAGGAGAGCGCACTCACAAAAATATGGTACACAATGATGCAATTTATCACCTTATAATCTTTACAACACTGTAAAGCAGAGAAACGTCCTAGAACGTGAGCCTGAACTAGAGGAGTGTGTCCCGCTCGCGAGGTTGCCAGTCAAGACTATAAAAAAAAAAAAACAAATTCAAACTTATTTATAGAAAAAAAATATTTTTGCTGTGTTGTGTCGGCTTAGAATAGCACTAAGAGACGACAAACGGTATTGGGGTTTTTAAGGGATTATCAGGTGATGCAGTTGGAGACCCATCACCGACAACCTTTATTTTACCATCTTTACCCCACGCACTTCCAAAAGTGGCTGAGGAATTTCTAATTCCCTAGCTCTGGCTACCCCTTTTTGGGATTTATAGCCGTGAGTATATGTATGTATGTGTATATTTGTATGTATATTATATTAGGATAGTGGCATTTTATTATTTTGTCAAATAATTCCTTCCTTCCAAAACTCTACATTTTCATTTTTATTCATCGAATTTTGGCGGCAACGAAATTACTATTTGTTTATAAATAAAGCGCAACTATTAATCCATCACCATCCATTTTACACAGACTATCCGATTGCCCTTTTTCGAATCCTTCATTTATTTTAGTAATCGTATATTATTTTCTATTATTATTAAATTAACTAAATATGTAACTAAAACACAACAAAATACTGCGCAAGCTTTTCGAATCGAACCTTGATAGTAAGCGGGCCGTGTGGCCGCGCAGCGTGTTGTGTTATGATTATGACATCACAAGCCGTCACGTGACTGGTGGCAGGACTCGATATTTTTCGAAACTTTGAATGCTTATAAGCTTGTTTGCCAAAGAATATGTATTTGATTTACATTATATGCTGTTAAGTATAAATAACTTTTTAATAAATCACCAAAGTTAAGACTAAAGTACCAGAATGAACGTAAAGAAGACAATTATTTTCTTTCATGATTGATGACAAAACCGCTGTTGGCCGTGTCCGTGAGAGGTCATGCCTTCGTTGACGTTTATGCCAGTGTTGCCAACAAGTCAAGACCGTATGTCGCCCAATTTTCAATGCTTGAGTAGCCTAAAGTAGCCCAAACCCGAAAAATAAAAACCACCTTTTTAACTATTTACTTATGTATTTATATTATAACTTCCTGTACATACAATAAAATCAGTACTTAACACTTAAACAACAAGTCTTTTAAACTAGAGTTTGAAGTTATTTAAAGAAAATAAAAGTATCAAAACAGTGTTTTAAAGTTAAAGAAAGAAAAGATTTTAAATTGGCGTGTCCAAAGACTCATTAGCCAGACTCTAAAACATTATTCTGCTTGACCTGCTGCGAGCAATTTCTGTTCTTGCCCTGTTTTGTTATTACTCCTACAGGTTAAGCGGATAAAAATTCCTGATTCGAATAGTTCTAATAAACATACTGATTCGAATATTCGGTTGATTCGAATTTAAATTTTTGCAACTCCACCTGTGATATTTTCACAGTATTGCCAACATGATCTCAGAGGTATTTAGAGATGAAACGTTCAATATGGGTGAAGGGTTTTGCCAAGGGGTTTTGCCATCTTTTTATCTTGATTGTCGTAAATCTTCTTATGTAGATTATTTTTTTGTGCTTATTGGTGTCGTAATTCGATTATAAATAAAAGTAAATTTAATATTTTTCGAGTAGCCTAAACGGCGACCAGTCGCCTTTACGATTTTTTGGTCGCCGTTTTCCAATCTGAGTAGCCTAAATGGCGAAAAATCGCCTACGTTGGCAACACTGGTTTATGCTATGACGTTTGTCACTTACTGCCAATCTATGGATTCTCTTTTATTAGTCATTAGTAGCACGACACTATCCTGCGAGAGCAATGAATTTCATGAAATTTAGTAGCTTTAGTATTATTTAAGTTCGGAAACTTAATATCGATGAACATTGACTACCTAATTAATAACATCCTATACTTGATAAAATATATTTTCAAAATATATCGTCGGTCTGTATGTTCCTTATGGAAACAAAAACTACTCGACGGATTTTAACGAAACTTGGTATAATTATTCTTCATACTCCTGGGCAGGTTATAGTATACTTTTCTGCAGAAGTTACTCAATTTTTTAAACTTCCGTCGCGTGTGCAGCCTTAAAGTTACATAGAAATCATGGATGACGGAAATGTTTTACATAAAATGGTCTAAAAAATATCCCGCAACCGCAAATTACTATCTTTTATGGTTGACTCACAATAACACGTGTAACTCCTGATAGCTTAGCAGTTCGGAGCATTATGATTATATTTGTTTACTCTTAAGATTATAATACTCTCACTCATCCCTAATTAAAAAAAAGTTAACATTATTACCTATTCAATAAACATATCGGTATCGGTCGAAATCGGGATAGAAACACCAAACTTATACATGAAATAAGCAATAGCGCCGTCGCACGTGAATACTGAATCATGCTATAAAGATTATTTTTGTGAAAAGGTTGCGAGGCAAAAGATGCTTTGCGTGAGTATTTGTATGATGTATAGTGTATACAAAATTTGTAACTCTGATTGTTTGTTTGCAAGGGCTTATGTTCGGAAATACTCAACCGTCCATAAAAGAGCTTTCACAATCAGATAGCTACGCTATTCAGGAGTGCTATAAGTTGTAACCATTTCGCTAAATTTCACAAAGATTGAACAGTGATTGAAGAAACCCCAGATATTATAAAAACTTCGCTACCCGCGCAAATAAAGCTGGGTCGACGCACTAGTACTAAATAAATTGACATGAAAATGTTGACATTGTCCCATGGAAGTATAGTAGTATAATAGTATTTAAAAAGGAATGCGCACTGGCGTCCTAAAGTGTCCTGAACATGGATGGCTAACTAGATAGCTGTGTCTCGTTTTAAGTAGGGTGACCATCTGATGGTGTTTTAATGAGAGTTCCTGTAAAGGTTACAAAAAAAAACTTATGTTTACAAACATACATATTTTTTATTAGTAGATTATAAAAGAAAGGATAGCCGGTGCTTGAGAATTAAAAGTTCCTCAGTCACTTTTTGAAGTTGAGTAGAGAAAAGATGGTAGGTAAAAGATGGTCGTATTACAAAGATGATAAAGTATCTACGTAAATAACTTCACACACTTTAGGACTTCAAAAGCCCCAAACCAAAAGCCTAAGTTGCTTTTTACGATGCGCGGGTAGAAAAATATTTATGCGATGTGCTACACTACACGGCATCTTAGTTATTATATAAAAAAAATTAAATAGAAAGGTCACAATAGTTTTCACTATATTTTGCTCTGCTGAAAGATCCGAAACACACGAAAAGTTGATTAATTATGGACACCGTATTACCCCTTTCTAACCACGGGTGTCGTAAGAGGTGACTAAGGGTATGGGGCTATTTTAAGTGGTTTTTTGGCAATGCGGTTGGAGACCCATCACCAACGATACTTTATTTCTACCATCTTGTCCCCTATCAACTTCCAAATGTGGCTGAAGAGTTTTTAGGTCTAAAGCTCTGGCTACCCCTTTTTGGGATTTATTGCCGTGAGTATAAGTATGTATGTATTTACCTTATTTATTTTGTTTTTATGGGGAAAACCGTTATAGTTATAAATATAATTTTGCCGATTACCAAACTTAATAAATTATTTATCTTGAAGTTGGTAAACGACGATAATAATTAAAACAATTTAATAAAAAGGAATAGTTAATAACCATGTTTTTATAAAATATTCCCTTTAAATAAGTTTGAATTTGTTTTCGTTGAACTTAATCTCAATTGGCAACAGCGAGAGCGGAACACACTCCTCTGGTTCGGGCTCTCGTGCTAGGACATTTCTCTGCTTGACAGTGTTCAAAAGATTATGGGCTTTACAAATTGCATATTGTGTGCCATAATTTTGTAACTGCGCTCTCCTGTTTAGTTAGTACCCTTATGCACTGTCCGTGGACTGTGTCTCGTTTTAAGTAGGGTGACCATCTGTTGGTGTTTTAATAAGAGTTCCTCTTAAAGTTACAAAAACACTTATATTTACATACATTCATATTCTTAAATTAAATTAGAAAAGAAGGGGTAGCCAGTGCGTGAGAATTAAAATTTCCTGAGCCACTTTATGACGTTGAGTAGAGAATAAATGGTAAGTAAAGGATGGTGGTACTAAAAGGATGATAAAGTATCTAGTAAATAACTTCAAAAGCCCCAAACCAAAAGTCCAAGTTGCTTTTTACGATGGGCGGGTAGAAAAATATTTTGTGCTATGTTAAGCCGACACTACACGGCATCTTATTTACGTAAATCAGTTATTGGAAATAGAAAGGTATTTTTTTAGTAAAATGGTAAAAGTTCCGAAACACACGAAAATATGTTAAATCTTGGACACTTTAATTATCTTGTTTCCATGGGGATAGCCGATATAAATATTATTATACCAATTACCAAACTTAATAAATGATTTATCTCTAAGTTGATAGAAGACGATAATAATTAAAACAATTTATAAAAAAGGAATAGTTAGTAACCTGTTTTTTTTTTAAATATTCCCTATAAATGAATTGCTGATTGTAAAAAGGACACATGTCCATTTCTAGGCCATTTTTTTTTTATCGTTGGAATTAATAGAAAATTTATTTTTGAATCGATTGGTGTAAAGACGGCACTTGTCCCTTCAGTATTCATAATGTTGGCAAGTCAACAAAAAAAATGTTTATTGTTAATACGGCACTTGTCCATGGACATGAGCCCTAATAACAATCAATCTGTGGTTTTATGTCAATGTCACTCTGACATTTTTTTCGCGCTAAATTTTGTGGTTTTTTCATTCCATCCATTCATTCACTTTATTTCGTTGTTTTGTTCTGTTTGCTTGCTGCTAAATTTTGTTTTAAAACAATAATATGTCAGAAAACCTTGGTAAAAAGCGGAAAAAAGGTGTTCGTAACGATGAATTATATCAACGCAATGTAATCAAAAAAGCAAGGATATCTGGAGACTGTTATAGAAATTCTAAAGGCCGTTTTGTAACGCCTAAAAATGATCCTGATTTCATCGACATGAATTGGTAAGCATTACAAAAGTAAATCAATACCTACTCAATATCTAATAAAATCTACTGAAACTGACTTTTTAATTATTTATATTTGTTCCAGCTGCCACATGCAATGCATGAAAATGATTGATAGGTCATTAATTGAGGATATACTAATATCGTTTTATAATATGACATCCAAAAATGAACAAGACATACACCTCCAAAGACTGATGGAAATTGAATCCATTCAAAGAAGACGAGGAAGAACTTCTACTATGCCTCAAGATAGAAAACCAAAAGAAAAAACTATTCACTATTTCATTATGGTAGACCGTCAAAGGACAAAAGTTTGTAAGAAAGCCTTCATGAATGTACATAAAGTATCATGTATCATGTATCTTCTTTAAAACTACCCATTCAGAAACTATACACAGACATTGTACCTATAGCAAAAAAGAAAATGGATGACCTAAAAAAGCTTGAAAATTATATCCCCGAACAAGCTATGGCATTCTGGCAAAATATTTTTGATTGGAGAGTGGAATAATTGATAAATAAACAGTTTTTTGTAATTAACAATGTGTTTTATTTCATTTAATATTAGTACTGAAATTATACAATTAGTTGTAAAAAGGGCACATGTCATACCCATTGCATCATTTATTTGAAAAAGGGCACTTGTCCCTGAATTTAAAATGCATATTTTTCAAAATCTAAAAGTGGTGTCTCCTTGTTATTTTCATTATTTTGTATCTTTTACCCTAAATAAACAATAGGCCAAATGTAAAAAATATATGCGTAAAAATAAAATAGTTGGAAAGTTTTTTCCTCCTCCTGTAAATTTTTACCTTGAAAAAACTCTGTGACAAGTGTCCTTTTAACAATCAGCAATTCAAATAAGTTTGAATTTGTTTTTCGTTGAACTTAATCTTGACTGGAAGTTTGGGCTCTCGTTCTAAGACGTTTCTCTGCTTGGCAGTGTTTAAAAGATTATAAGCTTTATTGCGGGGTAGTAAATTTAATTTTTGTGTGCCATTTTTTTGTAAGCTGTGTAGTGTCGGCTTAGAACTCTCATACATCCGCACTCACATACATCCACACTCACCCACCAACAAACTCACACACACACTCACAAAATCATAACACTGTTTCAAAATATTTAGCTTTAGTTTTGTTTTTTAGTAGTTGTAAGTAACAATAGCTGTAATGTAAGAATAATTTTGTAATACTTTTTATAAAATCAAATTAGTAATTGTGTGAGGTCTTCCGCAATACAGGTCTTATCCTAGTGCGGGGCCGTTAGAAATGTATAATATTAAGTTTTTATGCTAAATAAATAACTACCCCATTCTTTCCGGTGGGTGTATGTAAGAGGCGACTAACGGACGTGGGGCTTTTTAAGGGATTTTTGGGCGATGCGGTTGGAGACCCATCACCAACAACCTTTATTCTACCATCTTTTCCCCACTCAACTTCCAAAAGTGGCTGAGGAATTTCTAATTCCTCAGCTCTGGCTACCCCTTTTAGGGATTTATAGCCGTGAGTATATGTATGTAATTTTTGTAAGTGCGCTCTCCTGTTTAGTTAGTAACTTCATGCATTGTCCCTATAGGGAACTGACACTGTCATTGCACTTTCTTGATTTTTCTGAGTGAATGGTCTATTACATCAAATCGAAAACGTCATCGCTTCGCTTACTCCCACATACTCAACTCATTCATTCAACCGTAAGAACAATTTCGATTCGGCGAGAATAGAAAGAAACTTTAGGTGTCGGCATTAATTAAATTCAACATATTCATTTACAATTTAGACAAGAACTTAAACTTGTCCATTGTGTTATCTAGCCTGATCAAAGGTGAGTCATCGCTTTATTTAGCTTAAATGTAATCTATTTATTCCGTAGTCCTATAATATAATGAATGCACAAATATTATTCATTAAATATCATCATTATTCATTTTAAGTACTAAGACCTAGTATATGTACTCCTTATCAAATTTATCAACCCCAAGAAAGCCCTTCTATTCTTTGTTTTACATTTTTGGTATAGTAACTATTTGTCGTATCGAATTGGATTTTTCTAGTAAAGTAATAGAGAATGCAAATAAATTCCAAACTATTCAAGGCCAGTTTTTCTTGAACTTTGTACCTTATCACCTCCAGTCGTTATTTCCAGGTAATACCCAAGGCCGTTCACTAAAACTGCAATGGTTATGATTATGACCAGTTAACACTCATCTCTAATTGTATTTTGGGTATTCTTATTAGAATTTGACTATTTTAAATTCATTTATAATTGATTTTATTCAGCACTAGTTAAATAATAAAACCAGTGATGGACCTGGTATATAGATTGAACTTGAATCATAAATATAAATTCTATCTGTAAATTTGGGGATTAAATTTATTGAGATATTTTGTAGCTCATTGAGAATTAGTTTTGTGTACCCAATTTGTTTAACATATTATTCTGATATTTTCTTAAATTATATTTATGAACATGTAAATATTTTTGAAATATATACATTTATGTTTGAGAATCACAAATCTCAATACTATTATTATAGACAGTACCAATAGATTATTCAACAGTAGATAATAGGCAAATTATTGCATAATGTTTAATGGGACTGGTACAGGTGTAATGGTGTGCTGTTTTTGCTTGAAATACTTAATGCTTTATTAGTGTTTCTGCATTGTCATTTGTCCTTAGTTATTGTTGGTTTGAAGAAAATAGTTTTTTAATTTTAATTGGCAGCATTGATAACTGACACAAATTTCATAGTACTTTAAATTTTTGAAAATGTCAACATGATAATAATTAATTGCCATCAGAACAAATATTTAAATACTGTTATCATAACTGATTATTGATTTTAGTTATAATGCTTTGGTCCTAAACTATTATGGTTCTGTGCATATTAAAATAAATGAAAATGACCGAAAAAAATAATTATAAAATTTAACTCAATTATATTTTTATTTTAATTTCAGCCTTAGCTGTTAAAGTTATAACAATCAGCCTAGAGTGAGTCTGGCCAGACACAATAAGGGTTTCTTAGTTATAACCTCCAGCCATTCATGCATACATATACTCAAACCATTCTTTCATATTAGGATAGACAGAGACTACCAATCATGACTTGGACTTAAGATCTTGGCTATGTACTTGTGCTTCTCCTTCTGTCTGATTAAGACTTTTTAGCACTTTCTCAATTTGAGGGGAACTAGGCTCTTATTGATTTGAGATGGTGTAAAAGTAAATTAGTAATTAGGAAACAAATATTTAAAATAAATTCTAATTACTAAAATATTTATTGTTTTATATATCTTAAATGAACTATCTTGCTATATTTTGCTGTGATAAAATCATATAATACACTTGTTATAAGAATTTCTCATTTATAGCTTCTGTTTTATGAAATTCAGTTTTATGAAAATCAGGATCTTGATGGTGTCGATTGAAATCTAAATTAAATTTGCAATGACACAACAGTAAAAAACTTGATTAGCTATTAAACCCTTACTAGTCATGACACCTTTCCTTTTTCGATAGTAATTGATAAAAAATAGCACATTTAAATAGTGAGTTTCAATCATTTTTAAAGATTGCTTCTAACATTTCCCCACTTGATATATTCTAATGATAAAAAGGCATCCTTTATGTGTTCCCTACAAGCCACATTATGCCAATTTTTTATTTATATTATTATAGTTTTATTTAATAATTTTGTATACTCATACCAAATTACAACTTTCTACCCAAGCACCTTCACACCCACTCACTACACTGCGGATGCACAAACAGATAAAGATCTTTTACATAAAAATAATTTATACTTACAATCTATACTTATACTCAGGGCGATAAACCCAAGGAAGGGGTAGCCAGAGCTACAGAATGAGAAATTCCTCAGTCACATTTTGATGAAAATAAAGGTGATGTGTCTCTAACTGCATCAGCGTAAAATCACTTTTAAAGCCCCAATACCCTTAGGTGACTTCTTACAAACACCCACAAAAAATATGTGGTTGTTCTATTCTAAGCTGACATACACACAGCACAAACTATAATTTTATTCTTATTATATCCTTAAAAATCATAATATCACAATAAGATTTCAGCTGGCACATAAAAATATTTAATATGCTATTGATCGGAAATGCGAAACATACTGGTTCAATTGATTACATGTTTGATTTGCTTCAACCATGGGTTCTTAGATAACCATTACAGGTTTAGTTATGTCTATGCAATCCCGAGTGACTTTATTTTGATAACTTACCTTAAAATATACATATTAGTGACTCTTAAGAAGGAATCAGTTTTTAAATATATTGTCAGTTTGTTTCACATGTTTTTAGCAATAAAAGTATTATTAAGAAAATGATAACTTTCTGTTATGACTTCGTTGACGTTGATAGTAGTAATAATAACAATATATAATAAAAACAGTATGAAAAATGATTTTTATAAATACAATGGCTAGTGAAATCCATAATAAATAAATTAAAGATTTACATGTATGCTAATATGGATCCGCCACAAATGTAATAGATTGTAAAGGCCCTTTAAAAGGTTAAGCATCAAATACTTCTAGTAATTGGCCCCTACAGTTTATAATTCGAACTTAAAATCAAATCTACACCGATACTTTACTATTCATTTCTCATTTTTTCAGATCTTCTACGATGTCCAAAATAAAGGCTGGTCCCGTCGTTGACGTCCTCGGAGATGAAATGACCAGAATCATCTGGGACTCCATCAAAGAAAAATTAATTCTACCATTTTTAGATATCGAGCTTCACACTTTCGACTTGGGTATTGAATATCGTGATAAGACTGAGGACCAAGTTACTATTGATTGCGCCAACGCTATTAAGAAATACAATGTTGGTATTAAATGCGCCACTATTACCCCCGATGAAAAGAGAGTTGAAGAATTCAACTTGAAGAAAATGTGGAAGAGTCCAAATGGTACAATCCGGAACATTCTTGGAGGCACTGTTTTTAGGGAAGCCATCATCTGTAAAAATATACCCCGCCTTGTCACTGGCTGGGACAAGCCTATTATTATTGGGCGTCACGCGCACGCTGATCAGTACAAAGCTACTGATTTTGTCGTTCCTGGTGCTGGTAAATTAGAACTCATCTGGACTCCGCCGAACGGTGAACCAATCAAACATGTTGTAAACGAATTTCAAGGTGCTGGTGTCGCTTTAGGCATGTTCAACACTGATGCTTCTATCGTAGATTTCGCGCACTCTTCGTTCAAATTCGCCTTAGATAGAAAGTACCCATTGTACTTGAGCACAAAGAACACGATTTTGAAGAAATATGATGGTCGCTTCAAAGATATCTTCCAAGAAATCTATGACAAGGAATATAAGAGCAAATATGAAACGGCTGGAATTTGGTATGAACATCGCCTGATTGATGATATGGTAGCTTACGCCATGAAGTCTGAAGGTGGGTTCGTCTGGGCTTGCAAGAATTATGACGGTGACGTCCAATCCGACTCGGTCGCTCAAGGTTATGGATCTTTGGGCTTGATGACATCTGTACTCATCTGTCCAGATGGAAAAACTGTTGAGGCAGAAGCTGCTCACGGAACCGTAACCCGTCATTATAGGTTCTACCAGCAAGGAAAAGAAACATCGACCAATCCTATCGCTTCCATCTTTGCATGGACTAGAGGTTTGTTGCACCGTGCCAAATTAGACAACAACGATGCACTTAAGAAATTCGCTGAAACTCTTGAAGCTGTCTGTATCGAGACTATCGAATCAGGGACGATGACCAAAGATCTTGCAATCTGCATTAAGGGTATGAACAATGTTAAGAGGGCAGATTATTGCGAAACATTCGAATTTATGGACAAATTAGCAGAGAACCTTAAAAAGAAGTTGGGAAAGTGACTGATTAATACTCCACCGAAATGCAATCTTTAATTAGCTTAAGTTCAGTTCAGATAACTTGTATTTTATTTAGTTTGGGTTAAGGGAATTATTTTGTATTTTATAATGCATTTATTTACTGAAGAATTTACTCAATATTTATTAATTTAATGAACTTCAATAAATGAATTTTATACCTTTAATTTTGTTTTACCTAAACGCCTTAATTAAAACAAAAATAAATTAACTTGGAGTGTCAATCATTATCACGTCATTAACTTTTGTAGGCAGGTACCCGAAGTATGAAGAATAAAAGAGCATTTATGAAAAGATTGTTGGATGTGAATGAAGCTAGAGAGTTTTGCCAAGATCGTACAAAGTGGCGATCGATAGTCTCTGCCTACCCCAATGAGAACTACTGGGGTGAGAATATGTATGTACATACATACATACATACATATACTCACGGCTATATTTCCCTAGAAGGGGTAGCCAGAGCTAAGAAATTATAAATTCCTCAGCCACTTTTGGAAGTTGAGTGGGGAAAAGATGGTAAGAATAAAGGTTTTTGGTGATGGTTCTCCAACCGCATCGCCCAAAAATCCAATAAAAATTCCCAATACCCTTAGTCGCCTCTTACGACACCCGTGGGTAGAAAAGGGGTAGCGACATTCTAAGCCGGCACTACGCGGCAATATGTATGTATTTTTTGTTATTGGATTTTATACCAATAGGATATTTGACAAAGTTGTAAAAACTTTCTTAGGGTATTTATTTTAGCTATTTTATAAAAAAAAAGGCAATGCAATATTCAAATATGTCACCAAAACGTGAATTTTAGTAATATGGCGACCATGCCATGCAGTGACGTAGATTCCGCATTCATTATCTTAAAGAGCTCGTTGGTGTTTTAAATATTGTTACGACATCTGTTCGCAAGTAGGAGATAGGATTTGCCACTACTAGATAACAGATGGCGTTACTAGTATTTTAATAAGTAAAAAAAGGAATTACTAGATTTTTCTCGAATATCGACTTTTCGAGAATGTGGTACTAGAACTTTCTGTAATATTCGCGTATTTGAGATTTGGCATATATAAAGAGCGACGCGTGCTACGGAGTCATTCGAGTGCGAAGAACTAAAGCGAGAACAAGCGAAATACTAGAGCGAAGAAATTAAATACGACAGTGCAGTGATATACGGATTACGGAAATAAGCTTAACGGTGTGGACAGTGTTACTATAACGGAGTAAATTAGTGTTGTTAATTAGTGCGAGTATCGATAGTTAATTATCGATAGTGTTTGTTGTGTTGTGTAAAGTGCGTTATTGGTCAATAAATATAATTACACCTTATTGCACGAAAGTGTGACTGGTATTTATCAAATTAAGAACCCGGTACGTAACAATTGGTGACAGAAGTGGATTTGAAGATGCCAGTTATGCCGAAGGAAGACGGAAGAGAGGGTATGAAGACGCGCGCTCAGAAAGCCGCAGAGGGTGAACAGCTGTCGGAAATGAGGTCATCGGTCACGAACCCTCGGAGTGACATTCCAGAGGAGACGTCCGCGGTGACTAACGCGCCGTCTACATCAACGGCGCCGGCGGCCGCAACTAATACTGACTTGGCGATGATAGTTGAAATGTTGAAAAACATACATTCGGAGGTACAGGGTGTTGTGAAACAAGAAGTTCGTGAGTTGCGCGAGGAACAGCAAACTAAGTTCTCACAAGTTCTCACTGCGGTCAATGAAGTCAGTGGTCGGGTGGTTACTGTGGAAAAAGACGTAGAGCAGATGAAGGAGCAGGTAACCACTATTGAGAAAGATATCGATGACATGAAGACCGACTTCCGCGGAATGGAGAAAAGGGTTCTGCAGCTTGAATCACGACCGGTCAAGGTTGTCTCCGGTGAGAATGTAGTAGCTGTCCATGGTCCTCGTGTGAAGGTTCCTCCCTACGACGGAACAACATCCTGGTCGGCGTATAGACATCAGTTCCAGACTGTTGCGGCTGCCAATGGTTGGACTGATGAACAGTGTTTGACTGCACTGACGGTGGCGCTCCGAGGTCAAGCACTGTCAGTAATAGAGGCGCTGCCGACTCCGAGTGGTGGTTTCAAGGACCTGCTGGATGCGTTGGAGTCTCGCTATGGAGAGCGACACCTGGAGCACGTGTTCCGCGCTCAGCTGCGTGATAGGGTCCAGCGTTCTGGAGAGGGACTTCAGCAGTGGGCCCTTGAAATCGAGAAGCTCGTCCACAAGGCCTATCCCAGTGTAGATCCGAAGACGGTGGAAATGAACCTGGTGCAAGCATTCGTCGACGGCATCAGAGATATCGAAGTGAGAACAGCGGTGAGACTTCAACACCACACGTCTCTCAAGGATGCCTTGGCGAACGCTCTAGAAGTTGAAGCTTGCCGCCAGGATACGCGCCAAACTCATCGACTTCGTGAGATTGCGGAAGCAAATGAGGACGTCAAGGTCATTAAAGCACCCGTCGGAAGGAGTACTGGACCGATTTGTTATGGCTGCGGGAAAAGGGGCCATTTGAGATTAAGTTGCCCGCTGAGGAAGGAAGAAAAGAGGCAGGCAGAGGCTTCTGCCGCAAACGTCCAGGGAAACGAGCATTAGCCAGGACCGGGGGGCAGGTGCTGGCTAGAGAGGAGAAAGCCCCGACAATGACCATCTCACAAGCCTGTAACGGGAACAGTTTGGTGATATTGGGCTGTGTCAATGATCAAGACTGTAAGATGACCCTTGATACTGGAGCGTCTAGAACGGTGATCAATCCGGCACTGGTGAAAGCAGCGAATATCAAGTATAGCAGAGATACTAAGTGTCGGCTACTCTCCGCCTCTGGCCAGCGAATACCTGTCCTTGGTGAACTCTCAGTCAGGATGATGGTTGGCGAGACGTCGTATACTCATCAAGTCATTGTGGCTGAGATAATGGATGAATGCATACTAGGACTGGACTTTATGAAGAAATATAACTGCCGGATTGACATAACGAGAGGAATTTTCAAGTGTGGCCAGGAAGAAATCTTTATACTGGGTGGTCCCGTCGGTGAAGTGACATGCTTGAAAACCATCAATATTCCTGCGCGTTCTCAGAAGTTGGTTCCGGTGATGTTACCTGTAGACAGCGAGAAGAAGAGGCATCGTTGTGTGTTGATTGAAGAGACAGGGAAGAACGGGCCAAGGAAATTTCTGACAGCAAGAACTTTGGTTACAAGCAACAAGACGGCAATAGTGAAGGTAGTCAACCTTGACCAAGAAGATGTACAGCTTAAGCGGGGTGAAGTAGTTGGTCAGTGTGAAGAAGTAGTCTGGATGAGGAGCTGTCATTCTCCAAATGGGAAAGTCAAAGTGAAAGTCGATAATTCAACTGTAACTGACTTGTTAAGTGAGATCCAGGATGACTTATCTTACTTGGAGAGGATCAAGGTTAAACAGTTGCTGGTGAAATATGCTGACATCTTCTCAAATGCAGAAGGGGACTTAGGCAGAACATCTTTAGTGCAACACAGAATTGATACAGGGGACGAAAGACCTATTAGACAGAGAGCAAGGAGAATCCCAATCGCTAAGGAGAAAGAAGTTGAAGAATTGCTCGAAGACATGAAAAAGAAGAAGGTCATTAGTCCGTCCTCCAGTCCGTGGTGTTCTCCAGTGGTTCTTGTTAAGAAGAAAGATGGAAGCACACGGTTTTGTGTTGACTACAGGCAACTGAACAACGTGACAAAGAAGGACAGCTATCCTTTGCCAAGAATAGATGACACTCTGGATACTTTGAGTGGCATGAAGTGGTTTTCAACCCTGGACTGCAAGTCAGGCTACTGGCAGGTGGAAATACATCCGACTGATAAAGAGAAGACTGCGTTTTCAACTGGAAAGGGTTTGTGGCAGTTTAACGTCATGCCTTTCGGTCTCTGCAACGCGCCAGCTACTTTTGAAAGGCTTATGGAGTGTGCGTTGGCGGGATTGGTTGGCGAGGCTTGCCTGGTGTACCTCGACGACGTGGTCATAATAGGCAAAAGCTTCCAAGACCATCTCAAGAACCTGGAACAAGTCTTTCAGAAAATTCGTGGAGCAAACCTGAAACTGAATCCGAAGAAGTGCCGGCTGTTTAGAACTTCAGTGAACTATTTAGGACACGTAATCAGCCGAGAAGGAATTCAGACGGATCCGGAAAAGGTGGAAGCTGTGCAGAAATGGCCGACGCCAAAGGACAAAACAGACGTGCGAGCTTTTCTCGGCCTTTGCTCGTACTATCGACGTTTTGTAAAAGGGTTTTCTGAGATCGCCAAACCATTGCATCGGTTGACTGAAGATAAGAAAACCTTCTCTTGGGATGATGAATGCGAGTTATCTTTCAATGAGCTGAAGAAGAGGCTTTGCGAGACACCTATCCTTGGATATCCACAGCCAGAGGGACAGTACATCGTTGACAGCGATGCTAGTAATATGGCTATTGGTGGAGTGTTATCACAGATCCAAGGTGACAAGGAAGTTGTGATCGGATATTTCAGCAAGTCTCTATCTAAAGCGGAAAGAAACTACTGCGTCACGAGAAAGGAACTTCTAGCTGTAGTGAAGACCTTACAGCATTTTTACAAGTATTTGATTGGGAGACCGTTCAAGCTTCGAACTGATCATGCTGCACTGAAATGGCTTCTCCAGTTCAAAAACCCGGAAGGACAGGTAGCTCGATGGATCGAACAGCTACAAGAGTATGACTTTTCTATCGAGCACCGTAGTGGTAAATCTCATGGCAATGCAGACGCGCTTTCACGTAGACCGTGTCCGGAAGACTGTAAACATTGCAGGAAGCAAGAGTCGAAGGAGGAGGTCGTGAAAGTGACTCGAATTTGTCCATTGGATGGATGGGAAACAGAAGCTATGCAGAAGGCCCAAGAAGAAGATGAGAACCTCAGACCCATCATGAAATGGAAGAAGGAAAAACACGATCAACCGGCTTGGAGTGAAGTAGCGTCCACAGGAGTGAGTACGAAAGCTTACTGGGCGCAATGGAACAGCCTGGTTCTGATCAATGGTCTACTGTACCGGAGGTGGGAGAAACCCAACGGTAAAGAAGAGCACCTACAATTGGTCGTGCCCAGAGCCAAGGTTAAAGATGTACTGCGGGAAACACATGACGGTGTTTCGGGCGGGCATCTTGGGGTAAATCGTACGTTGCAGAAGGTTCGTGCGAAGTTTTACTGGCTTCATTGTAGGGACGACGTACAGGACTGGTGCCGGAAATGTACAACGTGTGCCGCGGTGAAAGGTCCGCAGACCCGAAGTAGAGGGGGATTACGGTTGTACAATGTGGGAGCTCCCTGGGAGAGGATTGCCGTTGATGTGGCTGGACCGTTTCCACAATCAGAGTCCGGAAATAAATATTTCATGGTGGTGATGGATTACTTCACTAAGTGGCCTGAAGTGTTTGCCATACCCAATCAAGAAGCAATAACTGTGGCTACAAAACTGGTTGAGGAAGTGATCTGTCGATTTGGCGTGCCCCTGGAGATACACTCTGACCAGGGAAGAAATTTTGAGTCACAAGTATTTCAAGAGGTGTGCAAACTACTTGGAATGCATAAAACCAGGACGACGCCATATCATCCTCAGTCAGATGGAATGGTGGAGAGGTTCAACCAAATACTGGAGAGACAGTTGGCGAAGATGGTTGAAAAACATCAGAAGGACTGGGACAAACACATTCCATTATTTTTACTGTCTTACCGGTCAGCTGTTCACGAAAGCACGAAGGAAACACCTGCTTTCGTCAATTTCGGAAGAGAGCTACGATTGCCTGTAGATTTGTTGACAGGAGGGTCACCAGATGAGCCGCAGAGTGTAACTGAATATGTAAGCGATTTGAGGGAAAGAATGCAAGATGTACATTCCCTAGTGCGTGAAAATGGTTTACATGCTAGTGAAAAGATGAAAACCAGATATGACCGTAAAGCTAACACGCCGCGTTTCGAAGAGGGTATGCTCGTCTGGTTACACAATCCAACTCGCCAGAAAGGGAAGTCCCCTAAGTTACAAAATAGGTGGGAAGGACCGTACAAGGTGGTCACTAGAATAAACGATGTAACGTACAGAATTCAACGCCAACCTAGAGGGGCTTCGAAAATAGTTCACATCGATCGACTTGCGAAGTACCATGGAAGCAATAATACTCGGGACGAGTATTAATGTAAGGAGGGGGTAATGTTACGACATCTGTTCGCAAGTAGGAGATAGGATTTGCCACTACTAGATAACAGATGGCGTTACTAGTATTTTAATAAGTAAAAAAAGGAATTACTAGATTTTTCTCGAATATCGACTTTTCGAGAATGTGGTACTAGAACTTTCTGTAATATTCGCGTATTTGAGATTTGGCATATATAAAGAGCGACGCGTGCTACGGAGTCATTCGAGTGCGAAGAACTAAAGCGAGAACAAGCGAAATACTAGAGCGAAGAAATTAAATACGACAGTGCAGTGATATACGGATTACGGAAATAAGCTTAACGGTGTGGACAGTGTTACTATAACGGAGTAAATTAGTGTTGTTAATTAGTGCGAGTATCGATAGTTAATTATCGATAGTGTTTGTTGTGTTGTGTAAAGTGCGTTATTGGTCAATAAATATAATTACACCTTATTGCACGAAAGTGTGACTGGTATTTATCAAATTAAGAACCCGGTACGTAACAATATGTTTATGCCTAGTTGGTTTGAGGTTTATGCGTAATCTACGTCATTTTAGAAATAGCTAATCACGGTCGTTTTAAGTCACGTTACATCTGCATTAAAAAAAATAATGTTAGCAGACTGATTTTGTAAAAATAGCGCAATAATTTTATCTCGCGTTAAAAAAAATATTAAGACTGATAAAATAAAAAATAATAATATTTTTATAACAGTAAATTAGCTTTTTATAAAAAGGTTTCAAAGTTTCAAATCTGCCTGAGTATATGTATGCTTTTAGGATATAGAAACGATATACATACATAAACTCACGGCTGTAAATCCCTTGAAGGGGTAAAAGGGGGGTTGTGAATTAGAAATTCCTCAGTCACTTTTGGAAGTTGCGTGGGGAAAAGATGGTGAAATAAAGGTTGTTGGTTATGGGTATCCAACCGCATCGACAGAGAATCCATTAAAGCCCCAATACCTTCATTCGCTTCTTACGTACACCCACCGGAAGAAATGGGGTAGTGCTATTTTAAGGCGACAGCTATATAGCAGAAACGATATCTAATATGGAAAAAAATAGAATATTAGATGGTATCAGTACATAAAGACAATGGGCGAAAGATATCAATAGAGCAAATGAGGATGAGTACATTTTGATCAAAGAGAGAATTAATTCGGAGCAGAAAGTGTAAACTAGGTGGACAATAAAACTTCGCATGCCAAAATTTAGAGCGAAGCTGAAAAAAATTAAGAGTTATTATTATTATTCAAAATAATACACTAGCAGCAATATTTTGCTGATGCGTGTATATCACTGCACTTGTTTTAAAAGTTAAGTTTAGTTTAGTCTGTTTTTAAAAGAGTTCACTGAGGGAGCACTGATCACTGTCTCTGGTAGTTTGTTCCACATGTCCACAACACGGTTTGGCAAAAAATTGAGTCTCGGATTGCTTGTACACGAGGAGTGTGATAGTTTTAGAGAATGTCCTCTCAAGTTCCTATTTTTGTTCATTACAAACATATCTTTTAGTCCTGGTACATTGTAGTAGCCCGTCAATATCTTATATGTCTCAATAAGGTCTCCTCGTTTCCTCCGTTCTTCTAGCGTAGTCAGACCAAGTATCGCCAGGCGTTCTTCATATTCCTTGTTCTTTAAGCCTGACACCATCTTCGTCGCTCTTCTTTGCACTTTCTCAAGAAGGTCGATGTCTTTCTTGAAGTAAGTTAGCAGATTTATTTACAATAGTTTCTCATAGACTTACATGGTTAACTTTAAAGGGTGATCATGCCCCAGTGGTGACATTTAATCGAAAAATCTCTCCGTCAGAACCTGGTTCTTGATACCTTTGACCATCATGCAAAATTTAGTTGATGTCGCTTATACCATTTAGGAGGAGTTAAGTGCGTTAAGTTAACATGCGAAATACACAGTCGGGGGTAACTAACAATGAACGAATATCTAAAAATATATACGTATAGCTGTGTAGTGTCGGCTTAGAATGGCACTACCCCATTTCTTCCGGTGGGTGTACGTAAGAGGCAACTAACGGACTTGGGGCTTTTGGGGCTGCAGACAAACTGTAAAACAGTTTTGCAGGGCTTTGTTATAATTAAATGTAACCATTTATTTAATAAAGATTAATAAAAAAAAAAGGGATTTTTGGGCGATGCGGTTGGAGACCTATCACCAACAACCTTTATTCTACCATCTTTTCCCCACTCAACTTCAAAGTGGCTGAGGAATTGCTAATTTCTCAGCTCTGGCTACCCCTTTTAGGGATTTATAGCCGTGAGTATATGTATGTATGTATGTATATACATGTATAAATGGACACACCAGACATTTCAAGCTTGCACCTAAAGAGGACCATATTAACTTGTGGTACGGGATACTTACTTGATAATATAATTAATTAAACGCAATACACAAATAAAGGATGTAAAAGACTAAGAAAAAATCTTCCCATTATACATTTATATTAAAAACTAGTGGATCGTCCCAGCTTCGCACGGGTAGCGTTGTTTTTTAAATATCTGAGGTTTCTTTCTTCAGTCACTGCTCAAGCATTGTGAAATTCAGCGTAATGTTTTCAATTTATTAAATTTATAGCACTCCCTTAACAGTGTAGTTTGGTGATTTTGAATGCGCTTTAATGAACGGTTCAGTATTTCCGTTGAATAGCAAATTTTGGAATAAAACGCCATGAAGTATTTATAACAATCTAAAAAAAAAATCATTACGTTATGTAGGATGCAACTACTGGCGCCATCTAGTATGTTATATGTAAATTAGTAAAGATTTGGTTTCGATCTCGGGCGCGATGGCTTATTTTATGTATAATTTCGGTGTTTGTCTACCGATTTCTATGATTCTTTTTTTATTGAATAGGTAATAATGTTACCTTTTTTAAATTATGGATGAGTGAGAGGTTTACAAACGTAAGAGTAAACAAATATAATCAGGATGTTCCGAACTGCTAAGCTATCAGGAATTACACGTGTTATTGTGAGTCAGCCATAAAAGATAGACATATACTGTTGAGGATTTTTTTTAGATAATTTTATGAAGAATATTTCCGCCACACATGATTTCTATGTAAGTTTAACCATTAAGGCTGCACACGCGACGGAAGCTTAAAAAATGGAGTAACTTCTCCCGTTTTCCCCAAATTTCCCAAAATTCCCCCTTATTTCTCTGCTGGAAAGTATACAAAAACCTGCGCAGGAGTATGAAGAATAATTGTATCAAGTTTCGTTAAAATCCGTCGAGTAGTTTTTGTTTTCATAAGGAACATACAAACCGACAGACAGACAGACAGACAGACAGACAGACAGACAAAAATTTTACTGATTGCATTTTTGGCATCAGTATCGATCCCTAATCACCACCTGATAGTTATTTTGAAAATATATTTCATGTACAGAATTGACCTCTCTACAGATTTATTATAAGTACTAGTGGATCGTCCCAGCTTCGCACGGGTAGCGTTGTTTTTTTAAATATCTGAGGTTTCTTTCTTTAGTCACTGCTCAAGCATTGTGAAATTCAGCGCAATGTTTTCAATTTATTAAATTTATAGCACTCCCTAAACAGTGTAGTTTGGTGATTTTTAATGCGCTTTAATAAACGGTTCAGTATTTCCGTTTAATAGCAAATTTTGGAATAAAACGCTATGAAGTATTTATAACAATCTAAAAAATAAATCATTACGTGTTGTAGGATGCAACTACTGGCGCCATCTAGTATGTTATATGTAAATTAGTAACGATTCGGTTTTGGTCACGGGCGCGATGGCTTATTCTATGTATAATTTCGGTGTTTCTCTACCGATTTCTATGATATTTTTTTTATTGAATAGGTAATAATGTTACCTTTTTTAAATTAGGGATGAGTGAGAGATTTACAAACGTAAGAGTAAACAAATATAATCAGAATGTTCCGAACTGCTAAGCTATCAGGAATTACACGTGTTATTGTGAGTCAACCGTAAAAGATAGACATAAACTGTTGAGGATTTTTTTTAGATAATTTTATGAAGAATATTTCCGTCATACATGATTTCTATGTAAGTTTAACCATTAAGGCTGCACACGCGACGGAAGCTTAAAAAATGTAGTAACTTCTCCCGTTTTCCAAATTTTTCCCAAAATTCCCCTTTACTACTCTGCTGGAAAGTATACAAAAAACTGCGCAGGAGTATGAATAATAATTGTACCAAGTTTCGTTAAAATCCGTCGTGTAGTTTTTGTTTCCATAAGGAACATACAAACCGACAGACAGACAGACAGACAGACAGACAGACAGACAGACAGACAAAAATTTTACTGATTGCATTTTTGGCATCAGTATCGATCCCTAATCACCACCTGATAGTTATTTTGAAAATATATTTCATGTACAGAATTGACCTCTCTACAGATTTATTATAAGTATAGATAGATTATTGCACTCAGCGGGGATCGAATCTGCGACGCCTTATCTCAAAGCTTATCTCCTTAAAGACCGCAGACGTCGTCAAAACAGTTTGATGAATGTAAATGAAGCTCGAGAGATTCACTAGCATCGTACAAAGTTGTGATCGGTAGTCTGCCTATCCCAATCCCTATCCCGTTTTTAAAATAAGTTACAAATATAAATAAATTTTATGTTGCAGATTATGAATAAAATTCGTTTAAACTATTTTTATTCTGTAGTTTTTGATATATAACAAATTTTGTAGAACTGCACTTGTACATTTGTATTTTATACAAACGCCATAAAAAACAAGACTAGTAAAAAAATTCTGTTTTTGATATATTGCTTCGCTAGCCTTTACTTGTTACTACAAAACACCCCATGGGCGAGTCCGATTCGCACAATTTTTTTTACTCTCGTATATTTTTTTTTAACATATATACATACAAATACTCACGGGTATAAATCAATAGAGGGGAATCCAGAGCAACAGAAAAATAATTTTCACAACTACTTTTGGAACTATTAACAATCTATCGACTTCTAAATTTGGCTGAGGAGTTTTTAGCTCTGAAGCTCCAGATTTATGGCCGTGAGTATATGTTTGTATGTAGGTATGTACTTTTGGAAATTGAGTGGAGAAAAGATTGTGAAATTAAGGTTGTTAATGGGTCTCAAACATACATAGACATCATAAATAGGTAACAGAATAAAATCATCCACCATTTCATTCAACAAACAAGTATTAGTAATAATCCCCACATGAGGTTTTCATGAACAAAAACATTCAAACAACAACTAGTATGTTTAAAAATAAAAAGAGGCGACAAATCTATTAGGGTTAAATTGTTGGCATTTGACAACGAAACCCTACAGAAGAACCAATTTTACACTAGACAGCCTTCCGTTCCTTAAATAGTTTTCTATTTTCGGCTCCGTAAAGCTAAAGAAAACTTCTCAGAAAACCCACGTTCAATTACAAACCTTGTTTGTTCAACATTGTTTACACATCCATTTCTAACGGACCCTTTTATGACAAATGTAATCGTTCGTAGTAGGTACCTAAAATCAACGCAAATAGTATTTCTTTAGAGAATTATATTACCGCAGGCGGTGGATGTGGTTTCCCCTATGAGCGCGTCCCTCCCGCCATTTCTCGAGTGGAGTGGGCCATTCCGAGACGGTTCGCGAAGCTCCACAATCCACAAAGTGCTTCAGTTTGGCGGGCTTACCGACCGAAGGCAGTTGCGCTACAATACACCTGTCTCAGAACTTGGCCGAAACATCGTGAATGTATTTGCGAATCGTAACATAAAATTACTTTTCGATTTTTATGTGTACCTGTGAACAATGGCGATGTCAAGTACGAGGTTGCTGCGGTGGAGCGTCTTTGCATGCATTTTTTTGGTAAGAAAAAAATGCTTATATTTTCCTAATAATCGAAGTTTAAATAAAATTATAAAATATTATAGAATTACTCGACAAAATATTACATAAAATAAATCAACAACGAATCAGAGTAACATCTCAGATAAGTAAAATCAATTGTAGAGCGAACGCATTGCGGTTTATTTTGTACTATTTCGATTATGACAATAGCTGAACGCGTTCGCCGGCTTAATGATGAATTCAGAAAACAAAGCTTTAATTAACATTCCTGAACATACCTAACACACTACTTTAAATATTGTATTAATTATCATTGTCTTTTTAATTATCACAGGCACGCTAACGCAACAGTTAGATCAGTTCGCTAGTTTTAATAGGTATCATTGTGTTATTTGGCCAGACAAATAAATAAAGAAATATTATTAGGGTCTAATCTATTATTTGATTCGAAATAAATGAATGAATGAAATGAATCACGGATAAATATAAAAAAATATATATCTACTTACATAATATTTAATTTTTATTAGACAGTTAACAATATGAAATTCTAAGATAATTACAATATTTTGTGTAAATGTTTGAGTTGAGTTTGTGTAAAATCCTGTATTTTGTGTTAAAAGTGAATCTAGATTCTTGGTTATTACATTTTTTAAAACAACAGATTCATATTTAATACAATTATAGTGCGCGTTTATAGAACGAAATATAGACGTTTAGTCGCCATTAGGCACAAGAAAAACATTACACCACCATTAATAAATACATATGAGTTATATCAATAGCTACTATACAGAATATAATAATACAAAAATAAAAATAAGAAATAAAAAAAGACAATTCATTTTTATAATATAGTTAGTAAACTATGTAGACCATGTAGACCAGAAGTTTTTCCTGCGCCACTACAATCGGTACTTACTCAGTATTTTGCTGTGTGTATATCCCTTTTTTATGAACTAGAATGCCTTTTTTTAACCACAGCATACTTTTTTTTAAACATATATTATATTGTAATTATTCCAGACTTTTTATATCCACTGTATTAAATAATATTTTTTTTTATCATTTCGATCGATCTAAGTTTAATTTCCCATTTAATTTACTTGAAAAACTGTCGGACAAATAAAAGAACATAAACATTTCTTTGAAAGATCGTAAAAGTTTAACATCTCAATAAATATTTATCTGCAACATAAAAATCCGCCGTCAATCGCAAATCCGCATGTGTAAATAGGTTTTGGTTTACTTTAACATGCAGGTTGCTATTATGTTGGACGTAAACCTAGCTGATATAAGCATCAACATAAAATCTCAATTACTCACTCCGCGATCAAGGAGATAGTCGATAATAATCTCTTAACTGTATTCCATTGCAACATAGACAAATATCGAATTAGAGATAGTCCCCGCTCCGTGCTATCTGCATGAACTTGCATTGCATCGGCTCACAGATCGCGCCATCGGCAATGCACTTTGAAGGGCAGTTGTGAGTTCCATGCGAGAACGAACGGGACCGCTACTCAAACTCAACTCAGCATATCAATTACTACGCCGCTTTGCTACACCCAATTATTGAGTCGGGTTCTCATGATACCCCACCTGTCGAAGTAATGCTTCGAGAGAAACAAATGTAGAGCTAGCTCTAATTGTCGCCGGTTGTGACCTGACTCGGAATTTGTGGCGGAAGCGTTTGTTTGTACTCACGCGTGCTTGTTCTGCTTTCCTTGAGACCTGTTTTCAATTAACTTTGGGATGTAAGTCAATATTAGCGTTGATAACCATATTATTTACATAGGATCAGGATTATTTTCTTACGAAGGGTTTTTCCGGGATTGATAATACTAATAAAATTGTTCCTCATCTTTGACATTATAAACTATAAATCAGTCTAAGAACAATCTTTAATTTTAATAAGGTAAGAGATATGTTAATGTAAATGGAGAAGTATCCTCACTTGTAGCTTTTACCCGATATATTGAAAGTTTTTTGATACATAAGTGAAAACAAAAAATTGCCATTCTAAACTTACTTAACATGGCTTTTGGTAGCATGATGATCTTTAACGGTTAATTCCTTTTCCTTTATCCATGCGATCCTCGTAATCATATGGTCGCTGGCAGGATTACTGAAAACCTAATTTGCGTTAGTTCTACAATGTAATAAATGTAAAGTCCAATTTCATACTAATCCAATGAAATTATGAAAATCAGTGATATTTGCCAGCTAAGAATAGTAAGAGTGACGGTGTGATGTGATGTTGAAGCGGCTCGTGGGAATACTCTCCAGGCGCGCAATTAGGGATTGCTCCCGGGCGAAGGGTGCCCCATACTGTTGCAATTACGTTTCATTCGTATTGTTTTTGCTGCGATACTCACTCCAGATGAAATGAAAGCTCGCCCTCACTCGTCGCTGGAAATAATAGCATTAGTTTTGCTACGCTAATCATAGCGCGACATCCCTCACACTAATTTCTGCACGTCACGCGATTGATCAAAGATTTAGATAACACAAATCGAACAATTCACTTCATTACAAGCATTCCACACTTCCGGGATTGTTAGTAATGCAATTAAAATTGACAGTACAAATTAATCCATTATTGTTACTATAAAAACAAATTGTTGTTAAATGTGCGTTTAATCCGCATTGAATATAAATTAGCGTATTAAAGAAATGACTAGTATTTACCCTTGTTAGGCGAATGATGCGTAACAAACGCACTACCTCAAAGCAACTGACGCGCAGCGTGTAGCGTGTCGGAAAAAATGCGGGAAAGTTATTTGTTTACAAAGAAAATGTCCCTTGGAAAAAATATAACACCGTCACTTATTCATATGTCAACTACCTCTATCCAATTTTCATTGCATAATGAGACTCGATTTTTTTATCGATAAGATTAAAATTGGAGGCGTCATTCAACTAACTCACGATTTATTACACCGGCAGTATCATTTGATATCGTATTTTGTTGTACGAGTGAAGTATTAGAAATCGCGATTGAAGCATTTATCATGAAGTATTATCAGATATTTATTGGAAGCAAACTGCTGAGGAATTAGATATTGATCAGTTATAGATGATATGCTATTTTCATTTATTATGCAACGAATGCTAAGCATTAATAATTTAAGAATTCTACCATAATACGACCACTTCTATTTTTATAATTCAAATCCCATGTTGAGAAAAGCACTACCTCATCTTCCCTTGGGTTTCACATGGATGACGATGAAGTGTAAACACTTGGGTTGTCCTTGAAGGAACTATCAGGGAAACAATGTCTATGCTCTACCGAAAATTTTCTTTATACTACGCAAACTAGCTGCCAATTGTTTATACCAAAAAATACATTTACGCGTTTTGCTGTTACATCCCTTATCATCAATCACCTTCGAATTGTTTGTCTCGCACCTTGCTGAGTTTGTAATGAAACTAAAGCTAAGCTTCTGTACTATTCTGCATTTATGTCCCTGTATTGGTATGATAAGATGAGAAATGCGCCAAGCTCCACTATTTTAGTGTTTTAATGTATTTTACAATATACTGTAGTGCATTCATTTTCACGCTTTTTCTAACTCCTCACATGAACGGTGGAGCCTTTTTCGACTATTGTTTAAAAATATTGATTATGATATAATATTAAAAAAGGAGGATTTGATACACCAGTTTTATAATCCGATGTCGGAAAAATCTCTTTTAGTTTAATTCTCAACTTGAAAACGCACGTAGAGAATTAAGATATGGCGTGGGTAAAACCGCGGGGCAGTAGTAAGAAGAATAATATAACTTGCGGACCGAACATGATAAAATCTGCGAATCTTCTATAAGCACTTGTAATAGTACTTTATACTATTCATTCGTCCCTATTGTCCATTGCTAACAATGTTTTGCATTCGCCAAACGAAAATGAATCAGATTTGCTAAACACGTTTCAAATTCAAATTAACTCTAACTCTAACAGTTATATGCCGACAGTGCTTGCATTTGTAGTTAATATTGAATATTAATATAGGATAAGGCTTCGTTGCGAATTTCAAAGTGATTATTAGAAGATATATACTCATCTTTACCCACAACACTTAAAGAAATGGTTGCCTAATTTTTATTCCAAGACTTGCTACTTGTTTATGGATTACAGTTGTGATTCATAAGATAGACACGTGAGTGATTCCTCTGTAAATATCTTTAAGTGGAAAGAAATAAAGAAGAAAGAAAAATAAAATTCACATCCAGTAGCCGACATGATTCTTATATCTCATTAAGCTTTATTCTTATAAATACAGGCTCAATTAAAGTTTTTCAAATAGATATTAAGTTAATAATAGAAATAGTCATTTCATTGAAAAGCAAAGAGCGTTGAAATAAATAGAAAATTAAATATTTACTTAACCGTATTAAGATGTAAGTCATGGATTATAATGAAAAACTTCGGTCGTAGAATTTTCTTATGAGCACGTGCAACTTTCTCTAATTGCTCAATTTTATTAATTTGCAGCAAACACCAAAACTATAGTATGATTTTTTAGTTGTGCTTTAACAATAAACCATCAAATCTAAGATCATTTTTGCTTTACGTATGTATACATATTTTGTGTTATCTTATCACAAACAATATTATAGTTTAATTTCAAACTCAGATATGTAGGATGTTTATTGAATGAGAATTGGCAGGGCTAAGAAGGTACCGTTTGCTGGCGCGCCTTCGGCCATCAATGGGCAAGCTAGATAGTGTACTGGGCCTACGACCCGTGTGCCCTATCGATCCATATATAAACTCTAGCTCTCGGCTATCATAAACTTTCATTTTAAACACCGTTAAGGAACACGTATTTAAAGGTCACACTTGATTAATATTCATTTCTTTTATAATTGTTCATTTGATGGAGAAAATTCTAAATAAATTTTGTTGTGTTATATTGGTTTTTACAACAAAAGGCGTGGCCACTGGTAGATATAAAAATATCATCATAAAGAATGTGTTGTACTGTTTGTATACTACATACTAAGCTTGCTTGGCGTGTAAATAAGTATTATTTTTTACTGCACGGTAATTAATTGAATTAAACGAGCGTTTAATATGAGTAACACAACACCTCGGCTCTCTTTGTTGACAACTTGACAAATATTTTTAGATTTGTATGATGTTAAATTACGTTTGAAAGACTATTCGTATAAAGGGGTTAATATTAAGATCAACTCGGTGGTGTTTAATATACGAATGATTTCTTATCCACAGAAGCTATGAGCCAAAGTTCATTCAAGGCTCGTTGCCGAATATGTAAGCTAACAAAATGATATAATAGAACTGAGTTAAAATAACAGGGCAGACAAAATAACAGATTTACAGGAATAAATATGGTAAATACTTAGAAAAAAAAGATGTACATTAAAAAACCTCTGTAATAAATCTTAATTTGAATGTTTTTGTTCCTGAAAACCTCATGTGGGGATTATTACTAATAAATAAAGAATAAGTAAAGGAAAGAAAAATTTCGACACAGGCGGGAATCGAACCCGCGACCTCGGGTATACGCCCCCATCGCTCTGCCATTGAGCTACCGTGTCAATGGCTGCCAGTGCGAAATTCTTCTAGCCTTTGTTTCTTTTTGCACTTTTAAGTAGTGTTTGCGTGCCCTACCTCCGAACTTTTCGCACTGGCAGCCATTGACACGGTAGGCTCAATGGCAGAGCGACGGGGGCGTATACCTACCCGAGGTCGCGGGTTCGATTCCCGCCTGTGTCGAAATTTTTCTTTCCTTTATTTATTAGTAATAAATCTTAACTTATCTGTTTTCTCAGATTCCTTGCTAATTGTTGTTCACTTATATCTTTACTTTACCTTAGTAAGTAATAAAGACAGGAACTGAGCTACAATTTCATTGTATAGTTACTGCTTATCGTTTAAAATATGCTAAAAATGGCTGAGGCACCTACAATGTGTTATTTCAGACCCATCAAGGGACTGGAACTATGATTATTACTAAGCCAACATACTTAACCAGTAGAATCTCTAACTTTATTCTTTTGAACTAAATCAAAATCATCCTTATCACAATCACTGAATAAAAAAGGTTGATCGAGGACACTCTAAGTGGTTGTACAATACAGTTACATATAAACGTTGCTTCGGGAAATAAATTATAACTGATTAACAACCGAAATCCACAGTTAAAGATCGTTGTTTTTATAACAATCTAATTAGACGTTAGATCAGAATAACAGATAAAGATTGCAAAGCTTTTTAAATCAGTGGCAGCGAATGGACTGTTAATGTAGTCCGTGGATAATAATGGGTTGTTAAATAGGTTTGCTATAAAGATATCAAGAATTGAGTGAGTTTCGATAACTGGCTTGACGCAAATAACTGCTCTTGACGAGAAATCAATGTTTTGTACCGCAGTCGATAAGTTGTGGTCCCTCCGATGGCGACGAGGGTGGATCGCCCCCATCTCAATATAAATCATTGTCCGTATTTCGTCATAAATATCAAACGAAATTATCATCGGTCACTGCGACCAACTCAATATACGCGGATAAGGAAAATACTCGGTCTACAAATTATAAGACGTTTTGGCTGACGCTTCGAATTTTATGATGAGTACTTATAAATCCAGGGAAGCTCGGAGATGGGAAAACGTTAAACGTTAATACCCAATTATTGCCGATGATGTGACCGACCGTGGCATGGATTTTGGGGCTGGAATTAGTTTCTGAACGTATAATTTTAGGGTTGTGTGAGGGGAAATATGTATCGAGCTCTAATACTAATACTAGTTGACTTTGAAGTAAGAGCGCGATTTATAGAAAAAATCAGTTGTTAGACGAATGAATAAAGTGGAAAGACAAATTGTATTATATGAAATATTTTCTCGACACACAAGAATTTTCATGGGTAAGTGGTCCCACCTCCGCTTGTCTAGACGGGGTGCAGGGGTGCGTGCTTCAGGGAGTCGCCTGTTATTATCTCTATCAATTTACTAATTCTATTTCCACTTTTTACCTGTTCTCGGTAGGAAAGCTTATTACGTGCTCTAGACTATGATCGGGGATACTATTACTCGGGTAAAATTATGATTAGGGAGTATAAGATCGCAGAACGTCATAATAGATATGCCTCCAGGTGCCGTCTCGCCTTACACGACGACTGATATAATTAGCAGAGAGGCAACATCAGTGGCAGAATGAAATCATCTCAGTCTCTAGGCAATTTTCCTTGCAAATACTTTACATTGATAAGGTGAAAGTCGTAATAATTTTTAGTTGCACGATGCATTTCCTCGGTCGTGCCGGGAGTTAGACGATAGATAATTTGATGAAAATGTAAACGCGTTGTAGCCTAGCTTTACCAGTAAGTCACTAGGAACATTCTCTAATATTTCAATGATTGCATTTAAGATAATTTCTCAAGTTTGTTACGCGAATTACCAACGAAAGTTGCAATGATGAAGCAAAGATCCAGTTCAAATTGAGAGCAAAATTATTAAAGCAATGCAAGAAAAAGCAACGTGTAACAAATTTTCAAGTAAACTATCGGTTTCATTTGAATTTGGGATTTGCTCCAAGTTTGACTTTAAATTATAATGATTTGTACAGATGACTAGATGGATTCTTTATGTTTACATATATAATTTTCTTTCTATTACTTTTTTATTTCTACCATTAAGAACATATAAATAATATGATGTAGCAAATTATTATTTATTTATCAAATATCTTGTATGTTTGTGGGCATGTGTATAATATATTTTACAAACATTTATATATTCTCACGGTTATGAGTCCTGGACAAGGGGTAGTCAGAGCTTCAGAATTAAAATTTCTCTAGCCACTTAGGGCCAGTTTTTTGATCCGTGGTTAACTCAACAATTTGTTAAATATCGTAACTATTAGTTAGATATCAGCAAAATGCATTTTTTGACCCGTGGTTAGAGTTACTAATGGTCAAATATCGAACCAAAATGGATTTACGATTTAACTACTGGTTAGTCATTTAACTATAGTCAATGTAACAAATGGTTATATTTTTAACTCCGGATCAAAATACTGGCCCTTAGAAGTTGAGTTTATATTGAAAAATAAAGATTGTCGGTGAAGGGTCAACCGCTTCGTTCGAAAAGCACTTAAAGATCAAGATGTTTTTTGAAGATATTTCCTACATAAAACTGTCACAAAAAACTACCTCACCATTTTATTTACTCCTACTTGATTTGAATTATATTTGATTAAAAATATAAAATCATCAAATCAATAAACTACTTATAATTTTGAAATAGTTTGATGATTGGGACACACATATTTTTTAATTTAAAGGTGTATATTTCAATTTCCTTAACAGTATTAAGTGATTGGACTGGAACCTTTAATCATCGTAAACTGAAAAAATCCTAACCAATATTGTAGACCCTAAAATCAATGCTATATCAGAAGACTATTATTTTATGTCCTGGAGTCAATATAACCTTTAGAGTTAAAATAACAAAATTGGTGTATTACAAACATAACAAGTCCCCTGTTCGAGACTGTGGAGCAAAATGATTGTAATTCTCACCGCTACATAAGTTACCGTGAATAAAATGATCAGCTTCCGATCGGCTCTCATCATTCTGAATCGCATAATAGTGATGTCTAACTGAATCCTCCAAATAGTTGTCCAAGATCTCTGACACGGCACGAACACTTTCACGTTCTCACAGAACGAACGGTTTAATAAAAATTTATATCTCGTTACAATTTCCATTGTTATGTGTGCCCGAGTCGTGAATCCGTCAGACTTGTAACTGCACCACTTAACGGTTAAACTTTGACATAAAAAATGCTGTGGGATATATTTACATTTACATTGAATTCACCAAATTGATGAAGAATCCATGTATTTAAAATATGCCATGAACATCACGCACGGCATCTTTTGGCACAGCCAGACAATGGCGGTTTTTGTATTGCCATCGCCTACTTCACATTCTTAAATGTAATTTTTAAACATGTCAAGTTATGAAATTGGCGAAACAGAATTACAGTTATATAAGAAACCACACACGATTTGGGTTGGAGCTATCACGCGAATTCCATTTTAAATGTTTTGGCACAAAATCTGTAGTGTAGCCTACTTATTGACCCAGTGAAACAGTTTTATATATTTGGAAAAATACATAACTAAAACCAACATATGTACTTACATAGATAATTTATAAATGTAGCACGCCATTAAAATCCTATTAGGATAGATACAGATTATCAATCCTCAATTTAGATAGATAGATAGATAACTCGTTTATTTATGTTAACATAACACCACATACAATATGAAAAACAATACATCAAGTGAAAAAAAAAACAATATTTTTAAACTTAAAATTAGTGCTATGGTAACACAAACTAGGTTCTAACTCAGTGCTTGATATTGGCAAGTGGCAAAACACTGGTTTTCAGTTAAGGCCTACACTACACTACACATAATTTGTCCTACTCCTGGAAACTATTGTCATTTAACAATTATAACACTGAGTATTTAAACCGGAAAACTTAAAAAAATATATCTCATTTTAAAGGCTTCTGTTTTATATTAAGAGTAATATTTATTGACTAAAAAGGTAAAACCGTTATACTAAAGTTGTTAAAATGTATTTGACTCTGACACAGAGATGTGCTTGTTAAAGAAACAAATGGTATAAAGATATTGGGCATTAGAATAAAATGTTGAATATGAATAATTTGTGAATTTCACATAAGTAAAACACAATCAGCCCATACAGGCTCACTTAAAATAGATGCGATTGCATTATCACTTAGTCATTATCTTTATACTGGAGTCTTGTTCTTGGACGTTTCAGCTCTAGCAGAAATGATTAAATTTATTCTTCATGGACGCTGTTTTATATCGGAAAATACAAATTTTCAATTTAGAAACCAGTATCCGGTATCAAATAAAAAAATGATTTTTTTTTACCCAAAGTGGAAATGGTGCAATATTTTTTGGATGATTAGATGTTTGCTACGAGTACTTAAACTATAGAAACTAGGTCTTATGTCACACAGACGAAGTTGCGCGGGTCAACAAGTACACAATAAAAACCGAAAATAATCATAAAAATATTTATTTATTTATTTATTTATTTATTTTTCCACATTAACAATACCATTACAGGACAAGCCTAATTCGATATTGTAGTTTTAATATTTACATTCCATTAATTAATAAAAACTAATTAACTAACAAAAAAATACAATTAGGTTACATTAAAACTTATAACTTATTTATAACATTTATAAATTAATTTACATTAAATATAATTAATTAACATTAAATATAATTAAATAAAAATAAAATTTCACTAAGGAACAACCAATTAAGTAGGCACCGTTATCATTTAAACTCATAACTTACTATATAAAGGGCACATTTTGTGAATTCAATATTTAAAGCTCAGCAGAAAACAAGCTATAAAATTAGTGGGGAACCTATTTCTCAGCTTCAAAACTATTAAGTCATGTTAGTTCTACGTACTCAACCTAAGATAGCAGACAAATTAAACCCCGCGAACAAAAAACGCTTTCTTCGCCCCAATTAACAAATAATCAATTATAATTAATCGCCTATCTATTTGTTCGCCGTCTGATCTTGACCTTCGGTTCATTCACAAACTCATTCAAGTGTATGACCTGACCGAGTTCAATTGTTCTGACGGGCACACACCGCGGACGGAACAATCATCGCGTCGAGATATGTGACGCTGATAAACATGGGTAATTTAATAAACAAATAAGTTTTATTGTTGTAGTAGGAGCCAGTTGATAGCGTTATTGCGCGACGGTTCTTACGTTCGTTTTATTTTCTTGATTTTTACGACTTCTGCAGGGGATCATGGTTTGCAATGCCGAAGTCTCGGGGCGTGTATGTAATTTGGCTCTTTATGACATCTTGAAGCCTGTCGGCTTAAATTTTTAGGCATGATGTATCGTTAGATTATTTATTTGTAGTTGAGCCAATGTCATTAAAAGTTATTTGAGATACGGTTATTAAAAAAGTCAATTAAATTTTGACACATTTTTTCATTAGGGCTGTAATCCTAATTAAACCTTCGAACAATATAAAGATACAAGCAAATAATTCAAATAAAAGCCAACTCCACCCCCACGCCCTTTATCAACTACATATGTGGGTTTCTACAGGTTCAAATACGTCTGACCATCAATTGTCATTATTGTCACTAGATGTTCAAATTCAAAGTACTCACGTTTTGATGAAGAATAATATGAGATAGGACTTATGCCGCTTTGTACGAGCACTTTTTATTCAAACACCAAACTATAAATGACTATAATAAATATAACTATATATATAATGAAATAACTATAACTAACCACAACTCAGCCATGTAGGTTTCCCCACGATGTTTTCCCTTCCCCGTCAACAACTTTGGTAAACGAACCACACACGAGATTGGCTGAGGTCAAGATTCGAACTCAAGTCCCCTCTATTAGAAGCGGTTCTATTCTCGCTGAGCTATCGAAGTTGTAATCAGTTCATATACTACCAAAACTAACTTTACAAAATAAAATACTATAGCAAATTAAAAGCTGAAGTAAATAAATTCAAAGAAAAAAACAAGAAGACTGAATATGTTGTTGAAAGTTTAAATAAAATGCTCTGATAAATTTTGTTATCCTCATGCTAAAAGTAAATGATATAAGTCTAACTAGCATATCTTCAATGAACATAAGAAACAATACCAACGCAGTAATTTTTATATCACAAATTTACAATATCAGAAGAAAGGTTATCAAAAGAAATAGTATCCGCTTGGTCGGTTAATAAAACAACGTAAAAAAATCGCACATCATTGACTGTATCATGAAAAATAACAATCTCTCACTCAGTTTTTTTATTTGTTCTCTGTTATAAGAGAGTTTATCACTATCGGGAAATGTTGAAAAAGTGTTTAATTATAAATAGCATTTAATTCCAATTTAATTTATGCTATCTTATTATGCAAATATGTCATCTTTTCTTCGCAATTAATATATATAATTTTGATAATAGGAGCTACATGATATATTGATTCTAGTAGAAAAGTAAATGCAGTGATGCATTGTCCATTCATTCATAAAATACAGTTTTACGTTATATATAAAATAACAAAATTAATACATATAAATCAATAACTTAAATATTAAAGTAAAATAGCATGGTTTATGATTACTTTCTTTTGAGGTTTTTCGGTAATCAAGTTATTTATACTTGCTAAAGCATTGTTTCTTTCGTATACAAAATTTACAAAATAAAATTTGTAAAGCAACATTTTATTCCATAACTTTTTAATAGAAAAATGGTAAAGAGTTTCTTGTCGTCTTCTTCTCTTTACAAATCTTTTAGTGATAGGCAAGCGACAACGGTCAATTCAACCAAATTTTACTTTTTTATTTATTTTACTTTTTTTTGAGCACTTATCTTTTGTATACTTCATTTCAAAAATAATCACTGTATTACATAAACTAGCTCTTTGTTATTCACAATTCACCGTTACTTCTTTGTTATTTTTTGGTAAATTCTGGAACTATACTACTTAATATTGAATGAACAAAAAATACTGTGCACTTTGGAATTTGTAAATGTGTAAAAACAATCGGAGTTAGTAGACGACAATGATAGTGCACAAACACAACCTATTCATTGAATTATATTATATTATAATCTATTTTTATTTGTAGTTGGCGTACTCTACGAAAGGAAGTAAGCAATAATTTCCGATAGTCATCATTAACTTCATCGCTTGATCTTAGCAAGACGGCTAAAACTTTAAAATTGTAATATTTTAGTTTTTTGAATACAACTTGTTGTAATTGCATTTTTTTTTATTATGAAGTGTTTTATTTTTAGTGTAACAAGACTATAGATACAAATTTTGGAGTAATAAATAGAATATTGCTCCGCGATATAAGCCGATATATTTATTCGAATTTTTAAAGAAATAAAATTGGATAAGGTCCCATTGTATGGTGCTCTCATCCTAATCTTAATAATATGTAATTTCAGTTATATTTTTAACAATTTATTTCTTCAACGTTCTACATACAATGGACTAATTTCACCCACAAACAATTCGGTCAAAACCAAACACAAATATTATTCGTTAATCTGTTTGTATATATAACCGTCCTATCAAAGTAAGATAAGTTCTGTGTCGTAATAGCATTGACAAGATGACATCGAGGGCCTTAAGGTCATTGACCACAGTCTAAGTTCACTGCTTACTCGCATGGGAAGTTAGCAATGTAGTGTCTAGGCACAATGCGTCGGCGCTGCACGATCGTAGAATATTGAGATGAAGTACTGCGCTACTGGGTAGGTACCGGAGGTCATAACATTTCTTATTATAAGTACTTAGTGCTTACTCGTGTCGTCGGGAACAAAGCGCACGATCCGATCTTTGAGGAGCGCCAGACATGTTTACTAAGTATTAAGCTTTTGTATGCAATAGATTTGCTTGGGGTAGTTCATATGCCGTCTAATTTGTGTTATGATTCTAAAATGACAACATATTTTTTTTTAAACTAATTTGAGAAATTTTATTGAGATTATGCGATTGTAGTGCGAAATGAAGAAATAATAATAATATTATTGTGTTCAGATTACATTAAATGAATGGGTAAATCACAACTAATGATTTGGTATCTAGATTCATTTTGTGTCTTTTTGTACACAGATATCTAATAAAAAACCTTAGATAAGTCACGCGCGCTCAAAAGTGGCACTTATAAAGGGGGCTAAATGGCTCACTTGACTTTAGTCGCACACTAGCTTGCCGTCGCGGTCGTTCACTTGTTTTGGCGCGTGCGTAAAGCTGGCGTACCATGAAGCTGTATCGAGCTGGTTACTATGTCAAAAAACTCTGCCTAAATAGTGCCTAATTAGTGTAAAACTAAAAAAAATAGTGCCTCTTTAGTTTAGGAAATAAACACCATTGTCACTGTGTACGCTGGCGTAACGTCAAGCTAGCGTACACATCGCCGTACTCGAAAACGGCTAATTGTAAAGCAACAGAGTTAACACGAAAAAACTCTGCCTAAATACTTCTCCCGTTATGCAAAATTTCATAACGATTGATCTTGTAGGAACAGAGATATTGAACAAGACTTTTCAATGACATACCGTCCCGGCGTTATGCCAGCGTACACAAATAGTGCTTATAGAAAGGGACCTTTTCTTTTAATAAACTCTATATGTATAAATAGTGCGTTAAATTCTGCCCCTCTTAGTGTAAAAACATTATGCAAATACGCAGTGGAAAGATTTAAAAAATCTATGTTAAGTTTTAGGAACAAATGAATAGATGTACAGACGCGATCAAAATGTATAACTAATGAAATTATGTAGGTAATTATAGCCGAAACATAGCGTTATTTTCTAATAGAAGTTATTTGTTAAGCATGATGTGTTTTGACATAAATAAATTAAATAAGTATCTTTACCTACAACAAAGCATAATTTTAAATGCTAATGTGAAATGGACTATTATACTTTTTCTCTCGCGTTTGAACGTTTGGTTGGCAGCAGGCAGTGGGGTGGTGGTGATCAACAAGCGCAGGCGACGGGTAGTGATGTACCAACTCGGAAAAAGCCAAACTCGAGTTAACCCGAATTAAGTTATTCGAGTTAACTGGATGGGCAAGTGAATGTTTTTTGAGTTTTGTCCAAATTATCTCATCTCCTTGGCTGAAATTCTTTAAAAAATTGAACAGGCAAATCATATATTTATCTGTTGCAATTCTGTCAAATTAGAGGAAATTTGACAAGGCATAATATAGCTTCTACTTTCGAAATTTATTCAATTGAAGAAGCTGATAGGGGACAAGATGGTAGAAATTAAGTATCTTTGGTCAAGGACCTCCTACTGCATTGCCCAAAAATAATTAAAAAGCCCCATAACCTTAGTCGCCTATATCGACATCCGTGGGTAGAAAAGGGTAGTGAGTGACAATCTAAGCCAACACTGTACGGCACCAGTATTAAGTATAATATATAAATATAATTATTTTATGAGTGATACCATACACTATTTGCACCTAACACGTACAGTCGTACACTCACTGACGTAGATTCGAATATATCGCAATATGAGCTCCATGTCGGTTCCATTCGGTGTTCGAATTCGAGTTTCAGACATTTCAACTCGAGCGGATACGAATTGCGCCCAGTTGCAGTTGACATTAGACCTGTGTCGATCGATCATTTTAGACGACCATTTTTTTTTATCATTTTTATCTTAGGTAAGTACTTGTTTATTTTACAGTAACATTATATGTTCTATTAGGCCATTTAGGCCAAGAAAATAGTACTAAAAAAATGTACTGTGTACTGTAATAATTAATACCTAGTTGTTTATGGCAAATTAAATGTAAGTTTTATGTTTATGATAAACCTATTTCTTTTTATATTTCCATTTTTTTACTATTTCATTTGCACTTCGAGCTGTATTTATAGGTAAATAAAGTTAATATTCTCCTAGATCGGTGTTTGACCCACGTTTCAGTTTCAATTATAATTTTTAGAAAAAAAATACAAAGCACTTTTCATCATACCTGTACCTGTACTATGAACAGAAATTAACACATAATTTTTAATTAATCCACTGCGTATTTGCATAATGTTTTTACACTAATTGGGGCAGAATTTGACGCACTATTTATACATATAGAGTTTATTAAAAGAAAAGGTCCCTTTCTATACGCACTATTTGTGTACGCTGGCATAACGCCGGGACGGTATGTCATTGAAAAGTCTTGTTCAATATCTCTGTTCCTACAAGATCAATCGTTATGAAATTTTGCATAACGGGAGAAGTATTTAGGCAGAGTTTTTTCGTGTTAACTCTGTTGCTTTACAATTAGCCGTTTTCGAGTACGGCGATGTGTACGCTAGCTTGACGTTACGCCAGCGTACACAGTGACAATGGTGTTTATTTCCTAAACTAAAGAGGCACTATTTTTTTTAGTTTTACACTAATTAGGCACTATTTAGGCAGAGTTTTTTGACATAGTAACCAGCTCGATACAGCTTCATGGTACGCCAGCTTTACGCACGCGTTTTGGCGTGTTTGTTTCTCAAAATAATCGAGAATGCCGTCGTGTGTGATGAGATTTTGCACAAACTATAGTCGAAAAACTACTAAAAGTGACGGGATTACTTATCATAAGTATGTATTATACATTTTCAACGTTTTAATTATAATTTATAATAAATTAGGTGTAAGGTGTCATAAAATAGAAGAAGTATTGTGCGTGTCAAGCGGTCGTCTTAAGGTCATATTTCACGTCGGTGCAGAGAAAATATGTTTGTCTCTTTTTAGCGCTTGCTATGAAATGTGCTATCTCGCTGCTATCTCGCTTACATTTCAAATATATTTCTTGGTGTGTTGTTTGGATATATTTCTAGTGGTGTGCGTGCGTACAACTGCCGCAATCAGTGCCACTCGTAAGCGCGGGTTTCCTTATATAAAACATATCTAGGTATTTAGTACATCTATGCTTTTTGTACGGTTACTTTGAAACGCAGTATTCAATGAATATTTATTGGAAGGTCAGTTGTGGTATTGTGGTTAAGTTTTGAGATCACGCTGCCATGATCATTGCGGAGATTAGCTTCACCATCGTCTCACATATATCGTGAACTTGAAAGTATTACGAGTATAAATATATAATGGGCTTAATATAATGGAAATAAAATTTATGTTACTGTAAGATAAAAGATGGAGAAAACATTCTACCGTTAATATTTTTGTAATTACCTTGATGCAAACTGACCATGATTCAAGTTTCTCTTGACAGGAATCTGAAGTGACGATTCCGTTTCCCGCGGGGTACACTTACAATCTGAATTTGTGAGAATCATGCAAGTTCGGTTAGGATATATCACGTGAGCCGAAAATTAGGATGATAATGTACTTTGGAGGGCACGGAAAGTCATCTGTTCCAGTTACTATCACAAAAATAGTTGTAAAGGTCTGTAGCTACTACTAATACTAAGAGCTTTCTTCAAAATATCGTTGGGGCTTCTATATGCTGTAAAGTACTCTTTTATTACTTAAAAATATAGATAAAAACACATAATATATTTTATCTTGGAATGCAAAATCTGTGTTTGTAGTTATATAAATACCAAGTAAATTCGGCGAAACGTTGTAGTTATCTATACTTATAATAAATCTGTAGAGAGGTCAATTCTGTACATGAAATATATTTCCAAAATAACTATCAGGTGGTGATTAGGGATCGATACTGATGCCAAAAATGCAATTAGTAAAATTTTTGTCTGTCTGTCTGTCTGTCTGTCGGTTTGTATGTTCCTTATGGAAACAAAAACTACTCGACGGATTTTAACGAAACTTGGTACAATTATTCTCCATACTCCTGGGCAGGTATTTGTATACTTTCCAGCAGAGTAGTAAAGGGGAAATTTGGGGAAAACGGGAGAAGTTACTCCATTTTTAAGCTTCCGTCGCGTGTGCAGCCTTAATGGTTAAACTTACATAGAAATCATGTATGACGGAAATATTCTTCATAAAATTATCTAAAAAAAAATTCTTCACAGTTTATGTCTATCTTTAACGGTTGACTCACAATAACACGTGTAATTCCTGATAGCTTAGCAGTTCGGAACATTCTGATTTTATTTGTTTACTCATACGTTTGTAAACGTCTCACTCATCCCTAATTTAAATAAGGTAACATTATTACCTATTCAATAAAAAAAGAATCATAGAAATCGGTAGAGAAACACTGAAATTATACATAAAATAAGCCATCGCGCCCGTGACCAAAACCGAATCGTTAATAATTTACTTATAAAATACTAGATGGCGCCAGTAGTTGCATTCTACAACACGTAATGATTTATTTTTTAGATTGTTATAAATACTTCATAGCGTTTTATTCCAAAATTTGCTATTAAACGGAAATACTAAACCGTTCATAAAAGCGCATTCAAAATCACCAAACTACACTGTTTAGGGAGTGCTATAAATTTAATAAATTGAAAACATTGCGCTTGCTTGAAAACAATGCTTGAGCAGTGACTGAAGAAAGAAACCTCAGATATATAAAAAACAACGCTACCCGTGCGAAGCTGGGCCGATCCACTAGTTTTTTAATAAACATCACAATTTATCACTTCACAATTGTTTACGGTTTTAATGGCACCACAAGAGGAATGTAGCAATTGCAACCCGAAATTTGCGACCGCAACAAATAAAATTTATTGCTGCAAACATAAAGAGATCAAATATATAAATCTTAGTGTGAAAAGAGAAGGTGTCAGACTGACGATTGTGTTTATAACATAATTTATTTATTGCTGTAATTATATATATTTTTCTGGTCCGATGGCACTGTCAACTGCTTTCCGTTTGCAAGAATTCCAAGATATAGTGTTATCATCTGACCCCATCTGCTTTACGTCGTTATGTTAATGGTCCTCCGACTCCTCTTTAGTTTATTTTTATCGCTAAACATTAACACTTAACACGTTAGCTAGGGTAGGTTATATTACATGACAAAACTATACTTGTCTTATTTTTTTTTAATAATAATTAACATCTTGCTTTAACAACATATATCGTAACAGCGGGTATCGGGAAAGTGTTTTCATGTTAACAGAAAAAAATTCCTTTTTTGCTTACTACTTATTTATATTCATACAAGCAAACGATTTTTATATGTGTTTGTGATATTTTATTTAGTGATACACTCGGTTTTTGAAACATACCTACCGTACAAGGAATATATTTAATACAAGGCGGAAGGAAAGCAGAAAAAAGCTTCCCGAACGATTTACCGTAACTTCTAGGTAAGCATCAAATTAAAGAAAAAAGTCCCACAACATTACATGAATTAACGTTAACAGAGATGTAACAATATATCGCTGCATTATCACAATCGTCATTATTACGACAGTTCACATTCTTCATATTCACTTCCGCGAGACATTAGCAATGCAAAGATTAGCTTACACTGCAGAGGCGTATTCACCGCACACACTTTAATTAGTAAACAATGCGTATAATGAATACATTAGTCCATGCATTTGTTCTTGGAAATTCGTTTCATTCACCACAAAAGTGGCCTCCTGTAGCGCAAATCATTCTAGATCATGAATAGAGGAAGTTTCTTTGATCCTTTCACATTCAACGAAAATCTTCCGTGTTGACTTTCTATTTCAATTAGAACTCATTCACTTATCATTAGCTTTAAAAACGGAACGCTGTCCATTAACACCTTCACACTTAATAAACATTAGTCAACCGCAACATCAATCTGATTGATATGAAGCTGGTAGCCTCATCAAAATACTTCCATTTCGCAATTCGTGTATTTGATACAAATCTCCAATTTGTTGTATCTCATAATAGGGATGTTCGATCTCATTTATGAATTGACAAACAATACGTTTAACTTGATCAACTTGATATCATTCTTTAGAAATAATAGTGGCTTAATATTTGTTAGAACGGTTTAGGTCAATGACTGAATGATTTAAATTAGTTTTTAATGATAAGAATAATAATAGATTGATTAGTATGCAAATTGTATAGTTTTTCCGTGTTTTGTGGTCATTATAAAAAAATGGGTGGTCGAACTTTATTTTGCTTTTCGTTTTTAGTTGTTGCTACCTAGTTTGCATAGAAATAACTTTAAAAAGCAAACGAGATTTAGTATTCCATTATGACTATTTAGGCAAAGAAATGTTTAGTGTAAAAATGTTAATGGCAATTCTTGCATATTAAATTTCATTCCTAGCGAAGCTTAGTTTTGTGCTGGTATTCTTTGTTTTTTTGTATCGCAAATAACTTTTTGAAAAAATTAATTTCAGGGGCACGGTTTGGGGATACCTAAACAACATACATTCTTCAGTAATTGTATTAATCAGCACCAATTATACTTTATTTACTATCTTCTCCCCTCATCTTTCAAAAGTGGCGAAAAAAATGCTATACCTACTAATTTCTGGCTACTCCCTTTTGGTATTTATAGCTGTGAGTATAGATAAGGCTATATCGTGTTGCTACATAAAATTTATAGCAAATTTTTCTGTTCACTGCAAGATTCTCTTGTAATGTTTAGAGCGATCTTTGTCCAACATTACGTTTTTCGTTCCATTCGTGCCCTAGGACAGGATGTGTAAAATACTTATTTTACGGTTGTAAAACTAAATGAGCTTTTATTTAGTTAAAAGCTTAACCGATGTCGTGGAGCGCAATGCGGTTTACATCTATTGTTGGTCATTGGCATTGGCAGCTATAAACTCGATACAGGCCCCATTGTCTACTCAGAGATAAGTTATTTCAATAGCTAACTTCATTTTGTCCAATAATGGTTTAACGCACAATTTTTGTTACTCGTTTATGGTTTCAAGAAAATAATGAAATTGGCTCAGTGTGAGTTATATGAGTCGGCCTCACTTGTGAAGGGTTCCGTAGAACATATGATAGAAAAAGAATATGTACAGAGAAGCAAGGATATTTTTTCTGATTTTAATCGCGATAATTAAAATATAGCGCACGGAGAACTATTTCTAACTCTTAAATTTTATTTTTTTATATATATTTTTGCCTTAAATGTAAGGACCGCTGCTCAACTTTTGTACCTTGTGAACCTTATGTTTAATACGAGGGCATTAACCTTTTTTATATGTGTACAAAGACATCAAGAGGTTCATAGAATACAGTAAGAGTTTGAATAGTCGAAACAACTTCTGCAATAAATTGCTGAGACTTAATTTTCGATAATTTTACTTAAAGACCACCAAATGATAAATTCATATTTTTATTCTCATACATGTACATTTTAATAAAAAACCCTCACTAACCCTACCGTAAAATTTTATCCATTAACGTCTCAAAGATCACATATTGACTTAAGAAATGCTTCTGTTAGATATTATGTGATTTTAAACAATAAGTGTAATTTGTATCCTATGTTTTTGGAATTACTATATAAAACAAAAATATACGTAAGGAATAAAATTTTTACATCGTTAAGTGAAATATAATCGCATTGGGTGTACCATCTGCATGATTATATATTTTGTGTTCAATAAATTATTAATGTCGCGTTTTATGTCGCTGTAAACATTCAGTTATTATTGTTTTGCATCGTTGTTTGGTTATGTGATATCAGTTTTAGTGTAAACATCATGAATATTAATGCTCAAGGTTTTTATTGCATAAATAACTCAATTTCATTATTATAAAATGGTATTTGCTCTATTTATAGAGTCTTTTTAACTTACATCAACAGTTGGGTGCATAAGTTACGGGTAAGTTACTTAAAGATTGACTTGATAGACAGAAGTTGGACAGAAGCAAGAGATATTTGGCAGGATCGTACAAAGCGGTCTACTCTATCTATCGCGATCTCTAGTCCCTGCCAACCCCAATAGAAATAATGGGTGTAAGTATAAGTTGATAGATAAGTTTTTGCAATATTATTCTTCTATACAAATCCCACGAAATAAAGTTTATTAATAAACATATATATTTATTTGATTATTTATTCAACCGTGATAGCCTAGTGGGTAGAACACTCGGTTAACGTGCAAACGACTAGTGTTCAAATCCTGGGTCGGGCGTACACCAATTTGTCTTTTCTAAAGACATATGTGTGGTTAATTTATCATGGTTGTTAACGGTGAGGGAAAACATCGTGAGGAAACCCACATGGCTAAGTTGTACTTAGTCATGTGACAGTGTATTCGTACAAAACGGCGATAGGCTTGCCCCCTATCACGTGAGTACACTGTCCATGCAAAACGTGGGTACTCTGAACACCAGGTGACAAAGTCACGTGATGTTCAGAAGTATTAGTACCTCTGCCAACCCCTTCGGGGATATTCGGCGTGAACGTTTATGCTTATGCTTATTTATTTAACTTATTCGTGGATGTATCAACGTATGGTTCTTATTAAATAATTGTTAACTCTACTAAAATAAATATCTAACATTCCAAATTTCGATAACTTGACAATAAAAAGCCAGCAAATAATCAAGTTATATTTTAATTTCCTAGAAGACTAAAACTGTTTGCCAACCTTCTCCGTTTTATCAATTCATTTTAAATCGCGATACAGTAAGATATACTTCTCAACATATTCTCGCGTAATGAGTTAAATAAAAGAATTCCCATAGTTAATTTACAGTTAACTTTTATACGTGAAACGGCTGATACGAGCTATAAAATAGTTGACTATGTTTTATGACATCAAATAGCATATTGCAGTAGCACTTTTAGTATTTACGTTGCTTATGCGGAATTTCCCAAATAAAATTTGTACATTATTATATTATTCGCGCTCTCCTGCCCCTGAATTCATGAACACAATTAAACGAAGCGTTTTTTAACATACATGCATACACATTATATACTCATGACCATAAATCCCAAAAAGGAGTAGCCAGAGCTAAAGCGTTAAAAACTCCACAGCCACATTTGGAAGTTGATATCGGGACAAGATGGTAGAAATAAAGTATCGTTGGTGATATATCTCCTACGACATCGCCAAAAACCACTTAAAAAGCCCCACACCCTTAGTCACCTCTTACGACACCCGTGGGTAGAAAGGGGTAATGACATTCTAAGCCGGCACTACACGGCGGCACTAATATAAATTAATTAATAAAATAGTGATGTTAACTTACTGCAACCTTTTTTGTAAAAGTGAAATTCCATTCCTCAAAGATAACAAGCGAGAGCTCCTTATAAACTGAAAATGTAGAGCTTAAAGTGCAGTCGACTGAACAATTGCAAATAATGTGCATAGATTTTTACGAGACCAAAATTTGCAGATCAATTTAATCGGATGATTTGTCGAAATTAAATATGAAAGTAATAATAATCTACTAGAAATCTTTTTCTCATGATCTATATGAAGATCCTAGTTGCCGCGTAGTGCCGGCTTAGAACGTCGCTACTCCTTTCTACCCAAGGGTGTCGTAAGAGGCGACTAAGGGTATTGGGGCTTTTTATTGGATTTTTGAGCGACGCGGTTGGAGACCCATCACCAACAACCTTCCAAAAGTGGCTGAGGAATTTATAACTCCTTGGCTCTGGCTACCCCTCCTAGGGAATTATAGCCGTGAGTATATGTATGTATTATGAGAATAGGTTTAAAGATAGTATGTATATGTATAGGTGTCTAGTGTCAGATTTTCATAGCACTAAACCGTTTCTTCTGTGTCTTAAGATGCGACTTTATTGTGGAATAGGGCTTTTTAAACAACTTTTATTTTGCAACCTTTTCCTCACTCAACTTTAAAAAATCTGTAGAATGTCTAATTCTAAAGCTCTGGTTACCCTTTTATGTATGTTGTATGTATGTTAAAGTATATTTCTCTCTCTTTAGCTTCCCCTTGTATTATATATAGCGAGAGATATCATAGTAATCTCTTGTTTCTAGTTGCACACTTCAAAACACAAAGTCTGTTTTATCAGTATTTAATTCACTTTTACTGGTTGATCTTTTATTAGCATACGATACATGATACCTACTTAGCTTCACCTCAAATGTACATATAATTAAACACAACTTAACAATGTTCAAAATGAATTACGCTTTCGTGATAAGGAACCATTATATTATAATCAAATAAAATTCTAGATAACGATACATCTATAAACTGATGCAATTAGCTAATAAAGTATTTCATGTCATAGCCACGGGTGTTACGCTCTCTTAGCTCTTCTAATCATAGTCACAATTCATTTGTGAATAATCTAGGCAAATTACAAGGTGGTGCATGTTGTCACATCGCAGAATGTCATAATTATATCCTTAACTGAGTGAAAACAAGATGTAATGTGTGATTGAAACAGACAACACTCACGCGCTTGCTTATTTTAATTGAAACATTAAGTCAGTAGAAAATCTTTGAGCTATCACTTAAACGCTTAATATATGACTTTAATTATGCACCGACTTCTTGCTTTAATTGTCTCCATAAACATCTAATGTGTTGATGGCTTGAAAAATCACGAGTAAGGTTTACGATTTACTATATTCGATTCATAATAATGATTCAAAGCCTCCAAAAGAAAGTGTCCGTGATTACATAGTCATACTTTAAATCAGAATCACTTCTCGTTTAGCACCAATCGTTAGAGTAATGGTTATAAGACAAATTCATCTGTAAGTTCCATTACTATACAATTTTTTGCTATCATTTCAAATAGCATATTGTACTGGTGCACGGGCGTCTATTAAGATTCCGATACAATTTATATGGGAGTATTCTACGATGGAGTAATGCGGTAATGCTTTCACAATAAGTTTCTACGATTCTCATAAATCGTAAATAATTCCAAATTGCAGCCAACGAGTTTCGAGATCTCGTCTATTTGACACGGAGGTGTATCGAGTATTATCGAACTTTACTCGTGATTCCTGAGCTGATTGAAGAAAGATCGACTTGCTAACTCGCTGGCCGCAGAGCGATCATTTCCGCACTGTTATTTAGGGAAGCCATTTTGGATTCGGCCGATAATTGTGATTACCTTACCTACTACTTCTGATTCGATTCAACCGCAACCCACATGCAGCAGATAAGTGAGTAACGGACAAGTTTTTGTGTATTGTAATGTTTTGACTAAAATTTTGGTTTTGGTATAGAAGCCACGAAATAGAAAAGAGCAGTTTTAGCAATAAAATAACCGTTGTGTTTGTTCTGAAACAGAATTGACCGATATGCATGACAATGAAATAAAAGTATCAAATCGAAAAAGAAAAAATAGTACACATGATTTTTATTTCATAGGTGTGCATGATAATTTTTAGTGCATTAATAATTCACAGAGGATATTTTCATGACACAGAAACTGTAACACAGCGTGTTCTGTTTTTGAGTTCTGATCGATACGAGGGCAGGATTTCTTATAAATTATGTAGTAAGTTAGCATGGCGTACCCTCCTTCCGTTCTAACTAACATCATTATTTCCGGAGCTTTGCCTGCATTATATTGCTCTGTGAGCAAAATACTTTGGATTTGAATTAATGCTGAATGTTTGATTTTTATTTCTTTTGATTTTTACTTTCTGGACCGCGTTGACCAAGTTATGTCCTTCAAAATAATATTTTTCATAAAATATATAGTCTCGGCTTAGAATAGCAGTACCCTGTGGGTTTCGTAATAGGCGAGAGAGGGTGTCGGGGCTTTTTAAGTGATTGTTGGGCGTTCTAAATATCGTAACTATCTTTTCGTATAGTATGTTATCCCCACTGAACTACCGAAAGTGTGTGAGGAATTTCGAATACTAAAGCTCTGGCTACCCTTTTTTTGGATTGATAGCCGTGAGTATATGTGTGTATATTCATTAGTGCGATGTTTTAGCTCCCCAAACCATGGGGTATAGTTTTACTTTCTAAAATATATACTACCTTGCTACATTACAAAAATTTCTCTCACATACAAAAACATTCCTTCGGAGGAAATATGCAACTGACTATTGACGTGACTTGAATCCTATTCACCACGTTACGTTATTAGATTGATTTTCTATGCTTATCTTCAACACGATTCTTTCACTTTTAAAACTATAACAAAGATTAAAATTTTACGCTTCATTAATGGAGAACGAATTAATGTTTGCAATTATGTAGTGAAAGGAGAGTTGCTATTCAATATATGTTATCCGGTAGTTGTTCTAATGAAATATGAATAAAGGTGCGAAGAAATCGTGTGAGAAATGGAGTTAACATTAGAGAAGCTGAGTAATTGACACAAATGTTACGTAATTTGTGTAAATTTACACTTTTGTATAGTTGACGTTTATTTGGCCAATTCATTTTCATAGAAACCTAGTTGAACATACGATATAAATTAATACAAGTCAAAATTAAGTTTTATATATACCTAATTTATACATTCATATTGATTGTGTCTATTTACGAGGGCGGGTCAATAAGTCCGTGACTTTTGGAGTAAAACACAGATTTTTTGATAAAAAAAAATATTTTGTTTTTTAACGTAGTCTCCCTTGAGCTCTGCAAACTTTGTCCAACGCTTCTCCAATTTTTTTATCCCTTCCAAAAAAATGATTTGTCGAGGTCCTCAAAATAGGCCTTTGTTTGCGAAATGACTTCATCATTGGAGTCAAATCTTTTTCCATCTAGCCATTTCTTCAGGTTTGGGAACAAGTATAAGTTACTCTGAGCCAAATCTGGAGAATAGGGCGGATGAGGGAGCAATTCATAGCCCAATTCATAGTTTTTTGCCATGGCAACTGCACATGTGTGCACCCTTGCATTGTCTTGGTGGAAAAGAACTTTTTTCTTGGCCAAATGAGGTCGGTTTTTTTTTCAAATCGTCATTGAATCGGTCCAATAAGTTGGCATAATACGAGTAACTAATGTAACTATTTTAACCACTGACATAAACTTTAGCTACAAAACAGTTTTTATTGGTGCAGTTTTTGTATATGTTGCGTTGTGTGCAATATAAAAACTAACGAGTAAATTATAATTTCAACGAAGATTTAAATATAGCTTTATTTATTACAATTTTCAGCCAGTTCATAAATGTGAATAATGGTTTATCGTTTTAAAAAAATACTGGACTGTGGATTTGTAGAGATAGCATCTTGAGTATTTGAGACTACTGTATCTATTTGCTTGATGATAGAAAAGACAGATAAACAGAATCTAATTTCCGGAACAGTATCAGACTTCGCAAAATAAATTTTTAAATATTTTAATATTTTTCAATTCATGCTTGCAAAAGATTAATAAAAGGTTTTATTATTTAAAAAAATAAACATTTTGTTGAGTGCATTTCGAAATACACATTACCATTTGTATTCGAAATCCTTACGCATTACACAATATGATCGCTGATATTGTGCTGGTTAACTTATTCCATTACACTTCAATAACGGAAAACATGTTTGAACAGAATTATTTGTAGAAAATAAAATGTCATACATACATTGTGACTAAAAAAAAGTTACATATGTTTAAGACACCATAAAAGTGAGACAGTCAATAAAATAATTCACTATGCAAAGTTATAAACATTTAAATGTAAACAGATTATCATACGCATTCAATTATTCAGAGTTATCGCAATTACATTTCAAGTCTAGAGGCGACTTTTAAAAGTGGTGATAATTCTTAATATCTAGAACAATTTACATGCAAGATATTCCCAAGGTTGCAGTATAACCTGGCCGTAAGATCATTGCTCTGGAAAAAATATGGGATATAAAAGTTGTATTTAAAAATAGCAGCAAAACGTCGAAACCTTTTGATGTACGGTGGCGACGCTCAATATACCGCTTCTGGCTTGGCGAAATTTGCATTCTTAAGAATATTCTCATAGCCAAAGGAATCGTTAACTTTGTATATGACGTACCTTTAAACATGACAACCTGCAATTTATTGTGACTCCTGTCGTAGCGAGGTAATTTCGAAGGAAACCACAGAAGTTTTATTCGTATTTTTACGCATTAAGACTATTCACTATATTGCTATAGGATAAGCCGTGCAATTCCAAGCTCTATAATATAAGGGATAATATGGATAAGAAGTTTGAATGACTTATTATTAATTTCAGATACTTAGTTCGCCCAAATGTTCCAATCGCCTTATAAAACTATTAATTCATATTGTAAACATGGCAAGCTCCAGCGATAAAACTGTGGCTTTTTATTCTTAGCAAAACCTATAAAAACTTTTTATTTTCAGAATGTGAGCGCGGCGGATAATGGGAAGCGGCTAGGGAGCTCATGTCGATCAAATTCAGAATGTAGTGTTTCACATTCCCAATGCGACAAAGGTGTCTGCGCTTGTCAGCCTTATTTTGCTGTCGTTGATGACTCCACTTGTCTTGAATGTAAGTCTTTGTTTATTTACTTCTCTTTTAAACGGTTATTGAGTTCTGTGAGTTTTTTGCCTTTTTAATTTTATATTTATCGTAATCAAGTACTTAAGAGTATGTAAATAAACATACATCCATACATATACTTACGGCTATATTTCCCTAGAAGGGATAGCCAGAGCTAAGGAATTATAAATTCCTCAGCCACTTTTGGAAGTTGAGTGGGGAAAAGATGGTAAAAATAAAGGTTTTTGGTGATGGGTCTTCAACCGCATCGCCAAAAAATCCAATAAAAAGCCCCAATACCCAGTCGCCTCTTACGATCACCCACGGGTAGAAATGGGGTAGTGTTAATAAAATAACTTAAAATATACTCGCGCCATTAGGTCCCATTGGGGTAGGCAGACACTATCGATCGCCACTTCGTACGATCCTGGCAAACCTCTCTAGCTTTGTTTACTTCCGTCAATCTTTTCATGCATGCTCTTTTACTCTTCATACTACTACTCCCTTTTTAAGCACACTAAGTAAATGTTAAGATGTAATCTCTAAATTATGGACTTAAAAATGTATAAACTGTGTAAACTCATTATGGTTACCTTTTAATGTGGTGCTTGGTTGTCTCTACATATACAAATGGAATCAAAATATTTTTTGAATATTCGAAGTTAACAATGATATAATCCGAATTGATATGTGCCACTGCTAAACATTATTCGCTTAAAAAAGTTTCTACCATCTCAATACAAAGTAAAAATACGTATTATTTTCATTCATTCAATGGAAATAAATAAATAAAACTTGTTTCGTATCATTAGTTTGCGAATAATAGACCATCGTGAATCGAAAAATAAGTTTTGTATTCTACTGAGCAATTATCGTACTTTTATGACTTACAGTCATGCCTTTCAAACTTCAAACCCTATGATATCACGTACCTCATTTGAAATTTAACTAATAGTCATTACTTGTGCGGTTAAAACGTTTTGCTTTCACTTGTTATCTTTTATTGTAGTCATTCACATCCTAAGAAATAAAGCTTGAAATCGAATTCGGATTTCGCTTTTCATTATTTAGCTATGATATTCGGAGATGTAATCGGCGTGGTTCGTGTCCATTTCCGAATATGGAGATCTACCGACCTGTCTGTCTGTCACTCTATCGATTATATTCAAAATAGGATGCGTATAAAAAGAGTCCTACTTATTTCACTTTACTTTCACTGTATTTGGAGTGATGTTAAGAGAGGTCAAAACTAAAACCAAACACCACGTGTAAACAACCTTTTAATGGATCCATTAAATTAATGTACTCGCTACATTTAGTCATATTACGGCGGTGTTTTTCGCACATCAATTGCAAAATAAAAAGACAACATAAAATCTTTTAGCTGTATGTTTTATACAAGCACTATTTTGCCGAGGCCTTTTGTTTTCAGAAATGAGTTGTTTTCCCGAAAAGGGAAACGCTCCTTTTCTAAGAGAAAACATAATTAATCAGTTTATCTCGAGTGCATTGTTTCTTGGTCATTTAGAGAAATAAAGCCGCGGCTCGTTTTCTCGGTTTTCAATGGAATGGGTCTTAACAAATAAAAGTGAATCTTTTCCTACTGGGAAAACAATGTCATGAGATGATATCACCTCCATTGTGTGACAACTTCGTGATACGAAACTTTATTTGGCTCTCCCCATTATCCCACGACATCTCGACTTTCTTCCGGGGATCTCCTTTTACAGATACACCTATACATAAATTTTATACTTAATTGTGTTTCTCTTATTTTGGCGCTTTTCATTGATTCAAAACCATAGGTAGAAGCCATTTGAAACATTTTTTGGGTTAACGATTTACCATATAAACAAAAGTTATTTCTTTAATGTTAGTGTATCTACGTCATAAATACAATCTCGGAGATTTTACCTTTTTATAGTGATCTTGAACCCTTAGATCTTAAAAAGATCACCGAATACATATCCCCCAAATCTAAATCCCAGAAAGAAGTTCGGGTACAAATTCCTCAGCCATTTTTTAAATTTGAGTAGAAGAATATGACAAAATTAACGATGTCGGATGATGTATCTCCACGACACATCACCCAACACTAACTTAAAAGATCCCAAAACCCTAATTTGCCTTTTACACTTACGGCATCTGCGCGAAGAAATAGGTTAGTGAAATTCTAAGCCGCCGATATTTTGAATACGGCAGTAACATATTCATACAGCTTTTAAAATAGCAAGCCTTTTAAAGCAAAATCAAAACTTAATCACTTCATGTTTCATTTTGTTATGAACTAGTTTATTTCCGTGACTTAGCGTAGTTTTTTGTTTTGCTTGTCAGCGTTGGAGTATGGCAGCGGATGCGGTGTAACCTTTATGCGTGTAACATACTTTTATGTAGAACTTGCATGTCGAGCCAACTACGCTAGTTAGGACCTGGATTAAACTAACCGCTAGACAGACAGACTACCTACATTTTGTTAAAGGAAATGAATGAAGTTGTTTACTAGCAAAATAAGCAATTATTCATCCATAAAATATACGAGTAGAAATTGAATCATTTTAAAATTACTTTAATTATGTTCAGGTCAAATTCATTAGCAATAGTTACGATGCCATTTCAACGGTACCTTCGAACACAAATAACAAGGAAACATAAAACGATAGGAAACATCGACGGGTTGTTCTTATCAACGAATCTAATTTAAATAGTGTCGAAGACAGTGGTGTTGTCGTCTGAGCCAGCCTGAACCAAACTATCCGGTTAGTTGAGCTGTAAATGCATTCCCGCTATCCTTCACACTTGCTGTTAACAGTTTAAAGCCATTTAGTGTGGCATTTATAGAATACTTAGACGATGTACACGTGAAGCTATTTACTGATAGCTAAATTCACTTTTCTTTTAATTGTGTAATGAAAATTGCTGCACCGAGATTAAGTCACGGCAGCATTAAAATTACTTAGTAAGATTTAATGTATCGCTTCCGTAAATCGCATCCATGAAATATAAAATAATCACGCTATCAGACCGCCACATCTTGAGAGCGGCTAATTTGAACACGAATTCAACACGCGAGGGGTTACGACTCCACACGACGCTCTGGAGACAATGCTCAACATGATCACGGAATTCATTCTCTAAACGAAATATAATTTGTATATTATTATGTAGAGGTTGATTCCCAGACCGTTGACCTAGATATCCCTAACAAAGTGGTCGAGATGCATCGGTGAATTTAGGAAATCTATACACGGCAATTTAACATTTAAAAATGACCGAGTTCTGGTGTGAAACAATAGTTTTTTTGTGTGTCAGCCGACATGCAAGATGATTGATTTCTATATTCACTGTAATCGCGAGGCAGTTGAAAGCACGCACGGCGGTGTATTTTAGCATGTTTACCGATCAGCAACTAGCAGATTACCTCCCAAAACGCTTCAGGGGAAATCTATTATGTTAACATACAAACTCATGTTCTCGATGTAGGTTACATCAACGTAATAGTACGCGAGCTGCAGTCAAACATAATGGCGTGTTTTGTTTCCGTGCAATATTCGACGGAGGTGATTCAGGGCTCGTATGATCGGAACCGTTATAAGCACCTGAGGCTACTTGATGTTATAAAATTTAGGATCGCATACATCAATGACATATTGAGAGTGGAGTGACAAAATACAAAACAATGACCTATTAAGAAATTCATGGAATGTAGGATTTTGTTGACCGCATAACTTATTATGTTCATACCTTTTGAAAAACTCTTTCGACAGCATCTGTCTAAATGTTTATGGTTTTAAATTAATGACAAACAAATGAATATTGATAAATTAATTTTATAACAATCCATGAATAAAGTGTTGAAGTGAAATCGAGAGTAGTCGTGTTCATTAATAAACATATTACTTAATAATATCATGCATAATTTAAAAGTGTAAATACAGTCATTAATTGTGCGATAATCTGTCAGCTGAGTTGAGTAGGCTAGGCGCCACTGGATTTCTTTTCCATTCGTCCATAACTTAAGTAATTAATATGTTCTAATATAATAGCTTACATTATTCATGAACAAATAAACTTCCTTGTATGTGGTTAAAAGAAAATTTGCCATAACAACTTTTTTATATGTTACGTGTTCGATTGTACGGAAATTTCAGCGACGAGGTGGCAGGTATTTGAAAGAAATATAGCTAGAAGGTACTTAAGTATTCTGTTTCTTTGCATAAACTATAAATAAGGCATTGGATGCAAATAGTTGTGGCGACCAAGTTTGGATTTAATTTCCCTATACGGACCAAATAGTCATGGATGTCGTTCGAATTTTAAACATTAACGGGGTTTTGTGAGCCTTATACTGGTTAAATAAAATAGTTATATACGTCAAATGACTCAATGATACAGTTTGTGAATCATTGAAACATCCTTAAAATGACACATTAAAATTCAGAAAAAATCTAGATTCGTGATTTACATGGGCAAACAGCTGCTTACGTTATATGTTCATAATTGCAAATTGGTGCACTACTAAAAACCCGTACATATTTCATAAATATAATGTAAAGTGTGATAGATGTATATGAAGTTAGAGCAGTTTGCTAGGATAGTGCAAAGTGGCGATTGATAGTCTGTGCCTACCCCAATGGAAATAAATAGCGTGATTATATTTATGTATGTAAGAAAATCAAAAAATATTTCTTCTTACTATTCATACTCGTAGCTATGCTATGGTTTGACATAAAGTATTTACTGTTGAGGAGCACAAAGGTTTTAATAAATAATATAAACACATACTTACATTTTTATTTATTTTTATTGCATACAAATAGAAACAGTATTTTACAAAATAGGTACAGATCATTAAAGTTAACAGTCTATGTTCACAAAGGCAGACTTATCGCGTTGACGCGATTTCTTCCAGTCAACCTTAACCATACATAATAATATACTAATGGCCATAGTATACTCGTATATAGATATAGAACATCTGAACGTTGATAGGGGACAAGATGGTAGAAATAAAGTATCGTTGGTGATGTTGTCCAACCGCATCGCCCAAAACCCACTTCAAAAGCCCCATACGCCTCTTACGACACCCGTGGGTAGACAGGGGTAATGAAATTCTAAGCCGGCACCACAAAGCATAGCCGACACTACACAGCATTAATATCAATACATAGTATAAAACAAAGTCGCTTTCGCTGTATGTCCGTATGTATGCTTAGATCTTTAAAACTACGCAACGGATTTTGATGCGGTTTTTTTTAATAGATAGAGTGATTCTTAAGGAAGGTTTGTATGTATAATAAATGCATAATATAGTAGAGAAACACTAATAAATTTAAAGGTTTCTAATGTGATGTCGTAAATAAGCACGTTTTTTTTGCGCTTATATTGCAAACGCTGGCTGAACCCTACGAGATAGACCAAAATAATGTACTACAGTATTGTTCACCTTAAAAAGTTCAACAAAAGAATCCGCGATGGTATATGTCTATCTCTTAGGGATAACCCAGCATAACCATTTTTATTCTTTACTAAAAAATGGTTATTTACGAAGTGATTTTAAACAATACAGCATTAATCCTTATCCAATTAAGGACCTTAAATAAATTGTGCATTTATTATAGATCAATATGCTTTTTACAGCATGTAATTTAAGTGAATATTACCGAAGATATTACAAATTTAAAATGCAGGGTCGTAGTTGTTTGCGTCGGGCGGCGCGTGCCTATAAATAGCGCGTCGATGGCCGCGCTTCGCCTCCTATCCGACTTAGCTTAGGGCTTATCCGACTTAGCTTAAGGCCTATCCGACTTAGCTTAGGTACACTCCTTTGCCGCGCCAGGGCGGCCTTCAGCCGCCCGGCACAACAACCATGGTGGCGCCGCATAGGCCGCAGGGCCAGCAGCACCGAACCGGAGGGGTTTTAGTCGGTAAAAGTCCGACATACCCGCGTCGAGAGAGCGACGGGGGATCCTATGAGGATTTCCCCTCCGGTAAACAAAAAAAAAAAAAAGCGCTTCGCCTTATAGCTCTTTATGATTTGCAGCGATCGCACGCGTTTATCGGAGCTCTCTAGCGAGGAAAATATCAAGAATTAATTAAACTGAATAGAATAAGTATCTTTTGTTGTTGATTATCTTTTAATTTTTATTATTATATTAGTAGTATTGTAAGTACATTAGGTTAGATAGGATTAGCTTAAAACCATATTTCTTGGTATTTCTTCCATTAAGACTTTGATTTGAATTTAGAGTTAAGACAATTTAGTATTAGGGCGAGCATTTTCAATTATTGAAAATTATAGTTAAGTTCATAGAAGAACTGAATAGAATAGGTATATTTTGTTGTTGATAAAATCTTTTGTTTTTAGTCGAACGAATAGTAAGTAAATATTTTTTACTCCAGCTTGAAGCATGCAAAATATACCTACTACAGAATGTCCTTATACACAGCGTGAACGTTGTGTATAAGGACATTCTGTAGTAGGTATATTTTGCATTGCACCCGTGCGAAGCCGGGGCGGGTCGCTAGTAAATTATAAAAAGTTTTTTTTTCTTTTAGCTACTCTGCTGGGTTCCGAGTGCGTGGTGTCAGAACAATGTTACATGAAGGTGGCTCACAGCGCTTGTTTGGACGGAGTCTGCCGCTGCACTGATGGTCATTTACAGTTCAGGAAGCATACCTGTCTCTCTCGTAAGTAGAAATGTATTTTGTCATACTAACCCTAAGTATCCATACGCATGGTTATAAGCTGATAGAGAAGAAGGTAGTGTTACAGAAACAAAAATTACTTAGTCACTTTGGGAAGTTAAGATAGAAAAGATTGAATACTAATCACATACAAGGCCCCATATCCTTGCTTCCTAAGGCAGGTACGAGAAAAGTTGATATGGTGTTATTCTAAACCTGCACGATTATATCGTATGTGGTAAATGCTTTTAGTTAGTAGTTGAGTCGTCAGTGCTTAAAATGTCTTCCTCTTTGTGAATATTTCACTACTACAGGAACACCATAATAATCAACACGACAAGAAAAAACAACCATCTGATTTCATACAGTGCTTAGGCACCTTTGACATCATGTGAAATCCAGCTACCGTGATAATTTTAATGTGTCAAGGCAGCATAGAATTTCTAAGTCTCGGGTACGAATCTAATTAATGAGAACTTCACTCAGACTTGGCATGCATTTTCCGGAGCATATACGTCACGTTCGTCTCAGTAACTCATTCTAATCTAACGTAGCCACTTACACAAGTATCGTGACATAAATGCAGTTCATTTAAATTTATACCATTCGTGATCATCTCTAATTACTTTAATTACTTACCTACCTACCTACATTTTCTCCTCAACAACTAAACAGCGAGCGGTTGAGTGAAATTGATATTCTTAATATATTATTGGTTTGCTCCGTAGAAAACTCTACGCATAAAATGTAGAGCTGTAAGTGGCGTTTAAATTTCACTTTCATGTAATAGTGAGGTTTGTAAATAAATCAATAAGTAGATAGAGATACTATTATTTAGTAGCCTGGCTAGATATTTACAAGGTAATAGAAAAAAATATAAAAGCAGTAATGCTGTTCCTAAAACGAGGTTTCAGTCGATCGTTTTAAGTCTAATAATAGTACTTTAACGAAATGGCAAGTGTCATTTACATAGCAGAAAGGGACAAGAAAAATAGATATCACACTGAGCTTGTTATACAAGTTTTTATAAGCCACACCCGTTTCATGTTTTGCAAACACTTTTTTATGTTATTTTTATTACATCTACAAATGGATAGCATTACAAGAAAAGACAACATATAACAATAAATAAGACATATACCTAACAAAAATATAAATAAAAACGGTTATCTGTAAACTTTTATTATTGTTACTTATTCGTTCTGTCATTTAATTTATGTATGCGTCAGGTATTTGGTGCTTCAAAGTTTTAAATGACTTATTTAGCATGCAACTTATAATACCTAATGACTAAGGGATTTATAGCTTTTTTAGTGATTCTTGGAAGATTTGGATCAATCCAGCCATCCTTTTATTTTACAAGCTTTTCCCGAATAAAATTACTAAACTAGCTAAATTTTCCCATCACGTAGCTCTGGTAAAAAAAAACATGAACAGGAATGTCAGTAAAGAATTAGCTAATTAGTTAAATGTCTTATAATTCCTTATATTTCGAATGATTTCCACAAATCAAAACTATCAAATTCGACCATAAATTTATTTTTCTAGCTCACCTAAAAAACAGATTATCTAGTATTGAAAAATTTAAAAATAAAATATAGGTCAGTGAGTTCCAAATTCTAAAAAATATCTTGTTAAATTTATTAAAGTGATGAAAGCTATAGAATGTAATAATTTGTAATTTTATGGATATCACGGGCAGCATCTTAAATTCATCCATTTTTATGGCACCCCGTAGATACGAAAAAAGGCGTTTGATTAAATCTATAATTTCTCTCAGTTTGTCAAATTGTCGAGTTACAAGTGCTTACCGGATTAACTAGACTGCAACGAAACAGGGAAAAGTATAACATATTTGTATTAAAAGAAGAAATTGAAAGCAATGCAATCATTTTTGTTGCTCTAGCTTTTTTTATCTATAACTGTTTTAAATAGTATAGTCATAGGTGTCAAATTCTTACTCGGAGGTATGTTATACGATGGATGATTTAGTGTGGGAAAGTTTAGGCAATTGCTTTGTCGAACGAATGTATCATGCGAAATGCTTCTGATACAACTGTTAATAGTGAGCCGGGATTATAATCTAATTGTGAGAAAATCACTTTGTATCAAACGTTTGCTATCACTTACATTGTATCGTACCATAAAAATCTCAATTGCCTCTCATATAAACGTCGTTGATGCACGAGAATGTATGTGTTTTCAGTTTTCTAATTTATAGCTCAATTTCCTAGACGTCTTAGAGATATATTGATGTGATAAAATAAGTTATTTGCGAAAGTGATACCTATTTCAAGGGATGATTATAATGTTTTTCATTGCGGTCGCAATTGAACGTGGGTATGATGATGGTTTATTACAACACATATAGAGAGCCGCTTACAACTGTACCAGGCCAATAGAACAGTCGATGTTAGACCGTATGGTCAGCATTGAGAAAATTGCTACCCAACCCACTGTTGGCCGTTGCCATCAGCCATTTGTTTGTACTCCGATAAATGACTTGTAATTTCTAGCATTTCTTAACATTGGAGAAGGGGCGCATACATAGCAATCGTATGAAGCTATGTGTACTAAATTACGGATCATTTGTTTCAGCTGCTCAACCTGGTCAAGTGTGTTACAGCAATGAACATTGTCGCCTCTGGGACAAAGAGAGCCATTGCGAGTTTGTGATACCAAATCTTTTTGGAAGATGCTCTTGTAATCAGTTTTTCAGAAAAATAGGAGATAAATGCATTTCAGAAAAACCCCCTACCGAAGCTGTGATAGCTGAAGATGAATCTTTATTCGCAGAAACTTCAAAATCTTCTATGACTGAAAAAGAGACTCCAAATTATTTACCTAGACCTACAGTCAATTTCAACACAGAATCGGAAGATCCTACCGAGCAAGCCAATCAAAACATTGATACAGAAGCTGGGCCTAGTAAAATCCCGATGTTTACTAGTAAAAATGAAGTGCTCAGTACTGAAGAAGATAGTCCGTTTATGCAAACGGTGATGAAAGTCCCCACTGCTGAGCCACTCAAACGGGTGCCAGTATCTAAAAAGGAAGGGGAACCAAACGAAACCTTAAGAATCGACGAATTAACAGCAAACTTACACGCAAACGATCAACCTGTTTACAGAGTTGTCACACAACCATCTGTAGAGAAAAAATCTAACAAGAAAACTGGGTTAAAAATACTGCCCAGTGGGAAACCATACAAGACAGGACATCAAAAGAAGTCTTCCCTTAAAGGTAAGCAATAGGTTATTTAGAATTAATAAGCAAAGTGGCGTGCGACACGACTAGTTAAGTGGAACCTGTTTAATCGACCCCAGATAGCTTGACAAAGTGTCATTCGTTCTGCAAGATCGCTTTGAGACCCAGCGTAGACACGCAATTTATAAGCACCATTAAGTGATATCGTCTCCCACCCATGAGAGTATTAAAATTTATTTTATGTTATCTGCAACAACTCTGCCTTACTATTTTTAAGTAGGTTGCCGTAAACTAGATAAAATGCTGTTAAGGACAGAACCATTAATCTCACTCACAGAATTCACTTTATGCTATAGCCTTAAGCATAACGGTAATTGCATGTTAATCTACTCTGCATTATGTTTGGTTCATAGTGTTTAAGTCGGAGAGGTATTTTTCAGACAAACAAAGAACACGTACGGATTCCACGGATATTATGCCTGCAGTTGACCTGAGTCCTGCTTCTCTGGGAATGCCTTGCGTTGTGGATACCCAATGTCAAAGTGTAGATCCGTACACGAGGTGCTCGAACAAAAGGTGTGACTGCGCATTCCGCTCCAATTCTACGTCGGCTTGCTCAGCGAGGAACAGAGGATGTTTGCCTGGAACTTTTCAAGTAAGTGACCTACCCAACTCAGACTATTATTGGTGAATAAGTTTCTATTTAGAACATTGTTACTTGTTGAAACTAGATTGTTAGTTTAATTTGTACATCGGCGGTCAGAGTTACTAGTACAATCAAAAAACTTTAAAATATTATCTATATTTTTCCATTAAAATGATTGACCATTATTACTTTCTTGGTTGAATTATGTCAAAACCCTTTATAAGCGAAAACGACACTTTGTGTATTTATTAGAATGGAACAGTCAGCGTGAACCGACAATTAAAAATCGCTTATTTTATAATGACAGACAGAAAATCTTACTTTTTGAATAAGTAAATCTTCTCACAAGTTTTAATGTGTAGGTTTGTGTCTGCTACAACTTCTTATATTTTTTGGTGCTAACATGAATGATTCGAATGACAATATGAACTAAGCAAAATGATTTCAATCAGAAATCTAACTCTAACAATATTCGATGGAATAAATTGGTCGCGCGATCCGTTATTATTCCTGTAGATATGTGTTTGCACAATACGGTGGATTATCACTTGGCGCTATCTAAGATAGAATGCACACATAATTGTTGGTACTTGGTATGAGTGAGTCTAATCCATACTACTATATTTTTCAGTGTCGTTCCACAGGCGCATGCATCAGTTGGTATTTTGTTTGCGATGGACGTAAAGACTGCCCCGACGGATCCGATGAAACTTGCGAAGGTATAGGCAAAGGTTCGTGGCTATCTGCACTAATACTTTAACGCACCGCTGTCTCATATAACTTGGTGTTTCTGGGGTTTTCATCGTTTCTTTAAGAACTAAGAATTGATAAAAAAATACAGATCGGCTGCACGATATGAGTTTTAACCGCGACTAAAGACTAACTTAATACTAATTTCCTGCGGACAGTACTGTATATATCCACATACTGTCATTAACCTAAATATAAGGTAAATAAAAACAAAATTAGTTCTACAGAAGAAAGCAGTGAATTATTTTTCTCTCTAATCAAATTTTGTCTGGAGTGTGTTACATGACAGAAATAAGATCTGTTGTAACTTTATACAACGTCACACAACTAAATAAATTCCCAGCATTTACGACGTGCCTCACGATGTTTTGCCTCACACACTTTACCAAACAAAGTTACGAAGGATAAGGCCTTTTAGAAATAGGTCAAATTTTCGCGTTCAGTACCAAGGGCCCTAGGCTTCCCTTTTTATTTTTGTTTGATTTATAAATTAAAACTGCAGAATTTTTGTATTCATACATTTACCTGGATTTTGGCACAGATAACTAACAATTTTAAAATATTTTAAAAGTAACGAATTTAGTTATTATTTTAATGTCATCTCTAAATACACGTTAGGAACATTGGCACCAATCTCTACACAACCAAATACTCTGTTCACAGACGGTACTGGCGAGAGGTGTCCCATGCACTCATTCCGGTGCGGTGGTCCAGGGTCTAAGTGTGTGTCTCGAGCGTCTAGATGTGATGGAACTGCTCAGTGTCCTGGAGGCGAGGATGAGAGAAATTGTCGAGCGACACGGCGTAAAGGGTAAGCTAAAGCGTTGTTCTTTTGGTGGAAGAAATTTACACTCTGCATTGAAATATTATATATGCATATAAAAGATTTGTTTTTTGTTAAATGAAGACACTCGTTGTTTTTTGTATAGTCTCTGTTCATTATTTCCTATTGACGACATAGATCTGGCTATGATCTGTGTAACATTTTTAAATTATAGCATTGATCTTACCTATCATATCAATATCGACCGGTAAAGGAGGATGGGAATGGGCAAAAATGTATGGCACCTGGTCTCAGCACCAATCAGGATGAGTGATACGTCGTTGGAAAGGTTATTTTTTGTGCAATAAAAATAAGTAAAGCGCTTGTCCTAAATTGCTGCCGTTTTTAAGAAAGATTACTTTAAAAGTTTTTTTTGACAAGACTGTTCGTCATGTTTGTTTCATGTTTTTGATACATTTTCGATTTAATTATGACAATTTATTGCAAATAGTTAAGTGAGATGTTTTAAGTATAACAAAATTACTAAGTAACACCAGAAACATGACTTATCATAATTTCACATAATTAACGATATACAAGATTTTCAAAAAACTGTACATCAAAATCGGCAGCTCTAACAAGATTGCTCCCTTGGTCTTTTTTTTTCTACACTAACAGGGCTTTAGAATGATATATGATTTAACTTGATTGAGCATGGGGACCAAAATGCCCATCCTCATTTCGTAGATCATCATCTCATTTAGTAGAGTTAATCAAAATTGAGAATATTAAAATTAAGTATTTAACTCAAAAGTTTACGCCGTATATAAAGTCGGTCCTTTGGGAATGGTGCGATTCTTGCGTTTCTTGATTTATTCCTTTTATATGCTCGTTTTCAATACAGTAATATAAATGATAGGTACTTCTGCCAACCCTTACGGGGGTAACTATGTGAACGTTTGAGTTTTGAGAGTTGAGTTGTTACAAAAACTACCTGCCTGATAGCTGAAGTAAAAGCTAAAAACCACATATTGAAATTGAGAAGAATTTATTTTACAGAGGATTATTGTTGTTGGTGATTGTTTTATATTTTATAGTAGGTACTATCGGCACAGAATAGCATTAAATAGTTTCTTCACAACGGTGAAAAACGTGACATAGCAAATTGGTCGCTTTTTCTAGTAGAATATTAGACGATGCGGCTGGTGGGTGACCCATCACCAATCAACAACAAACAACCTTTATTATTCAATCTTTTCCCAACTCAAGTTCCAAAAGTAGCTAACAAATTTCTAATGCTTAAGAATTGGCCACCCTTATTTCAGTTTTATAGCCGTGATTATATTTGTATTGCTGTGTAGTGTCAGCTTAGAATAGCACTACCCCATTTTTTCCGGTGGATGTACGTAAAAGGCGACTAACTGTAATGGGGCTTTTATGGGATTTTTGGGCGATGTGCTTGGAGACCCATCACCGACAACCTTTATTTTACTATATTTTCCTCAATCAACTTTCCAAAAGTGGTTGAGGAATTTCTTATTCCTCAGCTCGGGCTACCCCTTCTAGGGATTTATAGCCGTGATTATATGTATGTATGATTAAACTTTTATTTTTACATTTCAATGGCTTTTGATAGTCTCCTATAATAGTTAAGAATAATAGACACATACAAAAACTTTGATACATACATATTCTCACGGCTATGAATCCCTAGACGAGGTAGTCAGAGCTAAGGATTTAGAAATGGCTCAGCCACTTTTGGAAAGTTAAGTGAGGAAAAAATGGTTAAATAAAGGTTGTTGGTGATGGGCCTCAAACCTCATCACCCAAAAATCCCTTAAAAGCCCCAATACTTTTAGTCGCCACTTACGTACACCCAGCGGAAGAGGGGAAGTGCTATTCTATGCCAACACTACACAGCAAGGAAAAAGATTTATCTAGTGTTTTAACTACAGAGTTGAGACACTGAGGCACAATACTGTATTTATTTGCCATTTTGCATCACAAAACTATAAAAACTCCATGCGTGCGCAAGTGTGAGCGGCGAATGGCGGGGGGCTGTGACGTCACATCTTCACTTTGCCCGCGCCAACCGCATTTAACTCCGTCGGCCAAAATGCGCACTTTGAACCTAATATTTCAGTCATTTTTCAAGTTATTATAAAAGTAAAAATACAGTTTTTCTCGTATTTATTTTGAAGATTTATTAGGCGTATAAAATAAAAAACATCGGTCAGGTCCATAGCTCAGTGGAGAGCATCACCGCCTCTTATGCAAAGAGATGCAGGTTCAAATCCTGAGTCAAGCCTATACGGCGTATACGGCGATAGGCCTTATTCCTCATAGTACTATTTCAATGTAATACCTACATTAAATATAAATGGGTGGTACTCTGAACACCAGGTGACAATGTCACGTGATGTTCAGAAGTATTAGTACTAGTACCTCTGCCAACCCCTTCGGGGATATTCGGCGTGAACGTTTATGTTATGTTATTAAATATAAAATCCCCTTACTTCCAGATGTCCACGCCACACTTTCCGCTGCAACTCCGGCGAATGTCTACCCGAGTACGAGTTCTGCAACGCGGTAATATCGTGTAAAGATGGCTCCGATGAACCGCCTCATTTGTGTAACGAACAGTCTAGGTATGTTATGGTTTATTATAGTACGTATACACATTTTTACTTTATTTTGATTATGTTAGAAGTGTCGGCTTAGAACAGCACTACCCCATTTCTTTCGGTGGGTGTACTGTGTATTGGGGGTGTTTAAGGTATTTTTGGGCGATGAGGTTGGAGACCCATCACCAACAACCTTAATTTTACTACCTTTTCCCCACACAACTTTCCAAAAGTGGCTGAGGAATGTCTAATTCCTAAGCTCTGGCTACCCCTTCTAGGGATTTATAGCCGTGACTATATGTATGTATGTATGTATGTTAGAAAGATTAGGTATTATTCATCAAGTACAATACCTGTTCCTAACTCGAAACATTCCCAAACAAAATTCGAAGAATAAAGAACCATAACAATTATTGTCGTAAAAAATCTGTAAATAGCAGATGTTAATATGCCAAAATGTATACTAATCTTTCACAGAAGTCAAAATATCGTTTTTTTCTACCCGTCTTTAAGCTGACTGTTATGCATTTGCCGCCCAAAGTAACTTACAAAAAATTCATAATAAAATTTAAATCATCAGATGGAGAGCTGCAGATTTCTGTCCACTGCGTTGCGGTAACGGGCGGTGTCGCAGCACAGCCGTGGCTTGCTCCGGCCGCGACGGCTGCGGAGACAACAGTGATGAGATTGCCTGCTCAATCTGCCGTAAGTATCACTACCAGACCTTACCTACATAGGTAAAATAGCATCATCATCTTAAGCCTACCCTAAAGAGCCATCTGGCCATAGTTTACTATGGCCAGATGGCTTAATACGGCCTCGAAATCACGGAATATCGACCTTAAATATTTTAAAGGTTAAAGATAATATGCTGTGGGGGTATGTTTTTGGGAGATACAGATTTCAATAGAAACAGTAACAATGACTATATTGCCATAGTATTATACCTTAAAAGTGCAGTGAGTTAGTACTTTTGAAAGTTCATCACCATCATTGGCTAGACTTCCACTGATGGACAAAGGCCTTCCCTATAAATCTGGAACTCTCAAATAATAAACTTGTGGCGTAAAAAGTATCCTCCCTGAGTTGGAACCCTTGTTTGAATTGAGTGTTATATGCCAACAAATATAAATAAATAGGTAAATTATGTGTAGTGTCGGTTTAGAATAGCACTACCCCATTTCTTCCGGTGGGTGTACGTAAGAGGCGACTAACGGTATTGGGGCTTTTAAGAGATTTTTTTGCGATGCGGTTGGTGACCCATCACCAACAACTTTTATTTAACCATCTTTTTTCCACTCAATTTTCCAAAAGTGGCTGAGGAATTTTGAATTCCTTAGCTCTGACTACCCCATCTAGGGATTTATAGCCGTAAGTATATGTATGTATGTAAATTATGTAAACCAAATAAATCGTAGTGTTCATGTATAACAACCCATATTAAAAATCAAACGTCAAAAGTATTTGTGCCGTAGCTAATAAATTAGCATGCAATTAAATATGGAACACATCTGTGTAAATAAAAGTACTTCCTCACATTCCATTGTATTTTAACGGTAAAAATATACTCTAAATATATTCGTATATGTGTTAGAAATAGTTTCTATTTTTAATTATTCCAATCACGAACGTTAGTAACACCAATACTCGCGGCCAGGTTCTCGGATTTTCCGATACAATACAATAGAAATGCCTCATTCAACTGCATTGCATGAGGTCAAAAGAGCGGGTCATATAGAGCCATCTTCAACTCATCAGTTTTAGTAGGGCTATAAGAAATGCAATAATTATCAAAACGCATATAATGCTGAGTCATCTATACTATCCTAAGTACCCAGACTCACCAACTTACCGCTATAAATCAGAAAAACACATTTGTAAGTTGAGAGGGGAGAAAAGGATCAAATTAAAGACTCGTAGGTGATGGATTTCCAACGGCTTCTCTACATACATACATATTCTCACGCCGTTAGTTCCCATTGGGGTAGGCAGAGACTATCGATCGCCACTTTGTACGATCCTGGCAAACCTCTCTAGCTTCATTCACATCCATCAATCTTTTCATACATGCTCTTTTATTCTTCGTACTTCGGACACCTGCCTTTTTGAGCACATTTTCTATTTGATCTAAATGTGTCCTCCGAGGTCGTCCTCTACTAACATTACCTTCCACATTGGCTCTATAGATCTCTTTCACCACTTTACTGTCATCCATCCTCTCTATGTGCCCAAACCATCTCAACATTCCTTTCTCTACATTCATCTAAAAAGCGCCATACAATTAGTCACTTCTTACCAAACTCACGGGAAGTATGGATTAGTGCGATTCTAACCAGACGTTTATCGTAACTTGGCTACTTGTAATGTCAGACATTACGGTTTTATATACATACGTAACAAATTTTCTCTCCTTTCAGGATGTCCAGCGCCACCGGAGACGAAACCTTAGAAGTCATCTAGTAGTTTAAAAACTTTGTCTTCACCTTGTGATTATATGCTAGCATGATTTTATGCAAAACTGATATGTTCTAAGTTAGTTAATACTATTTCACACGGGTGCCAAAATACACTGAAAACATGTTAATAATTCATTATATAAAAGGGTACCTACTCGGCTACTCTAAGCTAAAAACAAGTATGTCGATTTTTGAGCGTTTGCTTTTTTTTACATCGTTGGATTCGTCATAGAAAGACCCTTATTTCTACATTATTAAAACTCAAAATATCTTCTTATTTAAGGCGCAATTGATAAAAATAATAGGGTAAGACTATGCTAAAAGCATTTTTATTCTGCATTGGCGTTACTGTAAAGGTCAAGTTAAAAAAAATATTAATTTCATTAGGAAACTACATCACGTCGGACATATCCAAAAATCATCAAGATCCGACAATCACTTTAGGAAATATTTAAATTTATAGAAATAAAACGTTTTTTCGCTCTCCTGTAAAATTTGCCAAAAACGACATACTTGTTTTTAGTTTAACACGGCCGTACTCTTACACTTGAGAAATTGGCCCGAAGTAAGATATCCATTAGCTGTGCGTAAGAGCATTATAATAGCAATATAAACCTTGGAGACATTATAATATCTACAATTTAGTGATTGTGTAGTATGTTTTGAATATGTAACCATAACAATATATTCGAGTGGTATCTGTCAATATTAAATCAAACAGCCGATAACTCTTTAAAGTTGATTAAACTTTTGCTTTATTCCAAGCTAACTGTAAATGAACTTTTCAGTTATCTTTAAATCATAGTTTGTGAGTCTGTATATTTTTTATCTGTTCCTCTTAAATATCATCAAGGGTTTGCTGTCATAAAGCTACGTTACGTTACGTCTACGTTTGGTCGTTAACTTTGAAACCAAGTTAAATGTGTAGAAAAAAATATGTTTTCGTCTGTGTGAAATAGACTTAAGTATTGCTCAACTAAATATTCACAGAAAGTATCTCTTCAGTTTCCAATAAACAAAACCCAAGACTGAACTAATTCAGTATGTCCTAACATACTCTTAATTTATTTTTATTTATATTGACAGTATTGAAATCATCAAAACCTAATGTAAATAAATAAGTTAGTATTTAAGTTTTATTGTAGAGTTATATCTAGCATAATTTCAAAGTATTTTAATCATTAATAGATAACGAAAGTCAGATGTGTATATAAAATAGTTTTATACTAATTATGTATGTCAATCGACTATTACCTTAGTGAATATGTGTTTGCTCGATGTTTTTCGAATTCCATGCTCTTTTTTGGCTACGAAAATCAAGCTAGTATGATAAAAATCAATTGAAATTGCTATCACACACTAGAAATCCTGAAAATACTCTTATTAAAAATTTGAACTGCTTTAAAATAAGAAGCAATCAAGTTAGTTGCCAAAGTAGCAATTGTAAGTGACAGGAGATTGTATAATAACAGTCCTCAAAACACATCTATTACTATCTTATTTAATGTTGTATGAATCTCACTCTATTTGGTAAGATTCAATAAAATGCAAGTTTTAATTACTCTAGCGTACAAGTTACCTGAGCTGTTTATTTTGATTATCTGTGTCATCTAATTCAATCAAGTTAACCAAAACCATGTATTGCATTCAATATAACTAATCGGTACCATTATATCCTTAGATTTTCGCACCAATTTGCTTAGGACTCTAAAAAATAATGGAATTTAATTAACAGCTACATCTGGTACAAAGAGTGAGTCACTTTAGATAAATTGTATTTATTATAGTAGTAATAGAATGAATGTGAATGAGTGTGTTTGTGATTATTGTTAATTAAAAACGCTTTTTTAGTTATTCGTTGTTTTATTAAATTGAACAAAAATACTGGCTCTCAGATATAGTTAAAAGTCCGTTACTGACTATATACAAATGATTTCATGAATTGATGATAATATTAAAATTTGATATTTATCACATTGCATTGACTGAATATAAATTTATAAGCAGTCAAACGAAGGTTCTTTATTTCATCTTGTATATAGTAGTTACAGGTATATAACATTTACTTACACACTATAAAATAAAAATACTTTTTTCCACACAAAAAGTAAGAAACAATCATTTAACACAAGATAATTATGGCTTAGCCATATTATATAATCACTTCTTGTTCCATAACATAATAAAAAGTAAAATATTTGAAACATACTTGCAATACATTTGAATAATACTAATGTGAAAACATAAAGTTTGAATTTAAATTTTACATTTAAAGAAAAAATAATTAAATACACCAAAAACTCAGTTCATATTACTAATATTTTGCACCATTATGATTTATAATATTATGTTTGTACTCCAACTAAATACTAAGATATTTTTATACAGTAGGAATTATACCTCCATCCAATCAGAAACTTGAATAAAGTTGGTTGAATGTTTTCAATTTCATTTTTATTCCTACGTTGCAGTCAATATTTTAAATGCTAACACGAAAACCATAAGTTCATTATCTTATTATCTTTTATTGAGATCTTAATCTTAATTGACATAGATAAATTCACATTAACCTTTCACTTTACATAAACTCTGTATAGTATGTTTTATGGTATAAAAAATAATAGATTTGTACACAAAAACTTTGTTTTACTGACATGTGTTTTGCACCTCTAGTGCCATTCACTTATAAAAATATATTTTGATGGTATGATATAATATTTATGTCAAAAGATATAATTTGATGACTCATGAATCATGGACCAATGATCAAAACTTAAGGACTGCAATAGCGAAACTGGCGTGAACAATGATACCCTTAAGTATAAAATAAATCAGAAATATAATAATTAATAATGAAATGACATGGCTCTGCCAGATTTAGAATTTAGCTACACACAATATACTATTCGATATAATAATTTGGAAGCACATTTTGACTTACATAGAATATGTGTAAAGAACTACCAATCCGAAATAAAACATTACTATAATTTAACCCCAAAATAATATTCGTCTCTAGAAGTAATACACGAACCTAACTGTTTTTGCAATACCACATACAAGCTGCTATAAGTGAGTATAAAAATACATAACATCTAGCTAGCCTCACGGAAATAAATGCAATTAAAATAGCGCATAGAACATTCGAACATATAATTTGTATTATTATTATCAATAGTCAATAACGAATAATCAGATCATAAAGATATGTCATGATAAGTGAATACCCTGTTATTCGTAAATGTATCTAGGCAGCTTCCAAAAGGTATTGATCTTTATTTTTACCTAGCAAAGTAGCCGATAACCCTCTTCACAAGATTAATTTTCATTATAGAAAACTAGGTTTAATAAGTTAAGTAAGAATAATTGTTTTCATAATAAAAATATTTTGATATTGTTTCTTTTTTGTAACAAAACCTTAAATTATTGTCATTTTATATTTCATTGAAAAATATTATTTGCGCTATTGCGCGTTAAATTCTTTAAGTCACACCGACTCACATTAAAATAATTATTTATTAGGCCTCTTCATACTTCGGTAAAGTCGCGAACGGAGGATATATTTTGAATAAAGATAATTGAACAGCTGTCACCACACCTCCGAAGAAATTTGGCACCTGAAAACTCATATAAAGTTACACATAGTTTTATATCATAAACTGGAGTTATCCAAGACACAAAGCAAAACAGTGGTGATAGCACGCTTGTACTTTTAACTACAAACGACTAGATTTAAATCTTTTTCACTTTCAAAGTATGATATATCTCTATCTCAACATAATTTCTAGCTCTCCATAGGACCTGAAGTAATACTTCATTAAATGTCACGTTGCATTAACAGTACCTACTGATTTATCTATGTGATATGGTGTTTCTAATGTTAAAGTTCATTAACAAAAACGCTGATAACTGCACCATACATATGACCTTCTTATTATCAAAATGGTGAAGGCCAGATAACGGATGTGAACTGGGTATGGGTTTATTTTTTATTGATAAGTGAAATTTCTGGAAACCTACCAGTACATTTTTTTTGCGAACAAACGATAAAAGTAGATTCCGCAGCTTTGGATACTCCCTATTGGCAATTTGGCGGGTATTATAAAGTTTGATCAAAAAAATATACTTACAATCAGAAAAGCATCTGCAATCATAGCTCCATATAGGCACCATAAGGACGAAACGATAAACGACATCACTATCAATGGAAAGGGTAGGCACTCTGTACTTTTTACTTTCATCACATGAGACAGTTTACTTAATGGAGCTGCCACTGTCATTAATGTAAATGTGCTTGCTCCTAGTCCTGAAAGATCATAAAACTAATTATTATTGGTAAAAAAAGTATATTAAGCAGAAGTATCAATTAACTCATAGTGAGGTATTTGAAAAAAAACATTTGTCAATAATTATTCACGCGGCCTTGTTTAACTTACATGAATGCGCATTTGTCAAGGATACGGTCGAGTAAATAATAATTGAACTATAATATTTTTTTAAGGCAAAGACCTTGTTTCAAATACGCCTTATTGCAGCATAGACCTAAATTTGCATCAAGTACTTAATTGGAAACCACTCATGGTTTACTCAAAGAAATGAGTCCTATTAATAGGCCTATTTCATAGCCATAGAAAATATTTGTCAGTGATATAGAAAAGAAAGATTTTAATTTAAGCTTATTCTAACCAGCAAAAAGAAACTTGTCAGTTGGTGCTCGAGTTCGGCATTAAATTTGATACGATTAAAATACTCAAAATAACACCTGTGACCTTTTAATCATTGAACGAACAATCGTCGTCGTAACGATATAATATGTAAAATGTATGTATTTGAATTATGCATCTTGTCCGCAACAGCCAGTCTGACTGAATGGCAGCCTTTTTGCAGTGTGTAGAATAAGGAATGAAGAACAGCCGCATGAAACAAAGTGCCTTGAAATATGTTATGTCTTTTGTTACTAGCTATTCACGAAAATCCAATAAAACATCTATCAGACTGTACTTCATGTTTTTTACTAGGGTCCTGTAGCCAAATATAAATCAAATGAATGTGTCCAGTCTCTAGGTCTTTAAGCCATATCCATATTCACTATATTAAAAAAAAGCCACCAGGCGGACACTTATTTATGCACATGTACAACTTTTTCAAATATTGATGCGGTTAAAATTGAAAACCACGATAGCTAAGTACTCCACTCTGGTCATAGGTATCCCCAAAATCCACGCTGACTGATCTAAACCTGCCTGCATATATCAGTTACCCAAGACTTATTTTCTATTAAGCAGTATGTTTATTTTAATTAAAAATCTGATTTATTTACTTACCAATAACAGTCTTCAATAGATCAAAATCGTCTGTGTTAAGAACAAACACAGTAATAAGTGATAGTAATACTAAAGCAGCCAAATAAAGTTTTCTTAGGAAGACCTTTTTTGGGCTATATCTGAAGAATATAATGGAATATATTGTCATCAAAGTGATACCTATAATATTGATACTAATAATGTTGTTGTCGTCAATAAGTGCCCCATATATGAACCATAGCGTTGATCTGTAAAATTGTGAGAATTTTAAGTTTGATTTATTATTAATGTTGTAAATGGTTCTTAGTAAGAACTTTATACTATTAACAAATAAGAATATATAATAATAAAATATGGGGAAGTCGCAAACTAAGACATAATATATATAAATCTGATAATAATATTACTGATTTAAGCCGCAAGGATTTTTCGTAATGAAATTATATAATATATTGGCCCTAGACTGACAAGAAATTTTGTAATTAGAATGAAAAGTATAAGCATAATAGCATAAAGCATAAACGTTCACGCCGAATATCCCCGAAGGGGTTGGCAGAGGTACTAATACTTCTGAACATCACGTGACTTTGTACCCACGTTTTGCATAGACAGTGTACTCACGTGATAGGGGGCAAGCCTATCGCCGTTGCGAGAAGTAAAATTATCATTTTTTCTATTTTTGACAGCAGCAGACTCTACAGTAAATGTATTTAGCTCTTTTTGAAGAAAATAATATTTTAATTACCATAAAATAAGTTTGTATGGGTCTGGTCTTTTGAGATATGTGTAGTGCCCACTTATAATAGCACTACCCTATTTCTTCCCGTGGGTTTTTTAGGTGTTTTTGGTCAATGCTGTTAGACCTATCACCAACAACTCTTATTTTTCTCTTGCTACATTAATTAAAGCATACTAAAAATATTTCTTTAAAATAAAATTTATGTGTACCAAAATAACAAGTCTGGAGGACATAACTTCATTAATAATCTTCACGGAGCATCAATTGGATCCATGAATTATCTAACTCATGTCAAGTTCTTTTAATAATATCCAAACACTTAGGGAACTTACGATATAATACAACTGAGGAATGGAAGTGGTGATGCCTCTCCCGTAGTGCCTTTTGTAATGTATTCTTTACATACTAATCTGAAAGGAAATTTATGTTTTATTAAGTAAAGCACCTCAATTTTATAAAGGATACCTGTGAGTTACGCAGCTGTTCTTTGCTTCACTAATAGCAATAATTTAACTTTAACCTGCTAATTATATTGTTGTTTATTTCCCAAAGCCACAATTATAATAGAGCTATTAGAAACATAACAAATTACAGAATAATAACATATCAGTTGTATTGATTTTATTCTGACTAACAAAACTAGACTGTAATTAGAAAAAGAAATTATGTAATTGATAAAAGATAAATTATAAATAAATAAGTCTGTACAGTTATGAAAACATTAAATTTGTTATTGCATGTGTATCATCCTTCAATCTACTCACCTAAAAAAGAAAGACATAACACATACACGGATCATCACCCAAAGGGCAATGGGGACGCTATGTTGCTGGCTTAACTATGTGATAGTACATAAAATATATTTAATAAATCCTCCATTTTTCAAACCTTTCTAGAGTAGTATATGATTCAATGGCTCTGACTGCCCCATTTTACAAACACCTTCGAAAGGAAAAAGGAACGGTAGGCTTTCTAAATATCTTTTTTTTTCGTTATAAAGTAAGAATATTCACTGTAAATGTAATTAATTAAATAAAAATTTCGTTAAACAATAATCATTGGTCATTTATTTTTTACAAAATAACCTTTTTGTATTTTTTATTTGTCGTTTTTGATACATCTATATATGAAAACTTAATAATAATCTAAGCACGAAAAACTTACGATCCAGATAAAAATTGGACTACTGTGCAACCAACTGCTGCACAGCTGATGATATAATCTAGGGCTTCGAACTCTTCTTCTTCGTGACTCATATTTTATCAATATTAGCAGCTAGCAGAAATCTGGAGTTGAGAAGAAGAGGAGTACTACAGTTAAATTCTGAGGCCACGTAGACTAGTAAATTATTTTGTTTTGATTCGTTTCCATTTTTAAGGTTATATTGTATAAACAATTTTATTTTTTACTTTTTAATTTAACAAATCTGGCACTTAGCTATTTAAAGTCTAAAGCCGTGTTTACATCCAAAGCTATGCGTTTGACATTCCACTAGGATAGTTCAATTTTAACACTTTTAACGTTCACTTGGAATTTCGTACGTATACATAGTGTTCTGAATGCGAAAACTGTATGATTTTTTTACATTATTTTGCAGCTCCAAAAACGACACGACAAGCTTAAGCTGCGATTACATGTATATGAAACACTCTTCATTCATACCTGCCCTACTGCACATCTTAACCTGTGAATCTTACTGCGATTGCGATTGTTTGTTTTTGTTTTCTTGGAAAATGTGTAGATTTCTATTTTGTGATAAATAAAATTAATGATATATGTACGCAGATACCAATAATTGGTATTTATTTGCTTACAAATTCGCAATGATTTAAAATAATGGCCTAGAACTGAATTGTTAACTAAGTGTTAACTTGTTATATTTTGTTCAGTGATGTTCCTATATTTTTTGGTTGAGATGGAAACAATATTTTAGTATAACATTACATCAAAATGAAGTTTTTTAAGCTTATTGTTCATCAAACTAGCTTCAGCCGTAAGTTAATTTATCAATTATTAAAGTTATTTATGAGTTCATTATACATTACATGCTTCTTCTATACCCATTATCTACTAGCCCTCTCCCTTCCTTGATCATGGGCTGGTGACACTCTTGCTTTTCTTTTATGCCTTTTACTTTATTTGGTCTCCTAAGAAGTGTGTTGTAAGCTATTAAGCTTGTCAGATTTACAGTTGCCTAGCAAAAAATCACTCTTCTTAAGGGGGGTAGTTGCACCTTCTTTCCCTTAGTGGTGTCTTCAAATGCTAGTATGTAGACCTTCAGTCCCATCGGTAGTGCTATTACTGCATGGCAAAATCAATAAATGACTGTTGAATAGGAAAGGGTGTGCATTATACCTATTAGTATCATAAGTCAGGATGTTTTGCTTATCTGAAATAGAAGGTAGGCACAAATTTAGATCCATATGCAGAATTTGTGGATTTTCCTTCACCAGTGAAAATTCTTTTTGTGTGCCTAATTTAGTAACAAACTAAAAGGCATATTACTAAGTATTTTGGATTTTATACTGGTACTGGTAATTAAATCTGTAATCTGACACCCCTCTTTCACAGCAATTTTAATATTTAACTTTGCCATAGTGTTCCACATTGCTTGGCTTGATCAACCCAAACATTATGTATTCTAGCATTTTTTGTTTTAACACTTTTAAATATACCCTATCATTTCCCCTATATCCTCCTTTTTAGGATTTTATAGCCAAGTTGCAAAAACCCTATAGTTTAACTGTTGAGATTATGTAGTTGAAAAATTGAGAAGTGGAATGTGAACACCTATAACTCATAAAAAAAAGTAATGGGGCCTTTCCATAAACATATCTCTGATTGCTTAGTAGTAGTTTTGTATACTTAGTGTTCACAAGCTTCCATGCTTTGTCGGGACAGGGCATCCACATGCAGGGGCAGGCTTAATATGCCTTCTATTAATTAAAAAACATTGATCAAGATAAGCTACAGATACAGTCTGTAGCTTATCTTATCTTGATCAATGGGGTATCTGTTATTTTTTAAATAGATTTTTAGTGACTAACATTAGCATGTTGAAGGAAAATAACTCTTTCCTTTTCTTATATAGATTTGCTATTTTTAAAGTGATCCAAAAAATTTAACTTCAAACACATTCCATTATAAAGTTTTGGATCAATAACTGTTTTTATGAGCAGGTTACACTGCGCGAATGCGCTGCAGATATTAATGATATTGATAGAAAGAGCTGATATTACATCATCATGCCTAAACTATAATAGGGCCAGAGTAACATTTATTAATGCTGTAATTGCACATACAAATTTGCATGGGTCAGCTAGTATTTTATACTAGTTACTTTTGTAAATGTATGCTTAACTTATATTTTATTATAAATTCCTCTATTTTATTTCAGCTGTCGATCTAATTATAAACTTAAAAGACTATCCAGGACTTAAAGAGAAAGATGTTGTTGAAATATATCACCCAGAGAATGATTATCCAAGGCTTCTTTTGCAAGTTACCAAAAGTGATGTCCCAAACCGTGGCAGAGGTATGCTAACACTTTTTTAATACTTATTATTGAAACTACAAATTATGTGAACCAAAATGTTAGTGTGGTACAAATCTGACCATGAATTTAATACTCATCTGCACCCATAGTATGAGGCATGTGTAATAAGTAAGATGTATGAATAAAGTCTACCTAAACAAGTGCATGAAAATATTAAAATTTTCCGCTACCAGTGGTAGCTGAAAATATTTATTTATTTATTGCATTCCATAGCTATTAAATATTAAAATTTTCAGCTACCTGTGGTAGTGTACTTGCAAAAAGTAATAAAAAATATATATTATTGGTTAAATGTTCCTAGTTACATTATTTACAAACACTTATTTGCTCTCATATACATATACATGGCATATTTTTTTACAGACACAATCAGTGTGGAACAAAGCATTGCCACCACGTTCCAACTGCGGACATTCGCCGATGTCTTGGTCAATATTGTCAATGTAGCTGACGTGGCTCTCGACTCTGTGGAGCTCACCTTCAAAGATCAATACATGGGCCGCTCTGAGATGTGGAGACTCAAAAATCACTTGGTATAATAACTTATTATATATTAAAGCTAGTGGCCCGCACTGCATTGTATGGATGGTGTTATGTATTTTTCACTGTTTACCCCCTACGATATTTAGCGTGATGATATATAGCCTAGGTTGCTTCTGAAAGTCTTTTTTCTGTCTGAAAGTCTGAAGTTTTCCATTGGTTTAAGAATTATTAAAATCTGTCTAGTCGTTTTTGAGCCTATTCATTACAATCAAACTAAGTTTTCCTGTTTGTAATATTAGTGTAGAAGTGTAGATTATTGAAAAAGGAATGGATTGCTCTTATGTTTTTTTTGAGGTGGTTTATCATTCCTATTTAAATTTGTTTGTTGTGCTTAGTTTCGATTTCCAGAATTTGTGGACTATCTTTCCTAAGCAATCCTGCTCAGACCTTTTAGTCCTATACATGAAATGAAAGATTAACTAAACTATAACAAAAATATTTAATTTTTCAGGTTGGCACTTGTGTCTATTTGAACAAGAAAATTGAATATTGTGGTGGAGCAATAAGATGTCAAGTGTACGAAATGTGGTCTCTCGGCGAAAGAGTTGCTTGTGGAGTCATCACAGAAGATACCAAAATCGTCTTCAGATCTTCCACTTCCATGGTGTACCTTTTTATACAAATGTCCTCAGAAATGTGGGATTTTGATATACATGGTGATCTGTATTTTGAGAAAGCTGTAAATGGATTTTTAGCTGATTTATTTGCTAAATGGAAGGTGAGTTTGAAAAGCTGATATTTATTTTTTTCCTTGAGCTTAAAAACTGAACTTGAATTACTTTGCAGAAATATGGCAGTAACCATGAAGTAACAATAGTTCTTTTCTCAAGAACATTTTACAAAGCAAAGACTTTAGAAGAGTTTCCTCAACACATGCGAGAATGTTTGCAACAAGATTATAGAGGAAGATTTTATGAAGACTTTTACAGGTATAATTAAGACATTCACAATAAGCATTTTCAGTTCAGTGGTTTATTAATTTGAGATGTTTTATGTGTGTTGTTTGGCAATCATTAACACGTTTTTCATATTTAACCTTTCACGTCCCGCCGGCTCCCAGAGTAGCCAGAAGCAAAAGTACCGTCAAACCCCGATGGCTCCCCGTGGAGCCAAACGCAAATAATTCTATTGTTCCCGGGTTTTGACGGTACTTGTCCTACGGAAGTCACAGGTTAAAATTAGTGGGCTATGAGCTAAGCACACTCTATTTTTTAAAAGAAATCTTTTGACATATGCTGTTTTCATTAGAGTCCTACATACATTTACTTACTATAATTTTCTGATTATTAGAGTTGCAGTCCAGAACGAAAGGTACGAAGATTGGTCAAATGTTTTGTTGCAACTAAGAAGACTGTTCACGGACTATCAAAAGATAGTACTGCAATACCACGAAAGACCCAACATTGATATACCAGCAGCTATCAACTCTACTGCAGCCCAGGGGAATTTCTTAGAGGTTCTCAACATGAGTTTAAATGGTGAGTAAGATACAATTTGTAAATCTGAAAATATACTTCTATTCTATATGCGTGTCCAATCATATATGGCCATACAACCTGCACAGCTGTTTATTAAAAGTAGCAGCGTTACATAGGTACATATCATGTTGTTGTAACTGCCGAAAAAGGTGGTGAGATCTCATTGATTATTATTTAAGAACAACTAAGACTATGCTCTGATTACGTTTGTATTTTATTAGTACGGAACTGTATCAACTAAGACCAGTATTTTTCCTTTTCTTTTTAGTATTTGAAAAACACTACTTAGACAGATGTTTCGACCGGACTGGACAACTGAGTGTCGTCATAACTCCTGGAGTCGGGGTGTTTGAAGTAGATAGAGAACTTACTAATGTAACCAAACAACGAATTATTGACAATGGTGTTGGAAGCGATTTAGTATGTGTTGGAGAACAACCTTTACACGCTGTGCCATTACTCAAGTTTCACAACAAAGATAACAGTCTTAACTCTATAGACGATTACTCTATGCCTCACTGGATTAACCTTTCCTTCTATTCAACAAATAAGAAGGTAGCATATTCTAACTTCATACCAAGGATAAAATTGCCGCCTAGGAAGAGTCAAGAGCCGTTGATAAAGATGTATGAAGATGATCGCAAAGGAAAAATGCTCAAAGAAGAAGAGTATATGCATAATTCTATATTTGATTACGACGCCTATGATGCCCAAATATTTCAATTGCCGCCTGCTCATAGCACTTGGTAAGTATTGATAATATAGGTTTTTATGTTTTAACGTAATATTTTGTATTACAATATGAGTAAGTTCCAGATTTAATAATGCTTTATTTTTTAAAAGCTGTTAAAGATAAACTGTTGCGTCGTGGATTACGTGGCTGGTTCGTCGAAGAAGATGTTAAAACTCCAGTGGGCTGTAATAGAAACTTTTGTGCAGATGTCAACCACACCCATATAGCGACTGACTTGCACCTTAACAAAGAGATAGAGATTATTAGAGAGATAATAACAAGCTAAACCAGTAAAATATGTTTCATAACCATAGACGTAATAGAAATCTGTAAAAATTTCGTAACCATATTCCTAGTGTGGTTTGTATCTTTGCACCCGTCTTAATAGTAAAAGCACTTCAATAGTAGTGATATTAATATACCTAGTATATATGAGTATTAGCGATCATGAAACCTCAAAGTTCGTAATTTGATTATATATTTTCCCCAGTGTACAAAAAATAACGAGAACAAAGAAAACATCGGTGGCCGGTCTCGAGGGTCTCAACAGGAACAGTCCGCCTACTTCGACGCATTATCGTAAAATGTCAGATCCTGATATACATCACAGCCTCACTGATATACTGAATATTAGCAATGGTAAGTCTATTCATCACTTAAACATGTGTTTTGGTCTGAATTTTTAAGTATGTTACTTTTATGCAAGTGAGAATTGCTATGACAAGTGAGAATTTCAACTTTTTAAGTTTTCGGCATTAACTAACTTTGCGATGCCGATAGAATATTCAAGTAATATATCAAATAAAAAACATATTTTATCCAGATATCCCATGGAAACAATGAGATCAGAAATACTTATAATGATATTTGTTCAACATTTTGATCCAGGCTTCTATTGGCAACCCATTTTTATTTTAAATTAAATCCTACATAGATTTACATGCGCACGCCCACAAACACTTCGTATGAAAACGCAAATAATTGATACCTTCATAGTCTTAAGGTTTTGAAAAACACTTTTTACCACTCCGGTAAAGTTTTGTACTATGCTTCTCTAGCTTCCAAATTTTGATTTATTCTATCCAATCTAGTTCAGTCCATAATTTGTGTACTTGCCCTTTTAAAAAGTTTATTGTACTACCGTTGTTTTTCGATTTTTATGGATGCTGGCTGCTCAACAAATCCTGTCGTTAAAACATGACATGTTTTACCTCCGCGACTATATGTAAGCTTTGAGGAGATGCGAACGTTGTTTTAATATGAACTTCTCACAGACCGATCAAATTCTTTTCAATAAACTTATTACGATGATGAAAATCTATTAGTTGTAAATTACACCCATACACACAATTCTATTATATTTACACAAAATATATATCACACACCAATTAAATACATACTTAAACATTACCCTAATTTCACACCATTGCAACTCAGAGCAGTCACAACGGCGACGTGCCCGACTGCCCAGGCAGCCGGCTGTCTCCCGCAGCGGGGTGTCGTGCAACATCATTAATTCATCATTTAAGAATCTTCATCTATATTCATCATATAGCTCTTAGTTGGATTCGAACCCACGACCTCCGGATACAGAAACAAGCTATCTACCAACTAGGCGGCGGAAGATGTCAAATTAATTTAAACCCCCAATGTTTTGTCCTGGTAACGTAAAACGATGACGGCACTATCAGATGTGGATTACAAATCAAACCTAATGCAGATATTAATACAAACAAGAAATGAATCCATACTTAAACTCTCCTTTTGTTTTAACTATCAGGCAGTCGAAACAGTTTATTACACTTATTCGCACAACATATTTATCAACTCAAACACAATTGTATAACCCAGGCAGTCGCAACGCCGAGCTCGGCGACGTGCCCGACGCCCCGGGCAGCCGGCTGTCCCCCCGCAGCGGGGTGCCGTGCCACCAGCCAGTGGTGCGGACGGGACGGGCCCTCATCAACCCCTTCGACCCCTCGCATGTTACCGTCAAACTCACCAGTAATAGACGGCGGTGGACGCATATATTTCCTAAAGGTATGTTGGTTCGTAGTTTATGTCATAATTATATTAAATGAAATGATGCTCATGCTAGGTCGAGTTTTGTACAATTGATAAGTTAGGGTATAAGAATAGATTATTTAAGTTACTTAGTCGTCAACATTGGAGAAGCTTTCAATAGCCGTTTATGTTTGTAATTTATTCTTCGACGATATCTCTTTTTGCTCTGATTATATCTTGATATATACATTTATCTATATCTATACTTATAATAAATCTGTAGAGAGGTCAATTCTGTACATGAAACATATTTTCAAAATAACTATCAGGTGGTGATTAGGGATGCCAAAAATGCAATCAGTAAAATTTTTGTCTGTCTGTCTGTCGGTTTGTATGTTCCTTATGGAAACAAAAACTACTCGACGGATTTTAACGAAACTTGGTACAATTATTCTCCATACTCCTGGGCAGGTTTTTGTATACTTTCCAGCAGAGTAGTAAAGGGGAATTTTGGGAAAACGGGAGAAGTTACTCCATATTTTAAGCTTCCGTCGCGTGTGCAGCCTTAATGGTTAAACTTACATAGAAATCATGTATCACGGAAATATTCTTCCTAAAATTATCTAAAAAAAATCCTCAACAGTTTATGTCTATCTTTTACGGTTGACTCACAATAACACGTGTAATTCCTGATAGCTTAGCAGTTCGGAACATTCTGATTGTATTTGTTTACTCTTACGTTTGTAAACCTCTCACTCATCCCTAATTTAAATAAGGTAACATTATTACCTATTCAATAAAAAAAGAATCATAGAAATCGGTAGAGAAACACCGAAATTATACATAAAATAAGCCATCGCGCCCGTGACCAAAACCGAATCGTTACTTATTTACTTATAAAATACTAGATGGCGCCAGTAGTTGCATCCTACAACACGTAATGATTTATTTTTTAGATTGTTATAAATACTTCATAGCGTATAATTCCAAAATTTGCTATTAAACGGAAAAACTGAACCGTTCATTAAAGCGCATTAAAAATCACCAAACTACACTGTTTAGGGAGTGCTATAAATTTAAGGGCGTCCCCCGAAAAGATGAGAACCTTGAAACGGCATTTGGGCTTCCCCCTGCCGTTTCCTCACCTTTAATCAAACTCGTAAAATAAGCCATCTAGTGACTCACTAGTAACTATTATAAATAACCATAAATTAAGCGCCATCTACGGAAATAGTCTCGTACTACTTTGTAGAATCGCTACGTGCGTATTGATATTACAATTATGTCTCGCTTGGATGGATATAATAATTGAAATTAAAATAACTAAAACAAAAATTTTAATTTCACATAACTGTTTTTTATGACACCTTCGGAATATAGGAGGGGAATATGTCGAGAAGAAAACTCGTGATAGTGGGTTTCAGGTGACACCAAGTAAAAGGGGATTATGTTATTCTTAGCCGACACAACAAAGTGTTCGTGGATGGCAGTAGAAATAACGTAACGTGCTATTATCGCAACGTCCAAAAATCACACTTGAATAAAAAATGGGCATAAATTATAAAACAGGAGAAAGCATTTAGTAAATACTACCACTCGCCTCTTATGTACACCCACCGGAAGAAATGGGGTAGTGCTATTCTAAGCCGACACTACACAGCAATAATATATAATTCGTAATAATAATTCAAAAATATATACTTGGTTATAGTTTCTTGTTAGAAGGAGACTATAAATATGCGTCTTTTGTATTTGTTTATTTACTTAATTAGAGGTTTGCTTTTTAAGGGATTTTTGGGCAATGCGGTCGGAGACCCATCACCAACAACCTTTTATTCTACCATCTTTTTCTTACTCAACTTAGGTGGCTGAGGATTTTTTAATTTCTCAGCTCTGGCTACCCCTTTTAGGGATTTATAGCCGTGAGTATGTATGTTGTTCAAAAGTTTTTTGTTTAATTGGAAATTTTCGATTTTCTGCACATGTTTATTTCCTTTATTTAATTTGCCGACGTTATTATAAGGTAAACAATATTTTTAATCTTACTAAAAAGATATGTAAAAACATCACATAAATTTAAAGCAAAAAGATAATAATTGTTTCAGCTGGATTTACAGAACATTAGGATAAAACGAGCGTATTCACAAAACAGAATTATTCGCAGTATTTTTAATCATGCATTTATCATCATAACCGAAACAAAATTATTTTACGTGGAAAGAAATAAACAAAAAGCATATTCCGGACAGAAGATTTGAACTCACGTCCATATTAACAGCGCATGGCCCCTTATGCGTTAGACCATTTCATACTTACAAAACAGGGTGAAATTAACGATAATATTACGATTGTTATCAAACTTATAATATAAAGCAAAACAAGCAACTATGTTGCGCACAACTAAAATAAATTATCTAAAAAGCGCGGGAAGCGGCAAGCAGCTCTATTACAGAAAAATTCGACACAAGCTCTGCGCATGAAGGCTAACAGCCATCTGCCGCCCCATTCTCCGCACAGGGACCCGCTAAAGATTGACATTGAAATTTAGGGAAAATGCTTTATAACTCCATAATTAGGATGAAAAGACTAACAATTATTCATACAGATGATAGATTACTCAGTTGTCTACGCAAATATTACGTAATCGATAACATATATGCAGTATTCTGACAGCAATATCAGACTTTACGATAAAAAAGCCCCCCACAAATTATTATTTTTCTTAGTCGATTATTATCGAAAACGAAATATGACTCGTCATTATTGAAGAAAAGATATTGAACTTGAACATATATTTTATTTAGAGTGTGATTGTTTCATTGAGCGGATTTCATTGAGTTTGAAAACTACCAAAATCAGTGAAATTTTCGAGGGAGGCCCTTAATAAATTGAAAACATTGCGCTGAATTTCACAATGCTTGAGTAGTGACTGAAGAAAGAAACCTCAGATATTTAAAAAAACAACGCTACCCGTGCGAAGCTGGGACGATCCACTAGTTACTAATAATTCCATTTTTGATACGAATAACAAAGTTTATATGTTACTTACATATAAACTTTCTTACTGACAGAATTCAGCTCATTTAAGTAAATTTAGTGTTAATAATATAAATCAATTTTTCTTTACCCATTTTGTATTTATCTATTCTTTGATTTATTCAGGCCCCACCGGTGTACTAATTCAGCAACATCACTACCAAGCGCGACCTGCAAGTGAGATTCCTTCGAAAAGCGAAAACGATGTTCGCTGTGAGACTCCCGTTTCCAAAGAAATTGGCATCAACCATTCCATCTACCAAGTTGACGGTAAGAATTAGTTATTTGTGAACTATTTTGTATCTTACTATAGGTTTTTAATATTATATAACAAACATGTTTATAATATAACATATGAAAGTTGCCCTTTGACAAGCGTTTAAAACATTTAAATTAACAGTATTTCAATTGTTGCACCAAGCGGAAAATGAATTAACGTCTTATTATTTTAGCTTCCATACATGTCTGTTTCAGAGTGAAAAAAATTTACCCCCAGCTTGAATGTTATTGACAATTCCATTTTCAATTATTTTTAATACTTGAATTAATACCTTACTCTCATCTCTTACTCAAATCTCACCGAAATAAGAACCACGCCCAAAAACAAACCTACCTACTAATAAGTCCAAATATTCAGGAAACGTCTCCAGTCGAAAACGCGTAGTCAGTGCCTCGGGTGCCCTCGGAGTTCTCGGAGCCGCAGTTCTACCTTCGACTCCAACCAGCAATACTACGAATAACGCCTCACTCGCCTTACTGTGGGGCGCCACGGGAGAACAAGAGTGGACCCCTGCTTTGACTACAGGTGATAATCCTAAGAATGATGTGTGATGAGACTTTGTGGCTTGAGATGGTTTGCAATCGAAGTATGTTGTTAGAGGTGCTTAATTACAAATAGTAACGCCTCACTCGCCTTACTGTGGGGCGCCACCGGGGAACAAGAGTGGACCCCTGCTTTGACTACAGGTAATAATTCTAAGAATGATGTGTGATGAGACTTTGTGGCTTGAGATGGTTTGCAATTGAAGTATGTTGTAAGAGGTGCTTAATTACAAATAGTAACGCCTCACTCGCCGTACTGTGGGGCGCCACCGGGGAACAAGAGTGGACCCCTGCTTTGACTATAGGTAATAATTCTAAGAATGATGTGTGATGAAACTTTTGTGGCTTGAGATGGTTTGCAATTGCAGTATGTTGTTAGAGGTGGCTAACAACTAGAAACACCACTAATAACGCCTCACTCGCCTTACTATGGGGCGCACGGGGGAGCAAATGTAAACATCTGCTTTGACTACATATGGTATCACTTATTATGCCTGATGTTTAAAATCGTTTTGGGAGCGATGGTTTGCAATAGAAGTATGTTGGTTGAGGTGTTTAATAAGAACTAGAAACACCACTAATAACGCCTCACTCGCCGTATTATAGGGTACCATGGGGCAGCAAGAGTGGACCCATACTTTGACAACAGGTGATATTACATATTATTATGTATGCTGAGACTTTTGTGGCTTAAGATGGTTTGCTATTGAAGTATGTTGTCAGAGGTGCTTAATTACAAATAGTAACGCCTCACTCGCCTTTCCGTGGGGTGCCACGGGGGAGCAAGATTGGACCCCAGCTTTGACTACAGGTGATATTACTAAGAATTTTGAGCGATGTTTAAATGTGTTTTTTTTGGAGCGATGGTTTGCAATAGAAGTATGTTGGTTGAGGTGTTTAGTAACAACTAAAACACCATTAATAACGCCTCACTCGCCTTACTGTGGGGCGCCACGGGGGAAAGAGTGGAGCCCTGCTTTGACTACAGGTGATATAACTTATTATTATGTATTATGTTTAAATGCGTCTTGGGAGCGATGGTTTGCAATGGCAGTTTGTTTTTGAAGTGGTTTTTGATGTATAGTTTTGAGTGTTTTGAGCTGTTAGATGGGGAATATATTTCTAATAGTAGAGAAAACAATGAGTTTTTGTTTTATGAAATGATATTTGAGTTTTTTTTGCGGATGAATTTGAAGATATGCCGATAATTTGTCAAATTTGTTCAATTTAACAATACAAGTAGATTAATATGCATTTGCAATAAACTTACCGTATGCAGGTAATGGGTAAATATTTCTAGTTGCTATGTTTCTATATTTCTTCATAAAACATCGAATAACATTCACCCCATTTCTAATGTTTCATGAAAAGGATGTCCTGAAAATCTAGACAAATCTCACCGGATCACATCATTGACATATGAAGCAAGCCAAGAAATAGGTTTGATATTGTCATTCATCAACTTTTCATATTTATGCTAACGCCATCTTATACTTACTGCCTATATGTAGTGCAAAAGCTCATGTTTCTTCAAGATTAGTTTTTTTCAAAAGAAAACTTACATATTTTTATTGTAGTATCTGTTGGATTATAAGAAAAAGAATTGGCCAAGACCTCCTTTTTTAATCATACCTTTTTTATATTTTAGAACTATTGAAGACATCCAACTAAAGAACTTTGCCTATGGCATGTTTGGAAAACTCACCATACTTTCCCAGTTTGATTTAGGCAGTGATTCTTTTTAATTATCAATTATTTCAAAAAATACAATATTTAAGATAGGCATTCCATGGGCAAAGTTGTTCAGTTGGATGTGTTTAATCGATTTAAAATATAAAAAGGGTATGTTTTAAAATCGAGGTCTAGGCCAATAACGTGCAAATCAGTGTTAACTATTATGTTTAGGTATAAAATAGTAAACAGTCAAGTTAATGTGGCTTTATACATCAGCCATAATGGCATTTTATCTTTATAAAAGTAATAAAGACATGTGTTCTAAAGAATTTTTAAATTATTGATGTGCACTGAGACAGATAACACTATTTTGTGGTTATAATTCCTAAATATAAAAGAAAAGAATATTTCTCCTCTTTACTATTTAAGATTTGGGTTGATAATCTGCATATTTAAATTATCTGCATACCCTGAAACATATTACTCTGAAATTGCTCTTTACTCAAAATACTCAAGTCTTGTTGAAACATGAGTTTATAGCAGTTTCGTACTGGGATGGCTATGCTTTCAAATCATCAATGGGATAGTATGTCATTAGATAACCTGGACATTTCACGTAACACTCTACTGAATAATTACTTTATTACTCATATATTATATAAATCTTATCATCTTAAAAATATCATATTCCACCATTTTTGGTGTTTTTCGAATTCTGGAATGTAGGATTAGACAGTAAATTACTATACTTAATTCTGTCATAATATGTTATTTATGTTAAAACATATATATCTTGGCTCTAAACACAACACAAGGAATAAAACTAACAAGGAGACGACAAAACAACAAATGGGGGCATATCAAACATTCTTACGATTTCGATTGCGTGATTTACATTATCTTTTAAATAACTTCGACTAGGTTCAAGCTATCTATCTATCTATATCTATATATATTTGAGGAACTGTCAATAAATCTATTATTGCATATTACTTCATATATAAACTCAAGTTTTTAATATGCAAGTGTCAACAAAGCGATGCCCAAAATGTTTCGACATTTTGTATAGTAACATATCATAAAATTTTCTGGAGGAACATGTCATGAACGTAATTGTAAGAATATGTATTTTACAAGGTGGTTTTATTAGATCCGAGGCTGACGTTTAAAATTTTACTACGAATTTATTATAAATAATATGGGATTTGTGTTGGACGCACCAACCAGGATAAAAACGTATATATGACGCGAAACGATTTTATCCTGATGACAGATGGTCACGGCTCACCTTTAACATACTAAAAAAATATATTGGATGACCTACTATGAATATCTAGGAGAACATTTGCTAACAAAAAAGTATACATGCTTTAAAGTGACAGGAGAGACTGCTGTTAGGTAATTGCGATCACTAATCAAAATTTAGTGGTTGGTACATCTATATTATTAGACGGTCTAGTTTTTAAGCTAGCAAAACTATGACCTCCTCGCATTCAAAATAAACAAAAAATATTCAATCGTTTAAAGCTATAATCCTAAAAGATTGGAGAATCGATAAATCTTCTCGATTTTTAAGGTTTGTGTGGGAAAAGTAAACCTTTGTCTTGAACTACATATTAAATTCCATCATAGCTAAACTATAAACATTGATCTCATTTCAAAACCCAGTAAATGATATTTTTGAACAATATTTTGTACATAGATTCAGAACCATATGACGCGTAAAAAGATTGGAATATCAGGCAACAACTAACTTTATTTATTGTAAGCAGAAGTTAAATTTAAATTATACAGTAACCAAAAATAATTTGAAACAAAGCACACATTAACAGCCTAACTTAGTTACTTGTATAATTAACTAAAAAAATCAATTACTTTTATACACTCACTTACACTCACTATGTCATGTATGTTATAAATGTTGTTACAATCTAGCATAGTTGTATGTATGTATTTAATCATCAGTAGTACAGTAGACCACTAATTGTATGAGAAAAATTGTAAATGCTAAACACGCAGTGCATGTGATCTAATCCACAGCTTATAGAGTTTAAATATAACTTTTCCCATCTGAATAGTTCGAGTATTTTAATTTCTGAAGATAAACAGTGAATTTTCCGACATCACGGCCGTCATTGAAACCAAATAGCCTGTTTTATGAAGTTTATTTGATAATATATTGTTTCAACACGGTCTTTCAGTAAAGGTTGTAGTTAAGGATAAACATCGTGAGATAGTCAACATGGCGGAGTTATTCTTAGTCACGTGGTTGTCGTAAATGCACTGGTCGAAGCAAAAAGTTGGTACTATGAACACCAGGTGGCAATAAACCTCATGGGATGTTGAGAAGTATTAGTTTATACAGGGTTGTTAATTTTTACGGAGATTATTTAAAATTGGGCTCATAACGTTAATCAGCCAAATTAATTACTAATGTGCAATCAACAATTTTATAATGACTTGCCCACTCGTTTTGAAAAAGCAAATCAATAATAATGCAATCATCCGTTTATAAGACTCATACGATATGCAACATCCTTAGTCTTCAATAAGATGCCCCTATTATTTTCCATTCACTGCACATTGAATAAATAATGTGTACGACGCATCTATAATCATAGCATTTGACTTTTTTTATCCTCTAGGTGTCGATTGGAAATCGCTGACGATTCCAGCTTGTTTGCCGATCACGACTGATTATTTTCCCGATAAAAGATCGTTACAAAATGACTATCTTGTATCGGACTATAATCTTTTACCGGACGACGTGAATGCTGATTTTGCACAGAATCGGGCCATATATAAGAACCCATTGACGACTATTGAAGTGTTTAAGGAACTTGTGTCGCAAAGACTAGCACAGGTACATGTCGTTTATTATATATGAAACAGCAGTTCCCTTAACTTATATCACAGGGACCACACTATTTTCAGAAATAATAATGATTCTATATTCAGATCCTTAGTATGTTCTACATTAGTGCAAAATTGCATCAACATTTGTTCACTAGTTTATTTAGGTTTAGCAACACGAAAGCTTAGGCATATAAGTAGAGTTATGATTTTTAGTATCATATTTGATTGCTTTATAAGAGTTATTCTTAGCAACCTCTAATCTGGTATAGGTTCTATATAAATTTAATTATTTTTCCCAGGGTTTCCAACTAATAGTAGGTGTAAACGAAAACGACATGTTCGAGCTCCACTGTCCGTCGACGCCAGCGCCCCCACCGTCGAAGGTGGCGCCTCAGAGCGGAAAACTGGCGAATGCAGCGCCCTCTAAGCGGTTCCTACTGTCTATTGGACGGATATTTCATAAATTGACGCTAGTTGGATCTACCATCACTGTCACGAGATATAGACCCAGGTATAGTTACGTTTAGTTAAAAAGTAGCAGGGTTTCAACTAATAGTAAGTGTAAACAAAACCGTCGAAGGTTTCTCATCAGAGCGGGAAACTGGCGAATGCAGCACCCTCTAAGCGGTTCCTACTGTCTTTTGAGCGGATATTTCACAAGTTGACGCTAGTTGGATCTACCATCACTGTTACGAGATATAGACCCAGGTATTTGTGTGTTTAGTTTAAAGAATATATGATCCCACCAAAAACATTTTCATGTAAAATGTCGCCAAGACGAGCCCATATGACTCGCACTGTCAAAAAGTTATCAGATCTCATGTAGAGCCAAGCTTCAAACACTACACGCCCTAACTCTACAAGGCCTAACTTCACAAACTCTACACCTAAGTCAAAATATGTGGCTTGGCCATTTCGCTATATTCACATCGGCGTAAGGTGAAAAATTAATTTACTGTTCATTACTTATGTGTTATTCAATACATATACTTTTTTGTTGTTTGTGTGCTAATACTAGGTTACATACAAAATTTCAGCTTCCTAGGACATTAGGAAATACCCTAAGAATTTTGATGATCATCAGTGAGTCAGTGACGAAATCAGCGTTTTTTAGATATAAATAAAATCTGAAGTATAAAAGCTAATGTAATTAAAACTTTATATGTTCAATAAGTCCACTATTGACAATATATCCCAAAAATATTGTTGATCAAGCATAATCCAAACCCATGTTATGCGGGTTCAAGAAAACGACGAAGCGCTTCGAGAAAAGGTAGTTAGTGCCCGTGCGCTTCGCTTGGTCGTCTTGGCATTTATATGAGGATGTCTGAAAATTATTGTGATGATTGCTGTGGACAACCGTAATTGAACATCTCTTTATTTATCTATTACTCGTAAATTTGTAAGTAAGTCCTATCTAAAATACCCTTTAATAGCTCGATAGTAAAAATGCTCTTGCGAATAGGGCAATTGTTTGTTATTTCCAACAGCGAAAACAATGGTTGGTCGATAAATTCAGAATCAAATCTACCTTAAATATATTGAGAAGCCTTTTACGATACCTACAGATATAGAAAAACCTTTTTTGATATATTTCAGACACCCTTACCCTCCTTTCAACATCCACTACCGCTACCGATTCCACGCACCCAATCATGACACATATGAAGTCTCGTGGGTGTCTTTCACCACTGAGAAGTTGGAGACCTACAACTGGAATTATATGGACCACTATATTTGTACCAGAGGAGACACTGATTTTGCTCTTGTTGAGGTAAATATTCTTCTGTGATTTTCTTAAATACTTATTATCTTAGGACTTTTTGTCCCTTGTTGCGTTTACGAGTATACGTTTTCGAGGCAGAAATTAAAATGATATTTTGAAGCCGATATATTTGTAAAGTTAAAAATTATAAGTTTTTATGTATTATGTTAGGTTCTAAGCATTCAATGTATGTAATTTTATTGTTTAGAACAAAAAATCTACGGATTGTAATAGTAAAACTATAATGAATGTGTCATAAATTCCGCTACGCAATATGTTCGTGAATTTTAAATTGTATTATAACCTTTCATCATTATTAATGTTACAGCCATTGAAATACTGGCGATTCCGCACATTGCTACTTCCTCTATACAATCCAGCGACCAAACAAATTGTAGAAGGAGACACCACCCATTGCGATATCTACCCGACACCAACGAGACAAGACCTCGACCAACTAACCGACGGTTTTCTTAAAATGACTGAATTATATTTTAACAAAGTAAAAAGACCTAACAAGCCTCGGGTAAGTTTTGTTTTTTCTCAACTGAGCGGATGTGATGAAATGGTAATACTTAGATTCCCTATTCATTTTGTTGGTTAATGGTATATGTGTTGTAAAAAAAATAAGTGAATAATTATACTTTATTGACTCTTGGTGAAACATCCAGTTGAATATATGTCAACTATTATAACATCGCCAAAATTAAGTAAGATACAATTTATGGTTTTACTTAATTGTAAAATATCTTTCTATAGTGGTAGTATGTTTGAATCTCAAGTGCAAGCCCCTTTAAACTATGTAAGTCAGTTTTCATGTAATATGATATGAATTATTAATATTTTGTACCTAATGTGCCATTTCAAAATATACATCAACTTTTGAATGTAACTTGCACGATGGCCAAACATAGCCCTGAGTTATGTGTAAATAGTTCCTTCTGTTATTCTTCAAGATAGATTATATTTCTTTCTAGATGTTGTGTATAAATTTCCAATTAGATTAACTAGCATGACCATAATAAATTGCATGTAATATAAAGTAAATTATGTGTAATATTATTTAACAAATTTAAATAACCAAGCATATAACGCTTGCCTCTACTTGCAATTTAATTAGCGAATTATATGTTTCAATTGATTTAAAAACAATTGATAAAAGTAAAATAAGTGTTTATACTCAAACATAAAATTTCTGTTATCTACGTCGCATGTTTAATTTTAGTATTTAAAAATCACAGTAAGAATTTAATAAAAGTATAAAAATACACTAAGGTAAAATTTGGGGGCTTTTCAAATGAGTTTGTATAAGAAGACTGAACTTTGGTCACACCAAAGGAAAATCGGATCCATTAACCAATATAACTTCGAATCTAGGTGTAAATTAATGAAATTGAATGGTTAATGGATGCATCACTCACAAACCTTGTGTTGAAAAGCGCTCTTACAATATTCTTGAATTGTCTATAGCGTGAGATTTGTAGAGTAGTAAGTAGACTCATGTAGTAGTCCTGTAATTAGTGTAGTTTATTCCCCTACTATATTTTAAACTGAGAAACTATATTTAATGTCTTCCCTTTTTTATACCCCAAGACATTTGGCATTAAAGATATCTTATATAATTAGCACGATTGTTGAAATGAGAGTCTTGAAATTTCATGTTTGAGTAAAATTTGCATGCTCCAGCTATCTAAAATCTAATTCTATCATAAAACTAACTCATATCTATTTGGTGGATGTTGTATGATAGCATTTGTCAATATTTATCGCTCTTTGAATACGTTCAGATTATTTAGTATTAAGATGTGCCTGTTAATGATTGGCGTCTCGACTTAATGTTGGGAATTCCATCGTTTGGTGATGGCGGGCTTGGAAAAGTTGTCTTTCCTATCAAGTTTATTGAAATATATCTCATAGATCACATTATTTTGTTGGTTTGGGATTAAATAAAATGAGAAAACGATATTTTTCACATTTTTACTACAAGTTTGTCTTAATTTGATTGCTATTTCGTCAATGAAAGTTTAAACTTGAATTACATTCAGTGTTTAGAATTAACACAAACAAGACAAATATACTGATATGAGTAAATCACTCATGCTTGGTTAATCTCGTCTCCAGTGCCATTTTATATATATGCAAGCCGGTGGCGGTAATTTTCTATAACAAACAAAGAGATTCTCGTACAAAAAAATTAAATTAATATATCATACAATCACTATAATCACTTCAATCAGACATTCAAGCTCGCGTCTCACTGCAAGGCGACATTCAATCCTTAACCATAACTTTACAGTTATGAGTAAAGGAGGGTAATTTCTGTGGGTGTATAAAGGTGGGTAATTTCCGTGGGTGTCTGTAGGGAGCAGTGGTGCCCACGGAGAGTCAGCTGACCCGTCGCAGATATTCCACGTCCATCCTCAGTAGGCAGAGTGCACAGGTATCGCTCTAGCCTTACACATCATTTATACATTACATTGCATTGTCGTGAATTGGACCTCAGACGGTTTTTTATGTTTCTAAAAGTGATTAAATCAATTTATTTAATGTAATAATTTTAATAGTTTAAATATTGGACGGTTTTCCGTTGCTTAGATTCGAATGGCCATAGGGCCATATACGGGAATAATAGTATTCCTGTGCGAAGCAATATAGCAATAAGATAAATAAATCAATTATTATCTGCAATTTTATTACTTACTAGTGGATCGTCCCAGCTTCGCACGGGTAGCGTTGTTTTTTTAAATATATGAGGTTTCTTTCTTCAGTCACTGCTCAAGCATTGTGAAATTCAGCGCAATGTTTTCAATTTATTAAATTTATAGCACTCCCTAAACAGTGTAGTTTGGTGATTTTGAATGAACGGTTCAGTATTTCCATTTAATAGCAAATTTCGGAATAAAACGCTTTGAAGTATTTATAACAATCTAAAAAATAAATCATTACGTGATGTAGGATGCAACTACTGGCGCCATCTAGTATGTTATATGTAAATTAGTAAAGATTTGGTTTTGGTCACGGGCGCGATGGCTTATTTTATGTGTAATTTCCGTGTTTCTCTATCGATTTCTATGATTCTTTTTTATTGAATAGGTAATAATGTTACCTTATTTAGATTAGAGATGAGTGAGAGGTTTACAAACGTAAGAGTAAACAAATATAATCAGAATGTTCCGAACTGCTAAGCTATCAGGAATTACACGTGTTATTGTGAGTCAACCGTAAAAGATAGACATAAACTGTTAAGGATTTTTTTAGATAATTTTATGAAGAATATTTCCGTCATACATGATTTCTATGTTAGTTTAACCATTAAGGCTGCACACGCGACGGAAGCTTAAAAAATGGAGTAACTTCTCCCGTTTTCCCAAAATTTCCCAAAATTCCCCTTTACTACTCTGCTGGAAAGTATACAAAAACCTGCCCAGGAGTATGAAGAATAATTGCACCAAGTTTCGTAAAAATCCGTCGAGTAGTTTTTGTTTCCATAAGGCACATACAAACCGACAGACAGACAGACAGACAAAAATTTTACTGATTGCATTTTTGGCATCAGTATCGATCCCTAATCACCACCTGATAGTTATTTTGAAAATATATTTCATGTACAGAATTGACCTCTCTACAGATTTATGATAAGTATAGATGTCAGATACTGAGTGGCAGCTGATGAATCAGCTTAGAAGATAACATCTAATTGTTGGTATAAGGAGACGTACAATACGACTAAGGATTATGTTAAGAAAACTATGTTTTCACTATTTAATCTGAAAAAAATAATTCTATCTACTCCCAACAGTATATTTGATTTTCAAGTTCTGAATACCCATTTTTGGTATACCTTTTTGAGCATGTGTGCATACACACTTATGATTAAAATATTTAAAAATAAAATTTTACTTATCACCGGAAAACTTGTATGTATGTATAATTTTTTATGTGCGACTTATAGTTGTCAAGTTTAATTGTTTAAAATCTTATTAGTAAATTTTCTATGTATTTTTTATATATATTATGTTGTTTTCTGTTACGTCTGAGGTCTATTCACAGACAATGCCTAACACACACAATTGGCATTCAAAATTATGTTCTTTAGATGTTGTTTATTTTAGCAAGCAGCATTAATTGGTTCTAAATTTATCTTAGATATGTTTTGTCCGAGAATGTTAGATGTGATCGTTTGAGAGGAGTCCAAATTTATATTTATCAAATACCTAGTAATCCAAACTAATAATTTTAAAAAAGCTAATAAATAATATGTTTTTATATTAACAGTGCCTAATATAAAATCTGCGACATACTAATGTCGGGACGTGTAGAATTGAGATTGTAGTGGTTGTCAGAGAAGTATTTTAGTTTGCAATCGATGTATTTGCACTGCTTTTTACAAAGATATGCACAAATAGTCCTTGTTTTGCACGTGTATTGCACCCGATTAACACGTTGTAAATGTTTTGCAAGCTTATTACGTTTATAGAAACACAACACAGAAACATTTATATTTACACGTTTAGTACATTCGCAATCAGTTGTGGATATACTATCCTTTTTCAAATAGTGTGCTGGTTTCTAATTTAGTCCGGAGATTTATCATTTTAACGCTAGTTTAATCTATCTCTCACTTTTTCTTAATCATCACACAAAACGAAAAGAACAATATGTTCTTTCAGAAACCAGCCCACTATTTAATAACTGTCCTACTTTATAAGATAAAAAAATAGAACTCCATATTATGTATAGGGTGGCGCGAATAGTTCTCCATTCCGAGAACGCATCGGCAGCACTCGGCTCCCAGACCGGCCCCGACTCAGACTTGATGCGTCAGTTTATTATTAATATCACCTTTTTAATTTCATCATTCAGATATTCAAATAATATCATGGCTTTACATCATTGCAAGTCACGCTTTTCCTTGTTCTCAAAAGTTTTCTTATTTTCACGTTTCATGCTTGAACCCCTTGTTTTGTAGTCTGAGTTTTTGTTTTTAAATGCAATTTTATTGGGTTAAATATTACGGCATTTTTGATAATCGTTTTTACTTCCTCTTGTTTCTTAACAACTCATTTAGTGCTCAAAGAATGCGTTTCGTTTTGATGTAGTGGCAGACCGTTCTTCGAATTGTTATAAGTACTACTTATAAAATGAGCTAATAAAAGTCAATTTCATCACCATCGGCAAAGTTTTATAATAGTATAAACTTTCGCATGTATGGGTTATGTTTTATTCTCTTGAAATGTATTATTCTTTAGTTTAGATCATTATTTGACGTTCCTATTCATTTAGTCTGATGGTTAGCAAAATGAATACCGTAAATCAATGTACATAATAGCGCACATATACTCTGTTTACTTTACATGAAGTGCAGTAAATTAGTTTAAAATGGTTTACTGCATAACTATGTAAGAGTGACATCAAAACTGATATGAGCTGGTAATCAAGGTCAAAAACAGAGTGACTAAATGATTAAAATTCTACCTAATTAACCTTCTATTTTCACCTTATTTTCTATGAGTCTTAGCTTACACCCCTATTGGCTCTCGTGAGGAGCATCTAAAATGAACTTTATCGTGGTCATTTTGCACCGAACTCGAACCATATTTTTTGTGCAAATTTTAAAATTGAACAAAAGGCAAAAGCTTATCGCCTCCTTCCCTAAAAATAACCTGAAATAAAAAAAGCGGTAAAAGATATCACGTTAGCGTACATTTTTACCTTTATCTTATCCTTATGTTTTTTCTCACTCTTTGTACGTTCCTTTTTCCTGTTCTGTTAAACTATGCTTTGTCTTACACCTTTGGATGTTTCATTGCAGCAATTGTCACCCACTAAGTCACTTAATATACCTCTAAGTTTCACGTGCAGGTAAGTGATCATCGCATTCCTTCCTACATCGCTTGTTCATTTACATCACTCACTATATTCATAAGCTGTAGATATAAACTAACTAATTTTATATGATTTGTGGAAATTTTCTTATGAAAGATTACTTTAGTACAACTGATTAATATTTTTAGAAAGTACATACATACATATACTCACGGCTATAAATCCCTAGAAGGGGTAGCCAGAGCTAAGGAATTAGAAATTCCTCAGGCATTTTTGGAAAGTTAAGTGGAGAAAAGATGGTGAAATAAAGGTTGTTGGTGTTGGGTCTCCAACCGCATCGCCCAAAAATCCCTTAAAAGGGCCAATACCGTTAGTCACCTCTTACGTACACCCACCGGAAGAAATGGGGTAGTGCTATTCTAAGCCGACACTATACAGCATAGGAATCACTTCCTTTAGGGTTATAAACATGAATTTGTGTAAATTGAAATTTCAGGATGCCATACAAGGCAATTCATTTTATTAGGAGTATAAAATCATAATTTATATTTGTATTTAATGATGTACTTAGTAATCACGATGTTATTCCATTTTTATTAGACACCAAAAGATTGAAAAGATGTAATTATCTTTGTTGCTTATTAATGAGGTATTCTTGTTTGAAATTCAACGTTATTAAAATATGCTGTGTCTCTCATAAATAACGCAACCAAATCATTCATTACTTAAAAACTACACCATCTGGATATGAATACACGAAGCAAAATATATTTCGTTGCTTTACTTTCCTACGATTATTCACATATTTATTGTATTTCAGAAGTAACAATAAAACATTATTAGAAAGGACACAATCGCAATCGGGAGAAAGCGAGGACTTGTATGATGATGGGTATGTTATATTCAATAAAATTTGTGTCTTATAGTTAGTTAAAGTTATTTTTTCAAAGAAAGTTAAAAAGGAATGTTCGGTCGTCAAAAAAGGCTGAATTGTTTTCATAAATAACGAAAAAAATGTACAATGGGTTTCCCTGACTTTTATGTTGTTGATCATTATTACTCTGGTTTTGTTCATAACTTTTTTGAAAGATCTTAAGTATCATAAATATTCTTACTCGCAATAAAGATATACCACATTAGCAGCATAGTGTGATGTGACATGCGCAATTTCGCAGAATTTTTCAACAAAATATTACGCGATTTACGCCTTTTTACTACTTTACACCAACATTATATAAACGAATACACACACACACACACACACACACACACACACGTACAAAACGGCGATAGGCCTGCCCCCTATCACGTGAGTACACTGTCTAAGCAAAACGTGGGTACCTTCTCTGGAAACTAGGTGGCGCTTGCCATGTGAGTTCAGGAGTATTGGTACCTCTGCCAACCCCTTCGGGGATAAACGGCGTGAACGTTTATGTTATGGTTATGTTATGTTTATGTTATGTATTATATAAACGTATTATTTTATTCCATACAGAGCTACAGAACCCAAACTAAAAAGCAACACGACACTCTCAGAAATAATAGACCGTATGCGAAATCCTAACATGGGTTTCGGTTTCCTGCAACAGACAGTGAGTCTGCCATCCCAAGCTTTTGTCTCCATATACGCGATTCAGTGGCTTGTCGCTAATATGGAAGGGTGTACGCCTGAAAAAGCTACTGCTATTATGGAGGTAAATTTTGTATTAATGTCTATAAATGCGGTGGAGTGTCTTGAAAAACCATGTAAATATTTCCTACCGTGATTGCAGTTCAAACCGTCATTGTAATGAGAAGGATATGAAGTGGTTAGTAGGCGTTCAACAAACCCATTGCCACTTCTCAATTTCTCTGTATAAAATATTCCTGAATAATAACCGAGTGGAAGTCTACATTTTAATCGTATAAATGATACAACTAAAGTCCCAACCCACCATATGTTTTTATAATACCTTGCTTTTGTATTTCAGCGTATGTTACAAGAGAAGATGATTTGTCACGCATCCGGTGACACCACGAAAAGATTCGTGGTTGGCTATTATATGTATCATATTCTACCACAAAAGAAAGACAAAGGTAAGAAATTAAAAGATACATCGAGCATGTTTATGTTTTTATTTGTGTTTTTGGTGATGTCCAATTAGTGAATTAAATATTCAAACATTAACAAATTAAACTTAATTAGAAACAAAACAACGCCTTAGTTATCGCCTAAAATGACATCCATAAATACATGTTATTATATTTTCAGACATCGTCGGCTATGAGAAACCGTCAGGAGATTTACGAAGTTTTGAAAATGAGTGGATGGAAGTCCAGGTAAAATTTATTGTTTGTACATTCATACCTACATTCTCTTGTAATATTGATACATACATATACTCCTAGCTGTACAGAATAGAAGATAACGACATTGATAACTTTCAGTATCAGTAAAATTGGTGCTCGATGTTGTCTGCCTACCACAACGGCAGCACTATAGGCTATTTGACAATGTTTTGAAAACTATTTTACGGTGTTTATTTGTTTATAAGGAGCCCTAAAACAATACTTTACTGTCCTTATTTTAAGTATTTTATAAAAAAATCGAAAAATAAAATGCAATATTTAAATGTGCCGCGGAAACGCGACTTTAAGTAATATGGCGGCTATGGCACGTAGTGACGTCAATTCCGCATTAAACACCAATAAGCGAAGTGATGCACAGTCTATTTACGCGCAATCTACGTTATTATAGAAATAGCCAATCACGGTCGTTGAGTCACGTGACATTTGCATCGAAAAAACTTATTTTAGAAGACGAATTTTGATAAAATAATGCAATATTTTTATCTCGCATTATTTTCAAATCGCTTTCAGAAAGAAATATTAAGACTTATGAAATAAAAGAAATGTATGTTTTTATTACAGTCAAATAGCCTATTGTGGCACATCTATGTACATTGATGAATCATCATCATTATTTCAGGTACTAGGTCCCAGATCTCCTCTCCTCCTATGCGAGAACAAAGAGGGTGCTATTAACATCTCAGGCGCGTCAAGTCCAGTGACTGACGAAACTGGCGTGCCAGCTTTTCTATGTCAGGACATAGATCCTAACTATATGCATTTGGATAATGATAACGATAGTAAGTGTATATTTATTTGGTTCCTAATGAGATTTAATGTTTGGTGAGGTTTGTTTTATATTGAATTAATAATATTGATTGTTTACTAGGGATGGAAAATGTAAGAAGACGGGGGCGTATACCCGAGGTCGCGGGTTCGATTACCACCTGTGTCGAAATTTTTCTTTCCTTTATTTATAATTAATAGTCCCCACATGAGGTTTTCATGAACAAAAACATTCAAATTATGTAATGTAGAAGTTGAAATAAGATTGAAAAAGGGTATAATGCTGTAAATAAAGCAATGAATAGACTCGTGAAAAACACGCACTTAGACATAAGAACCTTTTTTCGGACTTTTACATTAACCAATAGGGTGTGGTCATTCTTAACCGACACCAAAGACACAGTCTAAAACATACACTCATTCTTGCCATATATTCCCAGTGCCTCTCTACAAGAACACGCACTTAGACATAGACGTGAACAACAAGAGCGACCGCATCGAGTGGGGCCACGCGCGGTACCAAGCCACCTTCCGTCCCGACCAAGCGTACGAGATGTGCATACAATGGGCCGTTGCTAGCGGAAATATTGTCGCTGAATTGGTGAGTAAGATATTTATTATGAAGTTTTTGTGATCAGGAACTGGATGGGTGCCAAGTTACAATATCTTTAAAAAATGACTTTGCGTTTAATTTAAACCTTCAAATTGTAAAGGGAAAAACTCCCTCTAAGAGGGTGTTCCGAAAGGGTTTCTGTATCCTAAAATATTCAGGCAATAAAGTACCGCATTAAAAACTGTCAAATAGGTTCACTCCTAGTACTTACTCGTAGATGAACTTAAGTTGCGAGAAATATATTTTCATGTGTGAACTTTTACTTAGGGAGACCAAGATCTGTAAAACTTTTCATTTTTAAGAGACATATTTTACATACAAATTAACCTTACAGATATTCGGCTGGGCTCGCAAAGCACAAAACTGCAAGTTACAAATGGTTCCCATTCCAGCTGATCCTTTAGCTCTTCCATTCACGACCAAATCGGACCCGCTACGGGGGCCCATATATGTGCCGCTTAATGTGGAACCGTTGCTGCGGAACAAGAGCTCTTTGTTTGAGGGTGAGCATGTGTTTTAAATTGTATTAAGTGTAAGAAGAAATAAATTATTCATTCTCTTGTTAATATCATGTTTCTTTAAAATAAGCTTTTCTTAACTATATAGATATTCAGAACTAATTTCTAGCTGATTTAGAACACGCAAATAGAAAGGCACAATATTTTAGAAAGACCGGCAATGAAGAAATCCCCTAGATTTATACAGACTCGCTTTATAAAAAAGGCGAACCCGGACTAAGTGGCTAGTTTTTTACGTAATAAACATTATGGATGGTAACAGTTATTTAAAAAAGAAAAAGAACATTGACTACTTACCACAAAAACTATCCAAAAATCTGTTAACCTACATTTCTAGTAAAACCTAAATTTCGTTAGGCTAAGTTTTTAGGATTGTAGTCTAGACGTCAAGCTACCTAAGTTGCCGTGTTCTTTTAACGAGCTCACTTTCATTTCAAGGTTTCTCCGAAGACACATGGCTAGAGCGTCTATTCCTGTTCCAAGAAGCGATAGTAGGAAGATTTGGCTTCATCAAATGTACTGTAGAAAGTACATCCCATGAAACGGGCGGGTCAGCCGGGGTCGGTGACCATCTGTATGTTCATGTGACAGGAAATATGTTCATATTGATACCGACTTCCGTGAAATCTGCGCAGAAAACTCTGAGGTCTCGACCGGCTAATAAACCGTTGAATGCGAGTCGGTAAGTTTGAATATAGTACTTAATAGTATTGTTATAGTTTTTGTAATTTTACCGAGAACGGTGTGGCAGCAGCAATATGTTTTTTTTTTTAATAAAATTATACCAGTTATTTTATTGTAAAAAAATATTACTTTGCTGTTTGAAAAAATAATTCTCCAAATCCGTCTCCCCACATAACGTCCCGTTTTATTACGGTAACAAGTAAAAGTAACGTTCTTTACTTTTTAAATTATTTATTTAGATTTAAATCATACATTTACGAAATAAAGAAACAATTTTAAAATAATTCATATATATATTTCATAGATACCCAGTTCATTCAGAGGTGGCGCCAAGTCCGCATGAAGCTTACATCACGCGACACGTCAGTGGAAAGAATAAAGATGATTACGACAATAACCGATGGGTAATACAGTTTTATTTTTAATCTCAACTTTTCTGATGTATTAATGTAGATTAAACCTGAGAGGTGCGAAAACAGCGAAGATTTACGGGGCAATTTACTTTACAATTACAATGCAACAACTTATATAACGTTTGATTTCGCTATGTAATATTTATCCCCTCAATAGGCATGATGACAAATTTTGAGAAACTATTCTATAATATTTGGAAATATATATTAATTATAATAAACATAATATTTCTGCGGAAAATTTAGGTTTAGTACTTAAAAAACATTTTTTGATTCATAAATTTAAAATTTGCAAAAGTGTCATGGCGTCGCTTGCTTACGTCACTAAAGAGTACAAGGAACAGTGTGACCATTTGTGGCAGATTTCTGCCATTTTGGCAGATTTGGACCCAAAATTTAAGCCCATAATAAAATGACAATATCTATGTATCAACAGATCAAGCGGAAAATCCCCGTGTAATCTGGGCTGGGTATCAACAAAGACGTAGGAACAAAGGTTGCCAGATTTGGAATAAATTTTCTAGTAAATATTTTCTAATTACCTTACTTAAATTATTTATTATTCATTTTCATGCAATTTTATTTAAAATTAGCATGATTCTGAATCTGCCACATTTTGAAATCGTCAGCATAATATGCCACAGCTTAAATTTTGGGTCCAAATCTGCCAAAACGGCAGAAATCTGCCACAAAGGCAGAAATCTGTCACAAATGGTCACACTGACTCTAACGTGACGTCATGCGCTCTGGCGTTCAACATTTCATGGCGGATTGCCGTATTTAGCGATTTTATTTTATCGATTATAATATTCATCTTGCTTTTAATTATGAAAAGAATCAGAGTTTTAGAATTAGGAATTTTGTAATAATATACACACAAATTATTTCAATGAAATTTACTTGTTGTCATCATGCCTATTATTATCTCAAAAATTGACGTGGGAGTGTTGGTCAGATATACAAAACATTCCAATACATACGAAAATTAACAACCATTTTTGTACAAAGCACTAAAACTAGTACAATTTCATACAGTTTGCCAAAGGTCATTCAACCTTTTTACACTTCGTTTGGTAGAGTTGGTACTCAATTGTCAATCCAAGATAAAATAAATAATTATTGAATATATTTCAGATGGGCTTCCTATGGTCGTGGAACCACATGATATCTAAGAAATGGAAAGGTTCCCAAATCCCCGCGACCGGAGACGAAGGATTCCAAACCAGAATGCTTCGGGACTTCAAACATTTCTGTGCTAACCACGAACAACGATTGAGCCAGTTCTGGGACCACTGTTGGGAACTCAAGGAGAAAGCTCATGGGATCATGTCATGATTATTATATTAAACTTGCCTGACTGATTTTTTTACTTTAAGTTTTTAAGTTACATAACATATTAGTTTAGCGAATGTTACAAAACTTCTCTTTTTCTTCTATTGTTCAAGATGTATAGCAGCGCATGGGGATTCATATATTTATTAAGAATTCAGAATTTTAAGTCGACTTAAGGCTCATTGCTGATTTATGGAAATTGCCCACGTAGTTAAAAATATAAGTATCAGAATTTTTTGTTTGCAAACAATAACATTTTGATATGAGTTTGGTATAATCAGTCAATGAGTCTTATGGATCTAAATTATGCCTTTTACCAATTCGGTCTGGACACACTCATTTGTTTTTAGTTTGTTTCGTTTAATTTCATATGGTAGCAAAGTTTTACTTACTTATACTCACACCCTTTATTCCCATTGGAATGGGCAGAAGTCTCTCTTGCTTCCCTTACATTCATTATTCTTCTCATACATCTTCTTTTATTCTTCTCACTTTGGACCCCGCCTTTTCTATTCTCTAGCGTTAGAAACTTCTATGACAAACATTATGAACCTTAATCTTTTTCTTTTTATTTTCGTTCAAATATCTTAGCATTTAATAAAATAAATTTTACTAGTCCTTTTAAAGTTTGTTATTTTACTAGTATCAACGATCGGAGATTTTGGGTAATGTTACTATACATAAAATGCTTGTATATTTGTAAAACGATTATGTATAAAAGAATTTATGCAGTTATGTCACCACTGTAAATAAAATATTGGTGAATTAAGACGAACTGAAATCTGTTAAAACCAAAGTGTCTTAACTTCAATAAAACTGTTTAAATAATCCTTTGTTTGTTATTACCTTTCCTTTTTATTACCTGATACCACTGCACGTATAAGTTGGCTCCCCAAAACGAACTTGGAGAACACTTCCTATAAACACTTGCTCGCCTTCTCTGAATCTATGAAAGAGCAATACACGTTTTGGTTCTTGGCTTAGAATTTTTCGGTGATGCTCCTTAAAGAGAAGATTTGATCCGGACATCTCATTACCTTTCCAAATCCCGCTTGCACATCCCAAATTTCCTCATCAGTTTTTTTCATCACTCATTTAATCAATACTTGCTTTGCTTACAATTTACCGACAATGCTGAGTAGACTGATTCCGCGGTAGCTTTTAGCCTTCTGGTGTGACCCTTTTCGCTATATTACTTACTTTTCCAGTCGACCAGTAATTCTGGAAAAGGAAGTACAACCAAAAAGCCACCAACCACATTACTGCCAAATGGCGAAGAAATAGGTGCATTCTCTTCATCCTCTTTTTCAAAGAGTCCCTCGATATAATTCTGATAGCGAATTGTAACAATTTGCGAAGGACCGTGCACGCCGTATAGCACGCGGCGGGTGACTCGATTTGATACATACGGAAGTCAATGAGCAATCTATACTAAATATTACCACCAGGTACCACTCTGAAACCACTGGACCGATTTGGATATATTAGTACCAATAGAATCGTCTGAGTTAAACTGATTAACATACAGGGAGGAACAGGAGAATAGCTACGTCCAGACTGTGCCTTTTTTTGTTCAATAAGGGCATGCGTCATAGCGCAGTCAACAGCGCACGTGAGGCATGCCCTTAATGCATGCGCGATGACAGTTGAGAGTGAAGCGCGCGCTGTGTTGCAAGTTATCCGGTGTCGGGTGGATTTCTGTGCGTCCGTCATAGCGTTCAACAACAAGGTGGTGGACGAAGAAAAAGATTTAACATTAAGTTTTATTGAAGATTACAGAAGCTTTCCACAACTCTGGGATCCTAACAATAAACTTTACACGAATAAAGTAAAGAGGAACGATGGTTTTTTTTCTGGAATTTCTTATGACCAAGTAAGCTGCATATATTCCCCCAAGTAAAATATTGTCGTCGCACGTGTTTCCAACAGAAACTCAAACTACGAATAAAGTATGGTGTTGGTTTCAATTAACGCATTCACTTATTGTAAGCGTCAATTGAAAGTTGAATAGAAAGATGAAGACGAAAGTTGAAGATGAAAAGGCACAGTGTGGACGTAGCTAATGAGAGAAAAAGTCAAACAAGTCCGGAAAAAGTCAAATTAAAGATCATTACCTCTGGTATTCAAATACTTATTGCACCAGATGGTTTTTTTTGGGAATAAAGCGTCACATAGTTGTACCTACTCGAACCAACTTACATTAACATAAAAAAATCTTGCAATTTAGGCGCTTTGCAGATGATAGCACAAAGTGAATCTTAAAAATACCGCGCCGCAGACATCGAACGGCAGATGCGGTTTTTAATTCGGTATGCAAAGTTTTACAAAAGTGGTGCTGATTACGAAACCATTTCGAGATATTATGTTTTTAAAACATATTTTCTTGAAATTAAATCAAACAAAGCTAAGATGACCGTTATTTTAGCAAAAAACTGTAGCAGTATTTGACCTTCAGCGTTATGTCAAAGACATTCGTCCTTGCAGTTTATTGATAAAACTAGTGGATCGTCCCAGCTTCGCACGGGTAGCGTTGTTTTTTTAAATATCTGAGGTTTCTTTCTTCAGTCACTGCTCAAGCATTGTGAAATTCAGCGCAATGTTTTCAATTTATTAAATTTATAGCACTCCCTAAACAGTGTAGTTTGGTGATTTTGAATGCGCTTTAATGAACGGTTCAGTATTTCCGCAAATTTTAGCAAATTTTGGAATAAAACGCTATGAAGTATTTATAACAATCTAAAAATAAATCATTACGTGATGTAGGATGCAACTACTGGCGCCATCTAGTATGTTATATGTAAATTAATTTGGTTTTGGTCACGGGCGCGATGGCTTATTTTATGTATAATTTCGGTGTTTGTCTACCGATTTCTATGATTCTTTTTTTATTGAATAGGTAATAATGTTACTTTTTTTAAATTAGGAATGAGTAAGAGGTTTACAAACGTCAGAGTAAACAAATATAATCAGAATGTTCCGAACTGCTAAGCTATCAGGAATTACACGTGTTATTGTGAGTCAAGCGTAAAAGATAGATATAAACTGTTGAGGATTTTTTTTAGATAATTTTATGAAGAATATTTCCGTCATACACGATTTCTATGTAAGTTTAACCATTAAGGCTGCACACGCGACGGAAGCTTAAAAAATGGAGTAACTTCTCCCGTTTTCCCAAAATTTCCCAAAATTCCCCTTTACTACTCTGCTGGAAAGTATACAAAAACCTGCGCAGGTGTATGAAGAATAATTGTACCAAGTTTCGTTAAAATCCGTCGAGTAGTTTCTGTTTCCATAAGGAACATACAAACCGACAGACAGACAGACAGACAGACAGACAGACAGACAAAAATTTTACTGTTTGTATTTTTGGCATCAGTATCGATCCCTAATCACCACCTGAAGGTTATTTTGAAAATATATTTCATGTACAGAATTGACCTCTCTACAGATTTATTATAAGTATAGATATCGAAAATCATATGTTTGTTTAGTATAATATCGTAATAATTGGCTATAATTTTGTATAGAGTTGGATCAAAATGTTTTAGAACACTGTTTTGATGTTAATTTTCCAATTAATTTTAAATAATTCAAATAAATTTACATATGCAATTTACAACTTACTTACTAATATTTACAAGTCACAATACGCGCCCCGTGTCATATCTGGTGTAAAAGTGCCTAGCACGCTTGCAGCATTGCCACGTTGTATGGCCAACGATATTCTTTGAACCAGATAAGACACTGAGCGTGGATCTGATCCAACGTCCCTCAAGCGCCGTCCAATGCTCCGGACAAGCTCCCACGCCTCATCGCACCACGCGCCGCTCACCTCGACCGCAAACGGCACGAACAAGTACGTGTCCTTCAGAGCCAGGTACTTCGCGTGCTTCTGAGCAGCTGCCCACTCCGCCGCGGCACGTGGGGCTCTCGTGGCTCTGGATAGGTGGGATGCTGCGTATGTACTGACGCAGGTGGCGTCCCACACGAGGCATCGTCCCTTCTCCCACGGAATGAGAGTGAGTCCATCCGGACGTTTACCATCTGTCCTCAGCAATCCGGGAGGCTCCAGCACACACGGCACCCCGGCGGAAACAAGTGCACGGCGGAGCACATCATTCAGCATGTGATGACGTGGAAACCGACCAGCTGACTTAGCGCAGCTTAACCCGTGGTGCCCACGAACATCAACTGCTGCCCCGCACCTGCATCGGTGTGCATCGCACACGTTGCCTCCGAGCCGCAATGCCACTGCCACCCTTAAAGACTCATCGTCCAGGGCGGTGCCCAATCCGGGTGAAGGTAGAGCTTTCAACCAAGCACCAGATTCAGCTAGGCCTGCAGCTTTTATGCGAGCAACATCTGGCCCAGTAGCTATCTGTAGCATGTCCGATACCCTCTTTTCGCAACACGGATCGTCCCACTGCCTTTGTATGTGGGGTTTTTCAGGGTGATCTACTGCGGGACATACTGACGACCAAGCTTCCTTGGCCTCTCCAACAAATGGGATGTTGAGCTCGTCGCCCTGTAAACAAAGAATGTTAGCGACTAGTTCAACCACCCCATGCGAGGAAGCCAAAAAAGCTGGTAAGTTTGTGTCGTGTACCCGCCTTACACCCAACCCCCCCGTGACGAATTGGCAGCGATGCTTGCAGCCATTGTGTCTCATCCATGCTCACGTTGAGGATCCGCTCCAATGCCACCCTAATGTATTCATCTACTTCAGCAACAGAGTCAGGATAAAGCCACGTTGGAGAGGTCCTCAACATGAACATTAACTTTGGAATACTTAGGCAACTTCGAAAGAGGGTAAACGCGACATGACTGGACAAATGATCCAAGTGCTGGCCAGCCTTTTTGAGGATTTTTACCTTATTTTGAATCGCGACCGGAACTGCGTCCCCGAAAATAGGGGCTCCAAGTAGTTCGAACGACCCTCGATCGATGATTTTAATGTCTGGGAAGACCCGACGAAAGTCCTGTACACATTCTGATGCGGTGTCATTACAGGGAAAAAGTTCGCACTTACTACCATTTACCACCAGGCCCAAATCCTCCAGCCTGGGAATCAATAACTCCAAATCCCTAAGAACTACGTCAGGCGCACCTCCCAGAGTACCGTCATCAAGATACCATACGTTGAGCGGCGCGCCCAATGAATTTATAATGTCATTGATTGCCAGGCTGAAGAGAAGAGGGCCAAGTGGATCCCCCTGTTGAGCGCCCACCCGCGATGCGATTCTATTGCCATCAAAAAATAGGTGACTGGGAGCGACGTAACACTGCTCGAGAAACGGGCTAAGAGTAGGCACTCTAACCCTAGCCTCGGCCAGCATCACGTCCCTCTCAATACTATTGAATGCATTTTTAATGTCAATTTTAAGAATTACATCACCGGTGCGCGCAGGTGACATCGCGAATAGTCTGGTAGCGTGAATGGCCGCCTCGCAGCCAAGAGGGGTTCCAAAGCCCAACTGATGCGGACGTAAAATGGGTGCCATCTGATCACGAACCGACTGGCAACCCAATTTGGCTACAAGACGGCGAATAACACTACCTACTGCGATTGGTCTTATGCCACCATCCTTTTTCAAAAGGGCGCAGAGCGAACCACCGTAGAGGTAGGGGCACACCGCGGCATTTAATTCGCCTCTCAGGAGAAAATTGCTAAGCTTTGTGAGAGCTTCCAGCAGCCGCGGCCCATTGTCACCAGCTGTTCTAGCAATAAGCTCCTTGAGATGCAGTGGTCGCAAGCCATCCAGCCCGGCGGCTGAGCTGGAATGGAAAGACCCAACAGCAGCAGCTACCTCAGAGCTGGTAACTAATAATGGCTGCGCAAAGTCTGAGGGGAAGGGCGAGCTAGGTACAGAGCGTAGTGGGGCTGGATGCCTCTCACGCAGTCTTTCGAGAGTGTGATTATCAGAGGGTGCCAGGGTACAATCGGAGGAGAGGAGTCTTACCGCTCCTCTTAGATCCCCGTCGTACACTTTTCCTTCAATCAGCTTATGGACTGAAGTGGGATTCCGTGAGCCCCTGTCTGGTATGTCATCAACACTATCCCTACAGCCTATGTTCCGCTTAACTCTGCTAGTGAGAGATGCAGTTCCGTCTCTGTCCTTAGGTACCCGGAGCGAGGTGAAACTAAAGGAAAGGAAATCCCACCATTTCTCAATTGAATTGCTTACCAAGCACCTATTGATGAGGCTAGCAAGTTTCCCTGCGGCTAGATTGCGAGCGCCCTTAGGAATGTGTTTAAGAACACGTACGTGAGCTCTGCGGTCTCCAAGAGTCTCCAACTGCTCTAGAGCCGCCGGTGGTGGAGCGGTAGTGGCCGTGGTGAGGTCTGCAGGTGCCAGCGTCTGCCCTGAAGCTGCGATTGGTGGTGATGACTGTGGCGAGGCAGTGGGAGCTAACGGAATTGGAGCTTTTGGTTTGTGCATGCGCCCGTAATGTATGGCGAGGCCGTGTTTATTAAAGCGTTTTAGGCAACTTGAAGGACAGTGGGAGCAGGCAAGGGCAGCCACATCTGTTTCGGCCATTGTAAATAGAAAATGCTGGAAAATGATATTGGAAAGCTATGCAGGCTTAGAATAGCATTTCCCCATTTCTTCCCGTTGGTTTTTGCAAGAGGCGACTCTGGCTACTCCTTTTTGGGATGTATAGCCGTGAGTTTATGTATGTTTATATGTATTTACTTACATATATTTTGTTTGATGAGAATGAATATGATATTGTATAAACACAACTACGCAATATTTGTAAGAGGCGACTCTGGCTACCCCTTTTAAGGATGTACAGCCTTGAGTTTATGTATGTTTATACATTATGTTTGATGAGAATGCATATCAACGCAGTTACGGAATTAATATTCCTAACTGCAGAGTAATCTCCTAATGCTACCATCGTTAAAGGAATATCCTTTTGGCTCGTTGGCAGGCACATGTCACTAGTGTTGTTTATTACTTGGCTTGGCGTGGGCATCAGAATTACTTTAACCACCCCGTACTAGGTATGGATAATGTTAATAGGGTAATACTTAGAAAATGAATAAAATTTTGATTTCACCATATTGTAGTTTGGTCATATAGTCCAGTAACATAATCAGGTGACCTGGACTAATACAGAAATACGGAAGTAAATAATACAGAAAAAGTTTTTTTAGTGTGTCTTCTTATCAAAGCAATATCAACGCAATATCTTGGTGTTAGCCATTGATTTCTGATCTATAATTTAGCTGTATGAAAAATAACAAAAAAGACGCAGATTGTCTCGTGTCTGTTGGCTCTGGGTTTTTTTAATGGGGCGTGCGTGACGGATCTCCTTGGCGCGAAAATGATGTATGATTGAAATATTTCCTTAGAAAACTTGTTCAAAAAAGTGAATATCTATCTACTAGCTTATGAGTTATGAGTCTCAAAAATGGTATCTGAACTGAATCATAATAAAGTTAGGCCACTTAAATGACTGCTTAAAATGAGGTGGAAACACAGTAAATAGCTTTGTATTTTTTTTATCCAAGATACTTTTTGCGTTTTATAGCATGTCATTTGATTAGGATAACTTAGATATTGTAGTGTTAAGTTATTAAACCAGCGTCACAGGCGGCGGCACGTCGGTAGTAAAGAATCAAGGCATTGATTTTCCAATCAAACCCAGCATGCATTCTTCCACTAAAGGGCACATGCCTCCCTTCTCCAAGAAGTGGTGGTTTTCGAAACCTCGAAGACGTTTTAGTGATTTATATGAGGATACGGATAGCTGTAGCCTAGCTCGAATTAGGATATAATTGTGGTTGGTGATGGGTCTTCAGCCACATTGGCCAAAAATCAATTACAAAGCTCCCAAAACCATAAGTTAGTTATTTATTGTGAAATTATATGTGAGCCCAATCCCTTTTATGAACGACAATATTTAAGATAAAATTCAGCCGTTCAAAGCCTTTCCTATATTCCTAGGACAATGTAATAAAAACTCATTTTTGGTAGAGAACATTTATTCACTTACGAAAATACAAAAATAAAGATACACTGGCATTTAAGAAACGCAGTTCTTCTAGAAAATGAATTGTTGTCAGCACAAAATTTCATGTAATCACTACACCAGTTGGCATACAAGGCACATCAACACTCATAAGGGGCGATCCATTAATTACGTCACACCAATTTCATGATTTTTTGACCCCTCCCTCCCCCCTTGTCACACTTCGTCACAATTAACTACACCCTCCCCCCTTAGTGTGACGTCACATTTAGGTTTTTAGTTCAGGAGAAACTGAAATTACAACATCACTCTGAAACTAACTTTTAATGCTTAAACGCTTACGGCGTTGTAAATTGAGACTTATTGCCTTTGAAATACATTCGCTATTTCGAAAACAATTATTCATTAAACTCTGCCAGAAAAATAGTATCAAATTTATAGGCAACGAATACGTCCAAACAAATTCGAGTATGTTGAAGATTAGTTTAGTATAATAATATAATAATTATACAAAGTTAGTTAACAACTGAAATATTTTTTTTAAACTTAAGTAGATTGAAACATTGTAGTGAGGGTTGTGAGGTCACAAACATGGAACTCCTCCCTCCCCCCTGTCACGATATGTCACATTTTGTGGACCCCCTCCCCCGCCCTTGAGGTGTGATGTAATTAATGGATCGTCCCTAAACACTGCATCATTTTCCCGCATCTCAGTGTACAACCTACTCTAAATAGGAATGAGAGTAATTCCAACTTTTAACTCTATTTTTAATTACATATAAAATCAGTCGATCCTTTGTGTATCACAAACATGTCCTTTGACATTTCTGACATAAGTTTTACATAACTAATTATGTAGTATCATAAAAAACTGGAACTTCAGTACATTTGAGCACATCTTTAAACTATTAAATTACTATTATTGGTCTTATATATATATGAGAAGTAGTATAAATTCAATTCATAACTGGCACAGCACACAATTTTCTTAATAAATGCTACTCTAGGTAAGTTAAAAGAAACATGTTGCTTTTAGCATTCTAGATCTAAATTACCTTTTTGATCATTGTTAAAATAAAATAATTCAAACTACATATCGCACCTCCGCTCAAATAGTGACACAACTCAAAAACCAAATTTTTGAAAAAAACGTATTTAAAACTTACATTTCTCTTTATTTTTACATTTTTGCTCTTGTTTCGACAACTGTACATAATTACAAATTAACAAGCTATACATATGCCAGTTCAAGAGTTAACTTTTTGATGTTTATCAATGGTTAATTAATGTAATGGTAAAACAAGAGGGATTCAATTAATTTTTGAGTTGTGACACTATTTGAGCGGATGTGCGATATGCTGCAACAGCAGTTACATGTTATAAGAAAAACTTAAAATGATATGTACTTAAGTCACTCACTTATATCCATGAACATTTCAAGGCATAGCAACTTCAGTTTAAATTGATAAATTGTCCAAAAAGACACAAAATTTGTAAAACTTGAGATTCAAGATGTCATGAGAAATATATGAACTGAAATACTAGAATTAACTTAAATATAATGTCTATTTTATATTTCATGTAAGATAAGTTTTATGTATACATTGAGAATATACTTTGTTTACATACAAAATGCATATTTTGGAAAAGAAAAAATATATGTGAATTAATCAGCAAAAGAAAACACTTATATATACTCCTTCAGTGCCCAAGGTCAACAATACAGCTCAGATGCCCATCACAACATTTTTGCATGACAAATAATGGTGCATGCACAAATGCTTCACCCTTTTTTAAGTTAAAATATCATTCTAACAATGCATGAAAATTTAATTTATAGTAACAGTATTCGAAAGATAAAATTTACTTTTCTAATAAGCCCTAATATATCAAAAGCAGTTAAGACTTTTAAAAGGCATAAGTATGTTTTTTATTATAGTTGAGATCAGAAAAATTTACATTAATTTGTGCAATTTTCATAGATAGAATTGACCTACAAGAATATAACATTATTTATTATGGCAGTAAACAAGCATTAGAACATGTTTAAAACAATTACATATGGACTAACTCTAATCTAAGAAAAGGAATGGTAAATGTCTTATTGGCTAGTTTGTTCACAGGTGGTATAGATGTGTGTTTATTTTTAAACACTAATTATTTTTTGTTACCAAACACCAATAAACGGGTTAGCATACTAGTGATGCAAGGAACTTGTTTCTGTTGATGCATTGTTGGCATGTCAGGTGTGTTAGATTCATAGTCTAACGCCACTCTTTGACAAACAAATGTCAATAATGTGAGTATATCTCTTTCAGCTCCAGAGTAACGTAATTCTTCACACAGAGCTTGCATAAACCAAGACCCTCTAGTTGTGTTCCTCCATGAGTAGTAGCCAGGAACAGTAGAGAACACAATCAAGAAATCAGCATGAATTGGAATCCTGTAAGATGTGCTGGATGACCCATCTGTTTCAGTACGATTTCTTAAAGTTATACCACCATCCAATTTATCACCTTGGCAGGCTTGAATGAAAAAAAGTTTTGGTTTACCAGCTAGGGTAGGGCACTTATCTGCTGTGAAGTAGTACCACAAGTTGTCAGGTTTGTAATGAGTATCCTTTGCATACAGCATCCCCATTTCACCATGACTCAGCACAGCAATTAGCAAGCAGTCATTGTCTGTGTGGTCCATATCAGCAGTTTGTTGAACATACTTATTGACATCTTCAGCTTTAAGGTTGTTCAGTACTGTCACACGGAATCCAAGGGCTTTAAGTACTCGAGCCAGATTATCACAATCAACATTAGTGCCTGTACGCGATTTAAGACTGTGAATATCGAAGTGTTCATGATTGAAAATAATTGCCAAACCTCGATTTTTGTGAGTCATATTATAATATGGCGCATTTTTGTCAACTGGCATCAAAGCATTCCGTTTTTGAGCATAAGATTCATGACTGCCCCATGCGTCGCCTTCATCTCCGCCACCACCGTTTGTCCTTTGTCCGTCTGCACCATCGTTGTTGTGATTGATTTGTGGGCTTTCCTCCGCCATATTTGTAATTCTCGGTATTTCACAAGTATGAAAATACAATGAGTTGAACTCAAGACACAATATTATATGAACCAACAATACAAAATATAAAGATTTTATTGTTGAAACGCAATACACACAAATCGTATCGGTTCACAGTGCTTCGGTTGTTGTTCTCACAGACTATACAGAGTCGAAGCGACTATGACTTATGATTTCATTTCATTCATTTTCTTCAATACAAAAAAAAACACAGACAAAAATAAAACTTTTAAATAAGCTCAGCTCCTAGAGTCTGTGCCTTAGTCATTGAATGGCCAGGTACCTGCCTGCATAATATCATAGGTAGGTACAGCAATACAAAATCTGACCCGGCGGCAACGGCTAAAACAGGAATCTGATCTGTGGTGCGTCCTTTTCTGGTAAAACTTGCATTTGGCGTCCTATATTGTCCTGAACAAGGATAGCTAACTAGATCGCTGTGTCTCGTTTTAAGTAGGGTGACCATATGTTAGTGTTTTGACGTGAGGTCGTCTCAAAAGGTTACAAAAACACTTACATTTACATGCATACATATTATTGCTGTGTAGTGTCGGCTTAGAATAGCACTACCCCATTTCTTCCCGTGGGTGTTCGTAAAAGGCGGCTAAGGGTATTGGGACTTTTTAAGTGATTTTTGGGCGATACGGTTGGAAAATTATCACCAAAAACATTTGCTTTACAATCCTTTCCCCACTCAGCTTCCAAAAGTGGCTGACGAATCCGAAGCTCTGGCTACCCTTTCTAGGGATTAATAGCCGTGAGTATTATATATACGTATGTACATATTCTTAATTAATATATATATATATATATATATATATATATACAGCGTGTTAGTTTGACGGCGATTGTTACTTCAATATTAATTCGTATATTAAAGTTTAATGCTTAATATCCACCATATGAAATAAACAAAAAGGTTAAAACCGCTTTAGCAGAAAAACTTACTTTCTCCATCAGATGGAAAACTGTGGTTATCTACACTAGCCTAGCGCACACACTCCTACCCGTATAATGTCTCACCCACACACAGAGAACAGCGGGCGCGTCATGTGACCATCTAGTCTTGCGCGCGCACACTTGCTCGTGACCGTATAAACCGCACTATGACAGCAATGCAATTTTTTTTTTAATTTCGCGGCTATGCTTGATTTTTCTTTGAACTTATCGCCGCGCCTGGTGAGGCTGTGGTCTTAGTCGCCTCGTATTTCAATCCAGTATTAAATATGGGGTAGTGTAATTCAAACATTTTCAAGTAAAAAGATTGATGGATGTAAACAAAGCTAGAGAGGTTTGCCAGGATCGTACGAAGTGGCGATCGATAAAAAGTCAAAAAAAAAAAAGTCAAAAAGTTTATTTTTCAAAATTAAGTTAAAAATTAACATTTTTTGAACGTCAAATTTTTTTAAATTTATCATTAGTCCGTTGCTTCGGAAGGTGTTCGTAAAGAGAAGAAGCAACAAAGAAACTCTTTACATTCACATTTTTTCATTTTTTCAAAACATGGTTTGTACAATTTCAGTTTATTAACATGTTTTTACTTTATAAAAGATTTTCTATGCGACAAAACCAAACGCTAGTTTGACATATTTAAAATAAATTGTCCATCACAAAAACCAATCACATAACGTGAGAAGAAAAATCCTCACCAGACAATTATTCCTAGGAATAACGAGGGAAGATTTATAGCTTTACGGACACGGTCATGTGCGCGTTGGGTCCTTATCGTTTAAAAAATCTTGAACACTGTAGTAAGACTTCTTTAAAAGCATGGCTTTTATTGCCTTTTTAAAAGATGCCACAGGCAATTCCAATATGTCAGAAGGAAGTTTGTTGAACATTTTCAGGGATAGTCCCATAAAGGAGTTACTTACTTTATTAAGTCTCCACTTCGGTACGTGAAGTTTGTCCTTATTTCGAGTGTTAACAGTATGCCTATCACTAACTTTACTAAATTGGCCTATATTCTTTTTGGCATACATTAAATTCTCAAATATGTATTGGCAAGGGACAGTTAAAATGCCAATTTCTTTAAATTTTTCGCGCAACGAATACCTCGACCTCAACATGTAAATAGATCGGATAGCTCGCTTTTGTAAGACGAAAACTTTATGAACATCAGCCGCTTTACCCCATAATAAAATACCGTACGACATAATACTATGAAAATAACTGAAATACACAATGCGAGCTGTTTCTACGTCTGCTATTTCTCTAATCTTACGCACGGCATACGCTGCTGAGCTCAGCCTTTTAGAAAGTGTTAGTATATGGGGTCCCCATTGCAACTTAGAATCGATTATTATCCCTAGGAATTTTGTTTCTTTCACTAATTCTACTTGTTCACTATCAATAACAATATTGTTATCAACTTGCCTAACATTCGGTAAAGTAAATTTTATACATTTAGTTTTTTTGGCATTTAGAACCAGGTTATTTACAGTAAACCAATGCAATACCAGTGAGATAGCTTTATTTACGTCGTCAAGAGATGTAGAGGATCTCGCTACATTAAATATTAAAGATGTGTCATCTGCAAACATAACTATCTCAGAATACTTTTGTACCATAAATGGTAAATCATTAATGTAAATCAGAAACAGTAATGGGCCAAGTATAGAACCTTGAGGAACGCCCATCTCTATTTCCGATCCTTCCGACGTGGTTCCACTAGTCTAGGATAGTCTCTGCCTACCCCAATGGGAACTAATGGCGTGAGAATATGTATGTAAAAAATCTATCTCTATTAATTAACACCGACGATTATAACAAAACTGTCGTCCTAAATAATCAGCTACCGCTATTTTTGTTTTACTTTACATCTCTGCCTCCCCAATGGGAAGTAACGGCGTGAGTATGTATGTAATGTATGTACTTCATGAGCGTAAGATAATAAAGTTAAAAACAAATAGAGACCCTCGAAACGATGCATTTACTTGGCATAAAATAAAGTGCGCAAGAGATACCTATTCATTCATTAACCGACATCGAAATTGGAGGAGTTCTTGGTGTTTACTAAACTCTCTCGGGGCTAAAGGGCTCTAAACGGGTGTATCTGTACTTTATCACAGTTAACTAAAGAATACGAATAAAAATAACTCACCCCGTTTTGATTGGCAGTGGCAGATCCGGGCTATCACCTTTATTTGCGCAAAACGCAGAACATTTTGAGAATTAATATTATAAAACACCAACACTGAACTTTGCTGGTTCGTGTACGCCATATTTACTCAACACAATCACAACACAAGATACTAAAACTGAACTCACACTCCGAAAATTAATGCGAAAAATCAAAGTGACATCCAATCATAAGCGAAAGCGACACAAACACAATGAGCTACAAACAACTAACTTAGTACTAATACTGTTCCTTTGATGTAATGCCGACAAGCCCGCCCGACTTGTTGATACATGCAGATTTTGAATTTCGCGGCGATCGATGTTTACGAATTATGAATTTTTCTCTGAACATACTGCCGCATTCCAACGCAGTATTAACTATGGGGTAGTGTTATTCAAATTTATCACGTCAAATAATAACATGTAAAAAATAAGAAGATATATTAGAAGCTAAGTTCGATTGATTACTTTACTGGCCTTGATTTGATTTGGCCGCCGGTTAAGGGTCACGGCGGGTCGCTGCTGTCAGCTGAGTTGCCCGCCTTGTCATCGCGTTTCACGCACACATTGAGCGTGTTGGTGTCAATAGTACTACTTTCTTAGTGCAAATTTTAACAAAATTTGAAAAAAAATAAGTGTGTTTTTTTTCAACGAATTCTGCCTCTATACGTGATAATTAATCATACTTTTCATTGAAAACAGTCGTTACAATTACACCCTGTATATATATATATATATATATATATATATTAATTAAGAGTTAATTAATTCTTCTGGTATTCAGATGGCGTTCAATATTGTGTGGTGATGCTGCTGCCACTTGGGCATATGTCATTGGAGTAGCTGTTTTGAGGTCATCGACAGCTTTCACCAGATCTTCAACATTCTGGTTGATACACTTAACATTGTCTTGAAGTTCAGCCCTTGGAGCTTGGAGATCTTTCATCTCTGCATGCATTCCAGTCATTTCATCCGCAAGATCCTTTAGTAATTCCGTGAATTTTGTAAAGTCTGATGTTGGGGCGTCGCACCACCGATGGAGTAATTGGGTGGACCTTTCTGTCATGTTCTGCAGTTCATCCACTATAGTTTTGGTTTTTTCCACCTCGCTGTCTGCTAGCTTAAAGACGACTTCACGTAAACCCTCAAATGATACATATTATACAAGAAGGGGTAGCCAATGCTAGATAATTAAAATTTCACCTTTTTTTTGAAGTTGAATAGAGAAAAGGTGGTAAGTAAAGGATATAAAAAGGATGATAAAGTATCAAGTAAATAATTTCAAGTGTTATTAAAACAATTGATTAAAAACGAATAAAATATTCCATATTAATCAGTTTTAATTTGTTTTTCTTTAAACTTAATCTTCGTGCGAGTTCAATAACGCCTCTGGTTCTAGCTCTCGTTCTAGGACAAGTCTATACTTGACATCGTTCATTGGATTATACGCTTTATTGTGAGGTAATAAATTGCATTGCTTTTTTTTTTTTTGTAAGTGCTCTTTCCTTTTAAGTTTGTATCTCTATGCTTTCGTCTAAGAATGATTGAATCGACGTTTTAGGAAGTTTTAGAAATCTTTTTTATCAGTCCAAGCCAATTTTACCCTAAAACAGCCCACTTCTGATTGTTTTCCATGGCAACACGTCACCCCTGGCTCTATTTATCATTACCATAGCTTACCTACAAGAAGGACGAGCTTATCGGATAGGGTGTTTAGGCAATAGTTCCCCACGCAGACTTAGTCCGGCTTGGCACACATTAAAGGCTTGAGTTAGCTTCTGGAGCACATTATCATCCCAATTTTCAGATCAGATGATTCAGCCTACAATCTCCAAACGAATCTAGGGTAAATTTCACAAAGAGAGCCTCCGGGTAATGATAAAATGAGCCTAATTAAGCTTATACTATTACCCTGGCATACGAAATATCTGAAACGTCGCTCTAACCGCTATGTAAGAAATTTGACCGTGATCGTATATGCAATGAGACGATCTGTCCTGAGGTTCACGTCGGTTATGAATTAAATCTTAGTTCTTTAATTAAGAGGCAGCTTTGTTTTTTTTACGCATCAGCACTTACGCTTCCAGTGCCATATAATCATTGGCAATAGTCAAACTTGAATTCATGTATTTAAGTAGTTAAATTGTTCCAAATTTAACATGCTACACATAAATTCACGGCTATAAATCTCTTAAAGAGTTAGCCAGACCTTTAGAAATAGAAATACCTCAGCCGCTTTTGGTAATTGATTGAGCTGGGTAAAGATGGTAAAATAAAGCATGATTGGTGATGACTTTTAGCCACGTCGCACAACAAACACTTAAAAGGCTCCAATACTCTAAGCCACCTCATACGACACCCACGGGAAAGAATGGGTTAGGGCTATTCTAAGCCGACACACAGCTGAATTTAAACTCAAACGTTAACGCCGAATATCCCCGAAGGGATTGGCCGAGGTACTAATACTCCTGAACATATGTGACATTGTCAACCAGTGTTCAGAGCACCCACGTTTTGCTTGGACAGTGTACTCACGTAATTGGGGGCAGGCCTATCGCCGTTTTGTACGAATACATGACTACTGTCACATGACTCAGTACAACTCAGCCACGTGGGTTTCCTCACGATGTTTTCTCTCACCGTTAACAACCATGATAAATTAACCACACATATGTCTTTAGAAAAGACAAATTGGTGTAGGCCCGACCCGGGATCAGAACACTAGTCGTCTGCAAGATATGCGGTGTTCTACCCACTGAGCTCAACTTAAACTACAAACTAATTGTGACATTGTTTATATCTGTTTATTCAGGTGTCACAGCAGCAGAAACAAATATTTAACTTTGCATTTAAACTTCTACTCAAAAATATTACATGGTATTATCGTTGTTCTATACACATTCCATACCTATGCTAGGGGCTACGAAACTCTTCACGATCGACACGGTCGTGTTTTTTTTTTTTGGGGAATACACTTAGTGTGATCTGCCAATTGATTGCAAGCTTAATAGACCGTACTGAAAGTATGATATCGCAAGTTTATTAGGTTTGTGTGTATGCCCACCTCTTGGTCATATGGTTGGATCCGCGCTTTAGATCCCTAGAAGAACAGGGACAAGGCATATTGCACACAGAAATGACAGCCGCTAGAGCTAGAAAGTTTTGACTAAGAGGCTACCATATACTGGACAATGCGTTGTGGGTAGGCGTCCCACAAACTGAAACGACGACTTGGTGAAAGTCGATGGAAGCCGATGGACCAGAGAAGCGCAGGACCGGTCTGTAGTTGAGATCTTCAAATGCCGACCTTCGGGGTGACCATGTCAAGCAGTCAACTCTTATTGGCTGACGATGACTGTCGGGTCGGAATAGCACTAGAAGGTCTTTCTCCTAGTCTATGATCGTGATCGTGAATTGTTAAATATGCAGCCTTCACTACCTACCCCATTTCGGAACTATGGCCGTGAGGTAGGTATTTAGTAGATCAAGTTTATTGAACATACATACATACATATACTCACGCCGTTAGTTCCAATTGGGGTAGGCAGAGACTATCGATCGCTACTTCGTACGGTCCTGACATACCTCTCTAGCTTCGTTTACATCCATCAATCTTTTCATACATGTTCTTTTATTCTTCATACTTCGGACGCCAGCCTTTTTGAGCACACTCTCAATTTGGTCCAAGTGTGTTCTCCGTAGTCGTCCTCTACTAACATTACCATCCACACTAGCTCTATATCTTTAGATCTATTTTTTGAACATACCAACATTTTAAAATTCTTATATGGAGCGCGAGCGATTTGAATATTGTTTACCATTCTATTGCCATAGCAACCAGTTGTTACAGTACCACTGTATAACTTTTTTCTTCTCTTAATTTTTTTAACCAAAAAGTAAGTATTTTTTAACCCATCATAATGTCAATATTTAAAGCGCGTCCGTGGTGGTCTAATGAAACTTTGCAAGAAGAAATACAAGCAGGTGTACAGAACGGTAACTGTCTGCAAGTGAATAGATTCAGCATTCATAGTGATGGTGACTGTATTACCATTGGCGAGGGAACATTGCTCAAGATATATAAACCATGTGGAGAAGAAGCAGCATCACAAGTTTTGTTGGAGATTGAGATGGCCGACTTCGTAGTGCAGATATTAAACGGGAAGTTTACTACGTAAGTGTTGTCTTTCTATTTTGTTAAAATCTTTAAGTCGTCAGTCGTCACCGTTCGTCCGCAGCTGCCGCCCGCCGCCGCCGCGCAAAACAGCCTGTTTATTCAGTGTGTATTTTTGATAAAGTTAGGTATTTTAACGACATGATAGCCCAATGGGTGGCCGTGAGTTCAAATCCCGGGTCGGGCCTACACCAATTTGTCTTTTCTAAAGTCATATGTGTGGTTAATTTATCATGGTTGTTAACGGTGAGGGAAAACATCGTGAGGAAACCCATATGGCTGAGTCGTACTTAGCCATGTGACAGTGTATTCGTACATAACGGCGATAGGCCTGTCCCCTATCACGTGAGTACACTGTCTAAGCAAAAAGTGGGTACTTACTTTGCACACTAGGTGGCGCTGTCACGTTGTTCATAAGTATTGGTACCTCTACCAACCCCTTCGGGACGGCGTGAACGTTTATGTTATGTAATGTATATGTTAAGTATTATATTACGACCCGGCATTTAAATCAATCAATTAATCTTAATTTGTATGCAATTTTAAAAACTACAGATTTTCGACCTAAATGGGTTTCTAAAGTACTAAATTTACACTTTGTGTTGTGCTACTCGTACAAAATTTATGAGGAATAGGTACCTATTTAAAAATCCATACGATGTAACTTGTGTCTTACTGTGTAGAAGTCTTACGGCTTAGGATAGCACTACCCCATTTTTCCCATGGGTGATAGTAAGAGGCGATTAAGAATATCGGGGCTTCTTTTAAGGAATTTTTGGGCGATGCGGTTGGAGACTACTCACTGAGCATCATTATTTTACAATCTTTTCCCTCCTCAACTTCAAAAAGTGGCGAAGGATTTTCTTATTCTGTAGTTCTGGCTATCTCTTCTAGGGATTTATAGCCGTGAGTATATGTATGTACGATGTAATTTATATAAATCTGGTCAATGAATGATGCCAATTTTTTTTTCATATTTCAGGGGTGTCGAAAATAGCCAAATATTAGTGCTCCATCCACATAGTTTTGTAATATACGATTTTCAACGCAAACAAGGACATACCGAAGCAGGTTATTTCCCAATTTTCTAATAAATTTACCGTTTTACGAATAAAGTTACATAACATAAACATAAACGTTCACGCCGAATATCCCCGAAGGGGTTGGCAGAGGTACTAATACTTCTGAACATCACGTGACTTTGTCACCTGGTGGTCAGAGTACCCACGTTTTGCATGGACAGTGTACTCACGTGATATGGGGCAGGCCTATCGCCGTTTTGTACGAATACGCTGTCACATGACTAAGTAAAACTCAGCCATGTGGGTTTCCTCACGATGTTTTCCCTCACCGTTAACAACCATGATAAATTAACCACACATATGTCTTTAGAAAAGACAAATTGTTGTAGGCCCGACCCAGAATTTGAACACTAGTCGTTTTCACGAGAACCGAGTGTTCTACCCACTGGGCTATCACGGTTGTTGAATAAAGTTACTTAAGAGTTTATCGCTTTTCTTCAAAGAAAAACACCTTCCCTGTGGGTTTCCTTTGGTAAGAAGGGCTTTGTACAGAGTAAATACTTCATAACTTATCAAGATTGTTATTAACGGGGAGCAAACCCACAAAATTTTAAAATAGGGTGATAGCATCGAAGATAAGCATGCCCTGTATTACGTGAATACACTGTCCAAACAAAAAGTGGCTACTCTCGACACTGGGTGACAAGAAAGTCACGCGAAATTTAGAAGTATAATTACCTCACTGTCACCTTTTCGTACTGATTCCGAGTAGAAATAGCTCTACAGATATTAAGTGTCCACATAATCTTCTATCCCTCTCCTTAATCTGTCACGTGACTTATTCCAGTTGAGGACGTCTGTTAACTAATGAAAATATGAGAATAGTATATTATGGATAATTCTGGTGGAAACTCATTACAAATGATCCATAAACACTATATGCTTACCTTTTGCCGAAATTTGTAGAGGAATTCTTAATCACTGCCTACTCATTTTTCTTGCAAATATAGCAATATTTATAGTAGTAGCATATTATCTTTGGTAGTAGTGTTATGGTAAAATTAGTAAACTTTAATTTAATAATTAGCAGCATAATATAATTATTTCCCCTTGGATGTGATCAATGTGTCTAACACCATTTTGATGTCTAATAATATGGACGAGATAATTTTGGTTATGAAGTAATTCACTATCTCATAATGTTAAGTAATCCCAATGCACTAAGGTAAATGTTATCTCAAAACCCCAATTTACTTAAATTTGGTTTAGGAAGAAAACTAAATTATTAACGATCAAAACTAAAACGAAACTTTAAAATTTTCGAACATATCATAGTCCAAGATGTTATTAAAGGAAAGAAAAATTTCGACACTGGCGGGGTTCGAACCCGCGACCTTCGGGTATACGCCCCCGTTATTAACTGACACTGTAGCTCAGTTGGCAGAGCGACGGGGGCGTATACTCGAAGGTCGCGGGTTCGAACCCCGCCAGTGTCGAAATTTTTCTTTCCTTTAATAACATCTTTTATTTATGAGTAATAATCCCCACATGAGGAATTCATGTCAAAAAACATTAAATTATATCATAGTCCACTACGGGAATTGAACCTGTAATATGGATCTAGAAGCGAAATACATCGCCACCAGGCCTATCCACAATATATTTTTTAATCAAAAACACTGCACCGTTTCAAAACAATACGATTTCATCAATTTATATTTCAGGAGAGCAGTCCATATTAAGCTATAACTTAAAACATACGTTTGCAAGGAAAGCTTATAGCGCAATGTGCGGTCCATTTGGGAAAATTAAAAGCAGAGATCTTATTTGCGTGCAAGCGACAGACAGCAGCCTGAGTTTCTATGACCAGAATATTTTCCTATTTCTATGCCAATTAGACAATACATTGTTGCCTTGCCCTATTGGGTATATTGCGAGTTCAGATTCTTTCGCTATAAGCAAATCAACATGGATGCTCGAAGTTTACAGGTATTTTTTTCTTAATAAAATGTTTATTTGAAGGCACCAACTAAAAGTAACAAATAGTATAAGGAGATAAGATACGATTTACAAAAAAATAAATCAGAATCGGCAATGAAAGACTGACATTATCTAGAAATTAATGCGGACTGTGCCTTATTCAAACCATTTATATTATCTATCTCTTTCTCTTTTACAAACGCTTGATGTGCCAAAAAAAATATATATTTAAGAGAGTTTTTAATATAGTGATTATTTTCCAATTTCTTCATATAATATTGATAACAGATTTTTTTCTAGCTAATCCAGGCTGTTAACTGTCTCTAGTAGAATCAATACATAGTATAAAACAAAGTCGCTTTCGCTGTATGTCCGTATGTATGCTTAGATCTTTAAAACTACGCAACGGATTTTGATGCGGTTTTTTTTAATAGATAGAGTGATTCTTAAGGAAGGTTTGTATGTATAATAAATGCATAATATAGTAGAGAAACACTGATAAATTTAAAGGTTTCTAATGTGATGTCGTAAATAAGCACGTTTTTTTGCGCTTATATTGCAAACGCTGGCTGAACCCTACGAGATAGACCAAAATAATGTACTACAGTATTGTTCACCTTAAAAAGTTCAACAAAAAAGTCCGCGATGGTATATGTCTATCTCTTGTAAGGACCCCTAGCTACAAATACCTTGGTGTGATTGTTGACGAGAATATAAACTTTAAACTCCACATAAGTTGCACTGCGTCCCGAACCCGTAAATTGGTCCATGCTATGAGACGCTTACGTGAATTCGCCGATGGAGATACAATCAAGATGGTCTATGCGGCTCTTTGCCAGTCTGTACTTGACTACTGCATTTTGGCATGGGGAAGGAGTGTGGCTTCTAACATGATTATACTGGAGAGAGCACAGAGAGCAGTCCTTAAGACCTGTTTGGGCAAGCCTCGAAGATTCTCCACAATGCAACTGTATACGGAAGCAAATGTTTTAAGCGTGCGCAAATTATTTGTTTTAAGACTGGCAATGTATTCATTCAAGGAATTCAACAAAACAATTACATCACAGTTTAATAGCAAGAAGCGAGTCTGTAGTGTAACTGTCCCGAGAATGAATACATCTTTTGGCCAACGCTTCCTTAGGTTTCTATCACCCTTCATTTATAATAAACTGTCCAAACTGACGGACACTGTGGTAAGCGGAAGCGCTTATGAATGTAAAAAAGTAGTTTTTAAAATGTTTTTGGACATGAGTTACGAGGACTGCGAGGCACTGCTGAAAGTAACAAGTTAAACCTTTCTCACACACACACACACACACATACGCTCTCACACACACATACATACCCTCTCACACACACATACATACGCTCTCACGCACACATTCATACGCTCTCACACACACGTACACACATAGCACAGCTGCATGACGTTTTACCTTATATTTTTATTTTACTTCCATTCCCCTTTTATACTTGCATACTTTTTATTTTGTTTTAAACCTTTTTAAAATTTGTAATATAGTTTTTAATTTTTATTAAATTTAAACTTTATATGTGTTCAGTAAAATTGGTCCTCGCGATACAGGCTTAGCCTAGTGCGAGGGCAAATGTAAATTTAAATTGTAAATTTGTATTTTTAGTAAATAAAGAAGTTTTTTTTTTTTTTTTTCTTAGGGATAACCCAGCATAACCATTTTTATTCTTTACTAAAAAATGGTAATTTACGAAGTGATTTTAAACAATACAGCATTAATCCTTATCCAATTAAGTACCTTAAATAAATTGTGCATTTATTATAGATCAATATGCTTTTTACAGCATGTAATTTAAGTGAATATTACCGAAGATATTACAAATTTAAAATGCAGGGTCGTAGTTGTTTGCGCCCCGGGCGGCGCGTGCCTATAAATAGCGCGTCGATGGCCGCGCTTCGCCTTTCCTATCCGACTTAGCTTAGGTACACCTATCCGACTTAGCTTAGGTACACCTATCCGACTTAGCTTAGGTACACTCCTTTTCATCGCCCGGCACAACACATCAAGGTGACGCCGCATAGGCCGCAGGGCCAGCAGCACCGAGCCGGAGGGGTTTTAGTCGGTAAAAGTCCGACATACCGGATCCATGAGGATTTCCCCTCCGGATATCAAGAATTAAACATGTTTGTATTGGCTAATGACAAAAAAGCTGTGAATGTTGTGTATAAGGACATTCTGTAGTAGGTATATTTTGCATTGCACCCGTGCGAAGCCGGGGCGGGTCGCTAGTAAAAAATAAATTCCACGTTCCTCATTGAATCAAAATATGTCATGTTTTAAGCGCAATACACACTGAGCCCGCCGGGCCGCCGACACTACCCGGCGGCCTGTGCTGTTAAAATTATGTCTTACCTATTTATGAAAACAAGACCGCCGTGTTACTGTTTTTAGACCCAGGCAGACACTTGCAATTTTATTACGAATAAATATGTTTTCAGTTATCAACAACTAAAGAATTTAAGTGAACAATCACCACAAAGAAATAAAAAAGTTATTCCTCAATGGTGCTATAATATTGGGGAAGAAATATGTTCCATGCAAATCATTCAGGTTTGTTTTCTAATGAATAAAAATTTCTTATGCTTTTTATCAACTTGAAACTTGTACTTTAAAAATACAATATATTTAATTATATTTCATAAGGCCTAGTTTAGGATTATATTAGGTAACTAACCGTGTGAAATAGGATAATCTTTTTTCACTATATAAATAATACTTTCAATATACATGAAACTAATGTTAAAATCACAAAGAAATGACTTTGTCGAAAAGTTGAGGAATTCTTGATTCTATTATGGTATGTAACATATTTTCTCTATTTCCAGTCAAGTACAAATTTTTCTAGCATAATAGCGTTGGGAGAAAGATACCTCTACTGTTTTCAAGACAATGGTTTTGTCAAATTCGTCAAAAAGTTGGACTACTCACCAATGTGTTTCCACGCCTACCTTATTGGGTGGTATTATGGTAAGACTTTTAAATAGAAGCTAAAATAATACATACATACACTCACGGCTATAAATAAGGCAGCCAGAGCTAAGGAATTAGAAATTCTTCAGCGACTTTTGGTAAGTTGTGTGGGGAAAAGATGGTTAAATAAAGGTTTTTGGTGATGGGTCTCCAACCGTATCGCCCAAAAATCCCTTAAAAGCCCCAATACCGTTAGTCGCCTCTTACGTACACCCACCGGAAGAAATGGGGTAGTGCTATTCTAAGCCGACACTACACAGCAGAAAAAAAATTGCTTAAAATAATATATATATATATATATATATATATATATTGATGTAAAGCATGATGTGTAGTGTAATTTAGCCATTTAAAACATTCACTTTATATTTCAGAGCCTGGTTCCAGGTTATTAGTCATGGTAGCATCAGAAGATGCTGGCCTTTATATTTACGAAGGAACAACTTTACTTTGGTCTTGTGGGTTAACATACACACCCATAGCCATCAGTCGGTTTTTCACCAAGACCCTTTCTGGTGGTTTAGTATCATTGTCAAGTAAAGGAATAATAACTATCAGTTATTTAGGAACAGCGCCTGATTTAAACCCAGTGGCAGCCCAAATTGTCAATGACAATGTGAATTTAGATCAGGTACAAGCCGAACTTGATAATGTTGAAGAGAGTTTACAGAAAATAATGCAAAATAATGAAGGTAACTACTATTACATATTTGAACCTGCAAATGACTGTCACGTTTTAGGATTTTACGGTGTTGCAGTGTGATTGCTCTAATGACAATTAGTAAAACATGATATAATGACATCTTTTTCTTTTTTAATATATAAAATTCTCGTGTCACAATGTTTGTCTCCGTACTCCTTCGAAAGGGCTTTACCGATTTTAACCAAATTTTGCACGCATATTCAGTAGGTCTGAGAATCGGCTAACATCTATTTTTCATACCCCTAAGTGTTTTATAATTCTATACAAAAAAAATATTATGTCGCATTAAAAAATACATTCAACCCTAAATTTATACCTTTTTATCACCCCTATTTTTTAATAATCATAATAGAAATTATTTATATGGCAAAACAGCGTTTGCCGGGTCAGCTAGTTATGTAATAAATTTGTGTGAACATTATGTGAGTGGTTTTAAAAGTATTCGTTGGTTAATCCCGATTATTATTATATATAATGTCTACAAACCGCGAGAGTTTAAAAAGTGTATTATGTAATAAAAACAAAAATCATTATTTTGCAGGCTTAGGTGATACTGAAAAGACTTTAACTGACATGATAAAAATCAAAGTCGACAGCGGTCAACTGGTACAAGACCTTAATCAGCAATATAAAGACGAAAATACAACCGAATTAACTTTATTGAAGGCACCTATTATTGTAATTCTATCGTGTGAAGATCCTAAATTAATAGAATCCGTGCAAATAACATACTTCTGTTGTTTGCCATTTGTGACGTCAGATACAGCAATATGTTTAGACGGGGTGAACGGAACTGAAATAATAGAGACCCAAGTTTTTATCGCTAACCAAGCAGATATATCGGATACAAAAATGCGAGTTCATTTTACAATTACTGACAGTAATGGAAAAATTGTTGTGATAAGTAAACATGTGTTTCTTCCGACTAGTCTTTACTACTCATTGGGGGATGTCGTGATAGAAAATCCGATAAGACTGGAAATTCAGACTAATAAGTCATGTGTTGACCTTGTGGATTTATTTGCTGGTATGAATATATGATTTTTTTGTTTATTACTACATTTTATTTGCAAAGTACTCGGGTTTTATGACATACAGAGCCATTGGTTGGGTGCACAGGAGGTAAAGTAATTTTATCTTATCTATAGAACAAAAAAAGTAATTCTATCGTCCTACATGAACCCTTACCATGAGAGCTGAGACGAATTCAAAGATGTATTTATTGATGGCGGCTCACCTCCGAAAGTCTTGAATATAGGATCAAGGCGTATAAACTTATGACAGGACTACCCTATTTCTTTAAGAAGTATTACTATTGCGTACACTTTTGCAACAACTAAATGGTTACATGGTAGATATATTTTATACCGATAAACATAAATATCTTATCTTCCAGATTTCTTAAAAGAAGATCTTTTGACGCACGGGAATTCTCCAGACACTCTGACTTTTGTTTGTCGAGGAAACAACACTAGAATTAATTTGAGAGCATTGAATACCAAGTATTTTATAGAAACAGAGGAGTGGTCGCAAGTAGTTCCAATACTTGAGAACCTAATCTTTAAACTTGAAGAATATCATACGCGAATGGATTCACCGAATTTCAGAGTAAAAATATTATTTGATAAAAATATTCAAACACAATTAACGCATGGGTTTTTGAAGTCCATCGAAATTCATGCCAAAGAAAGATTAAAATTGAAAAGCACTGAGGTAAATGGTACAACGTGTATATTTTTACACTAATAACTAACGATAGTCAGTTAAGAGAATAAGGATTTAAATAAAAAACCTATTCAGTAGAACAAAATCAGTATTTTTTAGAGCGGCTTCAATAAGCCTAGTACTGATCTCAATTCAGTTTTGCTTATTATAATATATATAATAATTTCGAAAAAAAAAATTAATTAACTTTTTAATTTCAGAGAGAATTGTATGTCCTACAAAAGCAGTTTATATTGGTACAGAAAAGGTTATTAGTTCAATATGGTTCCTCTCCGCCTGGCGATTGCGAACAACTTGAGTTTTTAATGAGGGATACGTACGATCGTATTACGAGAACAGTCAAAAATATAATCAAAATCCGCGAAAATGTTTCTCGGTACGTATGTGTTTTTAAAAGTGTGACAACTTCATTCTATTATTTATTTTAGTTTTTATAAAGTATACTAGATTTGCACTACATACATATATACATATACTCACGGCTATAAATCCCTAGAAGGGGTAGCCAGACCTAAGGAATTAGAAATTCCTCAGCCACTTTTGAAAAACTGAGTGGGGAAAAGATGGTAAAATAAAAGTTGTTGGTGATGGGTCTCCAACCGCGATCGACCAAAAAGCCCTTGAAAGCCCCAATCACGTTAGTCGTTACTACACCCGCCGGAAGAAATGGGGTAGCGCTATTCTAAGTCGACACTACACAGCATAAAGTTAATTAGTTGCATGCACTAGAGGTTCATAAAACAATGCAATCCGTAGCAATAAGAAAGACATCAATATGACATAAATGCTTTGTCAGTTTCTATTTGGTTAATTTAAATCCTTCCTGCCAGTGTTAAAAGCAACGAAGCTGATTAATTCTATAGGTCTTACCAATATGTCATTTTTCAATAGTTGTAGTTGATAAAAACAGGAGCATTATTTAAGTAAAATAATTTATAAAAAGTTTTGATACGATAATCTAACTACGTTAAAGTGTAATAGCTGCATTGGGGAACATACGCGCCCCTGATGACGTATCTTTTGTGTCGCCATTTGCAACATTGTCTATCTTGTAACTTGCGACACAATCGAAGGTCGCAGAGATCCGTAAGTAATAAAATAATATATATTTATATAATATATATATTCATAAATATTATCTAATATGTAATATAATATTTGAATTTTACTTATTAATTAGAATACTAACCATGGTATCTCTAAATATTTCTTTGGTAATTGATATTATGTTCTCTTTGTACATTTTCTTTTTGTTGTATAATAAGATAGAAGTTATTTACAACCACTGTAACTCTGAGTCACTTGGAAGGTTTGATGGCTGTAATACAGGTATAACCTAGTACAGCATCAATGTCACTATTTACTGAAATTAAGCTAATTTGTTACTTTTACTGTCTTTATTGTAAATAATTTGTATTTTGGTACCAAATAAATATTTCTATTTCTATAATATGGGAGCCGGAAAGTATATCCTTGACTTATGACACGTTCACGAATAAAACGGAAACTTTACGCCATTTTTTTCTTCGTCTTTAATAGCTAAATGTGGCTGATTATAGTTAAATGAATAATAAGGGAATCAAATGATGATGACTGCATTTAAAATATTGCAATTATAATAAAATAATTTAATGATTTTAGGGCTGGCTGCACTATGGCGTCAATGGGAAAACTTATAACATTATTAATAAAAAACTCAACCCACGATCATACCAAAGTTAAACTTATTGAAGAAATGATATCATTAAATTCTATATATGAAGATTATCAAGTAAGTTATTACGACATTATTATGAACAAATATCACAATTTAAAATGTTTTATTATCTAGGATTCAGAGTGTATGTGATCAAAGAGATCAAACCTTCTATTGTATTAGTTGTAATTGTAACGTGTGCATACAATATTTTCTCCCAGTATTCGACACCTACATCATTAACTCAAGGCAGCTATATTTTTCGATGATAATAATAATTCCCTAATTCTGGTTTTTGCAGGATTGGGAAGAAAGTGTAATTCATGGTTTAAGCTACATCATGAAAATTATCTTTAAAAAATCAGAAAAGGATAAGGAGAAATTAGCCGCTGTCAATGAGCAAGGGGTCCTTTCCAACATAAATTTGAAAAGATTTCTAAAGCAATTAAAGATGGTTATCGATGCTATGTTTGCTGAAGCAGGCGAAAGTAGAGGTAAGTTGGTTTAGTTCGTATTATTCTTAGTTTCTATAACTTTTATAGGCTATCTGATTCATAGTTTCCGTAATTGAGCTTTTGTTCTATCATTCTCTCAATTAGATTAAGAACCTTTGTTTTAGAAAAATAGATGTAATTTTGGGGATGTGCCGATAAAATTGATGTGATTTTTGTTGATTTTTGACTTTAAATAAACATTTAATTGTATGCGTAGTCTCAACTACCAAGAACACTAATTTTATAAAAGGTAATGTTAAACTTATTATGTTTTATTGCAGAGGAGCTGACACAAGATAATGTATCCAAAATCAAGCCAAATATAACAAGGATAGAAGAATTCGTTGAGATAATATAATAATTTATTGTTCTTGTCATAAAGATTAATCTTCAAACGAGGCTTTTTATTTCAAGCGTGATTGGTAGCTTTAAGTCTACGATGTACTTCCTTTTCGGGAACGAAGTAATCCACGTAAAGAAATTTAAGAGCAATTATATGCAAAAACGCTTAAATAATTTTATATACTAATTCCAATATTTTCAACTTTCACTATCCTACATAATATGATAAAAAGATAGAAGAAGTTTGACCCAAAATAATTTTATAGAAAATGATTTCATTTATCCTCCGTAGCAAAACGATGTAAGCTTCAGTTAGGCGACACTTGTATCATACCGCGATCTTAAAACAAGGTACCCATTAAAACTGATCGAATTTGTGTAAGAATAGCGCTACAGTAGTCTTAAGACAATAAATAAATACAATCTTATTTACAAAACAACGGCATTTATTGGAAAACATAGTTAGAAAAAAAACCAGTTAAATATATAATTTATTATGTGAGTTGAAATGCAAATAAAAATGCTTATCTTATGATTAGGCGATGTGTATCAGCGTATAGACAACCAGGTTCATATACATCTATCACCAAGAGTATTTGATCTCGTCATTTCTTCTTGGCATCCTTCAGACCTGCCCCGGCGTTAAATTTGAAGAATATTATGTCTCCATCTTCTACCACGTAATTTCGACCTGAAAATATATCAATGTTATTTGTCGGATAAATATGTGTGGAAATTCATATCGCTGAGTTGTTCTTGGTCATGTGACGGTGTAAGAGTACAAAAAAGCGATAGGACTGCCTCTATCACGTTTTGCATCGTCGATGAATACCGTACTCTGAACTCTCGATGGCGAAATGTCACGTGATATTCAGAAATATAAGTGCCTCTGCAACCCCTACGGAAGTACATGTTGTGAATATTGACTTGACTAAAACAGTGAAATACCTTGTTGCCTGTATTTTCCGGCACTTTTGCAAGCAGCTTCAGAGCCCTCTTCTTTAAAATCTTTGAAATGCATCACTTCAGCCATAATAAAGCCTTTTTCGAAATCTGTGTGAATCCGGCCTGCAGCTTGGGGTGCCTTTGTACCTTTCTGAAACGATAAAAAATATATGGATTTATTAATGAATTTTCTTATTGTCTGTGGTCCCTTTCGTAGCCTTTTTGAAAATCCATGGCCCGTGGTCCCTTTTTCAGTATGAACTGACCAAAATGAAAGTCATGTACATTTTTTTTTATTAAACAGTGTTTTTACACTTATTGTAGAACAGTTATTCATAAGTACTTGTGTTGATTCCACTATTAACTTCCAAAAGTGGCTGGGGAACTCTTAGTTCTGAAGCTTTGGCTACTGCAGTTTCTGATTTTACTCCTTTGTGTAAATGCGATGTATTTACAAGTGTATTATTTATTTTTACCACTATTGGCATGTTGTCTCTACGGTTAAAATAATAAAAAAAAACAATATCAATTTTGAATAAAGTGCAGGGAAATTGAGTCTTCAGAGATTATAGATAAACTGTAATATTCAATCAAGTGATAAAAGGCTTTCAAAAGTATAACTGACGAAAATGGGAATTTTATAGATTCATACCTGTATAGTCCAAGCTTTCACTTCATCAGCACCAGCAGTGAAAAAGTATTCCAATTGCAAAGCTTTGTAACCTTGAACTATGATTTTATCTAAGGCACTGGAAACAAATTAACACAAAAGTTGATATAATGAAGACACACTAATATAATGAGAGGTTTTCATTTTTTTCTTTTTTTCTTCTTCCCTGTTCTTAGGATAGATGGCGCCAGACTTGCTATGTTACTGGTAGGAACGGAACGTCACACCGTTTTTCACACTTGGATGTAATGATATCGTAAAACGGAACGTACATAAAAACGTTCTGATTTGAAAGTCTAAATAAATATCAGTTTAAGCCAAGATAGCTTAAAAGTAAATAAACAATGACGGTGTTTATATTTAACATTTTTTTTGTTGTTTTAACTCGCCAAAAAGTTACTCTATGGGGATGTGACACATGTTTTTAAAGTTGACATTGGCGTAATTATTGTGGCAACACGATTGAGGCCACGAAGAAAAAATTAAGTAAGTAACGTAGTTACATCAACGCCATCTACAGAGCTCTAGGAAACTATGTTGTTTTTTTATTTCTCAAAGAGAAAACCCCTCATTAAGAAACAGAAATTAAAGGATTTAAAGAGAATTGGTCATTAACATAAAAGTCATATTGGTTTAATATTATGAACATATTGTTATTCCTATACATGACCTATTTGGTTGATAAATTTTTGTATGGTTTTAACTGTGTTTAAAATTTGCATCACGTGGTGTTGGTGGACCAAACAACAAGATATTTATTGTAGTCTTTTTGGGTACAACTTGTATTAAACATAACTGTGTATGTATAGTAGACAGTAGTAGTTAGGGAATTAAGTTAAGTACATTTCATTAATTTAAAATTTATTACCACAAAATTATTCCTACACATTATTACGACGTGATAGCTCAGTGGGTAGATCACCGCTTATCGTGCAGACGACTAGTGTTCTAATCCCAGGTCGGGCTTACATCGATTTGTCTTTCTAAAAGACAAATGTGTGGTTAATTTATCATGGTTGTTAACGGTGAGGGAAAACATCGTGAGGAAACACACATGGCTAAATTGTACTTAGTCATGTGACAGTGTATTCTACAAAACGGCGATAGGCCTGCCTCCTATCACGTGAGCACACTGTCCACGCAAAACGTGGGTACTCTGAACCTCACAGCCCATATAATTATGTCCGCGCCAAGGGGGTCGAACCTACCCTATTAAGGGTGATTTGGCCTTAGTCCACCACGCTGGCCATGTGTAAGTAACGACTACTACCGTGATAGTAGCCGGGACCGACGGCTTAGCGTGCCCTACGAAGCAAGGAATCATCTTAATTTTCGGATAATCAGGTCATTAACCTTTAACGTCAGGGGCGGGGTCTAAGCAGACCCCACGCGGTGTTTTTTAACGGTATTTCTTTAAATTATGAAGTTAGGATCTCGTTTTCTCGCCTAATCTCGATGCAAGGCGAGGCCTTTCGGCGAGTGGAAGTTCGTCGCTCTTCTGCTAAGGTAAGTTACATTTTTGCTTACTTGGGGATACCTGCAGACCCCACCCGTGATTTAACGTAGGTACTTTTTCCACTTGGTTTTATGTTATTATTTGTTTATTTTTTTTTCATAATTGGTTTTCTATTATTATCCTAGATCGAAGGATGAAATAGCATTATTGTCTTGCAAGAAAACTATTTGCAAGCCTCATTCGGTAGCAGTTACTTATTGTTTATCATGCCTACCCAAAAATTAATTTTAAATATAAGATTAGGATAGTATGTTTCAAGAAATGTCTTTTTTTTCTTTTATGTCTTATGTATTTTTTCTTAGAATAACTTGTTTTTGATTCTTACATTTTATTTTAAAAAAATACAAGTAAGTCAGAAGTTGCCTCTATTGTTAAATTTTAGTAGAGTATAAATGTGCCTAAATAATTCTACGTATGATATTGTTTATTTGATAAAAATGATTCTAACTGTCGAAGGGCAGATATTTGTAAGCTTACTAAATACTTTTCATTAATGTTATAATGTCTTTTCTTAAAATTTAAAATGGTTTTAAATTTTTATTTTTAAATCTTAAGTTACATGTAAAGTAATATTGGGGATACTTCTAGATCCCACGCGTGACTTTGTTGCCCTAAACAACGCGTGTACTTAAAGGTTAAAACCTGCAATATCCTTGTGTGTTACCCTCCGGGTATCGAACCCGAGACCTCCGTTCTTGAAGCCAAGCGCTTAACCGCGGGACCGATTAACCATGTGACAATGTTACGTGTTGTTCAGAAGTATTAGTACCTCTGCCAACCACTTCGGGGATATTCGGCGTGAACGTTTGAGTTGAGAAAATTATTCCTACATACCTAGTGAGTCCTTGTTCTTTCAAAAACTGTTGTCTTTCTGGTGGTTCCATTTCAAGCAGTTTCATTTCAAGACAGCCGGAGAACGGAATCAAGGGTGCCCCCGGGTCGTTTTTGTCTATCCATTCCTTCAGTTTTGGTAACCTGGTTGTATAAAATGGTTTTACAATTTTAAATATATATATAAGTTGATTATTGTGTGCTCGAAAGTTTTAGTGTGTATATAGATGTATTTGTTATTTTTGTTCCCAATAAAAAATGTTTAAGAATAAATAGAACTTTAATGAAAATAATAATTGTTAAAGTGCTTAGGTATCTTTATTTAATTTGAACAAACTTTTATCTTGGTTTTCTGAAACTGTCTAGGCTGAATGTTTCTTTGGCAAAACAAAAACCCCCGAGGTTACGAAATAACGAAAAAAATGTACCTAGGCCTCGATAAATAGTAGACCCTTTTCTTTAAGCATGATCACCCCTTGAGCACCTTGATCTAAATCCACTGTTTTATGGGTTCCTTCACTCTTATTCCTAATTCACTTGCAAATGAGCATTTGACTAACACATGCTGCTTAACCTATTAAATCCTGGTTGTGAGTGTATTTGTAAAGTTACTACTGCCACACAAATTAGGTTTATATCTTTTGCTTACCATTTATTTTTCTTCCTAATGTAATCCTTTTCCGATAGATTTACTAAGTACAGTGCAGGCTTGGATGTTAAAAATAGGTACTTGTTCAGAACCTCAATCTGCAATTTAAATTTAAATGATATATTAACAATACCTAAAGAAATCAATACGGAATTACTACAAAGATCAAGGTAGCTCATAGCAAGAAGAAATATTCAATATATATAATAATCAAAAAATTACATCTAAAACTAAGAAACAATCAATCATAATCATGTCATAAATTTCATAAACACAATGACGGGGTTGGAACCCGTGGTTTCCGGGCCCAGTAACTTATCACCTATACACTAGGCAATAGGTGTTTTCATAATGGTAAATTTTAATTACATAAAAATGAGGATTGCATGGTTGGTTTATTTCACATATATGATATGATAAATAACACTTACATCCGCCACACTCCAGTCACCAAAACGAATGTGTTTCTTTTCGTCAACTAAAACAGTTTTGATTTTCTGAAGAGTATCCTGAAAAGCAAAGAATAATTTATTGCTATTGAATGATTATCGCCTTAGTCAGCTATTATGCCAGCTCTGCCCTTTTGTGTTAGCTGTATGAAGGTTCGATATCGTTATGCGGCAATTTAATTCATTAATAGGTTTCGGCTAGAACAGATAGAAAAGGACATACATTTTCTTTTATTGTTAAAGCGTAATTTGCACGTGTAGAAAATTTGATGATTGCGTTGGCATTATTTTATGTGGTTTTCGTACTAGGCGACCGAAGGGTTAAGTGATTGTTGGGAGATGTGGCTGAAGACCACTCACCTCTATTATACTATACTAGTGGATCGTCCCAGCTTCGCACGGGTAGCGTTGTTTTTTTTAAATATCTGAGGTTTCTTTCTTCAGTCACTGCTAAAGCATTGTGAAATTCAGCGTAATGTTTTTAATTTATTAAATTTATAGCACTCCCTTAACAGTGTAGTTTGGTGATTTTGATTGCGCTTTAATGAACGGTTCAGTATTTCCGTTTAATAGCAAATTTTGGAATAAAACGCCGTGAAGTATTTATATCAATCTAAAAAGTAAATCATTACGTTATGTAGGATGCAACTACTGGCGCCATCTAGTATGTTATATGTAAATTAGTAAAGATTTGGTTTCGATCACGGGCGCGATGGCTTATTTTATGTATAATTTCAGTGTTTGTCTACCGATTTCTATGATTCTTTTTTTTATTGAATAGGTAATAATGTTACCTTATTTAAATTAGGGATGAATGAGAGGTTTACAAACGTAAGAGTAAACAAATATAATCAGGATGTTCCGAACTGCTAAGCTATCAGGAATTACACGTGTTATTGTGAGTCAATCATAAAAGATAGACATATACTGTTGAGGAATTTTTTTTAGATAATTTTATGAAGAATATTTCCGCCACACATGATTTCTATGTAAGTTTAACCATTAAGGCTGCACACGCGACGGAAGCTTAAAAAATGGAGTAACTTCTCCCGTTTTCCCCAAATTTCCCAAAATTCCCCTTTATTTCTCTGCTGGAAAGTATACAAAAACCTGCGCAGGAGTATGAAAAATAATTGTACCAATTTTCGTTAAAATCCGTCGAGTAGTTTTTGTTTCCATAAGGAACATACAAACCGACAGACAGACAGACAGACAGACAGACAGACAGACAGACAGACAGACAGACAAAAATTTTACTGATTGCATTTTTGGCATCAGTATCGATCCCTAATCACCACCTGATAGTTATTTTGAAAATATATTTCATGTACAGAATTGACCTCTCTACAGATTTATTATAAGTATAGATAAGTAGGCTGGACTAATGATACGTATTAAAATAACATCTATTTATTGTGCCGATTTGAAGCGCCCCCAATGTGGGGGAAAGGAACTAAATCTGACGTAAACTGCAAGTCGGCCAGTGCTATTTTTACCGTAAAGCGTAATATACCTACGGTTTTTATAATAAAAATATATTCAACAGTGCTGTGAGCATGCTGTGAAATTCAGTTTCGATAAAACTTACCGATGTAGACCGCGTAGTGCCTATAGACAGATTGTTAAACATAGATAATCTTGTAATTTACAGGTTTCTAACTTTGGAATTATGGCTGAAAAGAACTTATTAATAAGTCTAGTTCACGTCAAAAAGATAAGATTTCACACGCTTCACTGTTGTCTGTTTTATTTAGCATAAGCATGCTCTTTGAGAAAGTGAACAACTTTATTTTGTTTGTACTTAATATAATAAATAAAAAAAATATGTTTATTTTCTATAAATACCTCACCTAAGCCATTGTTTGTATTGTCACGGGCAAGTGAAACGGATAGCAGCTCATTACGTACTGAAGTTGAAGTTTCATATTTATTAAATAAACGTTCCCTATTTATTGTTGGATCTAGCTAGCTATACATAAACTACCCACATTTCCCGGCTTCGGCTTATCCTACGATTACTCAATCCTTGGTTAGTCATAGTATTAGCGATCAATTGAATTAGTTTGGACATTAGCCATGATTTATGCATTAAGAGTTATATGAATCATATTATATGATCCATTCCTTTAAGTAAAAGCTTTTATCGATGTATTCTATCTTACCGTCCTATCCTTTCATTAGTTCCTTCCCCTCTCACAGCTGCCGTAAGCGCCAAAATGGCGAAAATCAAATTGCCTCAATATGTCACGGCCTATAATTTGTCCAGCGTACTTACATAGTATAATGGAGGTCAGTGCTGCAGACCCATTCAACTTTCAAAAGTGGTAGTTTTTGCTAGCTGAATGGGTCTTTTTAGGATTCCCACTGTTGAGTCTTATATTATTATTATATTGTATGGATCAAATCTTCTCTCTAAGGAGCATCACCGAAAAGTTCTTAGCTAAGAACCAAAAGGTGTATTGTTCCTTCATTGATTTAGAGAAGGCGTATGATAGGGTGGTAAGAAAGGGTTTATGGGAGGTGTTATCCAAGTTCGGTCTGGGAAGTCAACTTATACGTGCATTGGTATCACTCTATGAGGATTCTAGTGCATGTGTAAGAGTAAACGGGGAAAACACTGACTGGTTCGGAATCTCTAGGGGTGTCCGACAGGGATGTGTAGCTTCTACGTGGCTCTTCAATTTGTTCATGGATGACTGTTTGACAGAGTTGCGTGAAAGTGATTATGGACTAAGAATGGGTGGATTCATCATTAAATGCCTCTTGTATGCTGACGATCAAGTGCTACTTGCATCATCGGCAGAAGAGTTGCAAGAGATGATGAATATTGTATGTGAGTCTTTTGTTAGAAAGGGAATGAGGGTGAATGTGGATAAGACCAAAACGATGGTTTTTGAGAGACAGGAAGATGTGACAGAATGCGTGATTGCGATTGATGGTAATGATGTGGAACAGGTGAAGGAGTTTGTATATCTGGGAAGTTTGTTTACAAGGGATGGAAAATGTGATGAAGATATTGAGAGAAGAGTGAAAAAGGGTAATGCGATTAATGGAGCATTGGATAGTCTAATGTCTAGTCAATCGGTGTCCGAAAGGGCCCGAATGGCTGTGCATGATGCCGTTCTTGTTCCTACGCTTATGTATGGCAGTGAATGTTGGGTGTGGCAGAAGAAGCATGAAAGCAGAGTGAATGCAGTAGAAATGAGGTCCCTCAGAAAGGTGTGTAATGTAAGGTTATGTGATCGTGTGAGGAACGATGTGATTCGTGAAAGGTGTGGTATAAAAGATGATATTGTAAGTAAGATAGAAAAAGGAATGTTGAGATGGTTTGGGCACATCGAGAGGATGGATGATAGGAAATTGATAAAAGGTATCTAAAGAGCTAATGTGGAAGGTAATGTTAGTAGAGGACGGCCACGAAAGACACACTTGGACCAAATTGAAAGTGTGCTCAAAAAGGCAGGCGTCCGAAGTATGAAGAATAAAAGAGCATGTATGAAAAGATTGATGGATGTAGACGAAGCAAGAGAGGTTTGCCAGGATCGTACGAAGTGGCGATCGATAGTCTCTGCCTACCCCAATGGGAATTAACGGCGTGAGTATATGTATGTATGTATGTATGAGTCTTATATATGTGTGATTTTTAAGTAAACATAATAATTTAAATAAGTAGCACGTATTCGAACACTAAAATTGACTCACAAATTCAGGTTTCAGTTTCTTATCATTGCCCCTGTTAACTTGCCGGTCTAGTTTCTCAATATGCTGCAAAAGTTGTTCCTCATCCTTCAACCGCAATTCTTCGCCAATAGTTTCGAGATCTCGGACCGGATTCACTTCGCCGTCTACGTGGATCACATCTTCGTCGTCGAAAGCTCCTAAAGATATCAGAGTGATCAGAATTTGAGTATTGGGAATGATGCAGTCATTTTATCGGCTAACAATATTTGAAGTATAGTGACAAGTTTTTGAATGAGACCTTGCGAATTGAAAACGATCGGTTGGATGGAATCACAATTTGAAATGCTTTGGTGGTATAATTTACTCAGATCCTATTAGAAGTGCAGTTAATAAAAAATAGGCAATAAATAGTTTGTGGTGGACTCGTATTAGGATGTAGTTGATGATGTTACTTATAAAGCAACTCCTATTTTCTTTTCGCTAAAGATAACTGTTCACTGTATAAGAAGAATTCTTATGCTAATAAATACTTCGGTTTTATTTTCCGAAAAGAATAAATTTTGAAACATTAAGCGATTACTTTTGCACACTAGCCCATCAAAAAGTAATTCTGATTATTTTTCGGTCTAATTTGTTTCATATTATTTTTGTAATGCATTAAGATAAGTTAAAAAAAAGTTCTCGATTTTTTTAAAATAAAATTGAACACTTTCCAATCGCTTAGGAAAAAATATCTCAAATGAATTTAAACAAAATATTTTATAAAATAAAAAATAATACTTACGGCAAAGATTAAAGATAGCGTCACACGCTTTGATGTGCGATAAGAACGCGTTTCCTAGACCTTGACCCTCAGCGGCCCCACGGACCAGACCCGCGATGTCCACAACATTCAGAAACGCGGGAACTTTGCTGTTGGGAAACAAGCATGTATCAGTAATGGACCCAAACAAATTTATCATGCATGGAAATTATCGTGAGGAAAACTGTGCTAAGTTGTACTTAGTCTGTGCTGTGACAGTGTATTCGTACAAAACGGCGATAGGCCTGCCCCCTATCACGTAAGTACACAGTCCAAGCAAAACGTGGGTACTCTGAGCACCAGGCAACAATAATGTGAAGTAATAATCAATTAGTACCTCTGCCACCCTTTCGGGCATATACAGCGTAAACTTGGACGTAAGTTTGAACCAACCTAGACTAGGCTAGGTGGTGGAATATAATAGCTAATAACCGTAGGCGGGGTAGGTCCGAGACCTCTATGGGGGGGACATATGCGGGATATGATGGATGGTACCAATAATAAAAAATCGACAGAGGGTTACTCATTTATCGAAGAAAGAAAAAATTTAAGAACGAATGGTAGTCTATTCACTTATTAATGCCAATTGACTTAGACATGGCAAATTTCTATTATTTTTAACTATGTAACTAGTAGGTTAGGGGTGCTATATTGAAGCTTATAAAGTTTTTGTAAGTGAGAAGTTATTATAATCTCTACACGGGGCAACTGACGAAAAAAGAAACATTTAGTGCGCGCATAGTATTTGTTAAGGAAAACATATACTGAGTCAATATTATTACATTACTACTCTTCTTCTCGGAAGAACATAAAAAAGCCCCCAAAAATATATGTGAGAGTTATACAGGAAGAGATGTAGGGGATTCGCTAAATTTCAAACTTTCTCAATTTCTTTCTAATGTTGCAAATATGGAAAATACGATCTTGCTAATCTTACCTGACTGGTTTGTGGTATTCGCATAGATAATCAAATCTCTCGTCCGGTACTGGTACCCTACGTGCTGAAAAAACCAAAAAATGCTACATCTGCGCAAATAACAAAGTAAATATTTAATATAGATAAGGTAAATATAATACATACTATGAATCAGCCATATTTACTAGACTCAATTTCGTTATATTTTCTGGTTATAACTGGCAAGCTTTTTATAGATAGATAAAGAATGGAATGATTTCAGTGAGACTTATATTATTAAAATTAAAAAACTAATAATTTTTATACATTTATTAGAACTGAAAAATAATAATACTAATCATCAAACTTATCACTTCCACGAGAATATTTCAAATGAGAGTACTTGGATACTACACTTGAACTTGAAATAGAATTAGTCTTAGTGTCTCTTTCGTCGCAACAATTAGGATATAATGCAAATGGATTATCCATTGCCCTTAAATAAAGTCCTACATCTATCATGAGCTTACAACGTGCTTCATATATATTTTGTACCTTAACAAAGCGATTCTTAAATGTGATATCATATTTAGGATTATGAGTTTTTAGGTATAACGCTAACAAAAGTAAACCAGATAATTCAAGACTTAACCCGGGATACTTTGGTCTTAAAACGTTAATATAACAACAAGCATCCGTTATAATGCTACCAACTGTTTGCTCCAAATAACCTAAGTTTGGTAATTTGTTTACAGAAACTTCAGGGAGTAGGTGTAGTTCTTTGTACACAGCTATGTCATAGTATTTATGAGGTTTCTCACAAAAAAGAATCATACAGTTGTAACTACAAAATAAATAAACCCGGCCTTGGTAATTTACTGCAAATTCTTTTAATCCACCAACTACTTTTTGGCTAGAAGGCAAATTGTCAGCATAGGTCACTATACAAACACCTTTTTCATAGACTTGAGAAACATTAAAGTTTTCTACTCGAGATGGTATTTCTGGTAGCTCAAATTCAGCTAGCGAAAGGTGTCGATCCGGATTTTTTAGTACCATTTCTCTGTGCTCTTCACACACCCAAAAGTAGAAATTTTTGTAATAAATCGTTCCGTTTTCGTTGGGATGTAAATTACGATGTCTTAATTTTTTCTGATGGTAACACGGGGGACATACTTTTTTATAACTAGACATGCGTTTTGCAAAAATTTCATTATAAATACATAAGCTGTCTACCGACACAACACTAGTTTTAACATTTGATAAATAGTTGTGAATTTTAGGTATTATACCCGTGATACAATCCGTTGCTTCTTTGAAAGTAAGCCACCGCGAATTATTACCATCAATTTCGTACAAGTTTTTGCTGTCTTGGCTGATCCAATCCCTGATACCAGTCGAAGTTTCACTCCATTTATTAAACTTTAAATCTATTAAAGGCTCACAGTATGGAGGGTCGTATTTTATCCTGTCGTAATATATTTCATTTTGAGATGATTCTACCACTTTCATTTTATTGGCTTTTATATCTAAAACGATCATTGGATAAAGTCCATCTTTCATTAGTTGTAAAGCTTCTGCTGGTGTATCGGGAAAACCGTCATAAACCACTCCACATATTAAAGCACGGTTATTAAAATACATGGTGCGTATCGCCTCTTCTACATCTAATTGATTAAGACATTCACCTATACTTAGTTTTTTCTTAAAACGGCGAGCTAGTTCACTCCAGGGAAAGTTTTTCATTATACACCTTACAGAATTTCCTTTTGATATAGGCACTAAACCATATTTTTTTTCCAATTTGGCTACTAGTAAACTTTTTCCCGATTTTGGGGGCCCAATAACTGCAATACGAAGTGGGAATTCCTCAAACTTTTTTATGCTATCATTAGTTATATAAAAGAGGGGATTATTTCTAAATTTTCTGGTGTTTTCTTCCCCGTTTATAAAATATACAAATGATCTGTGTACAACAGCAAAGGTGGCTCCTTCTGTGGATATTCGACAGGGATTGAGAATACTAACAGGATTTTCATAGACATATACTGGGCACATACGTCCAAATTTACTATAAAAACAGAACCCCTTCGATAGCAAAATCTCTGCTGCATATGTATCCATTACAATTGTTTTTTCAAAAAATGACTCATTTCTATTTCTTAAATTCTTTAACAGAAAAAGAACAGATCTTTTTACTTTAATTTCTTGCTTTGACCCGTTGATAGTGTAACATTTAATTTTATGCTCGCCAAGCATACTTTTCAAATTCTGAATATTGTCCTCATCAGCACCAAAAATTGCTTCAAATCGGCTCAAAATTCTTTCTTGCGCGTCTTCGTTTGATTCCCAAACGCTATCATCAAACGGCTCTGAATACGTAAGTATTGCCTCTTCGCAGTATAACACTAAGTTCGTCTCCTCTAAATGCTCAGAATGTTGTGATGTATTATCATTTTCAACTGCATTCATTTCGCGTTCTACAAGTATTTTCGCACAAGAGTTTATGATATCGTCTATTATAAGTTTTGGAATTACAGTCACACACATTTTTTTTATCCAAGCCTGTTTCCGAGTAAGAAACGCAGATTTCACTTTATTTCTTGCAGAGGTTTGCACCGTTTTCCAAGCTTTGAACATCTGAGGTACCACTCTGGATAGGCTAGCTTCCGAAGTTGTTTGTATGTCTATTATCAAATCTGGTATACAATAAGACGCTACCATAGATTCAACATCACTCTCACATTTAGGAAAACCATCTACTACGATGCCGGTTGTCGTATAAGGCTTACTAAACCATAATGTTCTTGCTAACATTTTAGTAAATTGGGGTAAAATAGGCGTTCCAGTCTCTAAATATGCATTAACCATTTTAAATAAAGCCTTTTCATCTCCTAAAATGTCAAGATCGCTAGGCTCTTCCGGAGGTTCCGCATTAGCATCAGCTTCATCTTCGGGAGAACCTTTTGGCATAACTTCCTCATATTGTCGACCTGCCTTTTTATAATGTTTCGGCACCAAGTTATTATTAATAAAAATTGAAAAGTCCACATGCATTAACCCTAGCTCTTGGGCAATAAATTTAGAGATCATAGTTCTCCCACTACCGACACAACCGATAACACAAATTTTCAACGTAGGTAATGGTTTAAAAGGTTTACAATAAGCTACGTATTTTGTTGGATCATCGGAAAACTTTTGCAAACAATTTTGTGAGCTGAACAGATATTGCTTAGAATCAAAGGTAGTGTTTATGTCAGGTTTTCCAGTCCACAATAAAAACTTTTCATAATAACAAGTGGGACAGTAATAACTTGTCTCTCCAAAATTAAAGGGCGAATTGTAAACAGACAAGTCAACATTAGTATTTTCTTGATTATAATTGTCTTCTAATGGCTCCCCTTCGCCCTCTTCATAAAAAGGACAAGGCAAATAATAACCTTTTCTTATACCAAGACAAACTTCTTCTATCACCTTTATATCCGACTGTTTAGCAAGCTCTACGTGTATAAAACATTTGAAATTATTATTGACTATCTCAGTTATTCTTTCACAGTCTTCTTTGAGTTTCTCGATATCTTGAAAATATTTATACATATTTGCAGTTTCTACACTTAGTAGGTAAGCCAAATCTTCAACTGAACTGTCTATCATATCATTTAAAATGGTTTTTATATCCGCTTCTGATGACTTAACTATAGGTTCCTGCAAAACTTTCAACTTTATCATAGGGTCATCAGCTAACACGAACCTTTCTTCGTGATTTTTATTATTTACGCTTATATTTGCATAATGAGACATCAAATCATGATTAATCTCGCGTGTTTCTATTAGTGCTATAGCATAATCAGGTAACATTTTTAACGAAGATAAATGAACCCAGTACTCATGCTCACAAGGATATCCATCAATAATCCATTTTCCGTAAAGTCTGTCTGGATCATCCGCATTATGATCATAATTTCGTAAAACATTGGATATTACTAGAACCATTTTATCTGGAGTTACTACTAATTCGTCTTGTAATTTGTTAACAATCATGTACTTGTTTATAGCTTCTTCTACATCTGGATCTTCTAAAGCAGGAGAAGCTGGTGGTTCAATTGGGTCGAATTCCGAGGGAGTATAGTCTAGTAAAAAGTTTTTATCTTTTACCCCAGCCATACAACTATCATAGTCATTTAAAAAGGGTAAACATTGTAATTGTTCCCGAAGAGACTCCATAGCCTCATATTCATCTTTCTCGAGATAATTACCTGATTTGATCCATTGTTTGAAATAGGATGTAAAAGATTTCAATAGACGATGTGTATTTGTATACCATGCATCTAAATTTTCCAATCTCAGTTTTTCACTAGCGCTCCACGTGTTTAATCGTTTCTGAGTTACTTCATCTACAATTAAGGGATACGTCTTTCTGAGAAAAAGCTGTTTTTTCTTTTCGGTTTCTTCTTTTATTAACTTATCAAAATCAATAATTGGTGCATTGAATAACCAAGACAAGCATCTACAAACCATAGATTTGCCAGACAATTTTGTACCCATTACAATAATCCTACATGTCGGTTTCAAGTACTTTATATTTAAGTAAGGTCTCGGATTTCTACAAAAAGATACCATAGCTTCATGTGAAGATAAAAGATAAACATGCTTAAAAAAAGATACAGCAAATTTCATTTTTCCCTGACAAGAAATCCTTCTTTTCAACTCAATAGGACACCTACTAACCCAAGGCGATGGGTATCTAGGAAAAAACACACCTCCAATATCAAATCTATTACTTTTTTCAATGTGTTCCCAAAAGTCCTTAATATCATCTGATATATGGGCTAGAAAAAGTGGTTCAGGTATAATAACTGGATGGATGGAGAGAAATTTGATTCTTCCTATAATTTGTCGCATCATTTCATGGGTAGATATACGGCCATCAACCCGATGAACAAAATTGGGATCATACCCTTGAAGCTGCTGGTTAATATAAGGCAAAACATAGTGCCGGTAGTTACAGACTTGTTCAATTGCATTTTCTTTAAAGTTTATTGGCATCTTACAATAATACTTATAACTTGAAGTTTTAGTATATTGAATATTTTCTGAGCCTGGTTCAGTTGGTGTATACTGTTTGGGCCACATAGAATGCAATTTATAATCATTTACAAAAGGCTCATTTCCATAACTATCTTGTTTGTAATCATAAAATTTATTACCCTTCAAAGCCACTGTATCAGCATCGGAGCATGTAATATAGATGATAAAATCTGGTTTCAGATCAAGTCGCATAAGTTGATAAAATTGTTTAACTAAAATACTTTGTTTACTATCAAAGTAATATCTGTTTGAAAATTCTATATCATCACATGTGTTTAACATAAATTTTGGCAATGGGGCAGCTATTTCTTCTTCCTGCTCTGGTTCTGCTTCTGCTACCTCTTCTTCTTCCTCCTCTTCAAACTCTTCTTCAGGTTCTAGTCCTTCCTCAAGATTTCTAGTATAAAGACTGGGTTTTGGTTTCTTTTTAAACATTCTTGTAAATATGTCTGCAAAAATATCTTCCACAGCTGATAGGCTTTCAATATTATGAACAGGTTTGTACAGGTACCAATCATTCATGCTTGAGGTAACCATTGGAAATCCAGAGATAATATATCCACGATGTTGAATTGCTGGAGATTCAATCTTTGTTTTCAGCATCTTAAGTAATTTTTCAAAGGTATATATATTGTTATGGCGCATATTGAAATCGGCACATTTGGCAGCAAGAGTCTTTTGGTCTAGTTCATCTGACAAAATTGTAAGAGGATTAAGATGTATACAATTAAGTCGTTTAGACAGTGCCTGTCCTAGGGAGTAGGCACCAAGCCCAGGTTTGCCAAGTATGAGGTAACAAGTGGGTTTTGCATTTAAATACACCTCTTGAGCATCTATATCACTCCATATATCTTCAAATTTATCTTTTCTTTGTACTGGCGAGTCAGTATTATCAAATCCAATAATAGCAGTAGCAGGGGGTCTTTGTATTGTAATACTTCTATTTTTATCAGGTGGAGATAGTAATGAAAAATCTCCTGAATACACACTATTTTTACTTGTTTGAGCATTACTTAAATTATCTTGATCCTTTATAACAATATTGGGCTTAAAGTTTTCAAATTCAAACATTTTGTATCACACTTCAAAGCCTAAGAAAGTGACACTTGTAATGTCAGTTTATAAATAAATTTGACAACTGTGTTTTTTCAATGATTCCTATTTATATTTTGTGTGTGCCAGTAAATTTTACATTCAAGTTTATACACTGCTCAATTGGCCTAGACCTCGCTTTTATAACATACCCTTTTTATATTATAAATCGATAAAGGACATCAAACTAAACAACTTTGCCCATGGAATGCCTATCTAAAATATTGTAATTTTCAAAAAAATATAATAATTAAAAATTGTCGTACCTAGTTCAAACTGAGAATGTATAGAATGAGAATCTTTGCTTCAGTGAAAATAAGAAATAAAAAAAAATATTTGATCTATGCTTTTCGCTCTGTAAACAAAAATATAACTTCTTTCGGTATTTTCCAGTTGTATTGATCGTCGTTGAAAAATAATATCATGTAAATAAACCGGTAAGCGAGCGATTGAACTGGAAAATACCGAAAGAGGTTATGTTTTTGTTTACACCATAGATCAAATGTTTTTTTTTATTTCTTATTTTCACTGAAGCAAGGAATCTCATGCTATACATTCTCAGTTTGAACTAGGTACGACAATTTTTTATTATTATTTTTTTTTGAAAAATACAATATTTTAGATAGGCATTCCATGGGCAAAGTTTTTAAGTATGATGTTCTTTATCGATTTATAATATAAAAAGGGTATGTTATAAAAGCGAGGTCTAGGCCAATTGTTTTTTTATTAATTTCAGCATATGCATTCACAGAGGTTTTAATGACATGGATTCACTGACCCCCAAAATTTTATGTTTATATATTTGGCTGATTCATAAAGCAATACAAAATGAACATTTAATTCATTTTACAATTAACTTACTCATATAAAATAGTGTTTTAAAAATATGTTGTTATTCTGAATGGGTTTGAACAATGTCATAGCTACTCAGTTATTTATGTGTCAATTTTGCAATACTAAGTAGCAATTTGCTTCCACATGACTGCAATATATAGACAAAATGTGGCTACTCTAAATATTAGGTACAAGTCATATGATTCCAAAACATTTGTACCTCAGACACCTTATATGGACTTACCAGTGTGAATATGGTGTTCTGTCTACATTAAAGATTTCAGTTGAAAAAGAAAGATAGAATATACTTATTTTCATTAGGATCTATAGTGCAGAAAGGAAAATTCTCTGCTGCTGCTTGGCTTTTGGTTAACACATTAAAAAATGTTGATTTCCCAACATTTGGCACTCCAACTATTCCCACTTTCAAATTGGTTCCAACCCTGCCAATGAGGGGCTTCTTTTCAGGTTCTTCAACTTTCTTAGGTGGCATTATTTCTGCAAAAATATTTTTTTTATAGTGTTAAATGTTACAAACAGTACAATTCAGGTAGGTAAAAATTATTATAATACTAGGGGATGATAGTGGGAAGACAATAGATGTTAACAAGAATTTTGAGGCAGAGCTAATTTTTATACACATATTCATAAACTTACAGCTATAAATTCCAAGGAGTAGCCAGCACCTCAGAATTCATAATGCTTTAGCCAGTTTTGGAAGTTGAGTTGGGAATTAATTATAAAATAAAGCTAATTTGGAATGGGCCTAAAAAGCCCCAATACCCTAAGTCGCCTCTAAGACACTTCTGGGAAGAAATGGGTTAGGGCTATCTAAGCCGACACTACACAGCTATTAGATTCAAAAATTATTGGTTACAAGTTAAATTACATACGTACATATACTCACGGCTATAAATCCCTAGAAGGGGTAGCCAGAGCTAAGGCATTAGAAATTCCTCAGCCACTTTTGGAAAGTTGAGTGGGGAAAAGTGAGGTTAATATTACTTAAACAATTTTATTTGCACTTTAAGAAGAATTCAAGTACAGTAAATCAGAAGTTAGGTTAGATTGTTAAAATATACCATTGAGGTCCAACTAAACATTTTATCTTTTCACCATTTGATCCTTAAATTAACATCGATAATTTTATAACACTTACGTCACTGGTTTTATTATATTTACGAGAAATATAACAAATTAAGCGCCGCTACCGTGCTTATTTCGATATTTTGGGTTTGGAATTGATTGATTGATTTGATATTGATAGAGTAAATTGACTTCAAGTGACGTGTTTTGACAGTTACGTCGAAATTAAATTTACGATAGAACTGGCAAGTTGGTAAGCGGTTGCTGATAGTATTTGCCAATGCTAGGCCAGATTACAATAGATACTACGTATGCTAGGCTACATACATATACACACGTCTCACGCCATTATTGGTTCCCCAATGGGTAGGCAGAGACTATCGATCGCCAATTCGTACAATCCTGGCAAACCTCTCGAGCTTCATAAACATTAAGTATTCTTCCGATAACGGGTCCTTAGCTTTTTGAGCACATTCTCTATCTGATATAAGTTTCCACATTGGCTATATGTAAGTAGGCAAGCAGTTTGTGATCCTGTACCTTGTGCCCACATCAATCGGCTTCTCAGGACTTTCGCCAAGTCGACCGTCAATGTTGTGGGTGACACTGCATCGTCAGGTACGTGGCTACCACTTTAAAACCTTCGAGCAGTTATGGGACAAGACTAAATTATTAAAAAAAATATATTATTAAACTAAAATTAACTTTATTTAAATTAGAATAAATGGACATTGAATTTATTATAGTAGTATTTGAGCTTATAAACAGGTTTATAAACAACTGAAATTAATTACTGAGCGTCTGTGCGCTTTAAGGATTGAGTCTAGACTAACTACAGTTTGAGCATCACGCAGGACCCTGTGGTCAAACAGTGCTCAAACTGTGGTGAAACCTGTGGTGCATGGTGCCAAACAGGCACCCTAAGCCGGGGTGTGACAGAACCCCTCCCATTTACATTAAGTTTTGTAACTCTTTGGGCAGGACAAACCCCAATTTTACTCGTTGCGGATTTAATCAGGTAGTGAATCTTCTGACAGACCTCTCCATTGGTTTTGGGTGACTGAGACTTGTACAAAGTTCCAGTTCTTAAGTATGAGACATCAATGACGATAATATACCAGACTAAACGATTATATTAAAAAACGTAAATGGCAATGCGTAGTTACTATCAGATAATACGCATACACACACATACTGCATTAACTATAGCGAAAATGGACATAAACGTGGAGTGCAAAATTTATAGACTCGTTTACTTTACGCCAGAAGTATTGCTAGGGAGTAAATGAGATGTGCCGTGTAGTGCCGGCTTATGTCACTACCCCTTTCTACCCATGGGTGTCGTAAGAGGCGACTAATGGTATGGGACTTTCTTTAAGTGGTTTTTGGGCGATGCGGATGACCCCTCACCAACGATACTTTATTTCTACCATCTTCTCCCCTATCAATTTCCAAATGAGGCTGAGGAGTTTCGAGCTCTGAAGCTCTGGCTACCCCTTTTTGGAATTTACAGCTGTGAGTATATGTGTGTAAATGAGATATGAATACGTAACAAGCATTACATGACGACATGATAGTCCAATGGGTAGAACACCCGCCCGAAAACAGAAGGGCATGAGTTCCAATCCTGGGTCGGGCCTACACCAATTTGTCTTTTCTAAAGTCATATGTGTGGTTAATTTATCATGGTTGTTAACGGTGAGGGAAAACATCGTGAGGAAACCCACATAGCTAAGTTGAACTTAGTCATGTGACAGTGCATAAAATAGTTAATGGTTCTATAACAACATCTCTGTTACCTCAAGTGCAGCTAAATGTTCCACAGAGAGCATTGCGTAATACTCGCCCACTAGCCATCCACATTGTAAGAACCAACATTGCGAGTAACAACCCTATCCACAGAGTCTGTCAGATTTATAACTCTATTTGCTCAATAGGCGAAGAAAATGCACCTGACGTCTATCACGACTCATTACTGAATTTTAGAAAGAAATGTAGGCAATTGATTAAATCTACAAATTAATAAATATAATGCAACCATATTATTATTATTATTATTTTTTATAATTGTTTTTTGTTCCATTTTACTTATTTTTACTTTATTGCTAATTTTATTGAATCATATTATTGTTATTTTAATTTTAATTTAATTGTACTTTATTTAGTTTTATAATTATTATTAATTTGGTGTAATTCTTTGGAGTTTTACTTATATTTATATTATTTGTTATTGTTTTGAGTAGCTTTGATAATAATATTATTCAAGAAGAAGAAAATTGCTAACGATAATAACCGATAATGTTGTGTGCACTTTTTTGGCATTGTAACAGAGCCGAATCAAAATTTTTGTAAAAAGGTAATGTTTGTTATAATGCTGTTTGTGTACGTATTAATTAAATAAATAAATAAGTGTATTCGTACAAAACGGCGATAGGCCTGCTCCCTATCACGTGCGTACACTGTCCAATCAAAGCGTGGGTACCTTCTCTGGACACTAGATGGCGCTGCCATGTGAGTTCAGAAGTATTGGTAACTCTGCCAACTACTACGGGGATAAACGGCGTGAACGTTTATGAATACGTAACAATTGTTTTACCCTTACATTTGAAGTTTGATCATTCTAAACGTAATCCTAGATTATGTAAAAAGTGACAGCGATTCAAAGTACCAAAGCGATTTTTCCTTCCATTTAAATTAATTACGCCTATTGACGGCATTACTAGTATTTTTTGTTCTCTAACTTAGCTCCTTTTATTCGCCTAATACACTTATTTATATTACGTCTCAACCACACCACCCTTTTTGAGTTTTGCCTCCGTTACATAAGGCGTGTAAGTCTAGATAAAATGATAGATTATTCGAACAAAATCTGTCAGTCACTTCTCAAGGTGCTCCCTTACCAGGAGCATTCGCGTGTAATGTAACGTTACAGATTTGAGCATAACATCAGTGAAGGAGGAGAACCAAGCATCACATTGCGCACCTTGTAAATATTATATGAATTACACACGAACACTCGTTAGTCAGGGAGGTATTATTCTAATGTAATGCTCAGAGATGAATCTATAATATTACGGTAACTAATGGTTTAAATAAATAAAACTTAATTAAAACGTTTTTTTCCGGTGGGGGTATGTAAAGGCGACTAACGGTATTGGGGCTTTTAAGGGATTTTTGGTCGATGCGGTTGGAGACCCATCACCAACAACCTTTATTTTTACCATCTTTTCCCCACTCGCATTTCCAAAAGTGGCTGAGGAATTTCTAATTCCTTAGCTCTGGCCTACCCCTTCTAGGGATTTACGGCCGTGAGTATATGTATGATGTATGTATGTTTTTTCATGAAAACCTCATGTAGGGATTACTATTGAACGTATTGAAGTGATTACTTATCGTAAATCAATGAGCAACGGTTTGGTATGCGCAACAAAATGCCTCATTCCGCGAGCGGGAGAGCATGATGTCTTTGCGGTCAAAAGTGCCTTACCAAAACTTCAAAATATGTATTTAAATTTGCAACATTGTTTTTAAATTAAAAATAAGATTTTAAAGGATTTCTGACGTGATGACTTTTTTAACTTGAGTGATATTATTAATGAAACAGTATTTTCAGTTTCGTAAAATATTTACTATTATTCTCCCAATAACAGTAGAACTTCTCATAAAGAATCTTTAATAATTTATTATTTTATTTATACATATTACGCATTACATATATTACAATATAATAGGTAATGGTTATGGTAAAAACAGAGATGTCCAGGGCGGTGACATTGGTGCCGGATTTTGGAGATATGACATCACAACTGCTGATATTGACAGCATAAAGGAACTGATTATCTGTAAACCAAATAAAACCATATTTAAGTCGTTTGTTAATACTACTCTACTAGAAAAGTTTGTCCGAAGCGCAAAGTGGGCATTAATATCTGACCATAGCTGTGTGTTTTATTTTTTCCTCAAACATCAATCTACCTTCCCATTTTTACGCTTATGCAGATGCATTATGATTGATTGATTATTATGATTTTAGAGATCTAAGCTTTTAACAGTTTATGTTTGGTGTTCTGTGTAGTACATACATACATACATATACTCACGGCTATAAATCCCTTAACAGGGTTGCCAGAGCTTTGGAATGAGAAATTCCTCAGCCACTTTTGGAAGTTGATTGGGGAAAAGATGGTATTAATAAATGTTTTTGGTGACGGGTCTCCAACCACATCGCCCAAAAATCACTTAAAAAGCCCCTATACCCTTAGTCGCCTCTGACGATCACCCACGGGTAGCAATGGGGTAGTGTTATTCTAGACACCACCACACCACCTAGTATAGACACCAGCTCTCGCCACAAAGACTTATACTGTAAACTAAACATATTTTTGTGACTTTTTGCTTTGTGTTGAGAGAAAATAAATACATTTTTATTATTATTATTCTAAGCCGACACTACACGGCTTCTGTGTAGTGTCTTAGAACAACACTAACCTATTTCTTTATGCAACTGTTTTAATGGGTGACTTAGGGTATTGGGGCTTTTAAAGTGATTGTTTGTAGTTATGGTTATATTCAATATTTTCTTCTTTCAATTTACAAAAATACCTGAGAAACATAAAAATTTTAAGCTCTGGCTTCCTCATTTTTGGGATTCAAAGCTATATATGTATGTGTGTAAAATACTAAGTATGATATCAGACCGTTTCCTCCCTAAATAATAACTTTTAGCTCCCTGGCTCACAGTCAACTGCCTGAGCCATACATTTACTTATTTATTAAACACACATAAAACTGTTTCATCTGCAGATGATGGAGTAAGCATGACACCAGTGTTTAGGGAATGCCTTTGTAATGTAGGGCCAATAGTGGTCAGTGCATGATGCTTTAGCAATTTTAGCATGTTTTACATTCTTAAAATGCATTTATGTACCTGTTTTGTATCATCAGACACTCTTGAGTTGGCAAAGCTAATACTGGAACAAAACACGGCAGCCCAGGCACACCACTTCATTCTCATCATGAGTCCAAACATAGAGAAGATCATTCCTGAAAATATTAATTTCAATATGAAAACGTCTGAATGGGAAATTTTGTTATTTTCTAAAATGTTGGCATATTTACAATGAGATTGTATTAATTTAGAAAAGCTGAATATTGTCGGCTTAAAATAGTTGCACTCCATTTCTTCCAATGGGTGTTCATCAGTGATTTTTGGGCGATACGGTTGAAAACCAAACACAAAAACCTTGTTTTAAAATTTATCACAACACAACTTCTAAAAGTTGTTGGGGAGTTTCTTATTCTGAAGCTCTGGCTACCCCTTCTAGAGATTTATAGCCGTGAGTATAAATCATACTCAATTCGGTTATCAGCATTATAATTAATAAATAATGCTTTCGATTTAAATTTTACAACTCCGTCACTTCAGGTAATGAGTAACAACTTTTTTTAAGCTGTTTCAGCAACTACTGTCTTTAATTTAGATCTTTTTGTTCATGAAGACCTCATGTGGGGATTATTACTAATAAATAAAGAATAAATAAAGGAATTCGAAGAGCGACGGCGGCGTATACACGAGGTCGCGAAAAAAAAACTACAGTATAACCCACTTAAGAATATTTCCCAGGAACCCTACCAAAAACGCGTCTTAAGCGAGAAATCGTATTATCCGGGATAGGGAAATAAAACAAACTTACTACAATTTTACATTCAATACATTATTTAAAATAATCACTTATTTTGGTTCCCCAGAATGATTTTAATGCATTAGCAATTTGCAAACTTTGTAAAGATGCACTTCGAAGAAGCAACATGGTGTTTTAAATCTAGCTGATAATGCCTTAGACACTTTCTCTCATATTATGGGGCCACTTTTGGGCAGTTTTGAAGCTCGTGCTTGATGAAGCCATTTCACCAAAACTTTTTCTAATTTATCAAACCATTTCCTACCATTAGCTTTTTACTCGGCACACCTCCCAATCTAAATCTTTCTCTAATTTCTTCTCTATTCTTTTGAGTTTGATTCGTAGTTTATGACTTTTTAACAAACACATTCAATATATCAATTTTTTTTGAAGTTACAATGACTTTCGCTTAATTGTAGTCATATTGTAACAAACAAATGATGTACTATTACAAAACAATGGAAGCGTACGCGTGATCGTATTAAATGGGTTCTACTGTATACTATATTTTATAAAGTAAATAAATGTTTGTGAATTTGTAATAAAATGGCTTTAATTGTGTGTTTTTTGTAGTGTGGAAAAAAATAGTGATTACATAATGTAGCACAATTACAGTTGCCCTTACTCCTTTAGAGCTAAGCAGCAAGTAAACAGTCCAGTGCACTCCTATTTACCCTACTTTTATGCCTCTTAGATGTTGTTTAAGATGATGAAATCACACTGAAGAGCTAATATTCTTGATAAGAAGCACTGAAAAGTCAAATGTCTAGTCAGTTAGTGTCTAAAAAGGACCAAATGGCAGTGAATGATGCTGTTTTACTTTTTTTGGCAGGCAAATGTTGGGTGTGAGAAGAAGCATGAGAGCAGAGTGATTGCAGTAGAGATGAGGTCCCTCAGAAAAAAATGTAATGTAAGGTTTTGTGACTGAGTGAGAAATAATCTGATTCATGAAAGGTGGGGTGTGAAAGATGGTAAATATTGTAAAAAAGATAGAAAAAGTCAGGTCAATGGTTTGGGCACACAGGGAGGATGGATTATAGTAAATTGTTTAAACAGATTTATAGAGCCAATAGTGGAATGTAATGCTAAAATAGGACTATGAAGGACACACTACAATCAAATAGAGTATTAGCTTAAAAAGGCATATGTCCAAAGTGTGAAGAATAAAAGCAGCAGCATATATGAAAAGATTGATAAATGTAGATGAAGCTAAAGAAATTTGCCCGGATCGCACTAACTGGCTATCAATAGTCCCTGCCTACCCCAATGGGTACTAACAGTGTGAGTAATCATTTATACACCTACCTAGGATATTCATGTAGTCTGATGTAAGATCTTCAGTAGGGGCTGAAGATGGAGGTGGTGGTTTATAACGCCGCTCACGATCAGCGCGGCGAGGATCTGGTGTTATTTGCATCTGCAAACAGGCAACATGAAATAATTCAGAAAATCTATTATTACACTAGTACACATATCTTTGACACCACAATGCAAACATAGCTTTGTTGTTTCTAGGCTTAGAATAGCAGAACTCATTTTTTCCTGTGAGTGTCGTGACGATGATGATTTTGCCGAAGTAGCTGGAGACTCATCAACAACATCGAATCCTTTATTTTACAATATTTTTCCTACACAGGAATTTCTATTTTTGTTGCGCTGTCTTGCCTTTTTGAGACCGTGAGATAGGTTAACTAATACAAACCTTTGATATTTTTAAAGTTGGCCCACAAATTATTAGACCTTTGTCTTATCCTCACAGATAATATTCCGTCACAAAATGGTGACTTAAATATTAAAGAGTTTACTAGGCAGATAGGGTTCGGAGAATAGTATAAACAATATAATTAATTACAATGACCTACTTTGCTTAGTTTAGTTAGTTAGTTTTAGTTTTGCTTTTGATGGATTTGATTTGGCAGATGCACAAACATCACATCATATGTCAAGTCTCATTGTCATGTCAATACTATTGACAAAAACAATGGGAATGGGACCGTGCACGACAACAGCGCCACGTGCAAGGTGAGGGCATTATGAAAGTAAAAAAAAGACAAAAAGTTTATTTTTCAAAATTTAGTTAAAAACTATCATTTTTTGAACGCAGTTGTCGAACGAGAAGTAAGTAAATAATCTTAAAGTAATAAATAAATATGTTTTATTTTACCCTTACCCTATTTAACATACCCTTTTTATATTTTAAATCGATAAAAGACATCAAACTAAACAACTTTGCCTAAGGAATGCTTATCTAGAATATTGTAATTTTCAAAATAATATATAATTAAAAAGTGTCGTACATTACCTAGATCAAACTGAGAAAATATAGTGAGGTTCTTAGCTTCAGCTGAAGTAAAAAAAAACATCTTGTGATTTTGAATCGCGTTATTTCTTAATCGATCGTATAATCTTATATCACGAACTTTTCTGAGGAACCTCATTTCTACTGCATTAACATTACTTTCATGCTTATTCTGTCACACCCTGTGGTCACACCCAACATTCGCCATACATAAGCGTAGGAACAAGAACAGCATCGTGCACAGCCATCTGGGCCTTTTACTAAATAATTGACTGGACAAGAGACTATTCATTGCTCGATTTACCGCATTACCCTTTTTAACTCTTTTTTCAATATCTTCATTAAATTTTCCACCCCTGGTAAACAAACTTCCCAGATATACAAACTCTTCCACTAGTTTCACTTTTTACCATATTTTTTTTCTGAAGTCGGTCATAAAGTACCACGGTTGCGGGGTATGATGTGTTGGAAACTTTTAGAACCATCTGAACCATCTTTACAAACAAATGTTTAAGTTTGTTGTCACGGTACCTGAATAATTTAACTACAGAACTCTACAAATTTCTTTTTTCCCATATCCAAAGGGGAGGTGAATTAGTATTTAGGCCTTTAACATTAGGTTTTATTGGGTTGGGGAGACCCATTAGATGCTGGCGGGAGAAGATCTGAATCATTCACGTAGGCTAGGTATTTCGGAAACTTTCCGAAATCACCAACACTTTGGAAATATTTCAACAGTCGAGAAATTAGGAAATCGATAGAATAAACGCCACAATGACGTTTATTTCCACATGCGGGAAGCTGATGGATGAGGGTAGCACAGAACCGGTCGTTGTGGAAATCTTTAGGGGAGGCCTATGTCTAGCAGTGGATGTCAATTAGCTGATGATGATGATAATGATGACAAATAAAGGAAAGAAAAATTTCGACACCGGCGGGGTTCGAACCCGCGACCTCGGGTATACGCCCCCGTTGCTCTGCCAATTGGCCTAGACCTCGCTTTTTTAACATACCCTTTTTATATTATAAATCGATAAAGGACATCAAACTTAACAACTTTGCCTATGGTATGCCTATCTAAAATATTGTAATCTTCAAAAAATAATAATAATTAAAAATTGTCGTACCTAGTTCAAACTGAGAATGTATAGAATGAGATTCCTTGCTTCAGTGAAAATAAGAAATTAAAAAAAAAACATCTGATCTATGCTTTTTGCTCTGTAAACAAAAACATAACTTCTTTCTGTATTCTAGGCCAATTGGCCTAGACCTCGCTTTTATAACATACCCTTTTTATATTATAAATCGATAAAGGACATCAAACTAAACAACTTTGCCCATGGAATGCCTATCTAAAATATTGTAATTTTCAAAAAATAATAATAATTAAAAATTGGCCTAGACCTCGCTCTTATAACATATCCTTTTTATATTATAAATCGATAAAGGACATCAAACTAAATAACTTTGCCCATGGAATGCCTATCTAAAATATTGTAATTTAAAAAAAAAATGATAATTAAAAATTGTCGTACCTAGTTCAAACTGAGAATGTATAGAACTAGATTCTTTGCTTCAGTGAAAATAAGAAATAAAAAAAAAACATTTGATCTATCAAGTAAACAAAAACATAACCTCTTTCGGTATTTTCCAGTTCAATCGCTCGCTTACCGGTTTATTTTCATGATATTATTTTTCAACGACGATCAATACAACTGGAAAATACCGAAAGAAGTTATATTTTTGTTTACAGAGCGAAAAGCATAGATCAAATGTTTTTTTTTATTTCTTATTTTCACTGAAGCAAAGATTCTTATTCTATACATTCTCAGTTTGAACTAGGTACGACAATTTTTAATTATTATATTTTTTTGAAAATTACAATATTTTAGATAGGCATTCCATGGGCAAAGTTGTTTAGTTTGATGTCCTTTATCGATTTATAATATAAAAAGGGTATGTTATAAAAGCGAGGTCTAGGCCAATTGTCGTACCTAGTTCAAACTGAGAATGTATAGAATGAGATTCCTTGCTTCAGTGAAAATAAGAAATTAAAAAAAAACATCTGATCTATGCTTTTTGCTCTGTAAACAAAAACATAACTTCTTTCTGTATTTTCCAGTTCAATCGCTCGCTTACCGGTTTATTTTCATGATATTATTTTTCAACGACGATCAATACAACTGGAAAATACCGAAAGAAGTTATATTTTTGTTTACAGAGCGAAAAGCATAATACAAATGTTTTTTTTTAATTTCTTATTTTCACTGAAGCAAGGAATCTCATTCTATACATTCTCAGTTTGAACTAGGTACGACAATTTTTAATTATTATTATTTTTTGAAAATGACAATATTTTAGATAGGCATTCCATTCTCAGTTTGAACTAGGTACGACAATTTTTAATTATCATTTTTTTTTGAAAATTACAATATTTTAGATAGGTATTCCATGGGCAAAGTTTTTAAGTATGATGTTCTTTATCGATTTATAATATAAAAAGGGTATGTTATAAAAGCGAGGTCTAGGCCAATTGAGCTGTTCAACGTCCGACGTCAGCAATTTCAAATTAAAGTTTAAAACAATTCGTATCTAAAAATTATAAGAATTATTTAAGATATCCCCTATACCCTTAGTCGCCTCTGAAGAGTAGTAGTGTGAGTGCATCTTGTCCCCCTCTTGCCATTATCTAATGTAAGTTAGTCTTAAGTCTGTAGCAGTAATAAACATATATCCAACAAGTAAACACGTCTATTAATTACATGGCGACCCTGCCAGTGCGGCCTAGTGGCTGCGCTGAACATGGGAACAAGAATTTATATTTTAAGAACAGTGCAAATTGGTGAAATAAAAGTGTTTAAATACAAACAAAGAAATAAAATTTTACAAGATTGACACAAGAATAATTGTGGATTATTTAAATTTGAAGAATGTTGCATATAGACAAACCTGAAGAACGAATAATTTAACCTAAACGGACATATACGGACATACCCAGGACTGAAAAATGGGACTAGCTTGCTTTCCTTTGCGTGCTCCGAGACGTGCTTTGAGTTATCATATCACCTTGAAAATGTTATGTGCGAATATTTGATAATGTTGAGTGACTCTCAATCATTTAAACTGTAGGAACAGCAACGGAAAGCTTCGGAAATAACAATTTCTCAGCAACGCACCGTATAGTAGTTGATAGGGGGAAAAATTGTGCAATTAAGGATTGTAGATTATAGATTTAATACGACCTATTTTTTATAGTAATACTAATCTAACTATGGTACTACTTACGACATGGAAAATAATTAATCCCAAAAATAATATATATCCTTCTTCTCTTCAATATTCATTCGCAGTTCTTTTATAAATTACTGTCATGATATTATTTTACAACATTGTATGTAAAATAACATACATGATGATGATGATGGGGTAGCCAGAGCTAAGGAATGAGAAATTCCTCAGCCACCTTTGGAAAGTTGAGTGGCGAAAAGATGGTAAAATAAAGGTTGTTGGTGATGGGTCTCCAACCGTATCGCCCAAAAATCCCTTGAAACCCCAATACCGTTAGTCGCCTCTTACGTATACCAAGAAGACTTTTTTTAATAAAACTACGGTTATAGTATTCGACAAACAAACTAAAACTCATTTTTAAGCATAAAATAAATACGGCTCTCTAGCGCCCAAATATCGAACTATAAAATGGTGCTAACTAATTAGTTTTGCTACTACACACTAGATGCCACTGCAAAATACATACTTTATTTACTGTTCTGCTTGCTACTATCTTCGCCGTCCTTTACTTTATTTTTCTTTTTATTTAATTGTGTTGTTATATTAATTAACCCGTGCAACTTTATCTACGATACTCAAGATCATAAGGCCTACTTTTCTAAGATTTGAAACTATTGTTGAAATTTCAATGAAAGAATTGCAAAAGCCGTTGAATATTCTTCAGTACAGTTTTATATTATTACATCCTGTTTCGATAGACTTTGTACTGACAAAAATATATTTATATTCACTTGATATATTTTGATATTATGTCATCAAATTGTCATATTTAGCCGACCCACTGAGGGTCATGCGATGAAAAACGATGGTTTTAATATCCTCACAATATTGCCACTTTTTGTATACCTAAGAACCTTCTCCATATTTCATGTAACATAATAACATAACATAAACGTTCACGCCAAATATCCCCGAAGGGGTTGCAGAGGTACTAATACTTCTGAACATCAGGTGACAAAGTCACGTCAGTTCAGAGTACCCACGTTTTGCTTGGACAGTGTACTCACGTGATAGGGACCAGGCCTATCGCCGTTTTGTACGAATACATTATCACATGACTGAGTACAACTCAGCCATGTGGGTTTCTTCACGATGTTTTCCTTCACCGTTAACAACCATGATAAATAAACCACACATATGTCTTTTGAAAAGATAAATTGGTGTAGGCCCGACCCGGGATTTGAACACTAGTCGTTTGCACGATGTTCTACCCATTGAGCTATCACGGTTGTAACACTCTACAAAAAAGATGTGTAGTGTCGGCTTAGAATAGCATTACCCCATTTCTACTCGTGTCGTGGATTATGTAGTGCAGTGTGAGTGCATCTTGTCCCCTTCTTGCCATTATGTAATGTAGTGTAATTGATAGACGTTTTACTGGTTGAATATACGTTTATTACTGTATTACTGCTTAAGACTTAAGACTAACTTACATTACATAATGGCAAGAGGGGGACAAGATGCACTCACACTACACTACACCTTCCCGCTTTGCAAACAAAAAAAATATTTATTATTAATATACTTATACTTACTTATACTCACGCCCATTATTCCCATTGGGGTAGGCAGAGACTATCGATCGCCACTTAGTACGATCTTGACAAACCTCTCTTGCTTCCCTTACATTCATTATCCTTCTCATACATGCTCTTTTATTCTTCTCACTTCGGACCCCCGCCTTTATAAGAACGTTTTCTATCTGGTCAAGAAACGTTTTACGAGGCCGTCCTCTACTAACATTCCCATCCACATTGGCTCTATATATCTCTTTCGCTACTTTATTTTCATTCATCCTCTCTATGTGCCCAAACCACCTCAACATTCCTTTTTCTATCTTGCATACTACGTCATCTTTCAAACCTACTCGTTCACGGATCACAGTATTTCTCACTCTATCACACAGCCTTACATTACATATACTTCTGAGGGATCTCATTTCCACTGCATTAACTCTACTTTCATGCTTCTTCTGCCATGCCCAACATTCACTACCATACATCAGCGTGGGAACCAGAACAGCATTATGCACAGCCATTCGAGCCTTTTCTGACAACGACTGGCTCAACATCAGACTGTTTATGGCTCCATTCACCGCGTTTCCCTTTTTAACTTTCCTTTCAATATCTTCCTCACATTTTCCATCCCTAGTAAACAAACTCCCCAGATATACAAATTCTTTCACTTGTTCCACTTTTTTACCATTCATAACAATGTCACATTCTGTCATACTTTCCTCTCTTTCAAAAACCATTGTTTTGGTTTTGTCCACATTCACTCTCATTCCCTTTCTTTCGAAAGACTTACACGCAATGTTCACCATCTCCTACAACTCATTTACCGTTGATGCAAGTAACACTTGATCGTCAGCGTATAAGAGGCATTTAATGATGACCCCTCTCATTTTCAGTCCATAATCACTTTCGCGCAGTTCTTTCAAACAGTCGTCCATGAACAAATTGAAGAGCCACGGAGAAGCCACACAACCCTGTCGAACACCCCTAGAGATCTCAAACCAGTCCGTGTCTTCTCCGTTTACTCTCACACATGCATTGGAATCCTCATAGAGTGACTCCAATGCACGTATAAGTTGGCTCCCCAAACCGAACTTAGACAACACCTTCCACAAATACTTTCTTACTACCCTATCATACGCCTTCTCCAAATCAATGAAGGTGCAATACACTTTTTGGTTTTTTGCCAAAAATTTCTCTGTGATGCACCTTAAGGAGAAGACTTGATTCATACATCCCATTCCCTTCCTAAATCCTGCTTGTACATCCCAAATTTTTTCATCCGTTTCTTTCATCACCCTTTCGATCAGAACTTTCGCATACAATTTGCCGACAACACTGAGTAGGCTGATACCACGGTAGTTTTTTGCTTCTTGGCGTGACCCTTTCCCTTTATATAGGGGCACAATCACGGCTCTACACCAATCTTTTGGTACTTTGCCAAGTGCCCAACACTTCTGAAAAAGGAAGAACAGCCAAGAAGCCACTAACCCTTTACCAGCCCTCAGCATTTCGACACATATCCTATCATATCCTGCCGCTTTTCCTAGTTTCATACTTTTCATCGCTTTTACAATTTCTTCCATACTTATCATACTTTCAGACACGTCACCCATTACCTCGTCACAATTAACATCGCTATCAATTGCTGAAGTAATGGGATCATCCTCTTTTTCAAAGAGACCCTCAAAATATTCCTTCCATACTCTTTTTATTCTTGTTCCATCAGTCATTAGTTCACCTTTTTCATCCTTCATCACACTTGTACTCGTGTTTTGAGAAACTCCCCTTTCACGTCTGATATATTTCCAAAATAATTTTTGTTTACTTTGGAAATTATCGGAGAGTTTCTTTTCACTCCATTCTTCCAGATCTCGCTTTTTCTGCTCTATTTTATTCTTAACCACTCTCTTTATTCTCTTATATTCATCTTCAAATCTCTCAACTTCGTCATCATTTATACACACATTCATCCGTTTACTAGCTTTGATTGCTAGTAAATCGAGCCAGGCTTTCTTCTTTTCATTCACCGCATCTTTCACACTTTTATCCCACCAACCAACCAAACCATCCAAATTGAATGTTGGTCGATTTTTCCTCTTGCTCAATCCACAAACATCCGTCGCGCATTCAATTACCGCAGATTTGAGCACATTCCAAGCATCTTCTATTTCCATATCATCCGTCATTTCTACGCAACTTAGTCGTTCATCCAGTTTCTCAATATATTCATCTCCCATTTTTACATTATCTACCAAATTTTCTACTTTTATTCTAGAAATTTCAGTAGTTGACACTCTTGTCCTATGACGCCAACGCTTGAACAGACCCCTTACTCGTGATACAACGAGGAAATGATCTGTTCCTACGTTGGCACCTCTATAAACTCTAGTGTCAACTACCTTTGATTTCAGCCTTTCATCAACAATCACAAAATCTATTATACTTCTCTCGCTTCCTCGCTGTTTAAAAAAATATATTATTAATATATTTTTTTAAACAAATTATTATTCATTGATCTTATCATTAAATCACTATATCAATAAGAATAGAAAATCAAATCAAATAAAAATTATAAATTATTTTACACTTTTTTAAAACTTATTTATCTATTTAGTAAAACTTAACTATTATACTTAATTAAATCTATTAGTAAAACCCGGGACATTAAACAAATCGTGGGCAAACGATGTCATAGTACTGCCACCACATATTTTTTTTTATACATTCTACCTTCACAATAGTCATTAACTTTATTATATTTCATTCATTTTATATAGTATTCTCTCTTATATTTTGATCATATAATTAAAAATAGCTGTGGACAACCATGCTTCCATCTCAAGTCATATGTTCATTATTCTTTATCTCTTTTCAAGGTACACATAAATTACTTCAATGGGTCGGTCGCTCTTCTACGTAATATTATATTTATTCATTTTATTTCATGTCAAGGTACAAATTAATATTTTAACATTACATGCGCATTTATTTTTATACTTATAATACAGTCTCTCTCTTTTAACACTCTTTTGGTGTCCAATTTTCTTCACGAAGGGTATTCAACCGCGTCATAATCAGATAAAAAGGATTCAGAGATCTGCTTTGTACCTTGTATGACTTTATATACTGCATTCAAAAACCTTCCGTCATTCTTACAATCCATTTTCATAGTTATCAATTGGTAAATAATCGAAATAACATTTGAGTGATCAAGTCAAATGACCATCAAAAACTTATCAATAATGATAACTACCATACTAAAAAACTACATTCCAAAAACTTTCAAATCCTTCGTACTAACTTTGACAACATTCCATTACCTTTTTAAATCATAACAATCACATCACCTTGCCATCTCAATCATACCACGCACAGCGATCACTTCATAAAATTCTTCATGCCATATACGTATGCAACACAATCTCTTCCATCGCCACGTACTAAAACATACTCAAATATCAGCCTAGCAACAAACACAATTTTAACAATATTCTTATATTCATTATTTTATAAACTTTTTGCTTAAATCCATTAATAAACTATTTAATCAATTCGTCTTTACTCCCATATTTTTTTATTTTTTTTACCATCCGAATACATAGTTTCTTTTTCTTATTTAGTTGGTTACTTAGTTCTCATTATGCTTTATTTAAACTTAATCATTTTAAAAGAGAATCGTACATGTAAAATACCAGACATAATCGTTTTATTTAGTAAGTAACTACATAGTTCACATTTTGTGTGTCACAAAGTACACCGTGTAAAGATTTATTATTTTTATATTAGCGATAAAACATAAGTATACCAATTGAATGTTAACCTAAATTTTAATTAAATCGGTAAATATATTTAAATATGTTTACTATAAAATATTAACCTAAAACCACAAAGATAAGGAGCACTAAATTTAACGTTGTTATAATAACGTTTTCATTATTCCTATTTTATATGTAACATTAGCTAATCATCTTCTATACTTATAATAAATATGTAGACAGGTCAATTCTGTACATGAAATATATTTTCAAAATAACTATCAGGGGATGATTAGGGATCGATACTGATGCCAAAAATGCAAGCAGTAAAATTTTTGTCTGTCTGTCTGTCGGTTTGTATGTGCCTTATGGAAACAAAAACTACGCGACGGATTTTAACGAAACTTGGTACAAATGTTCTTCATACTCCTGGGCAGGTTTTTGTACACTTTTCAGCAGAGTAGTAAAGGGGAATTTTGGGAAATTTTGGGAAAACGGGAGAAGTTACTCCATTTTTTAAGCTTCCATCGCGTGTGCAGCCTTAATGGTTAAACTTACATAGAAATCATGTATGACGGAAACATTCTTCATAAAATTATCTAAAAAAAATCCACAACAGTTTATGTCTATCTTTTATGGTTGACTCGCAATAACACGTGTAATTCCTGATAGCTTAGCAGTTCGAAACATTCTGATTATATTTGTTTACTCTTACGTTTGTAAACCTCTCACTCATACCTAATTTAAAAAAGGTTACATTATTACCTATTCAATAAAAAAGAATCATAGAAATCGGTAGAGAAACACCGAAATTATAAATAGAATTAGCCATCACGCCCGTGACCAAAACCAAATCTTTACTAATGTACATATAACATACTAGATGGCACCAGTAGTTGCATCCTCATCACGTAATGATTTCTTTTTTAGATTGTTATAAATACTTCATAGCGTTTTATTCCAAAATTTGCTATTAAACGGAAATACTGAACCGTTCATAAAAGCGCATTCAAAATTTGCTATTAAACGGAAATACTGAACCGTTCATAAAAGCGCATTCAAAATCACCAAACTACACAGTTTAGGGAGTGCTATAAATTTGATAAATTGAAAACATTGCGCTAAATTTCACAATGCTTGAGCAGTGACTGAAGAAAGAAACCTCAGATATTTAAAAAAACAACGCTACCCGTGCGAAGCTGGGCCGATCCACTAGTTTTTAATACACAAGTCTTATTATAATTATGCATAGTACCACTGGTTGTCATTTCCAGTCACTCAACATTATCATATATTGGCACATAACATTTTCAAGGTGATAACCACACGTCCTCAGACAACTCAAAGGAAAGCATTAATAAAGAAATGGCTTGGTGTCATCAGGGCTCTGTGCAGGATGTTTCCGGGCTAACACCAAAATTGTAATGGACGTAAAAAAAGATGTGTGTTGACGAGTTTCTTACGGGTTCTTCTCTCAACAAAACACCTTCCGAATACGAAGTAAACTTAGTATTAAGTTGAAATTTGACGTTCAAAAAACAAAGATTTATCTTTTTCTTTGAAATAAATGATTATTTTATTTTATTTAATTTTTATGAAAACATATACATATAAAGACATATGTGTGGTTAGTTTGTCATGGTTGTTAACGGTGAGGGAAAACATCGTGAGGAAACCCATATGGCTGAGTTGTACTTAGTCATGTGACAGTTGAATTCGTACAAAACGGCGATAGGCCTGCCCCCTGTCACGTGAGTACACCGTCATTGCAAAACGTGGCTACCCTGAACACCAGGTCACAAAGTCACGTGATGTTTAGAAGTATTAGTACCTCTGCCAACCCCTTCGTGGATATTCAGCGTGAACGTTTTTGTTATGGTTTTATAATTAAATTGTTATTTATAAGTATAAAGCATTAATTTTGGAGTAATTTTTTATATCATTTTTTTGCGTGTCTACTTCTACGGTTGATTGTTGCCGGGACTTACTGAAATTATGCTTAATAAGTTAATGTGATACAGCCAACAATAGTTATACAAAACTAGAATAAATGTCACAAGTGAATTTGGGTAAACCTGACATTCATATGCTCTTATTATTTACAACACTTTATTCATTAGGTTATTCTTCATTATTCCCGTAAACTATTATATAAAATCTAACAACAATGTTCGCACGGAGAGTTTAGCGGAGGACGGTGATAGCAAGATCAAACTTCTTCTTTTAGTACACTGTCTGTATTATCATTATTATTCCCGATTTTGATCCTCCACAGATTTTGCATGGCCATAACTTTTAATTTGTCCTTATAATATGTTTTTCAGTGAAACTTAGTAAATTCTTGATTAAACGGGGTGTCGGTGCGATGCGTCCTTTATTTTACAAACTTTTCTCTACTCAAAGTCCAAAAGTGGCTGAGATATTTTAATTGCTGAAGACACGTTTTTGAAATTTATACCCTTGAGTAAGTATGTTGTTGACTTCATAAATATACCTGTCGCATTGAGAATGTATCACCAACTACTCATTAGATATACTGAACTTAAAAGAGCATATAGAATATGGTAGGTATATTGCGTGCAGCCTACGGCAATATGGGCGTGCATAGCTTGACCAATCATGAGTAAGCCTCGCATCGGGAACCTAAGGATTTTTGTTATTTGCATATTTTTAACATTTACATGAAACACACTCAAATCATACCATACCACATAATATGATAATTGGACCACTTTGAAAACTTAGGTCTTCATATTTTTACCGGAAAGTAGTTCATGAATTGTTTTTATAACATTCATGGGCTTTAACTTTGTATAATGAAAAATTTGAGGAAAAGTAAGTACCTACATAATACTTAGTGATGATAAAGTAGAACAAAACATTAAAAACAGTTATATTATAAGTTGAATATCAAGCCAGTTAATATTTATCAATTATACAATATTTACCATCAATATTACAAGATTATTAAGTCTAGAATAGCGACTAAAGGAACGGCCGGGGCGGTAGGAGATCCATCTTTAACGAACCTTTATAGAATACTATTTTCATGTCTTAACTTTCTGAATTAACTTAGACATTCTTGTCCTTTTTTTGTGTTTTTTATCATCATTTGGTTCCTTCACCAAAAATGGTAGATCATTTAGAAATTCTCACTATTTTCCTGATACATTGCTATGCTCCTCTTCATTTTTCTGTCATCTCTAGAAAAGTAACATGATTATTTGACTTATAAATACGGTCGGTAAATTAAATAGTACGTTTGCGAAATGCCACTATTAATTATTCCGCCATATTAGTTAATTACCCACAGTACAATGCGCGGTTGAGCTCCGGTGCTACGCTCGCGCGGTCCTAATCACTAATTACACATTATTTTACATATCCGTTTCACAGTACTCACATTTCTACGAATTCATATGTTCAGCGTATAATAAAAAGTAATATGCTAGACGCTTTTACCGTAAATAAAACTTTTTCTATGGCTAGTTTGTGTTACACTTAATTTAATATAGTTTTTGTTATTGATATAACTCCAGTAGGTAATGTCAGCGTTGGGGTTCAATATGATATTTATTCCTATTAGGTTAGATCAACGCAGGCTAAAAATCTTGATTGTTTGAAAAGTAAGACCTCTACCGTCGGTGGGTGCATTGTCGTTAAAATTAGCTTACCTGCATTAGGCTCACATGGTTTGACTCGACTACCTAATCCAGAACAAGTTAGAGCCCACTGGAGAGGCATACGTTAGCTGTGATGGTAATCTCACAAAGAAATAGCCTGTGTTTCGAAATTGCTTGCTTCAAGAAGTTGATTAAATTAATTAATTTATGTATTTAAAATTATGAGAGATTAGTTAGATGTTATTGTTATATCTTTATTTTCATATGTTTTACGGAAAAAGCAAGAAGGCAGGCGTCCGCAGTGTGAAGAAATAAAGAGCATGTTTGTTAAGGTAGATGGATGTAAATGAAGCTAAAGAAGTGTGACAGGATTGTACAAAGTGACAACCAATACGACCGATTTCTGAATTGAGTATTTCAGCTGAGAACAACTTAAGTATTGTTCTCTCGCATTGAAATCTTAACAACTGAATGAGTCAAAACGATACTTAAGTTGTTCTCAGCTTGAATACTCAATTCAGAAATCGGGCGATAGTCTTTCCCTACCCCGACGGCAACTAATGCCGTGAGTATATGTGTTACATCTTTGTGTGTTCTGAAAGTATTTGAGTTGCTTTTTAGATACTATCTTATTTTAGTTATAGTTATTAGTTTAAAATGTATTATTTAATAGACTTAAATGGCTTCCCATTCGTCTAAGCCGAAACTTACACACATTATCCCTTCTTTATACAATCCTATTTAATCCCTCCACCCCATGTTATCTGAAAGAAAGATTTCAATTTCTCTCTTCTTTTCACGATCTAAATCTTCGCTCATGTAATAACTTTCTCTTAAGCATCCCTTCGCATTCCACTAATTTCTACTCGTCCTCTTTCACAGTACAGGCTGTTCAATTGTGGAACGCCCTTCCTTTAGAAGTTCGAAAAGCCAAAACCCTCCCTATCTTTAAAAATCTGGTAAAAAATCTTTACCTAGCTGATATATAGTAAAATGTTGCATATTTGTGTGTATTTATTACAATAATTTATTATTTACGTATGTGTGTATTTTATAACTACATAACTCAGTAGACATTTAGGTATTACATCTATGTATGTATGTGTATATATATTGATATATGTGTGTATATTTACTTGTTTTTATTTATGTAAATTCTTCACTAGAAATAAGTTTAGAATAGAATAGAATGACTCTTTATTGCATATCAAAAACAAATTTACAAAAATTATAATATGATCAAACGTTTTACAGTGAAGTACAATCGGAGGTTTAGTTGTTAAGTTTTTGTTTAATGTAAATCATATAAAATAGTTGCTATTCGCTTTCCATTATGTCTTGTATATCTACCTACTGTTTTTATTAACATACTGATCTCATCATTCAAAGGTTGTCTGGAAGAGATTGCTTCAAGCAATAACCGCCGATTGTACTTCTATTCAATAAATAACATGTATAAAATGTTTCTATCTGTGATGTACAATAAAGAGTTTTCTATTCTATTCTATTCTATTCCTAACTTAGAAGAAGTTCTAAGCCATGTTCACTAACGCCCGGTTTCTGAATTGAGTATTCAAGCTGAGAACAACTTAAGTATCGTTTTGTCTAATTCACTTGTTAAGATTTCAATGCGACAGAACGATACTTAAGTTGTTCTCAGCTGGAATACTCAATTCAGAAATCGGGCGTAAGTTATTTGGACTTATCACAATTCATCAAAATCATAGGTTTAAAGATTTTCAGCCTCCCGATCCGAAAATGCTTTAGTTCCATAGACAACAGTTACATTTATCATGACATTGTGTTTAAGGGCATTACTATGAGAAACATTTGATTCGATGGAATGGTGCCAGCACAGCCGTGCTTGAACCTTTGTAGAGGTGCCGAATCCAGCACAAATATAGCGTAGCGTTAAGTTTTTGTATTAATTTTTCATTTTGTCGGTCAGTCACCAGGACCAGTACATTCCAATCCAATTCGACCGAGGAGCGATATAGTGATATATCTCTCCGAAACTTTTTAATTCTGAGTTTAGGAGTTGGAAGGTCTCGGTATCAAAATAAACCTAGAAAACATACATACTCCTCCAATTCGCTGATGATATTGTAGTTAAGAATGAAACCACGGTAAACCTAAATTAATGCTCAATGATTTCAGAAGAGTTTCCACGAGAAAAGGTTTAAAATGATGTGTAGTGTTTCACCTAGAATTACAATAGCACAAACTTAATTTTTCCCGTGAATGTAATAAGAGGCGGTTTAGGGTTTTTGTGTATTTTAGGTTATATTTGGGTTGGAGCGACATGATAGTCCAGTGGGTAGAACACCCGCCCGAAAACAGAAGGGCGTGCGTTCCAATCCTGGGTCGGGCCTACACCAATTTGTCTTTTCTAAAGTCATACGTGTGGTTAATTTATCATGGTTGTTAACGGTGAGGGAAAACATCGTGAGGAAACCCACATGGCTGAGTTGTACTTAGTCATGTGACAGTGTATTCGTACTAAATGGCGATAGGCCTGCCCCCTATCACGTGAGTACACTGTCTAAGCAAAACGTGGGTACCTTGTCTGGACACTAGATGGCGCTGCCATGTGAGTTCAGATGTATTGGTACCTCTGCCAACCCCTTCGGGGATAAACGGCGTGAACGTTTATGTTTATTTGGGTTATGTTGCTGGAGACCAACATCAACTATCCTGGATTGGCTTAGTATTTTTTTCATCTAAAGCTTTGGCTACCCCCTTTTGGGATTTATAACTGTGAGTGTATGTATGTATAGGTCTAAAATAAAAATGAACATAACTAAAATCAGGGCTATGAACAATTTTATATTACAAATGTCTTACCCACATATTTTTAAGTTGAAAACTCTACACTCACCGATGTACCGTCACCGTATGTATACTTGGCACAAACCATTCGATTTAATGGAGCCAACTTTGAATTATATGGTCAACCGTCGAAATAAGCTTGTGTTCAAAACTGTATCCTTTCGTCCACATACATACATACATTGCTCACGGCTATAAATCCCAAGAAGGGGTAGCCAGGGCTAAGGAATTAGAAATTCCTCAGCCACTTTTGGAAATGTGAGTGGGGAAAAGATGGTAAAATAAAGGTTGTTGGTGATGGGTCTCCAACCGCATCGCCCAAAAATCCCTTAAAAGCCCCAATACTGTTAGTCGCCTACACAGCTAAGTCCAATATTTCGTAATACCTGACGACAAAGCTCTTCAGGAGAGTGTGTTGCCAGTTATCAGTACACCATATACTGCCTCTTACAATGGATCTCAAGAAGACTCAGAGTTAACTAAAAGAGCGATGCAGAGGGCTATATTGGAAGTTTTGTAATCAAGTCCGGAGTGAGGGAATCCTAAGAAAAACCGGTATAACTGTCATTATTATAAAGAGTTGCAAAACTTAATGGGCAGCAAAACACATCGCACAGAACCAATGATCGTTTGGAGCGTTTGGTTAGGCGTGAAGCTCGCGGAATGCCGATGTATAAGAAAAGCGGAGGACCATTGAAGAGATCTTTCGCGAGGCTCATGTCCAGCAGTACGCTTCTATTACTGTTGGCTGAATGTGGATGAAGATGAAATATTGTTCTCTTACAATGTAAAATAGAGACATAAGGAACAAACTTTATATACTTACCTAAATCATTAGATTTATAAATTTTATTTTGGATTCAGATTCAGATTTATTTTCCATGGCACAGGCAAAAAAAATATTTGCTCTCCGGCTTTCCCTGTTTGAAATTAGAGTTGTGAATATATAATTAGTATATTTAACCTCGTGATCATATATTTTTCTATGACATGGAACTAAATTACATGAATTTCAATTACAATTTAACAACAATAATGCGTGTATTTAAATGTCATAAAATATTGACTCATGATATTAAAAATCATCCTAGCACTTGCGTTTAACCTTTTAAAGTTAAACCGTTTTGGAAACACTATTATTTGCTAATACTTGGACCAACGCTGCTAATATTAGATAGTCTCTAACTCGATGATTGGAACATGACCTTGCTCGCAATGATTCGCAAGCCATCATTACCGAATTACCATCCCACAGACGCCTATACTTAGCGCTCGTAGGCCCGCCATCATTTAAATAATAAATATCATATCAAATAATACACGAGAATGCTTTATCTTTTCCAACTCTGTAATGACGAACATTAAGTCGATCCGCTAATAAAATTAGGGCCCAAATGTAATTCGGCTTAATTTTGCCATAATCATGTCTGCACCATTCGGACACATTGACCGGACCTTTTTTATTTGTTGAAGTTTTTGTAATCTTTTCGTCACGTTTTGGAAATTTTGTTCGATTGGGGTTTCCAATATTTTAATAGTTATTTCCAACTTATAAAATTAACCCAATTAATTCTTTTTCAGATTAGGAAAATTTATATAAATTGCTGTGTAGTGTCGGCTTAGAATAGCACTACCCCATTTCTTCCGGTGAGTGTACGTAAGAGGGGACTAACGGTATTGGGGGCTTTAAGGAATTTTTGGGCGATGCGGTTTACCAACAACCTTTATTTTACCATCTTTTCCCCACACAAATTTCCAAAAGTGGCTGAGGAATTTCTAATTCTTTAGCTCTGGCTACCCCTACTAGGGATTTATAGTAAGTAAGTAATGTATGTATGTATGTATATATAAATAATATTAATTTATCAAAGTTTGCAATGGTGGAGCTATATTAAGTCATATGGCAGTGAGCTACAATTAATTGTTATTAGTGTAAGGTTTCCTCTACGACGTGAATATACTGCCCAGTCAGAAATTTTGATGTGAACTATGAACACTAGGTGACAAAATGTGTCGTGTTATTCAGAGGGTACTATATCCTCTCAATAACAGTACAATAGTAAGATAGGCTATTAATCACACAGATATCTCGGTTTGTCACAAAATTTATGACATACTGGCACTGGAACACAAATCAGCTCTATCATACCTATACGTTGTGACTTCGAGAAAACTTTTGAATATTGACGTAAAGGAAAAATAAATATTTCAATCGAAATATCTTGTTTTGAATTGAAAATACCACAATTAGAATAAGGAATATACTTTTTCTGGCATCTTTTTAGAGATACGACGATTACATTACGATTTGATCGGTTTTCGATTTTTTGAGTATATTGAAACAAAATTAAATACAATTTTAGTTTCAACATGTTTAACAGAAATTTGCTAACAGAACACTGTATATTAAACTATTTAGTTTAAACTTTTTAAGATGCAAAAGACGTTAAAAAGTCGTTCCAGAGTCACGTGCTAAAATGTTCTTATTGACGTAATGCGGGGCGGAGTACCTCAAGTGGGACAATGGGAGTCCCGGGGCGGCTAAGGAGCCCTAATTCCATGGCGAGAGACCAACTTCCGGGGCCCACTGCTACCCAAATTGCCGAAGAAAGGGGTACCGCTGATCTCCTTTGTCAACCGATTCCAACGAATAAAAATTGTTAAAATAGCGGAGCGGATCGGCTCTTTGTCGAGTCGCCGTCTCCGCAATTATGTCGAACAGTGAAAGGGTCATATTTTCTATTAAATTTGAACAATCGCTTACGGGGTGTTCACGTATGTTTTTAGTTTAGGTGTTGCGTTAGTTTTTTGTGAATGAGCTGGAAAAAAAATATCTATTTAAAATAAAATAGTAATTGGTAAACTTTGATGTCAATTCATGCATGATCATAAGCATGTCTTAACATAAAAATATCACGTGTGTTTAATGCCAAAAAAATAATAGAATGCATTGTTGTTGTCTTCCTATTGCACCCCACTGGTGCACAGGGCCTGCACAAGCTCCCGCCACGCCTTCCTGTCTGCTGCGACTTCCCTGGCCGCACTCCAACTCAGTCCCGCCGCTCGCAGCTCGCTCTCCACGCTCCGGCGCCAAGTGTGTACGGGACGGCCGCGGGCTCGCTTGCCGTCCGGTGGTTTCCACTCGAATGCGATGCTGGCGTTTGTGGTCCCTCTTCGAAATGTGTGCCCCATCCACCTCCATTTTCTCAGTGCGATGTCAGTCACAACTGGAGTCTGCTGGCATTGGTTCCACAGGTCCACGTTCCGGATTGTCATTGGCCAGTAAATGCGGAGGATTGACCTCAGGGACTTGTTGACGAAGACTTGGAGCTTATTCGTCAGCCCCTTTGTCACTCTCCACGTTTCACAGCCAAAGAGCAGAACGGATTTCACCACGGATTCGAAGAGGGAGATCTTTACTCGACGGGAAAGGACATTTGACTCCCAGACAGGTCTCAGTTGGGCAAAGGCCGCGTTTGCCTTAATGAATGCATAGCACGCTCTAATAAAAATAACTTAGATCAATAAATAATAATTCTTTATTGGATAATCATTTCCACACTTAAATTCCAAAAGTGGCTGAAGAATTTATGATTTTAATGTTCTGACTACCTTTATTAGGGATTTATAGCCGTCTAAAGGTAAGATCAACAATTTCTTCTCGACATAACTTTTCGATTCATGGCGCTTCGTTCTAATAGTCAAAATAACACCCTGTAGTTGTTACGCACATGTGGTAGCTCGGCCAGGTTAGTGCAATGCCGTTGTTCCCTTATAAGCAGATTACTATAATCATTGCACACGTAATGTGGTAAATGATAAGGTGTACGAGCACAGCTCAAAACATATGCTATTGTAACTCATTCGTTCCAGTAGGGCATAGCGGGGACCCTTGTTTTGTCTAAAGAGTACTCAATCGGCTTTGAAAGTATCGCGGGAACGATCTTTTGACTGTTACATAAGTCGTGTGTTAGGTATGTATGTATAGTATCGGATCGGGTTAGGCTTATTATGCAGAATTCAGGAGATGCGCGCTCTGTCATTACGCCAAATGGGGGCAAATTGCACCGATCTAACGCATAGCCGCCGAATGCCCGCCCGCTACGCTTAATGCGCATTGCCGAGAAAAGCGTGAACTGAAATAATCTACCCATCAGCTGGATTAAATTGAGGAAGCTTCAGCTTATCGCCAAATTCAAATTCGGATTTATTCAATTTGACTGGAATATTGTGGGAGATCTAGTATTTTGGTTCAAAATTGTTTCTGAATACGTTACCGTTACAAATTTTATTGATATGGGCATCGTATAGGCGTTAAGTAGGTTCAAATCATACATTATTATTCGAACGTATTTGATTTCACAACAAATAAATAATGTATCGGATATATTACACAAATCAAGTTAGTCCCTAGAGGGGCACAAATGACCTGTGGTAGGAGATACATACCTTTATAATACACATATAAATAAATTCAAGACTGAGAAACAAACATTCATATTCATCACACAAATGATTGCCCTCTGCGGACTCAGAACTCGCGAACTCTGGCCCCAGAAGCTACCAACTAGTCCACGAAATCGTGGAAATAATATAAAGTAGAATTGCATAAATAAATAAGTCTTTCATTTAAACTCTCAGATAATATTTCCATAATCTAGGAACATACGTAATATTTGCATAACAGGAGTATTTGCCGCATCGTGGCTCATGGTAATAAGCAAAATGACAACAAATATCGAAAATTATTTTTAATCGCGACCACTTTACGAGAACCGTGACGGCACCTAACCACTAGGCCGAGAGCGGCCAACCGTGAACTTAATTAAATGGTAATTACTCTGCTTGCTATGTCACTGGATGGACCATGGATGACAATTGATATATAGTTAACAATGCAACGCAAATTATGGAAATATATAAGGACATTAGTTTTCCTTAGTAATTATCTTGGAAGTTCGTATGCAACCGATTGAATTATTATTAGACATCCTTTGATGTATAATTTGCGTAAATTCATATGTTCAATATACATTATATATATGATTAAAATAAATGGTACAGTTTACATATTGCTTTGGGCTGATTTGAGCAGTAGATATTGTTTGTTTATATAACAAGTACTCCTTTATAAGTCTTGAAGTTTTTTAAAAAGTTATTGAACTCTGCCAATATTATTCTACTACCAACACATTCCTCAAGGCTAAACTAAACCGTATGGTATGCATAATAAACGCTCACTCTAAATTTTACAATGGTCATCTTTCATTTCAAGAACTCATCCTTACTTAATTAAATTCTTCGTTAACACCTGATATTTCTAGTCTATAGTTAGAAACCTCAAGTTCTGTCCTGCAAGTTGTACAAAGCTTAACAAAAGTATGAGGCAATGCTCTTTTGTTACTTTTTTACAAGCTTCTGATTTCAGATTTTGTATAACATCTACTTATTTTTCAAAAACAAAAAAGGTGTAAAATAATATGTACAAATCAAAAAGTATAGTGAAACAAAAATTTCGTAGTCACTCAAAACTGAATTGAAATGAATGTTATCTGATTTAGGTGTAAAAAAAATCACCCTCGTTGAATAAAAATAGTGTAAAACAATGTTGCTTGAACTTATAATAACAAACTATTTCATATTGTTTGAGAACAAAATAAGTATTTGTATCTCTCAGCCTCATAATTTTAAAAAATCAGTTTGTTACATAACTCGAGATTTGTGCTTGGAACTTTCTCTAATTTGAATGTTTTTGTGCATGAAAACCTCATGTGGGGAATTGTTACTAATGAATAAAGGATAAATAAAGGAAAGAAAAATTTCGACACCGGCGGGGATTGAACCCGCGACCTCCGGGTATACGTCCCCGTCGCTCTGCCAATTGAGCTACAGAGTCAATGGCTTCCAATGCGAAATTCTTCTATCCTTTGTTTCTTTTATACTTTTAAGTAATGTTTGCGTTCCCTACCTCCGATTTTTTTACAAATTCTAACCTAACCTGAAAAATACCGTTCGGACGTTTGCAGAAATAAACTCTTCCATTTTTTGTGTCTTTTATCCTTTACTACTTACAGTTTTAACGTCTTACTTATATAATACAAATTAGGCATTTTTACATACTTTTACAATTATATATAGGCACTATTTTATACCACAACTCATTATTATACTTATTTACTTTGGGTCCAACTGCAGTAGTAAAATAAGTCCGTATATATTTATGAATTTTTGTCTCTTTGACCAAATCAACTCAAATTAAATTTATTAGCAAATACACATAAATTTATGGTGCATAAACAACATTACCTACACCTATACTTACAACAATTAATCCCAAAAAGCGTTAGCCAGAATTTCAGAATAAGGAATCTGAGAGCTTCTATTCTATTCACTTTTGGAAATTAAGTGGAAAAATTATTGTAAAATATGAGTCATCGGACTTCAGCCATATTGCGGTACAGTCACTTAACATAACTCTTACGTACACCCACCGGAAGAAATGGGGTAGTGCTATTCTAAGCCGGCATTATAGGTAAGTCTTCAAAATTTCTTAAGACGCGTTAAGTGAACGCTTATGAAATCTCCCCCACCTGCATGAGATACATACAATTATCAAGTATAATATTTAATAAAGGCTATTGCAATTATTGTATTTAAAAGCTGTTTGTATTAAACATATATACTTTATATTAATAAAGGCGGATTTAAATTATAATATTTTGTACCACAACCATAGAAAAATAATGTAATTTAATGTGACTTTACAATATACATAATATTTACAAGTCATAAATCTACGGTGTACTACGGGTTCTTCTCTCAACAAAACACCTTCCGAATCCGAAGTAAACTTAGCATTAAGTTGGAATTTGATTTTCAAAAAACAAAGATTTATCTTTTTACTTTGAAATAAATGATTATTTTATTTTTTATTTTATTTTTATTTTATCCATGCACGTACCAAGTGTTCAGAGGTGCCTTAGGGGTTTGGGGCTTATTTAGTCATTTTTGGGGAATGCAATTGGAGACCCTATCACTAACAACTTTTATTTTACTATCCCCCACTCAACATCGAAAAGAGGCTTTCTTAAGAATTTCTAACTCTAGCTATCCCTAATTTAAATCTTTTTGTTCATGATAACCTCATGTGGGGATTATTACTAATAAACAAAGAATAAACGGACACGGTAGCTCGATTGGCAGAGCGTCGAGGCGTATACCCGAGGTCGCGGGTTCGATTCCCGCCTGTGTCGAGATTTTTCTTTCCTTTATTTATTCTTTGTCTAGCTATCCCTTTTAGGATGTATAGCCATGACAATATGTATGTATGTAATAATAATACTTTCGGTCCCATGCGAACAAAATTCTTCCTAGGTTTAGTATGGCACTAACCCAAGCTAAATCTATATGCAAATGCAAACTCTGCATTAGGTTTATTTATGATCAAATTAATATATTGGTCAGTTTCGGCCCGAACATAAGCTTTTAGAACATGATCCAAAAATGCTCATATAAAAATCAAAATGAAAAAGAATAGGGTGTACCTTAATTTGTCATTTAGTGACATGATAAGAGTTAACGTCCTTTTTTAGACCTACTGAATTTACATACAAAAATTTGTTAGAATAGAAGAGAGAAAGAAAGATCTGTCCAGCCGTTCCAGAATAATTTTGATATAAAAGGTATTTGGTACATAGTTCAAAACTAAATAAATAAGTAAATCATTTGTTTGGCAGACTGAGTACCAACTGTATCTATGTTCAGTATTCACTACACAACCTTGAGATAAAGTCGATCGTGCCTAATGGATACTGGGAAAGGTTCATTAAAGTCAATTATTATTCGTATTTACCCTTTTTGTTGGCAGCGTTATCGCCAGCGATTTACCTACCTATAATCGCCACTGAAATGTTTCTGTCCACTTATAGTAATTTTGCGCATTAAGCCACTATCGGCCACGTAATTACACTCCAAACAATACGAATAATAAAACGAATCGGGCATTTGCATTTCCGTCGGCGAGGCAGGTGAGCCGTTTTTTCTTTCTTTCTTTCATTTCTTGGATGGGCGGTGGTGGGAGCGAGAGGGGGGGCTGTGAGCTCGTTCGTCACGCGTCTTTCAGCCGGCTCACTTCAAAATGATTATTTTGATTACATTTAATTTGCATAGGGGCGGGCGGGCGGCCGCCGCCGGGGGCTAGTGCCGTGTCCGTAACGACCCCACTACTTTTCTGTAATGTTTTCGCCATTTTCAACAAAATTCCTCACAAATGGTATAATTTCAGACTTTATCATGGTTATTATGGAGATGCGCCCGCCGTCTCCGTACCTCCGTAATAGGTCGATGCTCAAATTCTTGATAACTACGAGTAATCAACATAGAACTGCCCCGGCAGGCTTAATCACTTGATGTCTTCAATTATTGGTAATATTGGACACTTAATGTGCGTTGGAAGCCGACTGACCGGACCGTGGCGCTTGGTGGTCGCTGCTACGTCCACATTGGCCATTTCTATGCTATAAACATGGATAACTGTTTGTATTTGGTCCTACTAGTTATATTATGTCTACTGAGAATTATAAATGTTATATTAACTTACATGGTTTCGAATTAAAAGATAGCCTAAACACTTATTATAAGTTGGTTTTATCAAAGGAAGGAGACTAGATTTTGTAGTTCATAGAGCAGTGGAAAAAACGGTGGGATGTGCACTAATTTAAAATAACTGTGATAAATTTTGTAGACGGGTTTATAATGTATGATTATATATTCTTTAATTAATGCGTATAAGAAATAGGTTTTTTATATAGATATAGATGTATATATTTTACATTAATCAAATTTGAACTTTTTTATTTTCTCATTTACTGAATAGCAAATGAACACGTCGTAGGTACTTTTAACTAGAGAGAGTAATTTTCCAAAAGAAGCTTTATAGAATTGTTATTGTCGAATCTTCAACTGAAATTTGCATACCGCAGTTATGATAACTATTTTTTGGGTTAGAGTTGATTCATCATCATCATCACCATCGCCAACCTATAGTCGTCCACTACTGGACATAGGCCTCCCCCAATAGACTTGATTATTTCCTTGGTATCCTTTTACGCTTACCAAACCCTTATTTTCCTTATGCATGGCATTACGATTACATGCGGCTTTCCTGAAATACCTTTAAAGACTTTTGATAATTTAAACACATATCTTTTGCTCAAGCTCAAGAGCTGTTTCCATACAATGTTGCAAGATGCAAGTTTGTATTAATTTAAAGAAATTAATATTAGGGAAACTCATTTTCTTTTCTATTTTGTTCAAACAAGTAGTTTCCTTCAAAATCGTTACAAAGGTCAACTCTATTCCCTGTGCCAGAGTGATAAATCATATTGTATCATAAAAATAAATCATATTTTTGATTTCTGGGAACGTACGAATGTGGCTATTTGATCAAGAAAAGGTGTTTTTAGGTTTTTAAGGAAAACTTACAGTTTATATATAAAATGCTTGAATTAGGAAAAATAGTAACACTCATTATTACCACTTAACGTATAACTATGGAAATGTATGTATTTTGTTTTTAACGTATAACTTTAGGAATATATGTATGCATTTTTACATACAACCTCTTATTTGATGACAAGAATAAGGACTCAAATGTGTACTGCAAATTTTTGCACTAGTGTGTAATGGTAAGCAAGATGTCACTGTCTGCTAATAAGCTGCTTAGCATGTCTAAATTCAGTGCTATAAATGTCACGAGAAAGTGTGCTGAAAACTAATTTTTTGTACTCGTGTATGCTACTAGTTCCTGTAAAAACACAACTGTAAAGCAACGACCATTTTGAGTGTCTTATAATTTTAAACAATGAAAGAGTCCAATTTTATTTAATGTTTCTTACTATTAAATAAATAATAGAAGAGGGACTTTAAATATAATTTGTGCAGTGATGGGCAGTAGAGATGAGATCCCACAGAAAAAAATGGTAGGTTATTGTGATCAGGTGATAAGTAGTATGATTCGTGAAAGATGCGGCGTGAAAGATGATACAGCAAAAAAGCCAGAAAAAGGAATGTTAAGGTAGTTTGGTCATCCGAGAGGATTTCGAGGTCATTTCGAGAGGATGGAAGGTAGCATATTGGTAAAAGGCTTATATAGAGGACGATGCTCATAAAGACAGGTGGCCGAAGTATGAAGAATAATGGGGCATGTTTGAAATTGATGGATGTAATGAAGCTAAAGAGCTTTGTCAGAATCATATAATTAGGCGGTCTCTGGCTACCCTAAATGGAACTAACGGCGGGAGTACTTACATATGTATGGAAGTTATATACTTCCCACCTAACCATCGGGGAGAGTAATCTAATAAGTAGATGATCACGCAAGAACTTATTTATATTTATACTCACGCCTATTGTTCCCATTAAGATAGGCAGAGACTATCTAAGCGTCTGAAGTGTATAGGAAAAAAGAAATGAAGTCTAAAGGTTTTGCTATGACGTTCAGAGTAGGTAGGTACTATAAACATTTGAGTTTATATATTTTTTAAAGTAACTATGTTATAAATTTACTATATCACGTTAAAATAAGAAATAGTTAATCAAAAATCCCCTTAAAATTGAGGTGTCACTAGCGATTATCAAAGCCTTCCTAGTTATATATTCACAACTAAACCTCGAAGCTTAAAGCTGTATACATGGTGCTAAATGATTTAAATGCTGATCAAATGATTAAGCTACCGTAGAGTTATGCGCGCGCGCATTGGCGCTGGCCCGCCCAATCAGGTAGGCCCGCCACGCCCCCACACGTCACTACACTCTTGGCTTTAAACCACCGTTTACTTGAAAACTACTGGAAAATTTGCAACTATTAAGACATTGGTAGCTATAGACCTAGATGGTCAATCACTGAAATGATTACGTTTCTTTCTGTGTCAATGGTTCAATTTTATTCCGATTACTGTATAGATTAGGTAATATAAAAATACGAATGTTATTCAGCATCAGCATATACGCGAACAAGGAAATTAATTTCATGTTAAAGCTTAATTACGGTATAATTTCATACGTATAAATGAATTAGTTTTTTAATGTCAAGGTAATGGTTGAATGTACGAGTTTATGGATGAACCATTGGGTAATATCATGCACGGTAATCATAAATGTGAAAAATACATAAGATGGATTGCAAACGACATATCCATAAATCCGATTTCGCTGTCTACTTGTTCATGTGGTGATGAGTTGGAATGGCTAGAATAGAGTACTAATATATGGAAACAGCCGCATGTAGACTTTGAGTTGCGGAAATACCCGTTCACAATACAATAAAATACAATATTGGTTCATGTGCACGTCTCTTAAGCCGAGATTAAGCCTTGATTTTAGTTTTTAAGAAGGTCAGATTCAAAATGAAAAAAATCTGATTTATTTTCTTCTTACATTTTGAAACCTAAAAAAGAATAAAGAATAAGTTCTAAATTTCAAACTAACTTAGGCCTCGCTCAGACATCACTACAACGAAACCTTCTTCTATTCTCATCCTCATCTATCGGTTTCCCGCGATTTTCAAAAAGTTGTTGGTCCATCGTGTGGAGGTCTCACACGCAATCGGAAAGAAAGTGGTCGCCATTAAAAACTTACATACATATACTAGCGGCTATAGATTTCAAAAAGGGGTAGCAAGCGCTTCAGAAATAGAAATTCTTCAGAGACTTTTGTTAGTTGAATAGGAAATAGATTACAAAATCAAGGCTTATTGGTGGTAGTTGTCTAGTCCAGCCAACCAACCTAACCTAACAATCTCAAATTATTATGGTAATTTTTCGTATTTATTCCTTAACTAAACATCTTATATTTTTTATATTTAAAATCTAAGAAGAAAATGCAGTTTTTCCAAGCCAGACAACGCGGCTTAGCCCTCACCTTAATAGGCACTATTTAAAAAAATTAGCGTTCACAGTATTCCGTTGTTAAAGTTTCGATATAAAATCGATGGAGCATATAATCACGCCCCACGGGTAGTTCCTGAGACTTATAACTGTGATCAGAGTAGCGGCGAGCGGAGCGGGCAGCGGCGCGTCTTAAATGGGATTGGCGCTTGAGGCGGCGAGCGCGCACCTGAATGCCATTCCAATAGTTATAGCGGACCATTGAGATGCTGGCCTGAAGAAACGGAAAATCTCTTTCTTAGGAAATTGTCGTTGACGGCGGTTTTGTAAAAGATGTGATAACACCTATTTTTAAGGGTTTAAAGGAATTCATAGGCGTATTTATTTCGTATAGCCGATTGAAACTCAACTCTCACACCCTATATCCTCGAAGGAGCAGTGGTACTAATACTTCTACTTTACTTGCCATTTTGGTCAGCAGGTTTCAATACCCACGTTTGGCTTCGACGTAACATTCACGTACCTTATTAACTAATATGAGGAATAAGTACATGAACACTTATTATTTATAATATGCAATAACTTTTTATTCAACTTTTACATATAGTGAGAATCTTGCTACTCCTACTCTATTACCACAATTAATCAATACTACATTACCTCTAATATACAACTGAGAGTGTCTTTTAAATTAATAAAAACTAGCAGCCCGTCCCGGCTTCGCTCGGGCATAAATTATCATTAACATTTTGTTTTTTATTTTATTACATGTATTATTGTTTTAATATATTTTTTTTAAGTTTTAAGCTATGTTATATTTTTTTGCTGTGTAGTGTCGTCTTAGAATAGCACTACCCCATTTCTTCCGGTGGGTGTACGTAAGAGGCGACTAACGGTTTTGGGGCTTTTGAGGGATTTTTGGGCGATGCGGTTGGTGACCCATCACCAACAACCTTTATTTCACCATCTTTTCCCCACACAACTTCCAAAAGTGGCTGAGGAATTTCTGATTCCTTAGCTCTGGCTACCCCTTCTAGGGATTTATAGCCGTGAGTATATGTATGTATGTAAGTTATATTTTTTTGTATTTATATTTAGATATTTTTTTTTTTTTTTTTTTCATAATGAGTAATTACATCAAAAGCCATTCAATTTATAGAGTTAGAGCTTCCCTGTAAACAATATTTGACGTTGTTGTATTTTGGGGCAGCAAAATAAATTGATGTTCAGGAGCTCCCACCCGCGACATGCCAACGTACAGTTGACCGTGAGTAAAACAATTCTTTCGCAGGTCAATCCCTACTAATTTGAAGGTTTGGCCTTGGGACTTATTAATTGTTAAAGCAAAAGATGTTTTAACCGGAAATTGTAGCCGTTTAAATGGAATTGGCAGATCAGTTGGGATCATCGGTATATGAGCTAATTGACCGGCTGCTGGGCCAGTGATAATAGTCGCTACAATTAAATTTTGCTTTAACTCTTTGATAAGCAGCCTCCCGTACCCCTTCGTGACGCCTGCAACAACTTACTATGCATAGCTAATCGAGCGGAGTTTTATCTATTTTTTTAATTCGAGATAACTTTCGAATGGAATGTTCGAATCGAATAATTCAAAAAGTAATATAAGGGTATTGAAGTAGTCTGAAATAATATATACGTTTTTTTTATAAGGATTAGATAGGTCCATATAAAGAGCCTTTTCGAAAGCAGGATTTTAATTTAATTTTTAAATAATTTTATATAATGACGCTTGTTGTGAGATAACTATAATAGTTAGAGACATGCTTTTGGGGCATTTTTTTTAGATGATGATGTGTTCTATAAAATTGTAGTACATAATTTTATTCTATTGTCAATAGTTTTCGCAGCGCACGCGATAAAAGGATTTTTTTTGGTATTTCTTTAACACCTTGGGTAACATTTTTGAAGTTTACGTGAGGATCCCTATTTTTTTTGAAAATGAGATATAGCCTATGTCACTCGGGAATAGTGTAGCATCAAAACAGTGAAAGAATTTTTCAAATCCGTCCAGTAGTTTTGGAGCCTATTCAATTCAAACAAACAAACAAACAAAAAATCAAACCTTTCCTCTTTATAATATTAGTATAGATAAAAAACGAAAATAGTTTGTATACATGAAACATATAGCATTGACATTAATTCAGCCATGTTATAGAAAAACATTGCATTACATCCTACAGCATTGTATCACTACATAGCAACCCAACGCCGTTACTCACGGATATGAAATACATAACCAACAAGACATACTTTTAAGAAATAACATAACATCATATCTCTTACAAAAAAATATCTTTATTCAGTACTAGCTGTTTGCCCGCGACTACGTCCGCGTGGACTACATTTTTTGCATCCGGTTTACAACCAGAACACTATCTTAACTTCTGTTTTTTTTTATATTTATAATCCCGCTGGCGTTGTACTAGCTATAAAGAACATTGAGGATGAAGGAGATGAAGATTTTTTAAGTGATTATTGGGCGATGCAGTTGGCTACCTTTTCCCATTCAACTTCCAAAAGTAAATAAAGAATTACTATCTCTGAACCTGTGGCTACCCTTTTTTGGGATTTATTAGTATATACTCATGAATGATTGATAGACAAATTTCATATATTCCTTTTTGTAGTGATTAAATCAGTCAATCGCATAAAGTTTCAAATTTCTAAATACAGAAATGTCAAAAATCTGTATACTATATTTCAATCCCTTAGGCTGAGTTTCAAAAAACCTTTTTATATTGTTGATAAGAATCATGAAACAAACCGTTTTGTACCAAGTTTCTATGTTCAAAAATGAGAATATCTTTAGTAAATATGGATAGCAGTTTGGCGCTGCGGTGTCGGCCCGGTGCTGTCCCTTACACTGACCGTTGGTGGTGTGTGAGATATTGCAGCCAATTTTTCATAAATGGCGGTAATAAATTAAAATTGAGATATATGTGCTATTAGTTAATTAATTTATGCGTAAGTATAGCATAATATATCTATGGAAATATTAGTTTAAGAATAGTTAAAAAAATAGAAGTTATAAACATATTCTCAGAACTACCAAATGAACACGCAAAATTCATACAATATTCTTTCATTTATCTTTATTCATACATATTCGCATAGTTGGATGTGAAAAAGAAGGAATAGTGCTTCCTATTATTCTAAGCTAACACAAAAGCAAAAAAAAATCACAAAAAATTGTGGTCTCCTGAGATTCAAACCTGAGTCTTCCGTTCGATTACAATTAACCAAACGGTATACCGCTACGCCACGAAGACGTTAGTGATGACTTCAAATTTTTGATAAGCTATATACCTAGTAGTCATACTATTGACAAACAATTAAAAGGACATTTATTTTGATGAAAATTAATGAAATACTTATTTTTTCCAAAAAGTCTATTAATGAAGAGTCTGATAAAGTCGTTCGATGAAAAATGAATCGTGTAAATATGGGGAGCCATATAAAAGTTATGATTTTTAATCTCCTGCGAGAACCCTTGCGAAATCCGGGATTAATGATACCCTATATGTTGGCCAGGTGTATAAGCTGCATTCATACCAAATTTGATCAAGATCCGTCTGGTAGAATTAACGTGATGACCGGACATACAGACAGAAAGACAGACAGACATTTTTTTCAAAAAGCTTAAATGTGGCTTCAGTATCGAAAATTAAACATATTCCGCCGGTTTTTATTTTTTTTTCTTCAATTTACAGTTTTGTCCCCGGTACAGTCTTATTATAGTATAGATTTCCTGAAATCGAGTGATTTCAAGGAATACTGAATCTGAATCACTTACAAAAATACTTACATATTCATTTTTCTTCTATGTTAGAATCGATATTTTCCAAGTATGCTAAACGTGCTGAACCAAATGGTATAATTTAAAAATCACAAACATACCAATATGACAGGAATAAACTAACCCTGAAATCGCATTTAATTGTGTAAGTAACTACTAATTTGAATGTCCCGTGGAAAAATTGCATGTGTATTGTTTAAATGAAAAATGCATCGTATTACATCCGAATAATTCACTATAATCCAAGTTTCCTATGTCGCAGTGTTTCTGGTTTTTCATTGTGCGATTTCCATGCATAATGGCTATAGCGGTTTGCGAGATTACAGGCTATACTTTACAGTTATATTTGTCGTGGGATGCTAAACTGGTACCTTTTACATAGAGTCATTTCTATTTTGTGCCCTTTACTTTCGAAGTAAGCACTTTGAATGAATATTATTTATGGAAATGATATCATTTCGCTTTGTCTAGATAGCTAAGGACAAAGGAATAATAAAATAATGGATAACTTAAGTTGTAAGAGTTCAAGCTTATTTTTAGTCGAGTATAAGGGTGTGTACGCTGTGTAGTGTCGGCTTAGAAAAGCACGGTATTGGGGCTTTTTTAGTGAATTTTGGGCGATGCGGTTGGAGTCCCGTAGCCAAAAACCTTTATTTTACTATCTTTTCCCCACCAACTTCCAAAAGTGGCTGAGAAATTTCTGATTCCTAAGTTCTGGCTTCCCATTCTATGGATTTATAGCCGTGAGAGTATATATATGTATGTATAAGAGTAGGTGAGATAAAAGCAGGATCTCAAAATGAAGATGGTTTTGACTGTGATTTTAGTACTTTATCATCATAATTTCAAATAATCGTCATCAACAGCTGGTTAATGGTTTCTTCTTAAGGTCTCTATAATAAATGGTTTTGTACTGTCAATATCAATAAGCTCTATGCATCTTCACTAACTCCTCATTTTCTTCCTTTATTTTTTGCCGAAATAAATAAAAACACTTTATAAGAAAGGAATCCTTAAAATCAGACAACTGCAGGCATGAGGAACATCCATTCACTCTTGCTCTCGATTAAACTAAAGTCATTGTCCCATATGTGTAGGAAGAAACTGTCGATCGCCACTTTTTTCATCCTATTAAATCTCGCAGGCTCCTTTCCATGTTTTTATAAATTATTTGTTCTTTGGACACCTTCTTTTATAGTAAATAATTTATTACCTTTGTTACCCAAGCTAAATAGTTAAAGTTTTTCCAGGTAAGTTTCTAAATTTGTATATATATAAGTTTTTTATATCATAAAAAGACAGGCGTCTGACGTGCGACGATTGTTAGCCCCATGTATGAATAGATTGATGAATGTATACGAAGCTTGAGAGGTTTGCCAGTATCATACAAAGTGGAGATTCATAATTTCAGCCTACCCAAATGGGAGTTAATAGCGTGAGTACATGTATCATAAATGTATGACAAATGAGTGGTATTTGTTTAGACTAACACAAAGGTGTCTGTTTTATAGAATGTTAAAAGGTAATGCGAATTCCAATTTATCACAATCAACCTTTGAACAATCTTAATATATTTTTAATCTTAAAATGAATATAGTTTTGTCGGTAAGATATAAATCAGTAATTATTTATGTAGATAACACACACTTGTGCGTACAAACTACAACAAAAAGAAAGGGCATTTGCTATTCTAAGCCGACACTACTAAGCAGTAAATTAACATAGAATTACTGCAGCAGTTAAGAATATTGAGGCATTTCACGTGCTTGAATTTTTATCTTCTGTATTTTCCTCTTCATATTATCAAAATTATCTAAAATAGAATTAATTCGATAATCGTGGATTAAACGCGGCGCGTGCGTATGCAGAAATAAAAATAAAATAATATTACGTACGTAAATATGGGGTGCCTACCTTCAAAATTAATGTGAGCTGTGTATTGCTAACTCTTTTACTGAAACGGTTGGGAAAAATTTAAATGAAGCATGAAAATACATGATTTTTTTAGATAAAAACGTCTTGTTGGTTGTGTAAGAAATGAGCGACGACTACATGTAGGAAAAAAAACTTTATTATAAGAAGAGCGAGTACCAAAGCATAATAAAAGTATTATATTAATTAATTCAATAGATAAATTTTTATTTAGATAGATTCGTAGATTTAATATGCTATGGTTTCATTTACAAAGATTCATTCTTGCCATTAGTTTCCATCGGGGAAGGCAGATACTATCGATCGCTACTTTGTACGATCGTTGCAAACCACTCCAACTTTTTTACATTTATTAATCTCCTTATGCATACTCTTAACCATCCACGTTTTCAAGCAAATCCTTTTCTTATACAAAAAAATTGTCAATTTATAAAATTTTGACATCAGTTCCATTATTCTCAAAACAATATTTTCTACATTAATATGTTTTAGGTTTGGAATCGCATATGTTCTGGCTTGTTTGCGGAAATTCATGTTGAAAATTAGTTATAATAATTAATTAAAAGATATCCATAGCAAACAAATATTATAAAACAAATATTTTATAAAATTCATGTTGCTGTAACAAAGCATGGTACGATAGTGTTACAAAACAGATAAGGTACTCGTTTATCCCAAATAGAAAGTATTATTTTCCTACATTTGATTGTACATTGTCTTGGATTATTAAATATGCTTATGCACAATCAAAACTTTATAGGATCAAGCCTGATTAGATCTGATCAGAGCCTGTTAGCTATGCCACAGACAAAGAACGTAACAAAACTGTAAGGATCTCTTATTAATTACGATAACCTTATAAACATGATATATTTGGTCCCGGCAATGTTATTTCTAATAGATAAATTGTCTCAAAAATGATTTGATGGTTTAAACATTCTGGTTGCTCGCTACGTGATTGCCAATATCAATAAGTAGGGATATGAAGAAAGGTCAGCACATAATTACCAAGTGAACGTAGAAGTTTTAAGTACCAGTTATCAATTTCACCTTTTTACCGAGAAACCACGCGATATTTTGACATTAGGTCGACATAATTTTAACGAGTAGCAATTTATCACTTGCAGGTATAATAAGTATGACATTAAAACTCTAGAAGATATAATGAAGCGCCATTAACTGTTGCTAGAAAAAGTAAAATGCACGTTATCTGCCACAAATTATAAGTTGTCTCTGGAAACGGGTCGCATTTGAGGAACTCGGAATAATTTTATTGCTCGAAATTGTCTCAAATTTGATTAAGGTTGTCTTATTGACTATTTTTCTATATGAAATGAGCTTCAATTATTTAGAGTTATGGTTTTTTTTATACTCGTAATGACCATCTATCGATTAATAAGAGGTTATCGAGGTTAATATAAAATTCTACTTAGATTTATTAATTCATATCATTAATTCAAAATACCAATGCTAGTAAGTTAGGTTACAATCATTCATATATATTTTCACGCTATTAGTTCCCATTGGGGTAGGCGGGGACTATCGATCGCCACGTTGTGCGACCCTGGCAAACCTCTAGAGCTTTATTTACATTCATCACCATTTTCATACATGCCATTTATTCTTCATACTTATGAGTCATAAGTATGAAGAATAAATGGCATGGCTCAAAAAGGCAGGCGTCATAAGTTATGACGCCTGCCTTTTTGAGCACTTTCTCTATTTTTAATCTAAATGTGTCCTCCGTGGTCATTCTCTACTAATATTTTCGTCTATATATAAAAGGCAGAACTGACTGACTGACTTAAAATCAATACTGAGCCAAAGTTGTTTTTGTCTACGTTTTCCTTTAATTAAGGAAGTGAAATTTGTGGACTTAGAAGTATGAAAATGGTTTTATACATTTTCGATTTTCTTATTTTATGATTAGTGTGGGAGAAAGGAACATTTTTTCCCCAAAAGAAAAAAGTTTATGCATAGTTCGTATGAATATTAACAAATTTTCTATTTATTTATTTAGCTAAGAAATTTCTCTTACCAAGTAATTAAGCACTTAAATACATACAAATATATACTAACGGCCATAAATCCCAAGAATATGAAAATCCGCAGCCACTTTTGGAACTTGAATGGGGAAAAGATTGTTAAATAATCGGTGATGGGTCTCAAGCCGCATCAATGTACGATGTTATTAAATTTAAAACCCCTGAGTACTTGTTTGAGAAATTGAGGTTTTCTAATTTTTATGAGTTCCAGTCTTCTTGTACTAGACTTCAGTTTTTCTTGTTGTATTTCTGTAATGATAACTTTTTGTATTGATTGTTTTTGTTACCTATCTGTGAGAAAAGTTAAGGAGATACCAAAATTTATTTACTTATGTTCTATATGTTGTTATTTTATATTTTTTTGCTATTTCTGTTTTTTCTCCTTAATAAATAAATAAATAGACATGAACCATTAGCAATACACCCTCATCGCACCGAACTTTCACTGAAAGTTTTCGATATCACGCCACAAAGTGTTGAAATAATGTCCCTCCACCCATTAGAAATTCTACTAGTAAATAATTTAAAACAATACTGAATACTCATTAAATTGAAATTCAAAGATTAAACATACCGAAATGCTTCGCGCAATCTGTTGTCAACTTTCAGTGAATAGGGTTAATTGAATAGTGCTCTACTTATTAAAATTTTAAATATATTGTATGTTTTATATATATAATTCTAGTCTGATTGTAAAAATTTTTCAATGACACTTTTGATTATGTATTATCCATTTGCGTAGGATTATGTTATCCGTATTTGAAGTTTTATTTGTAAGAATTTTTATGTTCTTTTTATGTTTGTATCAGATGCTCAATTTGATTTTTTGTTTACCATAAAACTCTCTGAGGCTATACCTGAGTGTTTTTTTGTTGTGTTCATTAGGCAAGTTATGAGAGTAGTATATTTTTACTATAGTTTCCCCGAGATACTTTTAATTACAGGAAATTTAGAGATATTATTATTTTTATATCTACTTATATGAGCTATATTATAGTCTTGGATTAAAAGAGCACTACCCTATATGTTCCTCTTGTACTTCGAAGGAAGAAATTTTTTTGGGTATTTCGTAATTTTGAGTAATTATTGGGCGATACAGTTTGGGACCCATCACAAACAAAAGTTATTTCACAATCTTATCCCCACTCCCAACACAACATCCAAAAATGGCCAACGAATTTTGAAGCTCTTGCTACCCCTTTCAGGGAAAGTTAGCCGTGAGTCTAATTCAAATAAAAAATAAATAAAAGAAGTGTGTTCTATATTCAAATATGTCAATAAAACCAGCCTATAAGAAGGGGGTATAGCTTGCCAGTATCAATTAAATGAGAAAAGAGTATCCAACTTCTATTGGCATGCCCCTCGTATATGTCACGCAAACGAAGTTGCGCGGGTCAACTTCAAAGTTGGCTGTATATATTTAACATTAATTTAATATACGAGGGAAGATGATAAGTAAATAACATAACATAACATAAACGTTCACGCCGAATATCCCCGAAGGGGTTGGCAGAGGTACTAATACTTCTGAACATCACGTGACTTTGTCACCTGGTGTTCAGAGTACCCACGTTTTGCATGGACAGTGTACTCACGTGATAGGGGGCAGGCCTATCGCCGTTTTTGTACGAATACACTGTCACATGACTAAGTACAACTCAGCCATGTGGGTTTCCTCACGATGTTTTCCCTCACCGTTAACAACCATGATAAATTAACCACACATATGTCTTTTTTTAGAAAAGACAAATTGGTGTAGGCCCGACCCAGGATTTGAACACTAGTCGTTTGCACGATAACCGAGTGTTCTACCCACTGGGCTATCACGGTTGTTATGATAAGTAACATAACATAACATAAACGTTCACGCCGTTTATCCCCGCAGGGGTTGGCAGAGGTACTAATACTCCTGAACTCACATGGCAAGCGCCATCTAGTTTCCAGAGAAGGTACCCTCGTTTTGCTTAGACAGTGTACTCACGTGATAGGGGGCAGGCCTATCGCCGTTTTTTGCACGAATACACTGTCACATGACTAAGTATAACTCAGCCATGTGGGTTTCCTCACGATGTTTTCCCTCACCGTTAGCAACCATGATAAATTAACCACACATATGACTTTAGAAAAGACAAATTGGTGTAGGCCCGTCCCAGGATTGGAACTCACGCCCTTCTGTTTTTCGGGCGGGTGTTCTACCCACTGGACTATCATGTCGCTAATATAATAATCGCTATGATAAGTAACGGGTGTTATTTAAACGGTTAGCAAAGTATTGGCATATTTGTGAGCAGAAATATTTAATTGGTAAGCTAAAATTGATAGTTGGACAGCAACTTGTGTTCAGCAAATATTAATAAATCAGTCTGCTATATATATCATTCTGAACAGCAGTATTTTTTTTTGTACAGCTGTGTATATATCAAAGCTGCAATGAGTGACCTGTAGTTAATTTAATATTGGTAAGCACTCAGAGAATGGGCAAAAAAATCAGTTTAGTGCCGCTTAAATTAGTCTAGCAAATAATCTATCTATACTTATAATAAATCTGTAGAGAGGTCAATTCTGTACATGAAATATATTTTCAAAATAACTATCAGGTGGTGATTAGGGATCGATACTGATGCCAAAAATGCAATCAGTAAAATTTTTGTCTGTCTGTCTGTCTGTCTGTCTGTCTGTCTGTCTGTCTGTCTGTCGGTTTGTATGTTCCTTATGGAAACAAAAACTACCAGACGGATTTTAACGAAACTTGGTACAATTATTCTTTATACTCCTGCGCAGGTTTTTGTATACTTTCCAGCAGAGTAGTGAAGGGGAATTTTGGGAAATTTTGGGAAAACGGGAGAAGTTACTCCATTTTTTAAGCTTCCGTCGCGTGTGCACCCTTAATGGTTAAACTTACATAGAAATCATGTGTGGTGGAAATATTCTTCATAAAATTATCTAAAAACAAATCCTGAACAGTATATGTCTATCTTTTACGGTTGACTCACAATAACACGTGTAATTCCCGATAGCTTAGCAGTTCGGAACATCCTGATTATATTTGTTTACTCTTACGTTTGTAAACCTCTCACTCATCCCTAATTTAAATAAGGTAACATTATTACCTATTCAATAAAAAAAGAATCATAGAAATCGGTAGACAAACACCGAAATTATAGATAAAATAAGCCATCGCGCCCGTGATCGAAACCAAATCTTTACTAATTTACATATAACATACTAGATGGCGGCAGTTGTTGCATCCTACATAACGTAATGATTTATTTTTTAAGATTGTTATAAATACTTCATGGCGTTTTATTCCAAAATTTGCTATTAAACGGAAATACTGAACCGTTCATTAAAGCGCATTCAAAATCACCAAACTACACTGTTAAGGGAGTGCTATAAATTTAATAAATTGAAAACATTACGCTGAAATTCACAATGCTTGAGCAGTGACTGAAGAAAGAAACCTCAGATATTTAAAAAAACAACGCTACCCGTGCGAAGCTGGGACGATCCACTAGTAAATAAATAACATACTTAAAAAGCACTAAATGGGCGCATCACTTACTGATGATTCATTTATTCATTCTCTCTCAGTAAGTAGGTTGCTATTAGTATTATACCAGAGATATTTTGATGTAATAATAAAGAAGCCGTTTTAGTTTTATAATTATTATATTCTAGAAACTAACTTTTTTTTTATTTATTGTAAAATTAATGCTCGTTTTACCTTTGAAGGCCGGCCACGTTTCCTCTCTTCCCCTATGGGAATATTCTTTGCTTCAATTGGAGGCACCACATGCTTTAAACGGATCGCTAAGGCAATCAGGTGTTTACATACGTAGAAATTAAAAAAAGCTGGACAGTCACATTTTCCGTCTCTTCATTCCTTTGTTTCAATTGGCAGTGAGACAAGCCACTTACTGAAAATTTTTTTCTTGAAATCAATAAAATTTTCCCACTGTGCGTCGAAAACTTCACAATTAGTAGCTATTTTATAACTTATTTTTCAATAAATACGCAAAAAAAATATTTAAATTGCCATCCAAATTTAAAATATGCTATACAGTCAAATAAGTTGCGTGTAGAAATGTTTTCTCTGCTGACCTAATGCACAATCTTGCTGCCCAAGTAATTATTCTGTGGAGTGACTGTTTATTTTGCTGATACAAAATAAAACTCGCTACCAGTTTGTGTTTAAATTACAGACCATTGTCATGATTATTTGCAGAACACGAATTGCAGCCTGATTTTAATTATTGCTAACAAAATCTTTGTATGCTAACCACATGATTTATTAGCGGTTATTTCTAGCAAACCTAATTTTTAAATGGCATACACAGTAATTACTTCTCATAAGTAACTAGCCTAATAATTAAGTGCTTGTGCTTACGTGATAAAATTTATGTTATTTTTAGACGTAGTCTCTGTGTAGCTCTATGCACTTATTTTATCTTCGTTCTAAAGCTCTCATGCCATCCATAAAAGGTCTTTTCTTAGGGCAAAGTAGTTACAGCGGCTATTACTTCATCATTTGAGGCAAATTTCTGTCACACCAAAAAGCTTTACCGAAGTTTTATTTTATTCAATTTCAATCAGTAAATTTTCTTTATTGTTTCGCTATCGTATGATAGATGGCGCTACAAACTGTTCAAACATTCAAAGTAAGATGGCGCTAATGGTTTAGAAACCGGTTTTTATACTATCCCGTGAGATTTTATATTTTTAACAAAAACAGAAATTTTAAATTATTATAATTTATTCCGTTACTGAAACAAGTATCATTACGAAATAAATCGAAGCCGAGTAACTAATCGCCAATATCAAATGGCCTTTATGTTACAATACACACATATACTCACGACAATATTTCCCAGAGAGGGGTAGCTTCAGAGCTAGAAGCTCCTCAGCCACATTTGGAAGTTGATAGGGAACAAGCGCCGTTGTTTTCTTCAGAAATTTAAAAAAAGAAAACGTTCCACTCAACTTCTTTGTAAGTGTGTTCTTACTTTTTGAATAAAAATTTTTTCTTCTTCTTCTTCTTCACTGGACTCTTAATTTAAATACTAGGTTAGGTACGTGTACATACATATACATTTACTCGTGCCATTAGTTCCCATTGGGGTAGGCAGAGACTTTTTTTTATGAATGTCACACGATTACTAGACGGGTAGCTAACCATCATTGACCAGTGACTGTTGTTAAACCATATATTAAAAGATGGTGATGGTGTAATACATATACCCATTATTCTATGATAGCAGTTGATAAAGTTTTAGCACTTGGTAAAATTACTGATGCAGCTACGCTTAAAGTTAATTGGGGAAATTATGGTAAAATAAACTATTTTCGATGATGGCTTTCTACCCACATCCCCAATAATAGATTTCAAAGCCCCTGTAGTGTAAGTCGTTATCTACGTAATAGTGACACTACATCACATCACACAATAAGAACACATAGATTAAATTGCACTTATTATGCCATGAACGGTTTAAACGAAAACGATATAATCGATTGCCGTGTAGTGCCGGCTTAGAATGTCGCTACCCCTTTCTACCCACGGGTATCGTAAGAGGCGACTAACGGTATTGGGGCTTTTAAGGGATTTTTGGGCGATGCGGTTGGAGATCCATCACCAAAAACCTTTATTTTTACCATCTTTTCCCCACTCAACTTCCAAAAGTGGCTGAGGAATTTATAATTCCTTAGCTCTGGCTACCCCTTCTAGGGAAATATAGCCGTGAGTATATGTATGTATGTATGTATGATATAATCAATATCACTGTGTACTGTCGGCTTAGAATAACACTACCCTATTTCTGCCGGAGGGTGTTCGTAAGAGGCGACTAACGATATTGGGGCTTTTAAGGGATTTTTGGGCGATGCGGTTGGAGACCCATCACCAACAACCTTTATTTTGCCATCTTTTCCCCACTCAACTTTCCAAAAATGGCTGAGAAGCTTCTAGTTCCTTAGCTCTGGCTATCCCTTCTAGGGATTTATAGCCGTGAGTATATGTATGTATATAATCAACAGTTTTGATTTCATTAGTCACTTTCAGTATAATACACGGGGAAGGTTTGAAGAAAAACTAGTGTTATGTAATATAACTGACCACAGCATCTTTATTCGACAAGTTGTTGCAACGCTAGTGGGTTGGTAGGATCCAACATCGTTGTTGATGGCTGTAGAGCCCTATTGCGGCGTGCCCCGAAATTTCCTGCCACATAAAAATTCGAAATTCTTTCTTTGCATTCCACATGTAATATGATCTTACAAAGATATTTAAGTACCAATGTGGATCCCGTAGGGCACAGCAAGTTTTAAGATTTGAATAATTTATACAAAGTAACAAAAATTATTCAAATCTTAAAACTTAATTATATCAAAACTTTAAAATATTTATTTAGAATCTTAAACTAAACACATTGACTTAAAATTTAAACATAAAAACAATACTGAGAACATAATATAATCAAATCATCAATCATCGATTGCACGGAAATCGCGAATCTGTCGAGGGAGATGAGACACATCGAAGCTTTTCTGTTTGATATTCTCTAGCCGTTTCAGTATGACGGTGAAGCATGTTACGTAATAGGTTATTATTATATCCGCAAATTACCAAGCAAATATACCACCCACCTTACCTTAATCACCTTTTACCGAGAATATCCCTACTCCCTGATATATCCCTAATACCTTCTACCAGTAGTTAAAAACGAATACTGTTAACTGTAACTCATACTCATAAAACTACAAGAACATCAATCGTTAACAAACAATCGTCATTTCTGCATTCCCTTTGAAGATTACTTTATTGTTTCCCATATTTATATATACTTATACTCACGGCTATAAATCACAGAAAGGGGTAGCCACAACTTTGAATTTTATATTCCTCAGCCACTTCTAGAACTTAAGCGGGGAAAGGAAAGGTTGTTGGTAATGGGTCTCCAATATTCAACAGCCTCTTTAAAAGCCCCATTACCCCTAGTCGCCTCGGATAAACACCCACGGGTAGAAATTATAAGCCGTGTATATGCATAATAATATCAATATAGGTTGGCTAAGTTTTTAATTCTTCTTAAGTCCTTGTTACGAATGAAAATCCTTATGGTAAATGTGTACGCTTTGTATTGTTATACCTATATTAACTAGTAAAGAACAACCCATAACGGCTTCTGCACGATATTTTCTAAAACATAGTTTCTGATGTCATGCATGTAATGTGGGCGAATATCTATTTCTTTCATAATTTTCCATCTAATCCTTTGAAAGTGTATAATTGAAAAGAATTGTAGATTTAAAAAAATGGCTTTTTTTATTTAAGCTTAAATCAGTGAGTGTGTGCTCATGTATGTGTATATTTATATCAATCTGAAAATCAGAAAAATATTTCAGAGTATTATTGGTACAGGCTCTAGCAAAGGCAAAGGCCTTTTACACTATCTATCTGCATCTAACTATTTTTACAATGCATTACATGAAGAATACTATGCACTACAAAGCACATAAAAATAATTCACTTTTCCATTTGATTGACGCATTGAAAACACGACATGTGCGTGGCAACAGGCAGTTTATTTCAATTATTTTATACAATTGAGAGTATTCTCCGCGGGTGCGAATGGAACCACCGCATTTGTTCTTTCACAAATGATGAAAAAACCTTCCCTATACGGACTCCACCCACTAACAATTCTACATTTGTATTCATTACTCGCGGCACAATTTTTCTGTACAATTGAAGCGGAACTAAAACAGTGGTATGACATGCAACCGTCACAATGGTAACACAACTCGATAGCACTTCATTCTCTTTTTGCTGTTTCAGTTATTTAGGTCTCTACGTGATGTGAATTGCGGAACAAATACGTTAGTCATTAAAGGTTTGAACAGTTGCTGATAGTTTTACCACTTATGGTGCCGCGGGCTGTGTAAATGGTGACAACAAATAGAAGGGACTTAATAATTAGTTTATTCGTTTCTTGAGTAGTAAGTCTCCCCTAGCTGAAAGAAACATGTCTTTATATCTTATGTACCAGATCCAGCAGAATTGAATACGCTCTGATATATTCTTCATACCAGATTAGTTGTCATGACAGACATTTGTAGAATTTCTCATTTTTAACCGACTTTAAAAAAAATGAGTGTTCTCAATTCGACCGTATATTTTAAAATCTAAATCCAATAGTTGTGTGATAAGAAAATCATGTGTCTTAAAATATTAATTCATATTATTAAAATAGTTATAGTTTACTCGTATCGTTCAGCAAATATAACGTAAAGTCTATCAGTTCTTCTACTAATCTAAAGCCCCATTTCAGGTTTTGATATTAAGAAAACCATTAAAATGACAGCTACTGAGCTACTCTTAGTCGTAGGTAGATTGCCGCAAATATTTTTCGAAGGTTGTGGCTTCGGAGCTGTACTATTAGTGACCTTTTATTATTAATAGAAAAAGTTGCTGCTAAATATCTTATCATCCATTTAAAAAACTATAAATTACCAATGAATTGATTTCACTTATAGGTGCTTAATTAAAACTATGCTATATTAAGGAGATACAGTGGGTGCCTAGCCAGCCTCAAACATTGTAAGGAGAAGTTAGGTCCGATCTAAATGTTTAAATTGTATAAATATAAGGGTCTTTACAAAGCCCATAACACGCCGATTCGAAACGAACTCTCATTTGTATCGTTATAAAAACGAAACAAAGATTTATTCTAACACGAGCACGTGTGCCCTATAGTTATGTCCACATGCCACAAAGTGTGACCAAAGAAGCTGGGAATAGTTGCTTCTGAATGCGCGAGAGGGCGCGGCTGGGCCCGCCTCGCTGATTGTGCAGGGCCAGAGCAACACGGGCCAAATGTTCGCCATACATACAAAAAATGAGTTTATTTTCGGAACGATTTTGTAATAATTACTGTTGGATATAACTTGCATATTTTTATGGAAAAAATATTAGGATATGGAATACTTACTAAATATATGCCTAAAAAAAAACTGCATTGTAGTGTGTGAAACTAACTCGAGTAAGGTAGTACGAGAATATACATCATCTATGACTAAGAAACAAACACCCACGTCATGTTCATCATCAGGGCCACCCTGGCAGGCAGGTCAAAAGTGTGTGCTAAGATGAATCGGATAGAGATGAGAAAGTTTAACCTAACCTAACCTATCAAGTTCGGGGTAGCTAGAATCGAAATTTTATACCTGGACATCCTGTATTCAAAGTGAAATTGTACAACTAAGTTAAGGAATATTAGATAACATGCAGTATATGCAGTATTTGTATGCCAGTATCAATCTGCTTCGCTAGTGCTCCCATACGCTGGTTTTCAGTGGGCTTCATATCTTGCACTACCTATTTAACTAATAACAGAAATAAATACAAATAAACAAAGGCTACTTATAAAGCACATTTTTGTAAACATATATAAATATAAAAAAATGACAAAATCTATTGGCTGTGTAGTGGCTTCGAATAGCACTACCCCATTTCAGGTCATCAGGGTTTTGGGGCTTTGAAAGAAGTTGTTGGGCGATGCGGTTGGAGACCATTGATCACCAATATCACCTTTACTTTACAATCTTATTCCCATTCAAAAACCAAAAGTGGCTGAGTGATTTCATTGATGATATTTAAAGTATATAAGGATAAAAATAATACATTCAAAGATTAATAAATATTCACTCCAAAAATTTATACAGGACAATTAGCAATTCCTTAGACGCTATTGCAAATGCAGTATGGAAAAGATGATAAAGTAAAGGAATGTAAGTGATGGGTTCCAAGCCAAGTTTTATTGTGAATAGCTTACATATTTTGCTATTTAAACTTCTTTTAATTATTTGGCCAAGATTTCGACAATGTCTGATGTTTAGAATGTCATACATCGGAGAATAAATTAATAAACCGATTTTATATTTCACCTAATTAATATATTTCTATAATGTCCCATATAGAGTTTATACAAGTAGTATTCAATTGTGGAACGCACTTCCGGTAGAGATTCGTCAGGCTAAATCCCAATCTATTTTTAAGGATATGGTAAAAAAGCACTACCTCACTGAAACGCTATAATACTGTTGCAAATTAAATTATATATATTAAGTATATAAATAAAAATATGTATCATAATATTTGTATGTAGTTTTAATTTATTGTATCATAGTATTTATATGTTTGTTAATAGTTTATTATTTTATAACTAGATTTAAGTATGACTGGATTGTTGTATTGTTTATGCAGATTAACGCATAGTCATCAGTTTCACCATGTTGTTGTACATCTATCTCACATGACTCTAATTTATTGACCTCTCCATTCAAAGGTTGTCTGGAAGAGATCGCTTTTAGTGATAAGACCGCCAATTGTACTTTTGTTAATTCATTCTGTGTATTTGTAATTGTTTTTCCATATCTGATGTACAATAAAGAGTTTTCTATTCTATTCTATATTTAATTACTGTGCACTTACAAAGAAGTTGAAAAACAAAGGAAACACGTCAAAACGACGTGCTAAATACTATATTTGATATTTATGGGCTGCGATAGTTTGATAATAAATACATTAAATATTTTATTATTAATCAAAATGCCATAAATAATAGGCGAACCAATAACGCATTTTATAATTTATTACGTTATGACATAATTACTTAGTAATTCTAGTGTGGAAATGGTTAAGAGTAGTTAATAAGCAGGCAGGGTAGATAGTTGCCGCGGGCTCTTACCCCGTTACTGTGCTAACTCCTAGCAAAAACGAGGTTTAGATCCGATAAGCCGTTTTTCTATAAAAGCGCTATATTTATTCAACTTATATCTCTCTTCATTTTACATATATCTTGTTTTTTTAGATCGTAAAAGTGGCTGTGAGGATTTGGATGAATGAAAGGTCACTTAAATGCATTTGCATGATGGAATACTCATAACTGTAAATTATACATTCTATTATAACATTATATAGATAACTCGCGGCTATGAATTCCAAAAAGGGGTTGCCATTTCCAGAGCTTCACAATTGGAAATTCTGCAAACACTTTTGGTAGTTGAGTGGAGAGAAGATGGAAAAATAAAAGTAGATTGTTACATGGTCCAAATTAAAAAGCCTTTAAACTTTCAGTCAGCCTGCAACTACCGCGGAAAGAAGTGAGTTAGTGTTATTGTAAAATATGCATTAAAAATATATCTATTGCTTGCAAAAACCTTTGCACTACCAATAAAAATAATATAGACAGATATAAAATTCGGCCAAGTGTCATGTTATTATAAAATCAGATATAAAACGTGATGTAAGTTTAAATAAATACCATTGACATTTAGCCATGGGGTGTCCTAAGTAATATTTAATCATCCATTGAATAAATATTTTTATTAAATGATAAAGAGGGAATGCACAAATCGAACCTTTACTTTCCACTTCCACAAGAATCAAGAATCCACTTACAAATGAACAAAGCATCCTATTCCTATTCTTTTTCTACCATATATAAGAAAACTAAGAGTATTTTTGAGAAAATGATTAAATTATGGAAATATTGGCGTGACTAAATCAGATGCAATTATTTATCATTTGTAATTCTACTAATAATATAAGAGAAAACTTGTAATAAATCGTACTATATGTAACATGATAACATCAGAACAAAAAGCGTAAAATGAGCTAGTTCTGGCTCCAATGCGCAAAGTGGGAATCACAAGTCACCAAGCCTCGTGTATGTCCTACATCATGTTCCCGCGATAAAACCCTATGTATTCCACATTTACGACGGTCAATAAATAATCGGCAATAATAGATCGAGTCGCTTTGTCGATTCTGACAAATTGCTAACTGGCTGCGTTGCGGGCTACCGGGGCCGGCCGTTGTGTTTGTATCCAGAGCCACAAAGATCTCACAATTGATATGTAAAAAAAAAAAAAAAACAGAATTCTTGCGTGTCACCATGGTATCACTATTGTTACTCGCTTGTCGGCTATCATTTTCACCTCGGTGTCTTTGAGTTCTTCGCAAACAAAATGCATTATGTTTCGTGGGTTCTAAAGGATGAGATTGGCAATTTTATTGGATGATAAAATGACGTTTTATTGTTGTGCTTTGTATCGCGGGGTTGCGAGATCAATATTTTATAGTGGAATGTCGGTTTTGTCTGAGATGGTAGTCATTCATAAGTTTTATCAAAAGATTGGCCTTCCACTTCATTGAAAAGTTTACTTTTAGACTTTTTTAATATTAAAAAAATATATATCGTATATTCTCTTACTTGATATTGAAATATGCGACCTAAATGCGTTTCTGTTCGATGTCTTATGTTATGACTGATAAAGTGTTACTACTAAGAGTTTTATACACTCTAGAAATTTTGACATATATCGTTTAGTACAATATGATTTATTTGGCTTCAATTTGCTTCACCAATATGAAGAAGCTTTAACGAGAGAGTTCCTAAATTGAACAGGGGAAAGGTCTGAAACCTGAACTAAGAACATAGGGGTTGTATTTTCCTGGTTTCAGCAAAATCTACTATATCATCCGTAACACAATGTTCAGTGATATAGTTGCAATTGTCAATATAATCGATAAAACTGTTATTTTATGAAAGAAGAATAAAAAGTAAACAAGCAATCTCATGTATTCCTAGAAATAAAATTATTGTGAACTGTAAACACCATCCGACCCTTCGTCCCCTACCATTAGTCGTTGATTTAGCGATACACCAAATATTATATGAATTCAAGCTATTTCATACACTGTCATATTTTCGAACTCGCGTTTGGGTACTGACATAGGGAATTCATCTGAACCCCGAAGGAAGAAAGGTTTAAATTGTATCGACAAACCGAAAACGATTCCACTTTCGTGAAATAAAATCTAAAGTAAGCGTGACGGGTGAATAGAGCATAAAAAAGGCATAAATCAAAGTCAAAAAGGCATAGTGAATCGCAAGAGCAGCGGTCGCGGTAGTTTGTCACCAGCTGCGTGGCATTCGGGCCCTCTGTGCGCTACAATGTGCCATTCTCGTGTTCCCATCAATAATGAGGGTAATTTTCGGCATTTTGTCACATTAGCGAGACGTATTAGACTATTGTTGTTTGTTTTGTTGTTAGGACGAATTGAACAGTTGTATTCTTGATTCAGCTATAACAATTTTGTTGAAAGAATGTTTGATTCTAATCATTTTATTGATGGAAAAATATGTTTACTGAAGACAAAATTTAATTTTACTTAATATTAAATTAAAATTTAATTTCTGGTTTTATTACACTAAACTGCAGGTAAACACAATACCTTAGCTGAAACCTGAATCTAATAGTATATTTTGTTTTCTGTCGTTTCTCTGTATAAGTATCTATTTCCCTATCTAATGAATAGTAAGAAATGGTAGCAAACCATACATACATACATACGGCCATAAATCCCAAAAAACGGTAGCCAGAGCTTCAGTGCTAGAAACTCCTCAGATACATTTGGAAGTTGATAGCAAATCAATTATTCGAAATTTAGTTCTCTATTAAAGATACATTATTAGTTGGTGTATAAAGTTGGCGTTACCATTTACTTTTACTTTCTGATGGATATTATGAACAATCTTTTAGACATAGAACTACTTATATTAGCAATTTATTGCCAGCTAGTTTCTTTCACCGTCTGTTACTCATCAATTTTTCAACATACATACATACATGTACTCACGGCTATAGATCCCAAGAAAGGGGTAGCCAGAGCTAAGGAATTAGAAATTCCTTAGCCACTTTTGGAAGGTGCGTGGGGAATAGATGGTGAAATAAAAGTTCTTGGTGATGGGTCTCCAACCGCATCGCCCAAAAATTCCTTAAAAGCCTCAATACCGTTAGTCGCCTTTTACGTACACCCACCGGAAGAAATGGGGTAGTGCTATTCTAAGCCGACACTACACAGCAATTATTCAACTAATTTTTCAACTATTATTATTAGCCATATAGACCAGGAGAAAGAAGAATAGATTATATTTTAAAGGTTTGGTGATCAGCTGTAAACTGTTATTTTATCTCATCACAAAGAAAGCTCTTCTTCATGCCCTCTAGGATCAAAGTTAGTATTTTTTCTACGAAACTGCATATAGTAAATGGCATTTTAAATCACATACATACATATAGTCATACCATTTATTTGCTTAGATTGTACAACTCGGTAAGCCTATCGAACTTCATTTTAATACATAATTATTTTCATAAACGCTATCTAATTTGAAATTGTAAAGAATACAGACAAATTAAGTCATTGTATTCTTGTACCTACCCATATTTTTTACGACTGAACATTTGCAAAACTAATTTGTGTAAGGCAAAATATTTGATGATACGATTTGCGGTATAGAAAACTGTTTGCTAACTCTAAACATGGGGTATTATAGCTTCATTTGAAATGTTCGCGAATTGTGTTGGTACTTTAAACACAATTTGTTTGGAACAGAATGGTTTTATGCCTAACCTTGTAGAGACAGTTATGTTATTGAAAAACAAATCTAAAACTAGAATAAAATGAGGAGAAATTGAAGGGGTTTTTTGTCAGGCTAAACAGTAATTAAGTATAATTTTGAACCTAGCTAGAGCATTCTAACGTTATTAAAAATGAGAAAAATATCGAATTAATTTAACAAAAGTTTACTGGATTAATTAAAAAAATGTAGGATAATTAACTATTGCCATGCCTAATCGGATATTACCTTGTAAACAAATGTTAATACATTTTCAATTACGAAAAAGTAATGCCTACATGTATGAAAATCTACACCTCATCAATGAAAAAATATTCATGAATATATATTGTTGTGACATAGAATGGGCTTATAACAGCAATACCTCATCTTTCACCATGCACATCGTAGCAGGTAACTACGATTCCTTGGGCTTTTAAGTGATCGTTCTACGTGGTTGAACACCATAGTTCCAACCGGAACTGAGCAATTTAATTTGGAAAAGTTCTTCATATATTCATATTTATTACCCACTTTTCGGAGTTAAGAGGAGAAAAGAAGAACTATAATAATCGAATTACACAGTTGGCAATTTGAAAGAAACTTTTGTAAATAAACAGAAGATTAGATTCAAACATAACATACTCACGGCTAAAAATCCCTAGAAGGGGTAGCCAGAGCTAAGGAACTAGAAATTCCTCAGCCACTTTTGGAAAGTTGAGTGGGGAAAAGATGGCAAAATAAAGGTTGTCGGTGATGGGTCTCCAACCGCATCACCCAAAAATCCCTTAAAAGCCCCAATAACGTTAGTAGCCTCTTACGTACCTACGCCAGCAGAAATGGGGTAGTGTTATTCTAAGCCGACACTACACAGCACTATAAATAAATAAAATGCAGGATAACTCAATGCATTTGTTGGTTTACTTTCTCAATTAAAACGTCACGATTCCTTGTTATTTGAATAACACCATCCACGAGCTTATCGCCGGTACCAGATCTTGCGGTTTCTCCCACCACATGGACATAAAGCATCTCCAACCGACCACCGACTGCCATCTGCCAGCTCTACTCATTACCCTCTAATTGCTTCCTACGCTATTCATTCATACAACCCGTTGTCCTTTGTTAAGTGTATTTTAATATTAAAAGCAAATTATTGTAGGATAAAGAAATAAGAAAGTTTTTGAAGGATGGAAAGTTCGGTTTCGACTTCTGTCGCCATGTGTAAATGCCGTAAAATTGGTACTTTGTCTAACCACAATGGTGTCTCTGCTAACGGATATAACCACCTATTTTATTATATGACTTTTTTATTATTGTTTGTCGTATTAGCATACTGAATATATCCTCAAATAGTTGTTATATATTTTTATTAGATTAATGCGATATTTACGCCGTGTAGTGTCGGCTTAGAATAGCACTACCCCGTTTCTACCAATGGGTGTACGTAAGAGGCGACTAACGGTATTGGGGCTTTTAAGGGATTTTTGGGCGATGCGGTTGGAAACCCATCACGAACAACCTTAACTTTAAAATCTTTTCCCCCACTCAATTTTCCAAAAGTGGCTGAGGTATTTTTAATTCCTTAGCTCTGGCTACCCCTTCTAGGGATTTATAGCCGTGAGTATATGTATGTATGTATAAATGCAGATTTTTTGGAGATCGACGAAGAATGGTACTAACCCCTTTCTTCTAGTATAAAATGTTGCTGAAGACTCTTCCTTTAACTAAAAATCCATTCTTAGAAACATTTAACTTTAAAGTGTCTGAAGCATTTCTAATTTTCAAGCTATGGCTACCCTTATTGGGATTTATAGCCTTGATTGATTGATATGTGTGTATGTATAAATACAAAATATGTCTGTGAAAGTTAGTATACTTTATTAAACATTATGGAGAAAACGTTTTGCCAAATTGCCTTTCAATACCTGGCACGCCCGTTATTTGTGCCTTTGTGCTTCATCCACAGTCATATAGGTATGCTTTTTCCTCACAGCCCATAGATGTCCCCACCAAGAGGCTCGAGCCTACCCTATATAGGGTGAATTGGTCTAAGTCCACCACGTTGGCCAATTGCGGGTTGGCAGACTAACGACTACAACCGTAATAGTGGCTGGGACCCACGGCTTGACGTGCCCTCCGAAGCATGAAATCATCATAATTTTCGGATAATCAGGTGATTCAAGTCAGCAACATCCTTCCATACTGGGTTAAATCTTACAAATTTTTGTGAGTTTATCCCCCGGGGATCGAACCCAAGACCTTCGTACTTGGAGCCAAGCACTTAACCACGAGACCACGGAGGCAGTACATGAGTCATATAGGTACTTTATCTCATTTAAAGGTGATTAAGACTATGAACACTCTCCAATCCCTTTCGACACCTTTCAATGTATAGCACATATAAACTGAACAACTTAACTGCTGGACATGGGTCTTCCCAACGATCTCGACAACGCTTTAATAAGAAATGTAGGTCTACAAATAAAAGTAACGTTTATTTACCACAGAAGTCGAAAAGGCGTTAGAGACGTTATCAGTTAATCGACAGCATACCACAGAGTAAAAACTTACTTCGATCGCGAATCTACAAGCCGAGGATGCGATTTTATGCCTAACCCATATGTTACCAAAACTGTTAGTATTATATCAATAAACTAACTATATACTTATGCATTTTTACAACGTACTTCAGAAACTGCATAAGCTGTTCCAAACTTAAAATAAAAGAAATAGAATACCTTAAGGTTACCTCAAGAGTCTAAGTGTTGCTATTAGACACTAGATGGCGCTTAACAACCATGATGGTATAAAAATATTAACTAGAAAATCCAGATAGCAAATAAATGGTATTATCCTACCTTACTTTTCCTCTGCATTCAAACTCGAGGGGCGTAGCCATTTACAGCCACGTGGAGTGAATTAATTGATTCGCTTTGTTTCCCACGAAATAAATAAACAAATTAATTTTAGAATAAAACGCTTTTAAGTCTATTGTTCTAGTGAAAAATATGTGAACAACCCCAACCGAGATACGATTCTCTCGGCCCACATTTAATTAATATAGTGTTTGATTCTACTCTGCCCAAAATAAAAGCCTTTAATTAAATTAAAACTGAGGTTTTTGTTTGTAAATCTTTACAAAAATATGATTGAAATGCAGTTCTATTTAGTATTGATGACTGCGTTTATGACTCAGTAACCTACACAATATGATGATTAATCGGTGGTAAATAGTTAATGGGTAGGTATATTATTAGACAAACCATAAGCTTCTGTCGATTACGGTTTAGTGGTGTGAATAATTGATAAATGTTAAAAGATCGTGAACTATATGGGTGTCCGGTACATCGTACTGTAATTTATTGTAATATTACAAACTAGTAGTTTTCCATAGTATTTTTCTTTCCAAAATCTATGTTGAAGTTTTAGAATGCTAAGTTGTTCTTTTATAAATGATGATATAGATTTTATTAAGGCTTGGTGACTACCGTTGTTGACTGGTTGACCCAGATATAGGCTTATGAGATTGATGATCCGAAAAGAAGTAGACAGCCTGGTATAACAACAATATACTTGACTCTACTAAATATTCGACATCAACCTTATTTAAACATAAAGTTATAAACATATAAAATTCAATATTGCTTTTGTCACTTTACTAAATTATTTTTCATGCAAACAAACGAAGTTGATGTGGTGTATTCAGAATTTGAGTTGTAGCTTAGCTAAATGTTTCGGTTTTATAGTATTCTTCTCGGTTTATAGTATGATTTCGTTTTCAGGTGCTTAGTGCTATTTATTAATTTAAAAAAGGTATAGTTAAAACATTGCGATTTAAGTTAGGCTTATATATACTGGAAAAATATCTATTTTTCTACATCTTTAGCGGTAATCTTTAGTACTCTTCCATCATTACTAAACGTGCCTACGACTGTACTCCTCATTGCTGTCCATAAAGTTTTGTTTTACCCAAAATTAATTTATTATAATTTAATGTTAACCCCATTGAAAATCACAATACTAAACAAATTACGCAGTTGAATAAAAAGCCATAAGTTAGAAGTGTCGAAACCATTTAGCGGTATCGGTGTCGAAGTCGTTGAAGCGACATAATTTAATTAATTAATTCTATTTATTTATTTTCGTGGACAAGAAGGACGCGGTCGAGCGAATGCGCGAATACAAAATACGATTATTTATAATTTAGTATTGTGTCCCCGATGCAAGAATGAGACTGGGCGGGCGCTGCCACGGGCACAATGCAACGGAAAGCTCCATTATGATCATAAAACAATGAGCGCTTTATTAAAAAGACATTTAAATATATTTATTTTATTTCCTAACGTGCACAAACAGGTTTGAAAAAGCTGATTTTGAATTTCTTTTTAAATTATTTGTTTGGTTAGGAAATTTTTACTATTCCTAATTCTACAAAGCAGGCTTTAAAAGTTTAATTTTTAAAAACTGTTGACTGTTTTCCATTACAGTCACACTTTCAGCTCCAAGAACTAAGCAAGTATTTCATTGTTTACATTGTATTTTAACGTTGGCCTTTGAGAAAGCAATAATTGGCTTGTAACACTTATTTTCGGAAAATGGTTACTACCCGGTTATAGGGGCGTGTGTGAAACCTCACAAATAGAGAGTTATTCAAAGTATGCCAAAATGATTCGGGTCGCGCGCCATCTGTCAGAGCGGGATTGAGACATTCTTGCAAAAATTGTGCCGTAATTACGCACTTCCGTTTCCGGCAGCGCGTGCGCCGACTCCGCCCACGAAGTATTGACATTTGACACCTTCGGGAGCGATTGTTATATTCTAGCCGTTGGAAATCTGCCGTTATAAAGAACTGAAAGCATTAAATAAAATTTCACAAAACTAGGCCTTACAAGAAGTAAAAAACTTTTTCATAAATCAGTTTATTCTAAAAGTATACAACAATTCCTAAAAATAATGTTAAGCAAACTATATTGTTAGCGCCTACCTACCTAAAGTTTCTTAGATAGTTATATCTGAATTAAATATTAAAATCACTTTAATTTTGGGTATCTACATAAAGTGTTGAAACTGTCATGGTTCAACGAGTAGAATTCTCGTTTATTATTAATTTATAGACAAGCGGCAAACTTTTACGACTGTTTCTGCCTCAAAGATTTATTAGTTGGTGTTGTCGAGGAATTCCATATTTTTTGTCGCGTCGCACACACCAAGTTACTACGTCATTAACTGAAATTTTGTTGAAAAAATATCGAGGTCAGAAGTCACTAAGTATTAGGAACTATTTGGTTAAGTATCGGATATCATGCCTTTGAACTTTGTTCCAAAATTGTTTGTAAGCCCTATTGAGGAAAGTTGGAAATGACAGTGGGGCTACCTTCATCAGTATATTTTATAAAATTGAACGTTTACTTTATTTATATTAGTCCAAATTTAGAAAAAAACACACATCCTTCTCCATACTTTGTGACAGAAAATAATAGTATCTAACAAGTTATAAACTATAAAAGCAACAAAAATTAACAAATGAACTATTATGAGTGAGTGTCGGCTTAGAATAGCACAACCCCATTGCTTCCCATGGGTGATCGTAAAAGGTGACTATATCGGGGCTTTTTAAGTGATTTTTGGGCGATGTGGTCGGAGACCCATAACCAAAAATTTTTGTTTTATCATCTTTTCCCCACTTTACTTCCAAAATTGGCTGAAGGACTTTCTGATTCTGAAGCTCTGAAACAATTTTCATATTATTTTAGGTAAAAATATATTAAACCCATTTCCTACATAGGTAGGAAAAGATATTTTTTTCTGCTAGGAAAAATGAACATTTCGTTAGTTCGTTCTCTTTACAAAATAACCTCGGTTTATTGAGTATTGGTATAAAAAGACCAGACGAGCCAACAGTATTCCAGTGAGTCTAACAGCTGCCTCATATTTAATCCTATTGTACAACTATAAAGTTCCTAAAATCTTCCACCGCCTTCCATTTAGATTGGCGTACGAGTCGAGCCTAAACCAATGTGTGTTTTCTGATGTCATATGTGTGGTAAATGTATCATTAGGCAGACATCCTGAGGAAACCCCCATGGCTAAGTTATTCTTAGTCATGTAATAGTGAATTCATACAAAAACGGTGATAGCGATAAAGCTTTCAGCGAGCAAATGCCATGAAACCGTGTCGTTCTCCAACGATGTTGTTTTATCGATATCGACCCAGTCATATTACGCTTTTATAAATAATGTTAGTATGTATTCCCTTGCTGTCAATCAAAATAGCAGACTAGTCCATAGTTATATAATAGAATAGCGTCTCGTTTATGCAAAATGGGCGAAGTCGAAGGCCACCCCCAGTTTGTTTGATGAGTTCACGGAACAGAATGATTGGAGACGTTTGCGCGGATCGATGCCGACAAAGCCACATTTGCATCTACTTCGGCATTCATGTCGTATTCACTTGGCCCATTCCCATTCCAATTGAGTAACCGTTATGTTAAAACGGCAGTGTATATTGAGATACTTATGTATGTGGCGGTACGAGACATTTTGCGACCTTTGATCCGATTCGTCGGCCCTTTTGTTGATTTGATTCACGATAGCTAAATACCAATTGTTTGTGAGAATTATCGAAATGCAAACAGATGGATATGATTATAATAATGGATATAGCTCTACGTTTTAGAATCACCGACTCCTCGCCCATCTTTAAGAAACAAAGAAAAATGTGATTAAGTAAAGATTTTATTTTCAAACCATGAATGTCACTTGTGAAAAACTCATAGGAAAAGATAGGGAATTAATTTGGATATACTTAATCCTACATACATATACTCAAATCTATGCTTTGATCGTCTCAATACTTACTATAGTACTTTTATACTCAATTCTGTGCTTTCATAAATTTTGAATTGGTGAAACAAATTATAACAGCAAAAATAAAGTAACCTATAGTATTATATAAATCTCTAAAGACTCTTCACCCACTGTTGGAATTTCAGTAGGTTATCAATGTAAAATTAAGGATGTGATTATCGTTTACGTATAAATTCACGCCATTTCTTCCTATTGGAGAAGAGCAGCTACTGTCGATCGCCACTTAGTTGAATACTGAAGCATCTCAAGCTTTATTTATATTCATAAATATTTGCTCACACACGCATTCAGCTGTGTTCAGCTGTGTAGTGTCGACTTAGAATAACACTACCCCATTTCTGCTGGCGGGTGTATGTAAGAGGCGACTAACGTTATTGGAGCTTTTAAGGGATATTTCCCCTTTCAACTTTCCAAAAGTGGCTGAGGAATTTCTAGTTCCTTAGCTCTGGCTACCCCTTCTAAGGATTTATTGCCGTGAGTATATGTATGCATGTATGTATAAATGTATGTACACGCATTCATTCTTGAAAATGCACACCTTTGCTCTTTTTCTCTATCAAATTTGAACGCGCTCTCCTCATTGGCCTTATATATCGCTTTCACCACTTTACTATAATCCATTCTCACATGAGTGCTCAAACCATATAAACATACACTTTCAATGAAATGGTCCTTTTAGAGATTATCAAACATAAATTTCGTAATTAATTTCATCATCCAATCTGTCATCAAAATTTTATCTTCACTACCTAAAATAATTTCATTGAAGTACCGCAAAAGTATGATTGGATGTTCATTAGAATCTTCATTATTTGGCACATCAAAGAGCAGATGATTCTAATAAAGTGCCACAATAGGAGTTGAGTTTAATATGCTCTAAAGTTGGCAAACGAGCCAATTCAAGTCTCCCCTCCTGTTGCAAATGACAGACTGGCCAAGTTTTCGTTCACATTCAATAGATGTGATCATTGGATGCTTTTGATAGCTGTTGAATTTTTGTGTACTAAAAATATAATTTTAAATAAATACAATTTTTATACTGCTGTATAGTGTCGGCTTAGAATAGCACTACCCTTGGATTTTTCATTTCTTCCCGTGGATTTTCGTAAGAGGCGCCTAAGGGAATTGGGACTTTTAAGTGACTTTTGGGTGACGCGGTTGGAGACCCATGACCAAAAACCTTTGTTTTACAATCTTATCCCCACACTACATCCAAAAGTTGCTGAGGAATTTATTATTCCGAAGCTCTGGCTACCCCTTTTTAACGATTTATAGCCGCGAGTTTGTGTATGTATGTATGTTTTTATAGCTATGGTTTCAATGAGGCCCCATTTCTTTTGGCATTATTAAGTTGGGTACAGTGCACATTAAGAGTCTAAAGAAGGTAAGAGAATGCCGAGTACGTAATGTGTATAATTGTGTAGAAAAATTAATACATATTCCGTGGAGATATAAATATGTTTGTTCGGATCTATGAGCTCGCGGGTACAAAATGGTTTATTTAACAACTCCATTATACACATATTTTTGATCTTTACTACACGTAAACTATTACATTAACTGGTATATTTTGCTAAAATTATTTCATCAATTGCCCTATAACAATATTAGCTTACTTACAAAGGCAGTAGAATACTTATGAAGGGAATCGAGAACACATGACAATACTGAGCCTTGACAACATAGTCCTAAGGTCGTCGATAGGATTAGTTCGCGATTCAAATCACGATATCACAACTAAATCTTGGTGTGTTATCACGATTTACATGACTATACGTTCGATATACTTAGTCAATGTGACTATGCTGTTTGTATTAACTAAGAAGTCAAAATAGACATAAAATTTGCGTACACTAAATAACTATTAAATATCGGTTTCATATTTCCCTACTTTGTAGACGATCTAATCCACAAATAAATACAAAGAAAATAGTTATTAGCACTAAACCATTTCTTATATTCTAGGCAACTACCATTCATTCAATTTCACAATCTTCTTCCTACTCAATCTCTAAAAGTGGCTGAGGGCTGATGGGTTTGTTCAGCAGCTACCCCTTTCTAATATTAACAGAGTAATTAAGTGACAGTACATCACCTAAGTGCAAAAATATACATTGAACCCGTAAAAAGCAATAGACGAAGTTTAAAGTAATTTGACTTGTCATAGCGGAGACAAGCGCGACAACCCTAGCTGTAATTTGGAGTCATTATTTTATCACGTCACAAAAAGACGTCTCGAGTTGAGCGGCGGCGGCGGCGGAGGGCGGGCGGCGACGAACGCGTATTTACAAAATTTAAAATTCGTTCGACTGTTGTGCAAACTTGACGCCCTCCGCTTTTATTGGCGTTGTCGCTCGTCGGCACACGCTCATTTTATTAACTATTTCGTTTGATGTTTCCTCAATTTCGCAATGGGAAATAGATAAATTTGTTGTGTTAAACCTTTATTGCTTTGTTAGTGTTAATGTGTTTGCTTTTCATATTATGCCATTGTATTGCAAGGGTTGCATCTTTCATATAAATATTTGCTTTAACTCCGTAAACTATGGTCAAATCATTTTTCAGACTAGATCAAACTCAACCTCAAATGTTACAAACGTATAGGCGGCAACTAATACTTCTGAATATTAAGTGACATTGTCACCTAGTGTTCAGAGTAGTCACGTTTTACTTAGTGACAGTGACTATTCGTCATAAAGGGCAGGTCTATCGCCATTTCGTACGAATATACTATCACGTAACTAAGTAGAACTAATCTGGGTCTCATCACTATGTTTTCCCTAACTGTTAGCAACCATCATAAATTAACCACACAAGTAACTTTAGAAAAGACAAATTGGTGTTGGATTGGCCAACGCCTAGCGCAGGATTTTAACTCACCGCCTGTCTGTATGATAGGCGGTGTTCTTTCCGCTGAACTATCATGGTTGTAAGACTAGATAAGTCTAACATTATGTATGATAAAATAACCTAGTAAAAAATAAAAAATTTTTTTTTAGAAATACAGTTGTTTACATATTCTTAAGTTATCGAAATCGATAAGAGAAAAATAACCGACATCTATTAGTATACGGTAACGATTAAGAAGTCTTAAATGGGCAAAAGCTAGGTGTGCGATCAATAAAAAAAATATGTTTCCGATTTTTTTTTTCTAGTCAGAGTAAAATAAAATATAAAGTAATGACTGTTTTTGATATTACTTTTTATCCATTATTCGTGGTCGTAAAATTAACGACTTAAATAATATACTGAGCTTGGTTCATATCACATAGTATCAAGTTCAGTACTTAGTTAGTTTTAAAAATAACAGACAATTTCTCTTTCTGGTGCTGCTACTGTTTTTTGTAAGCAAATAGACATAACCAACTAAAAAAACCATGCTATAATATTTCTACTACAAAAACAAAACACATTCGTCAAAAGACTTCATACGAGATAATTAAAATTTAATGATCCAAAGGGTTAGTTGTCATATCCTCAAAGTAGCAATGATTCAAAATGTACCCTGCCAGTCGAGTGTCAAATGAAGGAAGCCACTCCGTATGACGAACAGCTAGCATTAAATTAATATATTTACTTGACAGTTGTGTCATGCTTCTTCTCGATGTGTTTTATACTGGGACTGGAACAAAGACGGTTATAGAGACGCGACCAAAATATATTGTTTGAAATAGGTGAAGTACACCGGTATCCTTAAGTGGTTTTTCAGTTTATCTTTTAGTAGGAAAAAGAGATACACCGTAAAAGGTCTTTACTCATTTCAAAGAATGGCTCACAGGCTTTTTGTCTAAAGAAATAACTACGTATCAATCTTATTATGAATCTCTTTCTTTTCTCTGCAGTCTCTTACAAACTCCAAACTGAAAATATATTATCAGAAGAAACAGAATTACGAGTTGACTTAAAAATTGTGACATATGACTAAATGTGATGTCCATGGATGTTGTTCTTAAAAAAATGTAAGGAGACAGTTTGGCTGCAGGCGCATCGTAACAAGAGACACCGTTTATGAACTGCGCTGACATTTCCAATAGACGTATCGCCTCTCAAATGAAATACAGTTTTTTATACATTCAATGAAATATGTATTTAGCTGGGTATTACGTAGACACTTGGTTAGTAGTACGCTTTGATGAGTAATTGTAGGTTGCATCAAATGACAATGGAAGTTATATGATATATTATTTTATAGTTGTGGTCAAATAAAGATCATTTTAAATTTTTGCTCTGGGTACAGCTATTTTATTGGTTTAAATTATTACAACCCCTTTACTCGTAACAAGCAATAAGTTTTCGTAAAAGTTCAGCAACATTTTCTAATGGTTATATTTTACCCACGTAACAAGGTAATCACGTAACGTAGGTGACAAAGTCACGTGATGTTCAGAAGTATTAGTACCTCTGCCGACCCCTTCGGGGATATTCGGCTTGAACGTTTATGTTATGTTATGTTATGTTATATTTTAAGGGAGGTCTGATCACCAGTTAAGGTCATTTTTTATTATTTCTGTTGCAAATAAGTCAGCTGCTAAGTAAATATAGTGCTGCTCTGTCGAATAGAATAGAATTATATCGAATAGAAAATGTGCTCAAAAAGGCAGGTGTCTGAAGTAAGAAGAATAAAAGAACATGTATGAAAAGATTGATGGATGTGAATGAAGCTAGAGAGGTTTGCCAGGATCGCACAAAGTGGCGATCGATAGTCTCTGCCTACCCCAATGGGAACTAACGGCGTGAGAATATGTACGTATGTGTATGTCTGTCGAATAATCAAGAAACTTAAAGTCGAAATTTTATATATACCTATCGGAAAAAAGTCTCCAAATTTTATTTAAATCTAATAACTTATTTTGTTTCTTTATTTTATTTATATTAATAGCTCATGACATGAGCTATGAAAGACCATGATCCACTACAGTAATTTTTGATAGTAAAGTAAACTTAAATAACAATGTTTATATTAAATAGTTATATATAACGTTAATTAGTTACCTATATAGTTCACTTCATTCATTTTTATTTTTTCTTCAATGGTTTATCATACGAGTATATCGCAAACTTCTACTGACGTGTTACAAAGTTATCTTTTCGTTCGAGGGTAAACGTAGTATTTACTTGCAAGTTATAAAATTACGCTTCGATTGAAAGTCTCCTTTGGAGTATTGAAATATGTGAGATTAATGTGAGTTCGAAGAATACCGAGTTAGTACTGAAAGGGGTCTAAAATGTGATTTACAACGACCGGCGCAGACGTAGTGCTAAAAAGTTGCAAACTACCTTCGTTTCCGCTGGCCCACGCAACAAAGTCTTTCCGAAGGTTAAACAGAAATAAATGTAACTATAAAAGTGTGACATGTGTTCGAATACAAATAAAGAATCACTCTCTCGAAGGTAGGCAATAAGTGGGAGCTGTGCTTCGGAGGGCATACGAAGCTTTTAGTACCAGCTACTATTATGATAGTAGTCGTTATTGTCCCAACCCACTCGCCTGATGAACCATATTCAAATAATACTATTTCAAATATGCTCGAAACCTCTGTGAGCACATCTATGAGCTGTAATGATACTGAGTGGGGCACTAGTACTTGCTGATCAAATGTGATGTTGAGAGGAAATAGTTATGATGAGGAACAACTAACTCTATTTCTATAAATATGCTTATTTGTGGATATTTAGCAAAACTTTAAGCATCGAGAATTATGTTTTTAAATTTGAACTTTTTAATTGAAAACAACAAAGGTTCTTACATTATTTTTATGTGTTTTAGTTGTTCGTTTAATTTATTTTAAACTATTACTATACTTTAAGGAATCGCATGTTTTACCGATGCTATTAGTAACACATTCGAACAGAGTAGCAAACCCTAAGAAAGCCCAAAAGACGCGTCATCAATTAAAATTGATTGACCAAACAGTGTTTCAACAAAAACTGTTCGCAAAATGTAAATTAGCCGTCAAAAAGACCGCCGAGTTCTGACCGTCTTTCCCTGCTTCCTGGAAAGTGTCCACACGTGTGGCGGGCCGCGTATTACCCACTTTGAAATTTGAGTGGGTTCATAACTTATCATAGCCAAGCACCGTTTAGATATATTCGCCAACGAAACATTAAAAAAGATTGACTGGAGGGTTAGTCATCCTGTTTTTAATTTTATATTTTACTGAACTGGGGAATTTAGATCTCCGTCAGCTTACTACCTTTTGTAAAATTTAAGTTTTTACTCAGATCAAGAGTAGCATATTTGTGTCTTTTTAAGTTATTGGTGGCGTTCTGGTTGGCGATTACCTATTGTACTACCAGCCCGGCTAGTACGAGCCGTGTTTAAACTAGTTATCGCGTGGGATAAAGTAGCCATATCTTACGCACTTACTTAGTATCGTATACTGCCATCTCATTCTAACCATTATCGTGTCGATAAAATAGCGCTCGTGCTTGCCCTTCAGCAGGGCAGCGCTATTTTAGCTGCTTTATCCCACGCGATAACTAGTTTAAACATTGCTCGTGCTTGCCCTTCAGAAGTGGCTTATTAGCCATTAATCCTGTATAGCCATTAATCCTGCCAAGTAGGTGTATAAAATTATTAAATTAACAAACCGACCAAGTGCGAGTCGGCATGTATTCAAATCGAATAAATTAATACACTCAAAATATAAATATATATGTCAGTGAAAACAGCATCTCAGAATATCATTTCAATTATACACAGCCTAGTAAAAACACTAAGGTTATATAATTACACCTTCAAATTGAACACTCATATCGATAGTTTAACGGGAAACGATACCAAAGAAAACCACAACAGCATATACAGTTACAATTTCTGAAGATTTACTTTAATGGTGTGTGCAAATACGAGAATACTCTAATTAGGCGCGCCATAATATAACGTTGTACCGACTTCTACAGGAGATAGGTAATCATATCGATAATTTTAATACCATTTCCTTTCAACTGAGTTTGCGTAATTCGCCGATCAGCAGGTTAACAGATAAATGTATGTCATTATCTTCATACGAGAATGTTGATTGAATAAGTTTTAGATGTGGATATTGTGAACTTTTCCCACCGTGATATTATTATATATGTTTTTTATGTGATGACGTCTCATTAATTGACTATCGATCAATATAGGAGTCATTTATCATACCCTTTCATTTATATAAAAACCTTCCTTGACAAATACTCTATCTTAGTGAAAACTGCATCAAAATCCGTTGCTCGGTTTATTAGAGGAAGTCTTAGATTACACAGACTTTGTCGAAGAGCAACTATATTTATACTATGTAGTGATCATTCATCGTCGAATAACGATGCCTGAATGCATGAAAAATATACCTTTCGTGCGATAGCTATGCATTAACAACAAGCAAACAGTTTGGACTCATTTTACCACATGGCCACCATATATGTATTTAATAAATATTCAAAATTGACATAATTTCACAAATTATTGAGTAACAATAATTTAATCCACAAACCTACCGACGACCTGTATTCATGACTATAAATTCAGAAAACGGTTAACTAGAACATCAGCGTTAGACATAGACACACCTCAGCCTCAGTATTGCCATACTTAATATGCCATTAGTTCCCATTGGAGTATGCAGAGACTAATATGTTCGAAAACTTGTACAAAATCCTGGCAAACCTCATTCCCTGCTTCCTTGTTCCGGCTTGTTCTTTATTTATATTTGTCGCAGGAAAATCGTCAAACTCGTTAACGTATAAGTTTCCTAGGAAACTTGTAAGTTGACGGAAATCCGTCAAATAGCATGCGAATTTACATCTTACCTGATAGGTTTTAGGAAACTTGTAAAATAACGAACTCACCTCAGGAAAATTGTAAGTGGGGATCATTTTTGACAAGTTTCCTAGTTTTGAATTTATAATTTAGGAAATTTGTAAGCCTTCTAATGGCTGCTAGTGAAATTGTTAATAGAACAAGTTACTTATGATGATTGGTTAAGATGTGAGTTGAGTAAAGAAAAAAAGCATGGATTTCAGGTAATGACACTGTTGTGATATTTTCAAATATAAATGAGGAACTGGACTAGGAAGGGTTTCCTGGCCGTTAGTCTTACGAAATAATAAACGTAAACTACAAATAATTTATTACGATGACGGATTTTTACACTAGTTTCCATTCGTTAATCAACCAACCTTTTGACTTGCTTTTCATACACTCACATTACAGTAGTGAATTACTACTAAAATCAGAAGGTGGCGCTGGGTATTCAGCCACTTCACCTAACAATCACTTAAAAGCCTTTGGTTTCCTCTTAGGACAATCGCGGTGTAAAATATTATAAATGCAGTAAATTTGTTAGAATTTAAAATCTTACAAGCATCGGTTAAGAATAGCACTAACATATTTCTGGCGGTAACCTATAACAATGGATGTCATTGGAGGCGATGCGGTTGGAGACCTATCGCCAATAATCTTTATATCAAATACAATCTTTTCCCCTTTAACTTTATAAACTAGCTAAGAACTTTCTTATTCCGACGGTCAGGTTACCCACCCTATACATACATACATACATATTCTCACGCCGTTAGTTCCCATTGGGGTAGGCAGAGACTATCGATCGCCATTTTGTACGATCCTGGCAAACCTCTCTAGCTTCATTCACATCCATCAATCTCTTCATACATGCTCTTTTATTCTTCGTACTTCGGACACCTGCTTTTTTGAGCACATTTTCTATTTGATCTAAATCTGTCCTCCGAAGTCGTCCTCTACTAACATTACCTTCCACATTGGCTCTATAGTTCTCTTTCACCACTTTACTGTCATCCATCCTCTCTATGTGCCCAAACCATCTCAACATTCCTTTTTCTATCTTTCTTACAATATCATCTTTTACACCACACCTTTCACGAATAACATCCACCCACCCTATCTAGGGATTTATTGCCGCAAGTATAGTATGTATGTATGTATCGGTAATATAAAAGGTTTTCATGCTATATAACAATAAAGTATCACGATATATACTCAAACAATTTATATTTAATAAATATTCTTAAAACTTTTTAATTTTATGTCAGTAAAAGCAAATAATAGCAAATTAATAGATTAGCATTAGCAAAGCAAGGAAAAATATTAGTTTCGATTGTCGAGTTGAAAAGACGCGCGAATGCGTCACGTCACGTGACCGCCGCCAGCCAATCCGCATTCACTAACATCCCTCTCTTCGCGCCGTCAGCGCTGCATTGACAACTTTCCTAGCGGGATTCAGGAAACTTGTAAAGTTCCTAAAATACAGAATTTTAAACTCGGAAACTTGTCAAAAATTATCCCTACTTACAATTTTACTGAGGTGAGTTCGTTATTTTACAAGTTTCCTAAAACCTATCAGGTAAGATGTAAATTCGCATGCTGTTTGACGGATTTCCGTCAACTTACAAGTTTCCTAGGTAACTTATAAGTTAACGAGTTTGACGATTTTCCTGCGACATATTCACCAATCTTCTCATACATTTTATTCTTGTCTCAGTCTTCGACTGACCTTACCATCTACGTTTGCTTCAAATATCTTATTTACTCATTGACCTATTTACTTTCACCTCTCTATGTGCTCAAACCATCTTATCATATCTTAGGATCTCATCTCTACTGCATTCACCCCGCTTTCAAGCTTCGCTTACAACACACCCAGCATTCGCTGTCAAAGTGTAATAAGAACTAGAACAGCATCATGCTCCGCCATTTGGACCCTTTCGGACACCAACTGAATTGATATTTGGCTATTTTCAGTTCCGTTTACCGTATAACTTTTTCTCTTTTTTTGTGCAAAAAAAGTTTCCTACTCAACACAGTCGTAAGCGTAAGCTATAACTTTAGAATAAATAATTGGCTCTAATAGATTTATTGGACATAATTTCTTTCATCCATCTTTAACACTTTAATAAATAAATAAGTAAAAAAAAAATATTCATAACCCACAGCAATACATCAAACCATCAAACACATATTAGGATAGGCCAGGTAGCAAGCTACAAGTACAATTTTTTGTATTGATATTTTCAATATTAGGCACATATAGGAAAATAGGTTAACTAATCTTACTTCAAGAGAATATAGACCCCTGACCTCAAAACTATTATTAATGAAAAATTGAAGCCAGTGATTCCACGGTTGTGCATGTATGATCAGTATACAATTATCTATGATCAGTACAATATACAAATATGACTTTACCTGAAAATTATGTGTAGTGTCAGCTTAAAATAGTATTACCCCATTTCTCTTTAGTGTATTTTGTATTAGGGCTTTTAAAACTTTAAAGCTGGGTGATGCAGTTGGAGACCCATCACTAACAATCTTGGTTTTACAATATTTTCCCCACACTTCCAAAAGTGGCAAAGAAATTTCTTATTCTCAAGCTCTGGCTACCCTTTCTAGGGATCTATGGCCGTGAGTATATATATAAATATTGTATGTAGGTACATAAAAAAAAATCTAATGTGTTTCTAATATTTTCTGAAAGCTGTGTTACGAGCTTTGTTTACGGCGAAAAACCAAACAGGATTTACAGCATAATTTAATATTTCTTTCCTTCATCATTGACTCCCCAGCAGCTAGATTTCTAAGCGCTGAATCATGGACTTTGAATTCATGGTAGTATTAGTCCAGAATTAACGCATTAATTTTCTTGATCTTCTACTGTAGTATCATAAATAAGAAATTATTTTTAAAACTCCCTCACAAAGCTAGTAGTTTGAAAAGTAAACAAAATCTTAATTGAATATATATTGAATTATTTAGAATTACTGCTCCCAGTCACTTGATCCCAATAAATTAAGCTAGAGGGCCGCTAGGGAGATAATCACCGCAAATCTAGTTAAGACCCTTTAACATAGGCCCAGATTTATAGACGTCAGCCCTCTACTAAACAGGTTACACATTATTTGGAAACTATTTTGTTCATACAGATTTGATTACGAAGGATTTTAAACATTGTTTATCGTCGGTTGTACAGCCACATTTTGTTCATTTTATGCTTTTTTTTGCATTAATGGGAACATGCATACATACATTACATATACTCACGGCTATAAATCCCTAGAAGGGGTAGCCAGAACTAAGGAATTATAAATTCCTCAGCCACTTTTGGAAGTTAAGTGAGGAAAAGATCGTAAAATAAAGGTTGTTAGTTATGGGTCTCCAGCCGCATCTCCCAAAAATCCATTAAAAATCCCAATACCCTTAGTCGCCTCTTACGTACACCCATGGGAAGAAACGGGGAAGTGCTATTCTAAGCCGATACTACACAACATTAATCGGAATCATAACTAATTCACCTTAGTTTAGTTCTCAAAAAGTCCTAATGTAAAATTTATAATATTTTACCAAAATTATCTTCCGAAAAGACTAAGCGTTCATTACACCATGCAACAAAAGTAAATAATTTTACACAGCTTAAAAATAAATCTCTGAGTCTGATTTCGTATATTTATGAGTATATTTTTTACAATATAATTTTTCTACTCTACTTCCCAATGTGACTGAGGGATTTCTATTTCATCTTGGGTGATTTGGCGTGAGTACAGGTTGGAGGTATCATTCATATAAATGAAGAACGAATTCTTACATTTTATTTTCTACTAGTGGATCGTCCCAGCTTCGTACGGGTAGCGTTGTTTTTTTTAAATATCTGAGGTTTCTTTCTTCAGTCACTGCTCAAGCATTGTGAAATTCAGCACAATGTTTTCAATTTATTAAAATTAAAGCACTCCCTAAACAGTGTAGTTTGGTGATTTTGAAAGCGCTTCAATGAACGGTTCAGTATTTCCGTTTAATAGCAAATTTTGGAATAAAACGCTTGAAGTATTTATAACAATCTAAAAAATAAATCATTACGTGATGTAGGATGCAACTACTGGCGCCATCTAGTATGTTATATGTAAATTAGTAAAAATTTGGTTTTGGTCACGGGCGCAATGGCTTATTATATGTATAATTTCGGTGTTTCTCTAACGATTTCTATGATTCTTTTTTTATTGAATAGGTATAATAGGTATATATATTTAATGTACAGAATTGACCTCTCTACAGATTTATTATAAGTATAGAAGATACCGTGATAGCCCAGTGGGTAGAACACTCGGTTATCGTGCAAACGACTAGTGTTCAAATCCTGGGTCGGGCCTACACCAATTTGTCTTTTCTAAAGACATATGTGTGGTTAATTTATCATGGTTGTTAACGGTGAGGGAAAACATCGTGAGGAAACCCACATGGCTGAGTTGTACTTAGTCATGTGACAGTGTATTCGTACAAAATGACGATAGGCCTGCCCCCTATCACGTGAGTACACTGTCCATGCAAAACGTGGGTACTCTGAACACCAGGTGACAAAGTCACGTGATGCTCAGAAGTATTAGTACCTCTGCCAACCCCTTCGGGGATATTCGGCGTGAACGTTTATGTTATGTTATTATAGATAAAAAAACAACATTTAACTTCTACACCTTCAGCAAACAAATAACTAACCACAATAACACTAAGTACTAGTTTCAAATGTGTCAAAGGAAACTCGTATAAAAACCGGCGCTGGAAATAGAGACATCAGGCAAAGGAAGGCTACCGTTGCTGCATCATCAAGAGACCACACCGCAGAGGCATGTCATTAATAAAGCAAAGATTAACCTAGGCTATGAGCGCGAGGAGTAATTGAGTCGGCAGATGAGTTCGGTTTTTACGGCACGAGCGGGCCCACCCGCGGCGGCGACATTGCCCGACGGATCCCCTTTTCAATTATTCGCTGGTTTCAATTCACTTTTTACCAAGTCCCCCGCTAGAGTATTGTGCATACATTCGCAATGTAATCGCGATATCGTAAAACTTACATTTGTCAACTGATTGCTCCTAGTGCAGGCTCGGATTTGGTTTATATCTTGCTTTTGAGTGGTGTTTCAAGAAATATAATATAGGTTTTTAGTAATTTATGAACTTCAATAGCTGTGTAGTGTTGGCTTAGAATGACACTAAGTTTCTTTAGGTGGGTGTACGTAAAAGGCTACTAACGGTATTGGGACTTTTAAAGGATTTTTGGGCGATGCGGTTGGAGACCTATCACCAACAACTTTTATTTTACCATCTTTTCCGCAATCATCTTTCCAAAAGTGGCTTAGGGATTGATTCCTTATCTCTGGCTATCCCTTCTAGAGATTTGAAGTCCTAAGCATATGTATGTATGTATGAATAGTTAAAAGATGGCTATTCTTAATTATAAATTTTTGGCTTACGAACCCAAAATATTCCAAAAGCCTCGATAAGGAGAATGAACCGAAAAAGTAATAGTTATTAAATATTATTCTATACTATATAGTAGAAACATGTACCTCACGAAAGTCCACCACCATCGTGTTGAAGAGATGGACTATAATTGAAAAAGTGATTCCAACAATTCATGTTTACTTTATATTTATCCTAGTATCTTTGCATCGTCTGCAACATAGATCATTTAATTTGTTCTATTGGAGATGATGTCATTGGTTTTAAAACTACATTTCACATTTCATTTGATATGATGCTAGGAAAATTGTTAAGTGATATTTTAAAATGATTCCACAGAATCCTTATATATACTATCAAGTTATCTGGTCTGCGAGCGGTAGAAAATCAAATCAGTGTCCTTAGTCCTTAGTCCGTCTCTGTAAAGATACTGCTAAAACGTTGGATTACTTTACAACTCACCAAAGTCATTATATGGCGTCTAGGAACGAGTGAATGGATAAGTTTTTTTACGTTTAGTTCCGTAAGTGTCTAATAACTAATATTGTAGAGATACAAAAACGTAGATTATGTTTTACTCTGTATATCCTAAGGTCAAAAAGGTGATAAAATAACTTTAAAGTTTTGTTCATGAAACTAGATGTATTTTAGGACCCTTATGTAAAATAAGGGACCTTGTTTTACTATCTTTACCTCACTAGACTTCCAAGAGGAACTAGCTTTATTTTTCAGAATCGGAAGCTCTGGCTGCCCTTTTTTGGGATTCATAGCATTAAGAATATGTATTTATTGGTAGCCGCAGGTAACTGTTTTAAGATGTAATAAATTATATCTCGCAAATTTATACCGCCATATCAAAAATGACTATTTAAACCTACTAACGATTTTAACTATAGATACCTCCGTGGTGTTTCGGTTACAGAGATCGCACGACCCGGAGATCAAATAACGAGGTTACACTCACAAATAAAATACATACATATACTTATGACATTAGTTCCCATTGGGTTAGACAAAGACTATCGATCGCCACTGTGTACGATCCTGACAAACATCATACATGCTCTTTCATTCATCATACTTCAGACGCTTTTGAACAAACTCGCTATATGGTCCAAATGTGAGGTCTGAGGTCGTCCTCTACTAACATAACCATCCATATTGGCTCTATAAATCTCTTTTATCAATTTACTATCCGTCCTCTCTATGTGCCCAAACCATCTTAATATTTCTTTTTCTATCTTTTTTACATACATACATACATACATATACTCACGGCTATAAATCCCTTAACGGGGTAGCCAGAGCTTTGGAATGAGGAATTCCTCAGCCACTTTTGGAAGTTGATTGGGGGAAAGATGGTAATAATAAATGTTTTTGGTGACGGGTCTCCAACCACTTCGCCCAGAAATCACTTAAAAAGCCCCTAAACCCTTAGTCGCTTCTTACGATCACCCACGGGTAGAAATGGGGTAGTGTTATTCTAAATCGACACTACACGGCAACTATCTTTCTTAAATATAAAATATTGGGGAGATGTGCCGGTCTGGCTACTGTCAATAGTCATTACTGTCTGCCAACCCACATTAGGCCAGCGTGGAGGACTACGACCACATAACCTCGTTCAGGACAGCCTCGCGTTGTGATTGTGGGCCTCTATATGGGCTGTGAGGATTATTATAAATACTAGCTTAAGGAACATACATAAAAATAACTAACCTTTTATAGGTAGAGTACTTTTCTTTTTACTAATAGTCTCAGCCAAGTAAATGCAAAAATTACTCAAGATTATTCCCAGCCATGATAGCATAGTGGGTATAACACCACTTATCGTCAAGACATAGGGGGTTGAAATCCTGGGTCGGGCCTACACCAATTTGTCTTTTCTAAAGACATACGGTATCTTAGATGTTAACAGTGAGGAAACCCACATGGCTAAGCTGTACACTTGTACTTTGTTATGTGACAGTGTATTCGTACAAAACGGCCTGCCCCCTATCACGTGAGTAAACTGTCCAAGCAAAACGTGGGTACTCTGAACACCGGGTGACAATGTCACGTGATGTTTAGAAGTATTAGTAACTCTGCCAACTTCTTCGGGAATATACGGGGTGAAAGTTTGAGTTGAATTGATTATTCCCAAGTTTTGGTTTAAATAGAGAATAAATACTCTTTGGTTGAACTTCATACGTTTTGTGTGTACACAGTACGTTTCGGTATTCATTCATTTTCCTTGGGCATAAGAAAGGGCATATATTTTTTTCCTTTTCTTATATTATACAAATGAAATAGTTTAATGGTAGGCCAATGTAAATAAAAGCTTATATTTCTGAGAAATCTAATTTTCTTTATTAAAAATTGATATTCAAACTTATACTGCCAATACCGATAGATGGCGTTAAGTGTTCAATGTTATTTTAAACAAAACACGACGACTATGGCCGAGTGCTTAGGTGACTAGCTTCTGGGTCCAGAGGTATCGAGTTCGAATCCTCATGAGGTCATAATTTGTTTGATGTACATAAATAATATTTTTTATTCTTGGATTCTAATCCTATTAATATTATAAATGTGAAAGTATATGTGTTTGGATGTTTGTGTGTTTGAGATAAAAAGGCTTCTAAATTACAGAATATAAATGAATGAAAATTAGCAAAAAGCTAGATAATGAACCAAATTATAACATAGGATACTTTTTATCCCGGAAAAATTGGACCAATAAAATATTCATGCCTGATTGAACTCAGAGTACCGGAAAAAACGCCTAAAGTTTGGCATAAGCAAATTTACAGTACGAAGTCTGTCGGTTCAGCTTGTATTAAATATATCGTCGAGTTAGTATAAACATGACTTGATCTTTAATATTTATTTATTTAAATATGTCGTCCTCATTTACAATTTGTAAATTCTTATGACACAGTCTTGGAAACAAAACTCCTTCGAAATGGCTAGGTAAATTTTCATATAATTTTGGGGTTTATATTCAACTAGCTGACAATTTTTTCCGGGATAAAAAGTATCCTATGTTATAATTTGGGTCATTATTTAGCATTCTACTAAATTTCATTCATATAAATTCTGTAATTGAGAAGCCTTTTTACCACAAACACAGAAACATCCAAACGTCTATATTTTTACATTTATAATATTAATAGGATTATTACTACTTATATCTGAGAATAAGACGCATTTACCTAATATTTTCCAAAAAGGTCTCTTCCTGGTTAAATTTATTGATACTTTATGTGATTATTATAGATATTAAATTTTTATCAGGTTTGGTTGCGGTTCAAAAGATATTCCAAAAATGACAAAATACGTATACGCATACGTAGACGACTCTGTGTTATTAGAATCAGTTTTTCATAAATTTTGTATGAAAAGTTGGGCTTCCGTCAAATGGCTGAAGGCAGTACTACTATGGTACAATTTAATCTCATCTTGATATGATTTTTGTATTTTATTACTGCATACATAAATACATATAGTCACGGCTATTAATTCCCAGAAGGGTTAACCAGAGATCCACAATGAGGAAATCAGCAGCCACTTTTAAAAATTAAGTTTTAGTTTAAGAGGGTAAAGATTTTAAAATAAAGGTTGTTGGTGTCGCCCAAAAGTCACTTGAAAAACCCAATACCCTAATGCGCTTACTACGATAGCCCCCAGGAAGAAATAGGGCAGTGCTATTTTAAACCAACTTTACACAGCTATCATTATTTTAGCTACCTCCATGGGCTATCGGCAAAGCGCTTGACTTCAAATCCTAATAGTTTTTAGCCTTATTGCTTTATATCAATCCTGGTTCGAGGCTAGGGCCTCCGTGGAGACATAAGAATATGGGCTGTGAGGATATCTTTATGAATCACATTTTTACAGCACAATTAAAGTAATTTTATAATACTGTTTAAACAGTAATTGCTGTTTAAACACTAATTTGCTGTGTAGTGTCGGCTTAGAATATCACTACCCCATTTCTTCCGGTGGGTGTACGTAAAAGGCGATTAACGCTATTGGGGCTTTTCATGAGGGCGGATTACCCGGCACCCACTAGTGGGTGAAGCTGGTGGGAGCCGAGTCGCGATTCGCATGCGGTTATCACCAACAACCTTTATTTTACCATTTTTCCCACGCAACTTCCATAAGTGGCTGAGGAATTTCAAATTCCTTAGCTCTGGCTATCCCTTCTAGGGATTTATAGCCGTGAGTATATGTATGTATGTATGTTTAAACAGTTCATTAAAATAGCTGCCACATTGGAACATTACCCATCATATTTGGTTTGCTGTAGTCGGATAATGAAGTAGTAACCGTTGGTGATTAGATTATTATATTCTACTAGTGGATCGTCCCAGCTTCGCACGGGTAGCGTTGTTTTTTTAAATATCTGAGGTTTCTTTCTTCAGTCACTGCTCAAGCATTGTGAAATTCAGCGCAATGTTTTCAATTCATTAAATTTATAGCAATCCCTAAACAGTGTAGTTTGGTGATTTTAAATGCGCTTTGATCAACGGTTCAGTATTTCCGTTTAATAGCAAATTTTATATAAAACGCTATGTAGTATTTATAACAATCTAAAAAATAAATCATTACGTGTTGTAGGATGCAACTACTGGCGCCATCTAGTATTTTATAAGTAAATTAGTAACGATTCGGTTTTGGTCACGGGCGCGATGGCTTATTTTATGTATAATTTCGGTGTTTCTCTACCGATTTCTATGATTCTTTTTTTATTGAATAGGTGATAATGTTACCGTATTTAAATTAGGGATGAGTGAGAGGTTTACAAACATAAGAGTAAACAAATACTATCAGAATGTTCCGAACTGCTAAGCTATCAGGAATTACACGTGTTATTGTGAGTCAACCGTAAAAGATAGACATAAACTGTCGAGAATTTTTTTTTAGATAATTTTATGAAGAATATTTCCGTGATACATGATTTCTATGTAAGTTTAACCATTGAGGCTGCACACGCGACGGAAGCTTAACAAATGGAGTAACTTCTCCCGTTTTCCCAAAATTTCCCAAAATTCCCCTTTACTACTCTGCTGGAAAGTATACAAAAACCTGCGCAGGTGTATGAAAAATAATTGTACCAAGTTTCGTTAAAATCCGTCGAGTAGTTTTTGTTTCCATAAGGAACATACAAACCGACAGACAGACAGACAGACAGACAGACAGACAGACAGACAGACAAAAATTTTACTGATAGCATTTTTGGCATCAGTATCGATCCCTAATCACCACCTGATGGTTATTTTGAAAATATATTTCATGTACAGAATTGACCTCTCTACAGATTTATTATAAGTATAGATTAGCATTTTATCTTGTTACCTCTATTTTTAACCGTTTCAAAAAAAGAAGTGTTCTCAATTCGACCGTATATATATTTTTTATTTTTTTTTATGTTTGTTCGCCGATTACTTCGCCATTTATGAACCGATTTTGATTATTATTTTTTTATTCGAAAGAAGATACCCCGGATTCGTACCATGATGAGGATATCAGGGTCTGATGATGGGATCCTGGAGAAATCGAGGGGAACCCTCAAATTTTATAGGCAAATGTACCGCGTTTTACATATTTTCTGAACTTAACATTGGCATTTGCTTCTGAAAATCATATTGTTATGCTGCTGAGCTGATGATGGAACGTGTGGGTCCTCAATCACTAGGTATTAGGAAACAGTTCTTTCCACATTCTATATAGATTTATACTCCTCTTCGTAGCTTTTATGAAGAGAAGTACAGGTTCACTAAACATTTCTTTTGTTATGTTATTGTTACCGAGAAAGTACCATGAGACCAGGATCTGATGATGGCATCCCAGGAAATCGCGGGGACTGTCGAAACTCACAATCATGTGACAGTGTATTTGTTCAAAACGCCGATAGGCCTGCCCTGTATAACGTGAGAACACTGCTTAAGCAAATCGTGGGCACTCTGAACAACAGGTGATAATGTCACGTGATATTCAGAAGTATTACTACCTCTGCTAACCCCTTCAGGAATATTCGGCGTGAACGTTTGAGTCTTCCTTGAGATGTAGAATTGTAGACCATCGCCTTTCGAAGGATTTTAAGAACAATGTAAGGTTACATATGGTTGAGCCTATTTAATATCGTACTATAATAGAAATACCGGAAATACGAAGAATAATACAGTAACCGTCGCTTCCTCATCCGAGAGGCATCTTTGCCAGATCTTCCCATATCTAAAACTCGTAAAATAAAATAATTTTTAACAAAAAGAAAACCGACTTCATAGTTGGAAAAACAACCGAAAATAAACTATCTAGTACTAAAAAGTACGAAATAAGTTTTTTAATTGAATATGAGTACTGTGATTAATACCTTAGCAATTTCTTTATTCCACACGCGTCAGTTCAACCTACCTAAATATTACAATTCTCTTAAATTAATTTTTGAGTCGGTGCCAGTCAAACAAAAGTAAATTCACCCTACTATCTATCTCTGATTATTACAATCTAAACAATATATATATCTATCGCCTAACGTTTTAAATGGTAATACGTACAAAAATCAATTTACCCTACAACTACAAGGTACCCTACATTTTACATGCATATGAAGTGCGAAATACACACTTCCTATTATCAATTATCATCGAGGCTGGCACCGGCTCACAAATTAATTTAAGAGAATTTTAAGATTTAGGTAGGTTGAACTGACGCGTGTGGAATAAAGAAATTGCTAAGGTATTAATCACAGTACTCATATTCAATTAAAAAACTTATTTCGTACTTTTTAGTACTAGATAGTTTATTTTCGGTTGTTTTTCCAACTATGAAGTCGGTTTTCTTTTTGTTAAAAAATATTTTATAGGTTGAATCTCGCCAATGAAGTTTTACTTTATCTTTAAGTAGTTTTCTTTTTTATATAGGGATTGTTAAAAAGGGTAATTTAAAACCAACTATTTGAAAATAAAGTATGTTTATTTTTTTATAAAATCAATTTTAGGCATATTTGCACAATATTCATACAGTAAAAATTTATATTTTATACAAACCATCCATATTTATCAGTTCTAGCGAACTTTTATACATAGTTATTACACAATTACATATAATATGATGCCTTATATAACTGGGATATGTTTTGTGTTAAATAAGGCGAACAACGAACCGTTCTTACTTTCAAAAGTTCTTTTCTTAAGATTCACTCCATTATTTTGTTTGTATATTATCACAATAAAACAAGTCTGAACAAAATTACTGTTATAATAAAAACATTATAATATTTATATACGGTTGCATATTTCACATTGCTACATAAAATAACTTTAAGTGCGGTGTAAATAAATATAGTTTACATTCTGCTGTTTTAATATAAATAAATAAAAATTCAATTCCGATTTGGACTAAATGTGACTCTAACTATACAATACTCTAATATTGAGAAAAAATATCTAACTATCAGTATCGTATGCGCTATATTTATAGTTCTGTACATCACTTGGAAAGTCTCACTTCACTTGGACAACTGTTCCTTTACACCGAACACTGTCACTGGACGCTAAGTTCACTATAATACAAATGCACACTAGTATATACAGGACGAGGACGTGTGATATGTGGTATGTACAGAGTGCGGGGGCGGCGGGTCGGCGCGGCGGTATCACAGCAAGGGCAGGGCGTGGTGCGGCGGGAAGGCCGCGCGCCCCCGTCACACCAGCGCTCCCGGCTTCACGTCCAGCGGGTGCTCCGGCGACCGGCCTCCCGCGCCGCCCTCGCCTTGACTGTTCTCCTCAGAGTCGGAGCACGACTCCGAGCTGCCCTTCTTACCGCCGTTGTGGGTCTTCACGTGCTTCGCGAGGTGGTCCGAACGCATAAACCGCTTGTTGCACACTGGACACGCGAACCTCTTCTCGCCGGTGTGCGTGCGCAAATGTCTTTGCAGCTCATCAGAGCGCGTAAACCGTTTTCCGCAGAACAGCCAATTGCAGACGAACGGCCGCTCTCCAGTGTGCCAGCGCAAATGCGCCTTCAGATGTGACGTCTTCCCGTACACCTTGCCGCAGCCAGGTATATGACAACTATGTATATTTTTCTTTCTTAAGTGAGCTCCCGCAGGGCCTAGTCTCTCCGCTTCTTGGCAATTAGGACAATCACATGTCGCTCTACCAGCGTATCGTCTCTGGGAGCGAGGAGACGGTGCTTGGGCGGGGGGTGCTGGGGAGCCAGGCCCGTGCAGCCCGAATGAACCCTGAGTCGGCAGCACTGATTTATAAGCATCTTGTAATAAGTGCGGCGCTGGAGGAAGCAGATGAGCGCCCCCGGATAGGGAATGTGTGAGTTGTGAGTATTCTTGACCGGCATAGTTTGCCATCTGTCCTCCAACGTCTAGCCAGCCGCTATGGACGTCCCACCAAGTTCCACCGACGGCACCGACACCTCCCATTTCAGCAGCTTTGAGAGCACTACTGCTTCCGCCGCCACCAACGTTAAAAGGCCAAGATTCATATGGATGACGGGAGTACATCGAACCGAGACTAGCACTTGATTCACTTTTTCCTAATAGTTGGTCCCCGGCAGAGGGAAAGTACAGGTCATTCCCGTAGGAGGGCGCCGCCGCACAGGAGGTGGGTGCGCGAGAGTACGGGCCACAGGAGGGCGGCTGAGATCGCGGGGCACCTCCGGCACTGGGCGGGGAGTGGGTGCCGGGACTTTTCTTCCACGGGTGGAACCCCTTGCCGACGGCCGCGTCAGCCAGCGGCGGCGGGGATTTGCTGGACAGCTTGTTGCATTGGGCTGCAAGCATCGCCAGCGGCGTCCCGCGTAAACTCGGGTGCTCCTGAAAAGATAAAAAAGTAAAATAAGCAAGGCAATAAACGAACCAGATCACTAAAAGTTTAATTATCACATCGTATTACCGTGGGAACCTGAATGGACCTTGATTTATAGTCTAATTTATACGAAAACTAATGCAGCGGCGCTGAGAACATGCCCAAGGCGCTTCAGGATTAATATAAATAAATTATGAGAGGTTTCGATTGTATTTACAATTAGGCGGTTAGGTGACAGCTACCGCGGACTATCCGGTCAAACGAGCACCATCATTCAATTAAAATATACGCCAACAAACTGCTTCAGGCAAACGGTTATTGGCACTAAATTAGCTTATAAGCTTCAGCTACCTAATGCAGAGTGTCTTGTCAGAAGCACTTAGAGATGAATAAAGAGTAAACATGGGAAAAGTAGCGACAAAGAATTGGTGTTCGTTGTTCATTTTCGGCTCATAAAGGTGTGTACAGAATGTAGTATATCCGACCGGATATTTCACCCTAATATGTGGCACAAAAGGTGTATAAAAAAGTCCCATTGTGTGGGAATGATATAAAACGGGATCAGGACATGAGCTGCGAGGGGCCAGGGTGCGCGGGGGGTGGCAGCCACGCCCTTTACATTGTGATTGGCGCAGCTGTCGCGAGCCCGTGAGCATGCTTCCTTATCTGACTATAAAATCTTAGACGCACTATGAAACATTTCCGATTGCGACCACGACTTAGTGGCCTAGTTAATAGTCGAGTAATTAGCCCGGGTTAAAATGCAAACATGGTAAATTAATGGCGTCGTAAAACTTTGCCTACTATCGATGATTTGATCTTGAGAAAGTTATGACAAACATTTGTATTACGATAATAATCGCAAATGAAATTGGTATATACACAGAATTAAATACATATTTAGTAGCTTAAAAATAGTATGGAAAATTTTCAAAACTTCGAATATCTATGTTGCGTTGAGCGAAGAAAACAATTCATGTTTCAGTGATTGCTTTTGATTTTGTGATTTTATAAATAAATCGACGGATATTTAGCCGATGAGGATCAAAAAACTATCTAGAGCTCCAAAAAACAGATGTGAATTCAAATATCAGAATATCAATTATTATTTTTCTGTTTAGTTTTTTGTCGTACGTATATAAAACATGTATGAACACAAAAACTCAACTACGATTTCTTAAAAATCATTTTCGTTTAGTTCTACTTCTCATTTTATTATCGGAAATGGTGTGACATTGTTGATTCTACTACCTTTACACGAATACAATCGTGAGAAAATTTGCACTACTTTGTCATCTAGCACACAGTTAATGCCCTTGGCAAATGGTTTTGGTACAATATTGTTACTCAGGCATAGCTAGGCAAAAATATTTCAATAGAAATGATGAACAATGATAAAAAGTTACTTTAATTATAGTCACGCTCATGAAACAACTCCATTCGGTGAGATCTAAAGATTAATTAGACATCTATCCAAATTGGTAACTTGTCCAATTCTTTCAAAGGTTTTTTCAACTGATTCAAATTAAGAGTCGTCATACTCGGCCAAGAATTCTCGGCTCATAATTACCTTTGGTATTATGCTCCAATTGAGCTTCTCGGTCGTGTTGAATGAAATCCAAGTGATATGTCGGTAATTGGCCGGCGAGCACGATTGAAACAAAACATAGAGGGCGCCATAAGCAACCGACACCGTGGCGCCACGCGCTTTACAAAGTTGATGGCCTTTTCCTTGTCAAAAATGACGAAGATCTTTTGTTATAAAAAGTAAAATAAGATTACCTAATGCGGGCACAAAATTACGGTACGAGGTCAGGTAGCGGCCACCTCAAAGGGGAATAGTTTGATAGAGCTGGATCGTGTAAGAGCAAATTACTTAAAATGAGATCATATAAGATTTGTTTTCCGAAAAATCCTTTGAAGAGCAATCTTGTGGACCCTATTGTAGATAGTAATATATTGTTTCTAGTTTGTTAAAGCGTTTGAAGAAAAATACGAGTGGTCTGTACGATTACACTAGTTTAACTATATTTTAAAGTAATATCTTCTGATTGCATCTCAGTTCAGTCCTGATTTTATTTACCATTAAATAACACCAAAGTCTAAATTAGACATTGTCAGTGTAAGAAGTAATAAGCACTTACGTTATTATATACCCATTTACTGTATTTAATTAGAATAATAACAACAATTACTTGAAACAGTACTCATTTTATACATTAATTTAATAACAAAATTAAAACCTTTGAAAAAAGTTTTATAACAGTAATTATAACTAATTTACCAGAATAATCCGCAGGTCTAAGCATCAACAAGTAATATGATAATCAGCAGATATCCCGGTGATGGGATAATTGAAAATTATCAACCAAAATTACGAAGAGCCAAAATGAATATTCAAGCGAAACGTTTATCGAATCGTGTTATTAAAATGATCGTGATGCCGTTACCGAGAAAATTGTATTTCATAAAACTCATAACTATACTTATGACCTAATATTTTTTGGACAACACGCTCTTGGACAAAATTAGTTGTGTTAAAGCCAAGCCGAGTCTATCAGATTAACGATTCAATCAAAAAATGCTGTTATATTTTATGGTTCGGTTCGGGTAGACGAAAATCATTGTGGGAAATAAATATCAGAGGGCCTTGAAACTAAATCAATAATTTACGTTTATTGCACATTTTCTAAACCATATTTCATGTTACATAGAATACGAAAATCAAACCGTGATAGCCCAGTGGGTAGAACACTCGGTTATCGTGCAAACGACTAGTGTTCAAATCCTGGGTCGGGCCTACACCAATTTGTCTTTTCTAAAGACATATGTGTGGTTAATTTATCATGGTTGTTAACGGTGAGGGAAAACATCGTGAGGAAACCCACATGGCTGAGTTGTACTTAGTCATTTGACAGTGTATTCGTACAAAACGGCGATAGGCCTGCCCCCTATCATGTGAGTACACTGTCCATGCAAAACGTGGGTACTCTGAACACCAGGTGACAAAGTGACGTGATGTTCAGAAGTATTAGTACCTCTGCCAACCCCTTCGGGGATATTCGGCGTGACCGTTTATGTTATATTATATGTTATGTTATGAAAATCAAACATATATCGAATCAAGTGCAAAGATGCAAATATAAAGAATGTTTTGCCTTGATACATTGATTATATTATACGATGTGATTGTACCCTTGGCGATCGATAATTTCAGCCTACCTCTATAGGAATTAACTGATTGAGAATATATTTGTATTTACATTGTAGATTTAAACTCCAAATAATTTACTAGAGATAAATAGATGTATTTAAAACCATCCGAATCGACATAAGACAAAACTAAGTAAAATACTGAATTGAAACCACCCCACAATAGCTAATCGCGGTAAGCTCAGATTCAACAATAGTGTAATAAAGGTATTATCGAATCGGTTCCAAGGGAAACATTTCCCTTTGAGGAATGAACAGACACGTGACTGCCGCAGGGTAATTCCACTCAGCTGCGTTTCCTATTGAAATGCAAACTAAGGCGGTACGACAACATGTCTACAGTTTGCAATTTCATTTCATTCAACTGAATTGTCGTGTTGAATCTATAAACTCAAATGTTTCTAACGACTTTATTCCTGCCACTCAAACTCAAACGTTCACGCCGTATATCACCGAAGGGATTGGCAGAGGTACTTCTGAACATCACGTGACATTTTCATTTGGTTTTCCACACATGTGTTTTTAGAAATGACAAATTGGTGTGTAGGCCCGTACCGGGATTTGAACCCCCATCATTTGCACGATAAGCGGTGTTCTACTCACTGAGCTATCACGGTTGTTTCCTGCGACTCTAGCTTCATTTCTTCCTTAATGTAGTATACATTGAAGAGCATCTTAACTTTTTACACATTTAAGATCCGATCCATGAGAAGAATACTGACAGCTATGAATCCCAAAAAGGCTTAGAATAACACTACCCCATTTCTACCCGTGGGTGATCGTAAGAGGCGACTAAGTGTATAGGGGCTTTATAAATCCCTTAACGGGGTAGCCAGAGCTTTGGAATGAGAAATTCCTCAGCCACTTTTGGAAGTCGATTGGGAAAAAGATGGTAATAATAAATAAATGTGTTTGGTGATGGGTCTCCAACCACATCGCCCAAAAATCACTTAAGAAGCCCCTATACCCTTATTACCATCTTTTCCCCAATCAACTTCCAAAAGTGGCTGAGTAATTTCTTATTCCAAAGCTCTGGCTACCCCGTCAAGGGATTTATAGCCGCGAGTATATGTATGTATGTATGGTAGCCAGAGCTTAAGAATTAGACATCCTTTATCCGCTTTTGGAACTTAAGTAGGGATAAGATTGTGTACCCTCTGGCTACCCCTTCTGGGGATTTATAGCCGTGAGTATATGTATGTATGTATGTAAGATTGTGTAATAAAGGATGGTTTCCAGCTACATCGCGTCCAACGACACTCAAAGAAAGAAATGGGTTAGGGCTATTCTAACCACTATACATATCAATAAAACAAAGAGATATATCACTAAAAGGAGAGAGATAAGGCTATTTCTACATGCATTATTTTAATAGAAAAGTCACAATAAATGAAATGCATTATTGCTGTTAAAGTGTAGTAAAAAATGTTTTAATTATCAACAAAATTTTAGTTGGAGAAAGGTTAATTGAAACTTAAAAGTTAGTAATAAATAAGTGCCGTGTAGTGCCGGCTTAGAATGTCGCTACCCCTTCTACCCACGGGTGTCGTAAGAGGCGACTAAGGGTATTGGGGCTTTTAAGGGATTTTTGGGTGATGCGGTTGGAGACCCATCACCAACAACCTTTATTTTAGCATCATTTCCCCACTAAACTTTCCAAAAGTGGCTGAGGAATTTAACTCCTTACCTCTGGCTACCCCTTCAAGGGATTTATAACCGTGAGTATATGTATGTATGTATGTATGTATAAGACTATAAATTTTAACGAATTTGTCATAATACCTTTACCATATTTCAGAATATTCATTCATCTCTAACAAAATGCGCAACATGAATATATGCATACATAAATTAGAAAGGAAGCTGATTCAAATTTCAAGTGCATTAATTTGAACAACCCGAAGCCATCCAGCCATCGTTAGTTTGTCACCATTTAGATCAGATTTCCAAATAATTGACTTCCGTACTGTAACTTTGTAACCAATTTTGTCAAGGGGTTGCAATTTGAAAGGGTTCAAGTTGGTATTGATTTATTGCGATATGCAGTTTATGCCAAATATAGTAGTGATGTTGCGTAGGAAATACTAAACAGTAACGATATATATTCTGTTTTTTTTTAATAAATTACGGATCTTTAAATAAAGTATCACAAGATTGACATAAGTATTCAATTTAAATTCGCAGTCAGTGTCCAGGAAAAAGAACTCTAAATCACACAATGAACCAGTTATAACATTAATTTATTATCATATTAGAGTAAAGGTGTAGATAAAGTTTGGAAGTTTATAAGTGTCATCAAGTAATCGCTGCTCCCCACTGGAGTTCCGGTCGAGCCACTCCAACCGCGCTAGTTAACATCACACTGCCACATGGCCAACTCCACAAATTGGGCCAAAACAAATTATTTATTTAAATGGGAATTACCGAACGTTTGCGTAGAGCGGTTTCACGCGCATGTGCGCTTCATTCTACACATTTTTACCGCATCTGTACAACCAAATCTGTTATGATGATTTAAAAACGCGGACGTATCAAGAAAATTTGAGATGAGAAAAACAGCGTTGTTACATGCGTCATTGTCTCCCAAAATATGTGGCATCGATAAATCTCTATAAAGTTGGAACGTTTCGTAATTTGACCATTAAAATTGATATGCCGATGAAATTGTGTGGTAATGTGTTGGACATGGGATGGTCGGCGCCCATTTTCAACGATACATTTCGCCCGGGGCTACGTATCTCCGCTTTTGAAATCTATCCCGCGGTCGTTCCACTAATTTTATGATTTTTACACAAACATGATAATTTCATATAAAATACTATTAACTCAAGAACAAAATAAATTTTAACATCCAGAGTATTTCCGTAGATACCTCATTCGATACTGATACTTGTCGGTGAAAAAGGTTACATCTTCTTATTTTTGTCTTGTAAATCCAATATTTTGCGTGTCGGAATTTACTTCACGTTTAGAAGTGACGCCTGACCTTCGGCGAATGGGCAAGATAATAAGACCATCATTTCGAGAAACCAGTTTGGCTTTTTGAAAAAATGAACGTTTCGACAATTACCACAGCGCCTTGATACCATTTGGAACAGACACCTTAGTTTTTGCAACAATGTTTGAGCAAAAACTGGGCTTGGTAGTGCCTAGTTCAATGACGATTAAATGTGTTTTTTTAAGTTATATATAAGTTGATCGACAGTTTATTTGAGTATAATTGGGTGGGTCTCAGAGCAGTTCGGCCATTAAGTTGGAGCGAGTGCGAAAGGCGATGCAATGGTTGCGTGTCACCAGCCATCGCCCGCAGCCGCCATCTCATCTCGCTGCAGACACTTCCAAGAATACATCGTTAAACTCACGTATTTTTGGTAGCAACTTAATGGCTGTAATTTCCACAAAAATCATTATAATTATGGCCATTTATAAGATAGTAATAAACAAATAAAATGGTCGAACTTTTCTGTTTTAGGATACGTGGGAGATACTGTTTTAATATTTGCGAATGTGTTAAAGAATTCATGTTGACAATGACTAAAACTAACAGTAGGGAATAGAAAGAATAATAAAAAAGGGTCCCTTTGTTTTCATAAACTAAGGTTTAGTTCACTTCACAGCTGACTATTAATTACATGAAACATAAATATGGTAGTTGTCATTCAAGTCAATTAGTTGACATTTCATTCAATGCAAAGCACAACGAACCGAATGATAATAGCGAGAAACTGAACGGCGGATGTGGCTTCGTAATTTCTTTGAGTTCGGTTTCACATTTTTTACATTTAACTAATTGAACAGCGTAGGATATTAATTGCTGAGAAAATTACCGCCCCGGAGGCCCTCGGGGTCTAAACCACAAAGAGACTCATCGTTGTACTACATGCCACTATGTGCACTTAGCTGGCGCAACGACCTTTGCTATCGTCCAATATCTGTTATTTAATTATGAGCGTTTCAATCGTAACTACTACGAATAAATTATAAATGCAAGGGCCTCACTATTTTTACCTAAATGATCTGGCATTTGTTTTTTGCTGTAAAGAGATGTGTTTTTCAGTGTCAGAGAATTGAGAACGTTTAGAAATGTTTGAGTACAAAACTACAATGAGTGTAAATAGTAGAATAATGTGAGCCGCAGTAATTACTTGACACGGATATGAGTGACGGCGGTGATTACATCAAGAGTTCTATCGTCACGTAGTTGAGACGCTCGTCGCCACGCGGCGCGGCCACAAAGCTTGTAACAATTGAACATTCACAAAAAGTCCCATAATTTAATTTGCATCCCGCTAGAACGCTAGATGAATGTAATCGTTGCTTCTCCGAGTAAGAAGTGTGGGTACGGAGCCGCGGGCGGGGCGCTGAGCTCCGCCGCCGCCGCCGCATGAGAACGGCTTTCGCCACTTTTCAACACTTCGGCGAATCGATTAGATACTTGGTTTCTTTCCGCCATCTTATATCCTCTATTGAGAGAAAACAAATACAATGTTGTAAACAACTTCATCTATAGCTCATTGAGAAAATTACACGCAACTCTAACACTCGGTTTGCTCATTTATACTTGTTCTCTTGATCTGGGAAAACAATTTCTAATTGCATAGATATAGTGTTTTAATTAAATTATTGTCTTATAATTGAAACAAAAAACAACGTCTAATTAAAACTGACGTCGACTGGATACTTTGAAAAGTTGAACTATAGTGATTGTCTTCTCAGCGCGATGATATTTTGTCTTACTATGACATACAAGACAGTGTATTGTCTATTAAATCTGATGTCATATCGTCCCAATGACTCGTGAGTTATTATGTTAATGTGGAAGTATCGTAGTGATGTTATGGTGGTGGTACAATTGAATTAGCATAAGCTGCGTCGTCGGCGACGGGCGGTCCGAGCCACGCGACCAACGTCGTCCGCCGCCATCGCGATCACAGTTCCATTCTTTGCTTTCATAGAATAAATCTGATAACTTTTCTATTAATGTACTTACTTTACATACACTCATGGCTATAGTTCTTAAATAAGAGACAGAGGCTTACACTTTTGGCAGTAAATAAAGGGAATGATGAAGAGAGTAAGGATGGTTACATTTAAATAACACCATCTCAACTAAAAATGGGACACATAAAGTCTCCTAATACTAGATCGACTCTTTGCTACTATGAGCGTATTAGTTTGGTGAGTTTTTTTTCATATGGAATGCATATGATATATCTTTGTTACTTATTAGCACTCGCCAAAAGTTTTCCCTTTCACAAAGAGACGTGGTATAATTTTAATGCAAAGCTATTCAAAATAATAAAATTACATCATCGGTTTTAGTCAAATCACTATGGCTAAGTTATTATACTCAATTGCGTTTTGATTAGCCGTCCTAGTTAGTGCGCATTGTGGTCTTTGTGCAAATGCTAGCAATTTCGACCGAACATTTCCATATTGTGTTTCAGACGATAGTAAACAATTCAGTTACATTCCCAACTATTATTCGCAAGTTAGCCGACTCTCAGATTAACATACACAATTACAGAACTAAAAGAAAGAAAGTGCAAACAGTATATTTTATGTTTGAAATACTTTTCTCGGGGTTGTGAAATTTCATTGTTGCTATCATCAAATTAATGTGAGAATACTCTCGCGAATTTTGTGAATGACTTATAAAAAGAATATCGGTAAAATGCATCGACTCATATGTATATGACTCACATAAACTCACGGCTATTATTCCCGAAAAGGGGTAGCCACAGCTTGACAGATAATAACTCCTCAGCTACGTTTAGAAGTTTAATAACTTATGAAGCTATGTACTAGATTTCCTAAAATACTACGTATTTTACCACCACCTCGTATTTTGACCTAATTGAATATGCTTATAATCCCTGTAATATTGCCAGTCAGAATAACTATTCTTCTAGTAAGATTCCCAGAATGAGCATCCAAGCTACGAGTAATCTGTATAAACTACTAACTACACAATTTGTTTTAAAACATTTGACTTGCAATCGAATCTCGTTTGTATCGAAACAGGAAAAGTCAAAGCAATGCGTATTAATGGGATGACAGTAGGTGGCGTTGTACTGGCGTCTATGCGAGAGACTGTGAAATATGGCACTCAACGCGAGGGGACTAATGGGCCACGCGACCGGGATGAGTGCGGAGCCTTAATGGTAAGTAATTGCGGGACAGACGTTAGAGAAGTGGTTTTAGTCTGATACTCGCACTTTGTACTTTGAATATAAACTTTATAGTTTGCTCTGTTGACTTGGTGGGTGAAGACTTTGGAAGAAGCCATTTGGATGACTTTAGACTGATGATGGAGTTAATGAGGGTAGTCAACTCAAAGACTAAGTGTATGGCTAATATTATAACTGATAAAATACTTTGCGAAGTCTCTAAATCATGCCGAAACTGGTTAAGCCTATATCAAAGTTAAAAACCCATACCCTGACTACTATAGAAAGTTGTAAATTTCCCAAAATTCTACCAAGTGATCGACGCTCAGAAGGGTAATGTGTTTATTGAATAACAATAAAAGAAAATCCGCACAAAAGGGTTCCAAAGGTTAGGGTCCTAATGAGTGACATCTGAATTCATAACACGGCGGTTCTCCTCAACGAGTGTGTTTAATGGCCCCAGTAAGAAGCCCTGCGTTTGTTTAGTTTAAACCCAACCCCAACAAATTGCAAACGGAAAATTTATAGTTAAAAGCCGGATGCTACATTTAATAGTCGCAATTTCCGATAGTTCTTATAATGGACGTTATGCAGCACTGGATCAGTACCATATTTTCTAATGGCACAGAGATTTATAACACAATTGTTGCGATGACAGAATAGCTATGATAAAATAACCGCAATAAAACTGCATGTTTTAAATAAAATCACACCTAGAATGGAGAAGTGATAGTCATTGGGTATTGAATTTGGAAGATTAACAATACTAAAGAGGCTATTGTTATGTTGATGTGATAAGTGATATTAGAAGGTGTTGTGGTGCGGCTATCGGTGCGGGTATCAATTAGGTCGCAGCGGGACCGCGGGGCGCGCCCCGGGGGGCTCGGCGGGGCGTCCGGCGACTCTCGGTGTCGGCCTTTGTCTCTCTTGTTACTATTAAAATTAATTATGCTTTGCCAAATTTGCCGCAACTGTCAGACACATGAAGCAAGTGCTCTACTTTCAGGACTGAAATGACACAATTGGAGCAGCAGAGGTAAGCATACGAATGCTGCCAAATAGTTTGAATTCGTTTTTTAAACTATACTTAAATGTTAATATTCGATTTCATGTCAAGTGATTGTGCAGACTCTTTTCACCCCTCAATTCTCAAAATTGCCTACGGCTGTGAGGATTCCGAAGCAATAGCTACCTGTTTTAAGTTTTATAGGTGTAAGTATGGGTAGGTAGCTTAGCGTGTCAGCTTAAAAGTTTCCTAATGTAGACTAAGGAAAGGAAGCCTAGCAACACATTAGTTTAATAGCCCCTTTTTATTTGAAACTTTATCAAATGAAGAATACATTGCTCATAATATTAAATTATATTTATGTATGGGTAAGTTAGATAGAAAATCTCAAATATTTGTAATAAAAAAACCAGATTAAAAAAATATAAAAATACTACTAGTTGTAACTACAGTACAATAAGGAGTCACATGTTGACTAAACGCACTTGAAGAACTCATATAAATTTCTCTTACAAAAAAATATTTAAATATGAGCTTGAATCAAAGACTTTCAAAGTTATTCACCTTCACGAACCGGGTATTAATTAGTCGTGCTTCTTTTAAAATAACCTTCTCCGTTGTCAGGCTATCAAATATTGTCAGCGGCGCAATGACGGGGCGCTGACGGGTCCGCCGGCGCCTGGCCCCATGACTTGCACTCCACAGTCAATACAACCTGCGACTCGCCGACTCTACCTACACTAACAAGCCCGGCTAATGCCGTGAGTTGCAAAACTCTGCCCTTCATACACCTTCTATAACACTATCCGGATTTCAGCATCTATTCCTAAACCCTTAAGACACTCTTCAAAACAACCTCGTCATTGACTCTAAACCAGAAGCCGACTTGTCCGTCTTTGATGACATTAATGACTCCCAAATAGGGAGGACCCTTTTGAAAAAACTTAGAGAGCAATCTGTAACTGTATTAGTTTCGTGTAGATCGGCTCGTCAGCGGAAACCACTATTAGTTGACAGCGGCATGGCATACAAAGGTAGGCGAGAATCTCTAGAACAATCAATTGCAGTGATTTTGAGGATAGCGTGAATCGTGAACAGAAACGAAACATCGGTTCCCGACTGCTTGGGTTTTTAAGATATTCGTGCTTCTCCGTGAGAACGCTGTACAATAAGAATAATAAATATTAATGTTTCAACAATCAAAGTAATTACGACGCAAGAAAAATGTTGTGCAGTGGCAAGGAAATAAATAAATAATTCATAGAGTAATTAACTCGGCCTAAAAATATTCGATAGTGCATCGCACATCACGTTGCTGACAGAACATCTCGATCTAGGACATGGTATTTGTTTTTTTTAATAAGGGGCTGCGATGTCGAACCTTTTTTATTCCTAAGTAATTTTTGCACATATTTTGTTGTTTATATGAAATTCACACTGATGAATGGAATATTCACATCGTAATATATTCTAAGGAGCAAAGCAATATACAAAGTGATTTTCAGTGCTAGGTAATTTTGTTTTTTTTTTTAAAGTAGCAATAAAAAAAATTGATGAAAATAAATACAGGATAAATATAGGAAAGAAAAATTTCGACACCGGCGGGGTTCCAACCCGCAACCTCGGGTATACGCCCCCGTCGCTCTGCCAATTGAGCTACAGTGTCAATTGAGGTCGCGGGTTCGAACCCCGCCGGTTTTCCTGAACCTGGCCCACATGAGGTTTTCATGAACAAAAATATTTAAATTTCTTCATGAAATTTACATTAAATAGTGGATATTAGTCTGTGAAACTGGTCAGTATTAGTCTCGAGCCCCAAAACTTTTGATGCTAGGCCCACGTGTTGGACTAAGACCAACCCTACTCAGGGTAGGTTCAAGCCCTTTGGTGGGGACATATAGGAGCTGAACCGATTAAATTTAAACTAGTCAACATAGAGTGCAAACGGTTAAACTGCTTAAAAACAACTCTACAAAATAATTTTAAATGCAGAAAAACATTAACACCAAGTACTATTAACCATCAAAGCAACTATCAGGAAAAGGAAATGCTAAAATAGACACGTGGGTAGACGTCAAACGAATCCCCATATTCTGCAATAAAGTCAGTCAGCTGGTAACTACAAGTACAACAAAGTGAATGTTAGCTCAATAACATCGTTACTGGCACTTGGTCCCAAATGAGCCCAACACCCGCATCTAGACTTATATCTTATTTACGTGCAAAGTGTCAGTCTATTTATTAATGTTTCCTCATAAGTCTTTGTAACGACTTTTCGCATTTCTGACGCCCGAGAGCGGTGTAATAATGACAAAAGACATTCACTTTGCTGGCAGGTGAAACCAAGGAGTACGTATTAAGTGAAGCCTTGGGGTGTATATACTAAACGTTGAAATAAACACGTCAGTTGGACAGTAATCAATAAAGTCGAATATTACTAAGTTATACATACAGCTGTAAGACAAAAATTTAAAAATACTCAAAAATGAACATATTTTTTTATTTATTGTGAGGTTTTATTTTAGTTAATAGGTTGTTTTAGCGACTTGGTGATCTGAGGCTTTGTAACTGAACACCAATGAACCTTCATTTTGCTACCTTTTCACCTCTTAGATCCAACAGTTGCCAAGGTGTTGTTTTATCCGAAGTTCTATGCATAACTTAATATAATTGAGGAAAATTGCAATTATATTCTTTTATTATTTGCATAAATCTTCTTGGTTTTTAAATAGGAAACAACCTAATCAGAAATTGCGGAATTCAACAAAACAAACCAAACGGACCAGAATGCAATTGCTCAATCTAATAAGCTTATATCGCTTAGCTATTACTGTGTATGGTGACATAAAAGTGCCCAAAGGCGAATGTGGTAACCTGACCTAAAAGCGTCAATAATTGTCAATTGCAAGCTAACCGTTCGATATTAGCAACACTAACGAGCCATTAGTGGTTTCTGCAGGAAACAGTGGCCCGGCGCTGTGGTCGTATCGTTTTTATGTGCATCGATGTGTGCACTGGCAGACCAGTGCTAAGCTGCTTTTAATAAACCGCACATATGCGGGAACAAACAATTATGTGGAATACTAGTTGGATAGTAGATAGTACGTGCTTTATTCGAAAGACATTACTTAAACGTGATGCGAATATCATGACGGGATTAAACCATAATGTAACAGTAAGAGTGACCACAGGTAGTGACAAAGTTCCACAATTATAGGGATAACAAGAAATGTAATACATTTATAGACGACCGCTGCTGGTATGCTCAACATCTGGAAGGCTTAAAACTAAGTATTGAAAAAAGTAGAAGTTGAACAAAATAATGCTATGTCATGTGAGCAAATGAAGCGAAACTTTTTTGTCATTCAATTATTCAACTTAACCGATATGTGTAAGATATATCTGCCATCGCAGTTTCGCTGTTATTGGTACTGATCTAATAAATTTTAAATAATATTATATTCTTATGGAACGGTATTAGTGCTATTGCAACTTCCATTCAAACTGCTAACTTGAATAAAAGTGTACCTTTGTCTATGTTTATGAACATCATGTGATACAGAATACTTATTACAAATGTTTAAAATAGTTAGTTACAAATTTGTATATGTCTGTATTACTGAAATGTTGGTTATCTTATAACTCTGAAACGGCTAATTTTACTAACCACACAGAACGTCCATTAAATTCAGGTTACTTTTAATGGCGAATCCCGTAATATAATAGAGAATAGAACATATTATTAGAAAATACTTTATTCACAAAATAAATATTTACAGAATTTCAGAACAAAAGCAAGAGTACAATTGGCGGTCGTATCACTGAATGCGACTTTCTTGACTACACTTCAATGGTAAGATCAATCAAAAATAATCATGTTTGGTAGATGTTCAATAACATGGAGAGAGCTTGTCTGCTTTCAGATCGCATCCCTAAAAACTAGCGTATAAATAAACGTAACATGGAAATTGACATACGAGACACAAACAAAGTAAGACAACAGTGTTAACGAGCCAAAAGCATTGAAAAACGAAAACTCCCGCTTAATAAATCGCTCAAGATACAAACAACGACAGAAGACAGTATTCGCACATCATTATGCGGATTTGTTCACAAAAAGACGTCGATGTTAGGAATGCGAATGATATGCATTGTTAAATTTGTCACCGCCATCACATGACTTTACGTCTCCGTTGACTGATGTTTTAGTAAATTGCATTTGATTTTCAATTCAAAAATTATAACTAACATTTGTTGGTACTTATTTTATCTTTATTATAAATTGTTAATCAATCAAATCATCCTTAGTATTTAGCAGGACGGTTTTGGCTTATGAATAAAGTATTCAAACAGGATGAGCTAGGTTATAATTATATATTTTCTGGAAATTCTTAATTTGATATTAAATTAATATATTTTAATTTAAAGCCTTTTAAAAAAACTGTCTTATTGCTGAACTGTAATGCCATGATTTACATGCTCTCTGTTTGAAAATAACAATTGCTTATATTTTTTTAATAACAAAGTATTGAGGAGTTATATAATGGGCACTATCTAAGCAGTTATCTAAATCCCTAATATTTTTAACTTTTGGTTATATATTATATTTTTTCTTATTAATTCATTTAAATCACTCTCCTATTACAAGTGGTTTCTACACTTAAAGGGCGTCCTTTGAAACTTATTGTAAAATAATACAAGAAATAAAAAAAAACTATATTTTTTATCCTCCAATTTGTTCTAATTTTAACGACGATTCATGACATGTAAAGAGTATCTAATATCTAATGTTTGAATGGAATGTCACGGCTGCTTTTACGTACTAAATAACATAAGCTTGACACGTCATTTAAATACCTTTTGTCAATAAACGGGTTGAGCTGAAACAGAGGACGATAAAAAAGAATTATGTAGGGTGGGGTGCACCGCTTTGATTCTGTTTTTAGTAATTAGAATACAGTCTTCGTGACAAATATTTTAATTAGACAGTTGCGCTCCCGTGTTGCTTTTACATGGTGACAAAAGATGAACGTCATCGGTTTTCTAATAAGTTGTGATATATTAAGAAGACCTACAATTTTGTTTTGGAGTAGTTTACAACGGTAAGTTAACAGTAAAATAGAGGGAAGTAATGAAAAAGCTAATTGAAAGTGTTATCATATTTATTTGTAGGTAAGTACTTGAAGAAATTCTATTAGAAGCATTTATGGGAAACCGTATGTTTAATAAAGTACTTTGCAAAGTTCAAAATCATAAATTATGGAAATTATTTGCCAATATTTCTGTATCTAATGAAAACGTAACAAATTACGAAAAATACTAGTTTACGATGACAGCATACAAAATATAAATTGAATTAGAAGCCTTAATCCGACTGTAAAAGAACTCGACCCAATATCCAGCCTGACAAAAAACTGTAAGATCAAACTGACAGCTTGAAGAGTTCATTGTACCGAATATAAAGTGTTCTACTAATACTATTTAGCACTGAGAGGATTTACGGTAAAAATGGCCAAACAAAAATACACGGAGACACCTTAATCCCCACAACAGCCATTTAGGCCTATAACAAACACTCATCTCTGATGTGACGAGAGAAACAAGCGAAAATGAGTTTAATGTGTATAGCATTAAGGTGCCCGTAAATTGAAAAGGAATAAAAGTTTATTCAAAGGATCTCAGTCAAAGCTTTGATGGCCATTGACGGAACTCATGCTGAGATGTGAATGGGAGAATGTGACAAAAAACCTATTAGGGGTGCATAATAGATTCGGAGCCGGTGTGAATGTCCAACTTCGGTCGGAACGTATGGAGTGGTGAGATTGACACGTTTCATACTGCGGTTGTTCTTTTTAGGTTTATTGAATATATATATTAGTAATAATAATTATGTGCTGCCTGAAATACGGTAATAGTAGTTGAATGTGTTTGTTGGTAATTTTGTATCCAGTATTGCTTACATTTATAAATATATGTTTTTCAGTCTTTAAATTTTAAGTGTAATTCTTATCAGAATATAATAAGAAAAATAATATAGGTATGAATAAATTTTAAGGGCTTTATTACGATTATATATATTTTTAAGAATTTTTTTTTTATAAGGTAACCAATTTCTGTTAAAAAAACTAATTTATCCTTAATTTTCTCTAGATTTTTTTAAAGTTCCTCTATTCAAAGCGTTTCCGCCTTTTGTTGTAAAATTGTGAAGTATTAAATAATTTTCCATATACTACATCAAATGAAAAAAGTTAATACAACTTTAAGTTTTTACCAACTCCGGCGTTAAAAGAAAATAAAGGTTTAAAGAAAATGATATTGTGTTTATACTTTATCAATTTATCATACATAGCACAACACATCAATCGGTTACTAAATTTGATAAGTATTTATAAGGAAAAATTACAAAACTTTTTTAAACTAATAAAAAGTACTTACAATAGATTTGTTAGACGGAGGCGCCGCAAAAGGCGCATACATATCGGTAATCATAGTTCAACACTTATTATAAAACATCACTAAACAATGTTTCTAAAAACAAAACACATCACAATATTCGGACCGAGTTTTATTTTATCGTAGCTGATTGAGTTACATAGCTTTTTGTTTCAGCTGACGAGTGTAAGGTGACTGGAGCGTGGTCGGTGGCTGCGCGCGAGCCGGGTTCGCGGCGCGTGGGGGGCGGAGGCGGGGTTAGGCCCGGCCTGCGTCGCCCCGCCCCGCGCCGCCCCGCACCGCCCCGCCCCGCAAGGTCGCGAGGGCGGCACTATCGATCGCAACCACGCTCGCTACAAAACCGACTCCATTTTATTTTGGACCAGTTGATTTGCATAAACTTTTTTGTTTCCGAATGTCACTAGTTCCGAGCCTTTTGTCGATATTGCTTTTTGAGTTGTTTGTTTATGGAAATTTTATTAGTTGCTTTTATTGTGAAAGGCTGACTCTAATTTATTACTTCACTAATAAAGGCCCGTATTAATTTGAAATAAAATTTAGAAATATTCTTTGCTTAGTTGTAATTTAAATCAGAGCTATTCTGCGTAGTTTTTTCATTTAAAAAGAAGGTTTCATACAGCTACTTGTACTTATACCACTGATAAAACTAATTTATTATTATCTACATCTTTTTGTATTGATGATGTTAGGATATTTATATAATGCTTGCGTACAACAAATTAAAAAAAATATATATAATTAACAATTAATTTTAGAAAATAAACCACAGATTAATAAATAGTTACTACCTATCAAAACATTAATCGACCAAAATCAAAACAAAGTATAATAGTGACGTCATTTCCCAAAAACGTTAAAATTATCGCCCATTTTCAAACTAATGTGACTAGCACGGAAACAGTGTTCGAAGAATGAATAATTTTATAAGTCATACTCGTTGATCCCGCCTGCGGCTACGTGCGTGCTCAGTAACTTAGATCTTAAAATAAGGGGTTTTTCACAATTTTAGTTGGGTCAATATAGTCCATAATGTTTTATTTAAATTATTTGTTATATTTTGTATCTATAGATTGGTGAACGACCTTTCGTGAGTAATATTGTAGAGGATAAACGCTTTTTATTTAACCTTACAGGCTCCCTATTGTAGGAACTACTAAGACTTATATGAGTATTTCGCAATTATTGAAACATAATAATAATAATAATATATATGGCGTAGGGATGTGACGACCCCACCGCCCATTGTTGGAATGGCAGGATGATATGTTTGCCATTCCGGCTTTGCAAATAGTCTGCGCTTGAGTTTGTAGGTGTTGACCGTGTCTACAAACTGGTCCCAGCGCTGAATAGGGTGACAACGGTCTCCCCGGGGCAAGTGAGTGAAACCCCGGGTGAATCTTCGCTCATCATAATGAATACAGGGGATAATGATGAGCGTATAGGGCCGCTTCCCTTGGGTGATCGAAGGGGCACGTCTGGAGCTGGGGCTGGACGTGGCAGCATGCGGTCCCCCAGCCACCGCGGACCGGCCCGACCACCTGGCCGGTCTGCGCGACCACCTCAGCCACCAGATGGCTTGGCATCGGTTGGGACTGGGGCAACTCAGTCCCAGCAGTCGGTGCCCGCCGCTGGTGGAACAAGGCGCCGCATGGCATGGACGGTCGAAATGAATAGAAATGCCATGCGGGCCTATATTAGGGCCTCGGGTTCAAGAACTGGACGGACGGGTTATCGGGCAGCAATGTACCGCGAATTTCTGCGACTGGAGCCCAATTTTACCGTCACAGAACAAAACCTGGCGGATCGAGTTCGGTATATACAGCGCTCAGAACTTTTTAGCACTACCGAACTCGAACAATTGCGACGCGAGGCTGTTCCCCCGCTAGACGAAGAGCCACCTTTGCAGGTTCTCCCTCCAGTCCCTGAACGGGAAGTACGGAGGGAGCCAATTGCTAACCTGCCGGATGTGGGTGGTGCGGAAAGCGATTGGGGAACAGTCTCCCTGGATTTGGATTTGGTGAGGAGTGCACTCGAAGAGACGATCCTGGAATATCGCCAAGTGCCTCTCGAAAGGAGGCCAAGGCTGCCCCGAGTTCCTCTCAGCATCAAGGTTCGGGATGTCGTTGAGGCCGTCAATAACATGCTGCCCTCATTTTTAGAGAGCAGCATGGACCTTTGGGATACGGATTCAATTCTCTTTGGCGCCGCAATGACAGTTTGTCAATTTGTCGGCGTCAGGATGCCGCCAACAAGAGCTGGTGGCTCCCGCCAGGCTGGCAGTACTAGTCCCAGGACTAGAACTAGACCAGCCTGGATGAGGCGGATTGAAAGCCGTATCACAAGGGCCAGGGTCCTCATCGGCAAACTGACCAGCTTCAGATCAGGCAACAATAGGCCGAGGGTGGTGCGCTTCGTCAGGGAGGCATTCCCTGGTGAGAATGTCTTTGACAACTCACCGGAGTTTGCCTGTAGACTGGTGGAGCGCATCGATGATCTGAAGCAGAAGATCGCTGCTTGGGGTAAGCGAATTAGGCGATATTCTGAAAGGGCAAAGAGGTACCAACAGAATCGTCTCTTCATGAGTGACCAGAAGAAGTTCTACAGAACTTTGGAGCGTCCCGATGTGGTTTCGACAGGTCAGCGACCGGAAAAAGCCGATGTAGTTGCCTTTTGGCGTGGGCTTTGGTCGCTGCCTGTTGATCACGAAGAGGGCCGATGGTTCGAGGCGGTCGAGGGAGCGTGCGAGCCCATAGCGCCCATGAACCCCGTCAACATATCCGAGGAGGATGTGGTGGCTGCGATCCGTAAGGCTCCGAACTGGAAAAGTCCGGGGCCGGACGGATTGCACCATTACTGGTTGAAGGGGTTCACGCGCTGTCACGCTACTCTCGCCCGTCAGTTCCAAAGCGCCCTCGAGAGTGGGACGCTCCCGAACTTCTTAACTACTGGGGTCATTCATTTAGCTCCAAAGAGCGATGCTACCGCGGATCCATCACAATACCGCCCCATTACTTGTCTTTGTACAATTTACAAGACCTTGACATCCGTTCTGAGCTCCAAGATTACTCAACACATTGTTGATAACAATGTGATATCTGGAGCTCAGAACGGATGTAGGGGCGGTAGTCGCGGTAGCAAGGAGCTACTCCTCATCGATGCAGTCGTAGGCCAACTGGTCAAACGCAACCGTCGGAACTTCTCTGCTGGCTGGATAGACTACAGGAAGGCGTTCGATTCGGTACCTCATACATGGCTCATGAGGGTCCTCGAGCTGTACAAAATTGATAGTGCAGTTCGACACTTCCTCGGGCAGTGTATGGGGTGCTGGAGAACGATCCTGAGTTTAGACGGTCAGCGGATGACGGACGCGGATGACCAAATTGATATAAGGCGAGGGATTTTCCAGGGCGATTGCCTGAGTCCAGTTTGGTTTTGCTTAGCCCTGAATCCTCTAAGTACACTCTTGGAGAATTCGGGGACAGGCTTTCAGTTTCGGAGAGGCGGACCACGCTTGCCTCATCTCCTTTACATGGATGACCTGAAGCTTTACGCCCCCACGGCTGACAGATTGGCGGAGCTACTGACGATCACTAATGATTTCAGTGGTTCCGTCAAGATGGAGCTCGGGGTCGATAAGTGTGCGGTCATTCATGTCGAGAAGGGGCATGTCGTGCACTCTGATGGTGTCGATGTCGGCACCAATCATTTGAGGGCACTCTCCGAGGCTGAAACATACCGGTATCTGGGCATGTCACAAACCATCGGTGTGAAGGTGGCAGACGTGAAACAGGGTGTTTGCGAGGAGTTTTATGGACGCCTGAAAAGTGTGCTTAATAGCTACTTGTCAGGCGTTAATAAGATCCGAGCCATTAACTCCTGGGTCATGCCTGTACTGATGTACACGTTTGGCGTGCTCAGATGGACTCAGTCCGAACTAGACGCTCTGGACAGACGAGTCCGCACGACGATGACCTCTCATCGAATGCATCATCCGAGATCGTCGGTTATGAGATTGTATATCCCGCGGAAGTGTGGTGGTCGAGGCCTCTTGAGTGGCAAAACCATGCACAACCGCGAGGTATGCAACCTCAGAAACTATTTTTTGACGATGACGGATGATAGTATTCGGAGAGAGGTGGTCGCTAGTGATAAAGGACTGACTCCCTTATCGTTGGCCTCACAGGATTGGCGAACCCCGGAGGTACTTAGCACCTCTGATCGGGAGTCCGTATGGAAAGAGAAGGAGCTGCACGGGAGGTTTTACAAGGTACTTCACGAACCTTTCGTGGACCGTAAAGCCTCCCTGCATTGGCTGCGTTTCGGGGACCTCTTTGGGGAAACCGAAGGTTTTGTCTGTGCAATACAGGACCAGGTTATCAAGACGCGGAACTATCGGAAATACATCCTAAAGGACGGTACCACAGACATCTGTCGAGCATGTGGCCGTCCCGGAGAGTCACTTAGGCATGCTATTTCCGGTTGTTCGGCTCTTGCTAACACTGAGTACTTGCACAGACACAACCAAGCAGCCAAAATCCTGCATCAGGAGCTCGCTCTGAAATACGGACTCTTGCAACAGAGGCTGCCGTATTACAAGTATCTGCCGGAGCCAATCCTAGAAAACGACCGTGCCAAAATCTATTGGGACCGATCCGTTATCACGGACAGGACTATTCTAGCGAATAAACCTGATATCGTGGTATGGGATCGGTCGCAGTCGAGGGTATTTCTAGTGGATGTCACTATCCCACATGACGAGGGTCTCGTGAAAGCCGAAACCGAGAAGCGTCGGAAGTATCTCGATCTGGCTCACGAGATCACCGACATGTGGGGTGTGACCTCGACTGAAATTATCGCAATTGTTTTGTCCGCGAACGGGTTAATTCCAACCAGCCTCGCGACCAACTTGAGGCGGTTGGATTTCTGTGGCGTGTCGGTTCCAGCACAAATGCAGAAAGCGGTGCTGCTCGATACGGCTCGGATCGTCCGTCGGTTCTTGAACCTGACTCCCTGACCCCGACCGACTGTTCTTTTGTCGGGGACTACCGCCTCTCCCATTTAAAATTAATATTTTCTTTTTCGGCCATGGGAGAGGCGAGAAACAAAAATCTTTTCCGAATAATAATATAACTCTTTATTGCACATTTACAAAAAAACAACAATTACAAAAAAAAATCGGTACAAAAGCCAAAGTACAACTGGCGGTCTTATCACTAAAAGCGATCTCTTCCAGACAACCCATATATATATTTTACTTATGAAAATTTGGATGCTGCTTCTTCTTCTTTCTTTTCTTCGTGTTTCCTTGTGTCATTTGTTAAAACTTTACTTTGTATTTGCATTTTTCCCTGAGGTATTATATTGAATAAACATATTTCTTTCTTTCTTAATACCTACCTTACGTACAATCTAAACCCATAACTTCACTCCTTCAATGGTATAAAACCATTGAATGTAAAGTAAATTGTAAACCGGGCGCTCAATAAAGGATATGGGGCGACGGTGGTGCGCAGACGCAAGGTCAGGCTGGCCAGGTAAGACAATTATCTGGCGCAATCAAACCACCAATCAGTGAGCCTTTGCGTCGTGGCTCCTACAACCTGCCGTCGCGTTAGATTTGTAACCTGATTGTGTACTAACTTCCAAATATGAGTGAAGAGCGAATACTTACATATTGTTTTAGGTTTATTGAGATTTTTTTTATTATTCTTTTTAACAACTTTATGTAAGGCTGTATAAAACATACTTCACCTCTCGCTTGTGCTTGCCCTCATAAAGTGATCTGGCCATAGTCCACTACGATGGCTTACTGAGAGTTGGTAGACTAAAGATTGTGAAGACTGTGATATTAGCCGGGACCGACGGCTTTACATGCCCTTCAAAGCACGGAATTACCTTAATTTTTCAGATAGTCAGATGACTCTAGCCTGCAATATCCTGCTAAACTGGTAGAAAGTTTACTTATTTAATTAAATTTACTGGAAATTATAAGTGAGACCTTCAGAGTTAAATAACTTTATTACGCTCAAGCACGGAAGGAGTTATACTCATTATTAACAAAATAAGTTATTAAATAATGAACTAATTAGCAAATTTTAGCAACACTAATTACGGCACAGTAATTTCCTGAGTGGGCTTGATATCATATCAATTTATAATGAACCTACTTATGTAGGAAAAGAATCACAATTTTTCATTCGTTGATTTAAAATTTATTAGCCATCGAATAACCCTTGTAATAAATCAATTGTTATAAAAACATTACCTAATCTCCTAATCTACTTTCGTTGCACCCAGAAACTCCACCCCTTGAATGCAGTAACATCTGTCATAGATTCCTGTCACGGGTAATATAAAAGCATCTGAACAACAAGGTGCTAAAGATAATAAAATATAATGCAGCCAACAAAAAATTCTTTATCAGCCCATACTCGTAGAACTTGTAAAGGAATAGAAACAAAGGTAAAAAACGAAGGCGCCTTCCCAGCTGGCACTGCCAGAATCTAGAGCTGACGATGTCGTCACTTTAGAAATAGCTTAAGCGTCTAATAGTTTTATGACACGCACCACACAACTTCCCTGAGTCGATAAAAAGCATTTTATAGGAATACGGCAAGGTGTACTATGGCTTGGGTTCAAAAACGGAAATGACAGTCGCGAGCATTACGAGTATCAGATGGGGTGCCATCGGCGGGTTTATAAAATAGTGAAATAAGCAAAGACGATAGAGGGTAGGGTTGGGGTGCGCGGGGTAGATATCACGGTGGGTGTGTCCGGGATAACGAAATAAAAATGCTCGGGGCGCGACGCCCAGTGCTCATGGGCGATGGGCGACCGTGCGAACTCAGCTTAACGCAATAAACATTTTAATTTGAACACGAAACTCACGCTGAGATGTAAAATTACGGCATGAGAGGGCGGCGTGCAAAGAAATCAAATTATGTGGAAATTTTATGAGACGCAAAGCGAGAATCGTACTTTTATGTGTTTCAAAGATGAGACAAATATCAAAAACTGTAATATGGGACAAAGGGACAAACCGAACATGCTAATATGAGGCTTCTTTTGTTTTAATTTAACTCATCTTAATCTATTACGTACTCGCACTTAGTATTAGCTTTGCTTTGTACAAGTTACGTAAGTAAAGAAGGGAATAAGATCTATCTCATTGGTCTATATATCCTTCCTTCTCTTGTAGCACTGAAAGTCTTTTAAGGCATAATAATTATTATTCATAATTAAAAATGGTAATCGTTAAATCATAGCTTTGACCTGGTAAGTAACGACTCCAATTGACTTCTGCACTCCTCTTAAAAAGCAGGTACAATTAGAAACCCATCACTCCATTCTCTACTTGTGAAATGGTAAGGAATTGCATCGTCAGTTTCTTTGATCACTTAGAAATCCTGCTTGAGTACTTAAACACGGTGTGTATTTTAGTCGTTATACAATGTCCGGAGTCCAGTGTCCGGGCCAAATGACCGGCGACCGGATATTGCCGAGAGCCAGACGAACGGACCACGTCTCTAACAAGCTAAACTGTTTGCGAATGTCTCCTGTTCCGAAAACCTGACACGTTGTATTGCTTTACTTGGACTATTGCTTTAAATGTCTACTATGTTATTTAAGTTTAAAATCTGAAGCTTTTTCTCAGTCTTTATTTTTATTGTAAAAAGCACCAAAGTATAACTTATGGTAAACCGCAAATATCTTAATAAAAAGATTATGCATACCTTCATGCATTGCAGATATAGTCACGCCATTAGTCAATATTAGCATTGGATGATAGATAGGATGATATACTCGTATATACAGAGCCAGTGTGAATGGTAATAACACCTTATAAAACATCTAAATCTAAAAAGGAATATCTACATTATGAGACCATTTATGATGTTAAATTTGTATAGTTTATAGGCAAACATTCATCTCTTCAGGAACTAAATATGATTCTCAAACAACCTTGTGAAAACCAAAAATACTTCCGTAATTTGCTTTTTTAAATTGTATCGAATTAAAAGTAGGTTTAAATATGATTACTACTCAGTGTCCATATCTTATATCTTCAGTACACAATACCTGTTCACACCAATGATGAATGGCTAACTATGCAATTCATAATTGTAGGTAATTAAAATTTGACAGAGGCATTAATTTAACGTTTACAGGCGGTAAGTAATGGCCTACAAAGCACACGATACGTTTACTGAGCTTTTAAATTTAGATTATTAGGTTTTGATGCACTTTCATAAGCTTTTATATTATCTTTCATAGCTGTGTAATTTGCTCTGTGATTTTGGTAGTACATACATACATACATATACTCACGGCTATAAATCCCTTAACGGGGTAGCCAGAGCTTCGGAACGAGAAATTCCTCAGCCACTTTTGGAAGTTGATTGGGGAAAAGATGGTAATAATAAATGTTTTTGGTGACGGGTCTCCAACCACATCGCCCAAAAATCACTTAAAAGCCCCTATACCCTTAGTCGCCTCTTACGATCACCCACGGGTAGAAGGGGTAGTATTATTCTAAGGTAGTAATATTTGTTGAAAGGTTTTGTAGAAACTTAAAAGCATGATAGCATTTGAGTGAATCTAACATGAAATATGATTGCATCTATTCCTTTTAAATTAACATTGCTGTTGCCATTTAACTTGAAACAAATTATATTGTAGTCTTTTACGTACTTTTTTTCATATACTAGATTAACAATATTATACATTATAGTCTTTTATCTACATGTGTACTGCAAAAAAAATTGCTTTATTTGTAAAAATGTAGCATTGTGGTAGCAACACAAATGATTATAGCTAGAAGCTCTCGTCTACCCTCCACCCCGCCCAACTCCCTGAAACCATTTTCGGGTTCTTCCAATCCGTATCCCTGTAAAGGTATTTGTTTTCACAGTTTTATTTCGGTAAATAAAAAGCCAAGCAAGTTGTTACTTATACTGATTAAAAATATATTTTAGCATAAGTCGCGGAGAGCCTCAACTTTTGACTTTTAGAAGTTGGGTGGTAATAATATAGATAGATAAATAATGTGCACACAAACACAACAATCAAAGGAAACATATTAGTAGTTCTCAAATACTCAAACCATCGTTATCAGTAATATGACTATGACAATCGCATATAAATCGACAAACATTCCACAAAACAACATAACCCTCCGTCTAAAGCAGTCGGATAAAAATATACCAATGAAAATTAATCGTACGCAGCATTTTATCTAGGAGACTGACGCCCGATTTCTGAATTGAGTATTCAAGCTGAGAACGACTTAAGTATCGTTTTGTCTCATTCAGTTGTTAAGATTTCAATGCGACAGAACGATACTTAAGTTGTTCTCAGCTGGAATACTCAATTCAGAAATCGGGTGTAAAGCAAATAAGTAATCGTAAAAAACCCATTCAACTTAACTATCTAAAGTTAAATGTGTTCAGACTAGAAGCGCCTTCATTTCGACGTGTTCTGAAACTGTCTAGCAAGAAGTACTTATTCAGCCTCCATGTTCTATCCTCGCCACTTCACCGGAAAATGGCTTTACTCCGACTTGACTTTAATGTAGCGTAGGTATAAGATATTTTTAATGCAGGATTTATTTTATGTATTTTACGTACGTACTCTTTTATATGCTTTTTAAATAACCTGTCAAAATGTATTATGGAGGTTATTTGCTGAGCACGTAAGCTATAAAACTTGGTGGATTATGATTTTCAGTGGTTTTATAAAGCTTACTTAAGACAAAAAAGTGTAATAACAACTTCTCATCAATTTTAAAGCTATACATGATATTTTGGTTAAATTTCGTGACATAAAAATAACAGATCTTTGGCAATACCCTTAAAACATCTTAAACTTTACACCGTATATCCAAGAGTTTTACCATAAAATAAGCCAATAACAACTTACTCTTATCAACCGATACAAAAATGTTGTCGCATGTAATAAATGCAAAGACAGTGTAGGTAGTATGTAGATAGCTTACCTGGCCACACACAAGTCCCGCTAGCGAGCGAGCCCCGCGGCTCAAACATACTGGATTCCAAGCTTTCTCCACGAATCAATGCACATTGTGCCCGTACCATTACACATCGATAGCGTATTCAATTGCGCATTGTCTAAACGCGTTTCATCGAACGTTTTCGCAAATAAATTACTTTGTAGAAATTAATGGTGTTATTATAGTGCCACACATAATTCAAATATCGATAATGTTATCGTAATCGCAATATTTAAATTGTAAGGGCTAATTTGTGTGTTCTGTAGTTTTATAATGAATTGCAATTATTAAATGCTCTCGTAGTTTCGATTTACAATTTTGTTACAAATCTCCTTATGGGTGGAGTACTAGGCGGGATGTTTATTGGGTAGTCATTTGGGCGATACAATTCGTAATATTTTCATAATTTGAGATTATATCGTAGCATTTTACTACAGTATAGTGCATTTTGATGTTGATGTCACAAAACAGGACCCTATTTGGGGTCTCGTGGGCTGTCATGAAAAGCTTAAGAGTATATAATAGGTTTTGTAGGTTAAGTAAATCATTAATATTTCCTAAAAGGCAGTGTTTTCACAAAATTTACTTAATGTTTAAAATCAAACCGTCAAATTATGTTATAAAAACTTATAACTATTCGGTTTTGAAAGTCTTGAAAGATATTTTCCGTTTTCCAAGTAACACAGAAAACTCCTTTAAAACCTGGGTTTCAAAGAATTAAAGTAAGAGATGGAGTTCTACAGTTCAACATAATAATAAAAATATGAAGTCTTCCTATAAAACTCCTAACACTAATTCTTGTCATGTATGCCAAGTAAGAAATTTAGGTGATGTCAATAGGCGATACTCGTTTTATTCAAAACATACACAAAAAATGCTTTCCCTTCTCAACTATCAAAAATATCTAAAAATTATGATTTTTGTGAATTGTGATATTATACGGTGACTGATAAGTTTCTATTTAAGAAACTCTCGGCTGTAATTACTCTCGCAGTAAAACTTGGTGATAATAAACCCCAATGGAATGCATTGTATTGATGTTTAGTGTATCAAGCGTGTAGTGCCGGCTTAGAATGTCGCTACCCCTTTCTACCGATGGGTGTCTTAAGAGGCGACTAAGGGTATTGGGGCTTTTTATTGGATTTTTGGAGACCCATCACCAAAAACCTTTATTTTCACCATCTCTTCCCCACTCAACTTCCAAAAGTGGCTGAGGAATTTATAATTCCTTAGCTCTGGTTACCCCTTCTAGGGAAATAAAGCCGTGTGTATATGTATGTATCAAGCGAAACTCACTAAATATCTCATCCGTTTACAATACATATCTCGTTTGGTGCTTATTATGTATTAGTATGATTATATAATATTTGCCAAGAAACAGTCCCCCATTTCATGCCACATTAAAACGGTTCAATACATCGCTAATTACATTTAAATGACTGCCATAAGCCCGTTCCCAGTACTGATGATATATTTTATTCAATAATAAGCGGTAGAAATAACTCAGGCATGTATTTTGCTAATGCTTTGCTGACGTTAAATGTGAGAAAAAGGTGGAGTCCAACGTGTTTTTGTAGAGTTACAGATGAACGGGTTCTAATACCGATACAAGTAACTAGCGGGACCTTTACGTGATTGGTAACAAATATTATTTTCTATTGGATTTGTCTCAAGATGACTTAAAATATTTAGTTTCCAAAAGACATAAATTTACATGTTGACACCCTATGCAATTACGTTTTGAATAGTTATAAAAATATTTTTCTTATTTTTTACTATAAATCAAGAACTGTTGAACTTTATTCAAAGGTTTGTTTTATTTTGGCCATGTAGTGCTGGTTTTGCCGTATAGTGCCAGCTTAGAATGTCACTAGCCCTTTCTACCCTAAGGCGACTAAGGGTATGGGACTTTTTAACTGGTTTTTGGGCGATGGCGATGACCAACAATACTTTATTCCTACCAACTTTCCTCCTATCAACTTCCAAATGTGGCTGAGGAGTTTCTATTTTTTAACACGCTTTTATTAGGTCGACCTGTATGTATGTAACAATGTAATCAAATCTAAGAAAACTAATTTAACCATCTTCTAAAGGTCATAGCGTTATGAAAATTGGCAGTTGTATGTGATTTCGATGACAATACAATAATATGGTACTGTCGAGCTGATCTGATGATGGAGCCGGAAGATGTGAACTGGAACTTCATGATGGATGATCGCATCATAGCCGTGTTTGGACTTGTTAAAAAGGTCTTGTAATGAACGTTGACCATGATTAGGTTTCAAGGTCTGATGATGAAGCCGGAAGATAGGCACTAGCATTTCATGATGAAATATCGTATCATAGCCGTGTTTGGACTTGTTAGAAAGGTCTTATAATGAATCTTGACCACGATTAGGTTTCAAGGTCTGAATACAATAATATGGTACTGTCGAGCTCATCTGATGATGGAGCAGGAAGATATTAACTGGAACTTAATGATGGATGATCGTATTAAAGCTGTATTAGGACTTGTTAGAAAGGTCTTGTAATGAACTTTGACCACGAAATGGACTTTGAACCCGAGCCGGGTTGGTGAAGGTTTGTAAGGCTAGTGGTCACCTTACCGTTAGATGTTATCAAGCCGCCCGTTTGGGTCTCTTACAAAGCTTGACGACTGCTATCTTACGATAACAACCGGCACCAACGGCTTTACGTGCCTTACGAAGCACGGTAGCGCCCGAGATAAGTACCACTAGGCGGTTACCCATCCGTGGACGGACCGCAGCTCGCGTTGCTTAACTCGTAAATACGATCACATCAGTCCAACTGAGCTACAGGCGCTACTACGATACGAAGTATATTGACGTGTAAATGGGGTAGTAGCTTGTTAAAGATCCCACCCAAGCCAAGGTAAGAAACGTGCCGAGGGCTGAATGTAATGAGGGTGGTTAAAAATGTCATGTCGCTAGCGTCACCTCAGGGAACCGGGCGAAACCCTGTTGTAAGTAGCCTTGCTCCTCTGCTCGGACCTCTGGGGGGGTTGAGATGCAGAGGATGCGGGCTCATTCGTCTATTTGAAATAAATGTTTAAAATATGCCATTAGCAAAGACTAAAAAGCATAAAATAAATTAATAGTTTAAAAAATACTAAAAAACACGCTTTGATAAGTGCACTTAAAAGTCAAAAATAAATTACGGGTCGTTCAAGTTGTCTGTATTTCTGGGCTGAAGTGTAAACTATGTGCTTTTAATTATAATATTTGATTGTAAAAGCGTGGGGCGCTGGAAAAGGAAAAACTTTCTTGTAAACAAATACACGAACAAGAACTCTTCATTTTGCCACTGTTGACTAGTACTTTGAACAGACTGTTTAATATAGAGCCTCCAACTAGTGGTGCTGCAACTCTAGTAAGAGTGCCGATCTCTGTAAACTGCTTCCCGAAACATCGCTTAACTTGATTTCTTAGCAAGGTAAACAAAAAATCTTTCCTTTTCCAGCGCTCCCCGCTTTTACAATCAAATATTATAATTAAAAGCACATAGTTTACACTTCAGCCCAGAAATACAGACAACTTGAACGACCCGTAATTTATTTTTGACTTTTAAGTGCACTTATCAAAGCGTGTTTTTTAGTATTTTTTAAACTATTAATTTTTAAAGCTCTGGCTTCCCCATTTTTAGGATTTATGGTCGTGAGTATATGCATGTATGTATGTATGTTTTATTTCAATAAATCCTTATACGTTAGGTTTATCTAATGTTATACTATTTTTCAAAATAGAAAGAAAGCAATGAGACGAAAGGGAGTTCTTTTTGTCATTCTTGGATGTTTTATTTAAGCTCGTATTGATACATCGTGTATTTTTTAAGTAACTTGGTATTTAAATAAAAATGAATCAACCCCAATCTCGACAAGAACCTCATGTCTGGACTAGAACTATATTTTAAAGACAAGTTGACGTTTTGAGTCGACCTATAAGCCCAGAACTTGCGTACGAAGCTCACGAAATATAGATTCCAATAACATAACATAACATAAACGTTCACGCCGTTTATCCCCAAAGGGGTTAGCAGAGGTACGAATACTCCTGAACGTCACGTGACAGCGTCACCTCGTGTCTAAAGTTTTGCTAGACAGTGCACTCACGTGATAGGGGCAGGCCTATCGCCGTTTTTGTACAAACGTTTAACGTTACAAACGTTTTTGTCACATGGCTAAGTACAACTCGGCCATGTGGGTTTCCTCACGATGTTTTCCCTCACCATTAACAACCATGATAAATTAACCACACATATGACACACATATGACCACACCGAACCGGGATTTGAACTCTCGCCTCTCTGTTTACGGGCGGGTGTTCTACCCATTGGACTATTATGTCGTTATATTCCAATACTACACAGCAAATACACATAAATAACAAATATTGAGTATAATAAAAGTGTACTCGAATATATGTCCATGCAATATATTTCTTAAAAGTAATTGTATGCTAATATATCCGAATGATGAAGGCATTTATGGCTAACACATTATGGTCGCACACCACGATCTGGACAATAGCATCACGTCTGCACAGTCCTACGCACGCTCTTCTATTATCACTACAGTCGAGTAATAGATACAAACGTGCTTTCTACTAACATTTCATACATTAGGGTGACAATACTGACAATCATTCGATATTTTTGAAACCTATTTTCCATATCCCAAGCACTACGTTATGGAGCTTGTGTAGAAGTTTAATTTAACTTTCGAACATGTGGCCTCATTAACAAAATAATAGTCTATATTTTATCATGTATTTGACTTTTTTAAGAGACTAATTTAGAGATATGATGAATAGAAAAGGAGCTGTAATTTATTTTCTATCACCATTATCCAATTATTATAAGAAACAATGGTTTTTCATTCCCTGAAAAGTTAATTTCTAACAGGTGGAATGAAACTACAGACTACCTCAAAATAATTTTCGCCACCCATGCAATATAGGAAGCAATAAAGATCGATAAATAATTTGTAAATACTGTGACAACCCTATTAGTTCGTAGTCATGTCCGAGACTATATCTGACTTTATACTCGATACTTGTCCCGTATCGAATCCATTACCCTCGGCTCTCGGCCGCAACAATGCCGATTTCACAGAGCACGCCCCGCCGCCCGCGACCGCCCCCGCCCGCCTTTCTTCGACAGATCAAAATAAATTACCGATTTCGATGGTTGAATCGTCTATGTTCATCGATTATTCGTTCCGATATAATTTCCTCACTCCGCATCTCGCTACAGATTGGAATGACAATAACCAGATATTCTTATTGTTCTAACGCAATTGTTTATAACTGGAGAGAGAGTCGATGTCATATTCTTGAGCTTGATTCGATTATGGTTTTCCGTTGAAGAGACAAATGCCAATAATCACGTGATGAGTTAAGCCTAAATGGCATACTAGCACCGTACTCCGTTAAAGCCAGAACATATAATTTGAAAATCGAATAGCATCGTTCAGACTGAGTGTCAACCGAAGCAAATCAAATTAAGAATAATAGTTGTAATAAAAGTATTACAATCAAATTTTGATGATGATGAAGTGAAAATCATATCATATTGTGTGTGAACGTTTTATAATATTGTATTGTATACATAAATAGATATAATAAGTCTACTTACTAATATTTTCATATCCTTGTGATCGGCGGAAACGGAGTCGATACTAACCTGAGGACAAAAATAGGAATTTAATGTAACTGAATTTAATGTAATTTAACAAAGCTAGAGAGGTTTGTCAGGATCGTACGAAGTGGCGATCGATAGTCTCTGCCTACCCCAATGGGAGCTAATGGCGTGAGTATATGTATGTATGTATGAATTTAATAAAGATAAGACAGGTAAACCTAAACTTTTTCTATTCTGAGCATTGTTATTTGTTTGGGAGTAAAAGTTCATGAATTTTATGATTAAAGTAAATTTGAAAGCCATTACAAGCAAGCAAGTTCTTAAGTGAATATGAGTATTACAAGTGAGGGTTCAAAAAGTACAGTAGTAACGTTTATTTTGATAAGCTAACTTAGACTCAATTAGCTAATCACGCAACTTGTTCACCTACTACGTTCTCTTTATCCCATGTTGTGTAATACTCACTTCACTTAACAACTGAAAATAGTATGAAATAGCAGGCGTGTCAATATCAAGTAAAGTGATAAGATGATTTTATTATTCTGGAAGGTTATTCATGTACATTGCTGTTGAAATGTTTTCTTCATCGGTGGTAGAAAACCAGACTATAAGAATAACGTTGGGTTAACCAGAGCACATAAATTGTATTATCATTAATCTAAATGAACAGATTGCACATGCAACATTGTAATTAGGATATGAAATTATTGTAAGTCGTTTGCATTCATCTTTCTATACCTGTTTTCACAGCAAAAAAGTATAGCTAGAATTTAATACAGCCTTTTTGGGTACTTCTGGGATTCAAAAGATAGTAAAATGAAGGGTCATGGGTCATTTCCAACGGCTTCACCCATAAATCACTTAACACATATCCCTCGACTTAAAGTAGCTTTATACGGTATCTATGGGAAGAGATGGGATAGTGTGGTTATAACCCAATACTAGACGGTAAACCGAAGTCTTTCTTGAAATATCAGGAAATTGTAATCGGAAATAAATATACGTGCAGTTGTTTTAAAGTTGCAAAGCAAGTTTTTTTCAAAACGGAAGACAAAACTAAATGAATATCCATAATCGTCGGCCGACTAATTACATTAAAAGGACCACAAAACACTAACGATCCTTTTAATTTTGTTTGCGATCACCTATTCCCATTTGTATTAAACAAAAACTAATTAGAAAGCCAGTAAAAAAGTTAATATCGTGTAGGGTATAGTACACGAGCGAATTTCGTTTGGAACATTTTTAATTATAAAAGGAGATTTGGGTTGAAGTTATTTCGGCGGCGCCGGGCGGGGCCCTGTGCCCTGTAATTATGTTCCCGCTAATTGTGAGAGCACCCCGGCGACTACACTGCACCCCGCGTCACTCCACCACTTTACTTCGCTGGCCAGCTTCACCAACTTCACTTTTCTATTTTTATTTTAAACTCGTCAACATAATACACTAGTCATGTTTCAGAGATAAAAAGGGTTTTAATTAGTCTTTTGGTTTCAAAGGCTTAGATTGGTTCAGAGTGTAATATACTTTGTAAATTTATTGCAAAATTGAATGATAATATATTTTATTACAAATGACTATAATGCCTAATAGGGTAACCTGACCATCGGTAAAAATCTTATCTAAATCTTAAATCTTAGCCAATTATAGAAGGACAGAGGGGAAATAATATCGTTAGTCATAGGTTTTCTGACGCATCTGCAAAAAAACATGTAAAAAAAACAGGAAACTTGTACGGCATCCTTACGGGAAGAGATAGTGTAAAGCTTTAAGTAATATCTTATAACATTTACACGGTTCACATCCCCATTTATGGGAATATAGTAGTCGTTTTATCTTTAAAATGTGTCGGTATTAAGGTCATTTAAAGTTGTATTTAAAGACCGGCCCCATACTGTTTTCATGCACCCGCTTCCCTGGACCTTCACCAAACCGTAGGTGAACCTTGTGGGAGTCCTGCCTACACCTGCCTCTATCGTTAGAATTGTGTAAAACTATGCCTGCCTATGACTCTGGTTGTAATAGACCATGTCCCTGTGCCGCAAGTCATAACCAGCAACACTCATTGGATAAAATAAAGATCTTTAAACTCTCTGGACTTCTGGTTTTGAATATATGGGGAAAATATCCAAACTGGGGGAGCATCAAAACTGTATTCGAGATCGGTTAATGTTATTCTTAAAGTTGGATATACCCAACCGAAAGGGATATCCCAGGCATACACGTGATTAACAACTGAGGCATGTAATTTCATTATATCAAGGCTATCCTCACAATTTTGCCTTTACCTTTTGTAAGTAAATAATTGGGTTTGAAATACCAATATAATTTTCTCCTTAAAATGCCGTATACAAATCAAATTCTTATACAATGTCAATAAAGAACAGCGGTTGCTAAATAAAATCTATCTATACAATATAATTTTTAAATATATTTTTAGTTTCTATTCAGCAATAGATTAAAGTTAATAAACCAATTCCAATCAGGAAACGGCGAAGGTGAAAAGAACGTGCACGTTACAAACGTAATAATGTCCAAACTACACGAAACTCTCTCAACCAAACAACGTAGAACGAAACTTTGGCAAATAAAATAATGTCAACAAAGTATTTTAATGACGATTTCAAAGAAATTAACGTTTTATGCGACAATGTTCATGTCGAGGTATATCTTTACTGCCATCTTATCCGGCCACTAATGGCGTTATTACATTTCCGCTCGCTGCCTACATCTACCACTGTATGCCGTCTTTATAATACTATTGTACAATTGAAATTGCTGTGATACAACTGTCTAATTGCTGCTCGTGAGACAACTACTTTATTATGTAAATCGGCAACTCTTATATTTAAAAAGGAAAAATAGCTTAAATACTTAAAAGAATAAATTGTTATTACTATGCTCTGATGAATGTTTACATCGATATGGGTTTAGGGCTAGATATATTGCAATTGCTTACATAGTATTTTTCATACCCTCTATAAAATTATAGTAATCACTAAATTTAGTCTTAATTAAAGTTAACCCGTGTAGTATCAACATTGAAAATTGGTTGATAAAATACATGTGTAGTACACACAAATAACGGTATAGTGCTGGCTTAGAATGTCACTTACCCTTTCTTCCCACGGGTGATGTAAGAGGCGACTAAGGGTATGGGGCTTTCTAAAGTGGTTTTTGGGCGATGTGGCTGGAGACCACCAACGATACTTTATTTCTACCATCTTGTCCTCTATCAACTACCAAATGTGGCTGAGGAGTTTTGTAGCTCAGAAGCTCTGGCTACCCCGTTTTGGGATTTATGGCCGCGAGTATATTATGCAATATGTAATTAAACGAACTTTTTTATAGGACTAAGTGAGAGATCTGTTACTGTTTAATTGATCTATAGGTAATGTGGATGGAAACCATCACCGGCGGACTTTTACCTTTAAATTAAAGTGTTTTCATACTATACGCTACAGCTATAACTACAACTCTTTACAACTACGGTTGTGTTGTAAGGTAATTTAGTTTACGGGTCTTATAAATTATATTTATTCCCTTTTTTGGAATTTATAGCCGTGATTGTAACTTAATACGCTAACATACTATTTATCAAGCTCATATTCTTACCTAACATTCGCAATTTCCAATATTTAAATTTATGTTGTAAAATGTTCGTCAAAAATTCTGTCATACAAAAACCGTCATAATGGCAGTTGACTATGAAACGGTACTTTTGTCAGTTGAAAATATAAATTTGATATCCCTAAAACATATCAAGACTTTTTTATTATTTTTACACGTTAACAAAATTTAACAATAGGCAACAAATCTCAATTACAGATAAGTTTCCGTCCATGTTACCACACAATTTCGTAACATTCAATCAATCGCAATATAAGATGTTGCGGCTGATTATTTGACCAGCCACATCATTATCATAAGTTCGTCTACTAGCTAGTCATCGTTATTAAACACAATACTTTTAAGATGTTGTTCGAAAGTCGGCCCAATGCATTAGACTAAATGGCAATTACTACATTAGATGTGCTATTAAACTCATTATACTTATTAACATAGCTGCACAGAGGTACCTTTCGTATACAAACTTTTTTTTGTAATAATTCATGAAAATATTTAATAACTGGCACGATGCTAGCACGCGACCTCGCTTGTTCCGTTCTTATTTCAAAATGTGATTGATGAATGAATAGTTAAAAAGTAAAGTTAATTATTCTTTTTGCATGTATTTTGGTTACGTGATGGTTATGTTTGCTTACAATTGAGCCTATTTTTATACATAAATAGTATATTATAATATAAGGAAACAAGATTTGTGAATAAAATAAAGACTAAAGAATACTAGATAGATACCTACTTTATATTGAAAAATAATGTGAAATCTAATATATAAAGTTAGAAAGATGTTTTCTTTTTCTGATTACCAATTATATATATATACCAAAAGGTCAGTCACTAACAAGATATTCTATACACCAATTTACACATAGATGTTTAAAACCAGCGAACAGACAAAACGTATTTTAAGTTCGAATATTGTTTTAGTTTTCATTTAAATTTGAAATAATAAAATAATTATTCAATTAATTATTTATTATTATAAATTATATTCAAATAAACACAAATACGAAAAACAAAGTTTGAAATTTTCATACGGTTTTGATTCACTACTTTATGGCAAGATTAAAACAACTCAACTCTAAAAAATATATATGAATTATTTTTATTGTCAACATCCAATACATATATTATTGTTACTTTAGATTATTTATTATAGTCTTTAAATTATATCCTTGTATTGTAAATTGACTTAACATTAATAAATAAATTAACTATTACTATGATTAAAATGATAACTATAACGCTATTTAATCTAAAATAAAAGTATCATAAAAGGGCAAGTCAGGTTCAATTTCAAGAAAACTTAATCTAGTCCGATAAGACCCATAAAACACAATTTCCTCTAACTTACAAAATAGCTCTCAAACATGCATGACATGCTGATATAACAGAATAACTAAAAAAGCTTTTTGATAGCGATACTAGTACTACTAAAGAACATTATAGTTGCATAATACTTTTTATTAAACAACAAAGGCCAGGCGTAATAGGAGCAAAGCTTGACAACAAAGAAGGAAAGTGGAGCCGCTGAGTCGGTTGAGGCTCAACCACGGGTGGCGTTTGTAAGGCGCTATGCCTCACATAATCACACCAATTAAATATTTTTATTCCCATTGCGCCTTTGTCGAGGTGTTTCTCCCACCGCTTTTGTTGTTTCACGTTTCGTGGACGTCTTTGTTCACAGTCGAGACGCTAAGAAATGTCGTGTCCAATTTTTTCTTCGGCTCACCGAGAACCCTAATTCTGATGTTTTTTCTCGTTATTAATTAAGAGTGCCTTTCTTTACCTCAGTAAACCGGCTAATATTATTATAACGATTAAGGTGTGAATAGTATGGATTGTTATGATGTGACTTTTGTTTGCGCGTTATAGTCTTTTAATCAATGATTCGACAATTAGTGAAATTTATTCCATTGTGTATTTTGATTTTCATGATAGCTTTTATTTAGATTTTAATAATATATTTACACTTTATTATTCAGACATTATTGTCTAAATAATAGTTGCTTTTTGACTGTAAAGTTGCAAGTGACATTGTTATTTTTAAATTTTTTGCGACTTTTGTTGAGGTAAAATAAAATTTAATATTTATGCATTACTAACTGAACATATATTTTGAACTGACCTTAGATTTAATTGCATTAAGTAACTCTTTGGTATTTTTTATTTAATATTATTGCAAAAATTTAAACATGATTAGGCTTTTTTGAAAACGCTAAAATACGTATATTTACTTAAATATAAATAAAAAAACAAAACTATGCATCTAAATCTCTGTCAAACACCACTGGTAGTTTACATCCGTAAAGGTTTCCTTATTAAATAGCAAACTAGTTTCACTACTTACTACTAAGATAAAGAAAATTTAAGAAATTAAACAAGTGATACCATTAAAACGAAAGTATCCTGAAATTAAATATGATATTTACCTCGCTGAAATAATTGTTGTTGGCATTGTGCGTGGCCGGGTACGAGCCCCCGGCCTGCTGATAGTACGCACAGTTCATGGTCCGTCAGCCCATTAGAATCCAACTCGATCACTTCAACACTCGCGTTCCGAATTTGTCAATTAAAAAAAGTCTTTGGAGCAATTATCTAACGAATCGATGCGGCGAACGAATCTCGCCAACTAATTGTAGGGTTCACGGTGCGCTCTGAGGTGCACCGTCTCTCTCACACATGCTTATGTCTCTCTCTAGAGTAGAGGTTGTTTGTTTACGCGCACGGGGCGGTGCGTGAAATACAGGGCGGGAGTAACAGGGCGGGCCAGATACGTAGGTGACACGCGAAACTAATATAAAAAGATTTCATCAACAGTTTCCCTATCTGATCACCTAAATTACCAGAACTCCAAAAAACCACGTTCAAAAATCCAAACATTAACATGCCCAATTTTAGTCATTGTTGTGGCTAAAAGGAATATTAATGTTATAAGTACAAATTGTAACTAAGTAATGGATAAAAAATAATTAAATAGAATTATTTAGAACTAAAACAGTCCTCGACGCTATTCAACCTCTACTGTACTACGGCGTAGAAAAATTCTACGAGAACTCGTAGACGTTTTGTGTTCCATTAGATTTTTTAATTAAGTCAATTATATTTGGCACGATTAAATCTAAAGTTTTTTCATCCAGCAGCAATAAAAATTTCCGGTTTATAATAGAGGACGAAATCGTTCAAGCTGATGGTGCAACGTAATAAAAATCGGTCGTTTTTTTCGACTCCCCAATCTGGAGGGCGGATACGGTTCATATGACAGGATATACTTTCTTTTGGTCTATTGATATGTCTTGAATCAAATCATTTGATACTTCAACAGATGTTGCTATTTTTTTCAATTGTGTTAAGATTTTTATTTTAAGAAATTTATAGTTCAGCCTTATCGCCTTAAGTTATTACCAAAACAATTAGCAATGTGACTGGTATGCATATAAAATACATTATACATATATAAAGTGATGGTGCTGGAGGAATTTCTGCAATTTTGTGTGTTTTAAATTAATGTGAGTGGTGCACAGGAAAGAACAAGACTCTTAGATTCATAGAGAGATAGAAATCCTAACATCTACTGCTACTGTGATAAATATCTATAGTCCATAGGGAAGAAAAACGACTTCTGCCTCTCTTTTGGAGATAAACGATGTTAACGATGCTCTTTATTTGACTGAGTCGAATTGATATAATGTCGTGTTTTTTAATAATTACTTTTTATCGCTGTTTGCAGTATCAGTAAGTCCACCACATTTATTAATTTTTTAATCCGTAGCAACCGGTGCCGTTTAACAAATTTGATTTCAAGTTATGATTCAAAGCAAGTACACTACACGCTTAACGAAAATACCATTGAAAAACAAATGATACCTTTATTACAATCATTGAACTTTTGTTTACCCTTTCAGCTAGAGGTGACATTGTATTACACATAGAAGTCTGAAAGGATCGCAGCAGGGTTATTCGCAATAGTGCGTGCTCACACGCGTTGGGCGGCGAGCTCGAAACTTTGGGCGGGGCGGGGCGGGCAGCTGCGAATACTACAAAGACTTCTAAATACTATTTAGTACTATTGTTACTGTATTTTATTTGTGTCTTTGATGTACGTATGAATGGAGTACATCTACAATATATTCGGTTTATATGAGTTTGTAAAACTTAGTATACGAGTATATTCAAATATATTTTCTATTGCAAAACTATGTATGCTTTACTTACAACATTATGGTTGAACAGTAATAGCAACAAGGATGTTTATATGATTATAATATTTATATGATATTCTTATCTCAAAAGCCTTTAAACTTCAGAACCACAATGAATTTAACTAAAAATCAAAGATTAAGTAGCACAGCACTTTACGCGCCATTCCTCACAAATTCTCAGAATTGCCATACAACATACAGTTGAACCGCAGAAACTGTATAATGGTGAAAGGCCAAGGTTGCCCAAGGTCACGATTTTCGTCACTTTTCCCGAGATGCGAGCGCGGGCAGCGTCGCCAGCACCGCGCGCTCGCTGATTACAATAATTACGGCGCACGCGCAGGCGCACCCATGGCTCGACACTCTAATCACTATGATTTGCGCATGTTATTCTATATTCTACTATACAAAACGGTCCCCTATCGCTTGTCACATCTGACATTTGGTTACTAATCTTAAGGAACTTAATTATTTGCGTTAACATTGTGATGAAACGTTTTGTTGGCAAATAGGTTTCATGATAAAAAAAATGTTAGGGAAAATGCATACTTATTCCGAGACCCTTGCTTGATGGCTGAGTGAGTACTCTAACAGATGACATTGATGAAGGTGATTCTGAAAAAACTATGTAATGAATCTGTCATTTTTAAGGGGTAATGCATTAAATTATAGTAAACAATTTTCTATCTGTTTTTAATTTCTTTATTGAACCAGTTGCAAATCTGTTTTTCATTTTTATTGTTTGTGATTCTCGATCGTATATTTATGAAGTTCGATGGCATCGTATGATATCGTACATTATGTACATTTTTATCTTTTCCAGTTACCCAAAAAATAAGAGGCAACAGTATCAATACCACACACTAGAAACATTAAAAAATAGTGAGAATAGTGGTAGATACTGATATCTTGTTTCATCTTTCCAACTTGACGAGGATAACTTTCTGACATTACATTATTTATCTGCAGAGGTTTGGTACGAGTATACAATACTTTGCAATTAAAACTTGAAAAACAACAATTACTAAATTCAAAGTAAAAAAGCCATATTCAAGCAAGTAATCTACAGCCACTTTTAATTATAAAAATAACATTTATTGAATTTGCTAATTAGATTAGTAGGTATCTAATTAACATCTACCATTAAAAAAAAATTATCGAATTAATAAATACAATAACCTAGTTTATGAAAATTATACAGAATATTCATAAACTTTTATTAAGCCCTCGAAATGTTAATATAAAATGCATATGTCATGCAGAGCCGATTAGGCACTACGGGATATTATGTTACAAGTACGAATGAACCTTAGGAAATCATGATCTCATTGTGAGATGCGTCCGCTTATCCTCCATTCACCTATTATTCCATTCATGCTGCAGTGAAAAGAACATTTTGACAATTATTTCCTATGCAAAATCGGGTCTTAATCCCGGAATGAAGCGATATTGTAACACTTCCGCTCACCTATTGGAACTAGGGACTGTCAAGTGTTGACACACAACAATGCTTTTGATCTTTATCAAGATGCTCATTTCAATGGTTGACATCATGAGAGTACAGAAATATTTATGTCAGTAATCGGATTATTTTATCAATATTTAATTGTTTACATTGATTCTGAGATATATCTTTGCATCATATGAGATGTGCAAGTGTTCAGATTTTCTCTTTTTTTATCTTGTTACTATGAAGTACTTCATAATATAATACAATCTTACATTCAAGGATTAAATAAGTGCATTAAAAAATTTGCCATGTAGTGTCGGCTTAGAATAGCACTACCCCGTTTCTACCGATGGGTGTACGTAAGAGGCGACTAACGGTATTGGGGCTTTTAAGGGATTTTTGGGCGATGCGGCTGGAGACCCATCACCAACAACCTTTACTTTACCATCCTTTCCCCACTCAATTTTCCAAATGTGGCTGAGGAATTTCTAATTCCTTAGCTCTGGCTACCCCTTCTAGGGATTTATAGCCGTGAGTATATGTATGTATGTATTAAAAAAATATTTGGCTATTTTATAAGAATTGCGATCTAAGAAAACCATAACTTAATAAACTCTAAGTTCTAGATAACCTTTTTAAAATAAGACTTTGGTTATAGGTCATAGATTGATTCTACGAGATGCTGTAAACATCCTACTTCGATGTGTAAATGAATTGTGGATTACAAAAAGTAAACAAAAATCTCAACACAGCAGATAGTCCAATAAATATTAAGAAGATTAGGCGTTATGTAAATGGGTATTGTTGTAGAATTATGGAATATTTTTGGGCAATGCGGCTGGACACCATACCTTAGTTTACAATATTTTTCCAATTAAACTTCTAAATGTGACAGCGCAATTAACCTCTTAAGGGATGTATAGTCGTGGGTAAATGTATGTATGTCACGTTATGTCATTTGGTCACAGTCACGACTTAAAATACTACCCTAAATAAAAATATTCAACCAGCATGTTTCATCTCGTCACTACGGATCATGGTAATTTATGTTTGGTTCGCCTCATGGAGTCACGTGATAATTCGTGCTGGTGAAGTGCAAAGAGGAGCAGAGGTTGCCCCGCGCCGGCACTCGGCAGCATGCACACCGCGCCTTGACGTGCCAAACAACAAAATAAACGAGCAAATCCATGTAATAATGGTGTTTCCACCCTGTAACAATAACTACATAATAGTCGAGTGCTTTTACGAGCTTTTGTAAGCTTGTCGAAGCTTCCACTCGCCGGTTTTTGTAATGGACGCACAGCGTACTGCGTTTTATGACTGACGGCATTTTTATTGAATACTTATTTTGCAGTTAAATACTGAAAAGGCATTTTGGAGTCGCACTGCGTTTCTCTTTCATCGTATGGTTAACAGGTTATTCATATTTGGAGCTCAGTGTAAGTGTATTGCCATTATACTTTGGTTCATGTTTATGATCCTTTATGTTTCAAACAAACATAAAGATTATTATTTTAAATATTGACTTCTTCAATAACTTTTTAAGGGTGTCTCAGTTTTAAGAAATTTTGGATGAGTTTTCTTACTCTTGTTTATCATGCATACATACACGGCTATATACCCAAAAAGAGGTCACCAGAGCTTCAGAATAACTAATTTCTTAGCCACTTTTTAACCTTGATTAGGGAAAAGATTTTACACCAATTCTTTATTTTAACATATTTTCGCACCTGAACTTCCAAAACTGGCTAAAGCATTCATGATATTAAAACCTGTGTAGGAATGTAGGATTAAAGCTATACATATACGAGGAAGTTTTCGATCGATAACTAATTTCAAACTCACAATAGGTGAATAAGTTTCGCAAATGAATTCCCGTAGATATAGTAGATAGCCGAGGTCGGTATCATCGCCTCGCTTAGAATCTCCGTTGTTCAGATAAAATTAATGGCCAGTTATTAAACCGCGAAACTCTCCGCGGAAGACTTCATTAATTTCCTGCAATGAAATACGCCTTTGAACACCCGAGATGCTCCGGACGATACCATTATTAATTACCCTCTATATAAAAGTTGAATCATCGACCAATTGAATGCTTTGATGAAAATTCGCTTTAAGTTTTTTATTGCTTGTTGCTGATTCGTACATATATATACCCAGGCTATTGCTTTTCATTTATATAGGCAGAGACTATCGGTTGCCATTTTGTACTAGGTTAGTATGTATTTTAAGTTGTCAGTAAAATATGACTACATTTGGAACTTTTATAGGACTATGAGTGGTCAATGTATAAGCAGCTGTAACGTGTAGCGTTGGCAATAGACTAACTGTTATTATAGATAACAAATTGATCACAATCAGTTTTCAAAGCATTGTAGCGTCGTCTGGAAACAGAACTTACTTATTTATTTCCGCGAGTGTTGTACAAGGTACATTAAGTATTGCTTGTGATGTGTAGGCTAGTAGTTCAACCACAGATTACTGAATACTTCAACTAAGCACTTGAGAATCAAATCTGAGTCATTGGTCAACCCAAATTTAAAAAAAAACTCACTACACTAATCCTCCATTTGTTTTATACCTGAAAGTTTCAATATCAATATCTATTATAAACCTGAAACAAAAACGAAGTTGTTGGATGGATGAATGTTCTTAGAGGACAAACACGGAGGAGATATTAATATAAAATCGAGAATAGCCTCAAAAAGGCAAGCGTCTGTAGTATGAAAAATGAAAGAACATGTATAAAAAGATTGATGAAAGTGGATGAAGCTGAAGATCATCAGATGTGGTGCCAGGTTCCTGCTAAGTTGCGAGCAATAGTGCCTGCCTACCCCAATTTTGTTATCAAGAAACAAAGCTTTAGTATTCAAATTAAAAGTCTTCTCTTTTGTGCGTTGTTCCTTAACTTTTTCACATTGTAAAGATAAAGCGATTGAAAACAAGAACAAATTTACGATTAACATGCAATTTAGGGTAAATTGTTTATATATAGTGTTGGCGAGTGCAACATTCAGGACGAGGCCTGCGAAGGCATGAGCGACGCAATTTGATAGCCTCAATAAATCAAGATACTATCAGTCGACGGGCATTACAGCCGAGCCGATGCGAAAGGGTAAGTCGCCTCGCCTAACATGTGAGAAGTTGCATCGCCCACTAAAACAATAAATTAATCCGAAAAAACTAAAAGATTCTTTAAATTTCAAAAACATTAGTAGGCATAAATTAAATTCGGAATCTTTTAAATGCCGTAATTATTGATACAACTTTATAATTACACAGTGAACCGTATAATTTTAAAGCCATTCATCCAAACACAACTAAATATGGAAACAACGAATGTAGAGGAATCGGAGACTGCGGGCAGCTTAGCTGCGGGGAGGTAATAAATCAAAAGAGCACTTAGGACTTCTTAGGTTTACTAGATAGAGATTTATCCTATAATAACACGGTGCTTTTCCGTAAATCAACTCCCGAATTATCCGGTAGAGCGGCGGTGATTGATTATCATGGTACGAGAACCAGCGACCATCTAATACCACGAACACGAATTGTACGGACGCTATCGTCTTCTTATCTTGGTTTGCTTTATGTACAAAGATCATTGGGCATTTGTCTAGTTCATTGACGTTTTTTTTATATTTGTAGCAAGAGCCTTTAATGAATAAAGTTAGTTATTAGGGACAGCAAGTCTTCTACCGGTCGCTCGTCATTTGAACTCGACCTATTTATTGACATTGATCAACACTACATATTAAGTTTCTGTCCCTTCGCTTTATGTAAAATTTAAATGGTAAAAACCTTTAGTAGATAAAAACATAATTTGTGTGTTAAAATTTAGCAATGAAATGAGTTACTACAAACTAAGTTAATTAACTTTGATAATCCCTTCCGAAGTTTTCTGCTCGAGTAATAAAATTTTACTGTAAAACTCGCTTGGTATAACTGTCCGCTTCAGAGCTTTAATTAAACACCATCTTTAATTTAGCTTACAAGCAGCGAATGATATTCCATAAAAATAAAATACGTTTGTAGTGCGGCTAGGAAGTCTTTATTAAGATTACGACCACAAAGAGGCGGGGCGAGCCACTTGTATGAGAATTTGAATAATCAGCGCATTACAAGTTAGCATTATTATGTAGGATGAAATGAAAGTTTACTTTCGTCATATGCTGAACTAGTTACGACTTGTAATAGTTTATTTTGGTATTCAGCTAGGTAGTCTGTACATCATCTTATTTTGAAATCAGACAAAGAAAGACATAATTCCGCGATATAGCAAAACAGGATTTCTGTTTATTAGATTTTCAACAACAGCGTTAAACAAAAAATGTAAATTAAATTAGAATGGGTGAGAAAAAAGTATGGGACTCGTAGACATGCAGCAGACAGCCATGAATGATTGGCGAGCGATCCTGAGTGCAGAAACTGTACAGTCCACATATCTGCGTGGCTCGCTTCGCCCATATTTCAACAGTAATGATAGCGAGCGAGCGTGATAATAATTGTTATTACTATGATAAAGCTGATCCACATCTGCTATTATTTTATAATTGAAGGGTTTTGTGTGAAACCCTGCAATTATAAGGAGAGCCTCGAGCGCACGACAAGCATGCAACATATTTCTCGCACTTTTTCTCTCCACTCCCAAAATGATGATATATTCAACAAAAGCCGACGGAATTTTAGAATAAATCTTCAGCTTGTAGCAGCAGAGATTTGTAGATACTCCGGTTATTTATATCACGTAATTGCTTCGTATTACAATACAGAAGAAGAATTCAGATGTCAATATGTTATTTCGACAAAGTATTCATGGCCATGCAACGGTGTTTAATAATGTTGGAAAATGGCTTTATTACCTTGTTTGTGATTCACTAAACTATATGGTTGAAGTTTACAACTTAAGAGACAATAATATGCAGTTTTGTAACATCAACAATACCGCATATGAGCATATCTGGGTAAAATCAGTTGATTCATAAAAACATTCCAAAGTAAATGATATAATGTCGACGGATACACATAATAAAAGCCATTTTACAATCACATCCTCACAAACCACATAGGTTGGTCAATATACAACTATATCACCCTTTTTTTCTTCATGTTTCAATATGTTTCTCGATATCTCGATACAATTAATCAAAGAAAGAAAAAAAACCATTTAATCGTTCAAAAATCTAAAACATTATCCCTCCGGAGCTGAGAGAAGAGAATTCATTATTTATTATGAATATTAGTCAATTTTTATTTAGTCGAAAAAGCGGCGAGCGACCGCGGGACGAGTGGCCTCGACTGCAATTAACTCTACCAACCCTGTAATTATGGACAGTAAATTTCTGGACGCGTCCCGCAACGTCCAAGCGTATATTGTTCTATCGCGAGCGGCTTATTGAGGATTAGCTCATCAGCGGCGCTCAGCGCTGCAGCGCCATTCACCACATCGACATTGATTTTCATATCAATTTCATCCCAAGTGTTATTGTACTCGACGTGATCTTCCATTTTATAATAGCGCTTTTAGGCTTTTAATTACGGGCTGGATGAATTTGCATTAAATTCAACTAATGCAACAATTTCATAATCAAAGTCGCTCCGAGATAATTATTCTTAATGTGATAGCTATCCATTTGTCTAATAAAAAGCTCCCCTCTTTTATTTTTACCGTTAAAATGACGAAAACCTTTTGACTTTGAAGGTAAAGAAGATCCCTTCACAAAAAATATAAGGAAAAGTTAATTACAATGTGGGCTTTATCTGGTTCCCGGATCACGACAGGGTCCTTCTGCGGTCGTCGGTAATTGTTCTTTCTATCCAAATAACTCAGATCGGCTCCACAAATTGTCCGTATTAATATTAAAAAATGAACGATAATTACAGGCATATAAAGGTGTCCCTTCGTCACATTTCCATTGTATGACAGTCGTAAAATGTGTTTGATATGATTCAGCGATACGAGAGTTGTTAACAAGCCGAAATATGAAATGGGCGATCTAACAGAGAGGATCTAAATTGCCCTGAGTTGTTTAAAGGTGAGCCTTGACCCTGGTTCATTGAGAATGATCTCGTGCTGTGTGTCATATCATGACGTGTGACGGGCTTGGGACACTAATACTAGCCATGACTTGACATCATTTACTCATTCATGTTTTTGGCCCTACAGGTTGAGCTCTCGTTTTATTGTCTGATTTGGGACAAATTGAAGATGAATATTTAATTATTGTTATGTAGATATATACGAACAGATAGGTAGAGATAAATTACTACCTTGCTTGTTTTGGTTGATGTATTTATTTAAAAATGTGATGTGTAAATTCAGATTTTTTTTGAAGAATCATCAAATATCTAAACTACCAAAACTACCATACTGTCATTCCAAAGCAGGAAGAGTCGCTGCGTGAGAATTCACTAATGTACTACCTGAGTTTGGTTCCCGGTGGTTTAAAGTAACAAATATAATATGTTTAAGAATTAACCAAGTTAAAAGGTTATCTCAGGATTAACTCCCATGACTATATAAAAATTAAGTTGATGCCGTATTTTGTAGGGCCCACTAAGCCGTCGGTTCCGGCTAATATCACGGTAGTAGGCATTTATCGGCCAAATGACACTATTTAAGGTAACGTCGAGGCCCTCGGTGGGGACATATATGGGATGTGTGATTCGTAGTTGATAGTTGCGGTGTTAAATACTGAGATGATTTTGGGGTCACAAGGCAAATTGAACGTACAAGAGTGAATTTTTCTGTGAAAATGAGGTACCCATGACTGACAACAATTAAAAAATTTATATCTGCATTTGTCTGTCACCAACTATAATAAAATTGGTATACTTCCATCGCTTATATACTTATTTGTAAAGGTATCCAAAATTTATTTTTATATCCGTTGTTTCAGTGGTTAATGTTTTAAATTTAAAAAATATTTTTTATCATCTGAGTACGATTAAGTAAGCCATTTTGTTTAATATTTAATTTATTATTTATCAGAAAAGTGTGTAATGTAAGGTTATGTGATCGTGTGAGGAATGATGTGATTCGTGAAAGGTGTGGTGTAAAAGATGATATTGTAAGAAAGATAGAAAAAGGAATGTTGAGATGGTTTGGGCATATAGAGAGGATGGATGACAGTAAATTGGTGAAAGAGATATATAGAGCCAATGTGGAAGGTAATGTTAGTAGAGGACGACCTCGGAGGACACATTTGGATCAAATAGAAAATGTGCTCAAAAAGGCAGGTGTCCGCAGTATGAAGAATAAAAGAGCATGTATGAAAAGATTGATGGATGTAAACGAAGCCAGAGAGGTTTGCCAGGATCGTACAAAGTGGCGATCGATAGTCTCTGCCTACCCCAATGGGAACTAACGGCGTGAGAATATGTATGTATGTATTTAATTTATGTGATAATGATTATGTCAGGAGTGCATGAGCAGATCAGGTTGCAAAGAGTAAACTCTTAATATATGCCAACCAAATGGCTGATTTAAAAAAATCTTTCAATTAAATAAATATCAAATATATCTAAATCGCTATATTATTTCGTAAGACAATAACTTTTCGTCGTATTTAAATCTATAGCCCTCAATGAAGTCTGCCTTTGACCTCAAATCATTCTATCTTCACGATGAACAATTATTTTACCACTTGTTATTTATTTAAACAACTTAGTCAGTTTTCAAGTAAAAATACTGCCGAGCAAGGTAGGCGGGGGCTGCAGTGGACCTGTGCGTCGAATACGACCTGCGACCCTACATCAGTTTTTTATTTTGTACTATTTTTAATTAGTAACCCTCAATGAAATCTAGCTTTGTCATTAAATCATTTCATCTCCACAATATTTCTTGACATAATTTAATGTGTTTAGTCAGTTGTCAAGAACAATTATTGCCGAGCAAGGTAGGCGGGGGTAGCAGTGGACCAGCGCGTCGAATGACGACCTGTGACCTAATATTAGTATTTTATTTTATTTTATGTAATTTTATAATTTCTAACCCTCAATGAAATCTGGCTTTGTCATCAAACTTTCTTACATTTACCATCCTTTTTTTTAGATTTAAAAAGCTTAGTCAGTTGTCAAGTAAAATTCGTCCCGAGCAAGGTAGGCGGGGGTTGCAGTGGACCAGCGCGTCGAATGACGACCTGCGACCCAACATTAGCATACAATGCAATGCGTGGGCGCTGCGGGCGCATTCTCCGGCGCGTGCGCGTCCTAGCCTTTTCTGTCAGATACGTTCACTGTATGTGGAGATACAACCTGATTCAGAGCTATTCAAGAAAATCGTAAAATGCTAAATAAATGGAAATTTGGTTGAGGATTAAATTTGTAGTTTATCATGAGTGCTAACCGAAAAGGAGTGTTAGTTTTGGAAAGTAGAATGTTTGTCAGCGACTTTTGGTTTATTTGATATTTATTGTTGTATTTATATTAAGGGTTTAGATATGATTAGGAAAAACGTCACCATAAGTATAACGTAACACTAAATGCATTTTAATGTTTTTGTTCGCATTGATCGTGAAGTATTTCAAAATATTAAAATACACAGCACGAAAGTTAAGCGTGTGTACGTGAAGAAGCTTAAATAACCACATCCGATATAAAAATACCCTATTTAATACTAAATATCCGTCATGCTCGAATTCAATCGCTCACTCTTCACCTCAAATGTGTCTCACCTTTATACGATCATTTCCATATCTAATCGGATGTCAAGATGATCGTGTTATGAAAGTTCAGTGAAAGCAATGTATCACCAATATAATTCATAATGTAACTTAGAGACCGTGATCTTTCGAAATGTCGCATTGTTAGCTGTTGCCAGATATATATCACCTACTTTCAATAGTGAGTAGTTGTTTGACGAAATTGATTTTGAAATAGTGTGACGCTTGTCAAAGTTACGGCATTTAAGTTTGGTCTAGAAGTAATTTAAGAGGTAAATGCAGCCTTATTCGCATATGAGAGGTCACTTCTCTATATGAAATTCAGTTACATATATACTAAAAATAATAGCGAATAAAAGTTATTTCGATGTATATTAAAATTATTTTAGTTTCTTTGAAAATTAATTGAACTCAACATTTCCCTCAGAAAGTTTAGAAAGACAACTGTGTAGAATAGCACTACCCCATTTCTTCTGGGGATTTTTAGGTTATTCGGTTTGAGACCCAACCAACAACCTTTATTTTACCACCTCTTCCCCATTTAACTTTCCAAAAGATGGTGAGGATTTTTTAATTACTTAGCTCTGGCTACCCCTACTAGAGATTTATAGCCGTTAGTATATGTATGTATGTAAAGTTTAGTAATTAAACGGTTACAATGTATGGGTCTTATAGCTCTAGTTTCAACTTTTTATGTAAAGCTAAAGGGGTATTCAAAGACTGTAAAGACACCTGCATTTTTATAATAATTACTAAAAGCAAAAAATAAGTACATAGCAACAAAATAATTAAATATTGCAATCTTTATTTAGTATATTAGTTCAATTCGTTCAATTTGCAATATCACTTAACCGACTGACAAGTTAATTGATCCGTGATTTATGTTCTGAACATCTGCTTTAGTCCGTTGCACAATAAGTCGGCATTTCTTTGCTGATTACCACTTTCCTACATCTTAGTGACACGCCAATTAAAAGGTTGCTATACTGGATAACTAATTGATCACAATCAGTTATCAAGACTAAAACGCTCATATAAGTCGGCTTGGAACAACACTAATCTATTTCTTCCAATGGTTGTTGTAAGGGGAGACTTACTCTTTTACTTGGGCTATCGGAGTTTTTTTTATGGAATTTTAGGCAATTTGGTTGGAGACCAATTACCAACAATCTATTATTTTCTTGAATCTTTAGTTAACTTCCAATAGTGACAAAGCAATTTCTTATTCTAGATGCCTCTTTGAGATGTGTAGCCGTTAGTATATGAATTTATGATTTTAAAGTTTGGAAATTCATATGCAAAAGCTACTTTTAACACAAATGAGCATTCAAATGAAAAATTCAAACATCTATAAGATTTGGCGGTCTGTCTCTCAAATGCAAATGTTTTGTCATCTAGGTAATAACGAATATTATCGGTATTTTAAGGTTGTTAATGAAAACTCGTGTTATTTTTGTCGCCTCTCGTCTAGACTGTTTAGTTTCCAACCTTTGACAATGTGTCTACTCTTGCTAGTATTTTTTTTACCTTGAAACACTCCACTATTACTGGAACAGTTTAAAGTAATTTAAAATACAACCAACTCAATAGGTAATACTATAAAAGATAACTTTCTATTAGATGCATAATTAAAACACATCATCTACAAGTCTTATGTGTAACAGACTGAGTCGTGTATATTTAATACTAAAAAGTGAAGTCTCAATTTTGGAGCATAATAAAAATAGTTGATTTTTCATTATTTCATCAATAGAAAAGTTAGAGTGAGACATAAAATGAAAAAAAAATGCATTTCACGAACAGAAGACCACAAAGTTTAAAAAGGCAGCAGCAAATTAAACAAATAGCGACATACATACTCACGGCTTTAAAACCCTAGAAGGGGAGCCAGAGCTAAGGAATCAGAAATTCCTCAGCCACTTTTGGAAGTTAAATGAGAAAAAGATGGTAAAATACATACAAACATACATATACTCACGGCTATAAATCCCTTAACGGGGTAGCCAGAGTTTTGGAATGATAAATTCCGCAGCTGGAAGTTGATTGGGGAAAAGATGGTAATAATAAATATTTTGGGGACGGGTCTCCAACCACATAGCCCCTATACCCTTAAAATTTGGTAAAATAAAAGTAGAAAAGTAAAGTTGTTGGTGATGGGTTTCTTGCCGCATCGTCCAAAATCCATTAAACAGCCCCAATACCCTTAATCGCTTCTGACGTTCACCCACGGGAAAATAACGAGGTAATGCTATTTTAAACCGACACTCCTCAGTTCGACATCAACATACTGGTATAAAGGAAAGCTGAAAAGCCAGCTTAAAAAACAAATGAGGCCATATTGAGTTTCATTAGTAACAGTCTCACGGAGGGTAGCGTATGAGAGGGAGCGGCCCTCGGGACTATTTATCAAATGATCATTTGATTTTCTTGTGTTTGATCACTGAACACATTACCATTTGCGAGTCAGCTCTACATTTGTGAGAACGCTCGATGTGATTCGTTTTGTACTATTCGAGTGTGTTTTTATTTCTTGATATGGTGATTTTAGAATACTTATTCTGTTGTGGTCAGAGCAAGGTATGCCAATATTTAATTTCAGTTGAACGTAATTCTATAAATGAGTACAACATTGTAAAGATAAATTTAAAATTTTATATATTTAATATAATATATATTTCCTTTCAAGTTTATAACATACAAATATTTTCCTTCCTGTACCAAGTATAATATAAATAAAGTCAAGTAAAGCATGCATTCACACCAATATTATCTACTGCTCATCATATGATTATGGACCGAGTTGAAGCTCATCATCTAATCATCATATCACACCTATAAATTACATACAATCCTTGAAAGAACGTGGCAACGATAACCTTTATTCATGCTAATCGAATGACATTTAGCGCCAGTGTTTTTCAACCTAACAAAATATGTGATTAATTCTCCCTTCACAGAATCAAGTCGGGTTCATCACAGCTAAAGAGCTGCTCCCAATTTTCCAGTGACAAGTTCGGCGCACCCTCACCCTCGCAGATCAGGATACGTCTTATAAAATACGATCTGTTTTGATTGTGGCCTGGGGCACAAATCAATTAGGACCGAGAGCGCCACCAGGACCCCGGACCCCCGCGGCGCGCCACCGACAACCAGTGGCGCATTTTATGACACATCCAATAACCAAAAACGATTCATTAACATTTACCGACTTCATTATCGACAATCGACTCTTTATGATCCACTAATCGTATCAACTTAAAAACTGCAACATATTAAACAACGAATTCACTGAAACAATTCAAAATACGACACACGTGCTTATTTAGAAATTAATGAGCAAACATGGAATAAAACCACGTTCAAATGTCACAAAGGATAATAATGGCTATTAAATAATTTCGAGCTAACAACCCGTAACAAGTCGTCGGTAATCTAAAGCCGTTTCATTAACCGTATCGATTTACTATTAATCTTCCGGCTAATACAAAATCTAATATATGAAATAATGACGTAATAGAGGCCGGCGGCGACAGGCTGTGTTCCCACGACGGCTCCGGACAATTTTTATGTTTTTATGAAGATGAAAACTAAATTAAGTTTCGGGTGATCCGACGGAGCGTCAGCCTCTGACCCGTTTCCTTGCAATATTTCTAAAGGCTATTACAAATACATTTATACTACGGCACAAAAAACCTCTCTGGCAATTTTCGCCACATAATGAGGCCATTATGGGGAATTTTGTTTTACCAACATAATAACACCGCCTTTTATTCGAACGATCTGTCGGCTGAGGGACTTTGTCGTTTAAAGGACAAATCCTCAAGACTCGGTGTAGTTTGGTTGCATAATTATTTTTAAATAAAGACAGGTAATCGTTTCAAATGAATTTTAAATTAGTCGTCCATTTATAAACGTCGCTACTTTGTTGGACGAATGAGGCTATTATGGAAGGGGGTTTTAAATGAAACATATTTGTGCACGGAACAAGCTGTACATCTAAGAGATAACAAAATGTAGCAATATCACAAGCCATTACAATTACTGCAATATTGGATAATATTTTATATAATTACGGTGTCAGACACAACGGTAATGTTTCACAGATAATTTACCACAAAAGGATAGTGAAAGCGTACACTTGAAATTCCGACGCGTACACGAAACTGAAGTATCGCCTCTCCCCGCCGCCCCTCCCCGCCCGCATCAATGTCAGGAGATAAAAGTAAAGTGACTCAACTCACGGCCGTTTCCAATAAACTCTAAATCAATCTTACGGAATATTTACAAAACTGTGTCAAATGAATAACTCAGTATAACTATTTAGCGTGTCTGGGTAATATTTTGTATGGAAAGTACTAATGTTATAATATTAGTGGTGTTGAGTTATCGTATTTTCCGTATAGCACATAATGAGGATCTCGTGAGCTGTCCATTAGATGCGCGCGCGCCGCCGACCTGCAGCCTCCGACGACTAGATCACGCTCTTAAATCTATTCAGATCGCTACAAATCTTACATCCTCTTATATTCCTGCACCATTATTTCATCTTCCTACCGCACCTTATCCACATAAAGTAGTGCCTAACTATTACCTCAAACGCGTAGATTGTAACAGGAACATAACGATACATTTACATGCAGAGAAATTAATGGTACGAGACTGTATTGTTGTTTTGACTGAGGCTGATGTAAATGGTTTATCAGATCGCATATTACAAACAATCTAAAACACAATCTTATAGTGCATTTATGAACAGGGTTAGTGCGCTTGCGCCGATCCTCTTGACATTATCGTTGTTATTGGCAACTTTGAGCAATTTATGTTGATTTCGGCAATTTACGAGTAGTTAACCACTTTTACGTTCTTATACTCATGGCATTACACAGGGGTGGATAGAGCTTCAAAAACAACAATTATTGAGTAACTTTTGTTAGCTGTTAGGTTTATTTTGGGTTGTCTGAAAACATCATACAACCCAGGGGTTATTGTAATCACGGCAAGAATATAACTTAGTAACCAATACAATTAATGATCTAACACCAGAGTCACCATATTAACTAAAAACAAATCTAAGTATCCTGTTCAAAATGGATGGTTAATGATATTCATCACAATGAACAAGACAAGACAGCATTCAACTAAAAGATCATCACAACGAAACACGGAATATTCATAGATTTTATTACGTAATTGTTTGCAAATTATTATAATATGGTAATTTTAATGCTGTAATAAATTGAACGTAATTTAAGCTGGCAAGTTTCGCTGGCACTCCGGCGAGATTGGGCTTTCTTTGTTCGGTTCGTCTGCGCATACGCAATCCTGCACGCAATATTAATAATACATAATCATGAGGATAGCGACAGTTTGTTCATTCATATTTTAAATAAGAATGTGTCATGAACTGCTATTGTAATTATCAATTCTAATATTTTTGTAATTGATTTAAAGATTTTAAAATTTCTTTTAGGGCTTTAAAACGAATAAAATTGGTATCCAAAATTAAATCGATTCATAAGTTTGTATCTGAAAATTTGCTGGCGCTGTTTCTGAGCGAATAAGATGACTCATCACTACGACATCTAAATGATTCCATACCATGCACATAGTTTTAACGTGTTTCCTATTTTAAGGTTCCACTAATCCTGCCTAAACCAACTGGGTACAGTGTTCGGCTGACGACCTGCAGGCCTCGCATTCGATTCCCTGGAAGTAAACTTAAAAAATCATTTTGTAAGATTTAACTAAGTTTGGTAGTTCATTGCACTTCATTCACCTAAATATCTGAAAATTAAGATGATTATGTGCCTTGAGAGGCACGTAAAGCCGTTGGTATCGGCTACCATGATGGTTGTGGTCATAAATCTACCTTTATGTAAGTACTAGGCCAAAGCGTATTGAACTATGGCCAAGTCACCCTTTTCAGTGTAGACTCAAGACCCTCGCTGGGGAAACAATCAATCCTACAAAATAATGAAAGTAAGACACGGAATAATCGTATCTTTATAATATTAGTCAAAAGAATAATCTGTCTGTTCAGCCAATACAAATATCCTTCTTAAGCAAAAAAATTGCATGTAGGAAAATAGTGAATTTAAGTAAAAAGTAACAAGATATCTTGATTGTATTTACAATTAGTATTGTACGTGGCTTAAGCGTCACGTAATTTCAGCTGTTGTATTTTTTTATGCTTTACTTTGATTTAAGCATCAAAAACCCCTTTTTCTGACTATAATTCGATAATGAAATTTACATCAAATGCTCAGAATGTTAGGACACTACTCATTCCACATTTATCACGCAATAAGTACCAACTGTAATGACCAAGTTGACATAAGTACTAAAATACCTGTAATGTGAAAATAAGACCAAATCTTTTTATCTCGGAATATGTGCGGTAAGACAAAGTACGGCGTTTGATAAACGTTGGAGCATTGTAGATGTAGAGCCATTACAGTGCACATGTTTGGCTCCGGGCGAATAGGATAAATTCAAGCTCTTTACCAGGCAATCTGGGGACACGTGAGAAGATGCTCGTCCGAAATAGCTTCGACCAGATATCCGCCGTCCTTATGACAGCGCGCCCGATATTTATGTCGCTCGGCCCCGCCCATCGCCGCGGCACCATTCAGCCTGTTTGTATTTATTTCGTGCCTATTTATTTGTATTTGCCTTCGCTTTTGAATAATGCATGAGCTAAGCATTTCCGTCGTGTGTAGGCAGCGTGACGCCAACTTTTGAGATGTGCATATCATTTTAAGTTTATCTACATCTATACTATCTATATAAGTAAAGTAATAACAAATTTAAATAGTCCATCCGAAAAAAAGTTAATGAAAGTTATATGAGTTCGATTCTCACGGAGGTAAATCAAGTGGAATGGTAAAGGATTAATTTTAAATGGGTTGTGGTGTTAGTTTTTGTATTTGGTTGGTAAATCACGGGTCGGTATTGGGCCGGTATCGATCGCCCCGCCCCCGCACGATTTACAACCGGCGCGTCAACCGGCCCGCACCGAACCCAGGCCACAGATTATCTTTACTTACATTCATGACTACATTGAATATTCAATGCGACATTACGGTATCTAGGTGGGCCTTTTGTTTCAGCCGCCGCTGCCGCAATCGTCATCGTCAGCATCATTTCCATTATCACGCATGCTCAACTAAAATTACTGAGCTCTTGAGTTTTTAACCGACTTCAAAAAAGGAGGTTCTCAGTTCGATTGTTTGTATGTATGTATGTATGTATGTATGTATGTATGTATAATTGTCCGCGATTATCTCGAGTTTGGCTTAAGCTATTTGGATGCGGTTTTCAGGACAGTATTCGTTACATTTAGGAGAAGGTTTTAGTGCCTTAACCGACCATAAAAAGAAAGGAGGTTCTGTGTTTGACCTGTATGTATGTCTGTTGGTCCGCGATTATCTCACGTTTGGCTTAAGCTATTTGGATGCGGTTTTCAGAAAAATATTCGTTACATTTAGGAGAAGGTTTTAGTGCCTTAACCGACCAAAAAAAGAAAGGAGGTTCTGTGTTTGACCTGTATGTATGTCTGTTGGTCCGCGATTATCTCACGTTTGGCTTAAGCTATTTGGATGCGGTTTTCAGAAAAGTATTCGTTACATTTAGGAGAAGGTTTTAGTGCCTTAACCGACCAAAAAAAGAAAGGAGGTTCTGTGTTTGACCTGTATGTATGTCTGTTGGTCCGCGATTATCTCACGTTTGGCTTAAGCTATTTGGATGCGGTTTTCAGAAAAGTATTCGTTACATTTAGGAGAAGGTTTTAGTGCCTTGACCGACCAAAAAAAGAAAGGAGGTTCTGTGTTTGACCTGTATGTATGTGTGTTGGTCCGCGATTATCTTACGTTTGGCTTAAGCTATTTGGATGCGGTTTTCAGAAAAGTATTCGTTACATTTAGAAGATGGGTTAAAAGTTCTTTAACCGACTCGAAATAAAGGAGGTTTCTTAGTTTGAAATATAAGTATGTATGTAAAGTTATCAATACTACACAGAAATGTATCAATATATGTTAATAAAGTTTTCTTTATTAGTAATAAACAGAGTTACTAAATTATTGAACAAAAAAATATATAAAAACATGAATAAATTACTCTTAATTATATTAAAGAAAAAAATATATATTGCAACATCATGTTTTTCATCCTGGTCATTTCAATCAAGGCGCTTTCGTCATGGAGAATTTCGCGCTTTCGGAATGGTCTTAACCATTTAAGTAATTTCTTTGAATCTATATCACTTAAAGCCATCTCATCAAGGGATTTTACTCGACTCAACGCTACATATATATAAGAGAGTTTCTTCGCATTTGTGATAGGTGAACTTCTCTTTGCTCATCTGTTTCGGCAGCAAGAGCAGCACGCTGACGATCTCTCTCATTCTGAAGGGCAAGCACGAGTTATCGACACGATAACGGTTAGAATGAGATGGCAGTATACGATACTAAGTAAGTGCGTAAAAGATGGCTGCTTTATCCCACGCGATAACTAGTTTAAATACGGCTCGTGCTTGCCCTGCTGAAGTCTTTGTTTTTTTTCGATGGGTGTTTCGTTCTCCCTTACGCGACTTTTCCTTAAAGCATCCTTTGCTTTTCTATTTAGGCCCGCAGGTAAACAAAATAGTAACAAGTAAGCTAAAGTCAAAATAACAAATATTATAACTACCTGTTAAAAAAACTATAAAATAAACAGACAGTAAAACCAATCTCTCAAAAACTATCACTAATTCACTAAAAAAACTCAGAGTGATTTAAGAACTTATCACTAAAAAGTATAAAATAAAAAACAAAAACAAAAACTTCAAATTAAAAACTAAACAGAAAAATTAAATATTATTATTATTTATTTAAAAAAGAACCGCCTTCAAAAATCCAACTGAAAAGTATAAAATAATTTTTATTTATTTTATTATGTACAACTCTATTCAACTTCTTCTTTTTGAAGTCGGTGCCAAACAGACAAATCCAAAATGAAAATTGCTACATAGAGAAAACCATACGAATAATAAATCAATCGATAGTGCCTCAACAACAGTAGGTAACACAATCGCGCTCAAAAATCAAATTTCTTCCGCTCGCAACGACGTCGCTTTATAAAGGATGGAATGGGGGGACAGTGAGCGGTGCTTAGCCTGGTGTGCATGCGTCGCACTCCGCAGAGAAAATATCATAATATACATGTCACCGTAAAACTGTAAATACTAGTAAATTATAATTTTAGATAGATAGCGAGATAGTAAACTAACGTTAGGTTAGGTTATGTAAGATTATCAGATTTCAAACTAACGGAATTAACAATTCGACAGAGACATGCATGCACCGAGTTGGCACAACCAATACTTCTAACACTTTATAAAAAGACGATCGAGAATCTAAATCACTACATAGTATAAAACAAAGTCGCTTTCTCTCTCCCTGTCTGGGATATACGGACATCCTTATGCATACTTTAATCTGTAAAACTACGAAATGAATTTTAATGCGATTTTTTTTATTAATTGAATAAAAAGGAAGGTTTATAAGGATGAAATACGCTGATAGGGTGGAGAACTCACTCAACTTGGGCGGGCCACTAATATTCGTTCTTCTTTGTCATGAAAATTGGTTTGGCACCGACTTCAAAAAGAAGAAGTTGAATAGAGTTGTACATAATAAAATAAATAAAAATTATTTTATACTTTTCAGTTGGATTTTTGAAGGCGGTTCTTTTTTAAATAAAAAATAATAATATTTAATTTTTCTGTTTAGTTTTTAATTTGAAGTTTTTGTTTTTGTTTTTCGCATCACTATTTATGCAATGATGATTTGTAACTTAGTATTAGCTCCAATATTATGACATGTAGGTCTCTGAATTCGTAAGTTTTGTTTAGAAGCAGGCCCGGCCTGTTTTATTGTAAATTTAAAAGCGAAGTATAGTTATCAGAAATGATAGGTACGAGTAATTCCAAAAGACATCGCGAAGAAAAGCCAATAAATATTTAGGTATTACTTTTATGTACTAATATATTTTAGTGAGTTACCAAAATACCGTTCCATGTCTAATAACAAAGAACTGGTTGTATACGATTGCATTGTTATTCAACACTGTGTGCTACAAAATTACATACGACATAATTTAAATAATGGTTATTTGTAATAATCAGGTCTCGAGAGAAAAGATCTAATATACACTATACAAAGTGAACACCATTAACAGTCACTGAGCTGTCATAAACTAGAGCAAGCTATGTTTTTCTTGACACTATGAGTTGTAAAGCATAATGCACTCTCATAAATCACGTACAGTACACGCGACACCTAAACGTCCAATTTGTTCGCGATTACCTCCACTATACACGTCAATATTGAAACTGAGGCTTGGTCATGATACTCGTAATTATTCATTGACAGCCCACAATTGTGTTTAAACACCATTATTATATACTTCATAATCAATTACTGGGTAATTATATCATCTTAGCGTACTCAATATCACCTGCCCATCAACTTCAAAAAGGTCATGTCGAGTTTTCTAGTAATGTCAAAGTCAAGTTTTACTGTCGAGTTCAATACCTTCTTAAAAGTTGGACTTATAGGTTTTGCGGTTTTTTTATATTAAAAGCAGAAGTGACATACTTGGTGTTTAATTTATTTGGCTCGTAATAACTAACATTACTTAAATATTATCTTTAAAATGGGCACAATCTGAATCTAAAAATATATCATTAAGCTCATATTGTGTACCCACTAACCGATTTGAGCCTACCTTGTAAAGGGTGATTTGGTAAGGGCTGATCCTTCACAATGGTCTTGTCCAGGTAAGGCGACATAAACATAGAATAACATTTATAAGACACAATCAAACCGAAATTTGTTGAAGCAAAAGTCGCTCAACAAAGTTTTAATTTATCGCTGTTCCATAGGGCTCTCAAGTATATCCTAAAAAGTATTCATGCTAATGTTAGGTTTTGTTAAATAGTACCACTATAGCTTATCTAGTTAGTCGTCCCAGTTGTTAACGGACTTTGTAGTTACGGAATCGATCGGATAATGAAACTCCCAAAATAGCCCTCTCCATTACTGTTTGGGTAAGTCTGAGCCTTCTTACAAGGTTGATTGTTATGTGCTATATCTCTGTGCCGTTGGTCATACGTGGTAACACTCAGTAATTGTTGACTTTTGTTTTTAAACATGGTGGCATTTCGGATGATATTATATTAATTACGTAGATTCCTGAATTCATTCCATAGAGAGGATTGATGATGATAAAAAATATATAGAGCCTATGTGTTTAGTAATGTTAGGAGAGGACGACCACGAAGGATACCCTGAACCCAATTGAGAGTGTTTACAAATCAGTAGGCATCCGAAGTATGAAAATATTGGTGGGTAAACGAAGCTAGAGAGGTTCGCCAGGATCGTTCAGAGTGGTGATAAATAGTCTCTGCCTACCCCAACAGGAAATAATTTCTTGGGTATATGTATGGTTTTCTGAATGCTACCCAAACGGTTTTCGGATGGGTCAAAGGTTGAGGTAACGGTTGAGCTGGATTAGAATGTTGGCTCAACTTAATCAAAATTATTGCATCTGCTATGAAATCCTTGGTAGTAGAAAATAATATTTTATTTTCGAATACTACCGACACAGCAAATCAGTTCGGCAGGGCTGAATAAAATTTTATTTGTCCAACTTCGTTTGACACAACGACTGAACCAGCTTTCAGTTATAATGTTACTTCTCTTTGAATCACGGTATGATTTCTTTAACCAAAAATACTGCCCATGATGCTAGAATATGAGACGTGGGCGCGGCTCGGTGTTTGGATCACGGGTTACATCCTCGCTAGGGACAAACATTGAAACGTTTATTATATTTTCTTACTACTAAATATGTGACGAATGGCTATTTATCCTAATTACACATACATAATTACTAATACAAATAATATTCTTCCTCACTTTAAGGTTAACACGATGCAAAGTGGCTCTGTTCGAGTACGTAAAATACGATTATGATGCGAAAAGTTTGTCAAACAACCTTTAATATTTCATATGGGTTTAAAATAGGAGATGAAAATCACGAGACAGTTTGAGAGAGATATTACGAATACACTAAATTATCTTTTTATAGATATTAAAGAAAGAGTAATGGCATGGCATAGTCTTTTTTGTCGTGATGACATGTCAGAGAGCGTATCTGTCACATATGTATGATTAACGTATCATTCCGCTCACATTCCTTGGCAGCGGCCGCCCGTTACAAGTTCATCCTATTTAAATTTAGCGCGTCGCGTGCCGTGAGCGGGCGGGGGTGCGGGGTGCGGGGGTGGGCGGGCCGCTCCACCATCACTCAAGTGACGAAAATTGACGGAAAATGGGGCGGACAGTGGTTGCCGCGACGTCATCAATTATCACGTCCCGACGACGCTCACGACCGCACAACGTCTTAAACACTGTAGTAGACATTTTGCTTTTAATGTCCTATAAGCAATATAAACAGCGAATACTCAGGCACGTGCCACTGGACCATTGATCAAAGCTAATGTCCACTTATCCGCCGGAGTCCCGGAAGCGCGCAGTAGCAGAGCTCGGCACAATCTCTATTGCTATCTACCATCGTGATTGAGTCGCGAATCGCGATCTACGAGCAAAGCCATCTATCTAGGAACGATAATCTGCTATAACTACGTAGCGTATTGCTCAACCAATCATCAGATCAAGCCTCCGATATTACGATGATACCTTTATTAAATAGTGGCGAGCACAAAGGCCTATGAAGTATGATATTACGGCGAGCGAGAGTTACCGCTTTGAAAATCTAATAACTTGGCAACAACGTTACGGCACTTGAAGTTAATTTTAACCGATTTTCTGAAAACGTTGCAAAAGAGAGAAAAACAATGGAACACAGAAACTGGATGTGAAATGTTTGCTTACATTTAATCGAATGGTAACCAACGCAGGAAGCCACTACTGCAAATGCTCGACGAACGATTTTGAAAATTGCCTATAATTAGCATGCATCTGAGTCGGACGGACGAGTGTGCAATGCGTTTAAAAAGTGGGAGAGTGACCACAGGCTACATATTCCAGTAGCGTTTACCGAGTAACGGGAGGCGATGGCGACGGACACAAATTGCCGGAGGTTGTAGGAGCTGCCACTGCACAAATTGTAGGCCGCCGGTTCACCCATCGATTGTTCTGGAGCAGCGCACCTCCAGATCACTCCTGTCAAGATAATAGCGCCCTGCCGGCCCCAATCACTTCGCGCTACCTAATTTACAGCCAAATAAGATGTATCTGTACTTTATAGTCACTTTTTTAGTGATATAATTAAGTTATCACTATTTACGTCACATGTCAATAGCGACATTCTTAATAAATACAGTCTAACGGACGCCACTTCTAGAACCACTAAGATATAAATTATCTTAATCTATAATATTACTGAATATGAGTTTAATAATGCGTGTAATGAATCCAAAAGTGAGTTGGTCATTCGTATAATATGTTTTTGCAATTATGATGTGATATCTGCTGTGCGCCCGCATCTTGCCCTTGAGGCAGAAGTAAGTAAAAGAGCGGGTGCTGGTCGTAGTCGCTGGTAATTTATATCGAATCATGATAATAAGGATCTCGGGTATCGCAACGAGTCACGTCTGAGACATTTGATCGCATAACTAGAAGTGGTGTGTTTGTGTAGGAACGAGGCAGGCCGCGTTTAATGGTCGCGTAATTACGGATAGGCATTATCAGGTGACCCCATATTGTGGTCGATCGGTGCCGAGGCCCATAGCTCGCTGGTCGCCGGAGGGGCCGAACCGAAGCTCAGTACACGAGTGGAATAAAATTATAACGCACCTTTAAAATGTTTGATCGGGCTATTACTAGTATCAAATTTTTAATAGTATCAAACTGAGTTCCTTGTACAAATTATTATTTGGAACAACAAAGAGAACAGTAAGTGCTGCAGTAGCAGGAGTTGTAAGCGAACGCTGCAGTCGCCGGCGAGTCTTTGATGTCTCAATTAGTAACGCGAGCGGGTAATTGTGGCGAAATTAATTCGCGTCGTCATCGTAGCTACGGACCGAGACGACACCCCTCCGCTCTCTCCCCCGCCGTCCCCGCCCGCACTGCGCTCGCCTCCGCCTGGGGGACTCGCGAGTATTGTGACTAATGACTTCCAATGACGGTTAGTCATTTGACGCCAAATCTTATTAAAATTAACCAAGTAAATCAAAAAGATGAAAATAACTAAGTATTATCTGTAGACGCCACAGAAAGTAGATTTGTTGACAAGAAAACCATTTATCAGACTTTTCTATGTAATTACTGGTACAGTAGTTAATTTGCTTACGCTAATAACAACTCATCGCTGCTTGATATTACCATTGATCAGTTTATCACATGTTCCCATGGAAATGTTCTCGTAAGTATAGCTTTTGCTTAGAATAATAAATAAAACAATACAATTACCCATTCATTTACAAAAACAAAGTCTACATAAACGTAACAACCGTTAAATTTCACGCCCTACCACAATAAAATATTGTCTAATAAACCAATTATCGTGGTTCATTACCAAAACGCATAGCGGAAGGAAGACATTACTCGCTCATCATTAAACTCACCACAGAAACACCCTCACTGTGAAATTTCAGTTTGGGATGTGTAAAAAATTGTTCCATTTTCTTCAAATATAGTGAAATATAAAAGTCATCGTTCAATGCGAATAAGAGTAGCAAATTTGATACGTTATTGAGCAGAGTATAAGGATTATTTTGATAGTTTGGTGTAGTAAAAGTCGGCTGTGTTTAGTGGGCGATATGATGGATGCGACCGGTCATTTCCAACTGCTCGCCCGATTACGCTTGTCACAGCATATGGCCGTTTGCAAGTTGTTTGAACATGGAACTACAAGTTTATTCATTTTCTGTTAGTGTTAGAATAGAAACAGAATGGTTTTTTGCGGACGCATGACTGTGTTAATTTATTTAAGATATATTACTTAAATTTAAGATAAATAATACATTAAATGTAAATATGGGTCTGAACGTTTAATTAATGGAACTAATACATACATATACTCACGGCTATAAATCCCAAAAAAACATAAACAGAAATATCTAGAAATTTCTCAGCCACATTTGGAAGTTAATAAGGGGGAAGATGATAGAAAAAAAGTGTCCAACCGCATCTAAGCCGGCACTACAGGGCATAATTGAATATTCATCATTGAATTCATATTCTATAATTGCTGTGTAGTGTCGGCTTAGAATAGCACTAACCCATTTCTTCCGGTGGGTGTACGTAAAAGGCGACTAACGGTATTGGGGCTTTTAAGGGATTTTTGGCGATGCCATGCGATGCCATGCGATTACCATCTTATCCCCACTCACATTTCCAAAAGTGGCTATATTTCCCTAGATGGGGTAGCCAGAGCTAAGGAATTAGAAATTCCTCAGCCACTTTTGGAAGTTGAGTGGGGAAAAGATGGTAAAAATAAAGGTTTTTGGTGATGGGTCTCCAACCGCATCGCCCAAAAATCCAATAAAAAGCCCCAATACCCTTAGTCGCCTCTTACGACACCCGTGGGTAGAAAGGGGTAGCGACATTCTAAGCCGGCACTACTCGGCAATCATAAATCTATTCATAAAAATAATTCAAAATACTAACTAACCGATTTGAGCATGTCCAATCGACCATAAAATGTATAACAACAAACATACGAAATAGTAAGACAGAGTAAGCAGTGTTTTTACTTTCATGAGTCGCGAATATGAAATAAAACAGTAGCAATGCAGTGAGGGCGTCTGGCACAATAGGCCGGGAAGCAGTGAGCAATAAAAGTCACATTAAGTCGAGAGAAAGACGCTTTCAACACAGATGGATGGAGTTTGTCTGCCATTTGAACAGCGACTGGAGTTTGTAAGTAATCTAAGCAAATATTGGGGTATTATACATTTTAAGTACATAGACTAACATAATATTACTAATGGATTTATAACATAATACACAAACTCAGCCATGAAAATATCTTCACAAACCTTAATATATAAACTACACATATGACTTAACAAAATACACATTGGTGCAGGCTCAACTCTTAAGAAGTAACTAACACCATTCTCCCGAGATTTTATTCGATCGATAACATGGTACTTCTTTCCCTATGGGGGTATACGGCGTCATCGTTATACATATATACATACATACATGTACTCACGGCTATAAATCCCTAGAAGGGATAGCCAGAGCTAAGGAATCAGAAATTCCTCAGCAACTTTTATAAGTTGCGTGGGGAACAAATGCTAAAATAAAGGTTGTTGGTGATGGGTCTCCAACCGCATCGCCCAAAAATCCCTCAAAAGCCCCAATACCGTTAGTCTCCTCTTACGTACACCCACCGAAAGAAATGAGTCAGTGCTATTCTAAGTCGATACTATACAGCAGCAATATATCAACAAATATAATATTCAAGACATTTGGAAGCTTTGAACTATGAGGCTTTTTTATTCTTTTCACTTCGGACTTTTACCTTTTACTCGTGTGGGTGAAACCCTCTGAGGGTGTGTATGAATGAATATGAATGTTATAGAACTTAACATGTTGACTGAATTGAATACTATTTATTTAACTTCGGTAATTTCTTGAAAATTTTATGTTCCATTTATTAGTTATTTTTCCCGATAAATAAGTTCTACATAGCTTTCAATATAGGATAGGATGCTATAAAACAAAAAGCATTTTTTATAAACTAAGAATAATAAAATATTTAGAGTAATAACGATGTCAAAGATATCGGAATCGAAATTTTCCTTAGAATAAATAGAAAAAATACAGAAAATAGTAATTGCATGTTGAAAAATACAAATTCAAACCTTATCGAAATACCCTACATTCCTTCAAATACAAAATCATAGACAGCCGATATAAAATATTCAAAATTAAATCGCTGCTATCATCTAATTAATATCCAATTACATGTAATTACATTTTCCATCCAAGCTTACTTTAGGTGTTATGTAATTAAAAATGCACACTATACTATAATTAAGTGTCCACTTTTCGAAATGACAGGCAAATGGGAATATTCGGTTATTTCTTATTCGGATATTGACTTGAAGTACGACACGCACATAATAATAGACGATTTATAATCAAACAAATAAGTTACGAAGGAATAATTACTTGGGGGTTTTAATTAGACAGATAATAACATAAAACCTAGAACAAGTGTCGGGTTTAACGCGTCCATAAGTGCTCAAAACTTTGGTAACATTTAATAACTTGTCATTACTTCTTGGACTATAAATTTGATGTGCTTATAATGTTTTGGAATGTTCTTTATGCATTTGTGCTTTTGTATTTTCAATGGGCTGTACTTGTTAAACTTAAATAATTAAACTAAAATGCCAATATTCCAATACAAATAAGGCAATATTCTAAATCAGAATAACGTTAAAAAGTTCCTGTTGCCACCCTGTGCAATGGTTAAAAATACTGTATTATTATTTTTACCTGAATTATCTGTTTTATGTTATTTATTCTATAATAGTGCAAATATTCCTCGTACATAGCCTAGGAAGGCTTCAATCCGGACATGGGAAATAACATTAAGAAAGTATTAGTTCGTTTTTGATGAGACAACGGCTTGGTTATTTATTACGTAACATAATCGCTTACTCGTAGTTATATCAGAGACTAAGTTGCGTTTGTAGAACCTGACAACGTAGTATAAACATTATACGTAGACTAAAATTGGTGTATGTGTGCTGGAAGGTTATTTTTATTACCATAAAGGCAGTAACGATAAAAGATTTTTTTCGAAAAGTAGATTAAAAATATTTTTTTACATAGTTTTGTAATTTTTTAAACAATTTTGTAAATAAGCTCTATTGGAAACACTCTTAAGACTTGAAGTCTTGATGAAACTGTTACTGTTAAACATTCCATTTCTTTCAAAAATTTAACAGTTTTTTTTTTTAAAAGCGATTCTTTTTTCCTCACGGTTAAAATTGGGCGAACAAACTATTAACCACTTAGATAATTTATATTTTCCCATAGAATCACTTGTATTTATTAATAGTCATACAAAATTCAATATATGTTTTCTAAAAACCAACCGAAGATGTCATTTATGTACAAGTTCCATGACAAATAAAAATTTAATCAAGTTTCATATACCACAATGTTTTTTACATTATTCTTTGTTTCGCGTATACCTAGTACAAGAATCTGTTCACTTGTCTTAACACTTTCTTGCCCCACTGTCTTAATACTATCAGAAATAAATCGCAGTACAAAAAGAGCGATACTAAAAACGTTGATAGTAATTACGATCCCAGTTAATTCATAAATCATCAACACTCGTACCAAATATGTTTTAAATATCCCAGCTGTAATTAAATAAAATTATGAAAACAGCCCGAGTTTTTCTAAGTTCCACTCTAAGGTATAATTAGTTTTTGTATATCGTTAGATGAATCACTGATAATTAGGACTGTGGTTTGAATGTGTGTGTATATTTATTTATTTAAGTAAAAATGAGTGTGTTTTAAGTTTTGATTTAGAATTTGTAATATTGTTATAAAAATATCTATCATAGCCAAAACTTTATTGAAAATCATGCGATAAATCGCTTATTTCCCTAAAGAGCAAATACTGGAGATTTAGAGGTCACAACTTTCAGCTTTATTTCCATAAAAGAATTGATAATAATTTTTTCATCAATATTTTACCGTCATTTCTTTGGTTGGTTAATATCAATGTAAAAACTACAGATACGCTGTATTGATCCAACATTGTTCAATCGATTCAAAAACCTGCACATGTCGAAGACTCATAAATCAACTGAATTTTATTTTAAATTATTTATTCGCACGTCCTTATGGCTGCGATTATATGAAAATTATAATGATTGGCGAACTATAATTACGTGACGTAATGTAAGCCCAGCAATATATAGCGGCTAATTTGAATTCCATGTAAAATATCGCGCAATAAATTTACATTTTATACGATGCCTTTAGTCGTCCTCGCGGCCGGGATATCTCTGTTTAGAATCAGCTGCTATCTGCGAAATTGCCTCGCTCGATCACCTGGTGACGTGACGCGACCACCGATCAATCTCCACCTTCAATCACCTCGTCGATTAAACTTCCACTCCGACCAGCACCGCACATACTCACTGCTCGAGTACCTTCTATCGATTCCACATCTTATCGATTTCCCGTTTTGCTCCGACCACAAACAGTTTAACTAACAGATCGATTGAATGTAATTGCTTGTACTCAGAAATGATTGAGTCACGATTATTCAAATTCGCTCGTCGATAATCGCGTCATAGTTCACAGGCCCTGGCGTATTATGGCCCAAATTATATTTTTATCCATAATATTATAACGATAATGCTGAATTCTTGACATATTTTATATAATGCATATCCTGGGGCGAGCAGGCCGACACTATGTCTAATAAATTTACGAGGCTTCATTTCGTTGTTGATCGGCACTCGAACCTCAAAATTGTAATGGTCGCTTCGGGGCCACCACGATAAACGTTGTTTTGACCAGTTTTTGATGTGTTTTTCAATATTGAATTACGAGCTACTCAGAGTGCTAATTTGTTGCTGACATACAACTAAAGTAAATATCAAAATACGTCATCTGTTTTCGTTTTATTAGCATACTAGTGGATCGGCCCAGCTTCGCACGGGTAGCGTAGTTTTAAAAATATCTGAGGTTTCTTCAATCACTGCTCAAACTTTGTGAAATTTAGCGCCACTTATAGCACTCCTGAATAGTTTAGCTTTGTGATTGTGAAAGCGCTTTGATGAACGGTTCAGTATCTCCGAAAATAAACCCATGCAAACAAAGAATCAGAGTTACAAACTTTGCATACATCATGCATATACTATTACTGAAAAATAATCCAGCATGATTCAGTATTCACGTGCGACGACAGGACGCGATGGCTTATTTCTTATAAATAAAGAATAAATAAAGGAAAGAAAAATTTCGACACAGGCGGGAATCGAACCCGCGACCTCGGGTATACGCCCCGACGCTCTGCCAACTGAGCCACCGTGTCAATTGGCTGCCATTGCGAAATTCTGAAATTCTTCTATCCTTTATTTCTTTTTACACGTTTAAGTAGTGTTTGCGTTTCCTACCTCCGAATTTGAACTAATTCGGAAAGGCTTATTTCTTGTATAAGTTCGGTGTTTCTATACCGATTTCTATGATTCTTTTTTCATTGAATAGGTAATAATGTAATTTTTTTTAAATGAGAGATAAATGAGAGAACTATAAACGTAAGAGTTAACAAAAATAATCAGGATGCTCCGAACTGCTAAGCTATCAGGAGTTACACGTGTTATTGTGAGTCAACCATAAAAGATAGACATATGCTGTTGAAAGATATTTTTTAGGCAATTTTATGCCAAATATATCCGTGATACATGACTTCTATGTAACTCTAACTATTAAGGCTGCACACGCGACAGAAGCTTAAAAAATGGAGCAACTTCCCCCGTTTTCCCAAAATTTCCCAAAATTCCCCTTTACTATTCTGCTGGAAAGTATACAAAAACCTGCCCAGGAGTATGAAGAATAATTGTACCAAGTTTCGTTAAAATCCGTCGAGTAGTTTTTGTTTCCATAAGGAACATACAAACCGACAGACAGACAGACAGACAGACAGACAGACAGACGGACAGACAGACAGACAGACAGACAAAAATTTTACTGATTGCATTTTTGGCATCAGTATCGATCACTAATCACCCCCTGATACTTATTTTGAAAATATATTTAATGTACAGAATTGACCTCTCTACAGATTTATTATAAGTATAGATAAGTTTGTACAATATAACAATATTTTGATTAAGATCAGGTTCATTTGATGTTATTTAAACTGCACCTTTAAAAAAATCTATCGACCACAGTAAAAGGGCGGCAACGCTAAGTTGCTATGTTATGAATGACGTTATTAAAACTTCAAAAAAGCCTTTGGTTGGTTACATCCTGATACGAAAAATATGAACTATTGTATTCACAACGATATACGCAATCTAACGAAAAAAAATCAAATGATTTAATTTAGTGTCACTTTATCATATATTGCTCATGTTTTCGATGTCATATAACTAAAACGCGTAGAATTATTCATTCATCTCTTAAGTACACTAGCATTTTAACTAAACCAGCTTATTCGCTTTTTATCGCTAAGTGTTTCATAAAATATGCAAGAGCAGCAATAAAAACATGTTGACAATGGCAGCAGTGCTTAATGACGTGGAAACCTACCAGACCCTCAGGAAGTTAGTGGAACATGACAGCTCTTGGTGAATGCGAATAAGTTTATCACATTTTGTACAATCACAGTTTAGTCGAACACTGAATAGAACTTCAAAAAAATCCAAGTCAGAATACTAAATGCTGCATATTTGTTTTATATGCGGTTTGAGCTATGCCAATGGGAACTTATGGCGTGAGTATATGTATGTGTGTTTGAGCCATTTATTATATAAAACTTTTTATTTTAAGTAAAATTTTATTTTTTAGATTAAGTATTAAATGAATTTCTAAACCCGATGATATCTCATCAATCTAAAGATATAAAAGCAACGGCGTAACGAGAAAGTGTCATCGTGGATGTTTGCAAGTGTTCGTAACATAGTCATGTTTAGCGGCACGGATGTTCGAGGTGGCACGGGCTGAGGTAGGCTTCGCATTGTGATCGAGCCTCCGATACCACAGGCCGTTGATGAGATTGTTTTATAAAATTTGTTTCAAATTACACCCTAGCTTAAGTTGCGATAAAAGACTTTAAACCAGGAAAGCTAAGTGTTTTGTCTTGGTGCAAAAACATACATACACATACTCACGGCTATAAATCCCTAGAAGGGGTAGCCAGAGCTAAGGAATTCGAAATTCATCAGCCACGTTTGGAAAGTTGAGTGGGGAAAAGATGGTAAAATAAAGGTTGTTGGTGATGGGTCTCCAACCGCATCGCCCAAAAATCCCTTAAAAGCCCCAATACCGTTAGTCGCCTCTTACGTACACCCACCGGAAGAAATGGGGTAGTGCCATTCTAAGCCGACACTACACTAAAACTGACTAAGTATAAAAGGGCGTCTATGTTTTTGGACTCAGTCTATGTTTTTCTATGTTTGAAAAGACTTAATGGATTCTTCAGCAACTTTTCTAATGTATAACAATGAATAGGTTACTTTAACTGCAAGTAGTGAATTCCCTTGACTATGTAATAGTTAGACTGGTTTGTTTTTGACTCAATTTCGGGTGATAGTCTACAGAGAAATAATCCTATATTTACGGTTTTTTATTGCTTGACTAGCCCTGGATCCCTAACTGTCAAGTTTATTACAACCACGAACTTATAGTTAGTGAAAAATTACAGTAAAAAGTTACAGATCTAATAATTATTGGTGGAAATAGGATTCCGAAAAACAGTAAATAATCCTCTCATCGCCACGTGGCTTAAAAGATTGGCAAAAAAGACAGAATTACTTTTTCATGTAAATCGCACTATTCGTTTTGGTCCAGCGCAAAGTTTGGCGACAAACAGACTTGTATCGGAAACTTTAGTAAGGGCGCACTTGAAGGGAACTAGATTTATAACTGTGAATGTCGCTTTCTACTGTCAACGTGGTTTGTTATTCATTCTTTGTAGTTACGTTCTTGCTTTGCTTATTTTATTGTCAATTGGAAAAACTCACATAAAGCAGTTTCTTAATAATTTATATTTTGTGGTATTGGGAGTAAGTAAGTATGCTGTGTAGTGTCGGTTTAGAATAGCACTACCCCATATCTTCCGGTGGGTGTACGTAAGAGGCGACTAACGGTATTGGGGCTTTTAAGGGATATTTGGGCGATGCGGTTGAAGACCCATCACCAACAACCTTTATTTCACCATCTTTTCCCCACGCAACTTCCAAAGGTGGCTGAGGAATTTCTAATTCCTTGGCTCTGGCTACCTCTTCTAGGGATTTATAGTCGGAGTATATGTATGTGGCAGTAAAATAATGGTAAAGTTTTATTCCTACTCGTCTACAATGCACCCCCAAAGGGGGCTGATCTGAGTTTGGAATTTAAAAGATAAACTCCACTCTGTTGTCGAGAGGGAAATGTGGTTTCCGTCATATTGCATACCAAAAGGTGCTGATCTCACATTGTTTCTTAGGGAGCCACAGATATAGGTGAAGTTTTGTTAATTTAAAAATATACTTTTAGTTTTATCAATTAATATTAAACACCAATGAAAAATGTTATCCACCCATATCTGTCTCTTGCATTGTTATCCACCCATAAATATCATATACCAACAAAAACAAGTTCCTCCATATCTTGAACAGAAAAACGCGAGTAAAACATCCATATTTCATAGTTACAATCGCAATGTCAAAATGAATTACCCGCATACTCCGAGCTCATGCAACGATATTTTTTTACACAAATAGGTATCGGATACTGGCTATAAATGAACTTTAATAACAATGGCAAAAAATATGCCGTGTAAAACATGATACGTTAATTGTGTAATGATTATAATAAGCATATTGCCTTGTTTGGAAACAAGACATAAAACTATATTTAAAGTCCTTAAACCTAATTAAATACCCGTTGAATATTAAACAACATTAATTGTCGTATTTTCATTCATTATATTGTATACTTTTGCAGAAATAATCATGGTTTCGATGAAAGCAAAAGGTTTCCTTGGTAACAGACAAGTAAAACTTAAGTTGTGTGTAATTCTTATTTACTTTTGTGATAATGCATTTGTATAGATAATCTTGATAGGTGACCTGCCAAGTTTGAATTACTCATTTAAAAGGATTTCCCAGAAAGTCAAAACGGATTTTAGATATATGGCACTGAACGTTAAATCGTATTTATATATAGATAGGATAAGACGTGTAGAGTATAAAGTAATGGTAGTATAATAAAATAAGTTACATAGTAGGTACCTTCTTTCATTTTGCTTTTATTTATTGGTGGAATTACTGAGTAGCTAAAAATATATGTAAGTGCACACATAGATGATCCATTTCCAAATTTGCTGTAGGTATGTGTCTGTTCCGTACTAACTTTTAGTAGCTTAGAATCAAAAATAACACACAGATCAAGTTAGCCTCTAGAAAATTACAATAACATATTAGCAAAAGGCACACTAATATTTAGATACAAGCAATGCTAAATGTATACCATAATAATACTCAATATTATTTGCTACAGTGCAGTGTGAAGCCGAATAATAACTGTTAGTCCGGATCTCTTGACTGGGATATCAAACCAGTCCCAGCAATTAAAGCCTCAATGGCCGATCTTCGCAAACCAATTAATTTACTCATTAAATCGCAGATCTTAATGGTAGATAGTTAAATATAATATTTTAACATTATGCGTACATATACACTATATGTCCTTTTCTAACTAAATTAAATGATGTGGGATGGTATAACGATTGTAAATCCTTGTAAGATATTATCGATTTGGTCAATCCTGAGAGATATTTATAAATATTATTAATAGTGGTATTCGAACAAATCTTTTACTTTAATAGGATTTCTCTCATTAAAAATAAATAGTTACAGAGAGGAGGTTCCGTATCGGGAATGAGGGATTCTATAAGCAGTTTATTAATAATGTAAACACAGGATGTAATATGTAGCAACAAATTGATTACTTAACTATCTCAGGTAAAGTTTAATATTCCGTTTATTTATCAGGTAATCAGAAAGTTCATTGCTGTATTTTATGCAAGCCAATCTATCAATAACAGTAATTATATATACCTTTTAAACACATAATAAATATTAAAAGAGCAATTTTAATGTCGGCTTATTGTCAGGTTAATTGTTTAGCTAATGTTTTCAAGGTGCTGAAGAAACTCAATTATATAGATTATTTAGATTTCATTTACTATTTTATTTTTTACACTTAGAAATATAAAAACTATATTTATCATTTTTTATAAAATAATAATGCTGCTTCTTATGAGAATTGCACGGAGGGAAGATTATTAAATTTTAAAAACATGTAGTTTATATAGAGAAGGGGTTCTCAGTGTTTCTATTTCTAATATTTTAGATAAAAATATAGCATAATAGCATAGACAAGTAGGCATGATAATAGAAAAAAATATTAATGTCTTTTAGCCTTTAAAAATTTTGGTCTCATTTGTAAACTTGACGACCGCTAGTTTAAAAACATGCATAAAATAAATACATGAAGATAATAGAAGTAGCCGTTTATAACCCAAATAAAAGTTTTTAGAAAACTAATCATTTTTTTATGATCAAATAATATTGGAACCTAATTCTGTAAACAATTCGATATGATAGTGAGCCTAAAGCAAGGATGCAATACATTTTTAGCGAACAATATTAAAAGTCAATGGAGTTTCCATCGTTAGCTGCGCAATAGATTAAGATTATTATTTCCATTAGCCGGCGAAGGATCCGTCAGTGAGAAGCTGACATTTATTTGCGAAATAGCGGAGCGTTCGTGCGCCAGCCGGCGAGGGGTTAAATCACTGCCTTATCTCATATCTTCAACGTTTTAAGAAATAATAACCGCACTAAACTTTTCATTGTTCTACAGCGATATCAAACTACGCTACGTTTGCACTTTGACAAATCTTTTAATTGTTTTAATTTATATATTGTAATTGTAACATAGAAAAGCATATCATTAAGCAAGTATATTGAAATATATTACACTTATATTGTAACAGTTTCCGGTGAAACATCTGTAGAAATACGTAGAACTGGTTGCAGTCTTCGCCTGCCTACCCTGTTATTAAGAATTAGCTGATGTAAGTGAGACAACAGGACGTTTTTCCACCGCACTGAAATGTCAAAGAAGCCCAGAGCGAGATGCTCGCACGCACTAGTTCAATGTGTACGCTATTAATGCAAAATAACTATAATTTGGTTGCTAGGAGCCTCGGGTAAGTTTTAAGCCTCACTCTGAAAAGGCGACGGAAGCCTGTCACAGGCACAATTACAGTACCGAGAATCGGCATTAGTTCGCGTAGCTGAACTATTTATGTAAAATAAGAGCAAGCTCTGGTACGGGGAAACGTGGATTGCACGCACAGCTCATTAAGCACTTTAAAGCAATTTGAGGAGAACAGAAAAAGTGGAACAAGCAGAGACCGCAGGTATCGCGTGGTCAATTAAAACGTTCCGGCCCGTTCTCGGCCCGGTCACTGCAGCTCACTGCACTGCTCGCCCAAAACGGGACTTTAGAGCAATCGCTTCGACCGCTCAAATTATACCGACAATTTTGTTTCGTCTGCAACTCGTTGGTCATGTTAACTGGAATTTGTTTACCTTGGCAATTTTTTAAATATACTAACAATAGCGTGGTAGCCAGGGCTTTGGAATATACGTTAAATCACTAAAGTATGAAAAAAATAGGCAAGTAAATAATCGCTGAAGGTGTCAATCGCATTGCCCACCAATCATTTAACCAACAGTACATACAAGAAGTGAGGTAGTGGAGTTATTCTACCTCGCCACATAGTATATTAAAGGAATATCAATGGATTTATAGCGTGAATACTAAACAAATAGTTATTTTGTGTTTTGTCCATCTATGTTGGGCTTGTAGGGTTAGCAGTCATTGAGTGACTTGTGTTTTTAGTTGTTATTGGGAAAGGATACGGCCGCCCATGGTTTACAACAATAATGGTTAATTTACAAAACGCCATTGGATATTATATTTGTAATACTTAAAATACGCTTAGATTTGTAGTAATAATTATTGAACTTTTAGGACTATATTGTCAATTCTCTTTTTAATTCGTTTCAGTGATACTCCGTCGCAATTATATATTTGTCTAAAAACTAACTATTAGCATATGTGACAATTCATGGTTGCCTAAAAGAGCGAATCATTGAAATTTGAAACTTAAAGTTTCATTATCTGGAAAATGCCTACTTTTCCACGATTTGGGCAACGAAAAGTTTAAATAGTAGTTTGTCCTAGTGGAAGTGAAGTAATTGAGCGACGAGCACTGACTGACATCAATCACGCGCCTCGAGCGCCGTCCGACGTCCAAACGAAAACACTGTTAGTTTTGCCGCCGAATTATTAATTACATTCTAACAAAAAACTCACACACGACGCCGAAACGCATAAATTTCTTCCTTTTTCATAATACAAAGGAGCCGTGCGCCCAACAATAACGCTAAACAGATTAGCCGTGTCCGACACGGCCGTCGCGCCATAATTTTTGGCGCCAGTAGTCTACCTTTTAATGAAACTAATATAAAAAGGAAATTGGGTAGAAAATAGATGAACCTCTATGTGTCATTAAGAATTTGATGCGCTGCCCCAAACCTTGGTTGCTCCTTATTTATTTGAGTTGACTTAATTGAATTAACATTTCGGTGGTTTTTATGAAGTGTTTGTAATGTTTGGAACGAATTTTATTGTCGTGTTTTGGAAAGATTCGTAATTTTATGGTGTATATTACTCAATAAATGTCTACCTTTTTGCCTTTGATATTTATCTTTGACGTACATCAATAAAGTACAATATAATTTGTCATGGGATAACTCATTAACCAATTATGTTTTATAATCGTAACCTAATAGAAACAGCACGGCATACAAATCAAAGTATGTATCCTGCCAAGTAAAATATCAAAAACTTTATTTCGAAGAGAATCATATAAACTGAGTTGAATTATTCAAAGGAATGACAACGTATCAACTTCAAATAGTACAATGGGACTATAAACGTAATTTGTTTTCCCACACACGAGGATTGGACTTTCCCAGTCTTTGACCTTTAGTTGGGGTCCTCTCGACGAGCTTGCGAGGGCGTCCGTCATGAATAGTAATGGAAGGACGGCGGAGGGTCCCTCGGGTCTCCGGGGACGAGAAACTGAGGTAATGTTCCGCTTATGGTGCGTGCTAAATCGACAATACTCCGGGGGCTGCCGGTCGCTACTTAACAAACCGTTTTATTATCCCAACACAAATGAAGTTTTTATGTGTTTCTTGGCGAGTGGTAGTCGGGGTTTGTTGTGTGAGGTATAAGTGGATGTAGTATGTCGCCGCACTCACATTCATGAGAAGGTCCGGTGAGGAAGGCCCCTTGCCGCTCATGGCGCCGGCGCAGGTTCATGTCAGTCTCGCGTCGCGGACACTCGCGGAGGAAACGCCGGAGAGGCGCGGGCGGGCGGACTCACAGCGGTGCGGCCGAGAAGCCGCGACTGCCGGCAAGCCCCACACCACCACTCAAGCCCCCACCGCTACCGTACTCATTTCTCACTATAATTTGCGTGTTGCTCGTTTTTTATCATTATTACTCCCTCGTTTTGTTTTACGTATTATCGAGTGCATCCCGCTCGCACCGGCCGCCATGCGAGCGAGCGCCGCCCAGATAATAGCTGGCTGCAATTACGTATGGCCACGCCGCGCGACGCTGCACTGCCATCGCGATTATTCACACAACTACTGCTACCGACATCTTGGGGCGAGCAGCGGAACTATATTATTTAGTAATAATGTCTTTTACTCAAATTTTGGATAAAAACATTGTAAAACTTAATGTTTGTAATAAGTGTATAAATATTTTTTTAAAGTATAATTTTATTCTTGTAATTATCCCATATCACATTTGATATAATAATGATATTAGTAACTTATTGGTAAAATATTCAAACGAAAATGTGTACTTCTTAGTATAACTTAAATCATATAATACATCATGATAAGAAATTAACTTCTTTTTAAGTTCTATATTCGCATACCTAAGATAAGCAAGAATTAGACATATATTGGCAGGAGTAACAGTATTAGTAATAGTAGAATGACACGTTCTACCCTACCCCCAGCCAGTTTTGTAAGATGAGCATAAACATATCTAATTAAAATCTATTTATACTTGACTTGCCAGCGAAATTGGATTTTGAATCTATAAACGTTTGAAACTATTCTGAAATTAATGCCTGGATTAACAATATAAATTATATTGCGCGCTACATTTTTGAACAAATTCTTACATTTAGACAGCCTTCATTTACTCGAATTCACAAATCTAAAAAAGACCCAGGTGCTAAATTTCTGGTAAACTTCGATCGCTATAGATAAATACTTCAAAAAAGCTCTGCTTATACTCTCGTAGTCACTACGAAAATCGTAGCAACTTCGTAGTCGTTAGATGGAAAAATAAAAATGAATATTTTACTAGAAAAAACTTTATTTTAATTAAACCACAACATGTTTTTAACATACACAAATACAAGGCACGTACAAAATATTAACAATCCGGTTAGGTACTCACGGTAACATGTATGCTTATCTTAATCTTAAAACTTATAATACTGAGCTCGAAATTGTCTATAAATTAAATTCATTGACCTAGAGCAACCGGCGGTGGTAAATTATAATGTCCTTGAAATACTGAGTAGTTTTCCTTTGAAGCACATTGGTAGGCTGGGAAGGGAGAGTATTGCTGGTAGAAACGGGGGTCCCTGGCGGGGATGCAACCGTATAAATCTTGACGGGAATTTACTCCCCAACCCGGTGAGACGTTGTTCAATGCATTTGCACCAATATTGAAAATTTGGGTGCTGTTATAAGAGTTCGGAATATTTGGTGAGTACACTGCTGCTCCATAGCAAGGCTGAGGATGCTTCTCGGTTACATCAGCGACCGGCACAGAACCATAATTACTACTTCCCACAGAACTCGATGGCGAAGGAATAGTAGTCGAACCACTTTTTATCGGATCACTTTCAATAATTTTCTCGTCTTTTGCAGACTCTTCTTTTTCGTCACCTTTTGCCTTCTTATTTTTCCTGGAGATGTTGGCGTGAGTTTTGACATGTTTCGCGAGATGGTCGGATCTCATGAACCGTTTCGTGCAGAGTTGACAAGAGAATCTCTTTTCGCCGGTGTGCGTGCGCAGATGTCTTTGCAGCTCATCGGAGCGCGTGAACCGTTTTCCGCAGAACAGCCAGTTGCAGACGAAGGGTCGCTCTCCAGTGTGCCAGCGCAGGTGGGCTTTTAGATGCGAGGTTTTGCCGTATACTTTGCCGCAGCCAGGTACATGGCAAACATGTTCTCTTTTGGCGCCGTCTTTTCCGAAGTTGGGTCCGAAGCCTGCTGCTTCTGTAAGGCAGTTAGGGCATCGGCACTTGGCGCATCGTCTCTGGAGGTCCCTGGTGTCGTCAAGCGCGACGGCGGGCGGCCAGTAGGGCGCGGCGGGCGGGTACTGCGCCGGGTAGTGCACGTCGCGCCAGCCGCCCGCGCCGCTCCACGCGCCCGATGACGCGCTGCTGCAGGACGAGAGGTCTGAAGCAGGGGAAATGGTCTCGCCGCGGCCATACCCACAACTGTAGCCGCCCATTAGATTCATCATCTGTGAAAGGAAATAAATATTTAATAAAATTATGCGCAAAACAAAAAATACAAGACAATAAAGTACTAAAGATACTTTTGAATATTCTCGGCGATTATTTTTAAATCAGTGTCATGTTAAAATGGAAAAAGATATATAAATAACTATAATTAGCAAAAATCTATAAGTATGAAATGGAAGTTTAAAATTTCAACGAAACTATTAAAATCAGTGCGAAATCTAGTTAAAACATGTGAAACAAATATATTTCACATGTTATTATTTCTATTTCAGAAATAGCTTAACTAATAAAATCTCGTCTGAAAATAAAATAACGTAACACTAAAAAACATAAATTATTCAAATGAAAATCTAGAAGAGAATCAGTGAAAGGATAAAATTAGCATTAGAAATGGTAGGCGTACGAACCTGTTGCGTAGGCGTTTCCACGTACTGCATTTCCGGTGACAAAAACGACACAGCGCGAAACCTTCGACTGGATAATTACAGGGCGGCACACCTCTCGCGCCGAGACGTTTTTAATAACTGGCTTCAAATAGACGTAACGAGCGGTTGTCACCCCCGCCCCTTGCCCCGCTCTGCCCGAGGGTGCCCCGCGAGCAGCTCTGCGCGCGCGCAGCCTCCGACCTATCCCCTCCTACCCTGTGACTTATGAGCTTACGGCCCTATACTAGTCTACGAAGGGAGCTTTCGTAGTCTGTTACGTGAACTTTTTGTTACGTAGCTAAGACAGGGTAGGTATGTACTATATAAGTTTTAAACTCAAAACAGCTTACAATTTTCACTAAGTTAGCTTTTCGGCAGTTTAATAGAATCTCATTTAGAATTTAACACATTCGTTATGTAACACAAAAATATATCATTGCAGATAGGCAATGGGCAATTGCTTTCTTCTAATTTAATTATACATCAGAAAATAATGTGATTGTTTATATTATTACTGACGTTCATTTACTATGTGAGCAAAGGGGTTCTACAGTCAGGACGTATGATTCCCATGGGAACAACAACAATGAATGAAAAGTAAAGGTATGAATTTGGGGTAGGTATAATCAGTTTATATTTAATTTTACTCAAACCTTCAGATACGTCAGTTTCAACTTTAAACTTATACCATTCGCAAGCTCTATCCTAAATACGAATTGCTTATCACCAATATTTTCCTTTCAGTTATTAGGATTATCACCATGAATATAAAAAGGCAGAAGGACACAGATGAGGTTGGCTGTGGTTGTACGAATGTTATAAGTCGGTAAATAAGAAGCTATGTCTTAAATAACTGATAACGAATGATACTTAATATCGTCCTATATTATCTGACTGACGCTCTATTCTTATAAGACTGGATTTTTTGGCTTAGGCTTACTTGATTTGAATGTGGTTGAGCTTTATACATTTAAATAATGTGTATCGCTGGGTAGTGTGGCTTAGAACAGCACTACCCCATTTCTTCCAATGAGGGGTCGTAGGAGGCGGCATACTCGGTTATTAACAGGGAGGAAAAATATCGAATAAACACAATGCTCGGTTATAGCTCTTAGTATACTTAGTCATGTAACTGTGTATCCGTAGCAAGCGCAATATGCATGCCGTGTCACGTGGGTACACTGTTTAGGCAAAAAGTGGGTACTCTGTATACCAGTTAACACCAGATACCTGCCACACCATCTGCTAGAAACGTATACCTAATACTATGACTTCAGCATACGTGTAGTATATATGCGAAAAAAATGAATAAGTCTAAACCTATGTTTGAAATGAGATAAACAACTTCAATATACCGTTGACCATAACATTAAAATATTATGTATTTTTGCTTGTTTTATGGTTGACGTCAAACTTGTTTAAGTATAAGTTTGTTTAAAAGTCTACAGTATAAAAATAATTATTATTTTAGTTTCTCTTAAACAGACAGTATGAACGATGTCGCAATGATATTTTTTCTTAGAAACATAAAACTTACAACAAACGGTTAAAATACAAAGTAACATCACTTTTAAGACATTTCGTTTTTTATGGTCCTTGATTTTTACCCAGAATTTCATAAGTTAGACGCCGAGAATATCGGATATGAAATGTGTATTTTTTTTAAATCAATTCAGCCTCTTACAAACTCATGATTCTGAAACCTAATCTTAAAGTTTCCAGTTCTCAGTATAATCTCCCAAGTCATAGTCATTTAATTTAGCCGCTCAATTCTATCCAAATTGGATTAACGGTATATTCTAAAATATATCAACAAAACCATAATTTTATTTTAATGAACTCGATTAAGAAAAGCCTGATCTAATATCTTGTATTCACACGATTATCTCACCTGTCGGCACTGGGCTGACTCAGACTTAGCCTGTTTTGTTTTATTTGAAACTCCCAGGCTGGTTAATGTTTTAAATTTTTTCTCTATTTCGGTCGGCAGTTCGCAGCAGAAGAATGATTTATGCATATCCGAGTGAGCTCAACCTTTAATTACAGGTTGTTAAAATATGGCAGACCGTTTAGATAGTCCGCCGCTTTTGTTTTACTAAGCTTTGGTTTTTTAAGAAAATGTATCATTGATTTGTTCCCCTCTATAATTACCTAAGTATTAGTAGATTCACTTTTTCTCATTCACTAAGACACGTTGTAAGTAATGGACTTAATTTCCGTGTAGTTTTACTTTAAGCTTATGTTGTTGTTGGTTATATTTATAAAACCGCAGTTATTTACCTCATTCATACATTTATATATGCCAGAGATAGATTATACATGAAACTTATAAACTTAATATAGGTACCGATTAACTAACCAAACCTATGCTATAAATACCATATAAGGGTATCCAGATTTGCGAAGTTAACAATTCCTCATCCCAGCAGCCGTTGCATGTACGAGACTTCAGAGCCATTCTATTATTTATACCATAGAATCTATGGCATAGATTATCAGTAATCTACCGCTTCGCACAAGTACCAGTAAATTCTTTGACTGCACTGTCATATTCAATCACTGCCCATGCCCACCCCCTTAAACATTTAGGATGACGTTATATAGCTTTTTTTGTCGTTTATACTTGTAGCTTTATAATAGTAAACACTGAGGGGGTCAACACTTAGCAACAATCCAATATGTTTATGTAGTACTTTATTTTGTTTTAATATTTGTATCAATCAAGAACCGCAGAACCAAAATACGTGCGACAAACATTATTCAGATAAGATTTAAAAATTACACATCTTTTATCGCGCAGCATTAAAAAGTCAAACTTCAAAAGCTACACAGACATGAATAAAGCAATTCCCCGACCATTCCAATACCTTTCCCCGAAGTGCTGCCTGCCTTGTAAGTTTAGAGCTAGCATAATCACCGTTCCTACAGAACTTGGACATTTTTATGGCTCAGGTTGTAATAGCATTAGGTAAGAGAATTGTAGACAATGGATATAGCTACCGGCACCCCACAAAGCCCACATGGGGTGCACAATGTTCTTTACTAATGCATCATGATGGGCATCCTCACGCCATAAATCTTAGAGCTACTGTTCATGAAGTTTTTGTACGTTCGGCTTGACGCAAAGCTCGTAACGCAGGTCGAAAACACTTGTTACTTGTCAACAGATTGGATCATGGACGTTAAATTATTGCACTGCTATTACTTTTCAGCGATAGGCGATTTATTAATTTTAATCATGGTCAGATAAAGTAAATAAGAATACCTTGTTATAATATATTTATCAAGGATTGACATGTTATGTCGGCTAATAATAGCACAACATAATCTTTCTCATGTTAGTTCAAAGCTCTGGCTACCCCGTTAAGGGATTTATAGCCGTGAGTATATGTATGTATGTATGTATGTTAGTAAGATGGACTACGAAAGTTGTGCCTTTTTAGGGATTCGAAAGCAATCCTCCCCGGCACCAACGGTATTGTATTTTTAGCTATCGATTGCCCTCCTAATTAGAGATTGAATGTTAGTTTAAAGTCAGTAATGAGTTTTCTTGGAATGATTTCCTTCGCCCATAGTATTTCTAGCTACTGAATATATGCTTAGGTAAGATAAAGTAAGACACGATAGACAAACACATAGTTAATAGTTTTGTTCCTATTATAATGCGCAAATACTTCTTACAAATTCATATTTCTGCACTAAATGCTGCTTAGATCACATACAGCATGTACCTAAATATTTTTTCACAACATTATAATATTTAATCAAGCTCTTAAAACTTGCGATAGTTTTTCAACCCATGCATATTCGCAGCATCTTTCCCGTCTGCTTCCGGAGCTCCTTACGATGGATATATCGCACTAATTATGGGTTTCCTATATCGTGGGCGGGTAATTGGGGCTCTCGTTGTCCTCGCTTCCTGTCTTCGATATCGGTTTATTGAAAAGAGCTCAGTGTAAAAGACGTAAAAGTACCGACTGCTCGGCTCGGGTTACTTGTGGTTGCCCAGTCAGACTGGCACCTAAGACTGCATTGTATGAAGGCAAACGCTTAGAACCGCTGAATGGGTAGATAAAAAGTTAAGAAGTATCCTTTGTTGTGTGAAGGTTTTTTAACTATCGGAACAGTTTGTCTTGAGTGTAATGTCAGTATTAGCGTAATTTTATGCAAATTGTTATCTAAATGTAAGTATCAATTTAAATATACATGCTTTCCGATAAATTTTATGCAAACGTATAACAAGAAGAAATTGGTTATAAAGTAAACTTCATATTTTGTCAGAAAAATATTAATATTTTCTCTTTTCAACTCATACTTATTGATATAGGATTTTTTATCAATCACAGTTAAGCAGGTAAACCGGAAAGGTGTAAAATGATACACACGAACTCTGTGAGTAACATTTACGCTTTACAGATAATCGGACACGTAGATTTTATCAAGACGGAATTCCGCCAGTCAAGGCACTCAAAGGAGTGAAGTGGAGATCGCACATCCATTGTAATAGTGTAACAAGATCACATAATCTACCTGTTCAATGCAAAAGGCGCAGCATACACTCCAATGCGCACCTTTGTCAAAATTGGAAACAACCATTGTGCTAGATGTGTCAGTAAAAAGTTAGCGGGCCTTCTTTGTGACGAGAACATTTGCTGGATTATAAAAACAGTATTAACAGAGATTTTATGGGAAATTGAACATCTTTAGTTTCGGATTACACAATGTGCAAGCGCAATTGTGTTTTTTACCGCATCGATCATTTGATTGAAGTTACTATATAAAGATGGATAATTTGCATTGTACTTTAACTTTGCAATTTTTTTTCTTTTTTACACGTTACTACAAAACAAAATTTTCAAATCATCACTAAAACCATTCACTGCTTGTATAACGTACAAAACCGACAACTTAACATGTAGCTTAAACATGAAATATCATAGCAAAAATTTTGGGTATCTCAGCAAACATTCGAAAGATGAATAGATACAGCGCATAGCGAAAAAACTAGCAATATTATATGTGGTGTAAGTTAGCGGAGAGGGCGCCCCGTGGCGCATCGGCGGCTATCAAAAGCGGTTCCTTTCTGCGAGATGACAGCCGAAATTACTCTACATACGGAGAAACATCACTGATCTACGTTTGTTTAACAAAAACAAGCCGTTTCGGACACGTCTGGGGACCGTAACCTTCGTCAATCATAGAAAAAGTTAAATAGAATATTTCAATATTTGTGATTATTTGATTATATGAATGATTTTTATTGTTATAGGTTTGGTTGCTATTGATTGTTATTTGAACGTTAATTATTGATGTTTTTATAATTTAATACTCGATGTTTTGTGTTTAGAATTGACTTTTTATTGCGCACCATAATTAATACATTTGAAGAGGAATGGGACGTATGGACCAAATATTTTCCTTAAGGAGCATCACCGAAAAGTTCCTAGCCAAGAATCAAAAGTGTATTGCTCCTTCATAGATTTAAAGAAGGCGTATGATAGAAGTATTTGTGGGAGGTGTTGTCCAAGTTCGGCATGGGGAGCCAACTTATACGTGGATTGGTGTCATCATATATGAGGATTCCAGTGCATGTGTAAGAGTAAACGGGGAAAACGCGGCCTGGTTCGGGATCTCTCGGGTTGTCGACATGGATGTGTAGCATCTCCGTGGCTCTTCAATTTGTTCATGGATGACTGTTTGACAGAGTTGCGTGGACTGAGAATGGGTGGATTCATAATTAAATGCCTCTTGTACCTACGCAGCGATCTAGAGCTACTTGCATTATCGGCGGAAGAGTTGCAAGAGATGATAAATAATATTGCATGTGCGTCATTTAAAAGAAATGGAATGAAAATGAATGTGTATAAAACCAAAACCATGTTTTTTGAAAGAGAGGTAAATGTAACAGAAAGTGCGATAGAAATTGAGGTAAGAAAATGGAACAAGTGAAAAAGATAATATATTAGAGAAGTTTTTTTACTAGGGATGGAAAATGCGATGAAGATATTGAAAGACGTAAAAAAGGGTAATGCGGTGAATGGAGGGTAACATTTCGAAGATTCGAATATCTTAAATCCGAATTTCAACATTCAGAAAACGGTTCACAGAATTTACGTATCACAGATGCTTTATTTTCCACAACTTCATTAGTACATAAATACATTTTCTAGAAGTATCACTTCCCAGAAAAACTAAAACCAGATTATTAAAATGAATTTTTTGCTTTTACCAACTATATCTTTTACTATAATCTCATTATTCCAAAGGTTTAAAAGACCGAAGTAACTTTATCTATAGTCTTACAAATCGTAAATCTCTTTAACTAGATATTATTTATGTTAGAAAAATTGTATAAATAAAACGCGGATGCATGCCTGTTTGTATGTATACTTGCTTGCTTGTTTGCATGCTTGGTTGCATGTTGGGGGGGTCGGGGGGCGAAAGCCCCCTGCAGACAAAGAAAAATTAGGTCACATTTAGTTAGGTTAGGTTAGGTTAGATTATGTATAAAACGAGCGAGCGTAGCGCAGCGGAGCGAGCACCTAAATGCCTGATGCATGCTTATATGCATACTTGCTTGCTTGCAGCTTGCTACATATAGAGGACGGGGGGCGGGGTATACTACTTACATAAAATATGCCTGCAAAATTATTCATAGCAGTAGGTATCATTCAATACATCTGTATTTCAAATGTATGGAAAATAATTTTTTTGGAATAGTGATTATTCGGAAAAGCAATATTGCAGAATTAAGGTATACCTGATTTTTGATTCTGTGGGAATCCGTTCTAGTGGTTTATCATAATGATAGTAAAGAAAAAAAAAGTCAATCGATAATCTGGAATGTAAGAATATGATATTTGAAATTTCGGTGAAACAATATTATGGCAATTAAAAAAAAGTCGATTAGTTTTCGGTAAAATAATATTCGGGTTTAAAAGTTTCGGATACACAGTATGTAACCTGAATGGAGCAATGAATAGTCTAATGTCCAGTCAATCAGTGTCTGAAAAGGCCCGGATGGCAGTGCATGATGCTGCTATTGTTCTTACGCTTATGGCAGCGAATGTTGGGTGTGGCAGAAGAAGCATGAGAGCAGAATGAATGCAGTAGAGATGAGTTCCCTCAGAAAAGTTTGTAATGTTAGGTTATATGACCGAATGAGAAGCAGCGTGGTTCGTGAAAGGTGTGGTGTCAAAGAGAATATTGTAAAAAAGATAGAAAAAGAGATATTAAGATGATTTTGGCACATGAAGAGGATGGATGACAGTAAATTCGTGAAAGAAATCTACAGAACTTATGTGGACGGTAAGGTTAGTAGAGGACCACGGAGGACACATTTAGATTAATGAGAGAGTGTTAGAGGCAGGCGTCGGAAGTATGAAGAACAAAAGAGGATGTATGAAAATATTGATGGATGTAAACGAAGTTAGAGAGGTTTGCCAGGATCTTACAAAGTGGCGGCGATCGATAGTCTCTGCTTACCCCAATGGGAAATATCGGCTTGAGTAGTAGAGAATAATGTATGTATGAATTTAATACATTTGAAAAATATTATGTTGCCGAATTGGTATATATTTTAAAATCTTAAAGCAGCATACGTACAGAAAAACAACAGATATGACGAAACTATACCAATTTAGTTTTGGGCCATTAGGCTACGGCATCCTAATAAAAGAGCCAAAAAACATTGTACGTCGAATATAATTCCTTTAAATATTCATTTAATTATTTATTTTTAAAGAAAGTAACATTTTGTGAATATATTACACGTCTATCAGTTGCCGATACTAATATTTTGCCAACATACGAGGGCCATTTAAAATACTTAGCCTAACATAATTAATGGATTAACATATTTTTTAATTTTCAAGATATTCTCGCCCGAGCTTGATGAGCTCTCATTTGTGGGAAAACGTTTATCATCAAAGTTTCTTTTAGCTTCGGGACCAGATAGAAGTGGGGCAGTGCTGCTAAATCTGTTAAATGTGGAGGTTTAAGTAACAATTCAAAGCCGCATTTATTCCAGATATGGATCGCACAGAATTGTGGATGTGGTCATATTCACTAACGAAATAAAACTTTTCTTTTCTATGAATAGAATGCAATCAAAGTTTATTGCTAGACCCCTTTTCAAGGTAATCGAATAGAATTATATCGCAAAGGTTTCATTTCAAGTAATAAATATTTCTGAGATGAATTTGAATTTTAATTCAGTTTTATAGAACTCTGAAGTTGCGGGAAGTTTTGAGTCTGTTTTGTTTGTGTGTTACATGATGAATTACTGCTTATTTACTAAACTATGCGTACCTACGTTCTTCTAAATAATGAATGAGGATAAATATAAAAAAAATCCATTGTTTACCTATTGTTACGCAAACAATTTCTCAAAGAATTCTTATAAAAATGTTAAGTTGTAGCAAAAAACATCACCTACGAATAAATCTACTGTCTACTATCCAAATTGATGAGATAGAGCCCAGTGAAATACTTAAGTATGGCTTAAGTTAAAAAAAAGATGTTTAAGAAATCAAACAACAGTTATATTAAAAAGAAATTTTATTAACACTGTCACGAAACACTGTACAATCATACATACATAACAGTAGATTCACAAAAAAAGTAGTTATGAATATGCACCGATTTTCAAGAAAGCAACGCTATTTAATGAAAGAACTTAGAATATATTTCATATTAGATAGTACCTATTATAAAACTAATTACTTGACTACAATATTCTAGTATTTCTCGATATTAATTTTCAACTTCCGCTTATAAAATTTAATATTTAAAGAAATACATTAATACAATAGTATATATATATAGATATATACATGGCTGAGACGAGACGGTTTTAGCAACCTCTTGCGAAAAATGTAGAAATAGCAATAACTCTTTTGTAACTTATAAGTAAACACATGGGTATATTGTTGTGGTTACACTCTAAAAGAGCAAATGACGATAAATTGTTTAGAAAGTTATGGTTATACAATACCTACGTTTGAATGGAAAAAAACTCGATTAATTTTAATTGACAATTCCTATTGAAAAGCCTATTTCAAAGGTATCTTACATTTATGTTTTTCTTACAATTTAGACTCGATAAAATAAGCAACGTTTTATTTTGTCGACTGTTTGCAGTTACTGAAATTTATTGAATTATACTTTTTTACCTTATTATTGGGAAATTAAATTGAAAACTTGAGTTTGATAATACGTTTACTTGTTAAAAGTTCAAGTATTTATTTTATTCACAACATAATATGTAAAAGCTGCGATATAAATATTAGCATAACATTAGTTGAAGGTCAAACAATATTTACATTATATTTATTTTTTATGAACTTATTAATAATTAGATAAATCAATGTAATAAGTAGATATCGAAAAGATAACTAATAATACAAAAAACACATACATCCATAATGAATAAACATAGCTGTTTAACAAAATACAAAAAGATGAGATTTTTCTAACCAAATACAAGACATACTTAAATGGGTGAATACAAAAGTATATTAATACAGTGCGGTGTCACACGAATACAAACTTAACGCCAAAATATTAGATACATTGTAAAAATATTACACAGAAATATAGAGTAAATCCTCACCAAATATTGTACTCATATACTAGTTTCTTCAATTAATAAGTATCATATTTACGTTGGTTGGTTTTGTAAAGCGCGTCAATAATTTTATAAACACTATACTATCCATTAGATGTTTTTGTTTCCTTTCGCTAATGGTTAACTTGTTTCTATTTTTTCAATATGTATTAGGTTTTCACACAGGCTCGCGGTGAGGATATTATAAAAAAAACTTTCGGCCAAACACAAATTGATTAGCACCCAACTATAGAATATTCCATAAGTTCTTTAGCTAAAAAAAATGAATTAAACATACAAATCATAATTTAATAGCTTAAATAGAATCGTTATTTAATTCATTCACACGATTATAAATACACAAAATCTGGTCTTATACTGGTTACGGAAGTTTAACAAAAATAATAAAATTCTACACTCTTGACTTTATTCCATAGGGGCCTTCAGATCAGAAGTTATTTTATAATTTGAATTAAAAGTAGATAATACATTGTACTGTCTTTTCAAGGTATAAGAATATTTATATCGGCAATATTAAACAGAATTAAAAGATAAAAAACACAACCAACCCTTTTCCCTCACCATAAACAACCATGATAAATTAACCACACATATGACATAGGAACAGCAAATTGATGTAGGGTAGACCCGGGATTTGAACGTCGCACTGAATCTATCACTGTTATATATCTTAATGATAGAATTATATATTTTATGAGAACAATATATAGCAAATATTTCATAAAAACCACAAATGTGCCACCGATATTAAACAAATTTGTATGTATTTGTGCGTAATTTAACGATCTATAATTCGATAGTTTAAATTTTATTTTAGTACAATAATTGTTAAATGATCCAAAGTTTTGTACATTTAACATAAAACTAAATTACTGCGCGCACGTTAAGTAGTCTCTATCATTCTCAATAAAAATAACATATAGTGAGTGCAAAAGCTGTTCAGTGGGGGGAATAAGAAACAATAAAATGTTATCTTTTTGCAGCATTTTCCGCAAACGAACATATTCCATCATGACATGAAAGATGACAAAGTATTAAATGTTTTTTTTTTTTCATTTAGATCTGTTAGCCTCTTCATAAATAATTGCGTCGATAGTGTTTGTATATGCTATAACTCTTTATTATTACAATTTTCATGTATAGTCTAAGTATACAGATTGTATAAGATCTTAATTATGGCGGTAATATTTTAGCCACTGTCTTATAAAGGAGTATCTATCTGAAGGCCCTTATTTGCAACATTCAACCTTACTTCGCAGCCTAATTTTATAAACCACTGCATTACATTACGGCTAGCAGTTTCCAAAAACAGCGCCGTTTTGTATTAGGACGGGAAAACGATTAGCCGAATTCACGTTGCAATTATGTTCTTCAATACGGCGGCTCACGTTTAGCCTCATTGCACTTATTTTACATTGAAGGCTGACTATTTACTAACAAATATATTTTTTTAGTAAAACCAATTTTATTGAGCAATAGTATTGTTAATACCATGTAACTCAGACAACCCATCTACTCAGAAGTGCCTAAGCCCGGTTAGGTTAGAAGTCTAATGCGGTCGCAAAGAAGTGTTTCGAGACCGCTTTTGACTTCGTTGGTTCTTTTTTTATTATTACCCAGAAAGCTTAAATATGCAAAGGTCAGATCTAACAACGTTTGATACACTTTTTTTTAACTATTAAGTTTGACCCTTTATAAGGCAAGGTATGATTAAAAATTCATTGCATTTCACTTCTATTTGAAGCTAGGTAAGGTTGAAATTATGGTGGTCGCTGTATGCCCTCTGCCTTATAAAGTGTTAATCTTAGGTATTCAAAACATTATGGATTTTATATTTTATGGGAACTAAAAATTTATAAAGAGCCGCCACTCTGTTCCAAACGCAAGCTTTATTGAAGAACGTAAAGTGTCGAAAACATTCTGACTGACTTTCACTCAGCCGCATTCAATCAGGCTGCTAGGAGATCTGCCGCAATACAAAAGGGCGCTGTTTTGGGAAACGGCTAACATACACACATATAATAATGGCTTTACATCCCTAGAAGGGGTAGCCAGAGTTAAGGAATTAGAAATTCCTCAACCACTTTTGAAAGTTAAGTGGGGATAATATGGTAAAGTAAAGGTTGTTAGAGACGGCTAACCATAAAACAATACGGCGGTTTACAAAATTAGGCTTCGACACATACTAAACTGGAATTATAATTCATCTCGAAGAAGTGTATACCTATTTTTGGAAGGACCTAATTTCTTGAAAGAAGATTCTACTATATTGATCGAATTGATGTCAACATGTTGCGACTGCTGCGGTGTACTTTGTTCGGGCCCGTAGTGGAATTCTCTGTAATAAACGACATTATGATGATTAGTTTACATTGTTATAATTTTTAGTTCAGTTACAAGATACCCCTCAGCTTTAGCACAGTAGTAAAGAGCACCCCTGATGCAGAGATATTTGTTCTAATCCTGAACCAGACCTACATAAATATTTTCAGTCGTATGTGTGAATTTATAAAGCTTGTTGATAGTCAGAGAAAACAGCGCAAGGAAACCCACATATCTGAGTTGTCCTTAATCATTGGTCAGTATACCCACCAAAACATTTAAGTGAATAATTTTAGTCAAGTTTAAAAATACTGTATTTGGTGGCAGACTTGGTCGAAAAAAGGATTAAGATCTAAATAGGTATAAAGTTGGACAGATAACGCCGAAATACTATTTGCATATTATTTCTATGTTACTGACTGACTGTCAGATAGCGCACAGCGCCGACTGTACCGACAACTGAAATTTAGCAACTTTAGATGAACACTAAGTTTAAAAGACTCTTTAAGATATATAAGGGTACATTACGAAAGGATTACCAGAAATTAATACTATATAACCATATACATATATGGTTGCTGTGTAGTGTCGGCTTAGAATAGCACTACCCCAATTCTTCCGACGGGTCTACGTAAGAGCCGACTAACGGTTTTGGGGCTTTTAAGGGATCTTTAGGCGATGCGGTTGGCGACCCATCACCAACAACCTTTATTTTACCATCTTTTCCCCACTTAACTTTCCAAAAGTGGGTGAGGAATTTCTAATTCCTTAGCTCTGGCTACCCCATCTAGGGATCTATAGCCGTGAGTATATGTATGTATGAATGTGGGTACCTGTGCATATATGGGTACCTACTTTGGGCACTAGGTGGCGCTGTCATGTTGTGCATAAGTATTGGTACCTCTGCCAACCCCTTCGGGGATAAGCGGCGTGAACGTTTATGTTATGTTATTTTATAACCATATAGTAATATATAACCATATTTACCTATGAAGTTTCCCTGAGTATAAGTCTTGTAAGAACTGTTTTAGTTTCCCGGGCACCTCAATATCTTCATACTTGGGGAACAGATACATGTGGCGGAATGAGTCGATGGCCAAGAGAGGCAGGTCTTGCATCGACTTGCCCAAATGATATAAGGGTACATTACGAAAGGATTACCAGAAATTAATACTATATAACCATATTTACCTATGAAGTTTCCCAGAGTATAAGTCTTGTAAGAACTGTTTTAGTTTCCCGGGTACCTCCATATCTTCATACTTGGGGAACAAATACATGTGGCGGAATGAGTCGATGGCCAAGAGAGGCAGGTCTTGCATTGACTTGCCTAAGTGATGGAGAGGATGCTCAAATCTTACACCATCGGCCGTTAGGAAATTCACGTTATCTGTTGACATATGGCATAGAAAATGTATTATTGCACATAGTAATAGTGGCATTTTACAGATGTTTTCTTTATTTGTAGTGCGATTGGCGGTCTTATCATTAAAAGTGTTTTCTTCCAAGAAAAGCTTTGCATTGTAAATTCAGAAATATAGTAGTAATGATAGATATAAGTACAAGCAGGACAGATAAAATGAAGATAGATGTTAATTTTAGGCATTGGTACATAATGTTAAAATAAAATGGCAAACATACACGGCATATATAAAAAAACAAAAAAAAACTTACGCTTCTCACTCTCCAACTCTTTGCGAACAATTTCCTTGTACTTCTTAACACTTTCAGTATCGGATGGTTTGTGGAACAGTATGAGGAATGGCAAGCCTTCTTCGGTCAATTCCTCAGCATTTTCAAAGGTAATTTCCCTGACCAATGGTATACATTTCTTCTGTACCCAGGCATACAAGTCCTCGAAGTTGAGTAATGAACCAGTGTAGGTTTCGTCAGGCTCGGGAGATGTTTTTCTGTCAGTTCGGAACACTACTATTGGTTGACCTGAAATTAGAAAATAGTAAAAATTAGTAATAACATGAATGGAATGAAAAGGCGTTACTTATTTGTAAAGCAGAAATTTTTGCTTTTTTAACTTTTGAATTAAAGTATTGTAAAATTAATATTGTTGGTTGATGAGTCTCCAACAATAATCATCATCGCCCAAAAATACTAAAAAGGCCTCATTACCCTAAGTCGCCTCTTACAAACACCCACGAGAAGATATGGACTAGCATTAATCAAAGCCGATACTACACAGCTGACATTAACCTCTTCTATATGTGTAAATGTTTAAATTTCACCTGGAGGATGCATCTGCTGAGAAGCCTCCCCGAACCCAGCATGAAACAAACACTCATCCTTCAAACTAGCAGCCACTTTCCTCAGCACATCATATTCGGGTTGGTCTCGCCTGTCGAAGTATCCGATGATGTGGCGTTTCTCTTCGGTGAGGGCAGTCAACTGGACCAGGGCTTCGAACGTTTGGATCGGATCTCTCAACTGGTTTTTGATGAAATCTGCGAACGCTTCTACTGATCTTTGGCCTGGAATGGGATGGTGTGGGTTTAGTTGAAGGTATTAAAATAATTTGGGGCTAGGACCGTTGATTACAGATATACGATATGCGACCATAAATTGTTTCGTAAATTTTGTAATCGCTGTCAAAACTGAAAATCCGATTTGACACAGTGATGAAAAGACACGAGAAGTACCTCTGCGGACCCATCGGGCATATAAGGCGTAAAAGATCGGTTTCCTAGAACGGACTGTTTTCAAAGAATTTTGATATTTAGAATAACCTTATCTTGAAGTCTCTTTAATATTTTAAATAAAATATAATTTTTTTAAATCTTTTTGTAAATGAAAACCTCATGTGGGGATTATTACTAATAAATTAAGAATAAATAAAAGAAAGAAAAACATCGACACAGGCGGGAATCGAACCCGCGACCTCGGGTATACGCCCCGACGCTCTGCCAATTGAGCCACCGTGTCAATGGCTGCCAGCGCGAAATTCTTCTATCCTTTATTTCTTTTACACGTTTAAGTAGTGTTTGCGTTTCCTACCTCCGAATTTTTACTAATTCGGAAGGCCACTTGTCTATCTTTTCAAATAGAATGCAAATGTTGAAAACGCCTAACTATTACATAATTTAAATCTTTTTGTTCATGAAAACCTCGTGTGGGGATTATTACTAATAAATAAAGGAAAGAAAAACTACATTATAGCTTCGGTCTGACTACCCCTTCTAGAGCTCATTAATTTTGCAAAAGGACTAACGTTGTTAGCAAATAGAGTTTATTTTAGTTAGAAAAAGTTAAAATAACTGTTTCTCCTATATAGACATAAGTGCTTTGTATTGTTTGCAATGTGTCGACGGTTTTTAAAGATATGGATATGCGTCATACAATTAAATGGGTTTATACTATTATCACGAAGGTTTTATGACTAAACTCTTTTAGTATTGTACATTAAGATAAAGGAATGTTACACGGATAGAACAACAAAAGATTGAGAATAAGTGCAATGCATAAGAAACAATATTAACGTTGAATCATTATCCATATTATTATCTATTGGCTTTAATATTTACTAGGATAGTATTAAGCAACTTGATACTGCCTCGTAACAGCCAACAAAGTCTTAAAAATTCAGTTCCTAACAAAAAATGCCAGTCGATTATAAGGACTGCTCAGCACTTTGTGAGTTTTTACAGCGGATGTATGGTATCATACAGTTACGTATACTTTACAAAATGCTGAAATACACATCATTATTTTATTATAATGCTAATTATGCATGTGCTGTTTGTATACGTACTGTCAAGGTCAGATGGCTGGTAGACAATTAATCGACAAGCATTGAGAAAGAATAGCGTAATATATTTTATATGTTTACATAAATACATACATCCACACACGGCACATCCCAAAAAGGGGTAGCCCGAGCTTTAGAGCTTGAATCTCCTCAGCCACTCAGCCACATTTGGAAGCTGGTATTGGACAAGATGATAGAAATAAAGTATGGTTGGTGATGGGTCTCCAACCGCATCGCCCAAAATCACTTAAAAAGCCCCTTAATAATTAGACGCCTCTTACAAGACCCGTAGGTAGAAAGGGGTATTGCCATTCTAAGCCGGCACTACACGGTATGTAATTTATATGTTCATTTTTAATTACTTACAAATAATATAGCACTCGATTCACCAATCAGTAATTGGTAGTCATAAATGCAATATCCTAACTTTAGTACGTGAACTAATTGGCCTGAGGGTAATGTTCATATTCTACATTCAACCGTGCTATTGAAATAGGTGGATTTTTGATGTTAGTTAATGAAAACCATCTACTTAAAAAAAAACTATAAGTGCATCACAATTAATATTATCCATCATCACATCGCATAATAGGAGAGTGAGTATTATGTACCGAGGTGTTCGAGTTTTTCTAGGGTAATTCGATCATAGTCCACCATGCCATAGTATTTGGGTTTTAAGTATTTTTGGTGATCCAGTTGGAGCTCCATCACCATTAATATATATTTTACAATATTCCCCGACTCAACTAGCGAAAGTGGCGAAGGAGTTTCTAATTCTGAAACTCTGTCTACCATAGCCGTAAGTATGAGTATGTATGTATTTATTATGCGAAAACAAATATTTTAATAAGTCAAGTTAAGACGCTGCTCAAAGCAACTAAAACGATGTATTCAGCCTGCACGTTAAGCCGTGTTCGTTTATCGGCCAACCCGTACCAGGATACCGTGATGGACTGCGGACCTATTTAAAGAAGGCTCGAGTCCCTCGATGGGGACACATATGAGCTGTGATGATACACGTATTATCAATTCCTCGGTTGATCTCTTCGACAAACTTGTGAAAAAATGTAAAGAAATGCAAATAATGTAGTAATTGTTCTACATTTCAGCAATTGTTTCCACCAGTTATTCAACAGCTGTAACAATGTCGCACACCGATAAGAAACTTGTTAGCAATATAGCCGTGATATCAATCGACCACTATTGTAAAGAGTTCATTAGAAGTCAGCATATATAAAAAAAACTAGTTGAAGATACTACATTCATTACTGCAAGGATTTTTTAAATGAATATGTTAATTATATATAATGTCTTCAAACTGCAAGAGTTCAAAAAGTGTAACAGCTATGAATTTTATTAATGTAATAACAAAATCTTACCTCTATATTCTTTTTTTGCAGGCACCCCATTTCTGAACAGTTTTAAAGTTGGGTATTTTGTGATGTGAAATCTTGTGGCAATGTCAGTTTCTTTATCACAATCTACTTTTCCCATCACCACTTTTCCTGGTTCATAGCCAGCTTTGGTCACCTTGTCAGCAGCATCATCAAATATTGGCATCAGCATACTACTGAATCTACACCAATCAGCATAGAAATTTATAAAAACAATTTCATTGGATGCTGCAAAATAAAAAACAAATTATAGGTGACTTATATTATATTAAATTATTGGGGCTTTTAAAGGATTTTTGGGCGATGCGGTTGGAAACCCATCACCAACAACCTTTTTTTTACCATCTTTTCCCTACTAAAATTTCCAAAAGTGGCTGAGATTTTTTTTATTCCTTAGTTCTGGCTACCTAGTATATGTATGTATGTATGTATGTTATAGTAATAAATATAATTTATGTATAACAAATAGCAGGGAGGGCAAAACATTTTGTTTGCTCACTATCTAGATTTACTGCAATGAATCTTAAGCTTCAATTGAATTTTTAGATGGAATGAAGTCTTGTGTGATAAATGTAATTTTCCTAATCATATTTCTTACAGCAGGTAGTTTATAATGTATCTTCAATATACTTCTATTGAAGTTACAAAAGTACAGTGGTATAACTATATTTTGTATACTGTGTCTATTGTATTTGCTGTTGGTGTTCATTTAATAATTAAAAAAACTATTTCTATATATCATGATAATCTTGACTTAATTCAATAGTTTCAACCTATTTTGGTTACATGGAATGTGGCTCTCAGTCTTCTAGGACTTACAGGCAAAAACCTTTCAAAACAAAATATATTAAAATATAAATTGAATGTAAATAAATGATTTCCCAGATTTGGTATTACTATATTTCTACCATCTTGTCCCCTATCAACTTCCAAATGTGGCAGAGGAGTTCGTAGCTCTGAAGCTTTGGCTACCCCTTTTCGGGATTTATGGCCGTATGTATGGTATCAAATAGAAATTGAAGCATAAACAATAGGTTAATTTAGTTGGTTAGTATTTCTAGTTTATAGAATACAAGATTAAATTATAAATCCTTTTTTAAACATAATTTACTAAAAAGTTTACTCATTACATCCAATAATAGTGGACAGCTCCGCACAGTTTTAGCTTAATTTTAAATAAAAACTGTATCTTCTGAAAGGATATATAGCATATTTGGAGCTTATCATTTTTAACTTTATAAAAAGGGTTGTTGAGGAACTTGTTTTGAGGAAGAGGATGAGGAATCTGGTAGACTTAGAGGAAGAGGATGAGGATGAGGAAGAGGATGCCGAAGAGGAAGAAAAGAACAAGTAACATTATGCAGATTATGCCATCATTGAACTGGTTTTCATGTTTCCATCTCTGTCATCTGTTCATTTAACACGGTGAGACTTCTCTGTCTCTTTTTCTCTCTCTTTCACATACATTTTGTTTCAGCAAAACTGAAACTCTTGTTCCTCTTAAAATATGAGGATGAGGATGACGAAGAGGAATTTATGAAATCCAATTTTGAGGAAGAGGATGAGGAACCTCAAAAATATGAGGAAATTCCTCATTCCGAGGCAGAGGAATACTCATCAACACTATTTATACATACATACATACATACATATACTCACGGCTATATTTCCCTAGAAGGGGTAGCCAGAGATAAGGAATTATAAATTCCTCAGCCACTTTTGGAAGTTGAGTGGGGAAAAGATGGTAAAAATAAAGGTTTTGGTGATGGGTCTCCAACCGCATCGCCCAAAAATCCCTTAAAAGCCCCAATACCCTTAGTCGCCTCTTACGACACCCGTGGGTAGAAAGGGGTAGCGACATTCTAAGCCGGCACTACACGGCAAATTATAAATAATAATATAAATATTATAAATCGTCGCCATAGAAGTCAAGGGAACCAGTCCACAAAATAAGTTATTCGAGAAAATGGCGCGCAAACAATTCGGTATGCAAAGTTTTTTTTTGGTATCTATTAAATATTTTTATTTGATAGCAAACACGAAAATAAAAAACTGATTTGAATATTTATCATTTAAAATGAGTAATTGCAAAGTTATGATTTTTTAAAGATTGTTCAACTTTTGTACTTAATGACGTCATCGATTGAAAATATCACGTAGCGACATGCAAATAAAGCGAAATGTTTAGTAAAAATGTTGCTAATTGCAAAATATTTCACGAATTTGTGATCCCAAATGAAATTATTACGATATTATACTAAACAAACCTATGATTTTCGATGTTTTATTAATAAACTGCAAGAACAAATGTCTTCGACATAACGCTGAAGGTCAAATACTGTTGCAGTTTTTTGCTAAAATAACGGTCTACTTAGCTCTATTTGATTTAATTTCAAGAAAATATGTTTTAAAAACATAATATCTCGAAATGGTTTCGTAATCAGCACCACTTTTGTAAAACTTTGCATACCGAATTGTGATGCAATTTGCGACTTTATTTCCTACGTATTATTTTTGCATTTCATGATCATTATTTGAAACTTTAACACATACTTATTAAATTATGTATTTCAATAAAGACCAAAAAAACAATTGCAAAACAGTTATACTTCCAAAGATATTGTGTTAGTACCATTGACCACTCTATATAATTTGAAGGATTCTACATATTTCGCAGTAGACAATTGGCAATTTTAAATAACTGAAACGAATATATTTTTAGACCCAAATCCTTTTACCATAGCATTTTTGATACTTTAAAAAATAATTTGGCGTAAGTAACTCATTTTCTCTAAATTTGTGGCTTGGCTCCCTTGACTTCTACCGCGACGAAATATAGTATAGATAAATAGACAAGATAGGTATCTTAAAACCTTAAAATTCAACACACATTTTAAAAGAATCATTTATTATGCATATTGTATGTCAGTTTCACAGGATAACAAGAAATATATCCAGGAATGAAGAGTTTGTATAAGCAGAAAACAACTTGGGGGTGAAAAATGTTGTCATCAATCCCATAGGTGATTCTCTAGGCTTAGTAATATGATTGATATATCATTAACCTTGGTGACTCAATGGGAGTGCTCATCAAGAGCACCCCATGTAATAATAAGAGACTTAGATTTTAGTAGCAATCTCCATAAGTAATCAGATTACACCTCTTGTGACCTTTTTAAGTAATTAGTATAATTAGTATGGTTATTTTTACATTAATTCATCCCATATACATACATACATACATTCATACATATACTCACGGCTATAAATCCCTTAACGGGGTAGCCAGAGCTTTGGAATGAAAAATTCCTCAGCCACTTTTGGAAGTTGATTGGGGAAAAGACGGTAATAATAAATGGTTTTGGTGTTGGGTCTCCAACTCAAAATAACCCAAATCTCACTTAACAAGCCCCTATACCTTTAGTCGCCTCTTACGATCACCCATAGGTAGAAATGGGGTAGTATTATTCTAAGCCGACACTACGCAACTTCATCCCATATGCCTGTGTTTATTTAAATTTAACTTTATACCAGACAGTTTTCTTACTAAGTGACTATTGCCCTGCCCCCAGGTTACAGTGGTGCACTGTTAAATCAAAAATTGGGTGCTTTACTCATCAATAAGATTGCAATAGAATTAGTATCTGTTATCCTTTTAGGAATATATGGCATTAAAAATATGATATAAAACGAAAATTTGAAATATCTTGTACACAACACATCTCCATATTATCCTTTAATTGAGCTATTCCTACACAACCTACCCCCAAAACATATTATTTTGATAAAATATTTCCATAACAATTAATTAACTTAAATTTGTAAGACACAAGTTAATACAAATAATTAAACAAAGAAAACACTATGAAAATATACGTGTTATAACTAAATTACAATAAGTTGCATTTATACTCACCTAACATCATATCTAAATTACTAGAAGTAATTTGTACTGCACCACTGTCGGTTGGATTATAGAAGCTGTGACATATCTGAAAATAAACATACATTTCTAAACATCTCGTTAAAAATTTGATACGACTTTTTAACTTGATAAACAATTTTAATAACCGTAAAATGTGGCAAGTCTACTTACTAAAATAAATGATATTATAGTTAATTTTGTATGGAATCCTTTGCTAGTCGCCATAGTTATTGATTTTATCTTAAAAAGAATAAATTAAAAATGGTACTAATTTTGTACTTTTCCCAGAATAATAAGAAATTCGGTATTAAATGAAACATCTACTGACGAAACAATGGTGGATTTGGATTAAAAATTTGACATTTCGTTTCGTCTTTGGTTGGCATGTCGTTTGTTGGTTTGACATGTGTGTTCAGGGAGATTCGGATAACTTCCCTATACCTAGGTACATATGACTGCGAGTTATTCGATTACGAAAATAAAATCGAATATTACATCAAGACGCACGGCAGTGCGTCAAGCCAAGCCAAGGCGGCGAGCGCGCACCGTATGTGTATATTACACGAACCATTTGGAGCGACTTTTTACACCATCATAACTCAAATTCTAATCAACACAAACCAACCAAATTTGGCTCATTTGTTGATATCAAGGATACAAACTAGTAGCCCAATTTCCATAAATACATAACAAAGGGTTATTAAGATATAAACGTCCAAAAATCGCGATTTTTTTAGTGACTCACTGACATATAGATCAAAAACCTAACCCACTTCCAGATATCCCAGGAAGTTGAAATTTGGCATCCAGGTCGGTGATCAAATATTAACAAAGGAAAAAATCTGAAAACGGAGATTTTTTAAGATTTTTCAATATTTCCCTCACAAGAACATTTTGTATAGAAATCGTCTACGTACAGGTTATATCTATATATAGGCTATATATAGTAGATACGACGGACAGGCTTATATTGCGCTCTCTAGAGTTAAAACACTCGACGGAGTACATCTCATTAACCTCGATCCCAGTCAAATTAAGGCACAAGAAAGCTCCATAATAGAATATAATCGCCTTCGAACAATATACCGCCCTGACTTGCCGCATTTAAACATAAACAGAAAACGAGTAAAAAAAGTTACAGATACTGAATAGGCAATGCGTCTAAATATTTCTAATATCCAAGACGGTGAAGATCATTTTTCAAAAAATAAAATCAAACGCAGAAAAAAAAATACCAACTTATTTCTTAACAAAAAGTAATGATATCCCACCAAAAACATTTTAAATGTAAAAAATGTTAGCCAAGCAAATACAATACAAAAATTTATTATATGTTAACTAAAAGACTTCGCAGACAAAAGGATTGATATCTGAATGGTTGCCAAGCACTGCAGATAATCCTGAAATACAAATTAGATAACAAGTTAAATTAAAGTTTTGATTTAATTTGGCTAGTTTTCACCACAAAATCAAATTAAAATGTACCTAGCAGATAAGTTGATTATCATGATAACTCGTATGTGGAAACGAGCCAAGTTAAATCAAAACTTTAATTTAACTTGTTATCTACTTTGTATTTCAGGATTATCTGCAGTGCTTGGCAACCATTCAGATATCAATCCTTTTGTCTGCGAAGTCTTTTAGTTAACATATAATAAATTTTTGTATTGTATTTGCTTGGCTAACATTTTTTACATTTAAAATGTTTTTGGTGGGATTATACAACTACTCTGAATATTTTACAATATCTGAGGGCGACTCTTCAATGCTTACTTAGTTAATTGGACATAATTACGCTAAGTTTAAGAAAACTTACTTTGAAATAATTAAATATTGATGCATGTTTTATTTCTATTCTTTGTAAAATAAAGATATTCCAGACCATTATTTTATTTTACATTAGTTACATTTACTACTTACTTAGTTACTTTCGCAGATAAATCTATGCTTTTATATTAACACTTGGGGTCAGTTAAGAAGTTACCTAAGTCACTCCTAACCCCACGAGTCGCGTCAAATTCCAACCGTTTCAGATATTTGCCGGGATACAAAGACATACAAATAACACTTTTAATAGAGGTTGGAGGAGAGTGTGGTTAGTAAAACATAGTTCAAATAATAATGAAGTTGATCGCAGTGCCTTACTTTTATTTATCACGGATTTACTCATTGAGATCTTAAATAAGAGAAAATCTTAATTAAATAAGAGAAAATCCAAATTTTATACCTATGCTATGCTGCATTGGAAGTCATTTTCATCTTTAATATAAGTTGGATATTTCTCACATGCTAGTGGCAAGCAAGGAAGGTCTTAGTTTGGGGTTATTCGACCTCGCTGGCTAGGTCGGTTTCTGTAGGGGTATGTTTACGGTATGTTCTTCGCCGAGAGCGCGAGTGGTCTCTAAAGCCTAGTGGCCTCTAAAGCCTAGTAGTCTCTGAAGCCTAGTGGTCTCTATTTGGATAAATATTACTGAGGGGTTTTCCAACAGTCATTTCAAGTTATAAAAAATATCGTGAAATAGCGCTGTACGTATATATTATGTCAAAACATTGATGATGAATTACGACTCAAGAAAGACAAGAAACATACATACATACATATTCTCACGCCGTTAGTTCCCATTGGGATAGGCAGAGAATATCGATCGCCACTTTGTACCATCCTGGCAAACCTCTCTGGCTTCGTTTACATCCATCAATCTTTTCATACAATCCTCTTTTATTCTTCATACTGCGGACACCTGCCTTTTTGAGCACATTTTCTATTTGATCCAAATGTGTCCTCCGAGGTCGTCCTCTACTAACATTACCTTCCACATTGGCTCTATATATCTCTTTCTCCAATTTACTGTCATCCATCCTCTCTATGTGCCCAAACCATCTCAACATTCCTTTTTCTATCTTTCTTACAATATCATCTTTTACACCACACCTTTCACGAATCACATCATTCCTCACACGATCACATAACCTTACATTACACACTTTTCTGAGGGATCTCATTTCTACTGCATTCACTCTACTTTCATGCTTCTTCTGCCACACCCAACATTCACTGCCATACATAAGCGTAGGAACGAGGACAGCATCATGCACAGCCATTCGGGTCTTTTCAGACACCGACTGACTAGACATTAGACTATCCAGTGCTCCATTTACCGCATTACCCTTTTTCACTCTTCTCTCGATATCTTCATCACACTTTCCATCCCTAGTAAACAAACTTCCCAAATATACAAACTCTTTCACTTGTTCCACTTTCTTACCATTAATCTCAATCACGCATTCGGTCATATTCACCTCTCTCTCAAAAACCATAGTTTTTGTTTTATCCACATTCACCCTCATTCCCTTTTTTTCAAAAGACGCACATGCAATATTTCCAATTCATCCTTCATCTCCACGCAACTTAGCCTGTCGTCCAATTTCTTCATATATTCATCTCTAATATTTTCATCCTCTTCCAATTTACCAACATTGGATGGTTACAGTTATACTACTACGTGTAACCATTGCAATCAGAGTGATGGTGTTGTTTTATATTTTAAAGACAGCATTAATTGTGTAACTACTCAATCTGCACTATCTGATGCTAGTTGTTTGGTAACAACCATCAAAGATTCAATTGCAATAGTCTCCATATACCGCTCACCATCATTTAGAAATGTTACTAATTTCATAAACACTTTGGATACTTTATTGACGACTTTTAAATCTTACAATGATATTATATTAATAGGCGATATCAACATTGATATCTTGAATGTTGACAATACAGACTCGTCCTTATATATGGAACTACTAGCCACACATGGGTTACTTCCCTCTCATACAATCCCTACGAGATTGCTGACTTGTCTTGATCATTCTTTTATTAAGTCAAAGTCTGCAAACGCCACCTTGGTAGTAAAGAACACAGTTACTGATCATGAAGCTGTTCTCCTTTGTTTGAACAAATCTCCAATTCGCAGTAAATCGGAGAGAAACATAATAAAACTAGATTATAACAAAATTTCGAATGAATTATCTGTTACCGATTTTGCAAGTGTTTTTGACTCTAATGATGTAAATACCGCTGTAAATACAATGGTAAATATTGTACACGGTGTCATAGAAAAAAACTCGACTAAAGTCTCAGTTTCCCATTCTCAGTTAACTATAAAGCCGTGGATCACACCGGGACTATTGCGTTGTATGAGAAACAGAGACGATGAATTATAAATTAAAAAAAGATCCTGATAATCAAATTTTAAAAACCACTTACCGTAGATACCTAAATTTTTGTAACTCTCTCCTTAAAAATGTTAAACAATGGTATTATGGTAATAAGTTAGAGAAGGCTAAACGCAAGGGTGCTAAGGAGACTTGGAAAGTCGCCAGTGAGATTGCGTACATAAAACAAAATAAATCACACAATGCTGAACTGCTTGAAGTCAGTGCTGATCCTTCTACTTCTATAAACACTGTAAATAACCATTTTGTAAACGTGGGCAAAAATCTGGCTCAAAATATTAGTACCAAAAGACCGACATTTAATAATCCTACCTTTAGCACAAAAATTCAACGAACACAACTGAATTCACTGGTGTTCCTAGAAACGGATGTTGATGAGGTTGCATCTTTAATCAAACTTTTGAAGAGCTCATCATATGATTCTGATATTATACCTTCCAAAATACTTAAAGATAATATAATTGTTTTTTCACCACTTGTAACCCACATTTGCAACCAATCCTTAAAAAGCGGTTGTTTTCCTAGCTTGTTCAAAAACTCAATTATTGTACCGATACATAAATCTGGAGATAAAAACGAAATTAACAACTATCGCCCTATATCTATCCTTCCATCAATGTCGAAAGTTTTAGAAAAAATCATCAATAGTAGACTTCTGAATTATCTTGAAAATTACAATTTGCTCTCCAATAACCAATATGGTTTTAGACGGCTGAGATCTACAGAAGATGCAGTGTCGGGACTTATTGAATGTATTACAAATGGTATCAACTCGGGAAAATTTAATTTGGCAATTTTTTTGGACCTTGCTAAGGCGTTTGATACTGTATCAATTCCAATACTTCTTGATAAGTTGTCGAAGCTGGGAATCCGAGGCTTACAGCTGCAACTTTTTGAAAGCTATTTGTCCCAAAGAAAACAGAAAACCAGAGTTGGTAGCTTCTTAAGTGAGGAGGATAGTGTTTCATTTGGTGTGCCCCAGGGCAGTGTGCTGGGCCCAACGCTCTTCCTCATTTATATTAATGATCTTTGTGATCTCAATAACGTTAATGGCAAAATATTCGCATTTGCGGATGATACTGTTTTGGTTTTCCAGGGAGATAGTTGGTGTGAGACTTTTGCAAAAGCCCAGTTGGGGTATGATAGAGTCTGTCATTGGCTCCAGCTTAATTTGCTAAGTCTAAATAGTTCAAAAACCAAGTTAATGACATTCACTATAAATAAATATGATCAACCACCTTCTGAATTTACTGTTGTGTCCCACAATGACTGTCGAAAATCAGATGCCCCTCATTTGCCTTGCCCTTGTTCTTGCTTGGAAAGGGTTGAAACAATAAAGTATTTGGGACTGCTGTTAGATAATCGGCTAACTTTTAAAAACCATATTACTGCCCTTACATCTAGGCTAAGAAAACTTTTAGCTGTTTTTTATAACATTCGTGATGTGGTCGATCAAAATCTTTTGAGGTCAATTTACTTTGCATTATGCCAATCTCTTTTGGTTTACTGTATCAGTGTATGGGGTGGGGTTCCAAAAACCGTGCTCCTACCACTAGAAAGAGCTCAGCGAGCAATACTTAAAGTATGTTGCTACCTGCCTAGATACCATCCAACACAGGCACTTTATGAACTTACACAGGTGCTTACAGTCAGAAAACTTTTTATTTATAGACTGATGGTTAGACAAATCCATATTGCCCCTCCACAAACTTATGATCCATTACGTCGCAATAGTTAGGGGCGATCCATTAATTACGTCACACCAATTTCATGATTTTTTGACCCCTCCCTCCCCCCTTGTCACACTTCGTCACAATTAACTACACCCTCCCCCCTTAGTGTGACGTCACATTTAGGTTTTTAGTTCAGGAGAAACTGAAATTACTACATCACTCTGAAACTAACTTTTAATGCTTAAACGCTTACGGCGTTGTAAATTGAGACTTATTGCCTTTGAAATACATTCGCTATTTCGAAAACAATTATTCATTAAACTCTGCCAGAAAAATAGTATCAAAGGGTCTAGCAGGCTAAGGGAACAAGATTGGCCCTCGAAGCCGATCTGGCTGATTTTTATGGTGGTGCACCGGTTTCAGCCACGGTTACTGTGTGACAAAAATCAGCCCTCGATCTTCTTTTGTTTTGGAGATTTTTGACATTTACCAAATCATCAAGGTATTTTTTAAACTTATATTTTAGATAAACTACGCAAGCTAGAACAACCAAACCAAATCACGATAAACGAGAATAAAATGAACTTTTAATCGCATGTTTTTATGGGGGGGTTGTATTGCAAATATTTTCGATTTTTTGACATGACGCACCAAGATTTTTGGATTTTTTTTTTCTATGCACTTTTACATGTCTTTAGTAGCTCTTTTTTAAATTTTTTTGGTGGGTGTACCTCCGCGGCAAACGTCAAAAAAGTGTACTAAAAAAAAATAAACTATGATTTTTTGACTGAAGTACTATTGGTAGGCCTCCCATAAAAACATGCGATTAAAAGTTCATTTTATTTTCGTTTATCGTGATTTGGTTTGGTTCTTCTAGCTTGCGTTGTTTATCTAAAATATAAGTTTAAAAAATACCTTGATGATTTGGTAAATGTCAAAAATCTCCAAAACAAAAGAAGATCGAGGGCTGATTTTTGTCACACAGTAACCGTGGCTGAAACCGGTGCACCACCATAAAAATCAGCAAGATCGGCTTCGGGGGCCAATCTTGATCCCTTAGCCTGCTAGACCCTTAATAGGCAACGAATACATCCAAACAAATCCGAGCATGTTGAAGATTAGTTTAGTATAATAATATAATAATTATACAAAGTTAGTTAACAACTGAAATATTTTTTTTAAACTTAAGTAGATTAAAACATTGTAGTGAGGGTTGTGAGCTCACAAACATGGAACTCCTCCCTCCCCCCTGTCACGATATGTCACATTTTGTGGACCCCCTCCCCCCCCCCTGAGGTGTGATGTAATTAATGGATCGTCCCTTACATTGTAACATTGTAATAAACTAAATAGATCTTGCCATATCCACGCCCTCGATAAAATATAATTTAAGAAATGTATACAGGAATACCTAATGAATCTGACATATCTAATTACAGAAGCACTTTTAGAATAAAAATTAGTAACATGTTTTGTCCATTATGCGTTTATATTAATTGATTCATTGTTATTATTTCTTTGTTATTATTATAATTACTTTAGGATATTTCAATTATTTAATCAAATTTTATATCATAATGTTATTAAATAAAAAAAAATAAAAAAAAATCATTTATTTCAGGCCAGTAGCCCATATTTAGCCGTTACATACAACACAAAATGAAAACTACAAAATACAAATAAATTAAAATTATAAAAACATGTCAATTAAAAGTTATGTCCCAAAGAATAAAATCAAAATAATAAAAATCAATAAAAAAGAAAATTCATCAAAAAAAAAGTAATAATCAATAAAATAAATAAAATTCAAAATAAAATAAAATTAAAATTAATTAAAATTTATAATTACTTTACAAACTATAGTACGAGGGGTGATGCGCTGGCATGTAACTGCATCCACCTCCTCATCATCGGCGGGTCCCAGCGCTCGGACAATGCTCTCAGGCTTATTGAAGTTGTAAATTAGTTTATCTTTATTTTATCAAAATTACCATTATTTCCAACCGATAGCAATTAAAAGTGTAAATTAATATTTTAAATGATTGTGTAAATACCTATGCAAATGTTAATTTTTGGCATCCTAGCACAGGCCATTGGCTTAGTAGGATGCTATTGAACTTTAATTTCTGCAACTACAAAGTAAAGTATATAACTATTGTTATAAATTTCATGTCATTTTTTATGTGCAAAATTGTTAATTGTCTTATTTGTGGAAATAAACTTTTTTATTATTTTTTTATTATTATTATAATTTCTCCACTTTTATTCTCGCAAATTCAGTTGTCGACACTTTGGCCCTGTGACGCCAACGCGTGCACAGTCCCCTCAATCGTGATATCACGAGAAAGTGGTCTGTGCCAACGTTAAAGCCCCTATGGACTCTGGTGTCAACAACCTTTGCTCTTAGCCTTTCATCCACTATCACAAAATCTATCATACTTCTCTCGCTTCCTCTCTGTCTAGTATACATATAGATATCTTTGTGTTCAAACAACGTGTTCGTAACACAAAGATTCCTCTCCAAACATACATCAAACACTTTCTCACCATTCTCGTTCACTCTTTTATCACCAAACTTTCCTAAAACTCTTTCACAACCGTTGCGTGACACACCAACCCAACCATTAAAATCTCCTAACATAACAATTTTCTCATTTTCATCACACCCATTCGCAACATCGTCTAACAGATTCCAAAACTCCTCCCTCTCGGATAGTGATCTGGACATGTCCGGAGCATACACGCAAATTATGCGCATCCGGACAAGCCCTACCTTCACCTTTATCCATAGGAGCCTTGGACTCACACACGCATAATCTTTCATGCACTTAGCCATCCTTTCAGATATCAGAAGTCCCACGCCTTGGCAAGCTCTGTCACTCTCGCCAACTCCCGACCAGATAGCTGTAAATGGGCCAAGTTGTGAAACCTCTTTTTCCTTGCGCTTCGTTTCATTTACACACAGAAAATCTAGTTTTCTTTCTTCCATAATCAAACATACTTCATCTAATTTTTCATGCATCCCTCCACACACATTCATCGTACCAAAGCGGGTCTCTTTAGCCCACTTTTCGCCCCGCGAGGAACCACGTCGTGATAGGTGGCGAGCCATATCGCCGCCATCGTGTTTAATTTTTGTTGCGAAACACATTTGGACCGGACCCCACGAAAAGCAAGGGAAGTAAACTGTCCGCCTAGCCAGAGCCCCGCTTGACTAGGTAAGGTTATTAGTACCCGGAGTTCACCAGGCTCCGGGACGGCGGCACGCTAACGACCAGGCTCACCCCTGGCCCCGCATCCCTCGGCACGGCAGACCTTGGATTGGTGTAGGGGCGAAGATGAAAAAGCCCTTTTCCCTTAGTCGACGTACGACACCCACGGGAAGAGATGGGGTAGTGCTATTCTATGCCGACACTACACAGCAAAGACAAGACAAAGACAAGAAAGTCTTGAAAATTAAGAATTATGGCATTATACCACAATACGAAACTGAATTAAAGAAATATTAAGAGTGCACACGAGCAACTTTTGTTTCCGCATTTTTTTTTTCTCTTTTCTTAGTATGAAGGTCTCCCAGAAGTCGCGTCGCTACGTGTGCGCACCTTCGGCTTGATGAAATAAACAAAAAAGTTGCTCGTGTGCGCCCTCTCTAATACAACCTAAAACCTTAAAGTTATATTATAACTAAATTCCTCAGCTAAATTCAGTCAGTTCAACTTGATTAGCCGTATTTTGACATATTAGTGCGAGAATGTAGGCCATTCCGCCACGTGACTTTGTCACCTGGTGTTCAGGGTACCCACGTTTTGCATGGACATTGTGCTCACGTGATAGGGGGCAGGCTTATCGCCGTTTTGTACGAATATACTGTCACACGACTAAGTACAACTCAGCCATGTGAGTTTCCTCACGATGTTATCCCTGACCGTTAACAACCGTGATAAATCAACCACACATATGTCTTTAGAAAAGACAAATTGGTGTAGGCCCGATACCGGATTTGAACACTAGTCGCTTGCACGTTAACCAGTGTTAGCCTACTTAGATAAAATTTAACAAAATAAATAATAATTTTCATATTTTTTTATATTGAACACTGGAAATAAAAGCGTTTATTAATAAGCAAAGATACATCATAAAAATAATTGTCTTTAAAAAAAGGTTTGCACTACAAAAAAAATTAATGAAAGTGATAATCTGATGTTCACCCTATATTTTTTATTTAGTTGAGAACTAACTGACAATGACAAGCCGAAATTTCAAAATGGCGACAGTAGTACCAGTAGTCGCCGCCGGCCAAGAAAAGATTGTGGATTTGTAATGCAATGCTCGGCCGCTTTTTTTTGTTTTTTTTTTTCGTTTTTATACCGGGGGGAAATCCTCATGGATACCCCCGCCCCGCTCTCGAGAGAGGCAGTATGTCAGACTCTTACTGACTAAAACCCCCCGGTTTTGGTGCTGCTGGCCCTGCGGCCTGTGCGGCGTCACCATGATTTGTTTGCCGGGCGGCTGAAGGCCGCCCTGGCGCGGAAAAGGAGTGTACCTAAGCTAAGTCAGATAGGGTGAGTATAAAAATAAAAGAGACTCTGGGTGTTGAGTCTAGTGTGGCCGCTCGGGCGCTTCTGGCAGTTTGTGGGACCCAGCTCGTGACGTTCGTACTGCGCTTAGTGATGTAGGTAGACAAAAGTAAATTTCAGCGAATTGAGACTGAAGCTTCCGACAAAGTTACAAAGTGTTATTGTATTATAACCCAAGTATTTGCATAAAATATATTTACTTATATAGCTTTATTGTCTATTCCATGTTCTGGGAATGTAAGATTTTAACTATGAAGGTATTATTAAAAAAGTTATGAAGTAATATCGAGTCAATTCTGGAATCCCGACACGACTTTTTTGACCATGTTTAGGTTTATTTTTCAGAGTTTATATAAAGTATAACGATCTTCAAGAAATGTTTCGCCATCGAGTTAAAAGTCTTTAAAAAATGTATGTCTTTTTTAAGTATGTCATTATAAATATATGATACTTTTTGCACAGCAGTAGCTCAATTGACACTGCTGGGCTCCTTTCTCCTCCCTATCCGATTTAGCTTAGGTACACACACCATTGCCCCAACAGGGCAGTCCTTAGCTGCCCGGCCCCTTGATTTTGGTACGTACCTTTAGCATCCGTGATAGCGTCATAAATTTTGGAATTATAATTTATATTTTGGATGTCCACTCGGATCACTGACCTCCATTATACTATATAAGTACGCTGGACTAATTATAGGCCGGGTGACAGTGAGGCGATTTGATTTTCGCCATTTTGGCGCTTACGGCAGCAGTGAGGGGGAAAGGAACTAATAAAAGAGATGGGACAGTAAGATAAAAAATACATCGATAAAATGTTTCTGCTTAAAGGAAATAAGGAACGTTTTTTTTTACAAAAATGAAACTTGAAATTTCAGTACGTAATGATCTGCTACGAGTTTCACTTGCCCGTGACAATACAACAAAATAAACATAATTATATTATTTATTATATACAAACAAAACCACACTTTTTCAAAATAATGCATGATTTATGCTTAATAAAACAGGCGTCATAAAAGTGTTTTGAACATATGCAATGAATTTTTTTCGGCTGCGAACTAGACTTATATTTTTCAGCCATAATTCCAGACTTATATTGTCAGTTGGAAACCTGTAAATTACATTGTAATCATTGTTTAACAGTCTGTCTATTAAAAAAATATTATATATTTGAAAGGAAAAAAATATATCAATAAAATACTCACGGCCACAAAAGGGGTATCCAGAGCGTCAGAGCTAGATTCTCCTCAGCCACATTTAGAAGTTGGTAGGGGAGAGGACGATAGAAATAAAGTATCGTTGGTGATGGGTCTCCAACCGCATCGTCCAACAATCAATTAATAAAGCTAAATACCTTAGTCGCCTCTTATGACACCCGGGGGTAGAAAGGGTTAGTGACATTCTAAGCCGACACAAGACGGCCTATATCGATAAGTTTTATCGAAACGACTTTACAGCACTATTGATTTATAATTGTTTCTAAAAACCATAGATATATTATGCTTTATGGTGAAAAAAACACTGGCCATTTTGCAGTTTACATCAGATTTAGTTCCTTTCCCCCTCATTGGGGGCGCTTCAAATTGGCACAATAAATAGCTGTCATTTTGATACGTATCATTAGTCCAGCGTACTTATATAGTATAATGGAGGTCAGTGACTCGGATCAATTTAAACGCAGCATAAAGAGAATAGGCAAAATATTTGCGACGGCCGATCAGAGACGGCCTAGCGTTATTTATCGTTTCTCTGTTAGGACGAGATAAAAACATACGATACTATTAAGTGCAAAAGAGATGGCTGTTTTATTAATACTTCGCATTATTTAGATAAAGGATCACTGCTAGCTGGGCAGATCGTTTTCACATTTCCAGAGTCGTTAATAAATAAGAGTAAGCAAAAAAGAAAAACAAACAAACAACAACAAGACAGCGGGTGTGGCTTGGCTTTTCTGTAATTATATTTTCCAAATTAAAACTAAGATAAAGCGGTCAAAATGTACAAAGTAGCTATATTTATAATTATTACTAGTATTATGATACTTGGACTGCATCAAGGTAATTATTTTCATTCATATTTTTAGCAAAAATCTATCGCAAAGTATAGTGAGAAGCTTGGTTATTCTAACGCTTTGGTATCTTTCAGTGTTTGGCCTAGAATGTTACGTCTGTGAAAATCAAGAAGATAATAGTGAAAAGTGTGTGAAAACAATAAAAACTTGTGATTATCAGCAAGATGTATGCCTGACGGAGATTAAATGGGGCAGCACACCCTACTGGTCACAGGGTGCCATTAAACAGTATTACGTATCAAAAAGATGTTCAACTAAATCTGAGTGCGCTGCAACGCGACAGCGGAATATGCAATTTTGCACACATATTTGGTATTTAGATTGGGTGTGCTCTGATTGCTGTCAAGGGGACCGGTGTAACTACTATATAATTGTAAGTACAGAGTTTCCAATTGAACAAACCCCAATATATAATTATGAATTGAGTGTCAATTCTCTGTACAGCTACCACAATCTACATGTGATCAGTCTTTTCTGATTTTGCAGTATAAATTCAATAGCAGCACTTGACAGCTAGACCAGCTGTGAAGTGTTAGTTTGTATTAAAAAAAAACACATCTTGAATCAATTGACCAATGCTACTTTACTAATCCCACAACTGCCAATGGCTAAGGGATTTTTTATATGTATTCAATTAGAGCCTTTAATTTTTATTTTGTTTGCAAGTTTTGACAGATGGCTAGTTAGCCAGATTATATGCAGGATAGCTATGAGTTTTTGCCAAATTTAATTGTTTCTTGGAAAGAGTAGGTTTAAAATATGTTGTGATAATAGAATTTTAAGTAAGATTAACATTTTGTTACTGGTCAAGTTTAGTTTTCAGCTGTTACATTAAGATGTACATGATAGTCCAATGTGTAGAACACCAGCTCCTAAACAGACAGGCGTGAGGTCAAATCCTGGGTCGGGCCTATACCAATTTGTCTTTTCTAAAGACATATGTGTGGTTAATTTATCATGGTTGTTAACGGTGAGGGAAAACATCGTGAGGAAACCCACATGGCTGAGTTGTATTTAGTCATGTGACAGTGTATTCGTAAAAAAGCGGATAGGCCTGCCCCCTATCTCTGGGTACTGAGACTAATTGGTGTAGGCCCGACCCGGGATTGGAACACTAGTTGTTTGCACGATAACCGGTACTCTACCCGTTGAGCTATCACATCATCTTTATAGATTTTTACCCCTTATTATGTCCCTTTTAACAATTTGTAAACTGTGTTTTTGTTATTGAAATTTATTGATTGGAGGCAACAAATAAAAACCTTTCTTTTCTTTTTCTATCTTTAGATACCCAATATAAAATGAATCTGAAATGTCAAAAATGATAACAATTAATTTTTAGATCACAATATCACTTGTATCATGAATGTAACAATAATATATTTTTTGTTCTTTATTGTTATTGTTTATTGCAATGTACTTCCTACAACAAACTTTGTGTAAAATGGATTTCATACTTCATTTTAAATTGCCATGCTTGCTAGTAGGGTTGTTGAGGAACTTGTTAGAAGGAAGAGGATGAGGAAGAGGAATTTTACAAAATTCACTTTTGAGGGAGAGAATGAGGATGAGGAATTTGGTAGACTAAGAGGAAGAGGATGCAGGTGAGGAAGAGGATGCTTAAGAGAAATAAAAGAACAAGTAACATTACACAGATTACGCCAGTATTGAACTTGTTTATATGTTTTCATCTCTGTCGTCTTTAACTATTTAATATGGCGAGACTTTTCTGTCTCTCTCTCTCTCTCTGGCTCTCTATCACACACATTTCGTTTCAACAAAACTTATAACTGTCGTTCCATTTAAATTCCCCTTAAAATATGAGGAAGAGGATGTTTTAAATCAAATTTTGAGGAAGAGGATGAGGAACCTCAAAAATATGAGGAAATTCCTCATTTTGAGGAAGAGGAATCCTCATCATCACTACTTGCTAGTTATAAAATTGAAAAATAACATTTTAGCATATTGTTGCTCAAAACTTACCATTATTATTTTCTATTTTTCAGAGTAGTTCCAGCAACATCAAGCCAGCACTTAGTCTTCTAGTGATCACTGCTATGTCTCTCATTTTAAAAAGTTGAGGATTCAATTTCCTGATTTTTATATTTTTATCTGAACATCAACTGAATTATTTGTACACTTATATAAGTAATCTCATGAAACTAGTGAACATTCTCGAACTTATAACTATATGTATTTTTTTAATATAATTTTACCATGTTAATGCATGAGCCATGCCAAACAAATGACTCAGAAATTCATGCCCTACTAACAGACATGCATTTTCTTTTATATGTCTTTAATAGGCCTAAAAAAGTGGAAAGAGCTATTTAATTTAAATTTGACTTTGAATACATTTATGTAGAATCTATCATAATATTGAAAGTGACATGTTACCTTAATACCATCAGAATCAAAATATTATGATGTATAATAAGTTAAAACTTTGCTAGTAATATCTATATTAAGGTTGATTTAAATAGGGAAAAAATAATTGATGGAATGGTTAGATATTTACATTTCCTATAAATGGATAGAAGGGAAAATCATGTTTCTAATTTTAAAGATATCTTTTGTTATACTTTAAAAATTGCCACATAAAAGAAGACACCATAGTGTGTATAATACACTAGAGGTCTATTAATAATTAAGCCCAAAGTTTGGATTAAAACAAAAAAAAAATACTTATCATAACATTTTATTGGTTGTCTGGCAGTAATTAGAATGACTGAATGATGAATTGTATATTTATCTGTCATTGTTTTTTAGCGCATATAAAATATAAGTTAAGCTCTTAAGAGTTAGGAGTAAGATCTCAGACCAAATAGATATCTTAAAATAAGATTTATATTAGACCTGTCTGAATCTATATCTTTTGAGTATGTTGTTAACTTTTAAGTGTTGTGGTGATAAGAAAAAAAACATTATTCTACTATTAGCTACATTCCTATTCCTGACTTTTGAATATAGTGCAGATATTCTTGACTTTTGATTGTATATCATATCTACTCCTCTAATTCTATCATATATATCCGCCATTCAGTAATATGCAAGAATATTCAAGCTATTTATCACTAAGTTTTGGCTCAGGCTTGAGGCGCTGCATCAAGCTATAGTTTAATTGTCCTTTCTCTTTAAATCAAAGTGAAGTTTTTATTTTTCTACAAAATCATAAGTTTTCCTTATCAATTTGTAATCAATTAATTAGCAAAAATTCAGCTCCAGATACAGTACTTCATTGATATTTATCTTTCAAATGTTGTCTTGACATAGAACTCACTGTGCGGACTTTATTTAAAATAATCTTATTATCCTATTTGTTTCTTATAATTGCACATGCACATACTTCAACTATCCATTTAGTCAACAATATCATATATATTTTCTTGTATTTGGGTATCACAGATCTTTGTGAGACTGTTCTTATGATAAATTATCAATTAAAACTATATTCTTCCCAAACTGTTTACTCTCAGCTATACAAACAAACTGCACTAAGAAGTAAAAATAAATGTGAAATTACAATAGTATGTATAGCTGTTAACCTTAAAATATAAAATATTGTAAAGGTAATATTTGAATGTGTAAATTGTGGTGTTCTAATTGAGGTATTTTATTGCATAAATGAACATAAATGAAATGTGTACTTACCTCAAGATTTAAAATTTAATGGTGTCAGAATAAGGATTACTTGATATATGGGCTAATTTGATGTATTCGTTTAATGATATTCTTATTAATCAATGATTTGTTATATTTTATAAAGTGCCTTATTAAATGCGATATTTTACTGCACTAAAGTGAATTGTTTACACCATAATCTCAAATTAAATACTTAACATATGTTATTACTTATTACCATTGGCTTAATTTGACATGATCTTTTTGAATTTGAATGATATTTTATTAATAAATAATTTGTAATACTAATGTGAAAATGTGCCTTGTAAAATGAGGTTAAATATTAGATTTCAGTCAATTATATAATTAGTTAGTAAGTGAGCCTATCCGTCCAATACTTTGTCCAATACTCCGTCCAATATTTATATTTCTTATAGTTTATTTATATAGCACATATTGTGTTTTTTTAAGCTTATACATTCATCATGTATTTTATGTAGGTATTATGTAGTAAAAGTTTTATTGTCTTGATAAAAAATATTGTTTTTTTAACACATACATACATATACTCACGCCATTAGTTCTCATTGGGGTAGACAGAGACTACCGACCGTCACTTTTTACGATCCTGGCAAACCTCTCTAGCTTCAGTCACATCCATCAATCTTTTCAAACATGCTCTTTTATTCTTCATACTTCAGATGCCTGCCTTTTGGAGCACACTCTCTTTTTGGTTTGTTTGTTCCTCCAAGGTTGTCCTCTACTACTACTACTTTCTTCCGCAAAACTATACATCTCTTTCACCAATTTACTATTATCCATCCTCTTATTTTTTAAACATATGTTTTCCTATCCAACAAACGTTTATATGATAGGACGTTAGTAAATTAAACGAGGAGCTGGAGGCATATTACACTAACATCATTATTCCGGCATTATATAGTAGTCTTTGACTAACATGCTCAATTTTTCCACTATTTATTTACACCATCATAAATGTAAGTATTCTACTTGGCCCATTTTTGTGTGGGCATCATTATTTTTTTATTGCAAAAGATTAAAATGTTAAATATTATGTCGCTTTTAACTTGTTAACCTGCAATAAAATTTGAATATTTTAGTTGATACTACGATGTGTTTTTTCAAGATTCGAAATTCATATAATTTCGCAACCATGCAGACCAGTGCACGGTAGCAACACTAGCAACTAGTTGCATTTAGTGTTGTCGGATAATCGATTATGTTATTAATAAATAAAGGAAAGAAAAATTTCGACACAGGCGGGAATTATTATTGGATTTTTGGGCGATGCGGTTGGAGACCCATCACCAAAAACCTTTATTTTATTATCTTTTCCCCACACAAATTCCAAAAGTGGCTGAGGAATTTATAATTCCTTGGCTCTGGCTACCCCTTCTAGGGAATTACAGCCGTGAGTATATGTATGTATGTATGTATGGTTGACAGAGGTTCTTTGGTTTTGTGCGATTTCACAGACACATGAGTAAGTAAAACTTAGTCACGCACGTCGGTTTCCTTACGATGTTTTCCCTTCCCTACCGTTAATAACCAGGATAAATTAACCACACATAGGACCCGACTTGGGTGATGAGCACAAACTATATAGAGATTACTACGTAATCAGACTAACCACTGCCCTAGCTATCGACAAGACTTTAGTCTATGACGTGGGAACGTTTGCTTTTGGCATGTTTTGTTTTTATTTTAACGAAAGAATGACTAAATGGCTCTCCAATGCGTTATAGTGGTAAGTTATGCCAGCTGCGAACTAGAGGGACCACATAGGCCCTTGGGGGAAAACAAAAGTGCTTATTTTTTACATAAATTCATATACTCACGGCCATAAATCCCAAAAAGTGGTAGCTAGAGCTTCAGAATAAGAGATTCTTCAGCCACTTTTGGAAATTAAGTGGAGAAACGATTGTAAAAAGAAAGTTTGTGACGGGTCTCCAATAACTTCGCCCGAAAACCACTTAAATAGTCGTAATACACTTAGCCGCCTCTTAAAAGCACCCACGGGAGGAAATGGGGTAGTGCTATTCTAAGCTGACACTACACCGCTGACCGCTACCTACCTAAATAATAGATACAAATAACTAATGAAAACAAACATAATTGTTTTGTACAATATTTATTTTATTTGACTTAGTTCGGAAAAACATATATAAATATATTACATTTCTAAAAGCCAATTAGAAGTACTCACAAATGTTCACTTAAATCATTGAACGACAATATTGGGTTTGTAACAAATTTAACTTGGTCACTAGTTTTCAAAATAAATAAATAAATCACTTAGAGTTGAATACTCGTGTATCAATATTCATTTTTAAAGTAATATCATTTAAGATAGCTCTTAAAATAAATGTGTTTTTTTAATAATTTGTATTGAGTCTGCTTTATCTACTCGGAACTTAAATATTAATTTTTGAGACGAGTTCTAGACACTCTTTTAGAAGTTTTAACAAATAAAAAGTGTCAGAAATGTTCCTTCTCTCTGATGATGGTAAGAAATTATATCTTTTGTGAAACACACTAGCCTTAAAATCTAGAAATAAGAAAACGCAAAAAACAAACCCGCGTTACCAATAATGATTTATAAGTGCATTTGAAGCTGGGGCAGTATGGATCATTGGCCCGGTAATTGTATGCCCTCACTTGTCCAAAAAAAATTTCAATTATATCTGAATTGAAATATCGTGGACGCATTATTTTGATATTCAGAGAATTGAAATTCCGCCACAACCTCATAAAGGATGCGGTTTGAGACCCATCACCAAAAACCCTTATTTCACCATCTTTTCCCCACGCAACTTCCAAAAGTGGCTGAGGAATTTCTATTCCCTAGCTCTGGCTACCCCGTTAAGGGATTTATAGCCGTGAGTATATGTAAGTATGTATGTTATTTATTCCACTACAAGCTTTTTGCCCGCGACTTCGTCCGCTTGGCCTTTATTTTTTGCATCCGATTTACATACAAAATTGTTTTTAGTTCAGTAGTTGAGGTGTTAAGATGGAATGTAGTCGCAACATACATTACATTAAATTATACGTACTTGCTTTGCATTCAGAAGATACATACATATAAAGAAAGAAAATGTGCACTCATTATAAAATAAATAGAACATAATGATAATTATAAGTAGCGTCGAAAAGTGTACCGGACTATTTTTAGTGCCATAGGTTCTTACAAATCCAACATTTTTATGCATACGACAAAGATTACCTTCCTTGAGTTAGTTTTGGTTTATATTCAAACATCTAGGATTTATGACTCACTCAACACTGTAGGCTGCATAGTTTATATCTTACCCTGTTCTAAAATGAAACAAGGATACAAACAAATAATACTGTCTATATCTTTGACTATGAACACTATAGACAGAGTCATAATGCAACGGGAGAGTACCTCTTTTAGATAGCAATATTTTTCCCTGTAATGTTGCGATCACTAGAAAACAATTACCCCAAAATACTATAATCACCATTCTAAAAGCTACTTTTTAATTTAAAATTGATTACGTCAATTTATTGTTACGTCGTTTTATTTATTGTAAAGGTTTACTGTTTACTTTATTATTTCCTGCAATCATATAATTATACATACTTGCTCCTAGTATTATACAATCTTTTTTGTTTAATTTTGATGAATGATGTTTAATACACCGTGAAATCTAAAGCATTGTACTAACTATCAGGGATGAATCTTCCCATGATTACGAATAAATTGTTGTACGGGACTAACTTTGTTACTGGACAAAAAAAACAGCTGTTCCATAAGTGCAAGTTATGTAAATATCATACGGGTCATCATGGGTATAGTGGGGTCTATGTTTGTATTTTGAAAAATAAAAGACAGCACTATTTTGTACATGAGTTTTATTGCATTATTTACTATTGACCTTTAAACAAAATCAGTTTCGTGTGAAAATTTCGAATTAATTCGTCTATTTCAGTCACATTTTTCAAAAGATGATGTATTCGTACATCTAAGTATTTTATATTTGGTTGATTTCCAATTGCATCTTCCAGTGGCCGCAATCCATTTTTCTCGTAGATTCGGGTCTTTAGGAAAACTGTAATGAATACGAAGAAATTAAATAAATATAACAAATTTATTACTTACTAATTCCGTAGATAACAATTGGAAATCATTCAGCGTCGCTATAGCGCGACGAAATTCATAATATACTCACTCATTAACATCAGTTTACTAATTTGAAAATTTTACCCTAACGACAGGGTAGGATGAAAACGTGAATTATGGGAACACTGAGATACTGCATATTTTTAGGTTATGCTATTAAAAAATTGCTCAAAATAACTAAAGAAAACGCTAGTAATCTAGTTCAACGTAATTAACATTTGAATCACTTTTTTTCTGATCGCGCAATGTATTTATTATGTATTTATCTGTAGAAAAACATTAAAAAACTCACTCACTTGTGGAAAGTCAATCCTTCGATGTGTTTTTCGCTGCGGCTTCCGCAGCCAAGCACGCTACACCCAACCATACCTCACTAAATAATTACTTAACTAATGGAGTCTCTTTTGTCACAATAACAATATACAAATGAATAAAATCTTTCTCAAAATCAAAAGAAAACCAAAATCGCTCACAAGTCGACGCTTTGTTTGTCACGCTTTAAAAGTGTGACATCAACAAAACGGGTTACGCGATAGAGATGACAATAAAGTTTTGTGTCTCTTTTTAACATATAAGAACTTAAATAAGGGCTTCTCTTTTTAAAATGGATGACGTAACATCGCTTTGTCTATAGTGTCCATAGTCAAAGGTCTATATCAATCTACCCCAAATCTACCCCATAGAGTATAGAGAGCCAACTTGCTGGATTTTAATGTCACCTAGTTAATAATGCAAACTTATCGCCATCTCGAGGCATTCCACCCGAACTTCTGCTACAATTTAATCACCTATATATATATCTATAAGTATATTGCGCCTTAACTTCGATGTACTGTCTGTATGGCTAAGAATATTTAATATTAACAAAACAAAAACAAAACATGTCGAAGAAGTAGACACGATACTCTACCGTTTTTCGTAATTTTCCTTATAAAAATATATTTTTTTTTTGTTTACCGCAGGGGAAATCCTCATGGATCCCCCGTCGCTCGAGAGAGCGACGGGGGTATGTCGGACTTTTACCGACTAAAACCCCTCCGTCTCGGTGCTGCTGGCCCTGCGGCCTATGCGGCGTCACCTTAACTGTTTTTGCCGGGCGGCTGAAGGCCGCCCTGGCGGTGAAAAGGAGTGTACCTAAGCTAAGTCGAATAGGGTGAGTATAAAAATAAAATAGACTCTAGTTGAGTCTGGTGTGACTCTAAAGTTAGTGTTAGGTTCTACCTACGACCTCGCCGGCGTAATATTTATATATATAATATTTATATATTTCGTATATAAATAGTTCGTAAAATTTTACGTTTATATACTCTAATAAAGAAGAAATCATACCGCGATGTAGAAATTACCAACAGTGCCATCTATTGATGAATATGCAAATTACGGCGCGCTTTTTTAATAAGTTCAGGTGAAACGGCAATAGATTGCGCTGTTAAAAATCACAAAGTGAGGATGTAAGGAAGTTTCCAGCCCCTGATCTACCCTAAGGTCAAGAACAAACTAGAGGAGTCATAAGGCCGTGGTGATGAGCATGATATGCGGTTGTTCTAAGAACTGAACTATCTTAGAATTAATAAAGTATTTTTAAATTCAGTAAGCAATTACATCTTCTGGATATTACACGAGTTCAATCCAATCTCACTTATTTTTATTACTTCAATTTCCTTGCATTCGATGAAAGATTTTGGTGCATTCACAGGGTGTATTTCATTTCCTGTCCTGATCGAAACATATAAAAAACACAGATTAGAAACATATAAAAAATACCTAATTTTAAGAGCCAGCGCACTCGAGTAAATTTTGTTTCCGCAACTATTTGGTATCTTCGATCAAGCCTACGGATTAGTATGAGGGTGCGCACACGTAGCGACGCGAGTTCCGGGAGACGAGAGAAGTAAGAAACTCTCAATCACCTCTTTGTACAATCCTGGCAAACCTCTCGAACTTCATTTACATTCATCCAAAGCCAACTCTATGAAGGTAACTTATCTGTAGTTTAAAATATATGTTTGCATTCATCAATCTTCTCATACATGCCCTTTTATTATTTAAATCCCGTTTAATAAATAATATCTCATTTTAATTAATAACTATTTGTCGCCTATGAGCTAATAATCATATTAGTTTATATCGATACACAATTTACATGATTACGGAAAACTTACGGAAAAGTTTGTCAATCACAATCAGAATCAGAGTATCTGTATTCGTTGATCAGTGCAGATCAGTCAGTCAATCATTCAATAGTTTAGTGTCAGCACCGCAAGTAGTAAAAATAAAAATAAATTCAAAATAAACAAATTACTATAATTTAATAATCCTCATATATTTTTAAAAAATGGAGGGTGTTTTATGGAAGTGGACAAACTATTGGAATGGTACGTTCTTCATTGGGACCTTTATTGAGAATTAAAATATATAGTGAAAGTTAAAGCAATCACAAATTTCGTAATCATCGACAGGTTGGCAGACGAGGTGGTTTATTCTTGAAAATGGTATTTTATCATATTATAAATCTCAAGAGGAAGTTAACCAAGGCTGCAAAGGATCCGTCAAAGTGTCAGTGTGTCACATAAATGGTAATCAGCTTATATATTTTATAAACATTTGTCATATCAGTGTTATTAAAAATTACTTTTATTTCAGTTAATAATATTGACAATACACGTCTGGATTTAGTAATACCTGGCCAGCAGCATATGTATTTGAAAGCACCTTCATCTCAAGATAGGCAAAAGTGGCTTGTTGCTTTAGGAAGTGCTAAAGCCTGTGTTGATTCTAAAGATGCTTGTGGTATGTAAACTTTGTTTTTTTTCATGAATATAATATATATGCATGATTTTTTTTTAAACTTTTATCTTGGAACCAAACCATATAGCTGCACAATTGTTTTATCACATTTTTCAAATATTTTTACATAAATTGGTGTTGTTTACAGCAATTGTGGACCCCAATTCCCTAAACCACAAAAAATCAGAGCTAAGATTGTACTGTGATCTGATGATGCAGCAAGTTCATGCAATGAAAAGTTCTGCAAACACTGAAGGTTCTCCTGATGTACAGGTAATTTTCCAATTGCTTATTTGGAGTACTAGTTTTTAATACACATATTGCCGGCTTAGAATGTCACTACCCCTTTCTACCCAAGGGTGTCATAAGAGGCAACTAAGGGTATAGGGCTTTTAAGCGGATGCAATTGGAGACCCATCACCGACAATACTTTATTTCTACCATCTTCTCCCCTATCAACTTCCAAATGTGGCTGATGAGTTTTTTAGCTCTTAAGCTCTGGCTACCCCTTTTTGGGATTTATGGCCATGAGTATATTATGTATGTATATACAATGGTGTAGAATATGTAATTAAGTATTTACTACATTTTAAAGTATTTTCAGGTAATAGAGATGTTAACCTTTTCATACAATACAATTCATGGTAGAATCAGACAGTATAAGCTATTGCTACCCCCAAAGAGCACAATCACTGGTGCTGCTCTGCCTTACCAGTCGCTTCCTATGACTTTGACCTATATCATGTAGGTCCTACCTGTAGCAAGCACTCCATAACTATCCATCCATCCAAGTCTTGTTAAGAAGATATTTTTTTAGTCATACATGTCATGAGAGTGGCGATCAATAGTCTCTGCCTACCCCAATGGGAACTAACAGTGTGTGTATATGTATGTATTTAATTTTATAATCCAAATGTCATTTATATGATTTTCATCTACTGTTATAATAATACATATAACTTTACAACTATATATAATAACTTTACACTTTGTCTATATCAATTCCGTGCCTAAACCACCCAACTCAAAAATGTCAAGAAGATGTAGGACATTGTAAGGTTTTCTAGCATTATGCACATCATTGCCTAATACCTTGACAAGTATATATTTATAATATAATCAATATCATCAGTACAGCTTTTTATTTACAGAAATTAGATGACGCTTCTAGCTTGTTGTCATCTACCTGTGACACTTTTATCAGAACTTTAGAAGATATAATGAAGTTAACTAACAGTACTACAGTTGGAGCCCTAGAGATGCCTAATCTAGCTTTATCCAAGCCTATTGCATTGAATAAATCTCAAAAACATAACTTGCAAAGATCATCCTCTCAAGATAATAGGTGAATGTATCCTCAGTAGATTAAGAAAATAATAAGATTGGATGTATGATTATTATAGGTAAAAGGAGCTATTAGTTTTAATTTTTATTCACCATTCCAAAAACATTGTGATCATTTGACAGTATTTTAAGTATTGTATAAATGAATATTAAAAAAGCAATCTCAGATTTATTTATATCATTATTTGTTTTATTGTAGACTACAATTTATTATTGTTACTGTGAATATTGAGTAATAAAAGACTTTAATTTAAAAAAACTTTTATTTTAAATCCTATGTATCACATGATTACCATATGGGTTCTCCAAATCTTAAAACTGTTTTTTCTTGTGCATCTAGTTCCATACCCATTTTTTTTCTCATATAAAATATAGTGCAGTCTCTATTAGTACATAGCACTTCTTCATGTAAACTACCCTGACATCTTTGACACTCAGTCCAAAGGCGTGAGAACTTATCTTGAAGTTGTCTCAGTTTAAAAATTTCTGCAATATAAAGATGACCTTCCTTCTCTGTGCAATGATCACATAAAGCTTTTTTACAGTCATTGGGCATAACAGTTTTACAACCTATGCATTTTTCTCGCTTTTTAGTGAAGGCAGCTAGTGCTCCCACTTTTGATGTGACCATTGCTTTGGTTCTTGTATGCTCTCCTTTCAATAGAAGAGATTCAGCCTTATCACCTAAAATTGGTTCGAATATACGAAGTAATGGTTTGGAAAGCTGGTTTTCTAAATAATAATTGAAATCCAAAGGTATACTATTTTCCAAAGCATAAATTGGATCTTCAGCTTTCATATAAGCTGGTGTGTTTTTTGCTGCACAGCATATGACATAAGGTACCCTATCCCCAAGTTTTGGTGCAGTACCAGGATCTCTTTTCTTCATTTTATTGGCTAACTCAACATGTGCCTGCTTTGCAGCATAATCATGTTTAGTTAACTCTTTGGTTATTACCAACTGTGATATATCAATTCTATTACAAAGTAAATCAGATATAATTTGCTTGGCATAGTTAACGGCTCCATCAGGATCTCTGTCTATAAGTAATTTCTGTAAGCAAGTGTTCATCATGTTGGATACAAGTGGGCTGTTGTCTCTCCGAACAGTCTCAATACCTTTGCAATCCATTTTATCATATTTGTCAGGCTTAGTGAAATATAAACCAGCATATCGTTTTTTATTTATAAGCAAGTATGGATAATAAACTTTCTCAAATTCAAGTTTGATTGGTTGTACAAATTTTGCTGTTACAAATTCAGCAGCTTCTTTTCCAAGTTCCATACTTTCCTCTAAAGTTTTAACACCAAATTTTACCATGACTGAGTCAGTGTCACCATATATAACAACAGCATCCTCTTTATAACCATTTGCTTTAGTATATTTTTTCTCTACTTCTGTTTTTGTGAACTCAATCATTGTTCTTCCATAAGAAGTAACACTTCCAGAAATTTCCAGACATGGCAATTTTCCAACTTGTGCTCCAGTGAATCCATATACAGAATTAGCACTTATCTTCAATGCCAATTGTCTACCATCAAGTACTGACCTTTTAAATGGATCTTTTTCTTGCTTGAGATCAGCTTTTGCTTTTTTTCTAGCAGACAGAAGAGATTCCAAAATTTCTGGTAGTAATCCTTTTCTTACATTAGCTTTTACAAACATGTTCTTTGATGGCGTTACTGTTATATCATCTGAATTTAGTCCAAGTTCTTTTTGTGAATTGGGGGAGACCAAGGTGGTATAGCATAGGTTGTGAGCCATCATTATACTTGGATATAGAGAAGCAAAATCGAGAGTAGATATTGGGTCAGCATAATATCCTTTCTTTGGTTCTATGACAGTGGCACCTTCAAATTGATCATCTGAACCTTGACCATGATAAGCAGGCATTAAGTAACCAACATCTTTAGCTTTTCTAAGTAACTGACTTACAACTTTAATTTGTTGACCTCTAGTAAGTAGACAAAGTAGTGGAACACCTGTGACTCTGGCCATTTCCATGTAATTAATTATACACATTAGCTTATTTAACAGTTTCAGAGGTAAATAAGCATCCTTTAAGCAGTACATTGCAAGTCTTCGCCGAGTTTGCTCACTTTCATTTTGTAAGTCAGTTATGATGCTGTGATGAACATCTTCTTTTTGCTCTTGTAAAAAATGATATGAAACTGCATTAAGTGTATAAGATCTTAACTTATAATCACGAACAAGCACAAGTAGCAAATCAAAAGGTACTCTGCCCTCAAAGTTTACAGATTTGTTTTCTCTACGACCCATTTGTTTGGATTGTATTATTGAATCTTTGATAACAGATTTTACATCTTTGATTCTTCCAAGAAAATCAAAATTATTAACTTTTAAATGTTTAGCACGGTTTATAAGGTAAGGCCAATCAAAGTTAGTGATATTGTATCCAGTAATTATATCTGGATCTAGTTCGCGAAAGAAGTCTGACCATTTGGCTAACATTTCAGATTCAGATTCAAAACTCAACACTTGTGAACCAACTATTGGTGCACATGTTTTTAAGGTAAATACATTTCTGACAAAAGGTTCAGTTTCACCTTGTTTGATAACCATAGAGGCAATTTGTATAACTGGATCTTTATTAGCTTCTGGAAATACACCTTTTCTCCCAGCACATTCAATATCAAAACTAAGTATCCTAAAAGGTGCTACTTTAGACCAGTCACCTTCTGGTTGGTGAGCTATGAATGTATTCCATGCAATATCAACCTCAATTTGACATCTTGTGGTTGGTTTAAGTCCCTTTTCTTTAGACCTTAAGCTCCACTTAGATGGTGGTAGTTCAATCCAACTACATCCAACCACTGAAGTATCAACCATAAAACGAATATCAAAGTCTATGTTAGTTTCATAAAAAGATGGATCCATTAAATTGAATGTTGTTGGTTGCCTTTCAAGGAGTCGTTTTGAAGCACTTATTAGTTTTGGCAATGCCACAGAAATACGAGCAAATGTCAATTCAGTATCCCCTCTGTAATACATAATTGAGCGGCCTTTTACAAGTCTTACTTCTAATACAGCTTCTTTAATATTATCTTTGTTGGAACGCAAGTCTTCAAGTAATGCTTTATTCAGGGTTACTTTCAGGTCATTACATGAAGCTTCTACAAAGTTTAAAGGAACAGTGACATAAAAGTACGGCGTAAAGCCATGAACATGACAACATACAGAATTTCCTTCCATGGTTATTCCAAACATTCTCATAATTGGAACAGGAGAGAGCTGTGAGCCAGGCATACCTTTCACAGGTTCCCCATTATAGTGATCTATATCCAACTGTTGAAATATTAAACTATCCGTAACAGGATTAAACTTTGGAGGTGGCGGGCGGGACCACTTGACATTGGTAGATTTATTTTCAGGTCCTTCACCAATGACTCGCTGACTCTCGAACTCATTAGTTTCCATACCTGCCAGTTCTTCTTCAAAAGTACAAGCCATCTCTTCGTCCTCATCTTCGTCTACAGGTTTGAACTTCTTCGGAGGAGGAGGTTTAAAATTCTTAGATTTATTCATGATGAAAGAAGTGATTGAGTTAATAGATTTTAAAAATTATAACATTGATTGAATAGATAGAATCTTCAAATAAATAATTACTTTCGTTCGGCATAAATTATTTTGTTTGAATGGCGCGAACGCGAAACTTTTTTTTTTTTTTATTAATGGTTTTACGGCCCTGGTTTCTAGACCTTTTGAGCCCGCTTTTATTTATGATAAATTTAATTCACTTCATTTCATACTTCAATACTTCATCGATGTTTATAGATATTAATATTATTCCAAATATAATCATCATATTTCTTCTAAATGTGACATAAATCTATAAAGTGATTTATAAAATAATTCATTGGATAAAAGCTCTTTCACAGTTCTCGGAAATGATATTGATCTTTCAGATTCAGAAATTAATGAATCTATTTCAGTTACAAAAATAAGGCGATGTACAGCCAGTTTAGAACAACTAAGGATTAAATGTTCAATATCTTCTTCATGCATTGTACAATAACGGCAGGTTGAGTTTTCAACTATATTGATTTTTTTCAAGTGTGTTCTCAATTTGTGGTGTCCGAATCGTAATCTATTAATTGTTGTGATGAATTTACGGCAGTTTGCGTCTTTTGAACGATGGTACCAGGGTTGGGCGGGAGGATATTTTTGTATTTCCGAATACCATTTGCCTTTCTCTTCACTTATTTTGAGCCAATAATTTATATACAATTCTTTCAGAGATTTTATGAGATGTTGGTAGTAATCGGAGAAGGGAACTTTAAAACAATTTGACAAATCTTCATCACAATTTTGCTTTGCAGCGGAATCAACTATTTCATTTCCTGTAATTCCTTTATGCGCCGGTATCCACATAAATTCGATAATATTTCCAAGTGAGGAAATTTCTCTAATTACATCTTTAATGAGAAATATTATGTAGCTTGTCCTATATGTTATTTTTGAACTTGAAACCGCTTGTAATGCACTTTTGGAGTCTGATAAAATAATAAATTTTGAATTATGTTTTTTTTTGGAAACAATATTATTAATGTGCTTTAAAGCTTCATAAACTGCATAACATTCTGCTGTAAATATACTGCAATGAATCGGTAAAACTGTTGTTTTTGTTATCTTCAGTTGAGGATCATAAAAAGCAGAAGCTACTCTATTTTCACATTTAGAACCATCAGTGTAAACTCTGTAACTAGAACCATTTGAGTTAACTTCAACTTCTATATAATCTATGAACTCAAGTTCATTTACGAAAGTTTTATTGGTAACAACTTTAGGAGCAAAATATAAATTTTCTCTTTCAGAGCTATATAATGGCCAATACTCACAAGTGTATAATTGGTTAAGAATGTTTTTTAAGTAACAAATTATACTTAATAAGGTTGGCAAAGTGTTTGAGCACATTTGATGTACATTATGGTATTCTGTTATTTTGTTTAAGTTAAATGATCTAGGTTTAATTTTATCCATCACAAAGTAGTTTTCACAAGACATTAATTTAAGACAAAATCTTTCTATTAAGTATAAACGTCTGAATATTAAAGGACTAATACAAGTTTCACACTCCATGGCGTTTATGGGTGTGGAGCAGATGGCTCCTGTTATAATCCTGAGGGCTTTGTTTTGTATAATGTCTAACCTATGTAGCAGAGAAGTACTTGCTCTAAAGTACGCTACAGAACTGTAATCAAAATGGGATCTCACAATACTTTTATATAACATACTTAATATTTTAGGATCAGCTCCCCAATGTACTCCTGCCAAAGATCTTAAAATATTTAAGCCTTTGTATGCATTGCTAGATATATAATTTATATGTGTGTCAAAAGATAACTTACTGTCTAAATAAACTCCTAGAAACTTTTTTTGTGATAGCCATGGTAGAGCTTGATTATTATAAAATACAGTATTATTTACATCAACAGTTCTTTTACTGAAAATCATGGCCCCACTTTTGCTGACACTTATGTCTAACTTTAATTTTAATTTGTAGTAGTTGTAAATATTTTCCAAAGCAATATTTATATTTGATATAGCTATATTTACATCTTTGTGAACTGTATAAACAACTAAATCATCAGCAAACTGTAGAAAATGAATATTTTGTTGGTTGAGATATTTCATTATTTGACTAGTATATAAGTTATACAGTAGCGGTGAAATAGTTGCACCTTGCATGGTTCCCTTGTACACATAGCGAGGTCCATATAAAATATTATTATGCCTCACATACATTTTTCTTTCATGCAGGAAATTAAATAACCAGTTATTGACCTTTCCAGGTATGCCTATTTCATCCAAAACATTAGCCAAAACAGAAAGATTCACATTATCAAATGCACCTTGAATATCTAAGAATGCACATACAGTTACAGAGCATCCATGGAAAGAATTATGCACATCAGAAATTAATGAGACAAAGCTTTCAGCAGTAGATTTACCTTTGCGAAAGCCAAATTGTTGTTGAGGTAATATTTTATTAGTTTCAACATAATAATCAATCCTATTTTTAAGCATAAGTTCAAATATTTTACCAACACAGGATGAGAGAGATATTGGTCTGTAAGAGTCACTTTCATGTAATGGTTTATCATGTTTTAGTATAGGTATCACACATTGCATTTTCCAAGGTTCTGGGATAAGTTGTTGGTACCATAATCTATTAAAAATGTCTAATAAAACACTATGGCATATGGGATGGATTTTTTTAAGGAGACTATAGGTAATATCATCTAAACCTGGTGTTGTGTCAGATCGAGAATTAATAGCTAAATTAAACTCTTCAATTGTAAAAGGATTTAAAATAAATTTTGCCTTTTCATTTCCGTCTTCATTGAATGAATGAACTAATATATCATCTGTTTCTTTTCTAGGGCAAGTTTCTGGGGCATATTTATCCATAAACTTTGGAATCCATTCATTATTTTTGGATGAATTTGCAGAGGAAATTCTTTTGAACCTACGAATATAATTCCATATGGTGCTAATTGGAGTATATCTATTAAATTTTTCACATAAGTTTTTCCAGCTATCCTTCTTTTTATTACTAAGTAATTTCTTTTTAAGTGCATCTTTTTGTTTATATAATATGTAATTTTCAATATTAGGACTATTCATATAATGATTAAGTGCCTCTTTACTTTTTTTGACTGCTTCTAAACATTCATCGTCCCACCAAGGAACAGGTTTTTTATTTTTTGTATTTAATGAGTTTTTTGCTTTAGGAATGCAATTACTTTTTATTGTATTTATAATGTCGCAAAATGTATTATAAGATTCAAGAGGGTTATCTTTATCTATTTTAAAGTTTGTAAATAATTGTTCTGAATCATAATAAATTTTAATCCAATCAGCTCTTTTGTATATAAATCTTTCTTTTGGTTCTCCTATTTCATACAATTCCACAGTCATTTGAATATCAGTGATTGTAGGAAAGTGATAACTGCCCATACAATCATCAAGTACTGACCATTGGCACAAAGGAGCTATCATAGCTGATACTGTAGATATATCTATTGCAGATTGCGTATAAATTCCCCTACCAGTAGTAGTGGCAACACCACTATTGAGAATACACAAGTCCCTTTCATCCAACATGTTATAAATATCTGTTCCCCTGGAATTGGTGGATCTACATCCAAAAGCTATATGATGTGCATTTAAATCACCAGCAAAGAAAACGGGTGAAGGAAGTGACTGTAAAATTTGTCTTAATTTATTAATTCTAAAATGTCCCAGTCTGCTTTGACTATGTGGCGGACAGTAAGCACACAATAAAGAAAGATTGCCATTAGGTGTTTTGAGGTTAATAGCTACATTCTGAATATATTCATGGAAAACTGTGTTAATAATAGAGTATTTGTAAATATTTTTAATAAGAATGGCTACACCTCCAGTGCCATTTAAACCATTCTTTCTAATTATATCGTAACCATCTATATGAAAAGAAGAAGAATCTTTTAAATGTGTTTCATTTAGCAAGCAAATATCAATATTATGATCAATTAGCAAAGATGTGAAAAGAGGTTTTTTATTAGTTACACTTTCTATATTAAATTGGCATATTCTTATAAAACCTTTATCCATGTTTAAAAGTTTCAATTAACATATCTTTAATAGTAGACTGATTTATCGGTCTATTGTCATTTGCGAGTTTAATTAATGTCACTACCAGCCCCTTCATTAAATTATCATTACTTATAATTTTTTCAATGGAGTCATTGGAGTTTTCAACATTGTTTTCAGCATTGTTTTCAGTTTGTCTTATCTTTTCTTTAGTTTCACTATTTTGTATTTGATTATTATCACTTGTTTTATTTTGTTGTTTTTTGGTAGATGTCAAGCGAGTTGAATTGGAATAAGATTTAATTTTAGGGAAATTTGTGTCTGATAAAAGATAATTTTCATTGATAGATTTTGCCACAACATTAGCATAAGTTTTATTTTTCTTTTCTAGTAATTTTGACTGTTTAACGGGGCAATCCCGAGAAATAGCTAAATGGGGGCCTTGGCAATTAATACATTTTATCTGTTTGTCATTTGTGCAATTAGTATAATGATGGTCCTCTGAACAGATAGAACATTTTTGGGTACTTTTACAAAATTTTGCCCCATGGTTGAAGCGAAAACATTTAAAACATTGTAATAAAGGAGCAATGTACTCATTTACTTTAAATCTAAATACATCAAGTGAAACATTTTCTGGTAAGTGGTTCGACAAAAAGGTTACACTGATAGTACTAAAGGGTTTTCTTTCACCATTGACTAATCTGGTAAATCTCCGAACAGCTATAATTTCATACTGAGATGTCAATTTTTTAAATAATTCCTCATTACTTATGTTTACAGGCACATATCGGATTACACCTATTATTTCTACAGCTTTAGCTGGTATGTATGCCTTCCATAGATATTTGTCGAGAAATGTCTGGTCTTTTAAAAAATTATTTGCATGTATTGCCTGCGAAAAATTTACAGCTATCTTGTTAGCGTTAATTCTACGGATATTTGTCACTCCCTTAATATCATTTTTAAATAAACTTGCAATCATAAGTGGGTTTTTATTCCCTAGTCGTTCACCCTCCCTGGTACTTTCCACGTATACTAATAATTCGGTTTTGACCGCCGACAATGCCGTTTCCGGGAACACTCTCTTATAACCGGGTTTTATAAATGGTTTATACATATCTGCTGTTATTGTGATATCCTCGTTAGTTGAACCGGCTGAAGAAACTTCTCCATCTCGACCACGCACCCTTTTGTTACTTGGTGGCAAGTCGTCAGACTTATCACCTTTTTTCTTCCCGGGGGGACGATCCCCGGGAGGATCTGCCATATTTAATTAAATCCTGCTTAAAGACGATTATTTTTCAATAAAAAATTAGTTAATATATAGAAATAACTGAAAAAATTAATTTTAAAGAAAACTTTTTCGAATTCCCGCTATTCTGTTCAATTCCCGCCAAAAGAATCGCGAACGCGAAACGAAACGAAACCACAGAGTAATAACACAACGAAACGAAGTAGACCAGACAGACAAAACAAAACAAACCGCCAGCCACAGAACAGAGAACAGACACAGCAGTGTTGCCAACAGTTATACTTGCTTACCACCAGCGTCAACATTTAAAACCACCAGAAAACCACTAACAAAAAATACCCTACACTCAAAACCACTAAATTTTCACTAAAAATATGTTTATTTAAATGAAATAAGTAGAAATATAGGTTATTAGTTTCCTTTAATAATACTTTATACACATAAATAAAATCAGATAATCATAAGAAAAAGATGGCAAATTAACATAGGCTTGCGTTTAAAAGCCTAACAAAGATGTTAAGAAATTACTTCCAATAAAGTTTTAATACTTAAAAAAAAATATGAATGCTCACCAAATAGTGTATCACAAACTATTGTGTAAATAATGCCAATATATGTATTTTCCCATATGCTATAAAATATGTGAACACCGTTATAGTTAATTTCAGATCAAATAATCTATATTCAACATTATAGTTTATTAGGTGTCACCAATATTGACGTGACAACGTCTTTTAAATTGGTTTGCCGGGTGACACTTCAAGAAACTGCGTTACGCTCCGCTCACGTTATGCGCTCACAATGAGAGCGAGTGAGAGGCACGCGTCCCTTCCACTCGGGCATGGTTAGCCCGCCTAAGAGCGAGAGAGACAGACATAATTTCATCCTTCTTCCTACTGTACGAATGAATATTCACATTCAAATTATTTTACCACTCATAGTCGTTGTCACGTAAAACTTTCACCCGTATACCGACTTATACAGGCAACCAATTTTTTTTATATTATTACTTCCATTTAAGTCATTTTTGCTGAGGCTAAAAACTATCTGTTGACCTCGATTTTTTTTGTGATACCAAACATATTACTACTTACCCCAAACACATGTAACTTGTTTAACGCTTTATGCATTATACATATGTACTTAAATAAATATTTGCTACTATTTAAATGCTTACTAAAATGGCTTTTATACCCTAAAACTAATAAGTAAATAAATAAATATTTAGGCCTTAATTACTGCATCACTTAATGAATGCTCGGATCAATAAAGCAATTAAGTGTACTCTACTCCCCCAATTGCAACATTCTGACCGGAAAATAAGGTGAGTAACAAAACGTACTGGTAGGAAAATAAAAGAAAAAATTCATAATTCAATTACATTTTATGCTTATGTCGTAAGGACAAAATATTTTAAAAGAAATAGAGGGAAGCGAATGTTATTTTAAATAAATAATAATATAATTTGATCAAAAGTTACGAAATTTGATTACATTAAATCAAATTAGACTGCAGTTTTTATTTCTTCAATCAGAGTTACAATGAAAACCCCTCGAAAATAACCAAATAAAACAAACAAATAAATATGGAAACTTAGTATTATACTAAGTATTATATATAAACGGCTGAGTTATTGGGTAGCATAATTTTCACCTCTAGACGCAAGATCAAAACCACCAGCTTTAGTGGAAAATTCACTTATTAGCAACACTGACAGACGTTAGCCGAGGCTATTTCCACCGAAGTCTTTTTTTATAATGGTTTAACGGCCCTGGTCTTCCGACCTTTTGAGCTAACCGAAATCATGATCAATAATCAATGCTTCGATCATATTTACAAAGATGCTGCACCCTATACAAATTCAACGCACAATGGACCGCGAGAATGACAAGACCATGAAGTTGCTATCTAAACAGGAGAGCGCACTTACAAAAATATGGTACACAATAATGAAATATACTACTCGGCAATAAAGCTTATCATCTTTTGAACACTGTCAAGCAGAGAAACGTCCAAGAACGAGAGCCCGAACTAGAGGAGTGTGTCCCGCTCGCTTGATTGCCAGTCGAGATTATGTTCAAAGAAAAACAAATTCAAACGTATTTTTAGGGAATATTTTATAAAAAGGAGGAATATTATTTACCAACTATTGTTTTAATTAATTCAATTCAGTTTATTTGCATGTCACAAGTTCATGAGATGTTACAAATATAAATACAGTATAAGTACAGGTAACGCCCTGTAAGGGCACGGCAAACATCGTTTAGTGGTAGACTAGTTGTAGAGCAATTGAGGCATTCTATTTATTGTTCTGGTCATCAAAAAACTTCTTAATATTGTAGTAACATTTAATGTTATGATGTTTTTTTAAAGTCGTAATAAATAATAAATAAAGGAAAGAAAAATTTCGACACAGGCGGGATTCGAACCCGCGACCTCGGGTATACGCCCCCGTCGCTCTTGTCAATTGAGTTACCGTGTCACTGGCTGCCAGCGCGAAATTCTTCTATCCTTTATTTCTTTGACACGTTTTAGTAGTGTTTATTTATTCTTTATTTATTAGTAATAATCCCCACATGAGGTTTTCATGAAGAAAAAGATTTAAATTATGTGATAGTTAGGCGTTTTCAACATTTGCATTCTATCTGAAAAGATAGACAAGTGGCCTTCCGAATTAGTAAAAAAATCGGAGGTAGGAAACGCAAACGTTTTTTTTTTATTATTTTCTATTTTTTATTTATATATTTATACTCACTATACTTTCTCAGTTTGATCTAAGTACGACACTTTTTATGTATTAATTATTTTTAAAATAACAATATTTTAGATAAGCATTACATACGCAAAGTGGTTTAGTTTGATGTCATTTATCAATTTAAAACATAAAATCCGTACGTTGTAAAAACGAGGTCTAGACGATTTTATTTTAGTCTAGTCTATGCCTCAGTTTATAATGCCCACGACTGTACCTATTATATTTTTTTTTAGCTTTTAGTACATTTATCTTAATCATTACAATGTATCTTTAACATAAAACCGTTTAACTTTAATTATTTTTTTTTAAACCACAATATTTTAATTACACATAAGACTTAAGACAAGAATAATTGGTTTATGTCCGACTCAGGGCTATGTTTTGGTCGTTGTGTCATTCAATAATTCATAAATCAAAGCGCCCTACACCGTGTTAAGTTTAAAAATTCAAGTGCCTTGGCCATGCACTCGTAAATCTTATCGTAAAAAGGAATTGCTAAAAGTAATTTAAACGGCGTTAAAAGCTTTGAAAGGGGTCATAAAAACACTTTCATAGAGTAATCTTACTAATACAATCAGTTAAAGCTACAGACACAGGATTACAAATCATGAAAATGAATTGGCGCGGTCACTAACACAGCCAGAAATGACGCGACGGCTGAAACGAAGCCACATCTGGGATAATATATAGTCAAAGTTAAATAAAATATAATATCAATGAAGGACAGTCTATCAATGGAGAGGCCAGTCCTGAAAGCCACGATACCGTTCAAAAGAACTGCTTATAGTCCAACGACTGATCGCATGTTGGAAAGAAACAAAATAACAAAAAAAAAAAGTTAAAGCTAAGTAAATTCAACGTGTAAAATTGATTATCGTTATAAAATTTGGAACTATGGAATACAACATATTATAACAATTTGTTTTCGATGCCGATGATGAGAACAAATTGTCAATGACGACAACTATCTGTGCCTGATATAGGTGACCAACCACCATCCCATTTAGCTCCAACTGGCCGACAATATAGAAAAAAATAAATTATCACTAAAAGGTATGTGCGTAGGTAGTTGTAGTAGTAACACATTAGCTAACATCATAGTGATTAATAAGTTCAAGCTTTTACACTTGATAGAGTGGAACCTTCTGAAATATTCATAAAAACATATTATAAGAACCAAGCATACTTACTTTCTACAATATTGTCAAATTCCAAATGTGGCTGAGGAGTTTCTGGCTCTGGAGCTCTGGCTACCCCTTTTTTGGGTTTTTGGCTGTAAACATATGTTTGTATAAAAATATACTAATAGAATAAAAGTTATACCTAGATAAAAACTAACGCGATTGTTCTATATTTGAGACTCCGCCGTATTTATTTGTAATTTTATTTTAACACTAGTGGATCGTCCCAGCTTCGCACGGGTAGCGTTGTTTTTTTAAATATCTGAGGTTTCTTTCTTCAGTCACTGCTCAAGCATTGTGAAATTCAGCGTAATGATTTCAATTTATTTAATTTATAGCACTCCCTTAACAGTGTAGTTTGGTGATTTTGAATGCGCTTTAATGAACGGTTCAGTATTTCCGTTTAATAGCAAATTTTGGAATAAAACGCCATGAAGTATTTATAACAATCTAAAAAATAAATCATTACGTTATGTAGGATGCAACTACTGGCGCCATCTAGTATGTTATATGTAAATTAGTAAAGATTTGGTTTCGATCACGGGCGCGATGGCTTATTTTATGTATAATTTCGGTGTTTGTCTACCGATTTCTATGATTCTTTATTAAATAGGTAATAATGTAACCTTTTAGTAAATTAGGGATGAGTGAGAGGTTTACAAACGTAAGAGTAAACAAATATAATCAGGATGTTCCGAACTGCTAAGCTATCAGAAATTACACGTGTTATTGTGAGTCAACCATAAAAGATAGACATATACTGTTGAGGATTTTTTTTTAGATAATTTTATGAAGAATATTTCCGTCACACATGATTTCTATGTAAGTTTAACCATTAAGGCTGCACACGCGACGGAAGCTTAAAAAATGGAGTAACTTCTCCCGTTTTCCCCAAATTTCCCAAAATTCCCCTTTACTTCTCTGCTGGAAAGTATACAAAAACCTGCGCAGGAGTATGAAGAATAATTGTACCAAGTTTTGTTAAAATCCGTCGAGTAGTTTTTGTTTCCATAAGGAACATACAAACCGACAGACAGACAGACAGACAGACAGACAGACAGACAGACAGATAGACAGACAAAAATTTTACTGATTGCATTTTTGGCATCAGTATCGATCCCTAATCACCACCTGATAGTTATTTTGAAAATATATTTCATGTACAGAATTGACCTCTCTACAGATTTATTATAAGTATAGATTGAAATCTTGGGACCTAAGTCAATTTGTAGAAGCACCGACGGACACGTAAAAGTAAATTTTGAAATAAGATGTTTAATTTATTAATAACTACAACCCAATTAAGTATGAAGTGGGAAAAGGTAGAAAACTAAATTTAGGTAAAATCTTCTTCTTATCTTAACCGCCTAGTTTTTTAATCATTCGTATTGTACGAAGCGGCGATAGGCCCCTCTCACGTGAATGGACAAAAGCAAAATCGTCATAAGATGCTCACAAGCATTAGTACCACTGCCACCCTTCGAAAATATGCAGCTCGGATGTTTAGTTGAGGAAAATAGAGTGCTGGATCAACCAAAGAAACGAAAATCATCACCCTCGCTTTCACAGTCGGGTAAACTGGCTCTTGCAAAGACGGTGATTCATATTTTAAGATAGCTGATAAAGAACAAACACATTCCTTGTAACGGAAAGAAATGCGAGAAAAAGATAATATAGACCCGAAATGTCTTATCTCAAATATTCAAAAATCCCTTGATTGTTTGTGCTTGGAACAAATAAAAAACTTAACGGATTCCCGTCTTTCGGGCTCGGTTTTGTTATGCGTCACTTTTAACTACATTTTAACGCCTTTATCAATCTACATGTTTTTTCGTACTCTAATTTTATAAATTTCAAGTTTCAAGATGGGTCTTCTACCTCATAGCCCAAAAATCACTTAAAAAGCCCCAATACATTTAGTTGTCTCTTTCAAACACCCACGGGCAAAAATGGGGTAGTGCTATTCTGAACCGCTAATTTTAATGAAGATTGTCACATATGTCACCGAGGGACTCAAGCGTACCCGAAGAGGGTGAACAGGCCATAATCTTCCATGCTAGCCTAGTGGATCTGCTTGGTACCGTGGTAGTAGCCCGGACCGAACGACCTCGGTTTTACGTGCCCTCTGAAGCATGAAATAATCTTAGTTTTTGGATAGTCAATCGGTTCAATACTGCAATATCCTACCAAACTATAATCTTGCACATTGAATTTGCGAATGAACCAAAAAAACCTGAGACCACCGCACCGGGCCAAACGTTTTACCGCTAGACTGTGTCTACTAATTTTAAGAATTAATTAAGGGCATATTGAAGTTTAGTCTATTAATTAGTAAAATATACGATATCTAGATTTATAGCGCAATAAATGATCGTTAGCCGCACATATTTCCATTTCGTATGTTTTGAAGAGTAAAGCGAAGTCGTGCCAAAGGTCTTGATAACGCAATGTACCTATCCTTTACTCGTACAATAGGTAACTCTGGGTCAGATATTACATTGTTGCAATACTTATTCAATGCCAAAAATATAATTCTAGATTAAAAATCCTGCCCTTTCAGCAGGTAAGAATAGAATATAATTGAAAACACTATATTGCATATTAAAATAAAAATATATAAAAACATGTAACATACATACTTACATACTCACGGCTATAATTCCTTTTCTTTTGGAAAGTTGAGTGGGGAAAAGATGGTATAATAAAGGTTGTTGGTTTCCAACCACATCGCCCAATGTTCCCTTAAAAGCCCCAATACCGTTAGTCGCCTCTTTACCTCTTACGTACACCCTCCGGTAGAAATGGGGTAGCGCTATTCTAAGCCGGCGCTACACAGCTGTAAAAACATGTAAGAAAAGAAAATGATATAGTTTATATTCTAAGAATCTACTATCTTTCAAACAATTTCACCATCAGTCTAGATAAATAACTGAATTAGGAATTAGGTGATTTTCTCGATGTTAATTCCGTTGAAGGAGTAAGAAAACTATATTGTTTCATCATAAAAATAAGAAGTCCAGGCGTGCACCAACGTAAACATGAAAAACCTTATTTAACGTTTATTTACTCGCCGTGGGGTGTCGGCTTAGAATATCACCATCCCATATGTTTCCGCAGTTTTCATAGGAGGCGACTAAGTGGAGGCGAATGACTAACGACACTTTTTTACAATCATCTTCGCAATCAACGTACAATTATATCAAAGTAAAACGGGGTCAATGGATAGAGTAATAATATTATTCATTTCATGTTCTATTCCAATTTGTTCTAGTGACTATTAACTTCACCAAGCGATTTATCAGTCTGGACGTCACCGATTAATGTATACACCTAATATAATAGTAAACATGGCTGAGATAATAGGAATATGTGTATTATTATGGAGTAAGTGGGCGGCTATCACATGTATTTAGCGAACTGCGTCAATTGCAGCTTTATAGAGTCAATATGGTAATCGCTAATGACGTCATTAATATTAAATTGGAAATATTCGTATAAAATATGGGATTTGCACTCCTAACTTGTGCAAAAATAAGGTTCTTATGATCATATATTATAGCCTAAATGGCAGAATAAACAGTAACTACAAAAGTAAACACAGTTAAAACAGTTAGTGATATAATAGTGATATAAGTATTGAGGAATGGCATTCCAATTATAAGATAAATTAAAAAAATGTATGTTATTTTAAAGTTTATACATCTGGGAAGTTTGTTTACTAGGGACGAAAAATGTGGGGAAGACATGGAAAGGAGAGTGAAAAAGGGAAATGCGGTGAACGGAGCCATAAACAGTCTAATGTTGAGCCAGTAGTTGTTTAAAAGGCGCGAATGGCAGTACAAAATAATGTTTTGATTCCTACGCTGATGTATGGTAGTGAATTTTGGGCACGGTATAATAAGCAAGAAAGTAGAGTGAATAGAGTGGAAATGAGATCCCTCAGAAGAATATGTTTATGTAAGGCTGTGTGAAAGAGTGATAAATAGTGTTATTCGTGAACGGTTAGGTGTGAAAGATGACGCAGTGTACAAGATAGAGAAAGAAATGTTAAGGTGGTTTGGGCACATAGAGAGGATTAATTAAAATAAAGTAGCGAAAAAGATATAAAGAGCCAATATGGAAGTTTATAGGGGTCAACATGATAAAAAAATTGGTGTTGGGTCTTCATCCGCATCCCCCTTCGGTCGAAAGGGGTAGTGACATTTTAAGCCGGCACTACACGGCAAAAGACATTTGTCAGTCTTTGCCTACTCCAATGTAGTAAGTAAGTAAGTAAGTACTAGTACTAATACTATATATAAAATCATAAATTAATAAATTAAAAGCAACATCCAAATCCCACTAATTATATAAATATAGTGTATGTCAGCTTCTACAAGAAATAACCATATCGACAAACACTTATTACGCCCCAGACTCTAATTCGTCTCTTACAATTTCTATGGGGTGCGATGGATAGTATTAATGTATCTAAGCCGATTACAAGGCTATATTAATGACGTCATAGTTGATATAATGAATACTGCCTCAGTTTGACACAAGGGGCTTCTAAATTACTGATTGGGTGATTCACGCATATAAACAGTATGGAGAAACAAGATATTCATCCTATTCAAATCAAATTTAAGCAATTAGGAACAAATATAAATTTAATCTTTGTTTCCTTAGCTCTAAAGCTTTCCGTATTTTTTATGGATTTTTAGTCATAATATTCTGTACGCACTTTATAGTTGTAATTTCTTGAGGAAACACACTTATTTTATTTATTTTAATAATTAGAAAATCTCTCACAGTCTCCTTTGTGTCCACTACTTAATTAGTTTTATCTGTGTTTTTACGTCCGTACAAAATCTTTCATTTCATTTGTAGGCGTCTTAATTTTTTCTTCCTTGTTACTTGAAGTTGTTAAGGTAAGTTAGTATCGTCGCCGCCGTGTCGTATCGTCTTAAAATTGCATTATCGCTTTTTTTCCGTGTGTAATATTTTATTCGTTTTAGTCATTAGTTGGAAACTAATCATTAACATTCCTCTAATTGACCACTTTGAGTATAAAATCCAAGAAAATTAGAATTTGCAAGCTGAAGTTTAGTAGTTTAGGAAGTTGTAGTTTGCGAATTTTAAATCTATAGATACATTTTATTCAATCAAAGCCGCAAATTGTGTAGGTTGTTTAGATATTTCATAAAATTAATATTCAAACACATTTCTATTCATGTCTCTTTATGACCCTACAAAAACAACCCTAATTCTTTTTATGACTTTGTAAGTTAAGATAGGGGCTAGAATGTGCAAAGTTACGATGAATAGTTTTGTATAAGAGAGATCCGCAGTGGATTGCCATTATTGACTGAAAAGTTTAGGTTGTTTGTGCACCCTACGCAGTATTGACTCAATACGCCTACACGATTGCCCCATTTCGTGTATAAATCTGAGAAAGCTTTCATCGCTTAAGAAAATATCTTTTCCAAGTGGTTTTCTCGCCCACGCGTCATTTATCCTCTCCTCTTCATTTATCACAGTTCAGTAGACAACTTTGCTTTGTCAGTTCTATTTGCTTAAATGATAAATCAAGCGAATGCGTTTGATATGTATTATTTAAGAGGAGAGTAAGATGTCGGTTCGTTAAAAAAATACAACTAAACCTAACCGTACATTAGTTACATACATTACCGTGTAACTAAATTGACAGCATTTATAGTCAGGATGTATTTTCAATATGAACGCGTAATCCCCTATGTGAAGAAACAGATATATTGTATGTTTAAGTAGTAGATTCGTAGGGATGGCAAATGTACTATTACTGTTATTTCCATTAAAATTCATCATTGATAAGCCTCATAAACAGAAAAGTGTCTGAAATATAGGCCTAAAGCAGGACTCGAATCTATACAACTGCGTTTATTATAAATGTTAACAAAAATAAGGTCAACATTTTGAAGTATTTAGCAGTGTTAAATACATACATACATACATATACTCACGGCTATAAATCCATGGACGGGATAAACAGAGGTAAGGAATTAGAAATTCCTCAGCCACTTTTGGAAATTGAATGGGGACAAGATGGTAAAACAAAGATTGTTGGTGACGGGTCTCCAACCGCATCGCCCAAAAAATCCCTTAATAGCCCCAATTCTGTTAGTCACCTCTTACGTACACCCACCGGAAGAAATGGGGTAGTGCTATTCTAAGCCGACACTACACAGCTATGCAGTGTTATATGTACTAATAATCTCGTGATAAAAAAAATGCATACATACATAACGGCTACACGGAATAATTCAATGCGTTTATAAAATATATTTATATACAAGTATATTAATTTGTGGGTGTACTGTCCGGGAATCGAACCGAAGACGTGAACGCCCGCGAGCCATACATTATTTCCGTTGTTTGATCCCGGGTGGAATTAGCTAAAAGCTGTCTGATTAAAACATTTAAAACTTGCGAAATCGTCAAAAGAAGAATTCATCTTACGAACATTTCTTCTTAAATTAATACTCAAGTTAACAAGAATCATTTCAGATGTAATATACCCTAATAATTTCTTGACCCAAATCTAAGTTGATTTTTTCTACACATTCTACATGAATTTTTGTAGTTGTTTCATGCATCATAAACTAAATTCATTTTTGGAGAGGCCTTTCGTTTCAGCGACGTTTCGGCATCTAGCCAAGCGTGTTTGTTACAATTTTGGCATTGTTGACGAAAAAAATAATCTTTTGTGTATTTTTAAGAGCATAGCTGGAACATAAAATCGGACATTTTATTTTAGGAAAATCTCTTGAAAACATGTTTAACTTAATTTATTCTATTTGTATGAAGTCCACGTAAATGTTCTTGTTTGCGAAGGATATTCACGTCGCAAAACATGAATGTTAGACTTCGGTATTTTGTAGCAAAGAGCAGTACATGGTTATCAATATTCATTCAGTTGTAGTAAAAACTAGTAACGTACAAATCATTGGGACGTGTCTGCGTCTAGCCGTCGCCTCGCCCGCCCCCGCCCCCCGACCCCTGCCTAAGGCGATTTTCATTCAATATAACTCACTGAAATTCATGAATGGAACCCCAACGTTCAGCGGATGTAGGGAACTTTATAGTTGCCGAATGAATATATTAAGACGATGTTTTAGAAATATGTGGGTAGGTTTTCAATAAACTTATTCTTTTAGTTGTAAACAACGTGAAAGGGTAAAGCAGAAAATATATTTATCTTCGACTATTTTAATGGTGGGTGTCACTGCGTATATTGTTAGATTTCACTTATATTTTAAGGTCTTTTGCTGTTTTTTCTGATCATTTGTTCTGTTTATTTCTGAAGCTGTTGCCGATAATATAATTTTGCATTTCCTTATGTATATTATTTTCTCATTATATATTTCGTAATACACATATCAGCTAAACATTGTAATGTGGGCTTAGAAAAGCACTACCAACCCATTTCTTTCCGCGGGTGTCGCAAGAGACAACTTGAGTTTTGCGGCTTTTGCTCTTACCATCCTTTACTTTATTATCTTTTTCCCACTTAACATCCAAAAGCGACTATGGAATTTCTATTTATGAAGTTCTGGTCCACACATTTTTGGTATATATAGCCTTGTATGTAAGGTAATAGATTCAACCTTATTAATGAAAAACATTGTTAAGGAGTACCCAAAATAATCATCTATTTTAAAAGTAAGAAAAATATCAGTACATTAACGGTACATTTAGGCGTTTAGTTGGTCATTTTAGTTGTTTTCCTGTTAAATATATTACACTGACTCATACAGAAATTTAATCATCCAATCCAATCATAATAATGTAGAGCAAAGGGAGTTCAATATCTTACAAATGTCTACATGATAACCTTATTAAGAAAGTACTTAGGTTCTGGAAGCCGGCATCGAGACGTTATTAGGTCATAAACGCATATTTTAGGCCCAATACTATTCATGTTAGCTAGAAAAGACATTTTGATGTCACTCAAGGAGATTTATTAGAGTCTATTAAGCTCCTCACGTGTCATGTCGGACTCTCTGAAGTTACGAGCCATTAGGCATTCTTTATTCGAAACACGAACCAAATTGCTCCACCCACCTAATTTGATAATATATAAACAGATTCCATATCCAGACTTTCAAGTGATCCCCTAGCAACTCTTCGGATTGTGCTATTTGAATATAAATTAACAACCTTGGGCAAAATGACCGATCAGAAAATCTGTCAAAATTCAAGAGAGCAACCTTCAAGTGTCAGATAGCGATGTGTTTAAATAATTAGGAGTTATTTTGTAATGAATGACGGTGATGTTGAGTGGTCGGTGATCTGTTGTTGAGTTATTAGTATAAAGAGTGAGTCGTATGAGATGCCGGTGGCGCCGCCGCCGCCGCCGCCGCCGTGCTCGCGCCAATCACATTAGTGCTACTCGCCATCACCATCGCCAGGAAATTACATAGAATGTTGAGAAACCTCTACTCTCGAGATAATTATGGTCGCTGTATTAAATGCCGCGAATGCTATGAATATTGTTATTTAAAAATATTATCTTCGTCTTTGTAACCACAACCAGTTTACCTCCTAGTTTGCCTCCTTCCGAATAGATTAGACGTGTTTATATTTACGATGATTATCACTTTGATGAGGTCGATTTTATGTTTTTTATTAAACTTGTCGGCGCTTAAATCTATATTTAAATTCTTAGGTATGTTTGATTTATGCGATCAAACGATAGCTAATATGTTAAATTGCTAATCTGTCTGCGAGTACTATACGATTTGTTTGCTGTTTATAATTTATCCTTAAATTATTTTGCTCCAGTTTTCCTTATTAAATAAGTAATTTTTCACATAAATCAGGTCTCTAACTTGAAGTAGAAGCAGAAGTGATACAATTACGAGTTATTACGTGCCATTACAAACCGATTTTGTAGTTAATTTAATACGTCAATAGGTTGGTTGTAACAAAGATAGTTTACGTGGAAAATGATCGATCTCACTGGCGCCATGCCTTGAGCCGGTTATTATGGCGTTATTATCACTTTAGCTTAGTTAATAGCGTAGTCTGATACTATCAGTAAATGATCTGGCGAAGTGGAGCTGTTGAGTGTGAATTGCGCAAACTTAGCTGCTACAGACTAACGGGAGCTCTAATAGCACTTTCCAGAATTGCTTCCACCACTGACAACTACCACCAACAGTTTTGGTATGCTTTCTGAGAAGTGACTACGTTGCCATCAACGATTTCTACACTTAGTAAATACGAATGAATATTTTAAATGTTTTGAACTGAGGTTTTTGAACAAAAATTTTGAATATTGACCCTTGTACAAAATAAGTAAATAGTTATTCCTCAGCCACATTTGGCTTTAGAAAGCATTGCTATTATCTGTCAAAATTCCAAATACACTCATAAAAATAAATCGGCTAGTGCTTTTCATCATCATCATCAAAATTTGTGACCGCATACACATAGGTGTGTCCTTTGGGGCATGGAGTTTCTGGAGTGGCGGCCACGTACCGGACGACGCAGTGTGGGTATGCCTACCACAAGGTGCACCAAAGACTTGGTAAAGGTCGCGGGAAGCCGAGGGATGAGGGCAGTACAGGACCGGTCGGTGTGGAAATTTTTGGGGAGGCCTATGTCCCGCAGTGGACGTCAATTCGCTGATGATGACACATACCTAAACAATTTTATTACCTAATCATATTATTTTATCATACATGTCTATAAGTATTTAAAAATATCATAAAACTTTTCAGCTTAGCTTTAAAAGTCGAGTACCCACGTTTTGCTTGTACTCACATGATAGGGCACAAGACTATCACCGATCGGTACGAATACATTTTAACATGACTAAGCACAACTTAGCTATAAGGGTGTCCTGAAGATGTTTAAGATCACTGAAACTGTAGCTAAGTGTTCATGGTTGTTCTATGAATTTATATATATATCAATAGAATGGTAGTCTATTGGTTAAAGAAAAAAAAAACTAAATGCATATGGATGTATACGCGGTACACATATTCCTTTAGTGCATTTTTTATTTTTTTTTATTTATGTGTCTGTTTATTCCGGCGTTAATCTGAAATGGTCGAACCAATTTCAACAGGACTTTCACTGACAGATAGCTGATGTGTAAAGGAGTAACCTAAGGTAACTCTTTTAATCTCCCAAAATACCGACCGAAGCAGGGACATTTCGCCTGTCTGAATTTTTTTAAAATTTATTATTATGTTATACGAGGGGCATGCCAAAAGAAACTAGATACTCAAAAATTATAAAATTTATTCTTTATTACAAGTATCGATCTTTTCAAAGTATTCACCCTGAGCACGTATACACTTTTCCATACGTCTGAACCAATTGGAAAATACCTGTGACCACTCTTCTTTAAATACCTCAGAAATCTCGAAATTATAGGCAACCAGCGCATCTTCTTCGCTTTCAAACCTCTTCCCCTTTAGTTTTTCTTTGATTTTTGGAAATAAGTAAAAATCGCAAGGTGCTAGGTCAGGGGAATATGGCGGGTGAGGGAGAATTGACACATTTTTCGAGTTGATAAAGTCTAGTTTTCTGGCAGACGTGTGCGGCGCCGCATTGTCGTGGTGCCAGAGAAGGTGCCGGATTCCTGACTTCGGTCGCTTGTCACACCGATCTGATATTACTGTAGGAGCACAAACTGTCACACACCATTCGGAGTTCACCGTTCTTTCATTCTCTGGCATAACAGTAGCAATATGACCCGTTTTGCAGAAAAACGAGGCGACCATTTGTTTCTGTGTGCTTCGTGCACGGCGACATTTCGTTGGAGTTGGTTCGTCTTCAAAGCACGATACAGTCGACTGTCGCTTTGATTCGAGATCATAGTTACGAGTATATAGCCATATTTCGCCACCAGACAGTATATCATATACGTTTTTTTTCTCGCCTCCGTTGAATTTATCTATCATGAATAGGCACCAATCCACCCGACGGTCTTTCTGCTCATTGGTAAGTTTGTGCGGCACCCATCTCGAACAACGTTTACAGAGAGAAAGATGGTCGTGAATTATGATTTGCATTGCTGCTGATCCAATTCCTAGTTCTCGCTCTAGCTCTACATATGTAATTCGTCGGTTTTCGCGAATAAGTTTTTCGACTGCACGAACGTTTTTTTGCGTGACCGCGGTTGGCGGCCGTCCTGTCTTCGCTTCATCTTCGAGACATCCCCGTCCTCTTTTAAATTCAGCAAACCAATTGAATACTGTTGCTCGGGAACAAGCAGACTCACCAAAAGTAGAAGCTAAAAGTTCAAAACATTCTTGAGGCTTTAAACCTTTTTTAAAGTGATAATAAATCCTAGCGCGAAAATCACGTCGACTGAGCTCCATTGTTGCAAGTGAATTCCCGCCATACATACATACATACATATACTCACGGCTATAAATCCCTAGAAGGGGTAGCCAGAGCTAACAAATTAGAAATTCCTCAGCCACTTTAGGAAGTTGCGTCGGGAAAGTTGGTAAAATAAAGGTTGTTGGTGATGGGTCTCCAACCGCATCGCCCAAAAATCCCTTAATAAGCCCCAATACCGTTAGTCGCCTCTTACGTACACCCACCGGAAGAAAAGGGGTAGTGCTATTCTAAGCCGAATTCCTGCCAGATTCTCGGAAAAATGATGCTCATTCAAATAAAAAATAAATAAAAGAAGTATGTTCTATATTCAAATATGTCAATAAAAAACCAACCTATAAGATGGTTTATAGCTTGCCAGTGTCAATTAAATGAGAAAAGAGTATCTAACTTCTATTGGCATGCCCCTCGTATGTATATATTATCATGTGTGTAGGTGTATTTATTTCTTGCAGTCCGTGCGTTTCCTGGCGGTGGCTGAAAATCAGTGATGCGAGTATTCAAAACTCACATCGATAGTCCTGAGTTAGCCACCAACTTATTGCTACGCAGGCTATGGCAAGTTTTGTCACATCTTTGAAGTGGTTTTTAGTATCAACTCTTGTTTTTATACATTTATACATACATATATATACTCACGGCTATAATTTCCTAAACAGGGTAGCCAGAGCTTTGGAATGAGAAATTCCTCAGCCACTTTTGGAAGTTGAGTGGGGAAAAGATGGTAATAATAAATTTTTTTGGTGACAGGTCTCCAACCACATCGCCCAAAAATCACTTGAAAAGCCCCTATACCCTTAGTCGCCTCTTACGTACACCCACCGGAAGAAATGGGTTAGTGCTATTTTAAGCCGACACTACACAGCCTTTCTTTATGTTTTTATAAATATAATTTAACTGTGTAGCAATTTTTTTTTTCTAATAGCAAATACGACTTATGAATGTCTTGCTTGCCCCTTTTTAGTGTATCGGCCGTAAATATTAGTAGGTAAAACCAATGTTGAAAATAATCATCATTTATTGTTATTGAGATGACGAGACCATAATGTTAAGATCGTTCTGACTTATTTGTTTATGCTATAATTTCAACTGATACACCGTTAAATTTCTTTTTTCATTAAGACAGAATGCGGACCTAATGCGTTTGAGCATATCAAAATAATTAAGGCTATTATCGAATACCTACTTAACTATATTCACAACTATAAATTAAAAAAGGGTAAGCGTTGCTTTAAAAAAATGTTGTTAGTTTGATGAATGCTAAAAAGCACATAAGTCAATTAAGTAAAGAAACTGATATCCTAACATACCTTCATATGTTCCCCAAACTTCCCTCTGATATCGTCGTGGCATCAGTAAAGTAACTGAAGAATTTCTAATTCTCAAGCTCACGTGTTCCTTTTTGCGATGTATAGACGTATGATTTTGCTATTTTTGTAAGAAATAAATTACACAAAACGAGACATAAGGTAATCATCAAGTTTCAACTTAATCGATCTAATAGATTCGGAGATAATTGACTGTAAGCGACGGACGGACAGACACACGAGTGATCCTATAAGGGTTCCGTGTTTGTATTCAGACGTACGGAACCCTATTATTATTATTATTATTGTTGGGCGCTAACCGCCTCGGGTTTCCGCACTTAACCCAGCTACGAGGTGGGCCATTGTACGTGGGCCATTTGGCCGTTTAAGTTTCCCAACCTAATTCAGACCAGAAGGACAAAAGCTTATCCAGGTCAGCCATTGCCTCTGGTAGCGACTTTTTGGATCCGATGGTGTTATTTCGGATATCGGTTACTCCGTTGCATTCCTGGAGCACGTGAGTGACCGTTTCGTCCGCCTCCATGCACGCACGGCACAGAGGGCTGTCGGTGATGCCTAGAGTGTGGAAGTGTTTGTTTAGGGCATAGTGCCCTGTGATAACACCCACTAGAGTTCGTAGATTTGGTCTGCTAAGGCGTAAGGCATATCTGGTCAGATTTTTCCTAAGAGTTGGCATTGCCTCTTTAGACTGTCTGCAGCCAGGCGTGCCTTGCCAACACGCGCTTGCTAGGGTTTGTGTGCGTTCCCTTAGCCACGTGCGCAGCTGATTGTATGGAAGAGGTATTATGGGTTCGGGTCCGTACAGAGACATAGCCGATCCCCCTCTAGCCAGCTCATCAGCCGCATCATTGCCTAAGGACCCACTATGGCCTTTTATCCATTGCAGGATAATATTGTTGTCCTGCGCCACTTCTTCTAAGGCTTGGTGACATTCCAGGACTAGACCTGAAGTGTATTCGCTTCGATTGAGGGCTTGCAGGACAGAAGTGCTGTCCGATATAATTTTTATGGTCATTTCTGAGATTTTTCTTGCTTTTATGGCCTGGGCAGCTTGGATGATTCCAAGACATTCGGCCTGAAAAACAGTATTATATTGGCCCAGGCTTTTTGATATTTTTATATTTAGATCTAGGGAGTGTGTGCCAGCCCCCGTGCCTTGATTGGTCTTAGACCCATCAGTATACACACGTAACTCCTTAGGGCCAGAGAAGTCTGACTTTTCTTCGTCAAGTATAACCCGATAGTTATGTTTGGATCTAATAGTTTTGGTGATCCTATCACACGGAGCGGCCAGTAGGGGCTGGTCTTTCAACGCTTCTGTGAGTATTTCAGTATGTAGGATTCTGGAGTCGTTGCTTAGGTGTCCTGCTCTCTGTAGCCTTACAGCAGAGATGGCTGCTTCTTGCTGTACAGTGGGGGGAGATTTAGTAAGGCTTGTAGTGCGGCTGTAGGCGTAGTGCACATGCAGCCCGTTATTGCTAGACAAGCCTGTCGTTGCATCTTGTCTAATTCATGTTGGGCTGTAACAAGTTTCGTTCTTGGCCACCAGATCAGAGCTCCGTAGGTTATCACCGGTCTGATGACAGTGGTATAAAGCCAGTGTGTGATTCTCGGTTTGAGTCCCCAGTTCTTACCCAAGATTCTTTTACATTGCCAAAGGGTTGCGCTGGCTTTTTTTATTACCTTTTCTAAGTGTGGTTTCCAGTTAAGTTTATCATCTAGGGTGATTCCTAGATATTTTACTGTTTTGGATAAAGTAAGTTGCGTGCCAAACAACTTAGGAGGGTCAAACGGCGGTAGTTTCCGTTTGCGAGTAAAGAGAATTAGTTCAGTCTTCTTAGGATTAACGTGTAGGTCAAAATCTTTACACCATTTTTCAACCACCCTCAAAGCGTGACCCATTTGATTGCAGAGGGTGTTCGCATGGTTTCCGTTTATGAGAATCGTGAGATCGTCTGCATAGCCAATAGTTAGGTAGCCTTGCATGTTTAGTCTTTTAATGAGTGAGTCGACCACCATGTTCCAGAGCAGTGGGGATAAAACACCTCCTTGAGGACAACCCCTTGTCACCACCGCTCTGTTGGTGTCATTAACAGTTATTTGTACCGCTCTGAGTTTCAACATGTTTACTATCCAGCCCCGCAGTGTGGGATTAACATGGAATTTTTCCAGGGCTCTATTGATACTTGGGATATTAGTTTTATCGAAGGCACCTTCAATGTCTATGAAGGTGCATAATGAGGACAACTTAGTGCTGAGAGCACACTCAATTTTGGAAACAACTCTGTGGAGAGCTGTTTCGGTTGATTTGTCCTTCGTGTAGGCATGCTGTTGAGTATGTAGGGGCTTTTTTGTTAATATCTCCTCTCTAATGAACCTGTCACAGAGTCTCTCTAGTGTTTTTAAGAGAAAAGAAGTTAGGCTAATGGGTCTAAAAGATTTGGGGTCTGTATAGTCAGATTTTCCAGGTTTGGGAATGAAGGTCACTTTAACCTCCCGCCATGGTAGGGGGGTATATCTGTGCGCCATGCACGATTGGTAAAGTTTCACCAACCACGGGGTGATGATATCTCTGGCCCACTGTAGTAGTGCCGGAATTATGCCGTCAAGACCCGGCGATTTGAAGGGGTTGAAGGTTTTGATTGCCCATTCAACTCTATCTTGTGTGACTATCTTTTCAGCTTGGGATACATCTATGTTCGTGGGGCTGCTGATTGGTTCCTCTGGCCAGTACACTTCATCAGTGTGACGGCAGTCTGGGAAGTGGCATTCCAGTAGCAATTTGTGTGTTTCTGTATGTGTGGTAGTGTATGTTTCATCTGGTTTTTTTAGCGGCCCTACGGTGAGATTATTATCTGAAGCCAGGAGTTTCCTGATTCTCGCCGCCTTATTGTTAGATTCTATTGATTCGCAGTATTTCCGCCAAGCTTTCCTTCTGCGTGATCTAGTAAGTTTTTTGTATTTTCTTAGGAATAATTTGTATTCCTCCCAGTCATCTGGTATTCTGGAGTTTTTGGCTTTGTTAAAGAGATTACGGAGTTCACCGCGCATAGATTCGAGTTCCCCATCCCACCATCTACTAGACTCTTTTCCTGGGGTTGTGGGTTTCCTAAGGGGGCAGGACGCCTCGTAAGATTTGGTGATAGCATCAGTGAGAAATTTGACATTGTCTTCAATCGCTACTGTACTATCTAGATTTGGCGCGGTTGCAGAGGTTAACTCGTCCCTCAGTAATGTTCGATATTTCAGGACATTCGTTGTCCGTGGGTTACGTTTGGATGGCTGTTCGGGAAATTGGTTAGATAGATCGAAACAGATTCGCCTATGGTCGGAGCAACTTACATCTTGAGACACATGCCAATTCGTTACAAGATGAGAAGCTCCTCTACTAACTAAGGTTATATCTACTATTGTTTGCCCTCGGGATGTGACCCATGTTGGTTCGGATCCTACGTTAGCTACATTTAGGTTAGTGGAGAATAAATATGTTGATAGTACCTCTCCTCTGGAATTTGATTTCTGACACCCCCAGAGCGGGTGATGTGCGTTCGCGTCAGCCCCAATGACGATCTCTGTTCGGAGCGTCTCGCAGTACCGCACAAGTTCAGCTAGCTCCTTTGGTGGGCAGTCCTCAGCATCGCCAGGCATATAGCAGGAGGCTAGCACCATCTCTGGTAGGCCCGTATCAGCTGTCTGGATCTTGACAGCGATCAGGTCCCTAGAACAGAATTGCATAAGGGACAAACCCTGCATATGATTAGGAATAAGTATGCAGGCTCTTGGTGTTTGGGATGTGGTATCATAAAACAACTTACCTCCGGTATTATTGAGACCACAAATACGGTTTCCTCTGATCCACGGCTCCTGAATCAGGGCGATGATGTTTGGGGTTTTCTCCAACACTGTGCGTAGGGTAGCCGTCGCCGCGTGACTATGTTGGAGATTTGCTTGGAGGATTTGAACGTTATTGGGGAGCATCGTGTCCGATGTCCTCCTCCTCTTCCTTTTGGGTTGGTGCGTGTGACTCTGCTGGTGATGACGATGTCATCATAGAGTCAAGCCACGGCACTGGGGAAGGGTTGTCGTTCATCAACCGGCACAGCTCGTCCATTGCTCTCTGGAGCGGTTCGACCTCCTCCTCCACTGGTTGGTGTGTGGAGGGCCCTGGTTGGTCAGGAGCCAAGGGAGCATCCGGCTGGTCATTCGTGGATGTTGACGGAGTCGCCTCTTGGTGTTTGGCCGGCATGGCATGTAGGGTACGGAACCCTAAAAAAAGACTCAAACGTTCGCGCCGAATATCCCCGAAGGGGTTAGCAGAGGCACTAATACTTCTGAACATCACGTGACATTGTCACCTGTTGTTCAGAGTACCCACAATTTGCTTCGACAGTGTTCTCTCGTGATACAGGGCAGGCCTATCGGCGTTTTGAACAGATACACTGTCACATTATTGTGAGTTTCAACAGTCCCTTCGATTTCCTGGGATGCCATCATCAGATCATGGTCTCATGGTGTTTTCTCGGTAACAATAACATAACAAAAGAAATGTTTAGTGAACCTGTACTTCTTTTCATAAAAGCTACGGAGAGGAGTATAAATCTATATAGAATGTTGAAAGAACTATTTCCTAACTCCTAGTGATTGATGACCTACACCTTCCATCATCAGCCCAGTAGCATAACATTATGTTTTCCAGAAGCAAATGCCAATATAACTTCAGAAAATATGTAAAACGCGGTATATGTTCCTATAAAATTTGAGGGTTCCCCTCGATTTCTCCAGGATCTCATTATCAGACCCTGAGACCCTTATCATGGTACCATTCTGGGATTATCTTCTTTCTAATAAAAAATAATAATCAAAATCAATGCAAACATAAAAAAATATACGGTCGAATTGAGAACACTCCTTTTTTTGAAGTCGGTTAAAAATATATTCACACTTTATGTTTTTTGATAAAATTGTTGTGTTGTTTGTTGTTGTTCATTAAATATTGGAACTTTTAATTGATTGAAAAAGGAACTCATATCTTCCCGTGAATGTTTGTAGGAGACTACTACGGGTATTGGGGCTTGTTAAGTGATTTTTTGCGATCAATTACCAAAAACCTTTATTTTGCGATCCACTTACACAATTGCCAAAAGCCATTGAGAGTTTTCTTATTCTAAAGCTATGGTTACACCTTCTTGGGAATTATAGATGTGAGTATATGTAAGTGTATAAGATGATTAAATTTGTAATTACTACTACGATCGGAAAACCCCTAAATTAAAAACTTTTCCAAAGATATCAACGTAATAGTCCCTGACGTAGGAGATTGGCAATACCAATTTAATAAAATACCGAGACGAATAAGAAAACAAATTTTCAATATCAAAAAATAATTTAGACATTGATTAAATCCGTTTTTATTTCAACGAATTATAGGAATTCGAATAAGTTATTTATATTAATATTATTTCTTAACGCTCGCTCCGGAGAAAATAAAATATCAGAGTTGGTCTTCCTGTTGGTCTAAATAATACGATTTGGCAAGAAGCAATGTGTTGTACATAACTAAAGGAAAATTTCTTAAAACTAGATTTCCTATTATCATCCCATTTAACTGGGTAGCTCACAGTGTTCGAATTCGGCGTACAGTATGACTGATTTCCTTCTGAGAGGAGAAAGAGTAGTTTTAAATATTTTTAGTTAAGTGGAGATCTTTTGACATTAAAAATGACAAAAATTAAATACATAATCAATGAGTTATTTCTCAGTAAGTTGGTAAGCCTATTGGGGAATTTCAAGTTGTCAGATTGTGCTGGAAGCTTCCCTGAAAATTCTTTATTCTAATTTCTTCACAAAAGTGGCTGACTATTATTTGATTCTGAAGCTAAAATTTTTATCCGCTATAACATGTAAGCAGTTATTTGCAATTTAATTTTTGATATCAAAATATAAGTGCTTTACAGTCAAGCAAATGAAATACAAACTTATGGTAATAAAACAAGATTGCAAGTTTCAAAATGTTCACGGAAATATCCTTCGATTCTAAAATAATTCAACCATAAGTCATATTGCAATCTCTGCCATTTATTCGATATTACGATTGATAACAGTATTGTATAAGGAAACACAATAAAATATTGTGCAGCTAGTCGGACAAAAGTCGTTTGTCAGATCGAATGGCGTCTGTCCATTTGTAGATTGGATGATTGAATAGAATGTGGTGTAAACATGACGCACTTCTTACGTACTTTTGTACTGGATATTGCCTCACTTGGTCGGGTAGGGAGCGTCAATTCCTGCGCTATTTAAATTGGTTGAAAACTTTTTATTGCACATCACATAGAAATAGATATGTGTACGGACATAGCACACGGATCAAGCTCTAATTTACAGTAATGACTTGTGGTATGCAAGGTAGGTCGATGACAATAATCGATTAATTATAATTGTAATTAACTATATCATCATCATCAGGCACCAGACAGCCATTGCTGGGATTACCCTTAAGGATCTCCAAAAAGTAATTTTATGTACTGTATATACATCGGCTTATTGAAAAAATAAAATACCAGTGGCATACAACACACATAGCTAATTTGGCAAGGTTCGAACCCTCAACTACAGGCTAGTTCAGTGGCCTCGTAGTTATTAGACCATAGCTTTAATATATTATGGAATTTTGAAAATAGTTCAGGAATGACTGTTTGTTATGTAGTTTTGGCTTAGAATAACACTACTCCATTTCTTCCAGTCTTAAGTAGGAGACGACTAAAGGTATTGAGTCTTTACAAGTTATTTTTGGGCGATGTTGCTCATCATCAAAAATCATCTTTTACCTACATAATTTCCCAGTGTCTGAGGATTTTTTTATTCCCTAAGTCTGTCTCCAACTTTTATACGATTTATATCAGTGAGATTATAAGTTGAGTTTTTTATGGTTGAAGATGATGTCAGTTAACCTAATATCCCATACTAGTAGTAGCGGAAAAGTAACAAAAAATTTTACTTTACAATGGAATATTTTGTGCATGGCTGCCAGTTCATACAAAATATTTAATATCTCTGACTGTCAATTCAAGGCAAAGTTTGGTGACATTAGTGTGTCTTTTACAATGTGTGTGTGTGTGTGTGTGTGTGTGTGTGTGTGTGTGTGTGTGTGTGTGTGTTCTATGGACATAGGTAGAATTTGGAGCCCTTCTTAACAATATTGCATGAAGCGAATCTATATTTTAAGTAAATCTCCTACCACTTACTTACCGATACTCAAGGCAATAAATTCCAAAAAGGGTTAACCAGAGATTTGAAATTAACAGCTCAGTGGAAAGACCACTGCTTCTTAAACCAGAGACGCAAGTTTTAATCCTGAGTCGGGCCTACAACAATCCGACATTTCTTAATTCATATATAAGGTTGTTAACGATGAGGAAAATATCGTGAGGAAACCCATACGGCTGAGTTGTACTCAGTTTTGACAGAGCATTCGCACAAAACGGCGATAGGCCTGCCCCCTGTTACCGTACACACATCCATTGTTGACTCGCGTTTTAATTGGTGCAATGAAAGTGATGCATGTTACCAGTGTGACCATTTGTGGCAGATTTCTGCCATTTTGGCAGATTTGGACCCGAAATTTAAGCTGTGGCATATTATGCTGACGATTTCGATATCTGGCAGATTTTGGCAGATTTCAATGGTTTTGATAAAATCATGCTAATTTTAAATAAAATTGCATGAAAATGAACTATAAATAATTAAACATAAACATAACATAAACGTTCACGCCGTTTATCCCCGAAGGGGTTGGCAGAGGTACCAATACTCCTGAACTCACATGGCAAGCGCCATCTAGTTTCCGGTGAAGGTACCCACGTTTTGCTTAGACAGTGTACTCACGTGATAGGGGGCAGGCCTATCGCCGTTTTGTACGAATACACTGTCACATGACTAAGTACAACTCAGCCATGTGGGTTTCCTCACGATGTTTTCCCTCACCGTTAGCAACGATGATAAATTAACCACACATATGACTTTAGAACAGACAAATTGGTGTAGGCCCGTCCCAGGATTGGAACTCACGCCCTTCTGTTTTTCGGGCGGGTGTCCTACCCACTGGCATCCTTTGTTTCTGTTCCTACGTCTTTGTTGATACCCAGCCCAGATTACACGGGGATTTCCCGTTTGATCTGTTGATACATAGATATTGTCATTTTATTATGGGCTTTAAGTGATAACTCATAGGGTTCAAATGGTTATATCCTTCCTTGATTGGGTTCTCAATTATCTTTGTATTGTCTTTAATTTATTTCATTCTCTCACGGAGCTTAGCGCGTTTGTGAAGTGCAGTTCTGGAATATAGGAACACGGAAACTGCACCTCCTTTATACCAAGCAAGGAAATCCTAAATTGTATGTCGGTAAATTCTATGTACAAAGAAAATGAAGACGATAATTTTGAAGCCAATGTTGATTAGGTGTATGGTTTTTCTGTAAGGTTAAAGTCGTCAATTAAAAAATATCAAAATACGTTGTTTTTTTATATTTATTTTTGTGTTGGCATATTTTTGGCATTTTGTAACGTCGAGGGTGGCAGATTCTGGCAGATTTTTGGGTCCGTGTGTGGCAGATTAGCTATTTTTGAGATGGTCACACTGCATGTTACAGCATCGCGGCTGTTGCGAAGTACGAGTGTGTGGTAGGGTCGTGTCGTGGTAGATAGGTGGTATAGATAGGGCTGCCCATGTTTGTACGATAAAGTATAATAGTTTTCAAACTAAAACTGTTAAAGATAACAATAAAGAAAAATGATATTTTATGGAATATGCAAACATTTGAGAACATATTTGTTGCGACCCGCATCCACATTTTTCACAATGATAAAAAAAAGTAAAATGCTACGCAAAATGTCGCATATTTTATAGGAAACTCTAGTGATAGTACTTCGGGATCGATGTTTAACGCGCCCTTCAAAACACCGAATCCTTTCTGGATAATCGGGTCATTTAACCCCGCAATTTCCTTCCAAAATAGGTTTAAGTTTAGACATAATTTTCTTGATTTTTCCCCGAGGATCGAACCTAAGACCTCCTTTCTGAAGCAACGCGCTTTTCCGCTAGATCATAGAGGCAGTCGAGTACTATATTTCTCCATTTCATAAGGCTTCCATAAGCAGGCTGAGGTATGGTACAATTTTAAATACAATTATAGTAATAGCTGCGTAGTGTCGGCCGACTTCGAAGAGCCCACAAGCCTATTTATTCCCGCGGGTGGCGTAGGAGGCGACTAAGGGTACGGGTATTTTAAGAGGCTGCAGGGCGATGTTGCTGGAGACCCATTACAAACGATATTTTAGTTTTTCTATCTTTTCCCCAAATTTCTTCCAAAAGTGTCTAAGGAGTGCTAATTACGAGGCTCTCGATACCCCTACTAAGGATTCATGTGAGTAAATGTACCTATGTATGTAACATTACTAGCAACCCTAGTGGAGGCAAGGGGGAGGAGGCTCGAGGAACAGGTCGGGCGCATGCGGCGCGACGGCGGCGGCGGACCGACCCGACAAAGCTACACTAACTACACTTCGCCATTCGTGCACGTGCCGTCGACCCATCGGCCGTCTCTGCGGTACCTCTACCGCGAACGCGCGCGAACTATCCTCACTTTACGTTTACGGAAACTACCCTTCGTGTTACCAATTTTCCTCTTTGCTCGCCAGTTCTTTTAGTGTTTCGTGTGTTGTTGTTCGAGTTTCAGCGGTACTGGAGTGTCATACGCGAGCTGAAATCAAAGGTACTTCTACTGTTTACTTTTGTAATGGTTATTATTAAGAAGTATACATGTTATGGGTAGTTCGAAAGCATTTTTTTTTGAAAGCAATATTAGGAAATAAATAGGTATAACATTTGGTTAAAGTTGATTTTTAATTGAAAGTAACTTCATACAAAAGTATTAAAACTTTTTTTATTGGTTGATACGTAGTGACTAAGCTTGTAACAAGACTTTACATTTAATTACAATACAATAATTAGTAGGTCTGCACGCCTACCAATACTTTTCTAAAAGTTTCACAATTTATTAGTAAAATATATGCCTTTGTTTGTAAATATTCGATCAGTTTAAGCTGCAAAATGTCAATATTAATTTGCGGTGGACTGTACAAGAATAAAGCACAAAGCGAATGTAGTGACGACAATACATGATCTTTTTAACTATACAACTAACTTTTTAAATTTAACTAGGTACTTGATCTCACTGTGTTAATTTAGCTGTTAATTTAAATGACAATAATAATCGAACAGGGAAATTAGAAAAGTTATTTCTGATTATGTAGACACCAAGTTTAAAATAAAATACTAAGTTTTCCCAAATGACATAGAAAATCTTTAAAAGTGCGCTGTATGTTACTTGATAAATAAAGCGTTACCAGCTTCTCAAGCTAGACATAGCAACGGAGCGTGGTCCACAGCTTTACTACAGATAGAGTATGTTAATATCCAAACCAGTTGATGTAGTAATAGTGATGTGGTGTAGTGTGGAGTGTGACACCGTACGTTAGTCGCTAACATTAACATACTAGTCGAATTCATTACTTGGAAAGTTTAATTTAAACGCTTAAACGTTCCTCTTGTCAGAAATGATGTATACTCTTACTTATAAGTAAAGAATTTTATGAGATGCTCAATTGATTTGCATGTGAAATTAACGTGGATCTGTTTTTTTAAATTATTCATATGAAATTTAATGGTAGATTACATTGTCATTCCTATGGTTTGGTTGTGACTGATGGTCTGTGTTTTTACTTGCTAATTTGAAAGTTGAATATACCACAACAAAGTTGTTGTATGTTTTAATTAATTTAAATCTGTATATTTACCATTTGCCTCTACTTTATTGTAGAGCTATTAAGTTATCAACATTAACTTCAATATCACATTTTGTTCTGTTATTTTATGATTTAACTTGAACTTGCGTGTTTGTGCCAAGCTTGAAGTTAATCATTCCAAGGTGGTTTCTGTGCTTAATTATGCCAAATAAACATCTTGATATCGAAGACACACAAATACAGATAAATGGAAGACCTAATTAAAATCCAAATTTTTAGTATCTTATAAGTAAAGTTATGATATATATTTATTTTAAAAATCCGTCCTGTACTGTTAGCGGCAAATATGTGTTGTTAGCACAAAAACCACCTATTGCAGTAATGGTAGTATTATTTATATTTAGCATTTTAAGTACCTACCTCAGTCCGGAATAAAAAAGATATATCCGTATGCCTTACACTCTAAGAGAATCAGTAAACCAACACTATGTACTATAAAATCGCTAATTATTTAATTATCAGATACTATCAGCTAACTATAGTTTATATTTTTCAGCCTTAACTTCCATAATTGGCTAAGAAATTATGTTCATTCTGATTTGTGAAAGTACTTATAAATTTTACAACCCAATTTAATCTTCTGCATTATTGCTAATATCACACAAATGTGCAACTAGTGTTAGAACAACAATAAAAACTCGATTTGCTAAAAGAGAACGATATTGCAAATGCTCGTGTTTTAAATCTAGTCATTATTATTTTCCTAAATATAACTAATGAAAATCATCTCTTAAAGAGGGTTTAGTCTTGGAAGAATTTTCAAGATCCCGGCGGCGTTTCATTTACACTAATACGTAGTTGGTTATGGTTTCTTAAGGTTCTAAGTAATTTTAGAAAATAGTCAAATTGTAATTAATTTTCAAAAGTGTTTTTCAAAAAATGTATCCATCTGGTATCATGAATCAACAATAAAAAAATATGACATCTTTTATTCATTAGCAATACCCATTCAGTGTATAAACTGATGATATTTCGTATTCTATAAAAATGTCGTGTAGTTTCCACTAAAGGGGAGATTTAGCTTGTAAATCTAGAGGCTTTTGAGTGAGTTGTTGAATGAACGAGTGAGTTGGAAAAATGAGTTTTGAAACCCATTTTAAATAATTCTTTAGTTTACTATATTATGGTGGGTGTACGTAAGAGGCGACTAACGGTATTGGGGCTTTTAAGGGATTTTTGGGCGATGTGGTTGGAGACCCATCACCAACAACCTTTATTTTACCATCTTTTCCCCACTTAACTTCCTAAAGTGGCTGAGGAATTTCTTATTCCTTAGCACTGGCTACCCCTTCTAGGAATTTATAGCCGTGAAGATATGTATATATGTTTACCATATTCTCCTCTCTTATCTTCTAAAAGTGGCACAAAATGTGTAATTTTTACGCGCTGGCTACCCTGTTTGGGATTATGAGTATAATAAGGTAAGCAATATCAAATATTGTTACAGTCATTCTAGGGTTCATTGAATTTGAACGGTTCACTGAAATCATGAAATGATGATTCAATATTGCATTACACAATATTTTTTTGAAATGACAAATCTTGTTACAATGAAACCAAATGAGTCATTTTTAACCCCGATGACGAAACAGTATAAAATAATGTATATATCCGTACAAAGTTTTACACCTTGTGAGTACCTATTTATATAAAAAGGTTAGTCTGATTTATCATTTATTTACTCCTGTCTACCTATACTGACGGCTTCAAAATACCTAAAGGGGTAGCCAGAGATTCAAATTTATCTATTTTTAGCAACTTCTCACAAGAAATTTTACTCCTAGTAAAGAGTAGTAGATGAGGGGTTTCCAGTTACAACGGCCAATTAATATGATAACAAATCAATTAATTATATGACTCCGCTCCCATAGCCGATTATTTAATATTATTATTAGTAAGACCGACTATTCTGGGCGAGGCGCTGTGGACGTATATTTTCCTATGTAATCAAATTCAGAGAAATGAAACAAACTGATGTAAAACTTAAAAAGCATAATTAAAAGCTTATTCTACGTACTACATGCAATTATAAAGATTATAGAAAATACTAGAACTATTCAAAGTGACCACCCTTTCTGGCCATTCATCTACACGCCGCACATATCACATCCAATGGTATCGAAGCAGCTGTCTTCACTAAATCCTTTTGTAGAAACTAGATATTTTGATGAGGTTTTAAACAAACTTTCCTCCAGAATATTCCACAATTAAATAATTCAAAGATTAAGGTCAGGACATGGCAAGGAAATCACATAAACTTCCGTCCCGCCAACGATTTGCTAGTTTGACTTTGTGTTGATACTGATATTTTATACCGGTATATATTATAAGAATCGTTGGTCCTCCCCATTGAGCTATCACAGTAAAATTATTTCATGTAAAGTAAGAAGCAATTATATTCAAATATTTTGTCGTCCATCGGATGAACAGGAATGTAATGTGTAAATGGAGAATGCAAGGCATCATTCGTTATGAAATTCATCTTTGTTGTTCAAATATTATTTATGAAACCAAACCGTAGAAGGGGTGATAATCTTCATTATTATTTATAGTTAGAAGTCGTATTTAATAGTGTTAGCTCAGCTGTAAAGAGACATGCGTTGAAATGAGTTCAGCTGACTAATCTTTCTAAAGCCGTATGAGTGATTTGTTAATGAGGGTGGTTTATGGGCACACTTTTCATTTGATGTTCAGTAGGTATAGTAGTTTTAACATCCTTCCGGAGACATAAGGCATGATATTCATACCGGATAAATATACTTTAATTTATGCTGACGTTGCTCTTTTTTCAGAGCTAGTTAATGAAATAAGTTATTTTAAAATCTAAATCACAGAGTTGAGGTTATAAAAGTAAAGAAAACTTCTCTAATTGTCAGAATTTACCATCCTAGTAAATATCGGGCACTGCACAATGCAGCAAAACTCACGAACCTCTACCCAACTACATATGTATTCTTCTTATTAGTGCCAAAAATCATAATGTAAATATAAATTTTGCTCAAAGGTCTCCCCATTATTATAAAAATAATAATAATTCATAGACACGTACCACCATGGCAAATTCCCATTAAAAGGATTGCATCTTCCTGCTTAGAATTACTATAGGTACTATAGAATACAGCCATTTACAAAAAATACAAATAACGAAAGAAGAAACAGTTATTGAGAGAACATAAAAAAACATTTAAATCAAATATGCACATCAATAAAATATAACAAAATCAACAATCGATACAAATAGGGGTAAAGTTATATTTGGATTAAGCCGGTAATAGAATTAAGGATGGGTGTAGTCTTCGTTTATGCTATATATATACATACCTATACTCACGGCTATAAATCCCTTAACGGGGTAGCCAGAGCTTTGGAATGAGAATTTCCTCAGCCACTTTTGGAAGTTGATGGGGGAAAAGATGGTATTTTTATAAATGTTTTTGGTGACAGGTCTCCAACCACATCGCCCAAAAATCACTTAAAAAGCCCCTATAACCTTAGTCGCCTCTTACGATCACCCACGGGTAGAAATGGGGTAGTGTTATTCTAAGCCGACACTACATCGTTTATGCTACTCATAAAAAAACCATAAAGTAGCGCTTTCCTTTACTTATGCTCATATTAGTTCTCTGACGTAGACAGAGTAAATTGTTGGCTTCTTTGAACGATCTCGTTCTCGATTCCTAAGGTTGTCAAAACGTTTCCTATTTCATCCCCATGATGTCTCAACAACCCATAGTTGTACTCCCACCATTCGATCCAATTGGTGTAGACAGATACTTTCGAGTGTACTAAAGCTTCGTTCATATATATAAATCATGCTATTTTATTCTCCGTACATCTCCCTGCCTTTATGATCATATATGATCTCTATACAACAACACCATCCATAAATAAGCTATTTGTTATAAATACCCTTTTTTCACCACAAAGTCACCAAGCTGTGTTGTTATAGGCACATGGAGTGACGAATCGCTGTGTCATTGCTGACTTTTCCCTGAAATATTGTCGGTGAGTCACACCAGTCCCGTTTGCAGCTTGGGAATCATTCCCGCGCACCTAGTTTCGCGAAAACTGAAATGATTCACTCCGATGAGAATCGATTAGTTTAAATGGCAGAACTTATTACATTTAATTTGATACCGAGTTCATAGGACCTTTGTGGAAATAATAGTCGATGAACCGTGAGAGCTTCAATTCAAAATGGCATTCGATATAATCGATGGGCTACATATCCCAATAAGATATAATAGCGTAAGGAGTATTTTTCACATATCCTGAGCTTTATGTATTTTTTTTTTATTTCGTTTGGAAGATTTACAGCTTTATATCCATTTAAAAAAAAACAAAATTATTACAGGAAGCCATTTGAATTTAGGATGGATACATTTTGCATTATGAGACATGATGTATGAAAAACTTCGAGTACTATCCCATTCGGAAGATAATGTAAAGCTATTATTTCCAAACAACATGCATATATAGGATAGACATTATATATGCCCAGGTATAGGTGAAGAAACTAATAACTTTAGTATATGTGCCTATGTATTTATAGGTGACTAACTTACATCAGATATCAAACAATATAGTTCAGGACAGAAACTTTTTCTTCCGAATATAATTTTGTCACCTCACGTTACATTTACGTCCGTAGTACGAAGAATAAAAGAGCACGTATGAAAAGATTGATGGATGTGAATGAAGCTAGAGAGGTTTGCCAGGATCGTACAAAGTGGCGATCGATAGTCTCTGCCTACCCCAATGGGAACTAACGGCGTGAGAATATGTGTGTATGTATGTATGTACGTTACATTTATCGCCTAATATTTATTATGCCATATTTTTTATGTCAGTGTACCCAAGTGATAGGGTCAGGTGTAGTGCTACTTTAAAAGGCTTACCTATAATAAATATGCTGTGTAGTGCCGGCTTAGAATAGCACTACACCATTTCCTCCGGTGGGTGTACGTAAAAGACGACTAACGGTATTGGGGCTTTTAAGGAATTTTTGGGCGATGCGGTTGGAGACCCATCACCAATGACCTTTTTTTCACCGTCTTTTCCCCACTCAAATTTCCAAAAGTGGCTGAGGAATTTCTAATTCCTTAGCTCTGGCTACCCCTTCTAGGGATTTATAGCCGTGAGTATATGTATGTATGTATGCATATTTTTATGTCAGTGTACCCAAGTGATAGGGTCAGGTGTAGCGCTACTTTAAAAGGCTTATAATAAATATATAACGATTACCAATGCCAACCACTCTAATAACACATGAAGCCGTTATATATTAATCCTTAACCATAATAAAGAAGGTTCTGTATATTCGTTGCAAAGGTTATGCAATAATCTTTGAATAGTCACCTTACTAGAACACGTTGTGGTTGATACCACAAGTACTTAGACACTCTTAGTAAAATAATGATAAATCTAAGTTGAAATAGTTTGCATCAAACAAAATAGATCTTTCTGAATTAATAGTAGATTTATTTTTACACTTTATATTATACTTATACATACATACGTTGCCGTGTAGTGCCGGCTTAGAATGTTGCTACCCCTTTCTACCCAAGGGTGTCGTAAGAGGCGACTAAGGGTATTGGGGCTTTTTATTGGATTTTTGGGCGATGCGGTTGGAGACCCATCACCAAAAACCTTTATTTTTCCACCTTTTCTCCACTCAACTTCCAAAAGTGACTGAGGAATTTATAATTCCTTGGCTCTGGCTACCCCTTCTAGGGAATTATAGCGATGAGTATAATAGTGATGTACATACATATACTCACGGCAAAAAATCCCTAAAAGGGGTAGCCAGAGAAAATTCTTCAGGCACTTTTGGAAGTTAAGTGGGGAAAAGATTGTAAAGCAAATGTCTTTGGTGATAGGTCTCCAGCAGCATCGGCCAAACATCGTCCAAAGCCCTGATACGCTTAGTCGCCTCTTACGTACACCCACCGGAAGAAATGGGGTAGTGCTAATCTAAGCCGACACCACACAGCAGTTTTTATTATACATTGATTTTAAATCACAAACGTAGTCAAATACCGCAGTTATCATTTATGTCTCATTATTTAACTAAAGGTACATACATACATATACTCACGGCTATAAATCCCTTGAAGGAGTAGCCAGAGCTATGGAATTATAAATTTCTCAGCCACTTTTGGAAATGTGAGTGGGGAAAAGATGGTAAAAATAAAGGTTGTTGGTGATGGGTCTCCAATCGCATCGCCCAACAATCCCTTAAAGCCCCCAATACATTTAGTCGCCTCTTACGTACACCCACCGGAAGAAATGGGGTAGTGCTATTCTAAGCCGACACTACACATCAACTAAATAATGACAACTAAAGTTCTAATCATATAAAAGCCGCTATTATATTGAATATGTATTATATTGATGACTTTGCTGTGTAGTGTCGGCTTAGAATAACACTATCCCATTTCTTCCCGTGGGTGTACGTAAGAGGCGACTAAGGGTATTGGGGCTTTTTAAGGGATTTTTGGGCGATGCGGTTGGAGACCCATCACCAAACAACTCTATTTTACCATCTTTTCCCCTCTCAAATTCCAAAAGTGGCTGAGGCATTTTCAATTCTTCAGTTCTGGCAACCCCTTTTAGGGATCTATAGCCGTGAGTATATGTATGTATGTATGTGTATTAATGACTATTAATTGCACAAATAAAACTGCATTATTTCGGCTTAATAGAGGGCACAGAAGTGAATAAGGATATATGAGTCTATTTATGAGCTCACTTAATAAAACACGAAACCCAAACTTATCATCTCGGCCAATACACGTCCGGACATATGCCTTCTCCAAATATTATCACATTGTACGGTTTTGCGCAACCCTATCTTTGCAAAGGCGTCAGTACACCCTGATTGTGTCCCGCTTTCCGATGTACGTCTATAAAGCATAAGATAATAGAACCAAATTTTCTAAACGTTTGAATTCAGTGTTCATCTACGTTTTCCTTTGAAGAAAAATTCTCGATGAATAGTACGCAAAGAGGAGCTAATCTTAGGAATATGAAAAATACACTTGTGACAATCCGTGCCAATTTAGAAAGATATTTCCTTGCTATTTCTTTAAAATTCTGGTTTCATCAATTTGTTCAGGAAGGTCTTTAATTAGAAAACCCCTACATAAACTACATATTTTTCATTGGAAAGTAACCTGCACATACTGGCTCAGTAGAGGTTTTTAGGGATCCATGATTTCCCCTTTTTTTACATTATTTTGTAATGTAATGAAGATTATTAAATCAAATATTAAGGAAATATTGGTTTAAATTATACCAGGAAAAGATATATAATTTGCATTACAGTAATTTGCCGTAACCGCCACAGTTATCCTCTACAACATTGTCACGTCAATAGCCGTAAATAATTTTCAGCAAGTTGTAGGTTCTGTGGAACTAACTGGAACATATTCATGACTTATTTTCATATGTTCTTGTGTGTATTGAGAATTGTAAATGTCATGGTACTTATGATAATATTGTGTGTTCAAGTTATGTCTGAGTTATTCAAGATTAACTAATTTGTGAACAATGAATTTGCTTGGTTTCCAAATGATCTATACATGGATTGTAAGGAAATTTTGATGGAGATTGCAAAACAGAGTTATTTAATTTAGTTCACAAATACGTTTTCATGAAAACGACAGTTTTTTTGGAAGTTATTATATGTTTATGGACAAAATCTTTAAATCTTTGTCTTCTTATAATTCCTATTTCCACATAGTATATTTTTTATTTTACACATATATGTAAGTGTAGTATATAAAACCAAGTATCTTAGTAGTGCACAAATATAAATAGCTAACATACGGAACCAAAGTGTCGCAATTAGTTTCGTTGCCAGTGTTTTTAATCATTTGCGTCTTCAACTTGTAGTTCCAGTGCTCTCGCAGAGTCGTGAGGCCATGTCTCTGATAATTAGTAAACAAGATATATTTACGACCGCCTGTCTACCACATAGAAGCAGTAAAGCTCTAAACTTCACCATTTTATTTAAGTCTGTCTCAAACAAATGCATGCATTGTGCGGTTGAATGGAGGATGCATTTGCTGACGTTGGCATTCTTTAATGGACGTTTTAAAGGACAGTTTGTTGATTGAATTGTTTTTGGAATTGACGAAGATGTTGGACGGCTTAGGCCGCATTTACTATGTGATGTATTTTAAGTGCAAATCGTTTTGTTTTATTGGTAGGAGTTAAAAGAGATTGTCAAGAAGGTAACAAATCGATCTAAGCGGCCTATGTTCTTAACATTAATTGTGTCTGTAGCAAAAAAAAACTTAAACTTCTTTTACAAATGTATAGTTTTCGGAGACATTAACTAAGCCAAAGTTATGTAAATATAATTAAGAACATTCGTCTTACGTAGCAGAAAACATATTTTCTCTGAGTTCTTTACTGTGTATTTGGTAGCTCATAGGTTATTATCCTCTGAATTACATCAGTTACTACACTATCAATAATATGACTATCGGTTTCCCAGTACTTAGCATAAATGACGTAGAAGATGAGCGATTACGCATATATCGGAATATGTAAAGAATTCAGCTTATCTGTGCCTCTTGTGGCCGATAGAGTTCTTTCAATGAATCGTGAATATCGTAATTGTGTTGCGATGCGCTGACTCACTATCTCTTTGTTAACAATAATTTTGTTGCAAATAATACAAAGTACATAAGTGACATGGAGGTAAAAACAAGTTCGCAGTGAAAGTTATGAATTATCCCAATCAAGTTCGATGAAAAAATACTGGATTTTTGTTTTGGTTTCTTAGGTGAGTATGTTCGAAGTTGAAATGATTTAAATTTATTGCCTTAGGCAAATGTTTTTGTTTAATTATATAAATTTATAATTTATATAACTAAATATTACGCAGATCATGTTAGCCTTTAGAAATGAAAATAACCTGTGGTAATGGACGCAAATAAATAAGATCCCTGACTGACAAACACAATCATACTTATCATGTAAATAAAAGCTCTCAGCGGGATTCGAACCCGCCACCTCCGGACAAAGAAGCTAGAAGCCTACCAACTAGGCTACGGACATCATTAAGATATTAATATAAATAATGAGTAATATTTTATTTATTTTTATTCAAAAATTACAAATATGATAGTGAATTATTCTCTGTCTTACTCATATTTCAATGCACTTCATATAATGTTTTAATATATATATTTTCTAATATGTACTACATACATATACTCACGGCTATATTTCCCTAGAAGGGGTAACCAGAGTTAAGGAATTATAAATTCCTCAGCCATTTTTGGAAGTTGAGTGGGGAAAAGATGGTAAAAATAAAGGTTTTTGGTGATGGGTCTCCAACCGCATCGCCCGAAAATCCAATAAAAAGTTCCAATACCCTTAGTCGCCTCTTACGACACCCGTGGGTAGAAAGGGGTAGCGACATTCTAAACCGGCACTACACGGCAAAAATGTATTATTAAAAGGATAAAGAGTTTGAAGTTATAAACTCATCCGCCATTTTGAATAACAATGGAAAGTTTTATGTTGTTGTGTTTTGTGATAATTAGAATAAAAAATAGTACAGCAAACGATTAAGTGCCCTTCGTAGGATGTCGATTAGCTTAGCTACTTTATACATGCAGTGATCAAATTATAGTTTTGTGTTTTTAAAATATTATTATGTTAAATTACTATAATAACTTCTGTTCATTTCCTCATGCAATTAATTGCTCATGGTGTAGGTAGATATTAATGATCGACTACTATTGTTAAGGGAAGAAATTAGTTGCTAATAAGATAGCGCCACAAAATCATTCTAAAGGAATGCAGAAACTTATTTTAACATTTTACTTGCGGTTCACTATTTTTCTCTATCAAATTTTCATGAAAAGTAAATATATTATTTAAAGCAATGCCCAATTGCAGTTTGCCCGTACTAACTGAAATTGGTCTTTCATCCAAACATACAAACACGGGTACAGTCTACAGTATAATAATCCTGGTCAAAATAAGCATACATACATGTAGGTAGGTAATATTTGTCAACTGTTCTTTACTTTAATTTCCCCAGATAAGATTTGTTATTGTGAGCAAGTTCAGGCAGTTTTTGTTTTACAATATTTTAATTATTTGTGTCAACAGCGGTCATTGTCATTTATAAAAGTATCAGGAAAGACCTATATTAAACTATAGTTCGACTTATAATCCGAAAAGGAAAACAGAAAGCTATGTTGTGGATAAATGACATGTAATACAAGTATGTAATAAGCGTAATATCGAGAAATACTTCAACAGCGTGAATCACTAACTGTTACAAAAATGTACATTTATCATTCATGATTAAAATGGAAGTATGAATGGGCAACCCGCGACCCCCTTATCACCGCCTATTCCAATTTTAAAAACTGAAATATTTTATATTCATTGACATACAAAGTTTTTATCAGCCGACCAAAGTGCGACCCGGCGTAGTTTTTTATTTTTATCAATGAACCTAAGATTGTATTGGATTCTTTAATGATTGTGTTGCTAGGGTGAATGTAACATACCAATGCACTAACTTTTAAAATGCAACTGGGCTAAAAGACATAGTATGTTGAACCCACCCAACACTTTCAGCAGATTTAGGGTAAAGTGGTAAAGTGAGCATGGCAAAGTAGTAGGAAGGCAAAGTGTAAAGTGATAAGCTAAGCTAGCAGTCTAAGTTAATTCATATGACAACTGTACTTTGGTTATAGTCTTCGCAAAGCGCCGTGTTGTACCAATTTTATAAGTAACAGTTTATCTTCTATACTTATAATAAATCTGTAGAGAGGTCAATTCTGTACATGAAATATATTTTCAAAATAACTATCAGGTGGTGATTAGGGATCGATACTGATGCCAAAAATGCAATCAGTAAAATTTTTGTCTGTCTGTCTGTCTGTCTGTCTGTCTGTCTGTCTGTCTGTCGGTTTGTATGTTCCTTATGGAAACAAAAACTACGAGACGGATTTTAACGAAACTTGGTACACTTATTCTCCATACTCCTGGGCAGGTTTTCGTATACTTTTCAGCAGAGTAGTAAAGGGGAATTTTGGGAAATTTTGGGAAAACGGGAGAAGTTACTACATTTTTTAAGCTTCCGTCGCGTGTGCAGCCTTAATGGTTAAACTTACATAGAAATTATGTATGACGGAAATATTCTTCATAAAATTATCTAAAAAAAAATCCTTTACAGTTTATGTCTATCTTTTACGGTTGACTCACAATAACACGTGTAATTCCTGATAGCTTAGCAGTTCGGAACATTCTGATTATATTTGTTTACTCTTACGTTTGTAAACCTCTCACTCATCCCTAATTTAAAAAAGGTAACATTATTACCTATTCAATAAAAAAAGAATCATAGAAATCGGTAGAGAAACACCGAAATTATACTTAAAATAAGCCATCGCGCCCGTGACCAAAACCGAATCGTTACTAATTTACATATAACATACTAGATGGCGCCAGTAGTTGCATCCTACAACACGTAATGATTTATTTTTTAGATTGTTATAAATACTTCATAGCGTTTTATTCCAAAATTTGCTATTAAACGGAAATACTGAACCGTTCATTAAAGCGCATTAAAAATCACCAAACTACACTGTTTAGGGAGTGCTATAAATTTAATAAATTGAAAACATTGCGCTGAATTTCACAATGCTTGAGCAGTGACTAAAGAAAGAAACCTCAGATATTTAAAAAACAACGCCACCCGTGCGAAGCTGGGACGATCCACTAGTATTTAATAAAACTCCGCTTAATACTTACTGCGTTCTTGTTAAGTTTGCTACTAAAGTCATATTTTACAATTTGTAGGACCAGGAATAAAATAGAGGATCTTCTATTTTTTTGCTATTCTTACCTCTTCTATTACCGAAACCGATTTATGGCAGGCAAAGTTGTACATCATACAAAAAAGAACAGTTGGTCGAGGCAGAGACTCAAGTTGAGGGCAGACGAACGATACAATCCGTATGGAACACTATATCATTCAAAATTTTTTACTGGCATCTACTTGCCAAAGAAATTCAGCTACCTCGATTTTTAATTTGACTAAGTTTTGAAAACTATTTTACGGTGTTAATTTGTTTATAAGGAGCCCTAAAAAAATGTTTTTCTGTCTTCATTTTAGCTATTTTATTAAAAAATCGAAAAAGAAAATGCAATATTCAAATGTGCCGCGAAAACGCTACTTTAAGTAATATGGCGGCTGTAGCACAAATGACGTCAATTCCGCATTAACCACCAATGAGCGAAGCGATACACAGTCTGTTTATGTGCAATCTACGTCATTATAGAAATAGCCAATCACGGTCGTTTTTAGTCACGTGACAGTTGCATCAAAAATACTTATTTTAGAAGACGGATTTTAGTGAAATAATGCAATATTTTTATCTCGCATTATTACATATTGCTCCAAAAAAGAAATATTAAGACTAATGAAATAAAAGAAATGTATATTTTTATTACAGTCAAATAGCCTATTAACCCATTCACGGAACTTACCCAAAGATTTTAGGACGGTCGGAAACTATACTTGTAATTGTAATATCGCATCCTCTGGCTCAAGAGTTTTAGCCGTACTTTAGATTATAAATTTGGCTGCTTATTTAGGCCTATACAATTACTCAGTTTTAGCAAGAGCCGAACAACTGAAAACAACATACATTTGTAAGTGCATAATGACACATGCTTGACAAATCGATGTATTTTCGATAGTTCCGGTTTTTGATAACCTGATCCTGTATTACACAGACAAATCCATCGGTTTCTTAAAGATGACTGTGAAACGCAGGCGATTGAGGCCAAGAGAGGCTCGTGAAGGACTTTCTATACCTTCGGGTTATTTTAATATTTATATAAATCCTTATGAACTCCCACTCCAAAATCATTAGGCGTAACAAATTACAATTCAGTCATGCAAGTTTCCTCCAGGGGTTGAGATCTCCCAATAATTGAAGAAAAAACACATTGGTACTGGTATTGAACTCATGCGTTTACTGCCTGCTTCTAGAAATTATTTAATATTTAATGCAACCATAAACCTATCCTACTGCAGTTTTGATAAAGATAAAAGATATTTGTTTGTTACCAAACACAATAACAACATATAGAATTATTACAAACTAGCTGTGCCCGCGACTTCGTTCGCGTGATTGTCGAGAACAAAAAAACGTCGTTTAGTTAAGAGTATATCACCTTTTTGAAATAAAATAAAGAACCAATGAAATCTAATGCGCACACTTATTGTGATGTAGGAACTATTGAGTATTTTATAATGATATTTAATTAATTACAGTAGCCATTATCCAGTTGAAATAATAAAAGGTCGTAACTGTGTGTATCTCATTTGAATTTGTGTTTATTTAGATCAAGTTACAGGGTTAGCCGAAGATTAAGGATCGCTACCTTGTACGATCCTAGCAGATCTGCATAATGCATCAATATATTTATAAAGCCCTTTTGTTTTTAACACTTCGGAATTTTGCACATAGATCATATATCAATCCCGCCCGATTTCGGCCACAGCAAGTTCTGGTATCCGGCTATTAAGAGTGTGTTCATGTGCTCTCATGTGACTGACATAGCCAATCTTTCCGACAAATGTTCTATGACGTATGTTGAAAAATCAGTACCCCTCCAATATATAGGTAGTTATTATTGATGGCCGCAGGTGGTCGGGCCTTGAGCTCACCACTCTTTGCTTCGAGCTCATCACGTCTTTTCCTTCCGAAAAGAAATATTAACCGGTTGACAGGAAGGGGGTGAAAACTAAATTACTAAATTTCACTCAAGAAAGAATAAAACAAACGGGGTAAGCTAAATAAAACCGCTCAAAAAAGGTACTTTACTATTATTAGGGTTTACGGTTGTTGGTTGTACTATGATAATACATTGAATTAAATCGATTTATCAGTGGCATAATATGCACTGTAGTAGCTGTGTAGTGTCGGCTTAGAATAGCACTACCCCATTTCTTCCGGTGGATGTACGTAAGAGGCGACTAACGGTATTGGGGGTTTTTAAGGGATTTTTGGGCGATGCGGTTGGAGACCCATTACCAACAACCTTTATTTTACCATCTTTTCCCCACTCAATTTTGCAAAAGTGGCTGAGGAATTTCTAATTCCTTAGCTCAGGCTACCCCTTCTAGGGATTTATAGTCGTGAGTATATGTATGTATGTATAATATGCAAATATAACTAAATTAAGGTTAGTCACTAAGGTCACTACATCATTTTAGTGTTAAAAAAAGTAGAACTTAAAAGATGTCTTATGTTTCTGGTGTTTAATACATACATACATACATATTCTCACGCCGTTAGTTTCCATTGGGGTAGGCAGAGACTATCGATCGCCACTTTGTACTTGACACTTTTTTTATCGCCAATGTGGAAGGTAATGTTAGTAGAGGACGACCTCGGAGGACAGATTTGGATCAAATAGAAAACGTGCTCAAAAAGGCAGGTGTCCGCAGTATGAAGAATAAAAGAGCATGTATGAAAAGATTGATGGATGTAAACGAAGCCAGAGAGGTTTGGTGTTTAATGTAGACCAAAATTCAGTTTTTTATTATAAACGTTCACGAAAACTGGTTGTGAAGTGACGTGCATTTGAAGAATGGCTAAGAATTTCAAAATTATGCTCACCAAATTGGATTTATTAATAGGCAGACTATTTACATAATATATTAATATTAATAAGCCTAATTTAAGAAACTAAGTAAAGATAATATTTAAAAGCATTTCAGTTATTTTCATAGTCGGCGAATTCACTTGATATTGGCAGCTTGTATTAATTTCGCCTAGCTTGTTTCCTGTAGCTTCTATTACTTTAACCGACTTTAAAATAAGGGGTTAAAGGGGCTAAAAAAATGCAAATTTTATTTTTGCTTTATTTTATTTTGGTTCTTTATTTTATTTTTGCACAACGCCATCTATCGGACTTTGGATTCCAACTATCAACATTAGTTCTATATTTAGACTTAAGATGTCGTTGCAAGTACTATACTGAATTGCGTAACGTAATATTTTTCTTCTTGAACTCACAAAATTAATCATATCTTTTGATAGAGTGAACCGATTTCGATGAAACAAAAACTAAGTTATACCTCAAGTTACGTTTAATTTTTGTATATAAACATTTTCAGCATTAAATTCGTAGATTTTACGTTTTGCGCGCACAAACAAACATATAAACAGACAAACAGACAAACAGACAAAAAATTTAAAAATGATGGAAATGGGTTCTGTTACTTATCTGTTCACACGCTGGCTATTTTTTTTTTCAATTTCTTCAATGTACAAAAATTACTTTTCTACAGATTTATTATATGTATAGATTAAAAAGAAAAGATGGCAACAAAAAGGCAAAGTACCTCAGCTAGGTTCCCAACATTATCCGCAGGACACTGCTGGGGAGCTGGTTTTCTGGTACCGCCTGTAACTTACATACTAAGTCCTGCTGCTAAAATATATATAAAAAATATATTTAAATCATCTATGGAAATATGCATTTTAAGTATAACAGCACATTATTTTTGAGATCATATTATATTATGTTTATGACGCAAACTAATTTAATCATTTACGAACTGCGAAACGTACCTACATTTATACTTGATGCCTTGGTCATACTCATAAATTTGTGAACTCCATTTGAACCTTCCATAGCTTTTTGATACACGAATATTTTATCTAAATATATGGATATGTTGCCTAGCCCTTGGATGCATCCATCCTGATATAAGCAGGCGAGTCTGAGGTAAACCGATCATTTTATTTAAAACGACGTACTAATAATCATCCACTGCCTACCCCTTGCACACATCAGTCGTGATAGCACCCGGCGACGCCGAGGCTGCGCGGCCACTATCTGCGGCGAGGTCACCTCCTCACCTCATTATCTGTGCACTCCGGCTCCATCCTCATTAAGTCTATTAATAATTCATTCGATATCTCGACCTATTGTTCTACGAAGTGCTTTGATTTTGATGCTTCAGTTTCCCTTTTGTTGGGGGAACTTTGTTTGTTAGTGGTAATGTGGAATTGGTTTTGATGGGTGTATAGGTTTTGAGTCTATGGTATATATTACTTATTATGAACACATTAAAACCACCGAAATTATGTAACTAAGTAAAAAGGGTCTTAAAAACTCAAACAGAGAAAGTAATTCGAAAAGATATTTAATAGTGTAGAGGCACAATAATTTATTTATTTATTAGGCGTGCACACAGTACAACATCATAATATTATATTTTCCAAAAGATATAATGTTTTGCTCAGATGCAGTACCAAAACAGCATGCACAGCATTACCTAGTAAGTTGAACTATACAATGTTTGATACAAATATAAATGATTCAAAATAAAATAAAGTAAATTTAATTCAGTGGAAGTTCGTATATAAACAATTTCAAAAAGAAAAATAAACAAAGATATTATAAATAAATTGAAATTAAATTAAAATTGAGATCAAATTAAAAGATTAACAGTATAAAAAAGAAATAAAATAAATTAATATTAAAATAGTTTTTCTTAAACTTAAGTATTGTGTAAAATATTATTATTATTATATTAGTAATTGCGGTTGTAAAGCTTAAAAGGTTTGATTCTTTCAATATCAAAATCCTTAATTTTACAGCAATTCTTTCAGTAAACTAACAGAAATGGTTGAAAAATATGTGATGCTGAATAATATAGCTAGCATCATGTATGTGTGTACAACTTTATTCTTTGGAATTTAAAAATAAAAATAAAACAAAAGGGCCATTACCCTTAGTTGCCTCTTACGTACACCCACGGGAAGAAACGAGGTAGTGCTATTCTAGCCGAAACTACACAGCAAAAAATAATTTAATACGTAAAAAAGTCGTCTAAACTCAATACTTCCCTTATAATGTATGCAACAGAGTTACTCGACGCATATAATGCTCTCAGTCTCACAGCATACACACATACATATACTCACGGCTATAAATCCCTGGAAGAGGTAGCCAGAGCTAAGGAATAAGAATATCCTCAGCGTTGAATAGTCGTCTAAACTCAGTAACATAACATAATAAACATAAACGTTCACGCCGAATATCCCCGAAGGGGTTGGCAGAGGTACTAATACTTCTGAACATCACGTGACTTTGTCACCTGGTGTTCAGAGTACCCACGTTTTGCATGGACAGTGTACTCACGTGATAGGGGGCAGGCCTATCGCCGTTTTGTCCGAATACACTGTCACATGACTAAGTACAACTCAGCCATGTGGGTTTCCTCACGATGTTTTCCCTCACCGTTAACAACCATGATAAATAAACTCAGTACTAGGCTTATAATGTATGCAAAAGTTACTCGACGCATATAATGCTCTCAGTCTCACAGCATACATAAATATACTCACGTCTATAAATCCCTAGAAGAGGTAGCCAGAGCTAAGGAATTAGAAATTCCTCAGCGTTGAAAAGTCGTCTAAACTCAGTACTACTCTTATAATGTATGCAAAAGTTACTCGACGCGTATAATGCTCTCAGTCTCACAGGTGGTCTCATATTTGTCCTAAATCATTACACGCAAACAATTCTTAGCTGCCAGCATTGAATTCAAACAATACGATATTCATGATGCTGCTTTGTATATTTTGTTTTACTACTTTATGTATCTCGGATGATTTAAGACGGGTTCTTTAATATACGAACGAATATTTATAATATAGTGTGTAATATCTTAGAATTGGATTAGCTCATTTCTTTTCGGAGTATATTAATTACTTAAAAGTACTTTAAAATGGTCTGAGGACCGTAAAACCAACCTTGGTCCTAGAAACAGCAAATAAGACACTTTGTCTGTGTTTAAGATGACTTACCTGTTAATTCATATTAAAATAAAAATACTGAGATCACACTTACAAAAACATTCAATCATCAAATTAGCATCATATTATTGTGGCCCATTACTGGTGTGAAGTTTACTTAGTCTTAGGTCAAACCATCACTCATATACAAGGCAAAAAAACCGGTAAAAGATATAGGTAAAGGGGTGGCTGGCAATTAAGTTAGGAATAAATGATAAAATAAAGCATGTTTAGTGATGGGTCTCCATCCACTTCCTCAAATAATCACTCAAATAGCTCCTATACCCTTAGTCGCCTCTTACGTCTCCTCTTCTTACCCATGGGAAGAAATAGTTCTACTCTAAGCATTACCAGCAAGCTTCAAGAAAGACCAACGTTTAAAATAATGTATTGGTATTCATAGTCATAGAACAGGCGACGAGTAGTGAGAGGCGAGACTTCTTAATGGATATATGGTGTTCAGTTTGGTGATTCAATTAGCGCTTGGACAATGCGGCTACTTGTCAATTCACAATTACTCATTGTTTTCACGCTACAATGAAATCCGTGTTTTGTCTAAATGAGCGGCCGAGACTAAACTAACATTAATGTCTGCCACCAATATTGCCTTTGCACATAAAACAAATATAAACAGATGGAAAACGTATTTCCTTATGGGATACACAGATATTCCATTTTCTGAGCGTCTATTATCTTGTCTCGTGTTATCTATTTGATACCAAAAAGCTACAACTTCAGAATAAAAAAAAACTTAGGCATTTTTGAAAGTTGAATGGCGGCAACAGCTACACATCATCCATGTCTGTGGAAATATAAACTGTGACGGTTCTGGTAACAGTAGGATAGTAAGAAAGTAAGCGATGCCTTAGAAAATAGGGTTTCATTTTACTTTTTTTCGTTTTGAAATTTTCCAGTTCATGGCCAAAACCATCGTGTCACACATTATAAGATGAGTTGTGCTATTATTTATAATGAAAAGTATATGTAGTCTCAAAACAGTTATTAATCTTCATTATCAAAACAATTTTGTAGCATTTACAAGTACAAATTGACCTTAAGTTTAAACACAACACAATAGTAGTTATTTAGCAGTTAATTGGGTTAAACGAGTAGATCGCAACTGTCCACATTAACGTTGCTATCTCAATATGGCACAATCGCAAATTTGTACCAATATTAGGTTTAGATAACACTTAATGCTGTCTGGTCAACTAAAATAGCTAAATCAGGTGCAAAGCAACATTTACCAACTACTCGTAGATATGAGAGTAAATCCGTAATGGTCAGATTCTTTTGTTAAGAAAGTTTAAAACTGCTTTGGAAAATCTTGTTTAGAAATAATGGCCTAAGGAATTATAGGATTTTTAAATTGGTGTTAGTTTGACGACACGTCGCAATTTTTAGGCGGATTAAGACAGTGCCTGCCACCCATGTTCTCACGCTGTGACTTATCTATGAGACAAACGCATTAATTAAGGTTTTGATGTTTGAGATTATTTGTTTATGTTTATTTTATATTATTAACTGTTAAATTATTTAGCTATCGATGATGGATTTCATAAATTCACACAGTCACAACTATAAGATTCAAAAAAGGAGCAAACGAGCGCTTTGTTTTATTTAATGGAGCATTTAGCATACCTCAAGCAGATAGGTTTATTTAAAGTACAAAATTTTCAAGGTCGCGGCAAAAGAAATGATGTGAAGTACCAACATTAAGTACATTGTGGTCGAACAACGGAATGTTTTGGCGACGCACTTTCCAACAGCCCTAACTGATCATCGGACTCGAGAAAAAACCTGTATACGTTTCGCCCAACGAGTACAGTTAGCGCGGAGCATTAAGTAATCGGAGCCGAGAGCGAAAAGATAATGTTGCGCACGCGTGAAATGTATCCAAATGTTGTATAGCGGGCACGATTGTGGTATGCGTGTGTCTCCGAGATTGCCGGAGAGTGGTTTGCCTCACGACGACCTTGCGAGGCGACGACCCGCGCTGCCTCGGCGACCCCGCAAGCTCTGACGATGTATAGTCGTGAAAGTAGACAGTACTCGGACTTGGCTGGTCGTCGTCACTTGTAGGCCTGTATAGGATAGTATATTATGAAAATAAAGGAGACGTTTAGTATCTGTACCGAAATTAAAATAAACGCATGATTTCGTTTAAACCAAATTAGCGGGCATATTATATTGAACTTTTGTATTGAAAAGAGTACCATAATAATTTTAAATAAATGTATATAAATTGAAATAAAAAAAAATGCTATTTAGAATATAAAGAGAGAAAAGATAAGTCTGAAATCTATGAGATTAACGTGTTTATCAAATTTACAATAAGTCTTAAGAATTAAATTATTCCTTTAGTACTATTTATTTATTCGTATCTTTTTGTGCCAACCGTTGTTTCGTATTGTTTTAGTTATGTATTTTTTATTATGTAAACTAAGAAATATATATTAATACTATGAGAATATGTATTTATACACAAAGGACATTGTTAGTTAAGCTATTCTTAAAATATCACCATAGTGTCATGAAAGGAGATCTTCTTTACACGTATAGTTGGTGATAAAGTATCGACACTTCTAATGTTCCTGTAGAAATTTTGGAAAAACGGCTCCATGTTACTGAAAATTTCCACTCATCAGGTTCATCCACGCGGCACAAAGGACCAGGCTCGGCACGCGGCAGCATTTCCACTCAATTTATAGCGGTATGTCGCTACCCCTTTCTACCAACGGGTGTCGTGAGAGGCGACTAAGGGTATTGGGGCTTTTTATTGGATTTTTGGGCGATGCGGTTGGAGACCCATCACCAAAAACCTTTATGTTTACCATCTTTTCCCCACTCAACTTCCAAAAGTGGCTGAGGAATTTATAATTCCTTAGCTGTGGCTACCCCTTCTAGGGAAATAGAGCCGTGAGCATATGTATGTACAGTACATCTACCTCACTGGGTCACACTACGTCTCACAATATTATAGTTTTAAAAGTTTCGGCAAAAAAGTGCTAAGGCATATGAAAAGAGTTTACGAGTCTTTTAAAGATTTTTTTTTGTTAATTGATTATAAAACTGTGAAAGAGTCCGAAGAGAGACTCGAAAAAGAGAATACATAGTACTTATTATACAAATTATAACGACATTGATATGATATGAGGGGGTTTAATTTCGATTCATGAAATTGATTTTTAAGTACGTTTCTTTTGTTAAGTTTAATCGGTTATCTAACCCTAAACGTAGATGTTTTAAAAAAATATTTCATATAGAACGCCGGATGCCCACTGGAATAAGTGTCACGTTCCGAGAGCATAAGCATTTCTTATGTCGTTAGCACGTGAAATTATCGTCCGCAAACTGACTTCACGTATACTGCTTTTTAATTTTTAATAGGATTTACAAAACTGTGCAAATCAATCACTTCCATGAATCCCACGAAGTTTACAAAGAAAGTCATTAGCATTTAATATTAGAATTATAATTATTGGTATCCGAATCGCGATTCGAACTTCTTGCATTGAAAGAACAATTGTTTATCAGATTAACGAATGCTTTTGAGATTATATTCTCAGCAAAATCAATTCGTGGAACAAGCAGTGTTCCCTGTGAGGTGATATGTAATGCATTCTTATAAAAGATTGCTTACCGGGTCTTCTCAGAGTGCAAACATATTGTGCAGCTCTTCTCAGAACATACTTTTGTGTCAATCAGCTAAGTAATTGAAACCTTTAGTTCTGTGAGTTTGGTCTTTCTGTTCTGTCATTGCCGTTTCGAAGGGCTCATTATGGCGGTTCGAGAAAACGAAGTAAGTGATTGTTATAAGTGTTTCTTCATTTCTTTTACCATTTTTTTGTTTGGTTATTGCTTAATTAATGTTTTTTTCTTCATTCCTAAATAACTCCAGATATATTGGTTTTAACAAACAGTGTTGTCATTATATATAAATTGGTTTCTTAAAATGGTTCGACACAGTGGTGGTATAAAGACGCTTTAAGATTTCTGTAGTTACTGAAAACGGTGGAAGTGGAGCTGGGCTGGTCGGAGTGGCGGTTGTCCCGGGTGTGTATAGGGGAGGTCTATGTCTAGAAGTGGAGGTTATTGGCTGGAATAAAAATGATTTTTGTTGCTATTCTGTATAAATAATTCGAAGGTATGTTTATTTTATTATTTATACAGATTATGAACCGTGTTGTGTTATTCGAAGGTGGTGTCGCACTAATTAATTTTTATGTTTAAAAAGGTTACGCAGTAGTTGAAGAATTGCCTTTAAATGAGCTTATTTATGTAACTTATTTCATATTATAGAAATGCAAAACATATTAAAGTATAAACTGCGAGACTTTTAAATAAATTGAGAAAGTAATAGCAATAGCACATATACATACCACACATACATCAAATCTTCAGAATTCGGTTTTAGATATTCTATTATTTTTAAAAGCTTTTTTCTGATCATCTAAAGTAAACTTGTACATACAAAAGTTTGGTTATAGTCAGAAAACTATTACTTAGTAGTTATTTAAAAACTATTACGTTTATTTAGAGATAAACAGATTTTTATAGTGTCTAAAGTGAACTGAGCTGTACTAATGTTAATGAAACTGCAAAACCTATTCGGATTACTGTTATTAACCGTAAAATATAAATCTCAACTATTACCTGTCTGTATATGACATGACCTTAGAAACGAGACATAGCAGAAACGAATGACTAAATTAAATAAAAAGTTAAACGCGAATTGGTTTTCGTTGTTATTTATCGTGGTTTTACTATTCTCTTAATTGAGCACAAACGAATTTTAAACTCATTAATATTCAAAACTAATCAAAGAATTAATTAGTGAACGTTTTACTTCTTAAAGTGCTATCGTAGTGTTGTCCTTAGCACATTTTTTACCACATTCCTCAGGAACGATCGTTGACCTCTAGCTCTTTGATTAAATGATTTATGCGTTAATTACTTAAAATTGACTCCACTTTTCAGTTTAGTTTATTACTCATTGTTTCAACTTTACTGAGGGCTCATTATCTTGAAGGCTTTAGTTATAAATAATAGTTTTAAGTACTTTCAGAGCAATAAATTTATCTGAGTGCCACATGAACATAAAAATAAAGTTGGAAAATTACTTTAACATTTTAAGAAGTGTACGACATTTTATTAGCACGTATTATTTTTTAACATAGGTTGGCCTTTTTTTCATTTCTTTCTTCCTTGTTTATTAAGAAAATTTAAAAACTATAAAAACTGCGTCAAGATTAAATCGTCTCTTAATCTTAATCGGCAGACGGTCAGAATGCTAGCTTATGAAGTAAATATTTAGCTAAATAAAGCGACAGGGACAACCTTCCAATACAGTGCAATATAACTGTACAAATTCTACTGGTAAATTTAGTTTCTTTTTATCTTATATTTCCATTTGTTCGTCCACAAAAATGATAAGTTTTTTTGTCTCAATTTGTACAAAAATTATATCATATCATAGCTTCATCGATATTTTTTACACTTTACAGATCTATAATAGTTATGGTGTTATTTTTAATTGGTATTGCGCAGAAATATGAAAGCGCTATTTTAAACAGGTATATAAATCAGGATCTGAAAAACTATTGATAGTTTTGCGTGTAAATTAAAAGTGTTGCTGTGAATATTATAATCCGTTATATTTTTGTATAGGATCCAAGTGAGTCTTTCGCAATGAGAATAAGTAGCGGTTTTACTAAACAATCAGCGGCTGTGATATGTTCAATTATAAGTAGCTCCGGTTTTAGATCCTGTTCAAAATTACTGCTCCCAATTAGAACATAAAAAAGTAAAGTAAAAAGTTATTTGATGGATCTTTTTGTTGGACGAAATGGGACGACTTCAAGTTTCGATAGTCAATTATGCATTTTAATTGACAATTTATGTTCTTTTGTAGCCAAATAATATTTTATGTTTGAGTTTTCTACGTTTTGAGAACGGGTCGAGCGTGATCTGGCTTGTGGTATATAAAATGAATAACAGCTGAAAAACTACTGACGTTCTCTTACTATTTCAGTTTTCAGATATTCAGTTAAAAAAAATATCTCTTCAGCAAATATAGGGATTAAATAGTGATAAAGATTTACATGCTTACCAGTGTGTTGAATTGGTCAACAAATTAAAATATTTATTTACGAGAATATTTATTTTATACAAAAAAACAAACGCTATCAAAATGGTAAATTTGTATAAAATATGTGAGAAAATTAAATTTCAAAACCAATATTATACAACACGCTTTGAAATATTAAAACGATTCCATCCTGGTTCATCAATCACTATCGGACGTGCTATCACTAGAACATGTGGGTTGAGAAAAAGGCCTCAGTGATATTTTCATATAAACTTGGTTTATGCAGTTCAGTGACTTCAAGATTAAGAGCCTTGGATCTAAAAAATATTGCAATAGCAGTGTATGTGCGGTTGATACGCCCATTATTTTTATATGCTTGCGAAACTCAAGTAGCGCTTTAGAATAATTAACTGCAGGTACATGAATCAGGCAAGATTATATCTATTATATTTACGATTTATTTACTGGATTTAATTTACATACGTCCTCTTTTAGTCTTCTCATTTCAGAATCCCGCCTTTTAATATTTATTTTACACTGCTCTTCAAACTCCTCGCGTTCCCTTATCGGCTAACTGTACCATTTACTAACGCTCTCTGTCATTATTTATTTTGAAAAAAAAAACATCTTTTACATCTCACGCTATTTTTCATTCGATTTAATCTCACCTATTTTTTCGAGGGTCGTCATCTCTACTGCATTCAAAATGCTTTCATGCTTCTTGTACCACAACAGTCTACCATGCACAAATGAAAGGAGAGAAGTTCATTATGTGATATTCAACACCCAACATTCGCTGCCATACATCAACGAAAGAACAGATTTCCATAATTTGATGGGCTATTTCACATTGTCAATTGGTTTTAAGAGTGTGTTTCATTTGAAAAAGTAAAGGTGTCCATAATACAATAACCTTCACTAAAGTAATATAACTTTGTTTCAGGAGTGCATTTCGTGTGGCGTGGCGAGGCGCGGGGATGCGGTGGCGCGGCCGGTGGCGCGCGTCCAGCCGCTGACCGGGACCATGTCGAGGGGTGCTCGCTTGCACGCCACCGTCTGTCTGATCGTGCTCGCTCTCATACCACACGCTTACGGGCTGGAGGCTACTAGTTTAAGTAAGTAGATTACTGAAACTTTAAACTTCTAATTAAACACAAGAAGCCTAGCTATGGACTCATGTCGAAAAATCCCAACAAGAGAGAAATTCAGGGTCAGTGAGCTTGGCTCTTGTCCAGCCGCTGACCAGGACCATGTCGAAATGCAAGGAATTATTATTAGATGGGAAATTCACCTATACTCAGGACTATAAGTCCCTGAGAGAGGTAGCTAGACCTTCCAAGTTTTGAGTCATTGTATGGTGTATAATACTTTTTGGGTACGTCATGACGGGTCAGTTACTATACGATGATTATAAGCTTTGTCAATAATAACGATCTGAAGAGTTGGCTTAGAACACCACTAACTAATATCTGCCCGCGGGTATCTTATGAGGCTATTTAGTCTTTTTCAGATTTTTAGGCGATGTAGTTGTAGGTCAGGCCCATCCCTGGCTAACTTTTTCTTTCTTTTTTTTTTTAAATTCTATCTTTCAGACATGAGCTGAGCTGAGGAATTTGTATGCCTAAATTTTTTGGGATTTTTGTCATGAGTGGTATGTGTGTAAGACAGAGATTTGCCAGGATCGTACAAAGTGGCGATCGATAGTCTCTGCCTACCCCAATGGGAACTAACGGCGTGAGAATATGTATGTATGTGTGTATGGTATGTGTGTAAGTATTTAATATGAAGGAAAACAAGAAAATCTAGTAACTACAAGAAAACCTAGCTTACGTTTAGATAAATTTAATCTAAATTAAAAAATCTTTAAATTAACTAGATAGATACGGCTGAACCATTTAAATATTTTTGCAAGCAAAACAAGGCTTCAACAATGATTATTTTCTCTCAAAATTATGAAAAATCGTTTTTAATAATAGCCACGATCCGTGCGAAAGGAGTTAAAATTCAAGATTTCAAAATATTGGCATATAACACTTTGAAATAACATTTTTGATTTATAACGTAAGTTTATTGCATCTACTGACATACAAGGATAAAAATACAGTTTTACAATTAGAAATGAAATAATTTGCATGTTTACTCATACATATACTTCTTAACCAATAATATACTTAGCCGTTGTTGAAATTATTTGCCAAGCTACCGTTTTTGGAATACTATGTATATGTTTCGCGACCTCATTAAGTTACGATCCAATTCCATGAGTTATTAACTCTCAAAAACATCGGATGCTATTAAATTGAAAATGTGCCAAAGTTTTGGGAAAACTTTGTGTGCATATGAAAGATTTATTTTTTGAAATATGGCAATAGCGTGGCGTAAATCATACTAACATGACATAACTTAAGCCAAAATAAATAATTTAAAAATAAGGTTTTTTTTTTCTATTTCTTTGCTTCTAACAAAATATACATAATTGGGCAAAAATTACTTAACTTAATAGTGTCAATATAATTCTATAAATGGTATAATGTTGAAAACTAAGTTACAGTTAATTTGACAAGATGAAACCTGCCTTCTTGGTAGCGGATGGCAATACAGCCTGCGCCGCCCTCGGGCTATAACTATTAACTTTACCTAATGCAACGTGCAACTTTCTAAAAATTATCCCCATAGAGTTGTACTGGTCAATAATTACATATTTAGCAGTTCTTATGGCTGTAATAAGAAATTATAACTTTATAATGTGTGTAGCAGTGTAGTTTTGACTCAGAATAGAGTTAACACATTTCTTTCCGTTGTTGTCGTGCAAGGTAACACAGGGTTTGATTTTTGATTTTGTGACTGGAGACCCATCATCATCTTTAATTTCACAATCATTCCTTACCTAACTTCCAAAAATGGCTTGAGGAAAAGAAGTCAGAGCTTCAGGTACCATTAGTATAATAATTATTTTTGACAAATCTCTTGCATTTAAAAGAAATTGGGAAATTCCAATGCTATTAAGCCAGCTAACATTTGGCAGTATTTTTAACTGAAATAACATTCTTTACATAAATTCTAAATATCACTGTAAGATAGTCAAAATTCCTTCAAACACGTACATAGACTTCACTATTTATTTTTATAATCTTATCTATAAGAAAGCATTAACATCACCCACAAAAATACTGTCACCTTACATCTTAAGAAAAGACATCAACGACAACGCAATGAAAGTGCAAAAAACACTTAAGCCAGTTCTCAAATTACATTCAACATAAATATTGACAAAAAGCTGAGAGAACTTAAATTATCAAAATATTTATATAGGACATAAAAAAACAAGCAGTGGCGCCCGGGGCCGTTGTGGCCGCGTAATATAAAGAATGCGGATCTCTTAAATCAAGGTGAGTGTGACCATCTAGCACAGCTGAGCGATTCGTACTAAAATACGAATAAAATTGGTCATTTGACCTAATAGCTAATAAAAGAAATATGTCAATTTAAAGCCTTGTTATCAATTAATATATCAATCATTTTTTTTTTGTCACGCTTATATAATGAAGGGATAAGCGGATGTTATTCGTACACCTTCCTTCGTGCTAAGATGCTAACATAAATTTTCTCGCTTGATCCAATTACAATTTAAGTACATCACTCATTGCAAAAATCTTTAAAAATAAAATTAAAACAATGTAGTAGTAAATAGATCTGATAGGACAGTGCTTATAAAATTTTACTGTACCGTACCTACATGCCAGACACAGATATATTTACTAGCTAACTGGGTGGCCCAAGTCACATAGATATTTTTCATACATTTTTAAATCAACAACAAAACATAACTACGAAATGATTGAATTGATATTTTTTTTTGAAAAAGTTATACATGTTTTAAATTAATTTGTTGAAATATGATAGCAGTATTTGGATGTAATATATGCAACTCGTGCGAAGCCCGTTTTGGTCGCTAGTATAGCTAGCAAAATAAACCATAAAAATTTTGGTTTATTTTTAGCGACTTTGAAATATAGAAAAGACACTAAAAATAAAACGTATAATTAAAGAGATATTTTTTAAAATATTTTAATTATTGGTAGAAACATACAGGTGAGGTAAGCAGTAGCTGTAAACCGTTGTTGTCAATTACGTAAATTTTCCTTTGAATGCGTATGTAAAGTTTTGTTTGTCCTTTTCTTTATTTTTTAAGAAATATTCATATGAACATAATTCCTAAAAAAACCTTCAATTATTTCAACTCATAAAAATAGGACTTTGTTCAATTCCATTTGCAGTTATATCCAAATTTGTATGTTTTTAGTCAAGTCTTTTAAGGGATTTTTGGGCGATGCGGTTGGAGACCCATCACCAACAACCAACAAATGTTTTAGTCAAAATAAATAAATAAATATATATATATATATTATTTATTTATTTATATATATATATATGTTTCTTTGTGTGTGATTATTATTGTCAATATTTAATGCAGGTATGAAGGCTGATTTAAGTTATTAAAAAATTGTTAATTTGAAAATGCCTAAATGTGAATGTTTCCACTGAAGCACCTTTAAACCACGTGCGCAATATTGTCTGTTTAAAATGTATTTGTTATGTGACATATGGCAGACACAAGTCTGTCACGGTAGACCTTTTAATAAGCTCAGTCATCGAAATGTCAGCATAGAGAGATATGTTAGAAGTTTCACTACAGGGGTCGAATTCGTACTGAGAAGATGTGGGGAAACCTTTGTAACTGAATTGGCAAAAAGAGTTACAAAAGTTTAGGCACAAAATTCAAATTTTATAGCTTTTTTTTTAATTCTTGTTTAATGTAGTCGTCTCAATCCAAAATCAGTACAACTGAAACTTTACTTGGCTTTACTTGATACTCCTAATATATGCTTGCTACTTTGGAGCTTCCTTCTTACTTTGTTACAAGTGTATGCATTTTTTTTTATTTAAATATAAAAGTTTCAAGCAATTAACATAATAAATAAATTAAGTAAAGAAAAGCCCATCAGTACGACACAGGATAGTTTTATTCTGTCACGTATACGCTCTAACGGCATCCCTAATTTAGATTTCATATAATTTTATCAATTATGTAGCTCGTTCAAATAGACCCATAAAAACAATCTAATTAATCCTTCCTTTAAGTACACATTGGGGCAAATAGATACTATTGATTGTACAATCCTCAAATATCACTCTTGTTCCCCTCATATTTATTTGTTACATGCATACATAGACTCACGTTTAAGAATGCGAAAAATGTGTCGCCAGGCCTCTAATTAGAAACTCCTCCTATTGGAAGTTGAGAGTGGAGAATATAGTAAAATAAAGAAGGTGAAGGGTTGCCAGCAAAATTGCCCAAAAAATATTAAAACCTTAAGTCGCTTGTTACGACACCCGCGACACGAAATAGGATTGTGCTATCCAAAGCCAACTCTACACACTTTATTAGTTTAATTATAATTACAATCAAAAGATAAATTTCACAGCTTTTAGTTAGAGACATATCGCGTTTGACGGGAATGCTAAATTGTGAGCACACCAATGCAGCTACATCGCGGGATGTGACAAGTGGCATTCCAAATAGTGCATGCTGCATTCAATTTGTAGAACATTTGTTCCCACGCATATCGGCCGGCTCTCGAGGCCTCTGCCACTCACAGCTGGCAGGTTGAACTTTGCATTAATCACTTACGCACATAGTTATGTGCTAGTTTAGCGTAGGTTACACGCGCGTTTATTTGCACATACATGCTTTATTTATTAGAAGCACTAACGGTAATTATAGAATTATCAGTAAAATAAATAGTACCGATAAGTAGGTTTTGTAACAGATGGTCGCATATTAAACGTTATTTGAGATTGTTAAGGTTGTACAAACGAGATCATAAAGCATAAAATTATGTCTTATTAAATTCCATTTCATTTCGGTCTTGTTTTTTTGAAGCAGGAGTAAATAAAAGTTGACCTGTAGTTTCACTTCAGATATCACAAGCCAATCTTTATCCCTGAGTGGTGTGCTGGATAAAACATGCCATCTCTAGAATTAAATATTTTTCCTACTCCCGTATCTAATATATACCCCGCATCACTCGTACTTAAAGTCGCATCATACAACACCCGAGGGAAGAAACGGGATAGTGTTGTTCCAAGCTGACACTGCGTTATGAACTGAATTTATTATACTATTTTATTTATTATCATCATCATCATACATCTCTGCCTACCCCAATGGGAACTAACGGCGTGAGAATATGTATGTATGTATGTATGTATCATCATACATACATATACTCACGGCCATAAATCTCAAAAAGGGGTAGCCAGAGCTTCACAGCTAGAAACTCCTCAGCAACATTTGAAAGTTGATAGGGGACAAGATCTCCAACCGCATCGCCCAAAAACCACTTTAAAAAGCCCTATACCCTTAGTCACCTCTTGCACACCCGTGGGGAGACAGGGGTAGTGACATTCTAAGTACTACACGGCCGGCATCATCTTTATCATTATGCCAAATGACGCCCACTGCCGCACCTAAGCGTCCCAAACAGAACTTTACAACGACCGGTCCTGCGCCGCCCTCATCCCCGCACCAAGTGATCGAACCCACCTCTTCCTACACTATACTCGTATTATCGCTTTTTTATTTAACTTTTCATTTGTTTTTCAGTAAGTGAGCGAATCCCGTGCGTCAATGAGGGAGAGCCTGTGCCTGTACCTTTGAACGACGACTGGAGGATCTGCTTTCATTGCATTTGTAAGGTAACGTTTCTAGACAATATCTGGCTTATGCCAAATATTTTTTTGTACGTTTTGTTGTATAGTTTAAGAAATCATCATGAAGTTTAAGGTAAAATAAAGACAATCTAGTTCTACTAATAAACATGTGGTATATTTGGGTTTATGCAAGTTGCCAAAACTTAGTGTATATATCGTTGATTAAACTTAGGTAATTTAAAAGAAAAAAATAATTTTTAACAAAAAGAAAACCGACTTCATAGAAAAGCAACCGAAAATAAACAATCTAGTACTAAAAAGTACGAAATAAGTTTTTTAATTGAATATGAGTACTGTGATTGATACCTTAGCAATTTCTTTATTCCACACGCGTCAGTTCAACCTACCTAAATCTTAAAATTCTCTTAAATTAATTTGTGAGCCGGTGCCAGCCTCGATGATAATTGATAATAAGAAGTGTGTATTTCGCACTTCATATACATGTAAAATGTAGGGTACCTTGTAGTTGTAGGGTAAATTGATTTTTGTACGTATTATCATTTAAAACGTTAGGCGATAGATATATATTGTTTAGATTGTAATAATCAGAGATAGATAGCAGGGTGAATTTACTTTTGTTTGTCTGGCACCGACTCAAAAATTAATTTAAGAGAATTGTAATATTTAGGTAGGTTGAACTGACGCGTGTGGAATAAAGAAATTGCTAAGGTATCAATCACAGTACTCATATTCAATTAAAAAACTTATTTCGTACTTTTTAGTACTAGATTGTTTATTTTCGGTTGCTTTTCTATGAAGTCGGTTTTCTTTTTGTTAAAAATTATTTTATTTTACGAGTTTTAGAGATGGGTAGACCTGGCAAAGATGCCTCTCGGATGAGGAAGCGACAGTTACTGTATTCTTCTTCGTATTTCCGGTATTTCTATTATAGTACGATATTAAATAGGCTCAACCATATGTAACCTTACATTGGTCTTGAAATCCTTCAAAAGGCGATGGTCTTCAATTCTACATCTTAAGAAAGACTCAAACGCTCACGCCGAATATCCCTGAAGGGGTTAGCAGAGATAGTAATACTTCTGAATATCACGTGACTTTGTCACCTGTAGTTCAGAGTACCCACGATTTATTAGGCAGTGTTCTCACGTTATACAGGGCAGGCCTATCGGCGTTTTGAACAAATACACTGTCACATAATTGTGAGTTTCGACAGTCCCCTCGATTCCCTGGGATGCCATCATCAGATCCTGGTCTCATGGTACTTTCTCGGTAACAATAACATAACAAAAGAAATGTTTAGTGAACCTGTACTTCTCTTCATAAAAGCTACGAAGAGGAGTATAAATCTATATAGAATGTGGAAAGAACTGTTTCCTAATACCTAGTGATTGAGGATCCACACCTTCTATCATCAGCTCAGCAGCATAACAATATGATTTTCAGAAGCAAATGCCAATATAAGTTCAGAAAATATGTAAAACGCGGTACATTTGCCTATAAAATTCGAGGGTTCCCCTCGATTTCTCCAGGATCCCATCATCAGACCCTGGTATCCTCATCATGGTACCAATCCGGGAGTATCTTCTTTCGAATAAAAAAATAATAATCAAAATCGGTTCATAAATGGCAAAGTAATCGGCGAACAAACATAAAAAAAAATAAAAAAATATACCGGTCGAATTGAGAACACTCCTTTTTTTGAAGTCGGTTAAAAAATTAGTTCATAATTCTTTTGATTTTTTTTATAAGTAGAATTAAGGTAACGGATAAATAAATAACTTTTGCTAAAGTCCTGTTTGCAGGCCATGTTGAAGCAGGCCGTATAAGAAAATCGTTATATTTAAAATCAATTAACGCGATCTATATGTAATACATAAATATTTAAAATATAAACACGTTCTACAGATACAGAAGATTTATTGTATTGTTTGTCCCCTGAAGTTCTAAATTTTAAAGTACGGAGTGATTCATTTAGCATTGCAAGCCTAATCTAGCTCTTTAAAAATAATATACATTTACAATTAAATAGCAGTTATTTATGATTTATTCTAACTGTAGTTACATACAAAGGGTTAGTTTGAAATTTAGAATTAAATACTTGAAATGTGAAAAATCGAAAATTATGGATAAGATAGTAGGTATCTATTCGATGTTTTCAATTATGTCCTCACAGCCACTATACGTCCCCACCAAGGGGCTCGAGCCTACCTTATATAGGGTGGCCAATTGCGGGTTGGCAGACTAACGACTACTACCGTAATAGTAACCGGGACCGACGGCTTAACGTGCCCTCCGACGCACAGAGTCATCTTAATTTTCGGATAATCAGGTGATTCAAGTGCAATATCCTTCCAGACTGGGTTAAATCTTACCCGAGACCTCCGTACTTAAGGCCAAGCGCTTACCCGCGCCACCGCGGAGGCAGTATAAATATTTATTTAAAAAAAAAAAAGTATATTTTTTTTACTTATTTTCCACATTAGACCTCAGTAATATTCCAATTCTAAGAATATGCTGTTTCTTGGACTCTTACAAAATTGATATTCCGTCATATTGCATACAACAACCTGACACTTTAATTTTCATTTACATAGTACAGTATATTTGGTTAGTTTTGTCTATATAGGTCTATATTGAAAGCCTATTCGTGTTGAAATATATCATAAGCTCCGTTGTGTTTGTTCTAATCATTAGCATAAAATACGTCGCCCGTATTTTTTCTTCTTATAGGTAAATTATTATATGTTAAGTGACGAAATAAATGGAAAATTTCCTTATTAAAACTATTTTTACGCTTAGTAAGAGGCGACTTAGGGTATGGGGTAAGTGGTTTTCGGGCGATGCGGTTGGAGACCCGCCACAAACGAAAATTTATTTCTACCATTTTTCCCCTATCAACTTTCAAATGTGGCTGAGGAGTTTCTAGTTTAAAGCTCTGGCTACCCTTTTTTAGGATTAATGGCCGTGAGTGAATGTATGTAAAATGTTGGTTACTTAGTTAACACTTAATTTAACTAAAAAGTTTAGACTAAACTTGAGCCAAGTAAACTTTATGCAAGCGAGTTGGAGGTTTAGCTTCCAAGACTTGGATATTATAAACATATGTTAACAGCTACGCATTTAATTTATATTTAAATATCATACATACATACATATACTCACGGCTGTACATCCCTAAAAGGGGTAGCCAGAGCTAAGGAATTCGAAATTCTCAGCCACGTTTCGAAAGTTGAATGGGGAAAAGATGGTAAAATAAAGGTTGTTGGTGATGGGTCTCCAACCGCATCGCCCAAAAATCCCTTAAAAGCCCCAATACCGTTAGTCGCCTTTTACGTACACCCACCGGAAGAAAAGGGGTAGTGCTATTCTAAGCCGACTCTACACAGCAACTAGATAACGCGAGATTTAAAACCACAATCTCTTTCGCACTTCCGTAGTATCGTATACTTTTATCTCATTCTAACCGAGACGGAGTAACGATAAAATTAACGCTCGTGCTAGGCCTCCAGAAACGTTATTCCATGTTTAATTATTACACTTAATGTTAGCCTAGTATAGAAGGTCCCGCTAATTTCACCAAATATATCTAATTTTGACAACGTACGGCCAGCTTTTTACACACATATACATGTTGAGTTTTCAATAAGACATCATGACACAGTTTCCTTCAAGCAATTCTGCATATCTTTCTTAATCTGAGGAGATAATATCTACCTAATATCTATATATTATAAAGCAGCAGCTAGAAAGCAGAAGGCACTCTTCGAAATTGGATGAAATAAAATATTAAAAAGTATATTAGCCGCAAACATGATTGCACATATAGACTCGGAATATATACCAGAACGCCATATATGCCAACCGAAGACTGGAAGGGATTGTGTAATATTGGGATAGATTTTTAACGGTACTACTATTTAAATTATTATTTACTATTTTAATTTGTATGAAAAGATTGCTGGATGTAAACGAAGCTAGAGAGGTTTGCCAGGATCGTACAAAGTGGCGATAAATAGTCTCTGCCTACCCCAATATGAAATAATGGCGTGAGTATATGTAATATAATTTTATAGTACACCCTGTTCATACCGTAGTAGCATAACTGGGAAAACAGGGTAAATGTGCTATTCTTAACCAACAAGTACATAGCACATAGCATAACACAAGAGGCTTAAGGGCAAGGACACTGTTATATCTTCATCTTAAATACCTTAACCATGTGTTCTACCTCGATAAACAAACGTGAAACGATAAAAATAAATTGTGAACTGAGATTCTAGACTAAACATCGAATCCAGTTTATACTACCATTATTTTAAATTTAAGTATAGACCATTTGCTACATACCTTCTCGTTGCGTCCAATGCAAAAACCTTTTAATAGCTACTGCACATCTTATCAATGCGGAACACGCCATTTAACTCTGGAATCTTAGCAATACAAATGTTTTCAACCTCTGTATTCAATAAAGCAGAGAAACAAAATTCAAATATTAGAAATAAAGAAACACAATACGGTCGCTATAATATTGAATATAATAATTATGTTTAGATGTTGCGGTATTTCCCAGCGATCTCACCGCGTCCAGTGACTTGTGTGGAATTCGAAAGCCCATTCCGAGATTTATTGCTTATTCTGTACTAAACATACATTTGCTTAATGTTCTTTTTTGTCATGTGCCATGTGTGACGTCACACGATTGTCAGGCGAATATTTATAACATAGTTTGTAGATGCGTAATTTGAATGCGGTTTTTTATAGTATTGGCGCTTAGTTGTGAGAGGTCGAAGTGTGCCATTAGCCTTTATAGTGGCCGGCTAAATACAGTAGCCGGTAGGTGGGTAGGTGGCGCAGAGATAGCATCGCGGCTACCGCGCACCACGCACCATCACCACGAGCGGCCGTTTTAATGACCACTCGTATTTCTTCATATCTCGCGCCTCCTACCACGTTTGATCGTATTTTATTTTGCATAGCAATCTTCTTCTATTTTACCTCGTTATATGCAAAAGTTTCACTTGTTTATGGTGATAATAAGAAACAAAGTTTTTTTAATGATTTTGTGTAAATGATACTTTTATAATTTACACAAAATATACGATAAATAGTTTTAGACCTAAAACCGGTGATACAAAGTTATTGCAGGCTGTCAATCTAATCGCAACGACAACACGACATGCTTGGAACCCTATTAACAGGCAACAAGTGCAGTAAGTGATTAGGCATTATTCGAAGGTGAACTCGTATGTGTAGATAGTGATATGTCATGTATAGAGGAGGTATCGATTTGAATCTCGAGCCCAAATGTGAAAGTAGGTGAGTCGCGGGCGTGCAGGTGCCGAGGCCTTGCCGCGAGCGCGCGGTATGCCGTCGCACCGGTTCTTCTAGCAAAGCGGATTTTTTACACACATTATCCACCTCTTGTTATTGTTTTGGTGTGCGCCAAAAAACTGTTTAGATCTCACTTAAGTTACGGCTTTGGACTTTGTTTTTTGACACGTGGCGCGTTTGTTTACAGATTATTGGTTGTTAATTCGCGATTTTAGATGGCTTTATTTGGCGTTTCGTTAATATATTCTAGACTAGTGGATCGTCCCAGCTTCGCACGGGTAGCGTTGTTTTTTTAAACATCTGAGGTTTCTTTCTTCAGTCACTGCTCAAGCATTGTGAAATTCAGCGTAATGTTTTCAATTTATTAAATTTATAGCACTCCCTTAACAGTGTAGTTTGGTGATTTTGAATGCGCTTAAATGAACGGTTCAGTATTTCCGTTTAATAGCAAATTTTGGAATAAAACGCCATGAAGTATTTATAACAATCTAAAAAATAGTCATTACGTTATGAAGGATGCAACTACTGGCGCCATCTAGTATGTTATATGTAAATTAGTAAAGATTTGGTTTCGATCACGGGCGCGATGGCTTATTTTATGTATAATTTCGGTGTTTGTCTACCGATTTCTATGATTCTTTTTTTATTGAATAGGTAATAATGTTACCATTTCTAAATTAGGGATGAGTGAGAGGTTTACAAACGTAAGAGTAAACAAATATAATCAGGATGTTCCGAACTGCTAAGCTATCAGGAATTACACGTGTTATTGTGAGTCAACCATAAAAGATAGACTTATACTGTTGAGGATTCTTTTAGATAATTTTATGAAGAATATTTCCGCCACACATGATTCCTATGTAAGTTTAACCATTAAGGCTGCACACGCGACGGAAGCTTAAAAAATGGAGTAACTTCTCCCGTTTTCCCCAAATTTCCCAAAATTCCCCTTTACTTCTCTGCTGGAAAGTATACAAAAACCTGCGCAGGAGTATGAAGAATAATTGTACCAAGTTTCGTTAAAATCCGTCGAGTAGTTTTTGTTTCCATAAGGAACATACAAACCGACAGACAGACAGACAGACAGACAGACAGACAGACAGACAGACAAAAATTTTACTGATTGCATTTTTGGCATCAGTATCGATCCCTAATCACCACCTGATAGTTATTTTGAAAATATATTTCATGTACAGAATTGACCTCTCTACAGATTTATTATAAGTATAGATAACAGGTACAGAATAAATACAGTAAATTTACGTATTTAAGAACTTTATTTTTATCTATAATGTTTCTAAAACCATTTTATTAGAGTATTACTAGTATTCTTCTGATGTAACAATAATAGTACAAAAGAATTATGACCCGACGGATTATCCGATCAATTGATCAAACATTCTCATCAAATGCTACTTATTCTCATAAGAGTAATTAGTATCTGAGAACCGATTTATACGATTATCTCTCGATACGATCTAACCCGTATTAGCATAAAAAATATGACAGACGAATGGCTATGACGACGAATGTTTTTGCATAGCACTTGTTAGCGTCACAACTATGGTGATTATATTGATTGTTTATACAAATTAATGCGGGCAATTGCAAAAAATGGCTGAGTAGAAACGGCTGAGGTCCGGCGCCGCGCCGACGCAGCCCACTCTCGACCTTGCCGGCGGCGCCCAGGATCATTTACTCGCCTAGATACAATTACAAGTACCTAGCGATTAAATTCATGCAATTACCAGTCCGTTTCACATAATGGTGGTGATATCCGCTACAGTTTCAGCTGATACCGATCTTACGGGAAGGGAAAGTCAATGGTTAGTTATTATTGCTGAGGTAATACTTGTATCATTTGGAGTTTGGATTTGTAATTGACTGAATGGTGGCTTTTTTATTAGTATAAAGTATGACAAATAATGAGTTGTGAGACAAATTGAGAGTGTGCTCAAAAAGGCTGGCGTCCGAAGTATGAAGAATAAAAGAGCATGTATGAAAAGATTGATGGATGTAAACGAAGCTAGAGAGGTTTGTCAGGATCGTGCGAAGTGGCGATCAATAGTCTCTGCCTACCCCAATGGGAACTAATGGCGTGAGTATATGTATGTATGTATGTATGTAAATAATGAGTTGGGTTTAACTGCTTAATTGGAATATGTATAATGTTTAATAATAGAATAACTATGTATTTTTTCTAATTCCGATAACATGTTTTAAATTTAATTTTAAATGTTATGGTTGCGTAAGTAGACAAGAGACATAAAAAAACGCATTGCTATATATCCCAAAACCAGAAATATTTTTTTTTTTTTTTAATCTGCCACTTAGTATGTTGACTAGGCAAGGGATTGCCCTAAGTCGCCCCTTAAGAAACTCGCGGTAAGAATGGGTTAGTGCTATTCTCGCCGTCTCAACACAACTATACAAAAATTAACTATTAAAACAAAGTTTTGCACATGATAAATAATGGCAGATTCTGAATATAAAATGTGATTGCCATTGGAGTAGACAGAGACTATCAATGGCCACTTTTCACATCATCTTGAGCTTCATTATCAATCAAACACTCTTAAATGCATGCCTTATATTGTTTACACTTCGGAATAGGGTATGCAATCTCATTTCCTCGAGATCTGGTTTCCGCGAGGTCTTGGCTTTTTGATAAAAATAAGCATAAATAAAATAATGTTGCATAATCAAGACCCAAACGTTCACGCCGAATATCCCCGAAGGGGTTGGCGGAGGTACTTATACTTCTGAACATCACGTGACATTGTCACCTGGTGTTCAGAGTACCCTCGTTTTGCTTGGCCAGTGTACTCAAGTGATGGGGGCTGTCCCCTACACAAGCGTATCGCCATTTTGTACGAATACACTGTCAGTCATCATCATCATCATCATTCAATTAATAGACGTCCACTGCTGAACACAGGTCTTCCTTAAAGATTTCCATAACGACCGGTCCTGCGATGCCCTCATCTAACGGCTTCCCACGATTTTCATAAATTCTCAGTCCACTTTGTATGTCCACTTGATGGGAGGTCTACCCACACAGCCCCGTCTGGTTCGTGGCCGCCACTCCAAAACCTTCGAGCTCCAAAAGAGCAAAATGTGCCCTGCCTATTGCTTCTTGAGTTTCGCAATTCTTCGGGCTTTGTCAGTTACCCCGGTGTTTCTACACACACGTGTCAGTGTCACAAGACAAAGTACAACTCCGCCATGTTGGTTTCCTCACGCTGTTTTCCCTCGCCGCTACCAACCATGATAAATTAACCACACATATGTCTTTACAAAAGACAAACTGGTGTAGGCCCGACTCGGGATTTGAACCCACGATGCCTGTCTGCATGATAGACGTGCATGTTTATTATTTTTAAATAATATTATTGCAAGATCTCGCCTGGATTTTAATTTGTGCGAGATATCATTCCCTATTTGGACTTACAGTAGAACATTTACAATAACACCTTATAATTTATTTGGTTGTGGTTCTATACTGATATTGATATCTACATTGGCTTTATAACTTTTACATATAACATATTTCCGTAAAATTTAAGTTTAATTCCAAACAAAACTAACTCCTACAGCATGTTGCGTGTTGTATCTTTCGATGAATGTAAATAGTTTATCAGCAGATTAACATAATGTAGTCAGATGCAGACTGCGCGGTACTTCTCATATCTACAGCCACTTAGTTAGTTTTAAATAGATTTCATTGCAACTATTTGCAACCTAATAAAGGTTGTAGTAACATTATCGAGTTAGGTTTGTGATCAATTTGTCATTTATAATTGAATGGTAATACAGATTTTGCGCTTAATTTTAAAAGCATATCAAAACTAATCGTGTCCTGTGAGTTCTCTAATTTTGTATACAGTTAACTTCTTTTGCATTTTTGATTGTTATTTTTGATTTTTTACATAAGCTGCGTCGGTATATTCAATTCAAATTTTAATATAAAAAAAAAACTTTAGATGGTTTTATGGTCATACCTACATACGAGGAGAACGGGATACTCTGAATATTTAAATTTAAAAGAATACATACATACATATATATACTCACTTTTTTCTTTTCTTTCTTTTTTTATATTTTATTATTTTATGAAATATATTTAAGTTTGTATAGGTTTCATCCATCTATATTTAAAGTTTAGTCTTGGGGACCATAAATTCTAGCTGTATGTTTTGAATAATATTACCCATTACCAAAAATAATTTAGTGTTGCAACTTAATTTTTGCTTGGTAAAAATTACAGAAACAGCCAGTATAGGTATAGGACACATTTCAATCAAATTAAAAGAATAAAAGGCATGAAGCTCGATTGATTTGTCAGGGGATCCTACAAATTCCCGATCGATAGTCTGAATACCCAAAAGAGAAACTAATGACGAGACGAAGAATGCAAATTTATAATAAATAATTAATTAATTTAAAGCTGGATGATCTTTATTTTTAAATTTTTTGTTGTATCACAAATTTAATTAATTTTATGTTGGGATACTAAACGCAACTTTTTCTTTTGATTTATCATAGCCCTAATACGTAGCCGAGTCTAAGACGAGTCTGTTTAGGGTTTTGGCAATGGTCATATACGATATACACTAATATAATAAACATATATTTAATTGCAAATATGTTTGAAATGCATGTTATGGAGGTGCTTAAATCAATGTACTACATTTATTTTCGCCGTGTAGTGTCGGCTTAGAATAACACTACCCCATTTCTACCCGTGGGTGATCGTAAGAGGCGACTAACGGTATAGAGGCTTTTTAAGTGATTTTTGGGTGATGCGGTTGGAGACCCGTCACCAAAAACATTTATTATTACCATCTTTTCCCTAATCAACTTCCAAAAGTGGCTGAGGAATTTCTCATTCCAAAGCTCTGGTTACCCTGTTAAGGGATTTATAGCCGTGAATATATGTATGTATGTTATATTTCGTATTTCAAACACAGTTTAGTCCCCACGAGGCTCATTCAAAAACACCAATCAGTGCAATACGGAAGTAGAGTCTACGTATAGCTTATCATCGAAACGGGAAGTTGTTCAGGGAAATATAATGATATCGCACTGACAACTAATATGTGTAATATTAAATAATTGGCGTAAAAACTGTGTAATTGACGATGGGAGCCGTGAATCAAAAGAAAACCTGGTGGAATACGATAAAATAAATTTTGAAAACACTTTAATTACGAATCACTAAGTATTAACTAAAATGCATTTTCATAAAGCAAAAGTACCATTGGCGATCTTATCACTTAAATTAAAACAATATTTGTATGGTAAGATGAAAAAAGCATGGTCATGTTAGGTCGATATCTTCCGCACCGTTCCTCTAGTGATTTTAACATTTTGGTATTGTGTCCTGAAAATATTGATCAATTTCAGTTTATATCTTATATTTTGTCACGATTTCATTAATCAAGAAACATATGGATATGGATTCCTGCTAGTGGCAGACTTTGGGTTGTGCCTTTATAATTGATTTTCGCATTAACATTGGGTTTTCAACGGCATAAGCAATATTTGCATTGTTTGTCTTATGGCCTTAGATGAAAGCACGCTTAGTTCAAAATTTTGGTTGGGATTTTAGACTTACATGATAAGGGAAAATAAAATCGCTACCTTTTTTTTAATGTATGTTATCAACGGTCCTCTGTTTAACCAAATAGCTTTAACTACTTACTATGGTATGAACCAGCGCAGCGTAATGAATTATTGGGTTTAAAGAAATCATATTATTCAGGGTAGATTCGAACCCTCGCCGGGGATATAGGATGTAATTATATCTACGATCTAGAATGATCTAGTACCGAAAATTTATGAGTTGCAAGCTCGAGTATAAGTCTAGAGCGTTTACTTACGTCTTATTTATATGCATGGGCAAGTAAGCCATAACTTTGTGTACGTTGGCACTGACAGAGCATCAAATTCATAAAAAATAATCAGATACTTAAAATAAATGGTCTTTTTCTATAAAATGTCTGGTCGGAAATTGCCTCGATGACTTCTGTGGTAAAATAGCTAGTAAGCTTTAAGTAAGTAAGTATTAAGTTCCACTACTATCCGAAGACTAGGTAAAACTAACCACTTTTTTACAACATTTTGGTATTCCGATGTTAGTCTGTAGTTTATCAATGATTAAATTAAATGTTGCTAATTAATTTAAATCTCATTTCAAGGTAAACTTAGATGATAAGAAGACAATTATATTATCAATATAAATATCTTCTTGTAAATGTACTTGTAGTTGCGGCTTAAATGCTTTGATTGTAACACCCTACATTATGGGTTTAGTTTTTTTGTTCTGAAAAATTTGTTTCGATGCATCAAATAAGCATTGATTATTTCGTATAGAAGATCTTTAAAGTAAAAATTTTAATGAAAATTGTACTTATTTATTAATGAGGCTTTGAGGCATTTATAATGATGCATTAATTGTGTAATTTACAGCATAGCACAAATTGAGTTCATTAAACATGAGGATTACCAAAGCTTCAACAATTATATGTTTATCAATTATAGCTCTGTAGTGTCGGCTTAGAATAGCACTACCCCGTTTCTACCGATGGGTGTACGTAAGAGGCGACTAACGGTATTGGGGCTTTTAAGGGATTTTTGGGCGATGCGGTTGGAGACCCATCACCAACAACCTTTACTTTACCATCTTTTCCCCACTCAATTTTCCAAAAGTGGCTGAGGAATTTCTAATTCCTTAGCTCTGGCTACCCCTTCTAGGGATTTATAGCCGTGAGTATATGTTATGTTATGTTAAAATATGGTAAAGAGTTCCTTGTTGTCTTCTTCTCTTTACAAAACATCTAGAAAGCGACGAATGTTCTATTTTCTTTTAGTTTAATTGACGTTGAGTAAAGAACATTTTTATTTTAACACTCAATATCAAAAGATAATTGATTTTAATTTAGACTAGCGTTATCCTATTTCTTCCCGCGGGGAGCGACTTACGGCCGATTTCTGAATTGAGTATTCCAGATGAGAACAACCTAAGTATCGTTCTGTCGCATTGAAATCTTAACAACTGAATGAGACAAAACGATACTTAAGTTGTTCTCAGCTGGAATACTCAATTCAGAAATCGGGCGTTTGGGTTTAGGGGCTTTTTAAGTTAATTTTAAGGCCATGTGGCTGGAGATCCATCATTTATTTATTTATTTATTTTATTTTATTCAGGAAACAAACAGTTGTTTTAACAAATATGTATAAAGTTTACAAGGACATATCATAAACCTATAGTTCCCTAAATGTATAGAAACAATTGAAATTAGTGTAGTTTGATTCTAGCTAGATGTATGTTTAAATAATACATTTTACAAGTTTCAAAAGGTTCTCAAGTGAGATACAATAAAAATAAAAAAATAAAAACTAATAAAAATAACAATAACAACAAAAGTAATATTACAAATCCAAAAATAGTTTTTTAAGGCATCTTAGAAATGACATCAATCATCAAACATTCTCTATTTTACAAATGATTTCGCATTTGATATACTGGCTGGAGAACTACGCGTCACTACTTGTCTAAATTATCTACTTACTGAAGGCTTATATTACAACATCCAATAGTAGGGGCTTTAGGAACAAAGAGTTCCCAGCTACCCTACTGCGATACAAGAGATAAATGATTGTTGAATAATGATCTTGTGTAATGTCCATAGGTAACTATTGTATTTATCTATATTTAACCTCTGAAACTAAAAGTTCAAAGAAACTTTAACCATAGCATAGAATATTGCTATAACACTCAGTCGCTATTCTATTTCACACCATAAAATTTTAGTTTTACCAATGGCGACTATTTTTAGAGCAGTGTAGATGGAAAGTTTTTAGTTTTATCCGATCGTAAAACACTGGTGATTTAATTTTGATGGAAACCACAGTTATCTTAGCAAATCCGGCGCTATTTACCAAAAGGATCAGTACTTGTAAATTGTTTTATGTGTTCTCTAAAAATTTGTTACGCAGATAAAAATTTAACATCTCAATAAAGAGGCGGGAGCTCAAACCGAATATAGATTATGAAGCGTGTGTAGTAACAGGGAGCCACTAGAGATAATCCTTTGTTATGAGTATGACTGTAACCTCATTACTGAACTATAAGCGAATGTACTCCGTTTTTATTTGTGTTATAACAAGTAATGGCCAGTCGAAAGACTTACACTTCTTGAAACTTTTAAGCGGGCGTTACATAAATATTTCGCTTAGTTTGGATTAGTTCAAAGAGCCGCGATCTAAAACTCGGCAGTTTTGTATGGGAAAATAATAAACAGTACGTCAACATGCGACCTTGCCTCAATCTTTTATTCGTATCATAAACTTAATAAGATTTCAGTCTCCGGAGTCTGGCTGGTGCTAGGGTTGCCTCATTTTCACATTCATAATTTCATAATTCATATATGAAATACATATACTCACGCCATTATTTCCATTTGAAATAGGCAGCGACTATCGATCATCACTTTGTAAGATCCTAGCAAACCTCTCTAATTTTGTTTACATCCATCCATAACGTTCAAAATGATGAATCTTTTATCAATTGTTTTACCATTTGTGGATACGTCAGTTGAGACCCATCATCAACGATACTTATTTCGACCATATTGTCCCCTATTAACTTCCAAATGTGGCTGAGGAGTTTCTAGTTCTAAAGCTCTGGCTACCCCTTTTTGTTATTTATGGCTGTGAGCATAAGTATGTATGTATGAACTAACCAAATTTACCACCACATAAACTATTAAAAATATAGACATAGGGTCCAACTATTCAAAAACCAGCATTCCGGATCTAAGCAGATACACGAAAACCAAAAATATTTAAAGTACGCAGAATCTAAGTAAATAAGTTGCGGAATGCTTTTAAAATCTGGAGGTAAATTAAACACTGATTGTTTGGTGTTAAAACGTTAGATGATATAAAATTTACCAAGTTGCTGTCAATATTAGCAGATAATATTTGCTGTCTGGAAACGAATATAAACGAAGATTGTGGGAAGCAATTTTAGTTTTCGCTGGTTAATGATTTATGAAGTTATATGTTCGCAATTAATATATATACATATACTCACGGCTATTAATCCCTCAAAAGGTAAGTCAGAGCTTTAGAATAAGAAATTCCTCAGCCACTTTTGGTAGTTGAGTGGGGAAAAGATTGTAAAATTATGGTTGTTGGTGATTGCTCTCCAATTGCATCGCCCAAAAATTACTTAAAAAGCCCCAATACCAGTTGCCTCTTACGAACACCGATGGGAAGAAATGGTGTAGTGCCTTTTATTTATGATTTTAAAGTGCTTTGGATACTTAACAAAATTCCAACAACAACAGTTGAATTAGACTAATTCGATTATCGAGAGTTGGGAAAAGAGAAAATAAGAACTTCAATTCTTAACTATATTCAATTCTGGAAGGTTTTTAAAACAGAGAAATATTTTTTTGATTAAATCTTCTTGTGAATAATATTTATAACAACACAGCTAAATCCATGTTTAAATAGAAATTTAAATATGGACATCTCATTTCTATGGAAATTATATTTTCTTTACTCATGAAATTATAATTATAATCTTCGTTTCTCTGTAGTGTCGGTTAAGAAGGTTAAGGGTTTCTGGGCTTTTTACTGATTTTTGGTCAACATAACTTGAGATCATTCACAGCAGCAACAACACTTTACTTAAGAATATTCCTATCTATGGGATTTATAGCTTTTACTAAATATTAATTAAATAACAATATCACAAAATATAACAAACATAAGCGAATTTAATAAAATATATCTGATTCTCTGTCAGTTTCAACATTTAAAGAATTCGTTAAATTTGGTGTGGTGGTGCTGTGTAGTGCCGGATTAGAATAGCACTACCCCATTTCTTCTGGTGGGTGTACGTAAGAGGCGACTAACGGTATTGGGGCTTTTAAGGGATTTTTGGGCGATGCGGTTGGAGACCCATCACCAAAAACCTTTATTTAACCATCTTTTCCTCACGCAACTTCCAATAGTGACTGAGGAATTTCTAATTCCCTAGCTCTGGCTACCCCTTCATGGGATTCATAGCCGTGAGTATATGTATGTATCCCGAAAACAAACCGAAAAATCTTTCAATGATTAACCAAACACACTTAGTTTAACAATAAAAGATGCCGCGTACAATACCATGTAAGTAATCTGAAGCACTACATGTAAATAACATAGTAAAACGTAATGGAATGTATAGGAAGGTCAGTTAGATGCGCAGGCGCGTCGTAGGCTCCATGCCTTCTGGCGTACAAGCACGTGCAATGCAAATCCATCATAAAACAAAGAACACTTAAAGAACGCATTAAATTAATGGCTTTTGAACCCGCTTTGGGTGAATACAGTTTGCTTTATGTTTGCCGTGCGCAATTATTGTGGTCGCAGTAGTATTCATCTGATATTGTTATCATTCGCTTATGGAACAGATAATTTTAATGGTTTCTTGTAATCTGTCTCGTTTGATGCTAATATAAATTGGTCAGATGCGTTGCGTTGCATGCAATATTTAAAATGTATTGATAAATATTTTAAAAAGGAAATGAGTCTACAAAAAAGTTGGCATCAATGAGGGTTCTTCCCACTTAATTGATTACTTAGTTTACGAGTATAATAATGACAATATTAACATAAAAAAACCTTAGTTTAAATCACAATGTATTTTAAATTTTGTTTGACAATCATTAAATAATTCGAGCTTGTGCATTATTTAAAATATATATATAATACTATCGTAATGTTTCTTTGGTTTTTCTCAGGTTATCCATCCCTACACCCATTATTTTTGGTAACAAAAGATTAATGCTTTACGCTGGTATATCAGCTATTAAGATATAATTTAGTAAACAGCAATTAATTCTGTAATAAATAGTTGTATCAGACGCTACGTCTGCGAGAGGAATTAAGCAGAATTAGTCTTTAGTAATATTGTTTTATTTCTTAATTACGCAGTTTTGTAGATAATTTCTCCGATAATATTCACAGTTATATATATTTATAATATAAGTATGAATCAACTATAACTTTAGATAAAGTGTGATGAATCACTGAGAATATTACGTTTGTTGATCTGTCACGCACGTGTCGCGTCATCGCACGAATCTACTTTTATTTCATAGTTAAAAATCTAAGTTATATAAGGAATTATGTGATAAACCCTGAATCCAACATGTCATGTGACATTCTTTATCACCTGGTGTTAATAGTAGTGAGTGAGACTTTTATGGAATCTCTAAATTATCGCTAAAAGTGCTTAGGTGTAAAAGGGATAATAATGAAAATATAGGTCATAGTCTAAGTAAACGATATTTCGTACTTACACGAAATAACTCGCATTCCGTTTACCAATTTACTCCCCAGACAGCATTTTTAAGAACAAGTGGGTTGTTCCTTAGGCGCTTCATAGAAATACCGTACCATTACTATGCACAACTGAGCTATATGGGTGGGTATAGAAAAAGGGTGATCTAGGATTTTTCTCCATGCCTCTTTTAATGAAATGCATATTTTTCCTCACTGATATACAAAGATTATTTCCTTCAAATCCCTTCGACTATAAAGCCTGTTATAGCCCAAATTATAACCAAAGAACTCTCTCCTTAGAACGGCTTCGTGGATTGCGCAAAAGAAGAGTGCGGGCCGATGAAAGACTGCGCGGTGGTGATGCCTCAGGAAGGATGCTGTGCCAAGTGCAAGGGCTGCTGGTACAACGGCACCGAGTTCACGTCCCACACCGAATGGGGGGAACAAGATGGCCGACTGCTGCGGTGTGAGGCTGGCATTGTCACGATCTCAAGACCGGAGTGCTACGCGCCTTGTGAACATCCGAAACATCAGAGGCACTTCAATTGTCCTGTCTGTGATCGTAAGTAGAATTAATTAAGTTATTTTATCTTAATTTTAAAACTATCAGGGATATTATTTATTTGAACAATTTTGTTTTTGTAAGAAATGGTTTATTTTACCACAAGCTTTTCTGCGACTCGTTTAACATTGTTGTAGTTAAATATTTGATTAATATATTATTTTATACTACTACGTTCTCTGATATCAATATTTTCGTACAAGGAAACTAAAGCTTTAGAGGCTAAGCCTTATGTTATCCGCTTTGAAATATAATCAGAATTTCTCATATAAGTTCTCTTCAAGCGTACTCATAACAGGGTAAGAAGGCCAAAATTAGCCACGCTCTGGCCAGCTGTGGCTTGGCAGATAATTAAGACTCCTAATATCTATTGTCACCAGAACAAACATACAACCTAACGTACGTTCTCAAAAACCACCTCAATGCATATTTTTTTTAAATTTAAAATATGTATATTCTAATTTTTATTTCAAAAAATATATTAGCGATTGAGTTGTTTCAAAGCTAAATAACGCCACCGAATAATTTAGTTGTCAAGAGATGATAATTCCAATGTAGTTATGTTAGTATGATAATTGAGATGGGTGGCGCGGCCGCGTCTCGCCGGCTCGCCCACCCAGACAGACCAGAACTACACATAAAGGGGCTCTCTCCAACCGTAATCCCTCACAAAAACAAACAACCATTCGGAAACCCAAATAAACCACAAGCAATTTACAAAATTAAAGCCTAACAAGTTTATTAATTTTATATCGAATAATAGTAATTTACAAGACTAAGATATCATCGTTTCAAATTCCGAGGCATTCCATTTGAAGTTTTGATTGTAGTAAATTGCTGTTAAATGTAAATGATGGGAACAAATTGGTTGCCTAAGAATGTAAATGGATTGTAGTATTTGCAGGTAGACTAATAAAATATGTTTAGTGATCCTTGTGTAGTGACATTCAGAGGAAGAATTTCCCATAAAGTTTATCATAATGAAACATGTAATTACTTTAGAGAAACGTGAACTATTTGATTTAAGGTCGATTTAATGTGGATTTCGGATTACTTTCCGATTGCAAGCAAAGCAATAAAAACGCTCCAAGGAAATTACAATCGGCGCGAAGCAAACCCGTAACAAAAGCATTGTAATGTATACGGGTAATTACAGAGAATTTATGACTTTTTTAACCAACTCTGTAAATATGAGATAAAGCTCCTGCGAAATTACAAACGAAATGAAAATTGCGTCTTATGGTGCTTAGCGATGATTGCGGCGGAGAAAGAACTCGAGAAATTGCATTCGGTCGGACCACCCTGTAACACGAAGTCTGCGAGCCGATACAGTCGGTACATTAGCCGAAGGCAACTGAGTCACATCCCTGCCTAATATAAGAAAGATACGCTTTTCATTTAATCTTCACGAGGGTTCATTAAATACATGTATTTGTGAACGGACAAAGTCTCCCACGGAGTTGCGTCTCTATTATTGACCATAAATCAAAAAGTTAACAACCTACTTAAAAGCTTGAAGCGGGAGGGTTTTTGTTCGGCATGTGGTCAAAGCGGCCGCCGACGACCGCGCGGCTGGCGGCCCACGAGGTGTGCCTGCCTGCCTGCCTGCCTGCGTGTTTGTTTGTTTTACGATCCCAACTGTGCATTAACTTGTTGTTTTTTTATTCGTTCTGCTTATTATTTCTTCACGAATTACATTCTTGTCTTATCAATTTTCGAGTCTTTTTATTTTGTTCCGCTGAGTAAAGTTTAATGGAATCATGACTAAACACACAAAACATCGTTCTCGGAACGAAAAGAACAATTCGGTTTAAAATTTGTAAGTCTTTGTATTAAGTGCCTTCCATGTTCCATTGTTTGTTCTGTCATCGCATAGAATGAAATAACATCGCACCATTATTTGAAAGACAAAACTGAGTTTCGAGTACTTACGTATGGTGTTTCTTTTGGAATTCAAACATTAAAACTCTGAAGTCTGGCAAGATAATTATATAAAAGGACTCATCTAAATTCTTACAATCAAATCTCTTTGTACGCATTATGAATACTTATAGGTTAGTATGTGTAGCATATCTGAAATAATTATTGAGGTGACAAATGTCTAAGACATGTTTCGAATTGTAATGGAATTCAGAGGACACTGAGCTTGACTTATTACGAGTATGATGCAACTGAAGTTAGTTATTTTTAAATATTTATTTCCATAGCTATAAAGTTGAGACATGTTTTTGTCTTCCACAATTTGATCAAGTGCAGGAATTTGGAACAGTATAAAAAAAAAGTATGAACTCCGGTGTACCTGCATGTATTAATGCGAAATATACGATAATGAAATTTCAGGCGTTAACAAATTATGAAATTAATTTGATATGTACAATTTGGGGATTTCCTACCTTTCCAACACTACCACTATTTTATTTTTCTTTTACAGAATATCACTGAAAGTGCAATACATTAAATGAAAACCATTTAAGTCCTGGATGTCTCACGGAAGTATGAATTTCGTGTGAATTCGGGTGGATAAAGTGACAGGGATGTGTTAGTGTAAACAAACTGAATTGGCGTATAAAAGACAAATTGTTTAAAACTTTTATCGCTGTTTACAGTCGCCCAACAGCTCGGGTAATGCTCTTTAAGATCATGGTTTGTCATTTCGTTGATTACCGCTTGATGCGTAATGGATATGGATACACAGTAGTTACAGAACTTATACCTTTATATATAACATACATATAACTACAATTATACTCACTTCGTTAGATTCCATTGAGTCTGGCAGACTATCGATCGCTACTTGGTACGATCCTGGCAAACCTCTTTGACTTCGTCTATAGTATTAATGCGATTACGCCTGCCTTTTTGACCATGCTCTCTTCCTCAGTGGTCGTCTTATCACTTTTTATTTTACACATTCTGCCTGTTTATTTCGACGACCTCTTAAACGACTGGATCGATTTTATCGGGGACTTTCACCGGCACCTGATGTAGAAAGAAAAACTTGGGTTTTCTTATCATATTTATCATATAATCAATTACTATTCATATGAAGCTAAGGCAAATTGCTAGTCGTTTATAAAACGTCAATTTCCTTAGTGCAATCAATCAGCAAGTCGTCATAGCGTCTACAACTACAACAAACAGTCGGCAGTCCTTATTGTTGACGGACAGACAGACCAATAACATCGTTTCTACGCTGCTCTTGGGCATACAAACGCTCCATACTATGGACTCCATACCATACTGCATGTCCTGATTCTGTTATAATTGAATAAAATGTTGTTTTGTAGTTTTTATAGCTGTAATGTTACTGCTTACACACCCCCTCCCTGATTCTAGCAACTTACGTACGACGTGCCACTCAATTGACGACCGTAAAGAATCGTTATGAAGAGGTCTTAGTCTATCATTTTCAGAAGTAATAGTTCCTCTGCCAACCCCTTCGGGGATATTCGATGTGAACGTTTGTCTTAGAGTTTTGAGTCTCTATAAATATACATACGTAGTACGTCTAAAATGTTTTATTGTTGGGTTGTCGAGAACTACATTATCGTATCCATATTGACTAAGTTCTATCTAATCATATTATTATTTAACAGAATAGGGACCCAGTTCATTCAATTACAATCAAAATAAAGAGACGACAATTTCTGTTGAGAAACACTTGAGTCCACCATCTGTTCAGTACATCATTATTGTTCGCCATAAAAGCTGTGCATCATCAATAGGAAAATTACTATGGAGTTGACGCTTTTCGGCTTGGAGTGTGAAAGAGTAAGAGACAAAGCTTTTGAGTTTGATTCTTTGTTATTTGTCACAACACTGTATACAAAGTGCTTGTTGAAGGCGACTGTTGAAAATTGGACTTCCTATTTTTAACCGAAAAAAGACAAAGTATAAAACGGAGTGTATTATGTCTTTGATTTATTTACTGTCTATGTATCGTTAAAATCATTGGGTAGACGGTTTTGGGGTAAAAATTTATAAATAAATGCTACATAATATGCTTGAGCGTATTTTCCTACGTTATTTGAAACCAAAAACGAGAATATCCCACCGCTTTTCCACCAATGCAATGATCGGTAAATCCTGTTGCATAGCCACTAGTTCCTCATACAAATGCATCTTATAGATATCCCAAAATCCTCTAAGCTTTGGGGAGAGCCATAATTAAAACATCTGTCGGGCACTATTAAAAAGGAATAACGAGAAATGTGTCCAGTTACATTTATCATCGTACACAATTGTACAACTATCACTTTGCTTGTCACATTTCTTTGTTCAACATCAGCAACCCACTTAGATATCGATTGGCAGTAAACTAAGGTAGAGTGTGCGTGAAAATGTGAATTGGTAAATTGGTTAAGAGGAATCCAGGTGGTCGGGGGATCGCACAGGTGGGCGCCCGCTGTGTGCGGCCCTACGGCCTACTCCGTCATTAGCTCCTGATTGATTCATCGTCCATCACCACTAATTTATGGGGTTCGCGCTTTGTCGCACCGCTCGCATTCCGAGAAAACGCCCGAACAATGGCGCGCTTTTTGTTTAAACCTTTTTTTACCTAAATTAACATTTGAAAGCTTTATAGGAATTATTTGTATTTAATTGTCGTACAATGGCTTTTGATTGGAATGATCGAATATTTATGGGCTTTAGGTTTGAATTGAGCTTACTGAAGTTTTATTTTATTTTAATCTTGCCTACATAGATAAACATATAACTACAGTGAAATTTATCAAATAATCGTAATTAATTAAATTCTTAAATATATTAAGAAATGAAGTGATATGATATCTAATCAGATTCTTAATTATTTATAATTGATAAAAATATAATTGTTGAAGCTTTGGTAATCCTCATTTTTAATGAACTCAATTCGTGCTATGCTGTAAATTACAAAATTTATGCGTAGAAATAGAAAAGCATTAACTATTTTCTTCCCGCGACTATCATAATCTTTTAAATTTTTCGGTCTTTTACATGATTTTAGGACTTACGGAATTGCTTATTTTAAATGGTATTAACATTGCCTTGTATTAATACATTTTATTTAACATCATTCCAGATTGCGTGGTAAACGGCCAACGCGTCTGGGAAGGTCGTGACGTGAGGATAGCCGAGGAGCCATGCCTCTCGTGCCGCTGTGTCCACGGTGGCCTCTCCTGCATGAAGCGCGCCTGTCCAGTGCTGCCGTGTCCTCAGACGCAACAGGTCACCCCAATCGGGGACTGCTGTCCGAGATGCTCTTATCCTACTAATGATAAGATACTGCCAGGTGAGAAATACTTCTTATTCGAGTTGCTCCATTAGTCTATATTCCTGGTGTGATAGCAGTCGATTTTATGTAAAACGATATAAATAGTACTCTCTTTTATGTTATTCCAAGCAAATAGACAATTAAGGAACTGCTGCGAGTATTACAACTCATTCTGATAGACAGTCTTTTTTTGAACATAATTTAAAATACTCAGCCATGTAAGATTTCTCGAGTAACCTTCCATAATGTTATAAGTTTATAACCATGGCTAAGAAATGAAACCATATGCATGAACTACAAGGGTCAGAGAGATGTTGGAACCCTTGTCTTCTGATTCTGAGAGGTAATATCGGAATATTACTGAAACCATTGAAATGCCTCTGACATAGCTCAAAGAGTTGCAAAAATGATTGCCAATGGACACGGCACTTCCACGCAGAATCGACTCGTCTGTTAACCCATTAGTATGCTTCTCTAGAGTGGCAGCCACGAAAAAGATGACGCAGTGTAGGTAGGTCTCACACAAAATGGACCAATGATTTGGTAAAAATCTCCACCACCGTTCACCGGCCACCACACCATTAACTGCGGAGATCCAACAGTAAAAGTCAATTGGCGTTTGATGATCATGTTAACACTAAGCAACCATTTGGTATCATTTAACCCAAGTTAGGCGATGCTCTGGGGAACATTTTACTTGTAATCCTATATTTTATGATTTTTCCGATTTTGAAAAAATCCCCAATTTTGACTACACCTTTATGGTATTAGCCTGAGTGTTGTTAGACAACAAGGTATTTAATTTCTACTGCCGAGTATTAACTCAACCTCAAGTTTATACGTAAGAAGGAGGTTAACTTGATCTAAGTGTCTACGACCGAAGAAATATTTATAATAATTCCCTAATGTCTTCCTCTAGCCTGAGCAGACCCTATTAGTTTTAGAATTAGGGACATAAAAAACTGCGCTCATTTGCTCTGAGCTTTCAAGGCCTTAGGTATTATTATTAAGTAGCAAATGATAAAACTATGGATGCCGAAATACTGATAACCACTCGTGGTAATGATAACGTAACATTAAAAAGGAAATGACTATAAAAATAAACTTGATGCTGCGATACTATTCAATTTATACTCATAATTAATCGTAAACTAAAACTGTTTAGTTAAATATGCTAGCATAGTTTTAATTTACTGTCATTTCCATCTAATTTCAAAGTCTTCCGTCCATTACGTATTCCTCCTGGATTATTTTTCAAAACAATATCTTTAAGATGTGAAACTACTCAGAAATACTAGCTATCTGTATATCAAGTAAAATATTATCACCGAAAATTTTTAAAATAAAAAATGCCAATATATTCTTCAAGTATTTAAAAGTGTACAAGATAATGTTTTTTCTTGCAGGTCACGCGCTTAACAAACCATGTATTATTGGGTTCGAGTACCACTCCCACCTGAGCTCGTTCCGAGTAGACCCATGTACCGACTGCATGTGTATGAACGGGACCGCCGTTTGTACCAGGCATACCTGTCCGGTCCTAACCTGTGGAGCCCGGGCCTTGCCACCAGGTCCTGGAAAATGTTGTTCTGAATGTCCACAAATTGCAGAGGCTAAGGCGGCGTGTGTTATAGCTGGGATAACGTATCAGGTAATATATTTTGATATTTGAACCCGGCAGAATTGAAAAACTGCATATATAGTTGGGTTTTTTAATATTATCAAACTGATGGAATACTGAACATTAGATGAAGGGATATTGCCTGCACAAACGGGATACAATTGATTAGAGAATGCTAAGAAAAAAAATATTTCATTTACAAGCTAAAATAAAAAATACGATTATGTAAAAATTATAAACGTCTATAAAACTCTTCAAACCATTGCTGCTACGGAGGTTCCTAACAGGCATGTAATGCACTTTTGGTTGCCGTACTCATTCTTTGGGAAAATATGGATAAATATCACAAATTAAAAAGGAAATATCGATTGTATATAAACATTATAAAGATTTTATAACGTCTGTTATGTTTTTACAGGATGGTGAAACATGGCAATTGGACGCGTGTAAATCTTGCGAATGTCACGGCGGAGAACCTCGTTGTGCAATGGAGCGGTGTCCTGTGCTCACCTGTCCTTCAGACCAGACGCTCCGGAAGGTTCCAGGACAGTGTTGCGCTAAGTGTGTTGATATGGACGGCATCTGCACAGTATTTGGAGACCCACACTACAAAACTTTTGATGGAAAATTTTATAGCTTTCAAGGCTCCTGCAAATACCAATTGGTCTCAGATTGTGTTAATAATACTTTCTCCATCAGAATATCTAATGACGCCAGGAATACTTCTCATTCTTCTTGGACACGAACGGCAACGCTTCGTATAGGGTCATCGAAAATAAACATGGGAAAGAAAATGCGAATAAAAGTTAATGGCCAAAGAATAACACTTCCCTACCACCTTGAGGGAGTCGCACATATAAGTCGCAGTAATGAATCGGTCCTGTTGAAAGCAGATATAGGAATCCAAATGTTGTGGGATGGCGACGGATTTCTGGAAGTAACAGCTTCTAACATTTATAAAGATAAATTATGCGGACTGTGTGGAAATTTTAATTCTGTAGCGAGAGACGATATGACAACCAAAGATGGGAAACTAGTGAATGATACATGGGCATTTGGTTCCTCATGGCGAGTCGGGGGACGACGTGCTTGTACGAGACGTCGGGATAAGCCCGGGAATAGTCGCTGCAGGCCGACTAAAATGAGGAAAGCTCGTCGATTGTGTCGCGAGTTCCAGAAGAACAGTGTATTCTCAGCGTGTGTGATGAAGGTGAATCCACAGAACTATCAAGAGGCTTGTATGCGGGATGTATGCGGTTGCTCGGGGGACCATTGTCACTGTGCCGCGTACCGTGCGTACACTAGAGAGTGTGAGAGGTTAGGAGCTGCCGCTCAGAGGTGGTCTCACGCGGTCTGGTGTGATGGGCCACCGCCTCCGCGGATCTCGCGAGTTGGCAAGCAGTTCGGGAGGTCTAAGCCTCGCCATGAAGACTTGCTGAGTATGAGAACGATACCGAAGTCGAGCAGTCAATCCCGCCCTCGCCCGCCTCCGCCCATACTACAATAGATGAGCAGAGAACACATTTCTAGTCAACTTGTATCAAGATCGCTTAAGGTATAGATTTTATGGATTTTTTAGCAATAAGTCAATTTTTGAGTCAGTATTCCTCCAATTTGCCGTTTAGTGTCGGCTTAGAATAACACTACCCCATTTCTACCCGTGGGTAAGTATCGTAAGAGGCGACTAAGGGTATAGGGGCTTTTTAAGTGATTTTTGGGCGATGTGGTTGGAGACCTGTCACCAAAAACGTTTATTATTATCATCTTTTCCCCAATCAACCAAAAGTGGCTGAGGAATTTATCATTCCAAAGCTCTGGCTACCCCGTTAAGGGATTTATAGCCGTGAGTATATGTATGTATGTATGTATTCCTCCAAAAATTTAGACTATAACCATTTAATTCAAATTAAATTAATATTAACCACAACTTTTCCTTTACCTCGTATCTAGTTAATATGCACTATTGGATCGTTTTATTTAGTATTATAGATAAATACTATTACCTGAGTAATTTTAAATCCTTATTAAGCCTTGAATTCATTATATGAATTAAACTCATCTTACCTGACATTCCCTTATGTCACGATCCTGGCTATAACATTGCATATTTTCATTTTCAGAAAGCTTCTGCATAAGCCGAAGATATCGGCTGTTAGCCTAGCACCGTATGGAAAGAAGATCTATATATATGCAATTACAGTATTTTTATTTACTACTTGACATTTAAGTTTAATTAAGAAACGTGTGTTGTCATTCGTCAACTTCTGATTGTATTACATTTTTGGTATCTGGTACTTTGAGACCCTCCCCCGACATATTTCGGAATATTTTTGTTAACTTAATTGGTTGTTGACTTAAGAATAAATAGCATACAAGAATTGGATTATCAGAAAACACCGCTAGTCTATTCCTACCTTCCTTTGGCCTTATTCAATAACACATTATACTATATCAAAATTATTTTGAGATACATAGGCACATCGAAATAACTATATGTTTATTAATATTTGCCAGATAAAATTACTTTTGTGCTTATTTCAGCCGTTTAAAGCCTGCCCGGCATAGTCTATATCTCACAACTATTTTTTATTTAATCGTTATTAATTGTGGATAGTTTTTCTGGCTCCCAAGTTAGAAGGGAAATCTTATTTCATAAATTAATATCAGGAAGTATCGCCATAGATGTAATACAATCGATGTTGCTAGCAAAATTTTATAACTGACTGCAACTGCACAAAAATCGCAGGAAATTTTTAAAAAAATAACAAGTATTGCAAATATATTCACTACTATGAATACTCATAAACTCGTACAAAATCGACAGAAAAAAATTGGTTTGCAATTTTCAGCCGTCAGTACACAGTATGTTTGCAAGAACAGTGAAATTTACATCATTAACATAAATTGGATGATATCCGTGCTTCGCAGGTTCGACTTTAGCGAAGTAGGATATTTTGAAGAATCATTTGATGTATATTTTTGTTTTTGAATCTTGGATGTTATTTATATTGTGTATTATTCATTAGTATTGATTTAGTATTCCTGATCTCAAGTCATTACTGTATTGTACACTACTGCCGTATTGTACGCTATCCAAGCCAATGTGGGTACTCTGAGCACTAGGTGATAATAATGTCACGGAGTGTTCAGGAGTATTAGTTACTTAGTTACCTCTGCGGCCTGAACATCTGAGTCATCATTACACAGTATTTCAAATTCATTTTTTTCCCGGCTTGAACACATATTTAGTGACAGTAATTCAGGCGTAGATGTACGCCAAAGAAACAATAATATGAATATATTTAAAATTTCCTGCGATATCTGTAGATAAAAGTTATGTGTTCAAATTGTGTGTTGTTGCTGATGTAATGAATACAAAAATATAAGCTTCAAATAAAAGCTTGACGAGTTGTTATCAAAGTTCAAACCGAGATCTCACCATTTAGTTTATGAAAACTTGAATAACATTTTAGCACAACTTTAACACTATACATTTTATAAGCAATAAATGTATAAGTTGTTATATTATGTAATGTAAATTATTAAGTTTAAGAGCTACATATAGTGTTGTATTGAATCATTTTTCGAATTATGATACATTTTAATAAACACTGATTAAATTATTAATCTTCACTTACATCAAATACCTATCGAATATTGCAAATAAAATAACAAATTTGGACCATTATTTTTCACCGAATGTATTCAATGAAATAACAAATGTGTTTTCATTATGAAATAATCTACGTTTAATTCGAATACATATGACTATTATGTTTGGATTATTATAGCATAATTATTATATGTAAACAAAATGATCATGAAGTTATGGCTTGTATTTACATCAGTTTTGTTCGTTGTTTGTTTAGTGAAAAAGTACAGTAAATAGTTACTTAATGGAATCCATGTCACTAATAGTCGTAAGTGCAAGTTACCAATAAGTTATGAGTTTTAATTAAATAATGTCATAGTTGAGCAATGTCTTATCTCATATTTATTTAAGTTTGTTTTAAAATTAGCCTTTTTTCTGATGGAATGTATAAATTCAATCTGTTTAATTAAAAAAAAGATTTCAGCTCTCCTTAAAGTCCCAAAATTATTCTTAAACCTAACTTATTCAAATGATATCGTGAAACCAAACGTATTTTTTTTTTAAATTTAACTGAAGAGATGCGTAAGTAAACCATAAATATTTAGGATCTTTGTAATTTTAAACGGCTTCTTTAGCTTTATCTTTGCCTTTGAACTTGAGTAGATAAACGATAATGTATAGAAAATATAAAAAGCAATATTTTAAACTTGGATTCACACTTTTCCACTTAGATTTAAGAATGCTTTATAATGTTAAGGATTAAAAACCGAATATAATGTAAGAGCAGTGATGATAAGCAAAATTGTATGTCAACTAGTTTACATTTAAATCGCTCATTGTATAAAGAAGTAGAAAAAAATCAAAGCGCATTGTATACAATATGAAAACCTTCCAACTGGTGTTGCAGTTGCAGCTAACTATCACTACTTTTAATTATATAAATTGATTTGTCTCTTAACACCTACTCAAGCCTCGTTTACAATCAATCTAAAGAATTTAAAATTTACTAGAATATCCAAATTTAAAGTTGTTACAAACTAGTTTTATAATAAAATTTGTAACTCAATCTACGTATATTTCGAGTGAATCATCCATTTCATTTGTCCATATTGTACTTAAATTGCGAGCACTCGCGTTTACTGGGCTGTTAGAAATGCTTGGTACAAACATGAATGTCTGTGCTGTATCGATAACCGCCGAACTGTATTCACTGCCAGCAATTCACATGCTTCTGCATGGCTGGTACGAGCGACCTTTTTACTAGATATAACGCGTGGTATAAAACAGCCATCATTGCACTTACATTGTATCGTATACATACATACATATACTCACGGCTATAAATCCCTAAAAGGGGTAGCCAGAGCTGAGAAATTAGAAATTTCTCAGCCACTTTTGGAAGTTGAGTGGGAAAAAGATGGTAGAATAAAGGTTGTTGGTGATGAGTCTCCAACCGCATCGCCCAAAAATCCCTTAAAAAGCCCCAATACCGTTAGTCGCCTCTTACGTACACCCACCGGAAGAAATGGGGTAGTGCTATTCTAAGCCGACACTACACAGCTGTACACAGTGTGTATCGTATACTTTTATTCCATTCTAACCGAGAGATTAACGATAACATAACCCTCGTGCTAGGCTCCTGTTTTCATTATATCCACACGGTGAACAAATTACTTTGGTATTTTATTTAGCTTTATTACTTTTAATTTTGCATCATTATATTTTTAAATAAATATAATGCCATGCTCACTAAAAATACTAATGAAGTTTCATTTTTTAAAGAAAAATGTTGAAATTTTAATGTTAGTATTTTTTGTAATGGATGTAAATATATGTTATTTTAGTTATTGTATTATTTTATTGAAATGAGTTGTCTACGTTTTATGTAGACTTAAGTTATTGGAGAAATTTGATTAATTGTATTTTAGCTTAATTGTAAAAGAATCAATAGTTAATGTTTTGTTTTATAATAAGTTGAATGCCATGTTGTATTTATTTATTTTGTGTCGAGGTGTAGGAATGAACAACATTGTACGTACGCGATAACTGTGTTTTGTATACATTTGATTTATGTATTGTGAATGTGTTTTATTTTATGAACAAAGAATTATAAATAAATGAATATAAATATAAAATGTTCTTTATTATTATAGTTTTCTCTTTCTCTTTGCTGTGTAGTGTCGGCTTAGAATAGCACTACCCCATCTCTTCCCGCGGGTGTCGTAGAAGTCGACTAAGGGACTAGGGCTTTTCCATCTTCGCCCTTACACCAATCCAAGGTCTGCCGCGCCGAGGGATGCGTGGCCAGGGGTGAGCCTGGTCGCTAGCGTGCCGCCGTCCCGGAGCTTGGTGCACTCCGGGTACTAAATAACCTTACCTAGTCAAGCGGGGCTCTGGCTAGGTGGACAGTTTACTTCCCTTGCTTCTCGTGGGTTCAATATGTGTTCCAATTCTAATAAACACGGAGGCGGCGATGTAGCTCGCCACTCATCACGCCATGGTTTCTCACGGGGCGAAAAGTGGGCTAAAGAGACCCGCTTCAGTACGATGAATGTATGTGGAGGAATGTTTGAAAAATTAGATGAAGTATGTATGATTATGAATGAAAGAAAACTGGATTTTCTATGTTTAAATGAGACGAAGCGTAAGGGAAAGGAAGTTTCACAACTTGGCAACATCACAGCAATCTGGTCTGGAGTCGCTGACAATGACCGAGCTAGCCAAGGAGTGGGACTTCTGATATCTGAAAGGATGGCTCAGTGTATGAAAGATTACGAATGTGTGAGTCCAAGGCTCCTGTGGATTAAGGTGAAATTGGGACTAGTCCGGATGCGCATAATTTGCGTTTATGCTCCGGACATGTCTAAATCCCTATCCGAGAGGGAGGAGTTTTGGAATCTGTTAGACGATGTTGTGAATGGGTGTGATCAGAATGAGAGACTTATAATGTTAGGAGATTTTAATGGCTGGGTTGGTGTGTCACGCAACGGTTGCGAAAGAGTTTTAGGAAAGTTTGGCGATCAAAGGATGAATGAGAATGGTGAGAAATTGATTGAGGTATGTTTGGAGAGGAATCTTTGTGTTACAAACACGTTGTTTAAACACAAAGATATCCATATGTATACAAGACAGAGGGGAAGCGAGAGAAGTATGATTGATTTTGTGATAGTTGATGAAAGGCTGAGAGCAAAGGTTGTTGACACCAGGGTCTATAGGGGCACGAACGTTGGCACAGACCACTTTCTCGTTATATCACGATTAAGGGGTCTGTGTACGCGTTGGCGTCACAGGCCTAAAGTGTCAACAACGGATTTTGCGAGAATAAAAGTGGAAAAACTGCAAGAAGATGAAAATATCAGAGATGAATATGTGAGAAAATTGGATGATAGACTAAGTTGCGTGAAGATGAAGAATGAAATGGAAATAGAAGAAGTATGGGATGTGCTCAAATCGACGATGGTTGAATGTGCGACGGAAGTTTGTGGTGTGTGTAAAAGGTCAAATAGACCACCAACAAGTTGGTGGGATAAAGTTGTGAAAGAGGCGGTTGGAGATAAGAAGAAAGCGTGGTTAGATTTACTAGCGATTAAAGCTAGTAAACGGATGAATGCGAGTGTAACTGACGATGTAGTGCAGAAAAGTGAAGATGAATGTAAGAGAGTTAAGAATGAGGTGAAGAAGAAAATAGAAAAGAAAAAGCGGGATTTGCAAGAGTGGTGTGAGAGGAAACTTTCTGATAATTTCCGGAATAACCAAAAGTTATTCTGGAAGTATATCCGGAAGGAAAAGGGAGTTTCCCAAAACACGAGAGTGAGTGTAATAAGAGATGAACAGGGTGAATTGGCGACGGATGAAAGTAGCATGAAACGGGTATGGAAGAATTATTTTGAGGGACTCTTTGAAAAAGAGGATGCATCCATTTCTTCGCCAATCGACAGTAATGTTGATTGGAACGAAGAGATGGGTGATTTCAGTGACAGTGAGATTAGTATGGAAGAAATAATGAAAGCAATGAAAAGTATGAAATTAGGGAAGGCGGCAGGGTATGATAGGATTACTATCGAAATGCTGAGGGCTGGTAAAGGGTTGGTGGCTTCTTGGTTGTACTTCCTTTTCCAAAAATGCTGGTCGAGTGGCAAAGTTCCTCGAGACTGGTGCAAGGCGGTGATTGTGCCTCTATATAAAGGAAAGGGGTCACACCAAGAGGCTAAAAACTACCGCGGCATCAGCTTACTCAGCATTGTTGGTAAATTGTATGCTAAGGTACTGATTGAAAGAGTGATGAATGAAACTGATGAGAAAATATGGGATGTGCAAGCGGGATTTAGGAAAGGAATGGGATGTATGGATCAAATCTTCTCTCTAAGGAGCATCACTGAAAAGTTCTTAGCTAAGAACCAAAAGGTGTATTGCTCCTTCATTGATTTAGAGAAGGCGTATGATAGGGTGGTAAGAAAGTGTTTATGGGAGGTGTTATCCAAGTTCGGTTTGGGGAGTCAACTTATACGTGCATTGGTATCACTCTATGAGGATTCTAGTGCATGTGTAAGAGTAAACGGGGAAAACACTGACTGGTTCGGAATCTCTAGGGGTGTCCGACAGGGATGTGTAGCTTCTCCGTGGCTCTTCAATTTGTTCATGGATGACTGTTTGACAGAGTTGCGTGAAAGTGATTATGGACTAATGATGGGTGGATTCATTATTAAATGCCTCTTGTATGCTGACGATCAAGTGCTACTTGCATCATCGGCAGAAGAGTTGCAAGAGATGATGAATATTGCATGTGAGTCTTTTGTAAGAAAGGGAATGAGGGTGAATGTGGATAAGACCAAAACGATGGTTTTTGAGAGACAGGAAGATGTGACAGAATGCGTGATTGCGATTGATGGTAAGGATGTGGAACAGGTGAAGGAGTTTGTATATCTGGGAAGTTTGTTTACAAGGGATGGAAAATGTGATGAAGACATTGAAAGAAGAGTGAAAAAGGGTAATGCGGTAAATGGAGCAATGAATAGCCTAATGATCAGTCAATCGGTGTCTGAAAAGGCCCGAATGGCTGTGCATGATGCTGTTCTTGTTCCTACGCTTATGTATGGAAGCGAATGTTGGGTGTGGCAGAAGAAGCATGAGAGCAGAGTGAATGCAGTAGAGATGAGGTCCCTCAGAAAAATTTGTAATGTTAGATTGTGTGACCGAGTGAGAAATAGCGTTATTCGTGAAAAGTGTGGTGTGAAAGATGATATTGTAAGAAAGATAGAAAAAGGAATGTTGAGATGGTTTGGGCACATAGAGAGGATGGATGATAGAAAATTGGTAAAAGGGATCTATAGAGCTAGTGTGGATGGTAATGTTAGTAGAGGACGACCACGGAGAACACACTTGGACCAAATTGAGAGTGTGCTCAAAAAGGCTGGCGTCCGAAGTATGAAGAATAAAAGAGCATGTATGAAAAGATTGATGGATGTAAACGAAGCTAGAGAGGTTTGTCAGGATCGTACGAAGTGGCGATCGATAGTCTCTGCCTACCCCAATGGGAATTAATGGCGTGAGTATATGTATGTATGTATGTATGTTTTCTCTTTCTTTTTATTTACTATGGTTACATGGCAACATCCTTCTAGAGTTTATAATTCATACAAAAATTAACTGTCCAAAACGTCAAAATAATGAGGTATTTGTGAGCAAATCCACATGGCTGAGTTGTACTTAATCATTGAGAGTGTATTTGTATAAAACGGCGATAGGCCTGCCCCCTATCACGTGAGCACGCTGTCGAAGCAAAACGTGGGTACTCTGTACTCCACGCGACAATTTCACGTGATATTCAGAATTTTTGGTACATCTGCCAGCCCCTTACGGGGATATAAGGCGTGAGCGCTTGAGTTTGAGTTTGTTATTTCAAGATATTATTTACATATTACCCACAATATTAGAGATGCCATTTGGTAATCGAGTTTTCAATAAAATACATGAGTTTTCAAATAAATATGAGTAAAATTCAGTATTTAAATCCACGATAAAATGAGAGTCTTCATTGATTATAATTTGGGATACTTTTTTATGATCACATAACCATAATAATGAAATAACAGAATACACCGTGATGGCTCAGTGGGTGAAACACTCGCTTGTTAAGGGAGGGCGTGGGTTTAAATCCCGTGTCGGACTTACACAACTTTTTAATTTCTAGACCCATATCTGTCGTTTATCATGAAAAACCCACATGACTAAATTATATTAATAGTATAAGATCCCGCTGCTAAATCTCTACGTTCATAACGTATTGAGTCAAACACACATTTTAACATATGTTTATGAATAGGAGAATACACTGACAAGACGCAGCCAGGCAAAAGTGGCCGCAAGTAATTGAGACAAATTTCGTTCACTTGTTTTCAAAATATAATAACATCCCCATCATAGCAATGTTTACAAAGAATATAAAAATCCATAGGTGCCGTTGCAAATTCGGCCACAACTACCTCGCAGCCAGGTGTAAGTAGGTTATATTTTGGAGTGTTTTATACGTTCATAAGTTACAGGCATATGCGTGCAAAACACACCAAAAGGGGATGGGGAAGTCGGGATTTACGTTAAACTACTATCTGTGCAGTTTCAGTTACTACTAGTGGATCGGCCTAGCTTCGCATGGGTAGCGTAGTTTTAAAAATATCTGAGGTTGCTTCAATCACTACTCAATTTTTGTGATATTTAGCGCCTCTTATAGCACTCCTGAATAGTGTAGCTTTGTGATTATGAAAGCGCTTTTATGAACGGTTCATATCTCCGAAAATAAACTTTGCATACATCATACATATAATCACGGCTATCTATTGCCCACGCAACCTTTACACAAAAATAATCCTTATAGCATGATTCATTATTCACGTGCGACGTCAGGGCGCGATGGCTTATTTCATGTATAGATTGGGTATTTCTATACCAATTTCTGTGATTATTTTTTATTAAATAGGTGATATTTGTATTTTTTTCAAATGAGAGATTAATGAGAGTATTAAAGACGTAAGAGTAAACAAATATAATCAGAATGCTCCGAACTGCTAAGCTATCAAGAGTGACACGTGTTATTGTGAGTCAACCATAAAAGATGGACATATGCTGTTCAAGGATGTTTTTTAGACAATTTTATGTGAAATATTTCCGTCATACATGATTTCTATGTAACTTTAACCATTAAGGCTCACGCGCGACGGAAGCTTAAAAAATGGAGCAACTTCTCCCGTTTTCCCAAAATTTCCCGTTACCACTCTGCTGAAAAGTAAACTATAACCTGCCCAGGAGTATAAAGAATAATTGTGCCAAGTTTCGTTGAAATCTGTCGAGTAGTTTTTGTTTCCATAAGGAACATACAAACCGACAGACAGACAGACAGACACATTTTTACTGATTGCATTTTTGGCATCAGTATCGATCACTAATCACCCCCTGATAGTTATTTTGAAAATATATTTAATGTACAGAATTGAACTCTCTACAGATTTATTATAAGTATAGATTTAAGTGTAATTTTATAAATACAAAATTGACATGTAACATTGACCTACTAAAATAGTACAAAATTGGGGGCTAAGTGATGTAAGCTAATTATTATCGAGTTCCTATAACATATGCTATATGTATTGCTGTGTAATGTCGGCTTAGAATAGCACTACCCCATTTCTTTTCACGGTTGATCGTAAGAGGTGACTAAGAGCTTTTTGAGTGATTTTTGGCGATGCGGTTGGAGACCCATCCCCAAAGACATTTATTTTACGATCTTTTTCCCACTTACCTTCCAAAAGTGGCTGAAGGATTATCAGAATCTGAAGGGATTTATAGCAATACATGTATGTTTGTTCCTATTACAAAATACTATATCTTACCCTTTATTACTTTAATATACATGCAATACATAAATACTCTAAGCTATTAATTCCATAAAGAGACTGGCAGAACCTTTGTATTAGAAACTCCACGGTTGACCAAATAAGGATGGTCGTTGTTGGATCTCCAGCCAAATCACCCAGAAATCGCTTTGAAAGCCCCAATATCCTAAGTCACCTCGTACGACACCCATTTGCAGAAATGGGTTAGTGCTATGCTAAGCCAACACTACACAGTCCCTTGATATAAGCAGGTAAAAGATTCTACAAAAGATCTACTCGATCATTGTAGTTGATGCAACAAGCAAAGCACAGCAGAGCAGACCAGTCTTCGGAAATTTTAAAAAATAAAACAAATTGATAGTAGAATAAAGGATTTATTATTATTAACAACAGTACACAGTCACGCACACCAATTAAACAAGAAATAATGTATTATTTTGTACAATTTGTACAAACTACGCTGATAACCTGAATAATTAAATACCGTCTGTGCTAACTGTTTGTTTTACATATATAAGTATATATTATGAGATTCCTTAGAATTTTTATATATTGACTTTAAATACAAAAACTATAGAAAAGTTACTTAGAGTTAGGATTGAGTAAATATAAAGTACGTTTATTCTCCAGTCATCATCTCCATGAATTCTGAAAGTGAAACATAAAATTAATGTATTTCAACTTAGACCAATTTTTAAGTATAGATTTTTTTATTCATATAAATGTTCAATATATACTTGGTTAAAATAGCATGGTTAAGTATATTTGTCAGCAGTTTTTATTTTTTTAACTTCTCAAAGTAACCAAGTCTTTAAACTATGAATATCCGTGCATTTAAAGTTTAAATTTTAAACTTACTTTAAGGGAAAACAGTAAGAAGAAAAAAACAACGATACATTTCAAATAGGCAAGAACAAATAGTCTTAATTGTTGTAGTTATTTGCGACTCCTAATTGTTACAGATCGTATTTGCATCAATTTCACAGTAATAAATAATTTTCTTGATAAAATATTTAATGGAGTAGCCTAAGTTTGCTTCGATACCACACGGTAACTTTCTCATGCTTACTTACTTATACTCATGTCCATGGTTCAGATTGAGGTAGGCAAAGACTATCGATCGCCACTTTGCACGAACCTAACAGGTCTCGTTTGCTTCCCTCACATTCATTATTCGTCTCATACACTACATTCTTTAATAATTTGCACTATAAACTTTTACGTTTGTAAGAACATACATATATAGATATATTCACGGCTATAAATCCGTAGAAGGGGTAGCCAGAGCTAAGGAATTAGATATTCCTCAGCCACTTTTGGAAAGTTGAGTGGGGAAAAGATGGTAAAATAAAGGTTGTTGGTGATGGGTCTCCAACCGCATTGCCCGATGTTCCCTTAAAACTTTTTGTCTTTGTAACTACACAGTAAAATTCGCAATATTTATAAAAATAAATGAATAATTACCATCAAAGTCAACGGTTCCGCTTCCATCAGTGTCGATTTCTTGGATGAGTCCGTCCAGCTCTTCGTCTGTCAGTTGCTCATCTAATTCCCTGAGGATCTCACGGAGACTTGACGTGGGAATGTAACCGTTGCCTAAGAAATTAAAAAATAGTTAATAATAGAATGCGGAGCTAATACCTAGCAGTCTGCTCACGAAAATAGGGAAACATCATAATCTTATTTTCATATACAGGTTTCCCAGATAATACAAGACTTGTCCTGAACCAGATGAACAATACGTACATATTATACATAGATCAAGTTAGACCCGGACTAAATATAACTTTTATTATGGGATACTAACTAAACGATAGTTATTATAATATATTACACATACATAACATCTAAGACTATAAGTAAAACAATAATTTATGCTTATGACATAAATGTTGCTCTCAGCAAGGATCGAACCCGCAATCTCCTGGTACGAAAAGTTAGTCCTCTCGGCTACGGACGTTGTCATACAATGTCACAAGATTTAAAAAGAAGTAGTCGTTTTCTGATAATTATCTGATATATGATTATAATCAAAGACATACATACATATACTCACGGCTATAAATCCCTTAATGGGGAAGCCAGAGCTTTGAAATGAGAAATTCCTCAGCCACTTTTGGAAGTTGATTGGGGAAAAGATGGTAATAATTCATGTTTTTGGTGACGGGTCTCCAACCACATCGCCCAAAAATCACTTAAAAAGCCCCTATTCTCTTAGTCGCCTCTTACAATCAGCCACGGGTAGAAATGGGGTAGTGTTATACTAAACACTACACGGCACTAATCAAAGACTTTGGCAAGAATGGTATATTTTGCTCAAGATACTAGAGTGAATTGTATTGTATTGTACCTTCTTTGTCGTATAACCTAAATGCTTCTCTGAGTTCCTTCTGCATAGCTTCAGCGTCTTCTTCAACGATGAACTTTGCAGCAAGAGTAACGAATTCTGGGAATTCAAGACGACCAGATTCTGAAAAAAATATATACAGTGATCAGTGATGGAACATAGAAAGAATTGTTAAAAACTAATTTACGAAGTATATAATTTTAATTAAAAAAAAGTTGATTTTAAAAGCTTTGCGTTTGTGTTGTAAAAGGCTAAGTCTTGCTTGGAGAGAATTAGAATACATGAAAAATTGTTAACAATATTTCTTCGCAACACAAAAAATTCGATGATATATCCTGTTTTTCATGCCTAACTTTATACACGTATGTAAGTTAATACAGTTTGGTTTCGTTTTCGTAACATTAGTGTAGAGATAACTAAAGGAACTAAGGTTTTAAATCATTGCGCCTTTAATTCAATGACTTTTTAATTTTTTCCCACATACAAAGGTAAGTAATCTTCGCTAAAGCTCTAAATATAAATTATAAGGATTATAGCCCATTCATGAAATTTAAATAAAGCTACACAAAATTAATTTTGGATACTCACTGTCAGCATCAACTTCCTCAATAAGCTCTTCAAGGATTTTTTTGTTGAAAGGTTGTCCCATCATCCGGAGGATATCAGCCACGAAGTCACATGGGATACTTCCTGAGCGGTTGTGGTCGAAACCGTCAAACGCCTTACGTAGAACTGGAAGTCATACAAAATATATGTAAGCAACTCAATTTTCCTTCAGTTATAAGGGGAAACAAATACAAGGATAGTGTTGGATCTAGTTTGGTAAACATTCATTGGTAAAGGAAGTCTAGAACTTATATATTGCCACTTGCAAAAAGTAATCATGCTATGGTTTTTGGAATTCTATTTAAATTGCAGGTCTAATGGATTTCATGGTTTCTACAACTACGCTTTCAATAAGGGTCGTGCTCTAAAGGTTTTCAATTGTAGGGGTAACTCTATTACTTTCTATGCTTACGTTGAACTTGAAATCTCTCAAGACCTAAAAACAAAGAACACGTTTAATAATACTTAATAGAAAAAAGTTTTGCTCTGGAGTTCACATTGTTAATTTATAAATCACTCTTATTACTAGTATACAGCTTTGTTCATCTGCAATAAAAACAGAGGAGGTTCTTTCCTTCATTGTTTTCATCAACTACTAGAATATCCTAGTAGAAACATATGTGTAAACTGAAAGCATAAGAAGAAGCCATTGATGTCTTAGAATGCTTGTGAAGTAATTAAATCAAGTAGATATAACATACTTGTAACTATTTAGAAGACATTTTGGATAAATCTATTTCTATTAAATATTGTTTCTTTTTCAATGGCTACTATGTTTCTTAATACCCGGGATGTAGACGATGCGAAGAGTTGGCTAGTTTAATAGAGAAACAATCCAAATGTGTTACAAATTAGGACGAGGGGTCATTGCACTTTCGTGGCGAATATTGCTTGAGCAATGCATCTATTTTGGTGCATCAAACGCTGGTGCATAGGTCTGTGCGGGCCCAGAGGAGCGCGCGCAGTAATGTGAATTACTGAGCGTATGTAGGCCGACAATAAATAAACGCGATCGACATTTGGTTCGCTATTTTGCCGATACATATGACATATAGTTATACAACCGCGCATAGGTATAGCCTGTAAAGAAATTCGAATATCCAGACTAAGTATATACTTACTAATAGAGGTTTCCCTTTTTTAATTCTCGATTTGGGATATCAGAGACTTTGTAAATGAATGAGTTGGAAATTGTATATTCAAACTGAAAAATACACATTTAAATTAAGTATGTTTCATTTAATTATATGCTCCATTCTTAAATCTATGGATTTGTGGGATTATACCCGGAAGTATAAGCTGGTCGGTGTTACACAAATGATAAATTATGGACGAATGAACGAATGAAGGACGATTATAACACAAATAAGAGACAGTAGAAGATTCTCCTACAACCACAAGGTGGACCGTAGACTTGTGCGAGATCGCGGATAGCCGATGTAAAAAAATTGCGCAAATGCGGTCATTGTTGAGATCTTAGGGAGGCTTCCATCAGCAATGTATAGCACTAATAGTTATTAAATATTAACCACCCGAAATAGTTACGTTATACGTAATTACTAATACATAGTTACGAATTTCATCTCCTAAACATATGTTTCTTGATCATTAATCAAAATATACCACCTATCCCGGGTTTGATTCTCATATAACAACATTCGAAGTTATGAATTATCTCAAATTGGTAAGAGTATAGCACGCTATAACACCGTATTATACGACGGTTAAGCTTATTGGGTGCTTTGGATGGCAAGTAAAGCTGTCGATCCTATAGTACTCCACTCCTTGTTCTCGTTCTACTATCACGTTAGTAGATATTCCAGCCTACCAACCCGCACTAGGCCAGCGCCATGGACTATGGCGAAATGAACCTAACCAGTGTAGGCTTGAGGCCCTTAGTGGGGCATAGATGAGCGGTGTTGGTGTTTTTTTCTTGATACTACAGGAACTATAGTAAAGGGGGTATTGTTATATACTTAGTAAAATATGTAGTACATGTATTAACCATCCAAAAAATGTTTTGGTACCTACATTATTCTGACTCATTATTTTTAGGTAAAGCTAGTGGGTACTTGGCCACCTGTTTTAGCTTAGTTCCATAAATTATTTAACCAACGATCAACAATAAAAAGAAAACACATTACAAATTACAAAGATGCCAAAAATCATTAGTCAGCTATCAGCTCACACAACTTGTTAAAAATAATCGCAATGAAATTATTTGGCTCATTTCATATAGCCGGAGTCTTTAAGTCTGTGTAGGTTTTAATATTCATTTGCCTCATTATTTACTGACGCCAAATAGACGTCTAAATTATATGAAAGTTATAAAAGTTTCATCGCAATCTCCGTACATAACGTCAGTAAAAGATACTTTGGAAAACGTGCGTCATAATTCTTCGAATTTTATAAATATCCGTAGCAAAGACATAAAACATTGATGTTATAACTAAAATCAAGGCTTTAAAGTCTTTGCACGTATTCCTATATATTATAAGTTTTTATATCTCATATATCCAAAGTCATGCTCTTGTCGATTTAGAATAAGTGAGAGACATTAGTAAGAATACGGTACAAACTTTTTTAGGCCTAAAATGTTTCATAAGATTTTAATAAGTAGTAACTGTAATGTAAAAAGTTTTACTCAATGAAATAAAACTCCTGGGTCTCAAGAGTCAAAAACTAAAAGAACAAGGTTTCTTCATTTAGTGAATAAAACATATTACTCGTAACTGACGAGTTTTTTATTCTCGCTCTTTTCAAATTAATAACACAACTTATGTGTATTGTGTATATGAATATTGTGTTTCTAATTGAATTTATTTAGGAAACAAGAGGCATGTCACTTGAAAACATGTTGACGACTAGAAAACTCAATCGTCTACTATCGAAGCTATATTTGATTGTTGGCTTTCTATAATCTAATCTCAGATACAGCTGTCAACTAATATTTTTCCTCAAAAATATAAAAAGCTCATAGTTTTGCCAGCAGATGTATAATGTTAATCGTCACTGCATATCTCTTGGCATTTGTTTCAAAGCGTTTATAGTTATTTTTCTCTATTTTCGTTTTTTAATTAATTACTTGAACGATGTTCCAATTTCGAAATGAGAACAATATCGAAGTATAGCTTTCGTTGCCTCAGCGATATTTTTAACCATGGTGTTGTTTATCTTACCAGTTTCTGTATTTATAGTTTTCGGTGGTAGCGTTGTTGAAAAAAGGAATTGTGATTGAGTTGCAGTGCCCTAGAATTGTATTTTTCTAACCAATGTTGTGAACCTTTTTGGTGCGAACCACTGCTGTTGTGCCGCACTTTTGAAAATAAGTATAAAAAAAAAATTCGTTGTATACTTTCATATATACGTATTTGGCTGACCTCTGAACTTTACTATGAAGATGGCACGTCATAGTGATGATGAGCTGTGATGATGATAACAATTTTTTTTCTTATTTTTTCTATTTTATGTTATTATATCCAATCGTAACACATTTAGCTTAACAGGAGTGTCATTGAAAAAATATAAATAAGCCCATTGCAATTGTATGCAAACTAAGTACCTAATTATATATGTCGTGGCCATATCGTAGAATTGAACGCATCATGAAATGATCGATCATTTCATGAAATAGTCACATTTCATGATGTGGCCAACTTAATTTGACCAGATCATAAAATCGTCAACGTTTCACGATTTGGTCATCCACGCTTGGCCAGATCGTAGAAATAGGGTGACCTGTGAAATGCTATCCAAACTCCACGGTTTTGAACATATTGCTCAGTTTTTTCGTATAGTAAGTACCCGAGAACCTTTTCGTCGAAAACTCTTTTGTTATAACTCTCTTCCTCGTTTAATAACAATGAACAAACTTTTTCACTGCGAGAAACAACACTTTCGCCAACGGCCGCCATCTTCACTCATAAACAAAGCGCTTTCAGCGCCTCTACCGGTAATTAATGTACCGGTAATTAATTAATTAACCTATTTTACGATATGACCAAATAATCTTAATCATTTCATGAAGCGGCCGCACGTTTAGTTGGCCATATCGAGAAACGATTTCTTATCATTGATCTGCCCAAACCACATCACGATGTGGCCAATAAACAGTTGAACATTTCATGAAATGTGACTATTTCATGAAATGACCGATCACTTCACGATGTGTTCAAATCTACGATATGGCCACGACATATACACCGCAAAGTATGAGTAAAAAAAGACGTATATATGCAAACAAATTAAAGGTATTTATTAGGTTGCATTTTCGGTACGAAAGATAGAGCAAACTTTTATATACCAGACTTTTATGACAAACATTAAGAGCTAGTGGACAGAATTCTACCACACACAGTAATAGGTATTACTCAACTAGGGTAATCGTAACAAAAACCACAAGTGTTATTTACGTGTTAAAATGTGCTTCGTAAAAGTCATTTTAGAGAGCTATTTTAAACCATATATATCCTTATCAGTAAATTAATAATATCATTTAGAAAAATCGTCTTTTAAAAACATTACGGATGATTTTTTAAATAATATTATAGATTAATTAATCATAAATATGATTTTAGAAAAAACACATTGGTGCAGACTCGGGATTTGGATCCACACCTTTCTGCATGTTTTTCTCACCACTGAGCTATCACGATTACATTAATGATAGATATTAATATATATATTTTTATTAACGTCAATTTGAAACAATTTATGAAAAAAATATGTGTCGATTACTTATATTGTAGCTTTCATCATTAAAAATACTAAATTTTACAGCATTTTGTTATTAAAATAGAAAAAAAAATAGTTATAGTAAGGTTAAAAGACCAAACGCCGGCTCTATTTAACCGACGCTTCATATCAAACAAAAGTTTTGAGATTTCGTCGATTGGCTACATTCCAAACATAAACATGGAAGAAGTTCTGATTCTGTTAATGTTTCATCATAACATAAACCTAAATGTATTTTTAGGGCTATCCATATTGATTACATTCATACTTCCACTACCGATTTATACATACATACATACATATACTCACGGCTGTAATTCCCTAGAAGGGGTAGCCAGAGCTAAGGAATTAGAAATTCCTCAGCCACCTTTGAAAGTTGCATGGGGAAAAGATGGTAAAATAAAGGTTTTTGGTGACGGGTCTCCAACCACATCGCCCAAAAACACTTAAAAAGCCCTTATACCCTTAGTCGCCTCTTACGATCACCCACGGGTAGAAAGGGGTGGTGTTATTCTAAGCCGACACTACACGGCAATATTATACTTACCATACTTATCTTTCATAATAAATTTCAATACATTACCTCACAATTATTAATAATTGCCAATTTTTCATTGCATTCAGTACTTTTATTGCTTAGAAAGCGATTCAATTCATATTTTTATCTTTTCTAAAAACCCAGCTCTGGGTTTAAATATATATGTACAACCCTTAACTAACTTATTTCTTTTTTAATGCATACCTTTGTACAACCTATGGTTGCAAAAATGATGCATTGATGCAAATTTTCAAAAATTAGTATTAAATACTATTTGAAAACGAAATTTATCATAAACCAGCTCTATGACTAGTGCTATTGTGCTCATTGAAGTATATAAGTTTCATTCATTGGTATTCTATTAAAAATTAACCTTATGGTATAAAATTGAGAAACATTTTCGGATTTAAAACAATAGGAGTTCAAAACTGTGTATTATTTTTTTAGGTCTCGTATTAAAAAGTTAATTATGGAAGGTTACAGGGACAACTGAGGCTTCTCTGCTCAGCCGGAATCTTTACAGGTAATGTGTTTTTCTCTTAAATGGAAAGCGTGTTTTTTTGTCATTATGTTAATGGTATAGAACTATTTGTACTCGACTTAATAGCTGTAATTCTGAGGTAGTTAATTACCAAGTATAACCAACGCGACTATCTTTATTTACAGTCATATCAGAATTATGAATTTTCAGAATAAGTACAGTAATTTGTTCCGCCCCGATACCCTCAAACTGTCATGTCATGAAGTCGCTCACTTCCTCTCGAGGTTGGCAACCCGTTACATATCTCTATTAAGATGTGTAATATCACTTGTTTCTTTCGTTGTTTATTTTTTGTGTCGACATTTTGCTGTCACTATTCATTTCGCTTGTCGTAACATAATGCGAGAAGGATGGTGATTGTTATAAACACAGAAAACTACTTATCTTATTATGAAAATTGGAATGGGTTCAGTGACATTAGGTTATTTCATTTATAACGTTTCGGTACTATAAATATATGGTAAACTTTGGTATCGCCAACAACAATGTAGAAACTAGAAAAAATGGGTGTAAGACCATACTTTATTATGACAAATTAAAAACAAAATATTAATTTAATTATTAATAAAAATGCCGGCTTAGTCACTGTTGTGATGAGATTGCTCAGATTTAATGAAACCTAGCTGATGGTTATATGCAACGCTGACTAAAGGAACGTTAAGTTCTTGTTAATTTTCTTAGTCCGACAAACTACAAAGGTATAGTAAAATATGAGATCATTTTAATTACCTATTGATCAAGGTCGTTACATGTATAGTATTCATTTTCGCGTAAACTATTTTAAGACTAATATCCTATTTTCTCACAGTCGCTGGAATGAATCACGCAGTGGAGTAAAATTGGAACTACCATTATAACCTCAATTGTAGTTCATTATAATCGCCCCTACATTATATTAAACATTTATTATTACGGCATTAATCACAAAAAGAGGTAGCAGGCGCGTTGACACTTTAAAAAATTGGGCAGATTTAAACAGGGCGAAACCAAGAATCGTTGGTGATGGTTTTTCAACCAGATGTGGGTATATGGGTGATTACCCTTTAATAAGTTCAAAGTTCACCTACGAGAAGAGATAGTATGAGCAAGATATATTTATTGTGAAATTCCTCTATATATTAAATCATTTAAATATATCTTAGTTTTTTATACATCCTACAGATATATTTTGAAATGCAACTATTTTGAGCCATTTAATTACACCTACACGTAATTTAATTAAAAATGAAATTTATGACCACAGCCGTGCACCTGCTAAATTTATGGAGTCAGCATTAGTCCATTGTTTTGCTGGGAGCCTGCCAAATAGTAGCCTCTGATTTTTCCAGCTTTCAACAGTTTTCTCGCCGTTTTCTAAACTGATTGTCAAATCTCTAAATATTATGGAATATGAAACGTATCGATAGTAGGTAGTAGTATTATGATGGTTCATTTGAATGATTATTACAAAAATATTAATACATTTTATACGTATGTTATTACTACTTATTACGGAGAAAATATCTTGAAGATATGATTTCATGTCGTATAGTTACGCCCTTGCTGTTTAAAAAACTTGTTGGTACCTCAACAAAATGTATAACTCACAAACATACATATACTCACGGCTATAAATCCCTAGACAGGGTAGCCAGAGCTAAGTCAGAATCAGAATCAGAATCAGAATTTATTTGCCACATGTTGTATGTACAATGGTGTTTTAAATTATATAGAGTATCAAACATGCGCCCTGCTAGGGCATTGTAACAACTTATAAATTTTTAAATACCTAATTAATTACTATTACATTATTTACAATTATTCACAATTTATATACAACATTAAATTATTTATTAAAACACGATCAAGTTTAATTATTATTACATTTATACAAATTATACAGCATTAAATTATTTATTAATTGAGTTAAAACAATAGCACATTTACAAACACAAATTAAATTTTATTAGATTATATAGAGTAGTTAATAAAAAAAAACAATTAAGGAGAATGCGTGAAAAACTCTTGCAAGTCATAAAACGTATTAATAATGAGGATTTTTTTTAAATGGATTTTGAATTTAGTGAAAATGTCAATGGATTTTATTGTGGGTGGTAATTTGTTATATATCTTAACACACATGTTATAGGGGCCTGACGCTATTAGCTCTAAACGTGTGTCTATCGCGGCGAGTCTCGTGCGCGGTCGTAATTAGAAATTCCTCAGCCACCCTTGGAAAAATTTATGGGAAGAAGATGGTTAAATTAAGTTTGTTGGTGATGGGTCTCCAACCGCATCGCCCAAAAATTCCCTTAAAAGCCCCAATACCGTTAGTCGCCTCTTACATACACCCACCGGAAGAAATGGAGTAGTGCTATTCTAAGCCGACACTACACAGCTAACTAGATGACAACTAACTAGATGACAATTTGGGTAATGTAAACAAGTCAGTGAGTACTTCCTAACCTTTCATTAGCGTCTGAGTAGTTCTCAAAAGTATAATAGATTCGTACCTAATTTAAATCTTTTTGTTCATGAAAACCTCATGTGGGGATTATTACAAATAAATAAAGAATAAATAAAGGAAAGAAAAATTTCGACACAATTGGCAGAGCGACGGAGACGTATATCCGAGGTCGCGGGTTCGATTCCCGCCTGCGCTGCGTCGAAATTTTTCTTTCCTTTATTTATTCTTTATTTATTAGATTCGTACCTAAGTTTATATTATTATACTACACCAAAATTATGAACCCCTACAGGATTAGATACCAGGTTAATCTAATTTAAAAAAAAACTAATAAGTGTAAATCTTTCTAACAAATTGTGCAAGTTTAGTCAAAATAAGAATTGTTTCAATACTCATTGCAACTTGATGCAAAAAAAAACTAAAAGTGTTTCTTTGATTTACCGATATTTTTTTCCCCGATAACAGACAGAGGTACTAAATCTACGAAACATCAAGGTGTCATTTTAATCACTTGAAGTTCAGAGTATCGAAGTTTTAATTATACTGTACGTTTACGATAAACCGGGTCGGCCCTCCTCCGCATTACATAATTGACCACAAATTAAGCATGTGGATTTCCTTTCATTGTTTTCCCTCACCATTATTTAGACATTTGAATAATGATAATTCACATTGGTTTAGGCCTGAGTCACTCTGGATTCGAACTCATGTTCCCTCCATTAGTACTGACTGATAAAAAGCGTATTATATTGATGTAGCCAACTTACCGGCGATTTGTTCTGGGGGGAGCTCATCAGCCTGAAATCAAAAACAAGAATAATCATAATAATATTATTGGACAAACTACAATAAATGCAGCATAACTCATCTCTTATGACGTATACCACCTAAAGGTTGCAAAGTGTTCAGGTACAAAGAATTGATAAAGGGTAGGTCGATCGCCACTTCGGACGAATATACTATTATATGACTTAGTACATGTCGAACACATGGTTTTCTCACGATGTTTTTACATGGTTTTGTCACCGTTGACAAACTTGACAAGTTTATGAAAAGACCATATATGACTTACAAACTTTTATTAAAGACACAATCGTGTAGGTCTGACGCAAAACTTATAAGTGAAACAAGTTAAGACATACATACATACATATACTCACGGCTATAAATCCCTAGAAGAGGTAGCCAGAACTAAGGAATTATAAATTCCTCAGCCACTGTTGGAAGTTAGGTGGGGAAAAGATTGTAAAATAATGGTTGTTGGTCAATTAAAATGCCCCAATACCCTTAGTCGCCTCTTATGTACACCCATGGGAAGAAACGGGGTAGTGCTATTCTAAGCCGACATTGCACAGCACGAAACCATTTTTTGAAACCCTTGTCTACAAGTTAAGACAAGGGTTTCATAAAGTGGAGAAGGCAATTTCAATGCAGCCTGCAGCAGTTCCAGATGATCTTGTGATGAAAGATTAATTGTTTACAGTTTCGTGCACTTTTAATCGATGACGGACTGCACGCACTTAATTAATATTACATTCTAGACCTTTGAAAGTGTTTTTTTATTTTTATTCTCGACCATCTTTGAGGTGAATCTTACGTGTTACTCAATTGCAATATGTATTTGTACGATGGGTTACCAAGCCATGGTCCTATTAAATGATGATTTTATAATCATTACCTAAAAACATGTCTTGTACTGAAAAAAAATACGGATGTCTAAGAAAATATTTCTTGTTTATTTACAATCCTTTCCCCACTCAATTTCCAAAAGTAACTAAAGAATTTCTAATTCTGCAGCTCTGGATACCCCTTTTAGAATTAATAGTCGTGTTTTTGTAAACGTATGTATGAAAATAGAAGAGTATTAAGTTATTTTTGTATGTTACAGTGGTAATAAATTTTTCAGAAAGAGCATTCGTGCGTGACGCAAGTGCCGTTCCTCGGCGTATATAAACTAAAGTTAATTTGCTAATAAAACTTTATGCGCTATTAAATAATTATACTGTAAATACAATCTAAAGAGAAAAATCTTTTACCAAATGACGCCGAATCAGTCCCGAGAAATATCTTATAATTTTTATTTATTGTTGTTGAATAATAAAACCGATTTTTTTTACATTTTCAAATAATCCCAAATTATAAATCAAAACTTAAATTGTTAATTCATGTTCGTTTAATGATACTGATTAAAGTGGCTTGAGGAGATATAATAATAGGAAGATAATTAATTTGAAAAAAGATTTTAACCTAAAAGAAATATATTTTAACTTAAAAGTACCATTTTTTAAGAAATTATTAGCATCAAAATTAGTTATATTATTTTAAAATTTGAGAATGACGCTTCGAAATACAACTCATTACTATATAAGCTTTAAATATATATTATTTGAATCTGCTAAATATTTCGATCGCTGGGCTTAAAAAAGTTTATTATCACCAGCACTATAGACTACATATTTCTGATACTAAGCGTTAAAAATTAAGTACTTTCCTAAGATAAGTGCAACTCTGACTTTAAAAAAATACAAGTGTATGTACATTTTACTTATGATTATTATCAGATTGGCAAAACATTCTCTACTTAAAAAAAACATAGAATCTATATCAGAAACTTGCACTTCATTATTTCCAGGGGTATTTTTTTATTTTCATTACTAAAAATAAATAAAAAATATATTTGATAAGGCATTTACTGTAATAAAATTTATACATTAATAGATAAAAAACCAAAACACTAACCCAGTCTTCAGTATCCAAAACCATGATTGCAGTTACTAGTTACCACTGTGAGACGCACAACACGACTGGCTTGGAACCACAAATTTCAGCCCAGGGTTATTTCTACAGCCGCGAACTACTCGCTTGATAGTGGATACTCTTCTAAGGGGAGAGGGGGAAGCTTCTAGTCCTCCCGTCTTCGCCCTGACCAATCATGAGCGTCCCAAACGACAGGATACTCGCGTATTTTTAGGCCGCAACGTGGTTCGGCAAAACATAAACATTCACGCTTGAATCTATAACAGAGTACCAGTTAATTTACTTTGTTACGATTGCGATGTTAAACAGATTTGGGATATTTGGTTTTAGGAAAATTGCTTTTGGTTAACCTTGAATATGATCTGTTGCCATAATAATAGATACTGCAGAAAACATTATTTTATCGCTTAAACAAGGATTCGATATTGATGGCGAAAATAGATGAAAACATATTTATGCAACTAAATGAATGTTTTGAAAATCCTCAGATTTGTAATCCAATTAATGTTATAAAGACATATACAAGAATAAACTATTATAGCTGTATAGTGTCGGCTTAGAATAGCACTACCCCAATACTTCCGGTGGGTGTACGTAAGAGGCGACTAACGGTATTGGGGCTTTTTAAGGGATTTTTGGGCGATGAGGTTGGAGACCCATCACCAACATCCTTTATTTTACCATCTTTTCCCCACGCAACTTCCAAAAGTGGCTGAGGAATTTCTAATTCCCTAGCTCTGGCTACCTCTTCTAGGAATTTATATGTATGTATGTGCAGGTATAAACTATATCATTTTCGTCCAACGGATAGGGCACGTCGACATTTAATACGCATATTATTAACCTAGCAAGGATGCTCCGCGTCTTCTGATTTTGAATGTACCATTTTATGTGTATGTGATAGGTTTGGGCACAGAGAGAGGATGGTTTGTCAGGATCGTACGAAGTGGCGATCGATAGTCTCTGCCTACCCCAATGGGAACTTATGGCGTCAGTATATGTGTGTGTTAGTAAAAAGGTAAGTCAGGACCCTATAACTGAGGCTTCGTTATAGTTATCTCTGCCCTTCCAGCCGTTTGTCAACAGGCCCTTACTTTATGAAACATGATACTTAGATAAATGAAAGGACATTGGGACCTTTACTATGGATAAAAACCTGATAAATTCCTTACTCCATTTTTATTTTGTATAATAAAATATCGGCCAGCACGTTCCACTGATTTTCATCATTGCCATCCCAAAAAGGGGTAGTCAGAAAGTTATACCAAGAAGCCGAGTCATAATTAGAAACTCCTCACCAAGTTGTGGTAGCAGAGTGGGGAAAAGATTTTAAAATTTAGTAAGGTGAGGGGGGAGATTATGCCTCATCGCCCAACGATTATTTAAATCGCCCCGAAGTTCTAAGTTGCCTCGTATGACATCCGCGGGATACTTCATTATTTTACAAAAAGCACTACACTGGATTAGTGCTGTTTTGTACTAAGAATTCACAGCCGAAAAAACCCTTGATTAATAAATAGACTTATAAGATACGCGTCTTATAAACAAAGATGTCGTCATTTCTACGCCCTGCCATTGGCTATTTATTTTTGACTACTTTTAATAAAAAGTGACAAGTTAAATTTGAAAAAATAGGTATAATTCGTACATGGTTCATCGTAAAACTAGAATTTCTTAGAAGCCAGATTAAACATTATAATTAATGACACGCCGTGGACACAAATTTGGCAAGCACGCAATGATTAATGTAAAGAAAGGTCTTCGTACTTTTTGTTAGTAAACATATTTGTTTGTTTTACTTTCAAAAAACGGATTAACACTGGATTTATAAAAATATCGTCGTGCAAATAAGCGCTACATTCGCTGTGTAGCGCCGGCTTAGAATAGCACTACCCCATTTCTTCCGGTGGGTGTACGTAAGAGGCGACTAACGGTATTGGGGTTTTAATGGATTCTTGGACGATGCGGTTGGAGACCCATCACCAAAAACCTTTATTTTACCATCTTTTCCCCACTCAACTTTCCAAAAGTGGCTGAGGTAATTTAAATTCCTTAGCTCTGGCTACCCCTTTTAGGGATTTATAGCCGTGAGTATATGTATGTATATAAGCAAGCCATTGTTACCCGAAATGTATGTTTATTTCTTATTCCCGTTTAATGAGTTGTATGTTTGCCAATACACCTAATATTACAAACTCAAGATGATAATAAATCAGTCACGATTTTATTGCATTTGAATGACCTCACATCGAGTCGTTATGAAGCCGAGTTAGATATAAACATTATAAATTTTGCACAGAGCATGGCAAAAATCTCTACGTATTTATGTCCGCGTAGGAGTTTTAGATGACTGTGACATACGGCGATATGAGTACACTTCACACGCCCTTAACACTACCTACGTAGACAAGAAAGACGTGAGCTGTTAGGCGATAAGTCATATAATAAGAAAATTGTTACTGTTGTTGTTTGCCGTGTAGTGCCGGCTTTGAACGTCATTACCCCTTTCTACCCACGGGTTTCGAAAGGGGTGACTAAGGGTATGGGGCTTTTTAAAGTGGTTTTTGGGCGATGCTGTTGATGACCATGACTATAATACTTTATTTCTACCATCTTCTCCCCTATAAACTTCCGAATGTGGCTGAGGAGTTTCGAGCTCTGAAGCTCTGGCTAAACCTTTTCAGGATTTATGGCCGTGAGTATATGATGTCACTCTTAACTTCCATATTTCTAATATCCCTGTACATTGCCTCCTGAAAGCATTTATCCCTAAAATAAAAATTAATAATTTTCCACCAGACTCAATTACAGGTTTGCTACTGGCGAAGATGATGATGAAGACACCACCTCCTCAAGCGAATCGGAGTCTGATTAATATTCTGTACGCACATTCAATTCAATGTACTTACTGTATTGCATAAAAATACAAATTGTAACTTTGTAACAATAATTTAAAAAAAACAATTTTATTATAAGACCTTTTTTTTGGTTTCCACTTATAACTAAAATATAAATTTTAAATGATTCCGCCAATTTAAAACAAAAATAATCTTAAAAATATACGGCGGCGGTTCATTTTGGAGGAACGGTAACGAACTCAGTGTTATGTTGTGCCCATCACTAGTCGTGACTAACTGATAGGTGTCAGGAACGCATTCTCTGAACGGCCGAAGTATAGAAAGTGTTTGACTATTGACGGAGTTATCCTTTAACATACATAAAAAATACAGTCGAATTTTTCGAAGTCGTTTTAAAGGGTTGAATTAACTTAACGGACACCTAATAAACTTGTTCGGCTAGAATCATCTCATACTTGTACTAGTAATAATTAGTCTCCTCCGAAACTTTTATATTTCCTACTGTCGTTATAATAACCATGATAGCTCAGTGGGTAGAAACCGCTTATCGTGCAAATGATGAGGGTTCAAATTCCGGGTCGGGCCTACACCAATTTATCTTTTCTTAAGTCTTGTGTGTGATTAATTTATCATGGTTGTTAACGGAGGCGGAAAACATCGTGAGGAAACCCACATGGCTAAGTTGTACTTTGTCATGTGACAGTTTATTCAATCAATACGGCGATAGGCCTGCCCCCTATCACGCGAGTACACTGTCCATGCAAAACGTGGGTACTATGAACCCCAATGTCAAAAGACGTTCAGAAGTATTAGTACCTCTGCCAACCCCTTAGGAGATATACGGCGTGAACGTTTGAGTTTGAGTGGATTTGAGTTATATTAATATGCGAATGAAATTTCTAAATATGTACCTCCATGAAATATATTTCTAAGTGTCATGTTTGCTCTGATTTATAATTATGTTTGGCTGAAATATATCATCTATTATACTAATATTATGAAGCTAAAGATTATAAAACATTGTTTATTCAAATGCGTCAACCTCAGGAACAGCTAATCCGATTGGTAGTCTTGTTTCAGTGTTAGTTAAAGATAACCTATTCATATTTATTAATATATACATACATACATACATAAACTCACGGCTATAAATCCCTGGAAGGGGTAGCCAGAGCTAAGGAATTAGAAATTCCTCAGCCTCAGTTTATTTATAAATCTATACTCATTACAAAGAGAAAATATTTGTTATGTCTTTGTTTGTTCGCAATGGGTAGGCTGGTTCCAAAAACACTCAACTCAACCTATTTTTTTTATAATTCTTTAATCAGTGGAAACCACCAACCTTGAGAAGAAACATAAGCTATATATCTCGAGTCTCGCACGCTATAACTCATTAAGGATGAATAATGTTTGATTGATTGGATGAATAGTGCCGGCTTAGAATGTCGCTACCCCTTTCTACCCACGGGTGTCGTAAGAGGCGACTAAGGGTATTGGGGCTATTTATTGGATTTTTGGGTGGTGCGGTTTGAGACCCATCACCAAAAACCTTTATTTTACCGCCTTTTCCCCACTTCACTTCCAAAAGTGGCTGAGGAATTTATAATTCCATGGCTCTGGCTACCCCTTCTAGGGAATTATAGCCGTGAGTATATGTGTGTATATGTAATGTTTAAAGAAAATTATTAAAAAATATAAACTACCCGAGCAAATCAATTAGTACAGATGGTCCACTAGTGCTAATTTTCAATCAAAGCACTTATCACCCGAGCGCATCGCTAGTGCGTTTTCCGACACCAATGGTTTCACGTTTAAAGTATTTGCCAGCAAACATCAAATCAAAAAGTTCTTCTGTTTCTCAAAAATACGCTTAGCGTCTAGCTTAGTTATCTTTATAATACCAGTACTTTATCTCACAGCATGAAAGAAATGGGGTAGTGTTATTCTAAGCCGACACTACACGGCATACGTATCGGCGTTGATATTAGGCAGATATGGTTCTAAGGTAATTATAAGTAGGTATATGTTGGGTTATTCGACTAATATGACATATTGAAATTTGTGTTTTCAGCGTTAAACATCTTTTTCGGTGAAAAAACTTGTGTGGATGCACCTCTTTATATGATTTTTAAATGTATGCCTCATGGTCTAGCTAGTAGTAAAATTTTAAGAGTGACAAACGATTTTTAGAGGGTTATGTTCGTTCCAGAGCTTCCTGCCTCAGTCTTTTTGTAGTCTCAAGTTCACACCTTCTCTGTAAATACCATCCTAAACTGTTTCGAGCATAAACAAACCAGTAAAACAACATTACAAAATCAGCACATCGTGACTTGACTAATTCAGACAAACCTGACGAATATCGCTCCCGTAAAAGTTTTATTGTTCGCAGCGTGATTTCAAGCTTTATATCTTACAGCTGCTTGCCGAATAAACGCGTATAAATAGCTATCGTACAGAAAGCTAACTCGGTAAACATATCCGCTGAAGCGCGGCCACGAGCTCGCCCATCTTTTGCCTGTAAATTCGTTCCATTGAACTTTCAAACAAATATCGATTATTATTTTTGTGTCTATTCGTATCTCTAAGATGTTTTGGATACGATGGATAATAAGATTCTCTTTGCATCTATAAATTGATTCATAGGTTCCATTCTGTTATATTAATAAATAATGTTATTTAATGAACTGGTCAGGATATAGTACTTCAAAAGTTAAGCGATTTGTAAACAATGGTAGAGCGAAGGGAAATGTCGAATAAAGGGAGGCATGATTTCAAGGGAGGATGACTTAGTTTCCGTCAAATGATTTTGAAATTAGTCGGTTCCATTTTTAACCGACTTCAAAAAAAGGAGTGTTCTCAATTCGACCAGTATATATTTTTTTTTTTTTTTTATGTATGTTCGCTGATTACTTCGCCATTTATGAACCGATTTTAATTATTATTTTTTTCTTCGATAGAAGATACTCCCGGATTGGTACCATGATGAGGATATCAGGGTCTGATGATGGGATCCTGGAGAAATCGAGGGGAACCTTGATATTTTATAGGCAAATGTACCGCGTTTTACATATTTTCTGAACTTATATTGGCATTTGCTTCTGAAAATCATATTGTTATGCTGCTGAGCTGATGATAGAAGGTGTGGATCCTCAATCACTAGGTATTAGGAAACAGTTCTTTCCACATTCTATATAGATTTATACTCCTCTTCGTAGCTTTTATGAAGAGAAGTACAGGTTCACTAAACATTTCTTTTGTTATGTTATTGTTACCGAGAAAGTACCATGAGACCAGGATCTGATGATGGCATCCCAGGAAATCGAGGGGACTGTCGAAACTCACAATTATGTGACAGTGTATTTGTTCAAAACGCCGATAGGCCTGCCCTGTATAACGTGAGAACACTGCCTAATAAATCGTGGGTACTCTGAACAACAGGTGACAATGTCACGTGATATTCAGAAGTATTACTACCTCTGCTAACCCCTTCAGGGATATTCGGCGTGAGCGTTTGAGTCTTTCTTGAGATGTAGAATTGAAGACCATCGCCTTTCGAAGGATTTTAAGAACAATGTAAGGTTACATATGGTTGACCCTTTTTAATATCGTACTATAATAGAAATACCGGAAATACGAAGAATAATACAGTAATTGTCGCTTCCTCATCCGAGAGGCATCTTTGCCAGGTCTACCCATCTCTAAAACTCGTAAAATAAAATAATTTTTAACAAAAAGAAAACCGACTTCATAGAAAAACAACCGAAAATAAACAATCTAGTACTAAAAAGTACGAAATAAGTTTTTTAATTGAATATGAGTACTGTGATTGATACCTTAGCAATTTCTTTATTCCACACGCGTCAGTTCAACCTACCTAAATATTACAATTCTCTAAAATTAATTTTTGAGTCGGTGCCAGACAAACAAAAGTAAATTCACCCTGCTATCTATCTCTGATTATTACAATCTTAAAAATATTATATCGTACAAAAATCAATTTACCCTACAACTACAAGGTACCCTACATTTTACATGTGCGAAATACACACTTCTTATTATCAATAATCATCGAGGTTGGCACCGGCTCACAAATTAATTTAAGAGAATTTTAAGATTTAGGTAGGTTGAACTGACGCGTGTGGAATAAAGAAATTGCTAAGGTATCAATCACAGTACTCATCTATACTTATAATAAATCTGTAGAGAGGTCAATTCTGTACATGAAATATATTTTCAAAATAACTATCAGGTGGTGATTAGGGATCGATACTGATGCCAAAAATGCAATCAGTAAAATTTTTGTCTGTCTGTCTGTCTGTCTGTCTGTCTGTCTGTCTGTCTGTCGGTTTGTATGTTCCTTATGGAAACAAAAACTACTCGACGGATTTTAACGAAACTTGGTACAATTATTCTTCATACACCTGCGCAGGTTTTTGTATACTTTCCAGCAGAGTAGTAAAGGGGAATTTTGGGAAATTTTGGGAAAACGGGAGAAGTTACTCCATTTTTTAAGCTTCCGTCGCGTGTGCAGCCTCAATGGTTAAACTTACATAGAAATCATGTATGACGGAAATATTCTTCATAAAATTATCTAAAAAAAAATCCTCAACAGTTTATGTCTATCTTTTACGGTTGACTCACAATAACACGTGTAATTCCTGATAGCTTAGCAGTTCGGAACATTCTGATTATATTTGTTTACTCTTACGTTTGTAAACCTCTCACTCATCTCTAATTTAAAAAAGGTAACATTATTACCTATTCAATAAAAAAAGAATCATAGAAATCGGTAGAGAAACACCGAAATCATACATAAAATAAGCCATCGCGCCCGTGACCAAAACCGAATCGTTACTAATTTACATATAATCTACTAGATGGCGCCAGTAGTTGCATCCTACAACACGTAATGATTTATTTTATATTGTTATAAATACTTCATAGCGTTTTATTGCAAAATTTGCTATTAAACGGAAATACTGAACCGTTCATTAAAGCGCATTCAAAATCACCAAACTACACTGTTAAGGGAGTGCTATAAATTTAATAAATTGAAAACATTACGCTGAATTTCACAATGCTTGAGCAGTGACTGAAGAAAGAAACCTCAGATATTTAAAAAAACAACGCTACCCGTGCGAAGCTGGGACGATCCACTAGTATTCAATTAAAAAACTTATTTCGTACTTTTTAGTACTAGATTGTTTATTTTCGGTTGTTTTTCTATGAAGTCGGTTTTCTTTTTTCTTATTACAACATGCATTTGAAATTTAGTATACCCTTGTAGATAAATCCCTATTTTGAGCATATTCTGGGTCAACCATAATAAATAAATATACAGGCATATTATACACAAATCAATTTAGCCCCAAACTAAGTAGAACTTGTATTATGGGATACTATCTCAACGACATATTAATAGTATATAATACACATATAAATAACATTAACATAACATAAACATAAACGTTCACGCCGAATATCCCCGAAGGGGTTGGCAGAGGTACTAATACATCTGAACATCACGTGACTTTGTCACCTGGTGTTCAGAGTACCTACGTTTTGCATGGACAGTGTACTCACGTGATAGGGGGCAGGCCTATCGCCGTTTTGTACGAATACACTGTCACATGACTAAGTACAACTCAGCCATGTGGGTTTCCTCACGATGTTTTCCCTCACCGTTAACAACCATGATAAATTAACCACACATATGTCTTTAGAAAAGACAAATTGGTGTAGGCCCGACCCAGGATTTGAACACTAGTCGTTTGCACGATAACCGAGTGTTCTACCCACTGGGCTATCACGGTTGCCACATACAAATAAATAACATATAAATAACATCCAAGAATTAGCAAACAATCATTTATGCCCATCACATAGATGTTGTTCTCAACAATGATAAATACCCGGAACCCGGAACCTCCGGACCGAGAAGCTTGTCACCTATCCACACGGCCACGGACGTTGTTAATGCAACCATGTCAAACCATGCAACACTAGTTGCCATGGCAACGAAAACCAAACTTTCTTTTTGATTTGTTTCATACAGAATTAAACATATGTTTGTTGTAAAAATAGTTCATTTAATATGGAATTTAAAGCCATGCTTCGCTTGCAAAAATGTCTTTACTTAAATGTGTATCTTTTTAGTGTCTGGATAATTGTAGAAGGATTCTTTTTATTTCAAAAAGTAAGTTTTGTTGGTACTTTTTCTATAGGTATGGGGTTTTGGGTTGATATAACTACATCGTGGCCTTTTCTAAAAAGACGTATGTAACTTATCATGGTTGTTGCGAAAACAGTGTGAGGAAACCCCAAGGAAACCCATGTGGGTTATTATAAAGAACCCACATTATAAAGAACAACTTAGTAATGTGACTAAGTTGTTCTTATACAAAACGGCGATAGGCCTGCCCCCTATCACGTGAGTACACTGCTTCTCTCACATTTATTATTCTTCTCATACATGCTCTTTTATTTTCTTCCCTTCAGACGTTTGCATTTGCAAGAATGTTTTCAATTGGGACTTCAAACGTCTTGCGCGGCCGTTCTCTACTAACAACACCATCCACATTGGCTCTATATATCTCTTTCGCCACTTTACTCTCATCCATGCTCTCTATGTGGCCAAACCACCTTAACATTCCTTTTTTTATCTTGGACACTACGTCATCTTTCACAAATAACCATTCACGAATCATTCACACTACTTCTGACTCTGTCGCACCACCTTAAATTACATATTCTTCTGAGGGATCTCAATTCCACTCCATTTACTTTACTTTCATGCCTCTTTTGCCATGCCCAACATTCACTACCATACATGAGAGTAGGAACCAGAACAACCTTATGTACTGCCATTCGAGTCTTTTGAGACGACTGGCTCTACATCAGACTATTTATGGCTCCATTCATGCATTTCCCTTTTATCTCTCCTTTTAATATTATTCTCACATTTTCCGTCCCAAGTAAACAAAATTCCCAGATATACAAACTCCTTCCCTTGTTCGACTTTCTTACCACCTAATATAGTTTCACATTCTGTCATACATTTCTGTCTCTGTAAGCATGGAAAACATATACAACCTATAAATAACAGTGCATGGGTCACAACCCAGGCAACCAGCGCAGCTTGACAGCGCCTACTTTGAACGATCGTAAGCTACATTCAACTGAGTACTATGAAGATCTTACTGCAATCGCCAACCCGTATGCCAAGCGTGGCGATTATGGAAATAATCCCCTAATGTCGGACGCAGTAAAACGCCGGCCCCAGTCCCCGGCGGCCCCACTATTCCTGGCTACGGCAGCGGTCATGGTAACGATGAGGTAGGGGGTGCTCAGAATCCCCGGCAGAGATCCGGCTGCCACAAACGAAAACCTTTGCCGAATCTAGCAACATACAACACGCGGACACTGCGGACCGACGAAAAGCTCACAGAACTGGAGGAAGTGATCAGCAAGTTGCGATGGGACATAATAGGATTATCGGAAGTCCGAAGAGCGGGTGAGGACACGTTATCACTAAAATCCGGCAACTTGTTTTATTTCCGGGAGGGCGATCAGCTGTCCCAGGGCGGTGTAAGGTTTATCGTTCACAAGTCCCTAGTAAATAATGTGGTGAAGATCAAAAGTATGTCGACGAGGGAAGCGTACCTTATAAAAGCATATTTTCAATGAAGTCTCTGTGATCAGTGCGGTTAAAACCCGGAGCGATCACCGATTGGTTAGGGGCAAATTGCAAATCAAATGTGAGCTCGAACTACGTCGGCTGATGAAATCCACGCTCCGACCGACACCACTTCAAATCCAAGGTCCCGAAACCTTCCAACTCGAACTTAAAAACCGTTTTGAATGCCTTGGTGAAAGCGTAAATGTGGACGATTTTAGTAGCAAAGTTGTGGAAGCTGTCCAGGCGATGGGATCAAGTTCTTTAAGACTCGACGAGGCAATAAAACTAAACGGCTCTCTGACCAAACTCTCCGACTATTGGAGAAAATACGAGATTTGATTCTGCAGTCTTCAGGTGACGCGGCTATCTACCGGCAGCTCAATAGGCATATCTCAAAGTGTTTGAAACGCGACTTAAGGCGACATAACTCCGAGCGAATACAAACAACAATTGAGCAAAATAAGGGCTCCAAAGTATTTGCAAGAGATTTATCTATTGGGCAAAGCCAACTGACGAGACTGAAGACCGACGATGGCAGAATTTTGTCCTTCAAGCCGGAGGTTCTGGGAGAAGTCGAAAAGTTTTATGGGCAGTTGTACACTTGGACGCAAAGGCATGCTACTGAACTGGCGAAAGATCCCAGACCCAGATTTACACGACACTACACAGAAGACATCGCGGACATCAGCCTTTACGAGATTAGTATGGCTCTCAAACAGTTGAAGAACAACAAGGCAGCGGGTGAGGACGGAATTACGGCTGAACTTTTGAAGGCGGTTGGAAAACCAGTCCTAAAGACCCTTCAAAAGCTATTTAATTCTGTTCTTCACAATGGAACTACGCCAGAGGCATGGAACAGGAGTGTGGTTGTGTTGTTCTTTAAGAAGGGCAAAACACCCTCTTAAAGAACTATAGGGCAATATCGCTTCTGAGCCATGTTTATAAACTGTTTTCGAGGGTCATCACAAATCGTCTTTCTCGTAGGTTTGATGACTTCACCCGTCAGCTTCCAGGCTTTAGTACCATAGATCATATTCACACCCTATGCCAGATTATATAGAAAACCGAGGAGTATAATCTGTCATGTTTAGGACTCGTGGACTATGAAAAAGCCTTTGATTCGATGGAAAGGTGGGCGGTACTCGAATCTTTGCAGAAGAGCCATATTGACCACAGATACATTGAGGTGTTAAAGTGCTTGTACGAAAACGCAACTATCTCGGTTCGACTTCAATACCAGAACTCAAATCCTATCGAACTACAGCGCGGAGTGAGACAGTGAGATGTTATCTCTCCGAAACTGTTCACTGCTGCGTCGGAAGATGTTTTTAAGCTTCTGGATTGGGAAGGACTCGGCATCAATATCAACGGCGAATACATCACTCATCTTCGATTTGCTGATGATATTGTGGTCATGGCTAAAACCACGGAAGATTTGAGCAAAATGCTTAATGACCTCAATAGAGTTTCCGAGAGAGTGGGCCTGAAAATGAATATGGACAAGACAAAAATTATGTCGAACAACCCACTCCTATTGGACTTGGAAACTATGTACTCTAAGTTGTTGACCAATATGTATACCTGGGGCAAACCATTCGGTTAGGTAGAGACAACTTCGAGACTGAGGTCAACCGTCGAATCCAGCTCGGATGGGCAGCGTTCGGAAAGCTGCGCCATATCTTCTCGTCTAAAATTCTACAGTGTCTCAAGACCAAGGTATTTAACCAATGTGTTTTGCCAGTCATGACATATGGCACAGAAACGTGGCCTTTAACAATGGGCCTCATCAGAAGGCTCCAAGTCACTTAAAGAGCAATGGAGAGGGCTATGTTAGGATTTTCACTACGTGATCGAATCCGAAATGAGGAGATCCGTATAAGAATCAGGGTAACTGACATAGCCCGAAGAATTGCGAAACTCAAGTGGCAATGGGCAGGGCACATTGCACGCAGAACCGACGGCCGTTGGGGCTCGAAGGTTCTGGAGTGGAGGCTACGTACCGGACGACGCAGTGTAGGTAGGCCTCCCACAAGGTGGACAGACGATTTAGTGAAAATCACGAGAAGCCGTTGGATGAGGGCAGCGCAGGACCGATCGTTATGGAAATCTTTAGGGGAGGCCTATGTACAGCAGTGGACGTTTATCGGCTGAATGATGATGATAATGACGAGGCTACATTTTGCTCAGTAACCACTGCTGCCGCTTTACTACCACTCTTTCTTTCTCTATTATTATTAATATTATACGTATTCTTTACTCCACTAGGTAGTAATCTCTTCTTTTCTACTTATTTTCAGTTTAAGTTTCTTGACCACTTCACGGAACATTTATCAATAGCTGTTTACGTTCTATTGATCATGATTGAAATAGTTCGTCTATATTTAGGCTACTATGGAAACCTTTACAAAAAAGTAAGTTGTTTATTGTTTTTAGTTTCAAATAATATTCACAGCATGCTTTAAAGAAATATTTAAGTTGTATGATATGTGTCTACTACTAAAATGCTCGAGGCCAGAGAAGGAAGAATTTAAAAGCTGGCAATGCATATACTCTTGGCAAGGCTGCTAAAAAGCCACTAAAAGGATCATCGAAAACACATCAGTGTTTCAACAATCAGTTTGGTCTCCAACTCTTTCGTTTCGATCTCCCACGCTCTGATTACGAATCTTTTGCAACCACGATTGTGTCGCAAGTTGCAATATTATCTTTAATAAATAAAGGAATGAAAAATTTCGACACCGGCGGGGATCAAACCCGCGAGCTCCGGGTATACGCCCCCGCTACCGCCGATGATTTTGAGGTTTTCATGAACAAAAACATTCAAAATATTATCTCTGTCAAATTGCACCCATTTTTTTCATTTGCAGCGATTATCTTGCAACTTACGACACAATCGACGGTCGCTAAAGATACATAATCAGGGGGCCGACGTCCCGCCTCTTAATGTCTTTTCACACATCCCAGTTCCAGGGTAGCCAGCGCCGGATCAAACATGGACTGCCAAATTCTATAGCTTTCACAGGTACCATGTGGTTTGTCCAGCAAGGCTTTCGGGAAAAGTGAGTCTACCATTTAGCTCTCAATATGATCAATATAACTCAAGACTTTCTTCCGATTCAAAGTGGCGCATTTCGGAACCCGTTGTGATGAAAAAAGCAACTCATGAAATCTTACATTAATCCAATTCACTGGATGAAGTTTGATGCACTAATAAATTAAGTAACACGTTCAATTTTGATACAGACTTTTTTTAAATCAACATGTAATGTTTCAGGTACCGGATTTAGCAGGATTTCTCATGCTGACAGTTCTCATGCAATTACCTCTGGTAACCTACTTCATTTTCAACAAGCACTTGTACAGCACTCCAACCGAGTTGACTCTTCATGTTATGATATGTGTTGCATCACTGGCTGAAATCGTGTTTGGTGTATTTTCCTTGAGAAGTGCATCTGATTTCGCAAAAAGTGTTTATTTCGCTTGTAAGAATACTTAGAGTTGCACAAACTTTCAATCTTAGCCAAATCACCCTATATAGGGTAGGCTCGAGCCCCTTGGTGGAGATATATATGGGCTGTGAGTGCACAAACTTTGGCCCGTAGGAAACTTAAGTAAACAGAGGAGAAACATTGCATGTCAATATCAGTAAATGATTCAGTGTATTTCCACTGACTTAAGCGAAGCAAATGTATGAGCAACAAATGTCAGAAAATTTGGATCAACCAATCAGAATGTAGGGACAACGCATTCTGACAATTTGGCTTTTACGACACGCGTTTCCAAGTATCCGACTTAGGGCCAGTTTTTTGATCCGTGGTTAACTCAACATTTTTTTAAAAATCGTAACTATTAGTTAGATGTCAGCAAAATGCATTTTTTGACTTGTGGTTAGAGTAACTAATGGTCAAATATCGAACCAAAATGGATTTACGATTTAACTACTGGTTAGTCATTTAACTATAGTCAATGTAACAAATGGTTATATTTTTAACTCCTGATCAAAAAACTGGCGCTTAGGGAGACTGTTTTAGGGTGGATAAACGGAATAAGCCGACAATTCGTTTTTACTGGAATTTATTCAGCAATTTTTGTAATAAACATCGTTTGGTTTCCGCTCTATTTACTTAAGTCTACTATGCTTTGGCCTTAGCTATTTAGTCATTATATTTTTTTGTAAAAAGAATGAAAACCCATTATATCATAGACATATCACAAAAATCATCATCTTAAGGCCTCCTCCGCACAGTGAATATTCTTCGTGTGATTTTTTTCCCGTAATTATGTAACACACTCAATACAATAAGAGTAATAAATAAACGATAAATATAGAAAAGAAAAATTTCGACCCCGGCGGGGATCGAACCCGCGACCTCGGGTTTACGCCTTCCTTTCCTTTATTTACCCTTTATTTATCAATACATAGTATAAAACAAAGTCGCTTTCGCTGTATGTCCGTATGTATGCTTAGATCTTTAAAACTACGCAACGGATTTTGATGCGGTTTTTTTTAATAGATAGAGTGATTCTTAAGGAAGGTTTGTATGTATAATAAATGCATAATATAGTAGAGAAACACTGATAAATTTAAAGGTTTCTAATGTGATGTCGTAAATAAGCACGTTTTTTTGCGCTTATATTGCAAACGCTGGCTGAACCCTACGAGATAGACCAAAACAATGTACTACAGTATTGTTCACCTCAAAAAGTTCAACAAAAAAGTCCGCGATGGTATATGTCTATCTCTTAGGGATAACTCAGCATAACCATTTTTATTCTTTACTAAAAAATGGTTATTTACACCACCTCCTCAAGCGAATCGGAGTCTGATTAATATTCTGTACGCACATTCAATTCAATGTACTTACTGTATTGCATAAAAATACAAATTGTAACTTTGTAACAATAATTTAAAAAAAACAATTTTATTATAAGACCTTTTTTTTGGTTTCCACTTATAACTAAAATATAAATTTTAAATGATTCCGCCAATTTAAAACAAAAATAATCTTAAAAATATACGGCGGCGGTTCATTTTGGAGGAACGGTAACGAACTCAGTGTTATGTTGTGCCCATCACTAGTCGTGACTAACTGATAGGTGTCAGGAACGCATTCTCTGAACGGCCGAAGTATAGAAAGTGTTTGACTATTGACGGAGTTATCCTTTAACATACATAAAAAATACAGTCGAATTTTTCGAAGTCGTTTTAACGGGTTGAATTAACTTAACGGACACCTAATAAACTTGTTCGGCTAGAATCATCTCATACTTGTACTAGTAATAATTAGTCTCCTCCGAAACTTTTATATTTCCTACTGTCGTTATAATAACCATGATAGCTCAGTGGGTAGAAACCGCTTATCGTGCAAATGATGAGGGTTCAAATTCCGGGTCGGGCCTACACCAATTTATCTTTTCTTAAGTCTTGTGTGTGATTAATTTATCATGGTTGTTAACGGAGGCGGAAAACATCGTGAGGAAACCCACATGGCTAAGTTGTACTTTGTCATGTGACAGTTTATTCAATCAATACGGCGATAGGCCTGCCCCCTATCACGCGAGTACACTGTCCATGCAAAACGTGGGTACTATGAACCCCAATGTCAAAAGACGTTCAGAAGTATTAGTACCTCTGCCAACCCCTTAGGAGATATACGGCGTGAACGTTTGAGTTTGAGTGGATTTGAGTTATATTAATATGCGAATGAAATTTCTAAATATGTACCTCCATGAAATATATTTCTAAGTGTCATGTTTGCTCTGATTTATAATTATGTTTGGCTGAAATATATCATCTATTATACTAATATTATGAAGCTAAAGATTATAAAACATTGTTTATTCAAATGCGTCAACCTCAGGAACAGCTAATCCGATTGGTAGTCTTGTTTCAGTGTTAGTTAAAGATAACCTATTCATATTTATTAATATATACATACATACATACATAAACTCACGGCTATAAATCCCTGGAAGGGGTAGCCAGAGCTAAGGAATTAGAAATTCCTCAGCCTCAGTTTATTTATAAATCTATACTCATTACAAAGAGAAAATATTTGTTATGTGTTTGTTTGTTCGCAATGGGTAGGCTGGTTCCAAAAACACTCAACTCAACCTATTTTTTTTATAATTCTTTAATCAGTGGAAACCACCAACCTTGAGAAGAAACATAAGCTATATATCTCGAGTCTCGCACGCTATAACTCATTAAGGATGAATAATGTTTGATTGATTGGATGAATAGTGCCGGCTTAGAATGTCGCTACCCCTTTCTACCCACGGGTGTCGTAAGAGGCGACTAAGGGTATTGGGGCTATTTATTGGATTTTTGGGTGGTGCGGTTTGAGACCCATCACCAAAAACCTTTATTTTACCGCCTTTTCCCCACTTCACTTCCAAAAGTGGCTGAGGAATTTATAATTCCATGGCTCTGGCTACCCCTTCTAGGGAATTATAGCCGTGAGTATATGTGTGTATATGTAATGTTTAAAGAAAATTATTAAAAAATATAAACTACCCGAGCAAATCAATTAGTACAGATGGTCCACTAGTGCTAATTTTCAATCAAAGCACTTATCACCCGAGCGCATCGCTAGTGCGTTTTCCGACACCAATGGTTTCACGTTTAAAGTATTTGCCAGCAAACATCAAATCAAAAAGTTCTTCTGTTTCTCAAAAATACGCTTAGCGTCTAGCTTAGTTATCTTTATAATACCAGTACTTTATCTCACAGCATGAAAGAAATGGGGTAGTGTTATTCTAAGCCGACACTACACGGCATACGTATCGGCGTTGATATTAGGCAGATATGGTTCTAAGGTAAAATTATAAGTAGGTATATGTTGGGTTATTCGACTAATATGACATATTGAAATTTGTGTTTTCAGCGTTAAACATCTTTTTCGGTGAAAAAACTTGTGTGGATGCACCTCTTTATATGATTTTTAAATGTATGCCTCATGGTCTAGCTAGTAGTAAAATTTTAAGAGTGACAAACGATTTTTAGAGGGTTATGTTCGTTCCAGAGCTTCCTGCCTCAGTCTTTTTGTAGTCTCAAGTTCACACCTTCTCTGTAAATACCATCCTAAACTGTTTCGAGCATAAACAAACCAGTAAAACAACATTACAAAATCAGCACATCGTGACTTGACTAATTCAGACAAACCTGACGAATATCGCTCCCGTAAAAGTTTTATTGTTCGCAGCGTGATTTCAAGCTTTATATCTTACAGCTGCTTGCCGAATAAACGCGTATAAATAGCTATCGTACAGAAAGCTAACTCGGTAAACATATCCGCTGAAGCGCGGCCACGAGCTCGCCCATCTTTTGCCTGTAAATTCGTTCCATTGAACTTTCAAACAAATATCGATTATTATTTTTGTGTCTATTCGTATCTCTAAGATGTTTTGGATACGATGGATAATAAGATTCTCTTTGCATCTATAAATTGATTCATAGGTTCCATTCTGTTATATTAATAAATAATGTTATTTAATGAACTGGTCAGGATATAGTACTTCAAAAGTTAAGCGATTTGTAAACAATGGTAGAGCGAAGGGAAATGTCGAATAAAGGGAGGCATGATTTCAAGGGAGGATGACTTAGTTTCCGTCAAATGATTTTGAAATTAGTCGGTTCCATTTTTAACCGACTTCAAAAAAAGGAGTGTTCTCAATTCGACCAGTATATATTTTTTTTTTTTTTTATGTATGTTCGCTGATTACTTCGCCATTTATGAACCGATTTTAATTATTATTTTTTTCTTCGATAGAAGATACTCCCGGATTGGTACCATGATGAGGATATCAGGGTCTGATGATGGGATCCTGGAGAAATCGAGGGGAACCTTGATATTTTATAGGCAAATGTACCGCGTTTTACATATTTTCTGAACTTATATTGGCATTTGCTTCTGAAAATCATATTGTTATGCTGCTGAGCTGATGATAGAAGGTGTGGATCCTCAATCACTAGGTATTAGGAAACAGTTCTTTCCACATTCTATATAGATTTATACTCCTCTTCGTAGCTTTTATGAAGAGAAGTACAGGTTCACTAAACATTTCTTTTGTTATGTTATTGTTACCGAGAAAGTACCATGAGACCAGGATCTGATGATGGCATCCCAGGAAATCGAGGGGACTGTCGAAACTCACAATTATGTGACAGTGTATTTGTTCAAAACGCCGATAGGCCTGCCCTGTATAACGTGAGAACACTGCCTAATAAATCGTGGGTACTCTGAACAACAGGTGACAATGTCACGTGATATTCAGAAGTATTACTACCTCTGCTAACCCCTTCAGGGATATTCGGCGTGAGCGTTTGAGTCTTTCTTGAGATGTAGAATTGAAGACCATCGCCTTTCGAAGGATTTTAAGAACAATGTAAGGTTACATATGGTTGAGCCTATTTAATATCGTACTATAATAGAAATACCGGAAATACGAAGAATAATACAGTAATTGTCGCTTCCTCATCCGAGAGGCATCTTTGCCAGGTCTACCCATCTCTAAAACTCGTAAAATAAAATAATTTTTAACAAAAAGAAAACCGACTTCATAGAAAAACAACCGAAAATAAACAATCTAGTACTAAAAAGTACGAAATAAGTTTTTTAATTGAATATGAGTACTGTGATTGATACCTTAGCAATTTCTTTATTCCACACGCGTCAGTTCAACCTACCTAAATATTACAATTCTCTAAAATTAATTTTTGAGTCGGTGCCAGACAAACAAAAGTAAATTCACCCTGCTATCTATCTCTGATTATTACAATCTTAAAAATATTATATCGTACAAAAATCAATTTACCCTACAACTACAAGGTACCCTACATTTTACATGTGCGAAATACACACTTCTTATTATCAATAATCATCGAGGTTGGCACCGGCTCACAAATTAATTTAAGAGAATTTTAAGATTTAGGTAGGTTGAACTGACGCGTGTGGAATAAAGAAATTGCTAAGGTATCAATCACAGTACTCATCTATACTTATAATAAATCTGTAGAGAGGTCAATTCTGTACATGAAATATATTTTCAAAATAACTATCAGGTGGTGATTAGGGATCGATACTGATGCCAAAAATGCAATCAGTAAAATTTTTGTCTGTCTGTCTGTCTGTCTGTCTGTCTGTCTGTCTGTCTGTCGGTTTGTATGTTCCTTATGGAAACAAAAACTACTCGACGGATTTTAACGAAACTTGGTACAATTATTCTTCATACACCTGCGCAGGTTTTTGTATACTTTCCAGCAGAGTAGTAAAGGGGAATTTTGGGAAATTTTGGGAAAACGGGAGAAGTTACTCCATTTTTTAAGCTTCCGTCGCGTGTGCAGCCTCAATGGTTAAACTTACATAGAAATCATGTATGACGGAAATATTCTTCATAAAATTATCTAAAAAAAAATCCTCAACAGTTTATGTCTATCTTTTACGGTTGACTCACAATAACACGTGTAATTCCTGATAGCTTAGCAGTTCGGAACATTCTGATTATATTTGTTTACTCTTACGTTTGTAAACCTCTCACTCATCTCTAATTTAAAAAAGGTAACATTATTACCTATTCAATAAAAAAAGAATCATAGAAATCGGTAGAGAAACACCGAAATTATACATAAAATAAGCCATCGCGCCCGTGACCAAAACCGAATCGTTACTAATTTACATATAATCTACTAGATGGCGCCAGTAGTTGCATCCTACAACACGTAATGATTTATTTTATATTGTTATAAATACTTCATAGCGTTTTATTGCAAAATTTGCTATTAAACGGAAATACTGAACCGTTCATTAAAGCGCATTCAAAATCACCAAACTACACTGTTAAGGGAGTGCTATAAATTTAATAAATTGAAAACATTACGCTGAATTTCACAATGCTTGAGCAGTGACTGAAGAAAGAAACCTCAGATATTTAAAAAAACAACGCTACCCGTGCGAAGCTGGGACGATCCACTAGTATTCAATTAAAAAACTTATTTCGTACTTTTTAGTACTAGATTGTTTATTTTCGGTTGTTTTTCTATGAAGTCGGTTTTCTTTTTTCTTATTACAACATGCATTTGAAATTTAGTATACCCTTGTAGATAAATCCCTATTTTGAGCATATTCTGGGTCAACCATAATAAATAAATATACAGGCATATTATACACAAATCAATTTAGCCCCAAACTAAGTAGAACTTGTATTATGGGATACTATCTCAACGACATATTAATAGTATATAATACACATATAAATAACATTAACATAACATAAACATAAACGTTCACGCCGAATATCCCCGAAGGGGTTGGCAGAGGTACTAATACATCTGAACATCACGTGACTTTGTCACCTGGTGTTCAGAGTACCTACGTTTTGCATGGACAGTGTACTCACGTGATAGGGGGCAGGCCTATCGCCGTTTTGTACGAATACACTGTCACATGACTAAGTACAACTCAGCCATGTGGGTTTCCTCACGATGTTTTCCCTCACCGTTAACAACCATGATAAATTAACCACACATATGTCTTTAGAAAAGACAAATTGGTGTAGGCCCGACCCAGGATTTTGAACACTAGTCGTTTGCACGATAACCGAGTGTTCTACCCACTGGGCTATCACGGTTGCCACATACAAATAAATAACATATAAATAACATCCAAGAATTAGCAAACAATCATTTATGCCCATCACATAGATGTTGTTCTCAACAATGATAAATACCCGGAACCCGGAACCTCCGGACCGAGAAGCTTGTCATCTATCCACACGGCCACGGACGTTGTTAATGCAACCATGTCAAACCATGCAACACTAGTTGCCATGGCAACGAAAACCAAACTTTCTTTTTGATTTGTTTCATACAGAATTAAACATATGTTTGTTGTGAAAATAGTTCATTTAATATGGAATTCAAAGCCATGCTGCGCTTGCAAAAATGTCTTTACTTAAATGTGTATCTTTTTAGTGTCTGGATAATTGTAGAAGGATTCTTTTTATTTCAAAAAGTAAGTTTTGTTGGTACTTTTTTTATAGGTATGGGGTTTTGGGTTGATATAACTACATCGTGGCCTTTTCTAAAAAGACGTATGTGTGCTTAACTTATCATGGTTGTTGCGAAAACAGTGTGAGGAAACCCCAAGGAAACCCATGTGGGTTATTATAAAGAACTCACATTATAAAGAACAACTTAGTCATGTGACTAAGTTGTTCTTTATACAAAACGGCGATAGGCCTGTCCCTATCACGTGAGTACACTGCTTCTCTCACATTTATTATTCTTCTCATACATGCTCTTTTATTTTTTTCCCTTCAGACGTTTGCATTTGCAAGAATGTTTTCAATTGGGACTTCAAACGTCTTGCGCGGCCGTTCTCTACTAACAACACCATCCACATTGGCTCTATATATCTCTTTCGCCACTTTACTCTCATCCATGCTCTCTATGTGGCCAAACCACCTTAACATTCCTTTTTTTTATCTTGGACACTACGTCATCTTCCACAAATAACCATTCACGAATCATTCAAACTACTTCTGACTCTGTCGCACCACCTTAAATTACATATTCTTCTGAGGGATCTCATTTCCACTCCATTTACTTTACTTTCATGCCTCTTTTGCCATGCCCAACATTCACGACCATACATGAGAGTAGGAACCAGAACAACCTTATGTACTGCCATTCGAGTCTTTTGAGACGACTGGCTCTACATCAGACTATTTATGGCTCCATTCATGCATTTCCCTTTTATCTCTCCTTTTATTATTATCCTCACATTTTCCGTCCCAAGTAAACAAAATTCCCAGATATACAAACTCCTTCCCTTGTTCGACTTTCTTACCACCTAATATAGTTTCACATTCTGTCATACATTTCTCTCTCTGTAAGCATGGAAAGCATATACAACCTATAAATAACAGTGCATGGGTCACAACCCAGGCAACCAGCGCAGCTTGACAGCGCCTACTTCGAACGATCGTAAGCTACATTCAACTGAGTACTATGAAGATCTTACTGCGATCGCCAACCCGTATGCCAAGCGTGGCGATTATGGAAATAATCCCCTAATGTCGGGACGCAGTAAAACGCCGGCCGCAGTACCCGGCGGCCCCACTATTTCTGGCTACGGCAGCGGTCATGGTAACGGTGAGGTAGGGGGTGCTCAGAATCCCCGGAAGAGATCCGGCTGCCACAAACGACAACCTTTGCTGAATCTAGCAACATACAACACGCGGACACTGCGGACCGATGAGAAGCTCACAGAACTGGAGGAAGTGATGAGCAAGTTGCGATGGGACATAATAGGATTATCGGAAGTCCGAAGAGCGGGTGAGGACACGATATCACTAAAATCCGGCAACTTGTTTTATCTCCGGGAGGGTGATCAGCTGTCCCAGGGCGGTGTAGGGTTTATCGTTTATAAGTCCCTAGTAAATAATGTGGTGAAGATCAAAAGTATGTCAACGAGGGTAGCGTACCTTATAAAAGCATATTTTCAATGATGTCTCTGTGATCAGTGCGGTTAAAACCGGGATTGATCACCGATTGGTTAGGGGCAAATTGCAAATCAAATGTGACCTCGAACTACGTCGGCTGATGAAATCCACGCTCCGACCGACACCACTTCAAATCCAAGGTCCCGAAACCTTCCAACTCCAACTTAAAAACCGTTTTGAATGCCTTGGTGAAAGCGTAGATGTGGACGATTTTAGTAGCAAAGTTGTGGAAGCTGTTCAGGCGATGGGACCAAGTTCTTTAAGACTCGACGAGGCAATAAAATTAAACGGCTCTCTGACCAAACTATCCGACTATTGGAGAAAATACGAGATTTGATTCTGCAGTCTTCAGGTGACGCGGCTATCTACCGGCAGCTCAATAGGCAGATCTCAAAGTGTTTGAAACGCGACTTAAGGCGACATAACACCGAGCGAATACAAACAACAATTGAGCAAAATAAGGGCTCCAAAGTATTTGCAAGAGATTTATCTATTGGGCAAAGCCAACTGACGAGACTGAAGACCGACGAAGGCAGAATTTTGTCCTTCAAGCCGGAGGTTCTGGGAGAAGTCGAAAAGTTTTATGGGCAGTTGTACACTTCGACGCAAAGGCATGCTACTGAACTGGCGAAAGATCCCAAACCCAGATTTACACGACACTACACAGAAGACATCGCGGACATCAGCCTTTACGAGATTAGTATGGCTCTCAAACAGTTGAAGAACAACAAGGCAGCGGGTGAGGATAGAATTACGGCTGAACTTTTGAAGGCGGTTGGAAAACCAGTCCTAAAGACCCTTCAAAAGCTATTTAATTATGTTCTTCACAATGGAACTACGCCAGAGGCATGGAACAGGAGTGTGGTTGTGTTGTTCTTTAAGAAGGGCTAAACACCCTCTTAAAGAACTATAGGGCAATATCGCTTCTGAGCCATGTTTATAAACTGTTTTCGAAGGTCATTACAAATCGTCTTTCTCGTATGTTTGATGACTTCAGCTGTCAGCTTTCAGGCTTTAGTACCATAGATTATATTCACACCCTATGCCCGATTATATAGAAAACCGAGGAGTATAATCTGTAATTATGTTTAGGACTCGTGGACTATGAAAAAGCCTTTGATTCGATGGAAAGGCGGGGGTACTCGAATCTTTGCAGAAGTGCCATATTGACCACAGATACATTGAGGTGTTAAAGTGCTTGTACGAAAACGCAACTATCTTGGTTCGACTTCAAGACCAGAACTCAAATCCTATCGAACTACAGCGCGGAGTAAGATAGGGAGATGTTATCTCTCCGAAACTGTTCACTGCTGCGTTGGAAGATGTTTTTAAGCTTCTGGATTGGGAAGGACTCGGCATCAATATCAACGGCGAATACATCACTCATATTCGATTTGCTGATGATATTGTGGTCATGGCTAAAACCACGGAAGATTTGAGCAAAATGCTTAATGAGTTTCCGAGAGAGTGGGCCTGAAAATGAATATGGACAAGACAAAAATTATGTCGAACAACCATGTGGTACCCACTCCTATTGGACTTGGAAACTATGTACTCGAAGTTGTTGACCAATATGTATACCTGGGACAAACCATTCGGTTAGGTAGAGACAACTTCGAGACTGAGGTCAACCATCGAATCCAGCTCGGATAGGCAGCGTTCGGGAAGCTGCGCCATATCTTCTCGTCTATAATTCTACAGTGTCTCAAGACCAAGTATTTAACCAATGTGTGTTGCCAGTCATGATATATGGCACAGAAACGTGGCCTTTAACAATGAGCCTCATCAGAAGGCTCCTAGTCACTTAAAGAGCAATGGAGAGGGCTATGTTAGAAGTTTTACTACGTGATCGAATCCGAAATGAGGAGATCCGTAGAAGAACCGGGGTAACTGACATAGCCCGAAGAATTGCGAAACTCAAGTGGCAATGGGCAGGGGCAGGGCACATTGCACGCAAAACCGACGGCCGTTGGGGCTCGAAGGTTCTGGAGTGGCGGCTACGTACCGGACGACGCAGTGTGGGTAGGCCTCCCACAAGGTGGACCGACGATTTAGTGAAAATCACGAGAAGCCGTTGGATGAGGGCAGCGTAGGACCGATCGTTATGGAAATCTTTAGGGGAGGCCTATGTCCATCAGTGGACGTTTATCGGCTGAATGATGATGATGAGGCTACATTTTGCTCAGTAACCACTGCTGCCGCTTTACTACCACTCCTTCTTTCTCTATTATTCTTAATATTATATGTGTTCTTTACTCCAATAGGTAGTAATCTCTTCTTTTCTACTTATTTTCAGTTTAAGTTTCTTGACCACTTCACGGAACATTTATCAATAGCTGTTTACGTTCTATTGATCTTGATTGAAATAGTTCGTCTGTATTTAGGCTACTATGGAAACCTTTACAAAATAGTAAGTTGGTTATTGTTTTTAGTTTCAAATAATTTTCACAGCATGCTTTGAAGAAATATTTAAGTTGTATGATATGTGTCTACTACTAAAATGCTCGAGGCCAGAGAAGGAAGAATTTAAAAGCTGCCAATGCATATACTCTTGGCAAGGCTGCTAAAAAGCCACTAAAAGGATCATCGAAAACACATCAGTGTTTCAACAATCAGTTTGGTCTCCAACTCCTTTGGTTTCGATCTCCCACGCCCTGATTACGAATCTTTTGCAACCACGATTGTGTCGCAAGTTGCAATGTTAAATAAAGGAATGAAAAATTTCGACACCGGCGGGGATCAAACCCGCGAGCTCCGGGTATACGCCCCCGCTACCGCCGATGATTTTGAGGTTTTCATGAACAAAAACATTGAAAATATTATCTCTGTCAAATTGCACCCATTTTTTTTCATTGGCAGCGATTATCTTGCAACTTACGACACAATCGACGGTCGCTAAAGATACATAATCAGGGGGCCGACTTCCCGCCTCTTAATGTCTTTTCACACATCCCAGTTCCAGGGTAGCCAGCGCCGGATCAAACATGGACTGCCAAATTCTTTAGCATTCACAGGTACCATGTGGTTTGTCTAGCAAGGCTTTGATTTACCGACGGGCATCCGGAATTCGGGAAAAGTGACTTAGTCTACCATATAGCTCTCAATATGATCAATATAACTCAAGACTTTCTTCCGATTCAAAGTGGCGCATTTCGGAACCCGTTGTAATGAAAAAAGCAACTCATGAAATCTTACATTGATCCAATTCACTGGATAAAGTTTTGATGCACTAATAAATTAAGTAACACGTTCAATTCTGATACAGACTTTTTTAAAGTCAACATGTAATGTTTCAGGTACCGGATTTAGCAGGATTTCTCATGCTGACAGTTCTCATGCAATTACCTCTGGTAACCTACTTCATTTTCAACAAGCACTTGTACAGCACTCCAACCGAGTTGACTCTTCATGTTATGATATGTGTTGCATCACTGGCTGAAATTGTGTTTGGTGTATTTTCCTTGAGAAGTGCATCTGATTTCGCAAAAAGTGTTTATTTAGCTTGTAAGAATACTTAGAAATAAAAGATGTTATTAAAGGAAAGAAAAATTTCGACACTGGCGGGGTTCGAACCCGCGACCTTCGGGTATACGCCGAATTTTTCTTTCCTTTAATAACATCTTTTATTTATGAGTAATAATCCCCACATGAGGAATTCATGTCAAAAAACATTAAAGAATACTTAGAGTTGCACAAACTTTCAATCTTAGCCAAATAACCCTATATAGGGTAGGTTCGAGCCCTTTGGTGGAGATATATATGGGCTGTGAGTGCACAAACTTTGGCCCGTAGGAAACTTAACTAAACAGAGGAGAAACATTGCATGTCAATATCAGTAAATGATTCAGTGTATTTCCACTGACTTCCTGAAGCAAATGTATGAGCAACAAATGCCAGAAAATTTGAATCAACCTATCAGAATGTAGGGACAACGCATTCTGACAATTCGGCTTTTACGACACGAGTTTCCAAGTATCCGACTTAGGGAGACTGTTTTAGGGTGGATAAACGAAATAAGCCGACAATTCGTTTTTACTGGAATTTATTCAGCAATTTTTGTGATAAATATCGTTTGGTTTCCGCTCTATTTACTTAAGTCTACTATACTTTGGCCTTAACTATTTAGTCATTATATTTTTTTGTAAAAAGAATGCAAACTCATTATATCATAGACATATCATAAAAATTATCATCTTAAGGCCTCCTCCGCACAGTGAATATTCTTCGCGCGATTTTTTTCCCGTAATTATGTAACACACTCAATACAAAAGAGTAATAAATAAAGGAAAGAAAAATTTCGAACCCGGCGGGGATCGAACCCGCGACCTCGGGTATACGCCTTCCTTTCCTTTATTTACCCTTTATTTATTAGTAATAATCCCCACATGAGGTTTTCATGAACAAAAACTGAATGTTTCAATAAGAGTAGCCGCAATGGCGGTATAAAATCGCGCGAACAAAAATCCCGAAAACTCTGTTTTGCCACAGATTTAACGTGATACGATCATTCTGATGGCGGATAATAAATCACGCGAACATTTTCCGCGCGAAAAAAAATCGCTGTGTGGACGAAGCCTTTTATAAGCCACTTCATAGTTTAAATCTAACGTATTACAACTTATAAAGGTCAACACGGCATTAGGCAGTGGGGCACAGTTTGGTTAGTCTGTTTTAAGTTGTACAGATTCAGTTGGTTGGAGGGAAACATTTCAAAATCATTGCATTATTCCAATATTTCTGGTAAAAAAACCTATGTTTTTTTATCGCTTGATGATTTCTCACTCGTGAAAATTTCCCAAGTCCCGCCAGTCACAAGAATATTTATTGTGTAGCACAACACTATTTACCTGTCAAACTCACCGGTATGACAAACCGGACACTTTTTTCGTAGTCCGTTCTGTTCGACAGCGTAGTCGAACAGAACGGACTATTTTTATCCGTTCTGTCCTACCGGTAGAACAAACGGTAGGACAGAATGGACTAGACGAACAAAATCACAGATTTTAAACGGAAATATTTCTTAATAATCAATTTTGAGATCAGTAGTTATGTATGTAAGTAATTAAATAATACAAAATGATTGGCTGTTATTTTTTATTATTTTTAACATCCTTCCATAAGCGTAATATAAATACATATTTTACTAGCACGTATCACAACAGAATTAACAAAAAACCTACTCCGATCAATCACAATCAAGTTTACGAATGTAAACATATAGGATTTAAATAATAATCAAATAAATTAAACTGTTAAGCAGGAGAAATGTAATTTTCCTTATTTACAATATATATTTTATTTTATTATTCATATACGTCACATACAAAATAAGTATTTTTATTTCTAGTACCACAGAAGGCACCAATTTTTGGTAATAATGACTATACTAAGTTAAATATAACATTCAAGGAATGTTTCGTATTTACTAAATATCTTATCTGAAACAGATATCAAGATACAATAATTATGACCAGCGGTGCTAGTACGATAAGTAATGAAACACGTCGGGGCGCACGAGAAAGACGTTTTTGTCGATGCAGCCGTAGAGAAGATCCGTTTCTCGACCGTCGCTAGCACAGCATGTAAAAAAAGCGTATGTTCAAGGGCGTGTGACGTCACTGAGCGAATGGTTTCGTGTTTTCTCGACGAGGGTAACGACAACTCCCTTCTTTTGCTAGCACAGTGTTACATTACGCGAAGACATATGTCGACGCTGCGACGACATAGTCATGATATTTCTCGTGGTGAGGTTGGGGTCACGACAACAAAATATAATTACGTAATTTTGTTATTAAGATACAAAAGTTAAATTTTTCATACAATTTTGAATGAGTATTACATATTTAAGTTTAAAACTGTAAACTTAGTAAATTTTAATCGCGAAACATTGGTTTAAAATAGCACTACCACGCCTTTTTTGTTATTGTATTTATTTACATTTATTTCACTCTAGATTTGTGAGTTTTAGTTTAAAATTCTTAACTGTTTTATTATTTAAGGTGCAGTGTATGTTTTAAATACCACGTCAATGATTTATGGAATATATTTTTAAATAAAGTTTCAAAATGATTTGTTATTTTTAGTTTGAAACTGTACTAAATTACATAGTTTTAGATTTTTTTTGCTGTTACGCTGTGCATCGGTTTATAAAAGCACCACCCATCTTTCGTGTCATTATTTTGTTTATCAATATTTTTTCTGAAGTTTGACTTGGGAAACATGAAATTTAGTTCAAGTCTGTTGGCACAAGCCAATCACAATGAAACTGTTGCGTCGGTTTTAAAAAGCGCTACCCCATTTCGTTTTGCCAAGTTCGAGATGTTAATACAACTTTCTTACATAATTATTATCGACCAATTTTCGATTCAGATTTAATCATTAAATTGTCGCTTGTAAACTTTACCGTCTTTTATTTTGCCGCAATTTTCTAACTCTATTAAAATATGCAGGCACAGCTATTTTACCACAGCATCAGCATTATGCTGGGCAACAAAATTGCCCCAAGGTTGCAATCTATATATTGCTTTAGCAATACTCTTGATGGCAATATGTTCATATATATGATAACAGGAAATAGGTATTTGGAATAAAAAACAAGGATTCAAAAAGAAGACATTTATTTATATTATATATATTTATTGTTGAACACATGTAAGGCCACTTTTGTAAAATCGACACAAAGCAATATCTCAAAATTATTCAACAGCAACACATAGTTATAGTGTAGTAGTCTATTAAATGACAATACAAAGCAATGTTTAAAACAAACTACCAAATTAATCTATATTATAGCAGTGCATGCAACTATATAAATATATTTTAACCCCAACCGCACAGCTATACAAATAATTGAGGTAGCATTTTAACTTACACAGTAATAATACAAAACTTTATTAAAAACTCACACATAATAAGAGTTGCATTTAAAGGACTATTGTATCATGCTTGTCTTATTTGATACACTTACTTACAATGTTACCAATACTGACTAACTAAAATGTTTTTAATTCATCAAGACATACTCATTTCAGTTACACACAGTATAGTAGTTGACTATTTAACTAAAACTAAATTAACAAAACAAATTTGCAACTGCAACACTTATATACTATTCAGAAGCTTCTCGGTCTTATTAGAGGACATTCGAAGTAAGATGGGTATATATATATATATATATATATATGATACTCCTTTTCCGCAATGTTCTGAAAATAAAGAAAATATGCATTAGTTACTTCGGTGATTCTAAGTATAATCTAGTCATAACACCACCATTCATAACCTTACGATGGGGTACAGAGATCATGTGTACTGCTCAACATGGTCACCTAACGTTCATATTTAGGTGTCTATGCCTAGATGAAGCTTTACTTGTACATACATGAACAAAACATAATTAAATGAACTGAGAAGTTTTGGCTAGATATATATACCCTGTTTTATACAAAATAATGTGATTTATAGCCATGAGTATAGGTATGGTGTGGCATAGGTAAGTATAAGTGTTATGTCTATTCCAAAGTAAGATTGAGGAGTAATATTTAATTTTTGGTTTAACTACTTATTTCATATCATCGTCAATACATACATAGGATCGCGTCAAAAGTTCTCACTGGGGAAGGCAGATACTATCAATCATTACTTTTAGATTCATATAGCATTCTCTATAGGATTTAGATTGCGAATTGTTTCTTTTTTATTTCTTGTACGCTATACTTACGACTGGTAAAAAGTGAAATGAAAACTTACGATTTTATTAAGTCTGATCCGATCAATATCGGTTTGCCGGATTCTTTGATCTCCGGATGGGCCTCAAGTTACGAGGGTCCACAACTACACATCGTCTATCCACTTGTCCATTGGAGGGATGAAGCCAAATAGTGGCTAAATCGGGGATGGTGTTTTGAGTTCCGAATACACTGGTCTGTAAAGTTAAAAAAATGCACATTAAACTTATACAACACATTTATAATCACTCGCATATTCATAAAGAAACTTATATACTTACTTTATCAACAAATAGTACTCCATCCTTGAAATCCGTTTATTTATAAAACCGATAGAAACATAACAAAACAACACGAAACGACCATCTTGTTTTATGTGGCAAATAACCCATAGAATGACAACTTCTCTCTGCCAACGTCAACAAAATCTTGAAAATTTCTACCTGTTGAAATTTCGTTTACTCAAAGCTGTAAAAATGGTATATTATCCATAATGTGTTATGAAACGAGAAAATTATAAGAGTGTATTTAATATACCTACATAAACCTCTAAAATGGGTAAAATAATCAGCCGTAAGCAAAGTGGTAGAAAGACACCAACTAATTTTGAATGAACTCAAATACACACTAAAATAAAAAGTAAAAAACCTAATTGACCGACGGAAAGTGAACGAATAAACGTCTTCTCGGCCATGAAAGATTTGTCGTCCTCTCTCGACATACAAGACTGTGCTAACAAAAGTGGGAGGAGTCCGAGAATTTCGGAAGCCACGACAGACGAGATATCTCGACTGTTATTACTTGCTATACTAGCGCCGCTGATTAAATTAAATTTGTTGTTTGAAATCGACCATCTGTCCTATCTTTGCCCAGCAGTGTTGGCCGCGTGAACGTTAAACCTCTTTATACTAAATGGCGCCATCGTCTCTATTTTACAGAATAAATTATGCCCACAAGACCAATCTACACAAGACCCATACATTTATTACATATCCGTGTGCTACTTTATAACAATTTTAGTTGAAACTCCGTCAAGTTTTTTAGGTGTGGTTTAATAATCCAAACACCCCACATCTATAATTTCGAATTCATGCTTACGACGAACGATTTCAACTTCAACGTCAACGCCATCAGGGGCACGTTCAGATAAAATATATTTCTATATTATTAATGCTCGCGATAGTATTTAAAGTTCTAAAACTCAACCTGCTCTTTGAAATAAAAAGAAAGTTTTATTTTATATACTGTGCTATATGGTACTATATACTAATAAATGCTATCCCGGGCAAATAAATAGTGGATAAAATTCAAAATTATGGTTTCTAGCAACATAATAAAGTATGCTCAACAGTACATTTGGAAATAAAATTAACATACATAATAACTAATTCACAAATAACTTATGGTCTTCGAAGAAGCTATCTAATGAACTTCTGACGGGTCGTAAACTTTCCATTAAACGAAGTAATACTGTTTCGGCGATTTCATAATTTTCAAATTCTAGTGAGGTCATCAATAGGTCGTTCAATTTCGGTGCCATTTTGCATATCAGCTGAAAATAGAAAGAAACATTAAAAATACCCAACTCGAAACTCCAAGACTCTATGTTATTAATATACTTTTAAAGATCACGTGAAATTGATGTCGCCTGGTTTTCGGAGTTACCACGTTTTGCTTGGATAGTGTTGTCACGTGGAAGGAGGCAGGCCTATCGCCGTTTTGTACGAATACACTGTTACATGACTAACTTAGACATGTGGGTTTTTTCACAATATTTTCCCTCGCCGTTACCTACCATGATAAACTAACCACACATATGACTCTAGAAAAGACACGATTAGTGTAGGCCCGTGCCGCTCCACACTAACTGTCCACATACCGAATTCCCCAAATCCTGCTCCTGTCCTACTATAGAAAACGTCAAGATAGTTAAGTACCTAGGAATTAAAATTGACTATAAACTTTCTTTCTCCGATCACGTAGCTAATCTTGCAACTAGACTCAGAAAACTAGTTTATATTTTCAGCAAGCTTCGCCGCGTCTCAGACAAAAGACTATTATTAAGTGTATATTTGGCGCTTTGTCAGTCACTACTAATATACTGCATTTCTACTTGGGGGGGCGCAGCCAAAACTTTTATACTGCCCGTCGAACGTGCACAAAGAGCAGTTATCAAAGTTATGCTCCACAAAGCCCGTATATTTCCAACTAAACAGCTTTACACGGAATGCAAGTTACTAACTGTGCGCCAGCTTTTTATTCTCCATACATTACTGCGACAGCATTCTCTTACAACACACACGAGCTCCCTTTCATCGCGGTCTACCAGGAACCCACTTATGGCTCCGCCAGCCCGGCTTAAAACACAATTTACAAACCACTTTTTCTGTTTCTTAGGCCCATTTTTGTATAACAAATGTAATCAAATAATCCCCATATTAGACCTCTGCACCTACAGTCTTAAGAAAAAAGTTTCTGAATGGTTAAATACGCTTGATTATGACTCAACAGAACTTTTCCTAAAATATATAACGTAGTGTTTTAATTCTTCTTATGTATTACACAACCACACTCATTCACCAACATCCACACACGCATATACTCACTCACACACTTAAACACACACACACACACACACACACAATTAAACACATACACACACACACACACTCAAACACACAACAAACGCATGTGTCAAAGGAGAGATTTTCTTTCACATATTTTCATTGTATAATTTTTCATTATTTTTTTTTCCATTAGTCTTATATTTGTTTTTGTTTCCTGAGTAACAACTTGTTGATTTTGATTTTAATTTGTTCCAGCAAATGTTATAAATTTTCCTTTGGAAATTGGCGTCCATAGCACAGGCTCGACCTATTATGGCGTCAATGATCCTACTTAAGTATGCCTTACCTGGAACTTTGCTTTTGTTGTAAATTTTAGCTATAAAATGTATTAGGCATTTTGGAGAAATAAAAATTAATAAAAACCGACACTTCTCTGCACAATAGGCGGATATTCTACCCACTGTGTTCACTTATTCCATTAGGTCCTATTAGGGTAGACAGAGACAAGCGATTGAGATTTTGCAATACTTGCAAACCTTATTTATATTTTATCCTTTTTTTATTATTATAAAAAATTAGTAGTAATTTTATTTCTATCAACAGTATTCTAGGTTCTTTATTTTTCTACAATTTACTGCAATTTACATATATTATTTTTGTCTCTAAATTATATCATATCATTTGCTTTCCTATCTTTTTATTATACTATCTTTTATAGTAAAGTACACTGTTCACAAAACGCATCATTTTTCATTCAATTACTAGATTTTGTGGTGATGAGGCAGTGGCAACCTACTTTTGCTGCCATATATAGGCTTAAGAATTAGAACAGCATCCTTCACTATAATTCAGACTCTACATTAAGAACTTCATTTGCCGCTTTATCTTTTTTATTAGTGACACTTTCTATCCCAAGTAAATCAATTACCGAGATTGAATATTTATCTCGCATACTGTTATATTTTTCTCACCAAATTATACCTCATTTCCTCCTCCTTTATTTTAATTATGTCAAACTAGCGTTTGGTTTGGTCGCATAGAAAATCTTTTATAAAGTAAAAACATGTTTATAAACTGAAATTGTACAAACCATATTTTGAAAAAATTAAAAGATGTGAATGTAAAGAGTTTCTTTGTTGCTTCTTCTCTTTACAAACATTTAAAATTTATGACGTTCAAAAAATGTTAGTATTTAACTTAATTATGAAAAAAAAACTTTTTGAATTTTTCATACTGTGGTCACCATCATCATCCAAATAACTCCCTACTGCCTAAGTTCCACCCTACCCTGATGAGCCATAGCCATAGTACTCCACATTGTTAAATAACACCATAGTTGACAGTGCCACGCTTCGGGGACTGCAATCCCTTCAGTTGGATGTCATTTGTATGTGTGTATATCCCATAGTAATAAATACATCGTCAAGTTTGTATCCCATAATAGAAATCAATTTTTGTATTTTTTCTTAAGTTTAACTTGATCATTGAACTGTTCTATACTATTAATGATTAGAATACAAGAGTCATTAAATCATTACATGGCTAAGTTGTACTTAGTCATTATACATTATACATTGTATTCGTACCAAACGGCGATACGATAGGCCCGCCCCCTATCACGTGAGTACATTGTCCAAGCAAAACGTGGGTACTCCTGAACACCAGGTGAAGACGTCACGTGATGTTCAGAAGTATTAGTACCTATGCCAACCCCTTCGCGGATATACGGCGTGAACACTTGAGTCTTGAGTTATAAAATTATAATTTAATTTACTCACAATAAATAACTTTCGGATCACCCAACCGTGATATTGCTTTATCGAGTTTTCATAAGCTTGCGTGTAGATAACATCCATTTTAACGTCGTAATCCTTTTCTCTGATATGATTAATTATTTCTTGGAACAACAATTCTAGCAGCAGAAGGGCCCTGAAATTGGAATTGTTACACATTTAATATCAAACCATCATTCTCAAAGCTGACTTAGTATTTATGGCTGTAAGGCTTTAGTTAAGACTAGTGGATCGTCCCAGCTTCGCACGGGTAGCGTTGTTTTTTTAAATATCTGAGGTTTCTTTCTTCAGTCACTGCTCAAGCATTGTGAAATTCAGCGCAATGTTTTCAATTTATTAAATTTATAGCACTCCCTAAACAGTGTAGTTTGGTGATTTTGAATGCGCTTTAATGAACGGTTCAGTTTTTCCGTTTAATAGCAAATTTTGGAATAAAACGCTATGAAGTATTTATAACAATCTAAAAAATAAATCATTACGTGTTGTAGGATGCAACTACTGGCGCCATCTAGTATTTTATAAGTAAATTGGTAACGATTCGGTTTTGGTCACGGGCGCGATGGCTTATTTTATGAATAATTTCGGTGTTTCTCTACCGATTTCTATGATTCTTTTTTCATTGAATAGGTAATAATGTTACCTTATTTAAATTAGGGATGAATGAGAGGTTTACAAACGTAAGAGTAAACAAATACAATCAGAATGTTCCGAACTGCTAGGCTGTCAGGAATTACACGTGTTATTGTGAGTCAACCGTAAAAGATAGACATAAACGGTTGAGGATTTTTTTTTAGATAATTTTATGAAAAATATTTCTGTGATACATGATTTCTATGTAAGTTTAACCATTAAGGCTGCACACGCGACGGAAGCTTAAAAAATGGAGTAACTTCTCCCGTTTTCCCAAAATTTCCCAAAATTCCCCTTTACTACTCTGCTGAAAAGTATACAAAAACCTGCCCAGGAGTATGGAGAATAATTGTACCAAGTTTCGTTAAAATCCGTCGAGTAGTTTTTGTTTCCATAAGGAACATACAAACCGACAGACAGACAGACAGACAGACAGACAAAAATTTTACTGATTGCATTTTTGGCATCAGTATCGATCCCTAATCACCACCTGATAGTTATTTTAAAAATATATTTCATGTACAGAATTGACCTCTCTACAGATTTATTATAACATACATACATACATACATATACTCACGGCTATATTTCCCTAGAAGGGGTAACCAGAGCTAAGGAATTATAAATTCCTCAGCCACTTTTGGAAGTTGAGTGGGGAAAAGATGGTAAGAATAAAGGTTTTTGGTGATGGGTCTCCAACCGCATCGCCCAAAAATCCAATAAAAAGCCCCAATACCCTTAGTCGCCTCTTACGACACCCGTGGTTAGAAAGGGGTAGCGACATTCTAAGCCGGCACTACACGGCAATTTATTATAAGTATAGAAGATTTTAAATAAAATAAGATCATTCTGAGATATCTTTTTGGTAAGTACTTAGTATTCTAGTTACATGAACATCATCTTGCCACATGTAAATATTTTTACGTTTTGGAAGGAATGGAAATATAGTGTAATAAAGGATCAGTAAGGACTTTCTAACTGCAATCTAATCTCCTGACAACCATTTAAAAAAACCGCCTTGCATGACACTCACAGGAAGAAATGGGTTAGTTCTATTCTAAGCCAACAAAGAAAACTGACACAACATGGTAAAGATTATTTACAGTTATCCAAAATTAATAATCCGTATAGAAATCTTCGTCACTATTCGGCAACGATCGTGTTCCCCGAGCGTTGGGAGACGATATGAATATGTCGTGGCCATATCGTAAATTTGAACACATCATGAAATGATCGATCATTTCATGAAATGGTCTTATTTCATGAAATGTTCAACTGTTTATTGGCCACATCGAGATGTGGTTTGGGCAGATCAATGATGAGAAATCGTTTCTCGATATGGCCAAATAAACGCGCGACCTCGTCATGAAATGGTTAAGATTATTTGGTCATATCGTAAAGTAGTTACATTAATCACCGTTCGAGGCGCTGAAAACGCTTTGTTTATGAGTGAAGATGGCGGCCGCTGTCAAAAGTGTTATTTCTCGCATTAAAACATACATACATACATACATATACTCACGGCTGTAAATCCCTAGAAGGGGTAGCCAGAGCTAAGGAATTAGAAATTCCTCAGCCACATTTAGAAAATTGAGTGGGGAAAGGATGGTAAAGTAAAGGTTGTTGGTGATGGGTCTCCAGCCGCATCGCCCAAAAATCCCTTAAAAGCCCCAATACCGTTAGTCGCCTCTTACGTACACCCATCGGTAGAAACGGGGTAGTGCTATTCTAAGCCGACACTACACGGCAAATTAAAAAAGTTAATAATTCGTTACTAAGCGAGGAAGAAAGTTATAACAAAAGAGTTTGCTACGAAAAAGTTCTAGAATACTTTGCTAATTACGAAAAAAACTGAGCAATATGTTAAAAAAACGATAGAGTTTGGATCGCATTTCACAGGTTACCTATTTCTACGATCTGGCCAAGCGTAGATGACAAAATCGTGAAACGTTGACGATTTTATGATCTGGTCAAATTAAGTTGGATTAAGTGCATGTCATAATTTATCAGTAACGGAATTTGATTCGATGATCCCATTTCGATTTTCGTGATGTTCGATAAGTCCAAAATGCGAGGATATCCACACAGTTGCGAATATGTTACAATCTCTGTTGTATTGATTTACTTCGAAAATTGTATAGTACTTTTAAAACCTTGTCCTTGATGTCTTGAACCATCGTGCAAAATTTGGCTGTGATCGGATTAATCGTTTAGGAGGAGTTCTGTGACAAGCCTAATACAAAAGTCGGGGGTAAATGGAGCTTCGCACGCTACGCTCCAATAAAGTTAAAATTAAATTCACATTTGACAACAAACCCAAGAAGGCTGAATGATATCAGCTCTATATAATTCCACACAGAGAAAACACGTGCGGTCACCAACAATATGTAAAGAAAGACGATTGACATTGACGGACCTTTGACAGCCCGGCGACCGCCACCGCCCGCCCGAAATGTTTTCGTTTGAGAACACATAATATTGACACGTATTACTTTAAGACAAGTTGCAAAATGCAAGTGCATCGTTTAGGGCGCTTACGATTCAATTATTCGGGTTTTTCCGCAATACGAGAATTCGGTATGCAAAGTTTTACAAAAGTGATTACGAAACCATTTCGAGATATTATGTTATTAAACAACATCTTCTTGAAATTTAATCAAATAAAGCTAAGATGACTGTTATTTTATCAAAAAACTATAGGAGTGTTTGACCTTCAATGTAATTTCGAAAACGTTCGTTTTTGCAGTTTATTAATAAAATATCGAAAATCGTAGGTTTGTTTAGTATAATATCGTAATAATTTCATTTAAGATAACAAATTCGTTTTTTTTTTAATCAGCAACATTTATACTAAACATTTTGCATCATTTGCACGTCGCTACGTGATTTTGTCGATCAATGACGTCATTATGAACAAAAGTTGAACAATCTGTAAAAAATCATAACTTTACAATTACTCATTTTAAATGAAAAATATTCAAATCAGTCATTTATTTTCGTGTTTGCTATCGTACAAAAATCCATACTTAATATTATAAATGCGAAAGTAACTCTGTCTGTCTGTCTGTTACGCTTTCCCGCTTAAACCTCTCAAACGATTTTGATGAAATTCGGCACAGGCAATCTTTAGACCTTCAGAAAGAACATAGGCTACCGTTTATTGCGAAAATAAGGGATGAAGAGGTGGAAATAAGGGTTGAAAGTTTGTACGGGATTTTTTAATTTTAATAGATATAATAAACATAAACATAAACGTTCACGACGAATATCCCCGAAGGGGTTGGCAGAGGTACTAATACTTCTGAACATCACGTGACTTTGTCACCTGGTGTTCAGAGTACCCACGTTTTGCATGGACAGTGTACTCACGTGATAGGGGGCAGGCCTATCGCCGTTTTGTACGAATACACTGTCACATGACTAAGTACAACTCAGCCATGTGGGTTTCCTCACGATTTTTTCCCTCACCGTTAACAACCATGATAAATTAACCACACATATGTCTTTAGAAAAGACAAATTGGTGTAGGCCCGACCCAGGATTTGAACACTAGTCGTTTGCACGATAACCGAGTGTTCTACCCACTGGGCTATCACGGTTGCTATCATTGAATACTTAAAAGATAATATTTACGATTAGTTTCTTATATACTTACTAATATATATATAGGGAACAACAAATATAAACATGTCAATTCAGAAGCGATACAATAATGAAGCTCCGAAAATGAGAAATTTCCAAAGGAATGATGTACTATTCGTTTTATCGTCTAAACCGTTCTTTACATCAACTTATATATTGCAAACGAATATAAGCATGTACATTTAGAATTTCAATGATACGATGATGAATTCTCGAAAATAAGGAATTCGCAAGGATTCCCACAGGAGCATAAAAAACCTATACTCATATCACATCTATTCTTATCCACATATCTTCTTCATCCACTTTTGGAAATACATTAGGGAAAAGGTAGTTAGTGATGGGTCACCAACTGCATCGCCCAATAATCACTTAAAAAGCCTCGATGTTCTTTATATACTTTTCAACGCCCGTGGGAATATAAAAAACAAAATTTGAGATTATGTTTCGGTATTTTGGATGTAAGCCGGATGCAAAAAATTAAGTCCACGCGGACGAAGTCGCGGGCAAAAAACTAGTATAAAATAAATACAAAAAAAACTTTGCATACCGAATTACCTAAGATCTGCATGGGCACTATTAATTTTGAAGAACTGTACTAAGGTGGTATCAGTAACGCAGGTCAGTGTTTTTACCTCTAGATCTTTTTGGCATCACGAAAATTGACGAAATTCTATACCGCTTGCCGGTGTAGTAAGACAGGTGAAAATATAATTATCCATCCATATGTGTAAGTAATTGTATTTTAATAGCTAAGCCATTAATAGTTGATTAAACTTGTTGTTGAAACTCACCTATTTAACCACAAAATTCCTAAAGCAACATTAGTTTCACCTTGTTCTATCTCATTCAACATTAATTGCAGCAGGCAGGAGTCGTCATCGAATTTATATCCATTTTTTATTTTCTGGAAAATTAATTTCAAATTTCAGTTTTTCTTAATATTGCAGTTTATTCATTATGACAAAAAATAGTATCACTTTTACATTAACATAACATAAATGTTCACGCCGAATATCCCCGAAGGGGTTGGCAGAGGTACTAATACTTCTGAACATCACGTGACTTTGTCACGTTTTGCTTGGACAGTGTACTCATGTAATAGGGGGCAGGCCTATCGCCGTTTTGTAAGAATACACTGTCACATGGCTAAGTACAACTCAGCCATGTGGGTTTCCTCACAATGTTTTCCCTCACCGTTACCAACCACGATAAATAAACCACACATATGTCTTTAGAAATACAAATTGGTATAGGCCTGACCCGGGATTTGAACACTAGTCGTTTACACGATAACCGGTGTTTTACCCATTGAGCTATCACGGGTGTCATTACATTAAATTTAATGAAATAAATGAACTGATTTAAGAAATTGAATAAAATACTTGTACAAATGTTAATAGACCTGCCTCTTATCTCTGAACACTCTGTTTCAGAGAAACATGGCATGGGGGTACTCAAACACCAAGGAACAAAAATAAATACATGTGATGTTCAGAAGTATTAGTCCCTCTGCCTTAGTTGTATATGATTAAAAAGTCCTTTAAATAAAGTCAGGAAAAATACCTTAAGAACTATTCTTAAATCATCTGTATTTGAGAGATGTTTTTTGCAAATATTTTTATTAGAATCTTTATCTGAATAAATCTTTGTCAGACCATTAATAAATTTCCGTCATTTTTTTATTTAATGTTTAGCATGTTAAGGATTAAGTCAATTTATGTTTAGTTAAACAAACTTCATAGCAATATCAGGAATAAAATTATGACATCGAATAAATTACATTTCTCTCATTAATTTTGCAGGATTATTAGTATTCAAATATTTTATCTATCTATCTTTTACTAAATAGAGAGTACCTACTTCAAAACTATGACAACTTGGATTATTATACTCATAGCTTACAAAACTTTGACACCAGCGTGGAAAAAAATTTTTAATTAGTAATTATCCCCACATGAGGTTTTCATTAACAAAAACACTCAAATTACAAAAACGGAGTTGCAAGAATGAAATAATACAGCCTTGCTTATTCATTCCAAAGGCAACTTTTATACAGCTTTCACTCTTGGTGATCATTTACATTCTATTATTGCATTTATCATTATATTAAGTCAATTTATAAAAATCATCACAGTTAATACTTACATTAATATTTCCTTGAATGTCATATTTAACAGGAGCAAATGATTTCCCCAGTCGTTCTGTGGAAAAGAATTGGATATTTTAGCCATTATAATCAATGTTAAGCTGTTGTTATCTAAGACTGAGATAAATGGTACATTCTGATTGACTTTTCTTTGACATGATCATAAAACAAGGCAAACACTATTAACAACCTTGGTAACTCAGCGTGAGGGAGCACCAACTCTATTGCAGAGAGGCATTTCATGGGTTCAAATCTCGAGTCAAGCCTACACATTGTTTTTTTTTTCAAAGTAATCTATAGAAATTATTGTATTAATATTTCAACAATAATTTCAGTAAAACTTGGGCAATCACAGAATTTGCTAATGCACATGTGTCAAGTCACATGGTAGTCACTTTTATAGTTAGCTAGTGGTTACATTAGTATATACTCCTCCCACTGTGCACTTTCTTAGATAATATAAATTTTTGCTTTACATGTACTAATATGTAATGATTCTACTACCAAATATATAATTAACTTTTATTGCCATATTGTTGAGTAATATATGTGAATTGATACCTCAACCAACAATTACAATTACAAATTATTGCAAAATAAATGGTTTTTAAACAATAATAAAAAGTAATTCTGGAACATAGAGAGAAAAGTTAGAACATTGAATTTTTATCATTCATTACTTTGGCTGCATTGATAAAACACAACTACATTAAAATCTGTCATCTCATCATTAGATTGTCATATGAGGGTTATTTTGGGATGGTATAAACTCATACCTGTGTTACCATTATTGCCATTAAAACAAAAATAAATTTACAAAGAAATATTTATAGTATAGCACACAGATCAATCCGCAGACCAAACCATTTAATTCATGACATATGTATGTAACCTTCAAGCAAGATGGTTTCACTAATAAAGGGCTATGATATAACAATTTTATTTTTATATAGATATTGCCGTGTAGTATTGGCTTAGAATAACACTATCCCATTTCTACCCAAGGGTGATCGTAAGAGGCGACTAAGGGTATAGGGGCTTTTTAAGTGATTTTTGGGCGATGTGGTTGGAGACCCATAACCAAAAACATTTATTATTACCATCTTTTCCCCAATCAACTTCCAAAAGTGGCTGAGGAATTTCTTATTTCAAAGCTCTGGCTACCCCGTTAAGGGATTTATAGCCGTGAGTATATGTATGTATGTATGTATGTTTTATATAGAATGTGCTAAAAATGACAGGCAAAGTGTGATGTGTTAAAATTTTGATGAATATTGAATGAAGCCCAAGAGGTTTGCCATGAGGGTACAAAATGGATATCTATAATTTTATCCTACTCTAATGGCAATTCATGGCATGAGTATATTTTGAGTGTACAGTAAACAAGCACATCACAGTAAAATCATAATTATGACTAATTAGATTAGTAATAAGTATTCTGTTAATATTTTCTATCAAATAATATGATTCCATAAGTAATAACAGGCACCATAAATAATTTACAAATTGGTAATCCCCAAATGTTTTCCACATACATTCATACACCCACAAAAAAGTATAGCAGATTTTTTACGAATGAAAATAGTAATTACAATACGCTAAAGTATAATTATAGATACAAAAGAACTTAAAATTTTATCTCGAGATACAATGTGATAAAGATATGGCCTCGACTAAAAGGAATCGTGCAAGTCCTCCTAATTCGACCTACCTCTATAGTTAAGGGCTCTTTGCAGTTTAGTACGTTATATTAGTTCATCACAATTAAAAATTACTTACCAATCAGAGTGAGGAGATCCATAAATGAATCCAAGAATTGTACAACATTTATTTTGTTATCTATAACATCTGGAAATGGTCGAAGTGTAGAATAAAATTTGGTTTCAACATTTGTCATGATTTTGTACCTTTGAGTTCATTCCAGGGGCTTATATTTTCGGATATATTTGCTCTTCATTCGTAAAAAAATATACCATTTTCCTTAAAACGTTTTGTACAAGTAATGTTTCTTCATATTGTTTTACTATGTTAAACTAATCATTATCAGAACGAAATGAAATTAATAGTAATTTATCAGCATTGTTATGACAGTTATTTGACAGCTATTTCGGCCAGCTGTTTGCTGTTTTAAATAAATTTTACGTTCCGTTACAGGGTTTGAGTAATTGACGCTTTCCTTTCCAGTATTTTTATGGTAGATTTATTATTATTATTATATTCAAATACCAGGTCAATTAACTCACCTTAAAATTCTATTCACCTTAAAAATTTAGCCTGAAAATTAAATTATAATAATAATGGCTCAGCAACTAACACATTCGGACATAGCACATTTCGCTTAAAATAATCAGCTCTCAGCACATTTCACTTGAATACTGTAAGCTCAGAAAATTTCAACTTAACTAAATTTATAAGTTATTGTCATTTAAATAAATGAATATAATTCTTAATATGAATACGTCTGTTTTAGTACATTTCCCAAATCGTCTTCCACAACAATTGTTAAAATCTTGCTTTTCGGAGAGAACGTAAAAGGTACTAAAAACCTTTTTTCTGGAAGAACATCAGTAAATTCATATGAATCTATCACCATCCCTGTAGGTTCATCACGAACTTCTACTATTCTTATCCCAGCGGTCGAAATTATCATCATTTTATTTGTGTCAAATTTCAAATATCTAGTGATAGCTTGTCTCTCCCTACCGTACTCATTGTTAAACCATCTATGATAAGATAAAAATACGGCACAGTTTCTTGTCCAGTATACAGAATCATTGCCATTAAGCCTTGTGATATTTCTCTTAGATTCGGAGAGTCTGTTGGTAATACTAGAAAACACACTTGAAGGTCTCGTTATCGGAGTCACATTAGGACCTCGTCTTACTACTTCTGACTTCGTCATTGATACAAAATTTCCTAGTGTAGTTTTACTTCGTGGACCTAACACTCTCATGGGTTCCGCTACGTTCATTGTAACATTGATATTCCTTTGTAGAGCGACGGTTGAGTGTTGAACTGGTTTCCCGCTATAATTGTTCATATTATCTTTGACCAGAGTTTGTTTTCTATCTCCAATTACAAATATTCTTTCAATATTGTCAAAGCCGCGGCCCATTATTCCATCCTTAGTGTGTCCTAAATCGAAAGTGTGTCCAAGTTCGTGAAGAACTGATCCTATTGTGGTAGCAAAACACCCTCCAAGTGTTCCCCTGTATCCACTATCATCCATAAATCTATGTGTGTTTACAGGAGAAAAATCTAATAGCTTTGGAATTATTTCATCTATATTTGATGGCCAAGTGTATAAACATGCTGTTCCAAACAGTGCTAATCCTCCCCCGCCTAATGCCGCATGTGCTTCCGTCATCGAAATGATTTCATCATGTGACAAAGTCTTATTAATATCAGTGCCTTTATAACGTGTGCAAGAAATAAAAGCTAAAAACTTTCTTTCGTTGCTTCCTAATTCGGATAGCATAAGCTCTCTTCCAAAATGTGACCATAACTCCGTTTGTTTCATTTTTCTGGCTTTATTAACGTTAAGGGTGCTGCGAAATAAAATGCATTCTAATTTCTTATTGTTGACTTCATGTTCCAGTTGAAATGTTTTCCTACCGCACCCTGCCTCCAGAAGCTTTTCAGCTGTTATACATTGTATAATCTTAGCACCAACTGCTATTCGGGCACATGCACTTTCGATAGAGTTGTCGATTTCTGGAGGGCTTTGAAAACATCCATCGTGGCCTTGACATATGATATACACAGGTGTCACACGAAAGTTAGTTTTCCGTGGTGTATAGTCCAAAAATAAGGAACGAAATTGTGTATCGTAATCAAGTCTTATTTCATTTTTTCCTTTTGCAAGCTCTATTAATATTTTAAATTCCCCATTATAAATATCCCAATAAGTTTTCTTTGAACATTCATTGTTCTCTTCGCAAATGCTTTTTGTTAAGCATATTAATTTTTTCTCAGTATTTGTCAAACTTTTTGTTATAAATCCTTTGATTAAAATTAAAGAGTATGAAACCGTTTCTCCATTTTGAAAGTTGGTAATATAAATTGACGAAGAATCTCGGTTTTGATTGTCTTCATTTAAGGAATTATCCATCACCTGAAACAAACTTGATGGTTCTTAAAGATACAAATGTATTGCGTTCGGTGTTTTTCAATATAGATTCTAAAGGTCACGTTTATTAGACTGTGTCGCAGTAAACATTATTGATGGAACTTGGTTGCATAGTTTTGACTGATAATGGGTCCAAATGAATGCTCTCTGGCTAGTTAGTCGGAATATGGTCATAAATAAACAATACGATAATCGGGGTGCTATAGTGCAAGCAATATTAGCGAATGACTCACCATAATGCGGTTAATGGTGAGCGTGCAAAACCGGCGCGGTAGGCGGAGGGACTGCGGTGCGCGGCGCGGTGGGTGAATGCGGCAAGCAGCGCGGCGAGGCACCGAGCCAGCTCGTCACTCGGTCTGCTTCGTTCCTCCTCGTTGAATTCACTTCCCACTTCAGGCTAGAGCTGGACGGCTGTGCGCATGCCTAGCCACATGCAGACCAACAGCAGCGATCGTAACGATTGTTATGAACCACGCAAGTCTCGACGCGACAGACTGTCTCCAACTTAATAGACATGCTAGACTAGAGGGAAATTCAAATTGTATTAAAGGTATACTTGTTTTGCTAGCGAACCAATTACATCAATAGGTCATTTTTATTCTACTGTAAGGGTTATGTATAGCTAATTTAGGAATGGAAAATGGACTTTAGTTTTTCCTGATTTTATTAGGTTACATAATGTCATTAGGATAATTATATATTTATATTGGGACTTAAAACTGGAAAGCGAATGCATCAGATAAAGTTTGTTGATCTATTAACATTTGTATTTTTATTACCGTTTTGACGCCTTGACTCTGGTTTATGCAATACTTAACAACGGTGAGTCTACTCTTTATTTAAATTTGGCGTATAAAATTAATTGATCGTAGGATGCGATGGGAGTATGATACTGTTAACGCTTCCTACTAACAAATAGTTTATTGCAGTCTTAATATCTTACGTGGATTTTATGTAGACATCCATATAAACGGATCAACGACGACAGTGTTTATTTAAGTTTGTGGGCAATATGCAACATAAAGTACATACATACATACATACATATACTCACGGCTATAAATCCAGAGCTGAGAAATTATAAATTTCTCAGCCACTTTTGGAACTTGAGTGGGGAAAAGATGGTAGAATAAAGGTAGTTGGTGATGGGTCTCCAATCGCATCGCCCAAAAATCCCTTAAAAAGCCTCAGGTCCGTTAGTCGCCTCTTACGTACACCCACCGGAAGAAATGAGGTAGTGCTATTCTAAGCCGACACTACACAGCGAACAAAAAGTATATATTGATTTTATAAAAGCAAAACTAAAACCTTGGAAGAAGTATAAGTGCCAGCCAATTTTAGTTCGTCATGCCGCATACTCGTATTCTGTTGTAAATCATTGGTTTTGAATTGTCATAATGCGGATAAAAAAGACATATGTAGGAACTACATAAGGACATCCGGAGTGAGTCCGTGCAGAGACTATAGTTCGTCATTTTTATTTTAACTCTCCTTATGCAAATCTCTTTCCTTTAACAATATCCTCTTCTTCTCATATACGCTCTTTTATTAAACTTTATTCTGTCACATTATGTCATAAATATTTGAGTTGGTTTTTATTGATGCCTCTTATCTTATAGTAAATGGATGGATGGATACGAATATTACGTTGGTTCTCGAGCGATCGCGTTTAGGATATTAAGAAGCACTCACACTTAGCAGGGCATTATATGATCTACCTTTTGATGTCGTGGTAAGATAAGGCTACAAGCTACAAAGGCTAAAAACACAAGAGGATCAAAAATGTGTCGGTGTTTTGAGCTAATGGTTTAACAATTTCATTTGCAACTATTTTTATTATTTCTGGAGTTGAAGTCATAAGTGTCATTCATAAGCCGTGTAGTGTCGGCTTTGCCGTGTAGTGTCGGCTTAGAATAGCACTACCCCGTTTCTACCGATGGGTGTACGTAAGAGGCGACTAACGGTATTCGGGCTTTTAAGGGATTTTTGGGCGATGCGGTTGGAGACCCATCACCAACAACCTTTACTTTACCATCTTTACGCCACTCAATTTTCCAAAGGAGGCTGAGGAATGTCTAATTCCTTAGCTCTGGCTACCCCTTCTAGGGATTTATAGCCGTGAGTATATGTATGTATGTTGAATTCATAACGCTATCACTAAATAAACAATATAAATTATATTATTTTTTTAATTATTCAAGTTTCAAATGTGGCGGAGGAGTTTCTAGCTCAAAGCTCTGGATACCCCATTTTGGGTTTTTTGCCCGTGAGTTTCGGGGCTTCCCGATAGTAAACTTTAATTGCCTTTTTTATAGATAATGGTGCGGAACCCTTAGTATGCGAGCTGACTCGCCCTGGATTTTCAGGGTTTCTTGGCCAACAAGAAACAATTATAGTTCAAAGGATTAAATTTTCATTACAACTAGGGCTGCCATCCATCCGGTTTTCCCCGGAGTTGTCTCAGTTTGGGATGGTCCAGCCGGGGTTTTCAACAGTCTCCTGGTTAAGCCCAGTAATTTTTATTGTCTAGCGATATTCGATGTCGTAAAATAAAAGATTGAAGAAAAAATTTATTCTAGCTTTTATTAGTTGCATTTATATAGGTACTTCATTCCATTATAATAACTAGCTGTATATTTGTAACAAAAAATACTTTTTCAGAGGTGTCCGGTGAAAAACCATATTTAGTCTGGTTTTTCTGACGTGTTTATATAGCTTCGCCAATATAGGTGATGGTAGTTCTAGTCATACCAAACCATTGAAATTACAACCCCAAAAGTTTGACCGATCGAAATATAGATTTATCGCGAGAATTACATACATAAATACATACAAATACTCACGGCTATAAATCCCTTAACGGGATAGCCAGAGCTTTGGAATGAGAAATTCCTCAGCCACTTTTGGAAGTTGATTGGGGAAACGATGGTAATAATAAATGTTTTTGGTGACGGGTCTCCAACCACATCGCCCAAAAATCACTTAAAAAGCCCCTATACCCTTAGTCACCTCTTACGATCACCCACGGGTAGAAATGGGGTAGTGTTATTATAAGCCGACACTACACGGCAATGTACGCGAGGATTAGTCTGTAATTTGACAAAGTATAACAGCATTTTCAAAAATATACAGATAATTTTGTAAATTTTTGAAATACAGTTACTTACTTATTTGAAGAGTTATTCTTCTACATACGGGTTCGTTATCGTTATAAAATCAATCTATCAATCGATTTTCGTATGTCTCAATTATCTATACTTATAATAAATCTGTAGAGAGGTCAATTCTGTACATGAAATATATTTTCAAAATAACTATCAGGGGGTGATTAGTGATCGATACTGATGCCAAAAATGCATTCAGTAAAATTTTTGTCTGTCTGTCTGTCTGTCTGTCTTTCTGTCTGTCTGTCTGTCTGTCTGTCGGTTTGTATGTTCCTTATGGAAACAAAAACTACTCGACGAATTTTAACAAAACTTGGTACAATTATTCTTCATACTCCTGGACAGGTTTTTGTATACTTTCCAGCAGAGTAGTAAAGGGGAATTGTGGGAAATTTTGGGAAAACGGGAGAAGTTACTCCATTTTTTAAGTTTCCGTCGCGTGTGCAGCCTTAATGGTTAAACTTACATAGAAATCATGTATGACGGAAATATTCTTCATAAAATTATCTAAAAAAAAATCCTCAACAGTTTATGTCTATCTTTTACGGTTGACTCACAATAACACGTGTAATTCCTGATAGCTTAGCAGTTCGGAACATAATGATTATATTTGTTTACTCTTACGTTTGTAAACCTCTCACTCATCTCTAATTTAAAAAAGGTAACATTATTACCTATTCAATAAAAAAAGAATCATAGAAATCGATAGAGAAACACCGAAATTATACAGAAAATAACCCATCGCGCCCGTGACCAAAACCAAATCTTTACTAATTTGCATATAACATACTAGATGGCGCCAGTAGTTGCATCCTAATCACGTAATGATTTATTTTGTAGATTGTTATAAATACTTCATAGCGTTTTATTCCAAAATTTGCTATTAAACGGAAATACTGAACCGTTCATTAAAGCGCATTCAAAATCACCAAACTACACTGTTTAAGGAGTGCTATTAATTTAATAAATTGAAAACATTGCGCTGAATTTCACAATGCTTGAGCAGTGACTGAAGAAAGAAACCTCAGATATTTAAAAAAAACAACGCTACCCGTGCGAAGCTGGGACGATCCACTAGTAACTAATGTAACCTTTTTAACCTTCACTAAATTAACTGCTCTTTTATAGAAGACTTTCTACTGAAATCAATAATATATACTCAAAAACTCGACTTCAGTTTCCAATCTTCCGGTTTTACGTAGCGATTATTTACCTTTGACTTCGGTTGAATACTCGTAGCATTTGACATTTGAGTCGAAACGAGTTCTGGCTATTTTGAAAGTCACATTTAGGGATAGTAGTGAGACAACTTACTTAGTAGACCAGTTATTAATGGTTACACACAGCAACAGGCATCCAATAAGAATAGAAATTTTCAGTTTAGCATATTTTTGTTCTCTCAAACGAGTAAGTTACCACAAAACTAATTGCCGTGGATTTATTTAGAGACCTTACAATGTATAAGTGAAGGCACAAGCCAAAATTTTACGATTTTAAATATATTTTCGTTAGCTATAGTTCTTAGCGTATTGTATTTACATACATACATATACTCACGGCTATATTTCCCTAGAAGGGGTAGCCAGAGCTAAGGAATTATAAATTCCTCAGCCACTTTTGGAAGTTGAGTGGGAAAAAGATAGTAAAAATAAAGGTCTTTGGTGATGGGTCTCCAACCGCATCGCCCAAAAATCCAATAAAAAGCCCCAATACCCTTAGTCGCCTCTTACGACACCCGTGGGTAGAAAGGGGTAGTGACATTCTAAGCCGGCACTACACGGCAATTAGTTATTGTATTTAGTATTCAAATTTGTTCACCGTGGGTTTTTTTTGCATAATTAGACACACACACACACACACTTAAAAATCAAATGGCGATCCGAGTGTCATTGATTGTGTTGTCATAATAAAACAGGTTACTATGTAACATTTTATGGTATTTTCTTTTTTCAACTCTACGTGTACATTTCTTGAGCTCGTAGATATCGTGACCGCAGATCAAAATTGATCAGATTTGTTTGGAACGTATACAGCTGTCTTAGTTATATAATATATATAACTACTAAACCTTCACATCCTAGTTAATGAAGAAATAATGTACCGCGACTAAAAATGCAATTATGCAAGCAGGGTTTAGGACTTTTAAATGAGCAACTTCTAGAATAAGCTGAGTAATTTCTGAGTTCTGACGCTCTGGCTACCATCCATAAGTATAGGTGAAAAAGGAAAATACCTTTACAAAAATTCTGAATATGGGGTACACCATTGGTTCTTTTCTTAGGTGTTGTTAATTTGACAAGATTGTCAACGGTGAGCAAAAACATCGTCAGCAAACTCACATGGTTGAGTTTTACGTAGTCATGTGGCAGTTATAGTGTATTCGTACAAAACGGTAACCCTATCATGAATGCACTGTCCAAACATAAGATTGATTCTCTATCAGGTGATGTCACGTGACGTTGAAAAGCATTAGTACCTCTGCTACCACTTCGGAAACCAACGGCGTGAACGTTAAGTTTGAGTTTACGAAAAGATAATTGAGCTGTAATAAATCATTTCATTCCACAACTTATAATGACTGCTTTAAAAAATCGGATCGTCATTTATAACCTACATCAAACTTCGCCTCGGCGCGGCATAGCAACAATGTAGTGGGTAATTGCAAGCATTAAACCCATATCACGTGTTCACCCTGCCAGGCATTTGAAGGCGATGCTTGTCGGCAGGAAACGAAGGTAGCCACAGGAGCCGGTCGTTGTCCCACTGAACGCACTTTCGCTTTCATCGGCGAACGAACCCGGCCCATTACTACCACGCTCACGATTACACCATCGCGCACAGTTTTGGCTACGAATGTATGTTTCACGGGTATGCATACTAATCGTGTTGATTTTTGGGTTGCGTCGCTCAGATTTCTCTTACTAGTTTACCGCTCGCATGGCATTGATTTGTCGTCACGATGTTTGGAGATAAAGATAAGTTAATTGGTTAATTATTTTATGTTGATCTGCGGTGGCTTATATAATAGATACATATACATACTGCTGTCATTAGTTCCCATGGGGTACACAGAGACTACCGATCTCCATTTTATACGATTTTGAAAATCTCTTGAGTTTTAATCAAGCATACCCATCAATCTTTTCATACATGCCCTTTTATATTTATGGTGCTTGTATATTTCTTGCAATTGTGCTTATTTGAGCAAGTATCACCTTCCCTTAGCCAATAAGGGTTGTTAAATGAAAATAAGGGATGGTATTCGATTTTACATTGCAAACCAAAAATAGCGATGTATAAAGATGGACGATATATTTCGACATTACAAAGCTTTGTTAACAATAATGGATATTTGCGTAGTTTCATCACAGTGCGCTTGTTGAATAATAACGTCCGGTTGAATGAACCATTGCATCGTGTCCTTGTTTTTGTGATTTTCCATGGCGAGGAGCGTGCGCGCAAGATTGTTAGCTAGTCACGTGACACTCTTGTTTCAACTCATTTACAACTTGTCGGAATTTACATATTAAACAGCTTTGGGACTGCGCAGATGCATTAATACAAATACACGTGATATATTCACACAATAATTTTAATCCGTTCTGCTATAACTTGTCTTGTAGCGATTAGTGAGCCACCATGAAAAATAAGAGTACAAACCTTCGCTTCACTACACTGGATCACACAGATTGGAAGTTAAATGAAAATCAATGGCCGTTTTTGCAGCGAACATGTGATGTATCCATGAAACAATTTGCTGCAAATGTGTTTTCAGTTGTTACAAAATACTTTAGGCGATATCTCTGCCAAGTTTTTGAGAACACCGATAACTCATTTGAAAAAACTTTAATGCGACGTTTAAAATGAAAAACAAATTAGGTTAAGCAACTACCATTTAAATAAATAAATTATTATTTAAACCAAAATATGAAAGAAAATTAACTTATATAAAATTCAGTTGTTACATAGGCGGTTTAATTACAGACAATCATTTTGTCTTAAAAAAACATTTTGTGTATTTTTTTGACAACGGACTCAATGATCAATATAAGGAAGATTTTTTACCTGCATAAGGCGAAGTAAATAGGAGAGTTATGATTTTGACGGTACGTTGATATGTATCCTCGGGCATTCATGAAAGTTACTCTTTAAATAAATTTATTAAGATTTAAAAAGTCATAGATTTCTGACAACATACTTTTATTTTTAAAGTCTTATCTAATTTAACACTCCTCTCATGATATCAAATATTTGAACTTCGTGTGTATGAAAATAATAAAAAATAAAAAAGAGATTTTACCACGATCTTTAGTATCTGTTTATCCCAATAGGAACAAATTGCATGAGTATATGGATGTAGATCATTTGTAAATCCGTGAAGCTTCGTCGCCTACATTCCATATGACAAGGTGGAGCTGTACAATGAATTATCTGCCTAGTGCCATTATACTTTAAAATTATGTATCGAATCATGCAGCAATTAATCTAATGATGTCAGAACAGAATGGTATAAATAAAAGCTTCTTTGCTAATCTTTATCTCAATCTCGATAGCTAAGCGGGAACATCACCGTAAGACGTGAATCCAAATCCAGAGTCGGGCCTAATGTGGAGTTGATTTGTCAAGGTTATTAATTGTGAGGGAAAACATCGAGAGAAATCCCCCATGGCTAAGTTTTACCTTAGTATGACTATACTATGACCTATCATGTGACTTTTTAAAAATGACAAAAGACCTGCCCCCTATCAGCTGGATGTACTTTTCAAGCTAATCGTGGCGAACAGCAAGCACGAGCCGTGTTTAAACTAGTTATGGCGTGGAATGAAGCAGCCATCTCTTACACACTTACTTAGTATCGTATACTGCCATCTCATTCTAACCGTTATCGTGTCGATAAAATAGTGCTCGTGCTTGCCCTGCAGGTGACAATAATGTCACGTAATATCCAGAAGTATTAGTGCCTCTACCACTCTTTGAGTTTAAATCGTCAATCGTATGTAGTGTTTGCTATGCAGTAGGTGTGTTCAATCCATCACGTAATGTCAATTCACGTAGTTGTCATGAGAATGTAGATGAGTATATTTCAGCGTTAGTAGGTAACAGAGAGAGGTAACAGACATGCATGGCATAAAACTATCATTTTTAATATTCAGAAATGTCACATTACTACCCCATTAACTGCACTGAAATCGTAACATATTTAAAATTTTTGTAACGTTGAAAAAAATAGAATATAATAAGAAATATTTATTGCAGATCAAAATTTTATAGATATAATAGAATAGCTTTATTATGATTTGATTACATAAACGGATATTACTAGCTAAATTGAATATAAAAACTGATTGTATTCGAAATGTGAAGAAGTAAATACCTTAACTTATCACTTGTAGCTCATTGACAAATAAAGAACCTTCGATATGTCTTTTTATTCTTAAACTAAGTACTGATTCAAAGTGTTCAATCTTAATTATTTAGAGAAAATTCAGGTTCTTCTCGTAGTTAGAGGCCATAAAATATTATAAGTAAGTAAAGTAAGTAAGTACTCAGCATTTGTGTCCTGCGAGACTTGCGCTGGGTACATTTTATACTGAGCCAAGATCTTTTTGGTATTATTAAAGGTTGTATTTAATAATTACTGATCATAATTTTACCAAAAAAACATTTTACTTACTTGCTATAACATTGCATAACTTCTTTCTGAAATTTTCTCTCTTCTTTATAAAATTGTAAAATTCTACATCTTACTATCATTACATTTATTTACTGTCCTTACCATAGTACGTTTTCAATCAGAGTAAATAATGCATGCAATAAAAAATCTTTGCTATTCCATATCTTGAGTCAGCCGGATGACTACTTGTTAATGTTAAAAACGTGACCTCTTTTGTAGGGAACGATCTTTTATCATTGGACGTCTATTTAATTTAAATAACTACTTCCAAAACTTAAGTTGTTGCTAGGCTTCTTGACTAGGTCAGTTTTCTAGGTCGATAGATAGATGGGCGGGTGTTACTGTGAGATGAATAGTTTGTGATAAGTTTTGAAAAATCTATCAAACATTTTAGTTTTCGGTTTGTATAATAACTGTTTCGGTGAGGGAAAACATCGTGAGGAAACCCACATGGCTGAGTTGTACTTAGTCATGTGACAGTGTATTCGTACAAAACGGCGATAGGCCTGCCCCCTATCACGTGAGTACACTGTCTAAGCAAAACGTGGGTACCTTCTCTGGAAACTAGATGGCGCTTGCCATGTGAGTTCAGGAGTATTGGTACCTCTGCCAACCCCTTCGGGGATAAAACGGCGTGAACGTTTATGTTATGTTATGTTATAATAACTGTAATTTACTTTATAATAACATAGCACAATATATTTTTCTTTTGTCGTGTAACGCCTAGCTGTTTTAATTAATTTCCATAACATATTAATTATAAAATGTCTTGAACTTACAAGTGTGTAATACGAATTCTATCTTTTGTATTCTAATTTTTGATTTCATTACGGTTTTTTTAAGAGTTTGATTTTGGAAAGTAGTAAAAAACTAAATAATATAATCAATAGATATATATGTACTAGTAAATATATTATGGCGATTTAAAACAGAGATTTGTAATTATTGTTTAACAGTTAAAAGAATTTGGTTTTTGCCTGAGGTTATTCCTTGTTGCTTCGTCGGCATGTCAAAGTCTACTTGTACTATGATTAAAGTTTCACACTCGGTTTTTTCATGACACATTAAATTGCTTCTTCTAATATTAATGTTCAAGGATATAAGTATTAGAATGAAGCTAAGATATTAATATTATTTTTGTCGTATTTGCTTTTCAAGGCAATTGAAATATTTCTGAGAGGTTTCTAATCCAGTGGTCATCGTGTTAGAATTACAATACTTTTAGTTAGGTCTGCGACAGGGTTAGAATGACATAGACGTTATTTTTTTAATTAACCATGTTTCCCTTTTAATTTAAAAGTGCCTCCACAATTATTTGTCAAAAAACTCTTAATACGGCTTCATATGGTCGGCAGCGGTGTAAACGGATTAGCGCAACAATAAATCAATAACACCCATTCGTCGTCCAAGAAATGTCCACACTCACGGAATATGAAATGTAAGCAGTTAGTGTGTCGTTTTGGTGAGAAGTAGAATTTTAATTAAGTTCGGTCGTCGACCCTAGCATTGCGTAGAACAGCTACTTTCTCTTGAGTGCGAGCGCGGTGTGAAGTCCTGCCAAAAAGTGCGTGAAAGGCACCAAGTAGTGCTAAACGGTGCGTGCGGCTGTCCCGTTGCGGAACGCCCAACTAGCGTTAAACCTGATCACTTCACGCACTTCATTCTTTCATTGTTGAGCTTCAGATAAATCATGATACGGTATATTAGCCCGCATTCGGTTGTACGACGTTCACGATGGTGGGTAGTTAACTGGCTTCTGAGTTGAGAGGTTGTGGGTTCGATTGGCACTGAGAGCAGTTAATATCTTGCATGGGGTTACTAAGTATTGGATATTATTTGTATACGTATTAGTTATTATATGTATTTTGTCAGTTGATGTACAAAGTGCCCATTTCATTTTGGGCAGGTATATTATTTGTACATAATATATATATTTTGTGACATTTAACTAACAACGCCCAATTTCATGAAATGAAAATACAGCGGTAATTTTTAGCTTTCCGGCTAGTCTGTCATGGGGATATAGTTGGGGTTTTACTAAAGGTTTCCTTCAGAGTAGTCAAACATGGTGAATAATCCAAATATGTCATTTAAAAGACAAAGAATTGTGACTGAAACCAGAATATAACTTTTACCTCCTGTACCCGAGGCCGTGCTTTCAACTTTGGATTATGAAGGCTGCTGGAATTGAGAATTATATGAAATTTTCACAAAATTTCTGTTTTATTAAGTTATTGACAAGGCTTGGTTTTTACAATAATTTAAATAAATATTTCATAATGAGTTTGCTACGCCTAAGGAAACATTCAAGATACGCTTTGTTAAAAAAATATTTATACTTTAATAGTTAAACAAAAACTAACGTTTTAACTAAATTTTTCTTTCCTTTTTTTATTCTTTATTTATTTGTAATAATCCCCACATGAGGTTTTCATGAACAAAAAGATTTAAAAAACTATCGTATTAACTTACGCAATGAGTTAACTATGAAGTTTACATTGTGGTAGGCAGAAGTCTATTAATTGCCAATTTGGGAGGATGCTAGCTACTTTCTTGCCTCTTTTATAGTGTCCGGTTATAATAAATTAAGGACGCATAATTTATCTGATGAGATGTGGAACTATAGGTCTCGTAACAACATAAACGACGTTGTCCAAAACCTCAAAACAAACATTGGTATACCTCCAGCGACATAAAGAGAGGTCAGTGAACTTTTGTAACAGTTTGCTAAGGATCGTGAAGATAGCCAAGAGTTCAATAAGGTGTCACATTTAGAACACTTTATAATTTAAGTTTGAAACACAGTTTATCTGTTGTATAATGCTGTGACGCTTTCTACTGCTACTTGCGATCAGAATAAGCGCAGAAGTTAACGGAGAAATTGTCAACGTTTAACGGTTCGACCGGTAAAGAAACAATAAGACGAGAGAACGCATGAAAGCGCAACACTTGTTTAAAACAGTTTTATTTTTGGGGTTCCTTATTTTTTCTTGTAAGGAAACGTCACAACACAAGTGAAGACATATATACGAGTCGTAGCCATTACCAAATTTTATACGATGCCGTGTAGTCGTTACGACATAAAAATTTGTAGCTAGGCAGAATATTGCTCCAAGAATACGAATTGGGTAAATTTTGGCAGCAGTGAACAAAGGTCATAGGCTGATAAATTATAAAATTGTGAAATCTTAATACAAAGAGTTGGCACATTGGGCGTGCTAACGACGACGTAGCAGGCGTTCTCTCTTTTTTGAAGGTTACCAACGAATTTATTCTATGCGTGAGCAGTTAAATAAGAATCCGCGCCGTTGGTTGCCATGCCAACTGAGAGAGTGGCCATTCCTAGCAACGATTGTTTGAGAGATCTAAAGTCTTAGTGATCTGAATCTGAGTTATTGTATTGTATTAATAATGATGTGGATAGGGACAATAGCAGTATGGTGACGAAGCTGGGCGGTGGCAACATGGTCGTTTGATGTTCGGGGTCACTTGTAGTAATTCTAGAGCATTGAACCTCTGCAACCTTGTGCGTTGAGCTGGGCCTGCCCGCTCTCCGCTGCGCTGACGCAATGCTCCATACAGCCCCTTCTCCTCTTTGCATACTTATTCCTTTGGGGCACATTTGTTTTACATTATGGATACAATAGACGATTTTGAAATTAAATATAATCGATAGCCAAAAGGTTGAATTTAATTAACGACTATGGGTAGTTATGCAATCTAATGAAGGTAATGCTTAAGGCGTTTTTGAATAAACAGTTAAAGCGGCTATTTTGTAAACCATATCGAAATGCTGATAGCGTAGCGGTTAAACAATGGTGCCAGTCTTTAGGGCTAGAGCAGAATAATTATTGACAATAATAGTTTTTTTTAATAGTTAGTTAAGAACCAACCAAAAAATATTAGGTGTCCGAGCCTTTGAGCCACTGTGTTGCCTCCGCCCGCCCGTTGGTAAGGTGAGGCTTACGTAAATACCTGACATAACCAAGTCGACGACCGCGGGTTGCGCAATCGCTGTCGAACCTGCAACCCCACGCACCGTGACTCCCCTCCATTCACCCTTGCTAACGCCGCTGCCTGTCCGAGACAATTACCTAACATCAAACATTGTGATGATTAAATATACTCTTGAGTCAACTCGACCACAACTACTTTTTCTTAATTTTATTTTTAACGGTTGGTTTGATGAGGCAGTAATGAGAAGTTGGTGTTGGGGTCTTCCAAACATCACGGTTCTTTATTTAATTGATACTGAATCTATGAGGATTCAATTTACTGTTTAAGTTTGAATAAGCATGAAGAATAAAACTGATTAAAAATACCATGGCAGTTCACTTTATATATCGATTCAAGATGTGATGAAACCCAAATTAATCTTCATAATGACCTTTGTTCTATGTTTCAATCCAGAACATGGAAACCTTCACCAGGTCATCGGATTACCTTGTAATGTTTCTTTTATCCTTTAGTTTAATATGTCACAATTATAAAGTTAATCGAAGTGTGTTACGTGAAAAGAATTAAAGAGCTGATATGATCAGATTGATAAATGAATTTGAAAAAGCGAGGGAAATTAGGAAGATCGTACGGAAATGATCGATAGTGTAGGCAAAGCTTTTTGCCTACTTCAATGGGAATTAATCAAATGAGTACGAGTAAATAAATAAAACGTTATTCAAGAAGAGTGGCTGAGATATTTAACGCGTTTGATTTATTTCAAAATCACGGGCGGAGCGCAGTTTTAATTGTCATTTCAGCGGGCTAATAGAACTCATTCTCGTAGGCACGTGACGTTAATACAAGATGTATACAGTTATCCTTTGTGAACGAAAGTGAAAAGTTAGTGCGGTCATCGAACCGATAGCGGGTCGATGACCGAGCCAAACTGCAAAGGCCGTTTGTGAGCGTGGAGGCCGTGCACACGTCGATCGGAACGACATTTACGTTAGCAGTTGCGTGGTCAGCTGGTGACTGCGCATGCGCGCGCCTGCACTCACAACTCTACCCCAGCGACGCGCCTGCGCCTGCGCTACGCACATCCTATTACATTGCGTATTGTGATCGAGCTAGACACCCGCAATAACACCAATTACTTATTAATTATTAGTTATTAATTGCTGACCATATGGTCTATAGCATTATAATGTTTCAATCTGCCTCAATGTTTAATAGTGTAGTTTTTTACCTATGTTGTTGTAAGTCACGTGGGAGGTTCACTTAGCGGGTATGGTTGTCTTTAATTGAGGGCTAAATAATAATGAATCCTTGCAGCTACGTGTAATGTACTGATCGGAAGCAAAACCTAACCGTATAAAATTTGCGCTACGAACTTCGGATGACAACGGATCTCTTTTCGAAATTCAGAAGAAACAATAGGTGCCACTGCCATCCTTATGATTGAATCTGAAATAGTTAATGCATTTATAATATGTTTTGCAACTAATAAATAGACTACAACAACAAACCGTATGGAAATGAATCTACTTAAAAAATATTCCGATGCAATTAACTTATTAATACTGCGTGAGTCACTGAAACATCGGGCGTGGGTAATACCCACAGAGATATAATTATTACTTGAATAAACTAGCGAAAATGGCCAGGGCATAGTTCAAACAAAAAATAACATGCATTACGACTTTCTTCCCTTAAAGAGTTAGTTAGGGCTGAGTAGCATTCAAATACCAATATCAGTATTCTTTAAACACAGCAACCGTATGTTTCATAGAAGTGTGGGATGCGGATAGCTTAAATTTTGTATAAAATATATATACATTTTGCTGCGTAGTGCCGGCTTAGAATAGCACTACCCCATTTCTTCCGGCGTACGTAAGAGGCGACTAACGGTATTGGGGCTTTTAAGGGATTTTTGGGCGATGCGGTTGGAGACCCATCACCAAAAACCTTTATTTCACCATCTTTTCCCCACGCAACTTCCTAAAGTGGCTGAAGAATTTCTAATTCCCTAGCTCTGGCTACCCCTAAGGGATTTATGGCCGTGAGTATATGTATGTATGTAATATATATTTTATGTAAAACTACTACGATAAAATACTCTAAACAAATAATACAGGAAAGGTGGTACAATACTTCATGGTTCATAAAAGGCATGGTTTATATATTTTTACAGATAGGTACCATTAAAATATTTACTAGCGGAATGCCAGGCTTTGCACGGATAACATGAGGATTTCAACAAAGTGTTTTTTTACTCCTGAGTTATAACTAGTAGTTTGTAGTTATTAACTACATTAACTATCTGCTAGTGAAAGATTTGTCGAAACTCTCAAGACTTTTTAGATATTAGCCGGAATAAACATTCAGACAGAGTTTAGTGTTACAAACAGACTCGTTTATTTAATTTATTTGTATTATAAAAACATGTAATGTGTGAGTTTGCTGTGTAGTGTCGGCTTAGAATAGCACTACCCCATTTCTTCCGGTGGGTGTACGTAAGAGGCGAATAACGGTATTGGGGCTTTTAAGGGATTTTTGGGCGATGCGGTTGGAGACCCATCACCAACAACCTTTATTTTACCATCTTTTCCCCATTCAACTTTTCAAAAGTGGCTGAGGAAGTTCTAATTCCCTAGCTCTGGCTACCCCTTTAAGGGATTTATACCCGTGAGTATATGTATGTATGTATGTATGTTTTAATTTCGTGTTGTTAAATTGATATAGGGCTCATAAAATTTTATCTTGTCCTTCTTGAAGACCAAACTTACATAAGTTATGTTACGTAACTTTAAAGCAGATGTGTCGTAAGTTTCATCTCAAACTGACCAGATTGGACATAAACTAGGTTAAAGTATAAAAAAACCATTACTGAAAAATATGAACAATTTTTACCATGCTAAATAGCTTATTTTTTATAAAAAAAATATGAGTTATATAAATCATTACAATTATAAGTTTATCACAAAAGTATTAACGTTTCAAAAGTGATAAAAAGACACCTGGTTCTATCTAATTAGATAATCTAATCATTACTATAAACAGCGTGTCCGGTGTCATCATCATCAATTAAACGCTGAAATTTGCATTTTAGTTGCATTCATTAGATACTTTATAGCACGATTACTCTGTTATAACAATGAGCAGAATATTGTTTAATCTTCCTTCTCATTCTGTATTTTATTATTACACGTTTTTTTGAATAAGACTTTATATAATTACCGAAACAGGAGTAATTTTAATATTTTAGCTAAAGGTATCGATGCTGGCACACCTTTTATTTCCAAGTTAATTCTTTGTGATGATAGAAAGTGGTTTTAAAGTTTATTTAGATAAACTTTTTGGAACACCCTATATCAAGCTAATGAAATAAATTTTGAAATTTAGGATTTTTCGGAGGTTATCTCTGTAATTTGCAAAGATAAAATACGACCTAAATAGTTTGTAGGTATACCTTGACCTCATTTAAGTGACGTCAATTAATATATTAGATTTTTTAAATACGTTTATACGAGTTGTGTAAAAATGATAAGGAATTAGAGTAGATACAGAACACACGAGTATTTACATGACAACTAATACACAAGCATTTGATTTTACTTCTCTAGTATCTCACTGTTACAATAGCGTAACTACTCATTTGTTTTTTGGACATATCAATACATAGTATAAAACAAAGTCGCTTTCGCTGTATGTCCGTATGTATGCTTAGATCTTTAAAACTACGCAACGGATTTTGATGCGGTTTTTTTTAATAGATAGAGTGATTCTTAAGGAAGGTTTGTGTGTATAATAAATGCATAATATAGTAGAGAAACACTGATAAATTTAAAGGTTTCTAATGTGATGTCGTAAATAAGCACGTTTTTTTGCGCTTATATTGCAAACGCTGGCTGAACCCTACGAGATAGACCAAAATAATGTACTACAGTATTGTTCACCTTAAAAAGTTCAACAAAAAAGTCTGAGATGGTATATGTCTATCTCTTAGGGATAACCCAGCATAACCATTTTTATTCTTTACTAAAAAATGGTTATTTACGAAGTGATTTTAAACAATACAGCATTAATCCTTATCCAATTAAGTACCTTAAATAAATTGTGCATTTATTATAGATCAATATGCTTTTTACAGCATGAAATTTAAGTGAATATTACCGAATATATTACAAATTTAAAATGCAGGGTCGTAGTTGTTTGCGCCGGGCGGCGCGTGCCTTCGCCTTATAGCACTTTATGATTTGCAGCGATCGCACGCGTTTATCGGAGCTCTCTAGCGAGGAAAATATCAAGAATTAATTAAACTGAATAGAATAAGTATCTTTTGTTTTTGATTATCTTTATTGTAAGTACATTATGTAAGATAGGATTAGCTTAAAACCATATTTCTTGGTATTTCTTCCATTAAGACTTTGATTTGAATTTAGAGTTAAGACAATTTAGTATTAGGGCGAGCATTTTCAATTATTGAAAATTATAGTTAAGTTCATAGAAGAACTGAATAGAATAGGTATTTTTTGTTGTTGATAATCTTTTGTTTTTAGTCGAACGAATAGTAAGTAAATATTTTTTACTCCAGCACTAACCAATAATTAGTGCAATTAGTTCATAATTATACGTATATAGTTTTAAGTTGTGAGTTTAATCAAGTACTGAGTACCTAAGTATAAAATTTTGAACAGACATTATAAAGTCATGTCCGGAAGACGTCGTCGTGCGAACATAGGTCGTAGTACAGTGAATGCCAGAAGAGCACGTTCAGCAAGAGATGAAGAATCGTCAACGGAACGCGAGGCTCGCCTCAGCCAGCTCCGAGATAGAAATAGAACTGAGAGAGAAAGAGAATCCTCAATAGAGCGTGAGGCTCGCCGCAGCCAGGATCGGGTTAGACGTAGAATTCAGAGAGCCAGAGAATCCTCTGTAGAGCATGAGGCTCGCCTCAGCCAGAATAGAAATCGAATACAGAGAACGAGAGAATCAGCACAGACACATAGTAACGCTGAACAAAACGGACAACCGATCAGCCACCGATGGGTAAATAAAGAATATTCTGCCATGAATTACGATCCTTTGATTTGTTACAAGGATGATCGTATTGTGTCCATAGGTACTATGTCAGTAGTGTGTGAATATTGTTTGGCATTGAAGTTCAAGGACGAATCGAAAGGTTTGTGTTGCTTACAAGGAAAAGTAAAATTGTAAGAAATTCTTCCTCCACCTAAACCACTTCACTCTCTGCTTACGGTTGATCATCCGAAATCCAAACAATTCATACGCAATATCCGCCGTTACAATAACGCATTTCAAATGACGTCTTTCAAAAGTAAGCAAGTTGTTGAGCGCGGTTTTATGCCTACATTTAAAATTCAAGGGCAAGTGTATCACTTGGCTGGGAGCTTGCTACCACTTAAACCAGATGATCACAAATTTCTGCAAATTTATTTTATTGCAGACCCAGATACACAAGCATCAACGCGGTGTTCGATTGTCGCACAGCCAATAGGCATTGCACCCGTGCGAAGCCGGGGCGGGTCGCTAGTAAGATAGATAAAAGATGTCACATATTTGCTTGGATCAGGCTTCTTTGATCCTTCTTTCTGTATCTTATTTAGTACGCAAAAATAAAAAGGTTATAATTGTGAATAATTTGGTATCAAAAACTGTGTTTGAAACGAAATAAAGTATTCAAATTTTCTTATTGTTTCGTCGTTCCAACACCACGATGCATTGATCTAAAATAGAGTTCTCGAGCACAAAAAAGCGGTGCCGAAATAGTTTTCTCCAAAGGAAAAAAAAGCCACAAAATTGGGCCTCATTCTTTAGTCGGTTAGTAGGCTCCACCATTACGGTAGTGACGAACTAGTTACTTTCAGATGTGTCCAAGATTCGGCTGCAAGTGAACCATGCGATCCGGCCAGTACCGTGTACTCCAAAACATGAATCCGAAAAGAACCGTTCGCTGCAATTTGGACTTAATAAAGACAATCTACATCATAGAGGACGCTGAGGCGTAACATTGTAGCATTATCAAGATTTTCGGAGCAAGATAAATGTATGCTTAATTATATAATGGAAACATTATCAGAATATGAACATACATACATATACTCACGCCGTTAGTTCCCATTGGGGTAGGCAGAGACTAGTGATCGCCACTTTGTACCATCCTGGCAAACCTCTCTAGCTTCGTTCACATCCATAAATATTTTCATATATGCTCTTTTGTTCTTTATAATTCGGATATCTGCCTTTTCGTGCATAAAATAAATATATATATATATATATTCACATATATATATATATATACTCAGGGGTATAAATCCCTGTAAGACGTGACAATTCCATATGAATATATATGAACGCCAGAGCTTCAGGATTCGAAATACATACATACATATACTCACGCCGTTAATTCCCATTGGGGTAGGCAGAGACTATCGATCGCCACTTCGTAAGATCCTGGCAAACCTCTCTTGCTTCGTCCACATCCATCAATCTTTTCATACATGCTCTTTTATTCTTCGTACTTCGGACGCCTGCCTTTTTGAGCACACTTTCAATTTGGTCCAAGTGTGTCTTTCGTGGCCGTCCTCTATTCGAAATACATCAGCGGTTTTTGGAAGTTTAGAGGGAAGAAGACAGTAAAATAAAATATTATTGGTGATGGGTCAAGCCACGTTGCTCAAGAGTCATATAAAAAGCCTTAAACAATCAGGGTCCCACGTCAGGGCCACCCGCAGGAAGTAATGTGTAGTACTATGTTTTATTATGTTGATGTTGGTGTATGTAGCATAGTTTATCTGTCCGAAGCTTATCTATCCCATTTATACTAATTTCTATTTTTATTTCTTCCGTAATAGTTGCATACTTGAAAATATTGGTGAAGATTTGTAATTGGCACTCGAATATTTATGTAGTAGTTTATAAGTTATATTATGCTGTGAGTCTTCTAAATAAAAAAAAATACTACTCTAAGCTATGAATGAATATTTTTGGATCGCAAATATTTCGTAGCAATATACCAAAGCACAGATCATATCAAGATCTTATTCATCTTAGCATAATACATAATAGAGGTGTGTTGCTAACCGTAGCTTACCGCCCGCAACTAGGCCGCATTTCCAACGCACGGAACAAAACGGGTCTTCGTTTTTGTTCGCACATGAAGCGAGTAACAGAAATACGGTATGAGCAGAGACCAACTTTTAAGCAGAAACGTATTGTAAAATCTTTGAATGAGCAAGATCTAATATGGATTTAAGTATGAAATGTACGGCTGGATTAATTTATACAGATGAAGTTAGCTCGGCAATAGGTACAATTGCGGCGAGTACTGTGATGATAAATAAAGTGTAGATAAGTAAGAGCATCTTGTTAAATAAATATAATTTCAATTTTTTATATTCCTGACAAAATATTAATTTGCAGCCTGTAAGAAGGCCGTGCCGTGGCGACACTTCGTTTATGTTGGTGCCACCATCTCCAAAATACTGAGTAACATTTTGGAACAGATATTTTTGATCAAATTAGTATTTATGAACATTAATATGTACAACTTAGGTAGATGATCATGGTGCCAATCTTCAAATCTCGTAGAAACTTGATGCATGAGGTGTTGTATGGTGGTAATTTCACGAAAGTTACATATGTATACCTCCGGGATGAATGTAAAGGGTTTCTTTGTTGCTTCTTCTCTTTACGAACACCTTCCGAAGCAACGGATTAACGATTAATTTAAAACTTTGACGTTCAAAAAATGTTAGTATTTAACTTCTTTTTTTTTGTAGCACCGACACCGGCATGCTGTTAAAAAGATTATGTCTAAATTAGCCTTGGTGTCATGTCATAACCCCCTTGACAACTTGAGTAAGTAAAAAACAAGCAGTATTAGAATTTAAAGTGCCCAATGTTTACATTGATCTTATAATCATATTTAATGAAACATGACGGAACTCGGCACCGGTTTGGTGGGTGTGTCAACATTGTTTGGACATTCAAAGATGAACGATATAACTGCTTGCGGGTAATTGTCGTAACGAGAAACTTTCTTATATCAGCTCCATTAACAGCGACAAAAACATTTGTGTGCACGCGAGAAATGGCCAAAATTGACGATTATGTTTTCGAAAGTACAGCCAGCCCTTATGTAAGAGTTCAACGTGATACTTCGTGGAGGCGCGAAGCTGCTGGCGCCGACGCTACTTTCCTCGCCTTTCTGTGCCTCCAATTAGCTCTACCGCAACGGCTCATACTTATTGTAACTAGAGTATCAAAATATTTACGAAACGTACGACTTTAGTTTTTGATTGTACTTCAAAAGGTAGAGTTCTGTTTATGAAAATAACTTCTTATTTTTAGTAAACATGAAATTCAAATGGTATTTTACATAATCGGCCATTTTATGAGCTAGTTATTCAATATGTGTTTTTGTACGCATAGATTACGATTCTACGTTGCCACTACTTGTTTTTATTCTATAAAAAAGATGAGTTTATAAGGAACATTATTAATTAGAAAATGGTATAAAAAGATAAACATCATCACGAAGTGTGAGGCTTAGAAAACATTTATTTCCTGATACGTCTCAAAGGACAGATTCATCTGTGCTCACAATTTTCAGGCCATAGTGGCTTCGACTGCGTAGTGGGCAAGCACCAAGCAGCCTCTGGTAGGTCAACGAACTCTTGCTACTACTTATATTCGGCGAACAATGATTTGTAATGGTGAGGTGAATGGCCGCCAGCCGGGGGGGAGTGTGGTCAGTTATTGACCCATATTGAGCTGAAATGTAGATCAGTGGGCGACGGCGAATTTCGCCAAGATAGCCTGCGCGAGCGCTTTGTATTGTATGCATTCACCATTACCAGTCCATTTTCACAGCTATGCCGCAGATAACTATTAAATTATTACCTTAGTGCGTAAATTACTTCCATCCATTCGATAATGTCGTGAACTATTGCTGATTAAACACTTATCGATATGCTCGTTAGCAATAAACGCATTTTATTACGAATTACTTTATGGATAAACCGATTAATCTTAATTCACATTTGATATGTTTTTGGCTCATGTTTAATAATAAGATGCCATGAAATAATTTTTAATTAATAATGTTCTTTAAGACTGAAAAATTTGTTCTTTTAAGATTTTTATTTGTGTTAATGATTTTTTAACCAGTTTTTATTGATATTTAATAACAACATGCATTACAGAGTTAAACAGTAATTAAAATATTATTATATAGAGTTTCCGCCCAGCATATACTCGTTATTTTTTGGAAATTTCTACTGGTTAAATTTATCATGGCAAACGGTGGTGGAAAACATAGTAAGGAAACTCATATACCTAAGTTGTACATATATTCATATGACAGTATTAGTTTTGTACTTGTTTTCAGTTAAAACGGGCGATAAACTCCTTTATCACATGACAATAATGATACGTCAATTTGAAGAAGTATTATCATCTCTGCTAACTCCTTCGTGGGATTTATAGCCGTGAGAATATGTTTGTATGTATGTGTATATTTAGAAATTAATAGATTGTAATACATAATTACAAAACACAATATATTAATGTACTATTAAAATAATTAGAAATTTGCAGAGAGATGTCAGTTCCATTAGGAACCGCCTTTAAATTAAGAAAGAGAATAATTATAGGAAATTGCAGACTTGATAAGATATTGTAGTCTTAAAACAAATTATTTTCCCAAAAGAAAATTACTCTGTGCTTTGAAGGGATCATTAAGCCGTTGATCCCGGCTAATATCATGGTAATGCTAGTTTGACTGTTCTACCAAATATAGTATGAGCCGAATAAAAATATATGTTGTAATTGTAATAATATGATGTCTATAACACTTCACTCAATAAAGTATATTATTTTATACGAGTACATTCACTCACGGCTATAAATCCCACGAAGGAGTTGGCAGAGATGATAACACTTCTTCAAATTGACGTGTCATTATTGTCATGTGATAAAGAACAAGCCTATCGTCCGTTTTAACTGAAAACAAGTACAAAACTAATACTGTCATATGAATATGTATAACTTAGGTATATGAGTTTCCTCACTATGTTTTCCACCACCGTTTGCCATGATAAATTTAACCAATATATCAGATTAATACAGTATCGTTGGTAATTCAAAAGTAACTCCTTTTTCATATAAAAGCAATATTTTAATTCTTTTTGTTCATGAAAACCTCATGTGGGGATTATTACTAATAACTAATTATTTTAATAAATTTATTATTCTTTATTTATTAGTAAAAGCAATATTTTTGCCTTTCAATAAAATCGAACGCTTTTTTATCTACGCTTGAAAGCAAACAAAAACGTTTCTCGTAATCCGAAATTGGTTCTCTGGTTCTGAGAATATGCAGCAACAATCAAAAGGTAATTTCAAAAGTAATGAAGTTCGGTGGCCTATTTCGGGTTACAACTACATCACGTGCGTGTCAATGTTCGCAAAGTTTGATAATAATGAAAAATATTTTATTAGTTGCCAGAACGAGTTATGTGTGGTTTTCTGTTCCCAAACTCTTTATTGCATTCCTGTCCGTAACGGAACGTCGTGAAAGCGATTTTGCCATTGTCGAAATTGGAACTTTATTGATTGGGTGTATATGAGAGCAAAAAAACACTAGGGAATTCGACCGTCTACAGTTCTTAAACAAAAGCTTTGGAACTATTTGATTACCTTTTGTTGTCTAGAATCTATGTTAGCAGCTTAAGTTCTTACACGACCTATTTTTTTGGTTGGAGCCTTCAATTTAATTGGCAAAGGTGTTTTGTGTCAGCTAAGAATAGCAAATTCCTTTTGCGCGTCTCGTAAGAGGTCACTTAGATTTGGAGGGTTTTTAAATGGGCGTTGGGTGACGTGGCTGAAGATACATCACCGGTTCTACAACCGCAACCTAACTTTTCTAATCTTTTCATTACTTAATTGTCTAAAGTGGCGGAGGAACGAGGATCGATTTTTAATTCATCCTTAAATAATTTAAAACACAGCAAAAACTCCCAAAAAGGGGTAGCCAGCCCTTTAAGGGATTTATAGCTGTGTTTAGATAATGTTAGAAAGAAATTAACTAACGTAATAATTGCAAAAATAAAATAAAAGAAAACGATGAAACTTTACAATCCCAAACTAAAACCTAAAAAACACCTGGCATGTGTTCCTAAATGCTCGTCGATAATACTAAAAGAGCGAGACTCTTAATACCAATATTATTTAACATTATTACTTCAATTCAATTTGAAAACCCATAAACAAATTACAAAAGCAAATAGAAAAATACGATTCTTAAAATAGCATCCGACAATCAAGTTGTTAGTCACACACACGACGCGCTACTTCTCACGCTAATATCGATTGCAGTTTCTACGAACGTCAGTAAACGAACTTGCAACGAGAGACTTAATTATAGCGCAGACGCAGCCTTATGTCACCTCTAACTGGCTTACAAATAGACCGAGGAAATGCGAAACTGCTTTCCGAAAGCGGCCAGAAGAAAGTACTTTTACTGGGAGAAGCCGGCGTGTGCCCTAGTTTCTTAGACGAGATGGTTGGCTCTTGGAGATGTCTTTCCCTACTCGTTCAGTGGCTTTTCACATCCTTTAGCCTTGTCAACGGGAAATGGTCGATTACTCGTGCAAGTTTGCCATCTTTATCAGATATCATATCACTTACATTTGACGTGTGTATTTAAGTAGCGGCGTTTCACAGAACTCTTTTTTTGTTTTATGAAAATTCGTTTCCATATCATATTATTAATTTGATGATTGTTTCAGTATTAAAAGTATACTTATTATTGTATTTTATTATAATTGTTATTTTAAATAGGTTTTGGGGAGCATTTAGGCATGGGTTTAAAGCCGTGTAGTATTCACTTAGTAAAGCACTAAACCATTTCTCCCGCAAGTTTCGTAAGAGGTACCTTATAGTTTCGGGGCTTTTAACTCACTGTTTGATGATTTGGCTGGAAGCTTTTCACCAGCCATCGTATATCTTAACGTCTTAACCCCTTTTAACTTCTGAAATTTGCTGAAGAATTGCAAAGAATTTGAACTGTGGCTTCCCCTTTTTGGAATTTATAGCCATATGTATAAGTGTGTATGTGTAAGAAAGTGTCACCCACGCGACCATCTCTTTTCGTTATAGAAACCAGCAGGAGTATATTGTAGTAGTAATCATGCAATATCATGTCATGTAATAAATAAAGAATAAATAAAGGAAAGAAAAATTTCGACACAGGCGGGAATCGAACCCGCGACCTCGGGTATACGCCCCCGTCGCTCTGCCAATTGAGCTAACGTGTCAATGGCTGCCAGCGTGAAATTATTCTATTCTTTGTTTCTTTTACACTTTTAAAAAGTGTTTGCGTTCCCTACCTCCGAATTTTTTACAAACTCGGAAGGCCACTTGCGTCGAAATGTTTCTTTCCTTTATTAATTCTTTATTTATTAGTAACTAGTGGATCGTCCCAGCTTCGCACGGGTAGCGTTGTTTTTTTAAATATCTGAGGTTTCTTTCTTCAGTCACTGCTCAAGCATTGTGAAATTCAGCGCAATGTTTTCAATTTATTAAATTAATAGCACTCCTTAAACAGTGTAGTTTGGTGATTTTGAATGCGCTTTAATGAACGATTCAGTATTTCCGTTTAATAGCAAATTTTGGAATAAAACGCTATGAAGTATTTATAACAATCTACAAAATAAATCATTACGTGATGTAGGATGCAACTACTGGCGCCATCTAGTATGTTATATGTAAATTAGTAAAGATTTGGTTTTGGTCACGGGCGCGATGGCTTATTTTCTGTATAATTTCGGTGTTTCTCTATCGATTTCTATGATTCTTTTTTTATTGAATAGGTAATAATGTTACCTTTTTTAAATTAGAGATGAGTGAGAGGTTTACAAACGTAAGAGTAAACAAATATAATCATAATGTTCTGAACTGCTAAGCTATCAGGAATTACACGTGTTATTGTGAGTCAACCGTAAAAGATAGACATAAACTGTTGAGGATTTTTTTTTAGATAATTTTATGAAGAATATTTCCGTCATACATGATTTCTATGTAAGTTTAACCATTAAGGCTGCACACGCGACGGAAACTTAAAAAATGGAGTAACTTCTCCCGTTTTCCCAAAATTTCCACAAAATTCCCCTTTACTACTCTGCTGGAAAGTATACAAAAACCTGTCCAGGAGTATGAAGAATAATTGTACCAAGTTTCGTTAAAATTCGTCGAGTAGTTTTTGTTTCCATAAGGAACATACAAACCGACAGACAGACAGACAGACAGACAGACAGACAGAAAGACAGACAGACAGACAGACAGACAAAAATTTTACTGAATGCATTTTTGGCATCAGTATCGATCACTAATCACCCCCTGATAGTTATTTTGAAAATATATTTCATGTACAGAATTGACCTCTCTACAGATTTATTATAAGTATAGATAATCCCTACATGAGGTTTTCATGAAAAAAAATATTCAAATCATGTCATATAGTTTCCTTAGGAACGTAGGGGTTCAATAAGGGGATTTCTGGAGTTCTCTCGGAAAGAGAAACAACCACAATTTCGCAATCAGAAGCATACTCATGAAAAAGGATTAAAAATACGGCTGGAATTTGTAAAATATACTTAACTGTGGCATTTTACCCATTTTATAATAATCGATATTCGTAAAGTCTATATTATGATTTTACATACATACATATACTCACGCCGTTAATTCCCATTGGGGTAGGCAGAGACTATCGATCGCCACTTCGTACGATCCTGGCAAACCTCTCTTGCTTCGTCTACATCCATCAATCTTTTCATACATGCTCTTTTATTCTTCATACTTCGGACGCCTGCCTTTTTGAGCACACTTTCAATTTGGTCCAAGTGTGTCTTTCGTGGCCGTCCTCTACTAACATTATGATTTTATTTTATATAATACTAGCTTTTTGCCAGCGACTACGTCCGCGTGGACTACATTTTTTGCATCCGGTTTACATCCAAATACCATACATACATATACTCACGGCTATAAATCCCAGGAAGGGGTAGCCAGAGCTAAAGAATTAGGAATTCCTCAGCCACTTTCGGAAATTTGAGTGGGGAAAAGATAGTAAAAATAAAGGTTGTTGGTGATGGGTCTCCAACCGCATCGCCCAAAAATCCCTTAATAGCCCCATACCGTTAGTCGCCTCTTACGTACGTACACCCACCGGAAGAAATGGGGTAGTGCTATTCTAAACCGACACTACACGTATTAAACCGACACTACATTCTATATATAGTGTTTTGATATTTCGATATATATATATATATTCCCGTGGGCTTTGTAATAGATCTAAAGAACATTGAGGTTTTTTAAGTGATTACTGGGCGATGCAGTTGGAGACCCATTTGACTACCTTTTCCCCATTAAACTTCCAAAAGTGGATAAAGCATTACTTTCTCTGAAGCTGTGGCTACCCTTTTTTGGGGTTTATAGCCTTTAGTATATACTCATGAAATTTTCAATTGTTCATAAGAATCATGAAACAAACCATTTTGTTCAAAGTTTCTATGTTCAAAAATGAGAATATCTTTAGTAAGTATTGATAGCAGTTTGCCAAGTGCTGCCCCGTACACTAACCGTTGGTGATGTGTGAGAGTTTGCAGCCAATCAGTCATAGATTCTTCTTCTTTGGGTGCCATCTCCTATCAGAGGTCGGCTATCATTATGGCCATTGTGGCCCGTGATGTTGCGGCGCGGAACAATTCGATGGAACTGTAGTTGACCCATTTGGACAGATTTTGAAGCCAGTGGGTTTTCCTACGGCCCGGTCTTCTGCGACCTTGTATGGCGGTACTAAATTAAAATTGAGGTATGTGCTATTATATACCAACTATGCATTCTAAGGCTTGAACAGAATATTAATTTATGCGTAAGAACAGCATTATATGTCTATGAGAATATTAGTTTGAAAATACTTGAAAAAAATAAAAGTTATAAAATATATTCTCAAACCTACCAAATGAATACGCAAAATTCATACAATATACTTTCAATTATCTTTATTCATACATATTCGCATAGTTGAATGTGAAAAAGAAGGATTAGTGCTTCCTATTATTCTAAGCTAACCTAAAACAAAATCGCAAAAAGATTGTGATCCCCCGGGATTCGAACCGTCTTCCGTTCGTTTAGTACTAACCAAACGGTATACCGCTACGCCACGAAGACGTTGGTGTAGGGTCCAAATTTTTGATAACCTATATATCTAGTAGGCATACTATTGACAAACAATTAAATGGACATTTATTTTGATGAAAATTGGGATGGGATAGATGGGAACCCTTGCGAAAACCGGGTTAAATTATAGCCTATATGTTGGCTAGGTGTATAGGCTATATATTCATACCAAATTTGATCAAGATCCGTCTGGTAGAATTAACGTGATGACCGGACTTACAGACAGACAGATAGACATTTTTTTCAAAAAGCGCAAATTTGGCTTCAGTATCGAAAATTAAACATATTCCACCGGTTTTTATTTATTTTTCTTCAATGTACAGTTTTGACCTCGGTACAGTCTTATTATAGTATAGATATAGTATAGATATTAATGTATAAAAAAAAACACAGTATAATACATGTATTTCTAGATAATTATTTTATTTGATATGTACGTAGATATGAAAAATATTTTAATTTAAAAAAGTACAATTTAAATTTTATTCAAATACGTGATATAAATCATTTAATTAGCAACAGTATCCGTAACAGTAAGGTAGTAGTTAATTACTTGAAAACAGGTGGAGATTTAACTAGTAAGACCTCTATGAAATGCGTCGCCCGATAAGGAACTGTGAAGCCTTTTATGCCCTGTGAATTATATTTTCCTATACATTTAATTAATCTAAACACATTTTAGTTATAAAATCAATGTAGAAGTGTTCCAGTAGAATGTTTTTAGGCCAGTCTTCGAGAGATGTATTCAATTGTTGAATAATGTACCGAAAAGTAGATTATGTTTATTCTTTGATGAACTGTATACGATGCCGAATAACTTTAGTGAGGAATAATACTTGTGAAGTTTGATGTTTACACGAAACAGAATTTATTATAATTTGAATTATCTTGCTTAATATTAAATAGAATCAAAGTGTTTCAGTCATCTGAAAACCCAAAGAGCTATATATACATAACTAAAAGAAAGAAGTAATAAGAAATCTGTTTTACTAAAAAACAATAAAACACTTCACTTAAATAAAGAACAGATAATATAGAAAAAAAAAACCATCTATAATTTAAATTGAATCAATAAAAGCATGTTTCAGACTTTTCATAGATTTAATTTAATTAAAACTGGCCAAGTTTGAGTAATACTTTCGCAAAAAAGGGCACTGTTTACCAAACTGTCATAAAAATATACTTTTAAGTGAGTTAACACTACCAAAATATCTTCAAAGTGAATGTCAAATGCAAAATATATTATATCGCACTGTGATGGAACCCAAGCTACGGATATTTTAATAATTATATAAGGCGGTGATAGTGACTAGAAGTAACATAATATAATTTATTAAAATCTAGAAGTCAATATTTGAAACGTGTTTGTGATGAGCGTGGAAGATAAATCACGTAAAACTTTCAATATAGCAAACAAACATTACTTTGTTATTTAAAGAAATAACACAAATCGTTGTTTTCAGCACGTTCTAGTTTTTAACCGACTTCAAAAAAAGGAGTGTTCTCAATTCGACCGTATATTTTTTTTTTTTTTTTTATGTATGTTCGCCGATTACTTCGCCATTTGTGAACCGATTTTGATTATTATTTTTTTGTTCGAAAGAAGATACTCCCGGATTGGTACCATGGTGAGGATGTCAGGGTCTAATGATGGGATCTTGGAGAAATCGAGGGGAACCCTGAAATTTTATAGGCAAATGTACCGCGTTTTACATATTTTATGAACAAGTATTGGCATTTGCTTCTGAAAATCATATTGTTATGCTGCTGAGCTGATGATGGAAGGTGTGGGTCCTTAATCACTAGGAGTTAGGAAACAGTTCTTTCACCATTCTATAAAGATTTATGCTCCTCTTCGTAGCTTTTATGAAGATAATACAGGTTCACTCAACATTTCTTTTGTTATGTTATTGTTACCGAGAAAGTACCATAAGACCAGGATCTGATGATGGCATCCCAGGAAATCGAGGGGACTGTCGAAACTCACAATCATGTCACAGTGTATTTGTTCAAAACGCCGATAGGCCTGCTCTGTATAACGTGAGATCGTGGGTCCAAGCAAAGCGTGGGTACTCTGAACAACAGGTGACAATGTCACGTGATATTCAGAAGTATTACTACCTCTGCTAACCCCTTCGGGGATATTCGGCGTGAACGTTTGAGTCTTTCTTGAGATGTAGAATTGTAGACCATCGCCTTTCGAGGGATTTCAAGAACAATGTAAAGTTACATATAGTTGAGCCTATTTAATATCGTATAATAATAGAAATACCGGAAATACGAAGAATAATAGGTACAGTAACTGTCGCACTGCCTAATACGAGAGGCATCTTCGCCAGGTCTACCCATCTCTAAAACTCGTAAAATAAAATAACTTTTAACAAAAAGAAAACCGACTTCATAGCGGGAAAAACAAACGAAAATAAACAATCTAGTACTAAAAAGTACGAAATAAGGTTTTTAATTGAATACGAGTACTATGATTAATACCTTAGCATTTTCTTTATTCCACACGCGTCAGTTCAACCTACCTAAATATTAAAATTCTCTTAAATTAATTTTTGAGTCGGTGCCAGTCAAACAAAAGTGAATTCACCCTACTATCTATCTCTGATTATTACAATCTAAACAATATATATCTATCGCCTAACGTTCTAAATGGTAATACATACAAAAATAAATTTACCCTACAACTACAAGGTATCCTATATTGTACATGTGTATGAAGTGCGAAATAAACACTTATTATTGTCAATCATCCCACAGGCTGGCACCGGCTCACAAATTAATTTAAGAGAATTTTAATATTTAGGTAGGTTGAACTGACGCGTGTGGAATAAAGAAAATGCTAAGGTATTAATCATAGTACTCGTATTCAATTAAAAACCTTATTTCGTACTTTTTAGTACTAGATTGTTTATTTTCGTTTGTTTTTCCCGCTATGAAGTCGGTTTTCTTTTTGTTAAAAGTTATTTTTCTTTTTAAAATAATGTATGGAATTTATTAACACTTCTCAACTTCGGAATTGTCAAAGCGATACGGAGACATAGAGCTATCTGCTGTGTAGTGTCGGCTTAGAATAGCCCTACCCCATTTCTTCCAGTGGGTGTACGTTAGAGGCGACTAACGGTATTGGGGGCTTTTAAGAGATTTTTGGGAGATGCGGTTGGAGATCCATCACCAACAACCTTTATTTTACCATCTTTTCCCCAAACAACTTTCCAAAAGAGGCTGTGGAATTTCTAATTCCTTAGCTCTGGCTACCCCTTCTAGGGATTTATAGCCGTGCGTATATGTATGTATGTATAATACTATATATGGATTTATCCGTTTATAATTTAATACCTATTACACTGGCCAACAAAAAAAAACTTTTTTTTTGGTGCGGTAAAAATTTGTTTAGATATTGTTTTTGAACGTGTCTCTGATGACAAACCTACAACTGCCATTTTTGTATCAGCTCTAATTTCATAACTACCCTCAATTTTAAAATTTCGTCACTTTGACTTCAACAAAGTATCGCAATTCTTTTATTTTCATCAATTTCGTTGTTTTGGCATAATGGCAAGCTCATCAAGATGTTGTTTGACCAATCCTAATTCATTTTGTTATATTTGTGGTGAATATACGTTTGAGGAAAACAGAAAACCCATAACAGAGTTCGTGAAAAATGCATATTTCGCATACTTCAACCTATCTATTGAGCATCAAGATAAGCCTTGGGTGCCCCATTTTGTGTGTAAAACATGCAGAGAACATTTGAGACAATGGACAAATTGCAAAAGAAGATGTATGAAATTTGGGATACCGATGATTTGGAGGGAACAACAAAATCACTTCAACGACTGTTATTTCTGTTTGGTTAAGATTGTCGGCATAAATCGAAAGAATAGAAGTAAATGGACATATCCTGATATACGAGGGCTGCTATTTATGTATCCGGAATAAAAAAAAGAAACAAACATATATCAATTAATATGGTTTTATTGCTTCTCAAAATATTCGCCGCTCAGATCTATACACTTTTGCATGCGTTGAAACCAATTTTCATAGCACTTTTTCCACTCAGACTGAGGTATCTCCAAAACGTGCATTTTGAACGCATCGACTGCCTCTTCGCGGCTCGAAAAACGTTGACCACGTAATTTTTTCTTCACATTTGGAAATAAATAAAAATCATTGGGTGCCAAATCAGGGCTGTACGGCGGATGACCTGTCAATTCGATCTTTTGAGCTTCTAAAAACTGAGTTGTGACGGCCGACCTGTGACAGCTAGCATTGTCGTGATGCAGAATGATTCTACGTTGTCGGTTAGTCTTTCTTATTTGTTCAAAGACTTCCGGCAAACAAATGGTCGTATACCACTCCGAATTAACAGTTTTACGATTCTCTAAAGGCACTGTAGCTACATGGCCATTTATACCAAAAAAACAAGCGACCATTTGCTTCAATGTGCTTTTTGCACGAATAACTTTTGTTGGGTTCGGCTCATCTTGGAACACCCACACCGTGGACTGCTGCTTAGTTTCGGGGTCGTAAGCGTAGATCCAAGATTCGTCACCTGTGTAGATATTATAAACAGCTTTTGACGCACCACGGTTGTATTTTTTTAACATTTCTTTGCACCAATCGACACGAGCCTGTTTTTGATCAATACTCAAGTTGTGCGGAATCCAACGGGAGCAAATTTTTTTTACAGCTAAATGTTCATGAAGTATCTTATGTATGCTCGTCATACTAATGCCCAGAGATGCCTCTATCTCACGATATGTAACATGACGATCTTGAGTTATTAGTTCCCGGACAGCATCGATGTTTTGAGGTACAACGACCGTTTTAGGGCGACCTTCTTTAATTTCATCAGTAAGCTTAGATCGTCCACGATTAAACTCGCTAAACCAGTGATACACAGTGGTCTTTGAGGGTGCTTCATCCCCAAAAGTCGAAGTAAGCTGATCGATGCACTGTTTTTGAGTTAGACCACGCCGAAAATCGTAAAAAATCATGGCACGAAAATGTTCACGAGTGAAATCCATGGTGGTGAAGACACGCAATTTTCAAAATGACGCTACGATGTGAAAACAATTGACAGTCACATAAAAATAAATGTATTCTAAAGCTAAAGAGTTCTATTTTTAAATGATGTAATTACTTTTTAAATTATTGTTCTGTAAGTGGCCAGTTCCGGATACATAAATAGCAGCCCTCGTACCATCAGCGAAAAGACCTGTACCTCATTCCGAAAGTGTCCCTGTGCCTACGTACCACTCGCTGCCAGATATCGAAGTGGAACAATATAACGAAATCCAAGCAAATCCCGAGATCGACAGTGATTATGGCGAGTTGAATCGAACCTCTCGTTTTTTTTCACAAGGTGAGCTTAATGATCTGATAAGGGATCTAGATCTTTCAAAGGAGCGTGCTGAATTGTTGGCTTCTAGATTAAAAGAGAAGAATTTGCTTTCACCAAACACAAGAGTTACATTTTACCGTCAAAGAGAACGCGATTTGCTACCATATTTTTCTGAAGATAACAATCTTGTTTATTGCAATGATATTGGTGGTTTATTAACAAGAATGGGTTTACAAAAGTACGACTCAACTGAGTGGCGTCTTTTTATAGACAGTTCCAAAAGAAGTCTCAAATGTGTATTGCTTCATAATGGTAATAAACACGCTTGTGTTCCAATTGCTCATTCTACCCGAATGAAAGAAGAGTATGAAGCAATTGCACTGCTTTTAGAAAAGATTAAATATGATAACCACCAATGGTTTATATGCGTCGATCTCAAAATGGTTAATTTTCTGATGGGACAGCAAGGTGGATATACAAAGTATCCATGTTTTATGTGTCTTTGGGATAGTAGAGATAAACCGAATCACTGGGTACGAAAAAATTGGCCGATCAGAGAAAGCCTAGCTGTTGGAAAGCAAAATGTTATAAATACACCTTTAGTCCCCCGAGAAATGATCATTTTACCTCCTCTACACATAAAACTTGGTCTCATGAAACAATTTGTAAAAGCATTAGACAAATCGGGCTCATGCTTTCAATACATTACGAGGGCATTTCCAGCTTTAAGCACAGAAAAACTCAAGGCTGGAATATTTGACGGTCCTCAGATAAGACAGTTAATTAAAGATGATAACTTCGCAACATCTATGAATGAAACGGAACTTGCTGCGTGGAACTCATTTGTGCAAGTGATCAAAAATTTCCTTGGTAATCATAAGGCAGAAGATTATGAAAGTATTGTAAACCAAATGCTTTCTTGCTTTCAAAAGTTGGGATGTAATATGAGCATCAAGGTTCATTACCTACACAGCCATTTGGACTGCTTCCCGCATAACCTGGGTGACTTAAGTGAGGAACAAGGAGAGCGGTTTCATCAGGACATCAAAGTCATGGAGGATCGATACCAGGGTAGATGGGATACTCACATGATGGCTGATTACTGCTGGGCTCTTATGAGAGACAACCCAATGCATAAACATGAAAGAAAATCTATTAAGAGGAGTTTTTTGTACACTGACTAATAAAAAATGTGTTTTTTCGTTGAAAAATTTTTTTTTTTAATATTTTCAAAACTAGAGCTGATACAGAAAAACTGATTACATATTTGAAATCAGTGAAGAAATTACTTTCATAATCAGGTCTTAAAACAACGGCACCAAAAATAGTGTTGGCCAGTGTTATTAGTCTTATTATTTGATTACATGCCTACATGCACTGAATGACGAATTATGTGCGTTCAGATCAAATGCTCTTATCGCCAGACTCGCTTAACTAATATATTTATCTCATAGGAAAATTATTGCTATGCACAACTATGAAAAATATTGGGATGGAAACGGTATTTATCATAATTCGGTATGCAAAGTTTTACAAAAGTGGTGCTGATTACGAAACCATTTCGAGATATTATGTTTTTAAAACATATTTTCTTGAAATCAAATCAAACAGAGCTAAGATGACCGTTATTTTAGCAAAAAACTGTAACAATATTTGACCTTCAGCGTTATGTCAAAGACATTCGTTCTTGCAGTTTATTAATAAAACATCGAAAATCACAGGTTTGTTAAGTATAATATCGTAATAATTTCACTTGGGATCACAAATTCGTGAAATATTTTGCAAATAGTAACATTTTTACTAAACATTTCGCTTTATTTGCATGTCGCTACGCGACATTTTCAATCGATGACGTCATTAAGTACAAAAGTTGAACAATCTTTAAAAAATCATAACTTTGCAATTACTCATTTTAAATGAAAAATATTCAAATGAGTTTTTTATTTTCGTGTTTGCTATCGAATAAAAATATTTAATAAATACCAAAAAAAAACTTTGCATACCGAATTCTCGGTAGTAGTTATAGTATCTATAACCAACAAAATAAAATAAAACGTGGGTACGTGATTCACCTTACTGTGTGGTTTTTTTTTCATAGAGGTAACACTTGCTAGTGTAATTCGAATTCATAACTAAAGCTCTAGCGAGTCCATGTCCGAAAAATTTGTACCAAGGAACATAAAGATGACTCCAATTTGACAATGGAACTTTGATGCGTAGGGCTGCTAGTACATATTTGACTCAGTTGTGTATGAAAATGCTTTGGGTATGTGTTTTAAAATCTAAATCTAAAATTGTTTTCAAATGTAATCTTGATTTGTTTATCATGAAGTTAAGAACAAAAAAATAATTGTTAACAAAAAGGAAACTGACTTCATAGTTGGAAAAACAACCGAAAATAAACAATCTAGTACTAAAAAGTACAAAATAAGTTTTTTAATTGAATATGAGTACTGTGATTAATACCTTAGAAATTCCTTTATTCCACACGCGTCAGTTCAACCTACCTAAATCTTAAAATTCTCTTTAATTAATTTTTGAGTCGGTGCCGGGCTGGTGGGGGAGGTGGAGGGATATGAAATTCCTCGGCCACTTTTGGAAAGTTGAGTGGGATAAAGATGGTGAAATTAAGGTTGTTGTTGATGGGTCTCCTACCGCATCGCCCAAAAATGGCTTAAAAGCCCCAAAACCGTTAGTCGCCTCTTACGTACACCCATCGGAAGAAATGGGGTAGTGCTATTCTAAGCCGACACTACACAGCTAACTTTTACTTTACTTAATTTTCATTTACTTTTAACGGAAAGTATTGTATTTTGTATACACTGCTAAAATAGTAAATAGCAGTAAGCTGCTTTTAATTTAATCTCCCTGAAGAACATTTTTATGCGTATATGATCCGAACTTTTCACATGTCTTTCAAGTCACCTTCCCCCGTTATTATGATTTATCGAAATGTAATTGGGAAATGAACTCGATTATTCTAAAGAAGGTCAAAATATTGAATTTAAAATATAAATCATGCACAAAAATTAAGCAAAATGTTTTTATAGTATTTTCTAAGACTTTCACGATTGCAGATTATAATTACGATGAAAATATCCGAAAGTCAAAAGTTGTTTTAATTAAAATATTTTTGTTATTTGTTTAGTTCAATAATAAAAACTACCTTTTTTTACTTGGAACCACTTTTGTTCATTTTCTTGAAAGTTTTTCTATACACCTAAATAAGCGAGTAAAATAACCAAGATAAATTTTTAATTCCAAATATCTGTCAACAATTAGATATTTGCTAACATGTTGTGTAGGTAATTTGATTTCTAGTACTGAATTATAAAACGCAATTACATTTTAGTATACAGATAACAATAATATTATATGGTCAATCGATCGATAAGTGATATCAAATCGGCACTTCCTCTCATAAATATCTTAAAACAGCTTAATCCCCGTGTCTGGTTTTCATCCTAGGAAATATGAATGAACGAAAAGTAGTAGGAAGAATGCATCAGCAAAACTATTTACCACTTATTATATGGATTGATATTTTGGACAATACTAAATGTAAACAAATATTTTATCAAAAGTCTGAGGATTAGACAGCAATAAATTAGCGACAGGAAAGGTTTAAACAATAAAATTTATGATCAGATAATTTAAAGACTGTTAAAGATATTGAATTTGCTATAAAATGGATATCAAAATTAATTTATTCATAGTTTTCTGAAGGACTGCAAAAAGAAAAGGTAAATAACTTTACTTAATAATCCGGTGTTTGAAAATCGTAATTTTGATTTAGCAATTTTACTTACTTTATATTGTATTTTCAGATAATCAAAATGAAAACTTTCATCGCTCTATTCGCTTTGGTAGCTGTGGCTCTAGCTAGCCCAGTACCCAAACCCCTGGTTCAGATCATCGTGAACGTAGACTCAGCTGACGTTGACGCTGCTTCAGCTGTTTCCGTCGTTCACGCCCCAACTGTCGTCGACTCCGCTGATGTACTACCCCCATCAATTGTGATGCCTTCTCCCGCTCTTCCCGAAGTCGTTGCATCACCTCCATCAATTGTGTTGCCCGCTCCCGCTCTTCCTGAAGTAGTAGGAACTCTTCCCGAGAGTGTTGTTCTTCCCGCCCCCGCTCTACCCGGTGTCGTCGTTGAGGCTCCCGAGAGCGTAGTGCTCCCTGCCCCAGCTCTTCCCGGTTTGGTTGCCGAGACTCCAGAAAGTGTAGTTCTTCCTGCCCCATCTCTACCTGGATTGGTCGTCGAGACCCCAGAAAGCGTAGTCCTCCCCGCTCCTGCTCTGCCCGGCCTTGTCGTCGAGTCTCCTGAAAGCGTGGTCCTCCCCGCCCCCGCTCTTCCCGGACTCATCGTTGAAACTCCCGACTCCGTTGTGCTGCCTTCCCCAGCTCTTCCCGGTGTCATCCCATCCCACCCCGTCAACCTCCCTGAACCCCTTCTCCGCCGTCGTGCCTAAGAAAATCTTTGCTACAAATAAGATTAAGGCTGTGAAATCAAGCTAATTAAAATCAAATAAGATCATTAAATTTTTTCATGACAACAAAATGTATAATTTAGACTAATAAACAATAATAATTCCATACTGAAATTCACGCTGTTTTATTTTTGAATATCATATAATGATCGGAAGATAAAATCATGATAATGGCATATGAAACATTTAACAGTTTGAGAAAACGTTTATAGTAAACTCTAATTGTTATCGAACATAATATTTCTTCATTTTCATAAACTAGTAAAAGGTAAAATATAGCCATAGATCTAAAAGTCTCAGTTAAAAGCAGCATTATCACACCTTCTTCGTCAGCAGCACCTGTAGATAGACGAGTGCTCTGAAGTAATTGTTCGGAAGTACACACTAGTTTCTAAATATTCCGTTTGTAGATTTTTCCCAATCATCGATCACAATTTACGAAGAAAGAAATGCAGTTTCATAAATTATAAAAAAGGGCGCCGTGTAGCTTAATCACTGTTTTTTCTCTTACTGGCGACGACAGTATTTATGAAGGAGAACATCGTCGTAGGGAAATATTATGACTTTTAAAAAATATTTACAATGAAAATAAACGGTCTGTTGCTTGACGATCTTTTCTGCTCTTGAATTCCAAAAACGTTACATAAGTTACTTATAATATCAAAAGTTGCACATAATAAGGCCTGAGATAATACGTCAATTAGAATTCCAAGATTTAGAATATACATCTTAAAACGTTTCCTGTTTTTAACCTGGAGTAATCAAAAGTTAAAATTGGTACTTCAATACAGTTTAAGACAGCAACCAAAATATGTTATTAAATAAAATTAAAAAGATGGCACTTATGAATTCGTTCTAATCCATTAACCTAACCCAAGCAGTCAATAACTGCGAGAAAAAAAAGTATTGCAGCATCTCAATCTTTTCCAAGAATGAGTGAATGGAAGGAAAAATTCTATGAAGTCGGATGCAACGAAGCACAATGCAATGGGAAGTTCTAAATATAGACCTGAGTCATGCATGCCACTTTGATGACGCAGTGCCCTTTACGAGGGTTGAATGAAAGGTACAACTAACTATATTTAGTATAGCAACAGGAATCTTGATTAAAGCTGTCTCGTTTAGTCATGTGTGTAGTTAAAAATAACTACTTAGTAGTTAGGTAGTAAACACGTTTTTTATTCCTACTTATTATGGTTTATGACTAGATTTTATATTGTTCTTGAACAATGTTTGTAGGAGGTCAAAGACATCGTGCACGGGGCATATAGTCTATAGGGAATTATTTTTAAATAGACGTGATATATGACATTTCGGTTATGCTATACAAACGCAAGGGTTTGGACAAGTTACTATTAGTTAGATGCATACATACATATAATACAAGATGGCAGAAATAAAGTGTCGTTGGTGATGGGTCTCCAACTACACCGTCCAAAAACCACTTATTAAAGCCTCTTACCCTTAGTCGCCTCTTGCGACACCCGTGGTGCCCATTAGATACTTCTAATCCAGGACTTAGTTGAGTATACCTGTGCAGCAATATTTTGTCATTACGACGATGTTTTCCTTGATAAATACTGTTGCCAGTTAGAGAAAAAACTGTGAGTAAGGTACACGGCTGCCTTTTAATAATTTATGTGACTGCATTTCTTTCTTCGCAATAATATAATGGTGATCGATGATAGGGAAAAACTATAAACGGAAAATTGTACAAACTAGTTAGTTCTTACTTCAACTTTGCACTGTTATCTGCTTTCCCTTTGTAAGGTTTGTTGAAATTTGACCCTTTTAAATGGAAAATCTCTTCAATCTTATAAAAATAAAAGAGAATCGTTGTTAAGGTTGATTTAAATTGGCGCTCAATGATTCCGGACTAGAACAAAGTCAATAATAAAATCATACATTTTAATAAAAAACCATGTACGAATATGAATTTATAATATATTCTTAATTGACTCATCGTTCAGGTCGCATATACCCGTACGATGAACCAATTTATTGTGCAGGCCCATCGCTGCTTAATTCAAACACACTGTCACATGACTGAGAAAAACCAAGCAATCTTGGTTTCCTCGATATATTACGAGTAAAGAAAAAGTGTAGTGCCGGCTTAGAATGTCGCTACCCCTTTCTACCCACGGGTGTCGTAAGAGGCGACTAAAGGTATTGGGGCTTTTTATTGTATTTTTGGGCGATGCGGTTGGAGACCCATCACCAAAAACCTTTATTCTTACCATCTTTTCCCCACTCAACTTCCAAAAGTGGCTGAGGAATTTATAATTCCTTAGCTCTGGTTACCCCTTCTAGGGAAATTTAGCCGTGAGTATATGTATGTATGTATGTAAAGAAAACCCCATCATCAACTTTATTTCTACTATCTTGTCCCCTATCAGCTTCCAAATGTGGCTGACGAGTTTCTAGCTCTGAAGCTCTGGATACCACTCTTTGGAATTTAAGGCCGTGAGTATATGTATGTATGTAAAGAAAAAACGCAAGGGCCGAAATCAGATCCTTGTTTGATTGAACCAATGACTTGTGTAGTACGAGGCGGTACTCATTTCCATTGGGCTACAAAGGAGCAAGATTGTTTAATATTATATTAATTAAAAAATATTCCAAGAAACACAGCTGGTGTATTTCGGTATGCATTTAACTGTGTATGGGTTGCGAATCAGCCCATCAATTATCCAGACAGCCTACTTTTAAAATTCACTTACTTTATTTTTCATAATTAATGACCCACTCATCACAACATAGCAAATTCATTTCGAGTGCATTTATTTGCTCATAGGGGTAAAATGTAATCTTACTTTATATTTTATAAATTATAGGGCTATGTTTAATGTATAAATAAAAAGATCGCTGTGTACTATCGTCTTAGAATAGCACTACCCCATTTCTTTTCGTGGGTGTTCGTAAGACGTGATTCCCATAATACAACTTAAATTATTACCGATTGAAATTACATTGTTGTTTAATACATACATACATACATATAATATACTCACGGCTATAAATCCCTAGATGGGGTAGCCAGAGCTAAGTAATAAGAGATTCCTCAGCCACCTTTGGAAAGTTGAGTGGGGAAAAGATGGTAAAATAAAGGTTGTTGGTGATGGGTGTCCAACCGCATCGCCCAAAAATCCCTTTAAAGCCCAATACCGTTAGTCGCCTCTTACGTACACCCACCGGAAGAAATGGGGTAGTGCTATTCTAAGCTGACACTACACAGGTGTTGTTTAATCTAATCTAATAACATTATAGATAGTGTCATGTAGACTGAAAAGAGCTGCGGTAAGGAGGCATACTACTAATTGGCAGTTGCAGCACAAAATTGTCGCACGTGAGGCTCTCAATATAATAATTAGAGTAAGTAGGCTAAATTACTTTATCTCATTAGTTTGTACAACCACACATCTACCAAATTCTTTTGAAGATTTTGTTTCTTATCAGATTCGTCATGTATTCAATTTAATTGGCTTCGTAACCTTCGATTTTTCTCACTGTATTATTATTTTTAAATTAGATACGCACTTTAACAAAATATCGACAAAGGTCAAACAAAATGCCACTATCTCTAAGAGTTCTTCATATTTTAACCTTGCTCTATAAAAACGACCTTGTGTTGTATTCTCTCCTACGCTAGTGCTGCTTCGTACTCAACACATGGGTTGAGTGGTCGTTAGACGATTCCCATTCATTTAACGTGACAAAAATAAAAATGTTAAAGAGTCAAACAAATGTATTTTTTCAACATGCCCATTGTGAAACATCGGTAAAATTTTGTAAATGTTAGGTTGTGTGATGGGTTGAAAAATAGTGTGATTCTTAAAGATTGTTGTGTGAAAGATGATATTGTAAAAAACATAGTAAAAGTAATGTTGAGATAGTTTGGGCCCATAGAGGCGATAGACTAAAGTAGATTGCAAAATATATTTACAGAGCCAATGTGGAAGGTAATAATATCAGTAGAGGATGACCACGGAGAACACTTAGATTAAATGGAAAAAGATCTTAAAAAGGCACGCGTCCGAAATCTGAAAAATGAAACTTTATGTATGAAAATATTTATGAAAGTTGCGGTACCTCCAGAGTAGAGAAATAGAAAGAAGAGGAAGTTTGCTTCATTACTGTTATTCTATTTTAAATGTTGAAATATTCTCAAAAAACATCCTACCCACTTTATTATTTCTTTAATATTAGTTGTCGTTATTACAACAATATCTTTTCGCTTCGTATTCTTACCTGCTACAAGAACTACTTACCATAAATTATCTCAAGGTGTTGGCTTGGGCATCCAATGTCAAAGCACAGGTGCCCACTTAACTTTCCAGTTCCAAATAATATGTGGGCATATCGTAAATCATACAGTCTGACTTGTAACACATACATATACCAATATATTAGTACGTTACGTATCCAATGACCTTGATGTGTTATAAAATATTATTACAAAAACATTGAGTGGGTATTATGATTATATTATCAAGAAAAATGAGTTATGGTTTGGGCTGCCAGGTTGAATAATCGAATAGGAAAAATCTGTATTGGTTTTTCTTTCAGTGTTTCAGACATGAAACATAATATATTAACCCAAGCTTTGCTGGATCCAACAAGGGCGAATTTAAAAGCTTTTTTATTTAATTCATCATTAATTTTAATAAAGTCTTATTTGCCACAATTTATGTATTATGATTTATAAATTTCACCCTACTGAAATTGGAGGGTATTTATTTTCACTCGTATTTTTATATGCGTGCCGTATGCTTCAAATATATTTTATTACATAAGCTCATATGTTTCGAAATTCTGAAGCCCTATTTAAAATGTATAAATCGTGAGATACGTCTCGATAACCCGAATGTTCTTAGATAAAGGCTGTTTAAGATAAATAACGACATGATCGCATTATACAACAAGTATAGGTTTTTTTTTCATAGGACTGAAATGTGATACCTCATTATAAAGCTGATTGAGATGATTTTTCAAATTGGTATATAATTTCTATTATATTAATACACGAACTTAATACACGTGATTAACTAGATAAATGAAATAAATAAATGCTTCCAGTATTAAGTTCAATATTTAAAATCATGGCCTTTTCCCATAATGGGTTGGGCAGAGTAATTATTTAAACCATAAACTGCAAAACTAAAACTGCAAAATTGTATTCTAAGACCAGATAAAACACGTTCAGTTCAAAAAATTACTTGTTTCAAATGATTTGTAGTGTAGTCATCTAAGAATAGCACAAATCCATTTCTTGTCGCAGCATCACATATCTTTCTTAATTTATTATTTCTTATTCCTTTGATTCTTTACTTTACTATTTTTGCCTCACTTGACTTCCAAAAGTAGCTAAAGCTGTGGCCAGCCCTTTTTGGGATTTATAAATGTGAGTATATGTACTATGTATGGCTTTTATAGTCGGGTTTTTATACAACGACATGATAGTCCAGTGGATAGAACACCCGTCCGAAAACAGAAGGGCGTGAGTTCCAATCCTGGGTCAGGCCTATGTGTATTGTGTATTCGTACAAAACGGCGATAGGCCTGCCCCTATCACGTGAGTACACTGTCCATGCAAAACGTGGGTACTCTGAACACCAGGTGACAAAGTCACGTGATGTTTAGAAGTATTAGTACCTCTGCCAACCCCTTCGGGGATATTCGGCGTGAACGTTTATGTTATGTTATGTTTATGTTATACATACATACATACATACATATACTCACGGCTATAAATCCCTAGAAGGGGTAGCCAGAGCTAAGGAACTTGAAGTTCCTCAGCCACTTTTGGAAGTTGCGTCGGGAAAAGATAGTGAAATAAAGGTTGTTGGTGATGGGACTCCAACCACATCGCCCAAAAATCCCTTAAAAGCCCAAATACCGTTAGTCGCCTCTTACGTACACCCACCGGAAGAAATGGGGTAGTGCTATTCTAAACCGACACTACACGGCAATTTATGTTATGTTATGTTTTTATACAACCTAGGCTAAATATGTTCAAAACTATTACATTTTTTTATACAATAAACCTTGTTCTTCAAAGTTATATATCCATCAATAACAAGCATTTATAGATATTACTTACTTACTTACTTACTTATACTCACGCCCATTGTTCCCATTGGGGTAGGCAGAGACTATCGATCGCCACTTTGTACGATCCTGACAAACCTCTCTAGCTTCGTTTACATCCATCAATCTTTTCATACATGCTCTTTTATTCTTCATACTTCGGACGCCAGCCTTTTTGAGCACACTCTCAATTTGGTCCAAGTGTGTTCTCCGTGGTCGTCCTCTACTCACATTACCTTCCACGTTGGCTCTATAGATCTCTTTCACCAATTTACTGTCATTCATCCTCTCTATGTGCCCAAACCACCTTAACATTCCTTTCTCTATCTTGCACACTACGTCATCTTTCACACCTAAACGTTCACGAATTACACTATTTCTCACTCTGTCGCACAACCTTACATTACATATACTTCTGAGGGATCTCATTTCCACTGCATTCACTCTACTTTCATGCCTCTTTTGCCATGCCCAACATTCACTACCATACATCAGCGTAGGAACCAGTACAGCATTGTGAACTGCCATTCGCGCCTTTTCAGACAGGAACTGGCTCGACATTAGACTGTTTATGGCTCCATTTACCGCATTTCCCTTTTTTACTCTCCTTTCAATATCTTCCTCGCATTTTCCGTCCCTTGTAAACAAACTTCCCAGATATACAAACTCTTTCACTTGTTCCACTTTCTTGCCACCTATTGTAATCTCACATTCTGTCATACTTTCCTCTCTCTGGAAAACCATTGTCTTGGTTTTGTCCACATTCACTCGCATGCCCTTTCTTTCAAAAGACTTACACGCAATATTCACCATCTCTTGCAACTCATTTACCGTTGATGCAAGTAATACTTGATCGTCAGCGTATAAGAGGCATTTAATGATGAATCCTTCCATTCTCAGACCATAATCACTTTCGCGTAGTTCTTTCAAACAGTCATCCATGAACAGATTGAAAAGCCACGGAGAAGCTACACAACCCTGACGTACACCCCTAGAGATTTCAAACCAGTCCGTGTTTTCTCCGTTTATTCTTACACATGCACTGGAACCCTCATAGAGTGACTCCAATGCACGTATAAGTTGGCTCCCCAAACCGAACTTAGACAACACCTCCCACAAATTCTTTCTTACTACCCTATCATACGCCTTCTCCAGATCAATGAAGGTGCAATACACTTTTTGGTTCTTTGCTAAGAATTTTTCTGTGATGCACCTTAAGGAGAAGATTTGATCCATACATCCCATTCCCTTTCTAAACCCTGCTTGCACATCCCAGATTTTCTCATCAGTTTCTTTCATCACTCTTTCAATCAATACCTTAGCATACAATTTACCGACAACACTAAGTAGGCTAATACCACGGTAGTTTTTTGCTACCTGGCGTGACCCTTTCCCTTTATATAGGGGCACTATCACCGCTCTGCACCAATCATTTGGTACTTTGCCAAGTGCCCAACACTTTCGAAAAAGGAAGAACAGCCAAGAAGCCACTAACCCTTTACCAGCCCTTAGCATTTCGATATTAACTCTATCATACCCTGCCGCTTTCCCTAATTTCATACATTTCATCGCTTTTACAATTTCTTCCATACTTATCACACTTTCACACATATCACCCAACACTTCGTTACAATTAATATTAATATCAATTGCTGAAGTAGTGGGGTCATCCTCTTTTTCAAAGAGACCCTCGAAATAATCCTTCCATACCCTTTTTATTCTAATTCCATCAGTCATTAATTCACCTTTTTCATCCTTCATTACATTTGTACTGGTGTTTTGTGAAACTCCCCTTTCACGTCTGATATATTTCCAAAACAATTTTTGATTGTTTTGGAAATTATTGGAGAGTTTCTTTTCACTCCATTCTTTCAGATCTCGCTTTTTCTGCTCTATTTTATTCTTAACCATTCTCTTTATTCTCTTATATTCATCTTCAAATCTCTCAACTTCATCATCATTTATACACACATTCATCCGTTTACTAGCTTTGATTGCTAGTAAATCGAGCAAAGCTTTCTTCTTTTCATTCACTGCATCTTTCACATTTTTATCCCACCAACTAGCTGATGGTCTAATTTTCCTTTTGCTCACTCCACAAACTTCCGTCGCACATTCAACTAACGTAGATTTGAGCACACTCCATACATCTTCAATTTCCATTTCATCCGTCATTTCTACGCAACTCAGTCTTTCATCCAATTTCTTGACATATTCATCTCCTATTTTTTCATCTTCTACTAAATTTTCTACTCTTATTCTCGAAGGTTCAGTAGTTGGCACTCTAGTCCTATGACGCCACCGTTTGAACAGACCCCTTACTCGTGACACGACGAGGAAATGGTCTGTTCCCACGTTGACACCTCTATAGACTCTAGTGTCAACCACTTTTGATTTCAGTCTTTCATCCACAATCACAAAATCTATCATACTTCTCTCGCTACCTCGTTGCCTTGTATACATGTGGATATCTTTGTGTTTAAACAATGTGTTAGTAACACAAAGATCCCTCTCCAAACATACTTCAATCAATTTTTCCCCATTTTCATTCACTCTCTGATCCCCATATTTTCCTAATACTCGTTCACATCCGTTGCGTTTCACACCAACCCAACCATTAAAATCCCCTAACATAATTATCCTTTCATTCAAATCACACCCATTCACTACATCACCTAATAAATTCCAAAACTCTTCCCTCTGAGTTAGTGCTTTCGACATATCCGGCGCATAGACGCATATTATGCGTAACCGGATCAAACCCACTTTCAACTTAACCCAGAGGAGCCTTGGACTCACACACTCATGCTCTGACATACATTGAACCATCCTTTCAGACATAAGAAGTCCCACTCCTTGGCAAGCTCTGATATTAGGGTCGACCCCCGACCAGATGGCAGTAATTGATCCAAGTTGCGAGACCTCTTTTCCCTTACACTTCGTCTCATTTACACACAGCAAATCTAAATTCTTTTCTTTCATTACCAGGCATACTTCATCTAACTTTTCTTGCATTCCTCCGCAAACATTCATCGTACTAAAGCGGGTCTCTATTATGTTCCATAATATGGAAATATAATATATAAATATTTTGAATTAAGCACATTATTACGAAAATTAGATTAAATCCACATAATTAAACAAAATAATTTACAGTCTAAATACACATATGTATATAGAATGACACAGTTTAAGGCTACATAAAAAGTATCTCAATGATTTCCGCCCTTGTATTACATATCTTTGCGACCGTCAATTGTTTCGCAAGTTACAATATTATGCGTATTGTTGCTGTCAAAACGTCTACAAATATATGTATGTACCTTGTAAATTGTCTGTAGGGCAAAAGTAGACCGAATACCATATTTAATTCAGCCCTTGGCACTAAAAGGAGGTTTTGGGAATGTTGTGCGAACTAGGACACTATATTATTAGAGTTAGACACACATAAGTTTAAAGGTGATTAACATAACGACGAAATAAAATCGCATGAGTGTTCATGAAACTACTCACTTGGCTTCCGCACTATTCATGCCTTACAGAAATTACACAGAAAGTTATTTCTTACAACTCTTTTCAACATTTGAAGTAATTATAATTTTCCCTTGCGAGGATTTGTTCTGAGCTAAAAAACCGAGATCTCAAATATTTAATACCCAACTAAGAACTAACGAAATCATGATGGCAACCCTAATTAATGAACTTATCAAAGAAATTTTCATTTGCAGATGATAACATTTTTTTTATTTTATTGCCAATAGACACAATTACAGTGACATGAAGGTATCATGCAAGAAAGAAATATTTTATTTTAAATGCTGAAATGTTCGAGTATAAATATAATAAATGTTTTTTTAAACCTTACTTGTTAAATGACTGAAAGGAACTGATGTTCTCGTATATTTCGTTATTACATTATCCGTAAAGGGTTAATCAGAGTTGAGAAATATTACACTTAATTCGTCTTTGTTTTATTCAACATTTAAAATAGTCGTTGTTATTTATAAGTTGTTAAAGCTAAGTGTTGTTAAGTAGGATCGTTTCAATAGGATTGATAGTCTATACCTATACCTAGGTCTATTGGACTAGTCCAATGGGATCGAAAATTATGTATTAAAATAAATTTATGTTTGAAGTAGGAGAAATCAGTAAATTGCCGTGTAGTGTTGGCTTAGAATAGCACTACCCCTTTTCTTCCGGTGGGTGTACATAAGAGGCGACTAACGGTGTTGGGGCTGTTAAGGGATTTTTGGGCGATGCGGTTGGAGACCCATAACCGACAACCTTTATTGTACCATCTTTTCCCCACTATACTTTCCAAAAGTGGCTTAGGAATTTCTGATTCCTTAGCTCTGGCTACCCCTTCTAGGGATTTATAGCCGTGAGTATATGTATGTATGTAATGGGAAGTTCTTATAAGACTAGCACACTACGGATAAACATATTCGACTATACAAACTTTTCCTAAACCTACATAAAAATCTAATATAGTGATGAACATAATTGACATTCTCTTATAGTCTTATTAGATGATGTTGAGCTGGTCCTATAAGAAAATTCCATATAGAGTAATTTGCATAAATGCAATTAATATCAGAATGTTTTCTTCATAAATAGTTGTCCTTGAAAAATTCTAGCCGACAGTATGGAAAACAATACATTAACCAGTAAATATAAAAAGGCATAATGTGTGTAAAAGTTTTGGTTATACGTAAATTTTACGCTTTTATGGATTGGAATATATGGATATCAAGATTTTCCAAGTAAATATAAAAATATTATTTAACGTATATAAACATACATTCTAAAGTCTCTAAATACATCATAATTTTCATTATGAAAACCATCTTTTTGTATTGTTTGCCAGTGCCCACGACTACGGCACGAATGCATCCAGTCAAGCTACAGTCCACGGTTTCTATCGATTTTATATGAATCAAACCGCAGCTTAATAAATGTGTATTATATGAATGGCATAGATATATCTCGAAGCCGCGCTTGGCCAATGCAAAAGAAACAATTTTGATGACTATTATTTATTCTTTATTGTCCTTCTGAATATTATGGTAAAAAATTCTAATCCTTTAATGCATTCTATTACAATGGTAAGCTACTCGTACTCGTAAATAATTATAATTTATTAGTAATTTGCGGTGTAGTGTCCACTGTGTGTGTGTCCACGGTGTGTACTCTATTTCTGCCGGTGGGTCTACGTAAGAGGTCACTAACGGTATTGGGGCTGTTAAGGGATTTTTGGGCGACGCGGTTGGAGATCCATCACCAACAACCTTTATTTTTCCATCTTTTGCCTACTCAACTTTCCAAAAGTGGCTGAGGAACTTCTAGTTCCTTAGCGCTGGCTACCCCTTCTAGGGATTTATAGCTGTGAGTATTGTATGTATATATTTACTCGTAAATAACGATTTAGATAAGGGTTATTTTGTTGCATTTTTTTTATAGCTTAGACTCGATATTGAAGTTTAAAATGTTATAGTACAAGCCAACCGCTACATATTAGAAGATAGATATGTCGGGGGAAATAACACTAACATATCATTTTGTAAAACCTATTATTTGTATTTTATTACAAATAGTATATCACATTAGTTTAAAAGCTTCTTTTCAGAGAATGTATCAAAAAGGCACGATGCACATATAATTATCTTATTGGCAATCAATTGTCTCTGCCTACTCTAATAGGAACTAATTGCTTGAGTAGGTAAATGAATTCATGTAAAAACTTTTCATTTACGTATAGAAAGTATATATTTTTGTCAGAATTTAAAAAAGGAAAGTTTTAGGAAATTTTAATTTGTAATGGCCCAACTCATATTTTTCCACACCATGAGGCACATATAGTTTACAAAGTTAGCTTATAGAGGGTACTACTAATACCTTTAAACGTAGCCGAATCGACAACGGCTAGACCTGTCTCCAAAATAATTCAGAGCTTTAAGATATTTATAAGTGTATTCTCAGGATTCCAACCTAGCAACTCTGGGTTATGTTTCCAACGCTCTAACCCACTCCTTGTCCTTACTACAAGTCCTTGCACATAATTATAAATAGTAAATTAATACAAATTAAATTAAATTTAGATAGCTAGTTCTATACATGCTGCTGCAGAATCTTTTCTCTGTTTTCCGTGAGAACGTTCGTTGCCTCGCGCCCCCCACCCTCGGGCGTGGGGCGTGAAAGCTCCGCGGTCGTATGCGCGGGCGCACTAAGTATGTCGCGTGGGTCGACGACCCCCGGCCTAGACCCACATATGGAAATTGGGCCACAATCAGCGACAGTACAACGAGCGTTGACCCCGTGCGGTGAAATTCACATCTCTCTCTTTCACACTACTCTGACAATGTCACCGGCGGCGGCTTTCCCGCAAATGAAAACGTCTATACAATAATATTTCTGTATGTGTGACTACCACATTCAGCATTTCCCATTCAATGTCAATATTACGAGCAAAGCTGATAGTTATCTCTTTCCACCAGTACGACTCCATAAAAATTGATTCTAAGCCAGCGGAAATGACTGCTTAGAGTTAATATATACAGGCAAATGCATATTTAACTATATTGATTGCAATTTGCAATCGATTAGCAATGGTTGAACGTGTGACGGCACACGTACACCTAGTAACCAGTACTTTGTATTATTTATGAATTCACTCACGTAATTAATAGTAGCGAACATATGGACGTTTGATTTTTCTTCGCACATTTTGATCGCATGTGACCATTCCAAGTATTTGACGGAAGAACTGACACAATGAGAAATTGAAGCGAGGATGAGGCGTGTTGGTAAAATAAATATGTCGAGAACGTTCCACTAGCCTTACTTAGTTCTATTTGTCACAAGAAGCTGAGTGTTGAGGAAAATTATCACTTGCTTCATAATGAGTTAACATGCAGATGTCGGCATGCGAAATGTGCGTGTTCTGCTCTACACTCGGCCATCTTTCACTTTCAGATCATTTAATTTAATAGAGAAGAATGCAATGCGCTTTCCTGATTCTGCTGCATATGTAAATAAGATTCCTTTTAGAATAGTTTTTTAAACAAAGTCAAAGTGACAATATTTTTCTCCAGTATGGTAACATAATAGCCAAGATTTGAAACATATTTTTCCTATCATCATAATTGCATGAAAACAACGTCCTGAATGAGTTGTCATTGAGGGCAAAATCAATCGAAAGTCCGTTGTAAAAACAATAAAAGAAAAGACTTGTATAAATATTGATAAATGTGACGATAGCAAGAAATGGTTTTCAAGATCATAATGGCGTTATTATAAGTAATAAATGTCTATGTTTAAAAGGTGGTGGATTTCGTTAGTCCGTGAGCTGACTGCGTGCCTTTTTCGTCTATAATTTGTTTAAAATAAATATTTTGAAAAGCATATCATGAGTAATATAATATGAAAACTCCTAAATGTTTTTAGGACAGTATAACGGAAAAATCATTATATTTATATAATTATTCACACCATTCATTCGAAATACATCTTCGTTATACCGAATGTTCGGATGTTGAAATTAAATTTTCAGAGTTTGATCTCATAAGTTCTGTATTAAATTCATTTTATTTATAGGCGGTTATTTACATATATATATATATAAAATAAGCTCATAGCAGATACTACAGCAGAAGCTAAGCTCTAATAGTTTATATATCTAATAGTTAAGTATTTTCTCTAACAAATACATAAATCAAACCTAAATTATAGTCGCATTTAAAGGAATTGATCTTTGGAACAGTTGAAAACTACCTACATTTGTCAATCTCGCAAAATCTAGAACTTGACCTATTTTCCACAATCTTGAATTTTTCTCAAGGGAAGTTATTGAACAAGTAAGAGCGGACGGAAAAGAAAGTAAAAATGATTGCATAGACATAGATTACGAAGCAAGAACTGTGAAGTATATATTGCGAATAGAAAAGCGTGCAGTGTGCATTGCAACGGATACTAAGTAATGGGAAAAGTGATCACAAACACGTGCTCACCGCGAGCTATTCCTCAATGAGATAAAAACTAACAGCTTCTTCAATTATCAAAGAAAATAAAAATATACGCACTTTTTAAACCACTCTTCTTATTACTTGCTTCAAATATCAATTGACGGTACGGTGCAAAGAGTTTGAGTAATCCAGAAATTTTTATTCATGTTCCAGCGTTATTTTTTCCGATCTATTGCATTTCACTTTCTTCCTATGTACACTTTCTAGGCTTTAGGTGAAATGTGTACGCTTTCTACGCAAGTGCAAGTTCTTTCTTACTTGCAATGAAATCGAGTTAGGATTTTCACCGGTTTTCAGTCAGAACTTTTTCTTCTACTTTTCTTTGGGTTACTGTTGTACTCTTTCTCATTACTAAAATGGGTCACGTTTTCTCATTATTTTAATGGTCTCAATTAGTCTTAATTATTTGTGATAAAGTCTATGTCTATATTTTAAATAGGTTATAAGCCTTAATGGCGATATAGATATTGTATTCGAGTGAAACTTAGGAGCGTATAAGTGTGTCAGACGTTAGGGCAGCGGAGCGATCGTGAACATGCGCCCACGGATATAGGTCTGTGACATAAAGTATGGGCCATGTCTATGTGGGCCATCGATTGTGCGCGGGCGCTGTTTGGTTCCAATATGGGTTTCACGGCGCGCGGGGTACGGGGGCGCGGCCGGCGGGAAGGGGGCAGGGGGGAGGACGCGGGCGGTCGTGAGCCGCGCTATGCAGATTGCGCGGAACTTTCTTCCGGTGTTTACCGCGATGTTGAGTCAGTTTCTCTTGTAGAGCGGTGTAATTTATGGACTTAACCTATTTTTGTCTAATGATCATTTAAGCCCGTCTGATGCTTAACTGTATGGTACAGTTTAACACTTTCCGCCTTGTTTAATGGAGAAATTTGTGTCATTATTGAGACTGTTAAAATTTAGGACCTGATAATTTGTCGATTAGTTGATGAAATACAAATCTCAATGTGAGCTATCAGCATCATCATGTTTAGTAGAATTACTATGCGACTGCAAGAGGCAAAGCGGCTGCCAAGCAATGGTAGTGCTCGCACGCGGACTCGCTCGCGCAGAGCTACGGTAACCTAGTTGGAGAGCATTGATCTCTTTGTTTGTAAACATGGCGTCGTCCATGATCCCTCCACAATCACCGCAGCAAGCGTCGTCGGAACTCGACTCGGACTTTAGCTAATATTTGCTTATTGAGAAGTGAAATCAGTCCGCCCGTTTTTACTACGGTCAACTTTATGGACAACATTTGACCGAAAAATTTATGGTTTTTACAGTTTGCTTGGTGTAACTTCTCTTTTTAGACATCTATTTATAAATTTTGTTTTGAATGAGATACGGCAATACTTTTCGAGATTGAAGAACAATCTGTTTTAAGATAAATGTATACCAAAAAAACATCCGCAAAAAAGCCCTTAAAATAACGTTCCTATTGTAAAGAGGAAGTAACGTAAGGGTATCGCAATTCAAAATGTCTCTTTGAACGCAGTATGACTTCGACTGTTAATTATTTATGAATAAGGGACCCGGCTGGGTTCATTGACCCGCGTTGCACCGAACTATTCCTTCGAAGAATGCAAGGACAACGATGGGCTGGTCTTCGCGCGGTGACAGTTCGCCGCCGCGCCGCCACGTTTCACCACCCCACGGCTTCCTCCTTATTTCTCTACATCTAGCGCTTTTAACATCCTAAGCGCATTTTAGCTACTGAACACCAACAATTGTACATTAAAACATTATAAATTAACAAGACTATAAACGAGGTTCAGAAAAATAAGTATGTGGAATTCAGAACTCGCGAGCTAACATTCAAGAATGTAGAAATGTAGACGATAAAGGGCGTAACATAAACAGGTTGAATTCAGATTACAATCTAGTTTATAAAGGTCTTTAAGCATATTTTTGCTAAAAAGAGAAGACAACACTGCACCACCCGCATTGCTCAGAAGCTCAGCAACTGTACGTGGAAAAATACACAGATCCTATTAAGGATATTGCAACCATTATGCTATAAAGCAATAACAGTTATTAAAAATATGCACTACCTTTAGCACATTTAAATATTCGTCTTTGAAGACCGGTAATAAATCTTTATTTCTTATATATTACTTAAACTATTCACAGGATTTCTGAATTAGTGCAACTAAGAATATATGTATTAAGACATTTTACTAACTCAGCATTTTTTATTTATTTATTTGATTTTAGTTTTTATATCGGAAACCTTAAATTTTAAGCTTCCAATAAATTAACACTGCAATTTAAATAGATAATCATATGAATCAGGGAGCGCTTGAGGTTAGTGTGGCTGTAAGATGGAGGCTCTAAATTTATATAATTTTGGAAATGAATAATGTATTATTAGTACATACATACATACATACATGTACTCACGGCTATACTTCCCTAAACGGGGTAGCCAGAGCTTTGGAATGAGAAATTCCTCAGCCACTTTTGGAAGTTGAGTGGGGAAAAGATGGTAATAATAAATGTTTTTGGTGACGGGTCTCCAACCATATCGCCCCAAAATCACTTGAAAAGTCCCCATACCCTTAGTCTCCTCTTACGATCACCCACGGGTAGAAATGGGGTAGTGTTATTCTAAGCCGACACTACACAGCTTTTGTTGTTAGTAATAACGTTAATAAACATTGCTTGTAATTAATTCCTCGTCAAACGAACATTAAGTTACTTTAACAAAATATGACATCCCTACATACTTAATAATTTCATCACCATGATTGTTCAGGAAGAGACGACCATTGCTGGACATATGCTTCCTTACTGGACATCCTGAAGATATAGTCTTTATTTTGTGCAATCTAGCATCATATAACTTAGCAGCCTATGAACACTAAAGTCATAATTGGGCAGAACTATTAATAAGTAAAATTATCGACTAAACTTATACGTACAATTTATAAAGAATTCGTTAAACTTTATTTGATATTTTTGAAAATTAAAATCGCGTCTTAGGCGTTTAGCGATATTTTATGAAAACACACATTCATTACAAACATATACGGAACATAACATAAACGTTCACGCCGTTTATCCCCGAAGGGGTTGGCAGAGGTACCAATACTCCTGAACTCACATGGCAAGCGCCATCTAGTTTCCAGAGAAGGTACCCACGTTTTGCTAAGACAGTGTACTCACGTGATAGGGGGCAGGCCTATCGCCGTTTTGTACGAATACACTGTCACATGACTAAGTACAACTCAGCCATGTGGGTTTCCTCACGATGTTTTCCCTCACCGTTAGCAACCATGATAAATTAACCACACATATGACTTTAGAAAAGACAAATTGGTGTAGGCCCGTCCCAGGATTGGAACTCACGCCCTTCTGTTTTACGGGCGGGTGTTCTACCCACTGGACTATCATGTCGCATATACGGAACTATAGAAATAAAAAATTCTCGGCCACGTTTTGAAGCTCGGTGGGAAAAAGATTGTAAAATAAAAGATGGTCAATAATAGTTCTCTGTCCACATCTTCCAGCCACCTCACAAGAAGCCCTAATACCCTTAGCCACCTAGTACGGCACTCTCAGGAAGTAATGAGGTTAGTGGTATTTTAATCCAACAACTACACAGAAACATAAATACAATTCAGCTAAATAACAAACATAGATAAAACAGAACTCATAGATCAACTGACTGAACTAGTTTTTACTTCATTCATCGCAATCTATCTAATCTTGAATCGTGATCGTTAGAGAGGTTTGATAAAAGAAAACACTGTTAAAAATACAATATCATTGCATCATTTTTATAATTTACGACACAAATAAATCGTTAAAGAATAAAAAACTATCTCCTTTCATTGTAAGCAAGCTCCCCAGAAAGACACCCTCTTCCGCGAAATAGATTTAATTGATAACAAAAGTTTATTGAACCGCCAACGGATTCCAAACTAATTTTTTTTTCATCAAAATTTGAGGACAGAATGTGAATGTCAGCTGCAGTTAACGGTTTTATTAGTGTGCCCATGTCGTGGGCCACAACCTCGCCCTTGACAGGTCTTTATATCAACGGACCCTAAGAACCCATTTTTTTCATTAAACTGCGGAAGTTACTGGAATGTAGTGAAAAAATAGGTTCAATAACCTTTTTGGGATGGGGTGTACCTTTAACAATGTCAGCTAGTTGGTGTATTTAGCTGAGACGACAAAGAAAAGGTCCTGGCTTATTTATGTATGTTATTAACACATTCACCTTTTTGTTAGTCCATTGTCATTGAAATTTACTATGGCTTGAAATTACAAAGCAGAAGGATGGTTCGTAAATGATCAATGTGCGAAAATCTGACACTTGACCCCATTAGGAGTGTTAGTTCAGAAATCAAAGAACCGAAACGAGATTAAATAATTTTCTTATTTATCAGTATTGAACATTAAATTACTGGTTATATAGTAAGAGAAAATATTAAGTATATTTTATATGTATAGTTTTGTTTGATAACCAAAATTTAATGTTGCAGTTGCAACACAGAATTTGAGTAGTACATGTTACTTTCTTAATTTAGGGAAGTTTGAAAAAACATATTTATGGTAAAAATCACACTTTAGTTCTGCTTCTGATATTGGGTGATATTTGCAATGCCTTATTTGCAATAGCTTATGCTCTTTTGTATAATTGAAGTTATTTTTTAGTATAGTCTATTTTGTGTCTATGTGGTTAGTGTAATGCAATTATCTTTTTTCTTTAAAATGACACATATTTATGTTGCAATACCTGTATTGTTATGACATGATACACTTTCTGTATTCTAAATTTTAAAAAGCCTGGCAATCTAAATCTGATTAACACGGCATGCTCACATGTTTACCCAAACATATGCAACTGCAACATGACATTGGAGAGGTTCAGAAGCACCATTCTATTGAGGTGTTATTTAGTAGAACAGCTGCATCAAGTTGGCACAGGGTAAGAGCCTCGGTGACGTTGACCCTGGTCGAGCACCTTTTCCTTGCGCACTAAAAATAAAAGAAGGAAGGAGTGTACACAGGAACCTGGCATTCTAGGCTGCGCCGCGACGCACTCGACAGCTCAAAAAGAATAAAACAATCTAACCAGTTCAGAGGCCCAAGTAGTCACTTAGAGCGGCCAGCGACCAGACCGTTCTAGAAACTACGAGAAAAAAATAGAACTTGATCAACTTATCGCCGAGATCGTAATGCGCCCATTGACGGGGAATACTCGTTAGCTCCTGTCAGAAACATGGCTTTAGACAGATTGTAGTTATGGAAATATTTTAATTAAGTTCCTTATCACCTTGTCAGACTGAGCTATAGATTACTTTTATACGTGACTAAGGCTTTAAATATCTGCATTATGCTTAACTTGATAAAAAAGTTTTAATATCTGAACTATCTATTGTTATCTCTTTTAACATCCTTATTCATTTTGCGTGTTTATTTGTCACTAGTGGATCGTCCCAGCTTCGCACGGGTAGCGTTGTTTTTTTAAATATCTGAGGTTTCTTTCTTCAGTCAATGCTCAAGCATTGTGAAATTCAGCGCAATGTTTTCAATTTATTAAATTTATAGCACTCCCTAAACAGTGTAGTTTGGTGATTTTGAATGCGCTTTAATGAACGGTTCAGTATTTCCGTTTAATAGCAAATTTTGGAATAAAACGCGATGAAGTACTTATACTAAACAATAAATCATTACGTGATGTAGGATGCAACTACTGGCGCCATCTAGTATGTTATATGTAAATTAGTAAAGATTTGGTTTTGATCACGGGCGCGATGGCTTATTTTATGTCTAATTTCGGTGTTTCTCTATCGATTTCTATGAATCTTTTTTTATTGAATAGGTAATAATGTTACCTTTTTTAAATTAGGGATGAGTGAGAGGTTTACAAACGTAAGAGTAAACAAATATAATCAGAATGTTCCGAACTGCTAAGCTATCAGGAATTACACGTGTTATTGTGAGTCAACCGTAAAAGATAGACATAAACTGTTAAGGATTTTTTTTAGATAATTTTATGAAGAATATTTCCGTCATACATGATTTCTATGTAAGTTTAACCATTAAGGCTGCACACGCGACGGAAGCTTAAAAAATGGAGTAACTTCTCCCGTTTTCCCAAAATTTCCCAAAATTCCCCTTTACTACTCTGCTGGAAAGTATACAAAAACTTGCGCAGGAGTATGAAGAATAATTGTACCAAGTTTCGTTAAAATCCGTCGAGTAGTTTTCGTTTCCATAAGGAACATACAAACCGACAGACAGACAGACAGACAGACAGACAGACAGACGGACAGACAGACAGACAGACAGACAAAAATTTAACTGATTGCATTTTTGGCATCAGTATCGATCCCTAATCACAACCTGATAGTTATTTTGAAAATATATTTCATGTACAGAATTGACCTCTCTACAGATTTATTATAAGTATAGATTATAAATTGAGATGCATTTTGATGCTTGTAATTATTATTAATTGAGGTTAAATTCAGAATGTCTTGCTGTGATATTTTTTTCGCATTCCATTTATATCTAGTTTGCAAATACATGCTACAAAGTTTCTGAGTCTTATAAAAGATGAAAAATAATAATGGGATGGGTCCCTCAATACCGTCGTTAATAAGTTAATAAAATGAATTCCTAAAACATAGAGCAAGGGTTTAAGATTTGTGGTTGACTTCCACCATTCCACTATTCAATTTATTATTTAATTTAAATATTCTAGTTTTATATTGGAATAAATAATTTGAAAAGATATTTCACTAAACTAATCAGAACATCAGCATCCTTTATCCAATTACCAACTAAACGAAAGTAATTTTCAAAAACGATTCACGACGACAAAAACAGTTAACCAACAGTATCATTTAACCATTACTTCCCTCGACAATTTAAAAAGGACATACGCTATTCTCAGCAACAAACCACATTTATTTAAAAATAGAATACCGCTGTGAAATCGTTTCAATCGTCCAACATCCATTATTTGCAATAAAGAGTGCGTTCACGTAAGTATTTAGTGATCATTATAAGTAGTCAATCTATGGGTTGGTAGGAGCTATTGGATTACGTGAGCCTGTTCTGCGGACGTCCACCTCACATTAACCTTGCATTGTGTCAGTTACACCAGCTGGGTAACTGTATGATTGCATCCATTTACTCTGCAATCGATTACAAGTCACCTTCGGATAACGTTCAGTTAGATCCTAAAACTATTCTCTCACAAATCAAATCTTTTTTGTGTGATGCAATGAGAGATCTATATTGATATACAATTCACTTTTTCGGACTCATTTGAATTAGTGTATTGAATTTCAAATTATCATTCGTTTTTTGTTTTGTCTCCGCACAACTTTGCATGAGAACACAATTCGTTTAATATGTATCATTGCAGATTAAATATTTTCTACTTACCTTTCAAATTCAGATTCATTTATTTGCTATGTAGAACATGGTACATTTTTACTGCCAGTCTCTGAAATCACGTCTTAATCCTTGATGGGTAAACAGATGACGTATCTCTATATACGCTTCAACATTTATACATTTTTAATGTCAGTAATTATCTTGCTTGTCGTGCTGCATAGTTGGCCCATTTTTAAATATTATCCTAATGCCTGTTGTACTCGGTCTATAATATCTAATAATTATTTATTTTTATAGGAAAAATGATTTGCTGTGTAGTTTTGACTTAGAATAGCATTACCACATTTCTTCCGGTGGGTGAACGTAAGAGGCGACTAACGGTATTGGGGCTTTTAAGGGATTTTTGGGCGATGCGGTTGGAGACCCATCACCAACAACCTTTATTTAACCATCTTTTCCTTACTCAATTTTCCAAATTTTCTAATTCCTTAGCTCTGGCTACCTCTTCTAGGGATTTATAGCCGTGAGTATATGTATGTATGTATGAAAAACGATAAATCTACAGTTTGATGAGCTTTTTATTTAAGCAGTAGTACTCTATGGCCTACATAAACTAATGTTCAACTTGCCTAATGATGCCCATTTATTTCGCGATATTGGTAATTGTTCGTATTCGTATATTGAAAACTCGGTTAATATTAATTTGAAGATTTAAGTAGTCACTTTAATGTAATTTAAAGTAATGCATCGAGCCACATACTTATTTATATTTCTATTTAGCTGAAAAAACTGTTGGCGACATGTGCAATCTGATCAATATATGAAATAGTTTTTACTTTACGCTCTTTAAAATCAATTTAAAACTCAGTTTAGTTATTGTGTTCAGTAAAAAAATCACATTTAAGTGGCTTCTCAGTTCCAAAAGAACATCGCTTTTTAAGCTTCCAAACATTCATCCCACTTCACTTCAAGACTACAGAAACCGGGCATTCCCTAGACATTCTGCAGCAACACAGTCACTCTAGTGTGGGTGCAGTGTTGGTGGGAACAGAGCAATTCATACCGAGTGATAATTATGAGCTGTGACTACAGCTGGCACGTGGATAACCAACTGCATATATTATCTAGCTCTATCGACGTTAATCGTCATGATTAGTGCGATAACGCGCGGACAGCGACCGGCCTTCACCGCGCCGCCGCCTCGCCGCCAGCCGCGACCTCGGTCTGTCTTGCCATACAACCTCTGTATGGACATAAGGAAAAATAGCTCACAAAACACAATAAGGTGTACGTAATATTGAACTTAAAGATACAGGTGTAATCTTATTATTGTTTGGATTTCAGAGGTTGGTAAGAATACTCCGATGACCAGGAAACAGACTCGGTGCTTTAAGTCGTTAAAAATAAGACAATCCCCTTTTTACTTTGATTTATAATTAAGGCTTAAGGACTTCAATAATACCAGTCAATCAGTTAAAGTATAAAACTAGAAGACGCATATAATTTATATGACTAAAAGATTCAGTTTTTTACTAGCGATCTGTCGTTCGATTAAAGCTTTTGGTATACTAGTCGATTTCTTTTTAATAACGAAAATAAATTAGAACGTTTATAATCATTAATAATTATTTTGTTAAACCTTAAAAATTAAAGTATTTTTATCTCACATTCGGGCTCTTGACTCTTCAAGCGATAAGTCGCTGGACTTTTAAGTCATTTAAGCTATTTTAAGTTAATAGACGCGACTTGTATGCCTAAGGATATGGGATCAGTAATGATAAAGGATGGGATATGAGGTGGTGGAGTTATTAAAAATAAGGCGAAATTTTATTAAAGATCTTAAAAGTATCAGTCCCTTTCATCAATAGATGAAATAGCAAATAAAATTCGAAATTCTCCGAAAATTTTTAACAAAATGGGTGTTTCGTTTACTAGCCAACCCCTTCGACCACTTTGATTCATATTTTTAATGCTCTCATAACCGCGCAAAAGTAGATATTCGCTAGGTTACAAATAAAAATATAAGATGCTATCTTATAGACTGTGGTAGACTAGTTTTGGCCCCATAACCCCATGCAATACAGCTCAAAAAGTAATTATTTGATTAAATTATAAAGCGACAAAATATATACTACCAGAGCAGACACAATGATTTAAAGGTCATATTGTTTGTATAATAATTGCCATTTTTTAAAATTGACATTTTTTACTTTTCTTTACCACGGTGATGTTAAATTTGTTTGACGTTTAATGTGCGCAAAATGGTTTATTGTGATTTTATTATTGTATATATTTATCAATATAGATAGTAATATGTGAAAACTTGTTATTGGCATTAAGTTGTATATTTTGTTTTAGCTATTAAGATATTAGGCTGTAAGTTTTCCGAAGAAAAAAAAATTATATAGTTTAAAATAGCGAAGTCACCTCTAGTTTTTATGCATTTATTGCTCCGATTTCATAGTCTGCAGTTATCGTTTCTTTTTAAACTTACTCGGAAATGTTCTATATTTAAATATTATAATTTTTAGAGAAACAAAAGCAAATGTTCAATTATAGAATAATCATGTGGATATAAATGAGAATGAACAGGTTAGAATGAACGAAATATATGTTTTATACTGTTTCTTGTCTATCCAACCTGATTTCAGATTATTCTATAAAAGTAGGAGTAGTGGTACCATTTTTATAGATCTAAAGTGATTAACGTAAAATGATTGAAGTCTTAATATGGATATTGATATTTTCATAAAGGTGCATAAATTACGATTAGCTTTAATGGAGCAGTACTTCAATGACTAGTGCAGCATTTTATCCGTTCAGTTTATTTGATTGCTTTTTTATCTAGTTTACCTTTATTAACTTTTTTTTATTTTATATTATATTTTTTGTGTTGCGAATATGTAGACTTAACCAATTTAAGTGAATGTAAGTTTAGAAATCTGTGTGTGACACTTCGTTTCTTACACTTAGATGGTGTATAATTTCAAAATATTTAAAAGCAATCCAAATAGTGTTAAAAAAATAAAGTTTAATCAAACATCCTTATGGGTAACGCAACACTATGACCATCGAAGATTACCTTAAATTAACTAAACTATGATAAAAAAACATCAAATTCATTCCTATGAACACAAAAAGACACACAAATCAAACAGGCAGGAAGCAAAGCGCAGCCAAAATAGTTGTTACTGCTCGGACATAAGGACGTAACTTGACAGCTGTCAATATGCACGAATGTTTACAATAACAAATTGCTCTGCGTCAATGTAAGTATTCTGGAAAATTTGATAGGATTTACAAATCAAATCACAAAATATGGCAGACAAAAGTAAATTTACAATTCGGATTGCAGTATGCGGGCCTTCTACTATTCGCTCCCCACTCAGTCACTTCTCGGCAGCCGGAGAGTCTCAGGTCAACGTAGATTATCTGTGACAATAACAATTAAAACCGTTGCACGTTGCATAGTCTACAAAAACATTATTCAACAGCGAATGACAACCAACAACAACCGAGGTAATATATGATTTATATAGACATTTTTAGTAAAGCAGATTTTTAACCATTGTACTAAGCACGTGGCCAGGCACGCTTGTTGCTGTGTTGGCAACACTGATTGAAATGACGATCTTAGAATATGAGAACTGCCTCCTTGCATGCTAACGTATTGTATTCATATTCCCTATGATTATATGTTATGTTCAAGCTATGTGAGTTTCATACCTTCTTCATTTTTACGTTTTTATTGAATTACGATTTACGCTAAATAGTTCATAAGTAGCAAATTGCAAGCACTAAATTGATTATTTTTATAATGCTATTTTGTGTTCAAATAAGGAAGTCAATTTTGTAAATTATCAAGTAAGTATGTCTTACAGAAGAAAGAATCTTATATTGCTTAACTGCTTGAAATATTTAATTCGGTTTTTAAAACTTTTCCTTACAAAATAGCACCCACTCTCCCCTATTTATTGTAAATGTTATGATTCCACCAAAAATATATAATTTGTCGAGTTAATAAGAAACCTACGTAAAAATGTTAACAATATATACACGGTGGTGATCAAATCCAGCGATATTCAACAACAAAAGTCCAAACATCACAAGTTTTGCATTTATAAGAAGATTAGGATCATATCGAACAGGTCCAGTAACACTGCTAATAGGTTTTTTTATATAGATATACTATAATTATACTATACTATATATATTATTATTATTATACAGAGTTTGAATATTTTGTATATTTTTATATACATTAAAAAATCACGTATCAGGGGTTGCAACTGCCTAAATGGTTACGTATAATGTTTGAGAACCATTAAGATATATTAATTCAATATATCGAATATTTAACCTGGGCAGTTTTGTATCAGTGTATTTTATTCTTATACAGAGTTTGAAAAACAAATGTACCACATTTAAAAGTTTAAGAAGAAGTTTTGCAAAATTTTTGATGTAATTTAGAATATTTTAAAAGTGATATTATGGATGATAAAAAAAATCGGTGCCACATTTTTCTAAATAATTATTTTCCATAGAACTGGGAAATTAGATAAAGTCATTTCCAATATACTTAACACATTTGCTATCAAGCTACAATTTTTCCCTTATCACACAAACTCTATCTCATTCAGTCAATGTCAAATCACTCAAATTACGTAATACGCGTCTCTGTTGCATATTTCGACATCGTTTAAGAGATGTTAAGACAACTCGTGTATGGCCCGTGTATATCTAATAATAATATGTTCTTTGTTCGTTATTTTAGAGCTCACCTTGTATTTAGTTAATAAAATAAAATAAAAATTATTTTATAAAAGTTATTTTACTCTACAACCTAAGTAAGCATCGGTATCACATTTCACAATAATCACAACACATTTTGTGTATTAATATTATGTTTTTATTAAACCGTAAGTGGTAATACGTTTTACTAACTACCTTTTACATTAAAAATATACTTCCATTAAATCGATTTGCTTTACTATTGATTAGTGCGATATTTATTTTCAGAATACTGGTTTACGCTATATTATAGTTGTTGTTGTTAAGCGAAAAATGTGGGATGTCAAAATATTATTTATACTCACTTCATTTTTTTTTTAATTCCTACAGTTGTCAAGTTCTTGCGCCTTATTTATTTAAAGTAACAGTTGTTTTCCGTTTCAGATACCAAACATGGATTTATTTTTCCTGTGGATATGTTCTTTGGTGATAGGATATTGGGTATTTAAGAAAATAAGGGACTGGCAAAATTTGCCGCCAGGCCCCTGGGGTCTACCTGTCGTCGGTTACTTGCCATACCTGGACCCCAAACAGCCTCATCTGACCCTCACAGCCTTATCTAAAGCATTTGGTCCAATTTATGGCATCCGATTGGGCAGTGTATACACAGTTGTGTTATCCGATCCAAAAGTTATTAGAGAAGCCTTTTCGAAAGAAACCTTCTCAGGTAGAGCCCCGCTCTTCCTTACACATGGAATTATGCACGGGAATGGTAATAAATGTAAATATTATTGAGAAATATCTAAAAGTTTTTTTTCTAATTTATTTTAATTTTAAAGGCATTATCTGCGCCGAAGGAAGCCTGTGGAAGGATCAAAGAAAGTTGATTACTTCATGGTTAAAAAGTTTTGGTATGAGTAAATTTGGTCAGTCTCGCGATAAATTAGAAAAGCGTATTGCAGAAGGGGTTAACGATTTCTTAGAGGTATGTATAATTGTACTGCAAATTTAATATTTATCACATATTTACCGTGCACTTGTTAAACGAGATCAATTTTTGATTTTAGAACGAAAGATAAAACGAAAGAACGAAATTTTTGATTTAAGAAATAAATGTAAATGTAGTATTTCTAAAATAAAATAAGGCATCTGCTTAAGTATCGTCTCTTGCTATTAGGTAATATTAAAAGCCATTCATAAGTTTAATCGGCATATTCCAAAAAACAGCGGGAAACCTGCTTTGTAAATTATTGTAAGCATTTAAAGGTGCCCGAACTCATTTGACAAGATCAAAGTTCTTATATGCAACAAAAAAATCGGCTGCTCCTTTGAAAGTGACCTTGCCTCTAACAAATGTGAGACGACGTGCAAAAAATCAAATACTTGGTATCTATTTGTCAAATTTTAATGGTGTATTTTTGACAACAGATACATGTTTTTTAGAATGTTAATCTGCATCATCAAGGCACATTGGATCTTAGTCATATGGTAACAGAAACACTCGGGAATATAATAAATGATATAATATTCGGGTTCAAATTCCCGTCGGAAGACAAAACTTGGCAATGGTTTCGCCAGATACAGGAGGAAGGAACTCACGAAATGGGGGTGGCAGGAGTAGTTAACTTTTTACCCTTCATAAGGTAAGTAGAACTATTATGTAAAATAAAAATTCTTTATATTACTTCGTTGATAAAATTGATGCGAAAATTAATCAGTTTTACTTCAAAAGTATCAAAATATGTAAGTCATCTAGTTTTAAAACGACACTAAAAGTAATTAATTACTCCCATTTTAAGCGATAACTACGTACTTACGTTAAATTTTTAGATAAATTATTTTTAAAATATTGACTTGATTATATAATTTACAGTTCTAAGATTATTTCATTCACGAATATAAAAGTATTGTTTCTAATGCTTTTTGTATGATTTTGCCATGTGCCGTTTAAGTTAGAGTAAATTATTACATACCTTAGACATTATGTATAGTTCATAATTAACCTTTTTTTAAAATCTTATATAACCTTGATTTACTTAATAAATAAAATATTAGCAATTTTTATCTCCTTATGTGTGACTCTAACTCGATTTAATACTTGGCATTTATTTTTTGTGTAATTAAGGTTTTATTCATGCAAAATCCAAAAAATCTTACAGGTTTTTTTCATCCGGTGTCAAGAAAACCATGGATGTGCTCTTAAGAGGTCAAGCACAAACACATAGACTGTACGCAAGTATAATTAACAGACGAAGAAAAATGCTTGATTTGGAAACACCAAAAGGCGCAGAATTTGCTCCTCATCATAACCTATTCAATGAACATCCATTCGGTCATATTAAGTGTATCAAATATAGCAAATACGCATCTACTACTGAAGAACATTATTTTGATCCCGAAACATTAATACCGAATAAAAACGAATGCATTTTAGACAAATTTCTTGAAGAACAGAAGAAAAGATTTGAAGAAGGTGATGAGAACAGTAAATTCATGACGGATGAACAGATGCACTACCTACTGGCTGATATGTTTGGTGCGGGACTTGATACGAGTTCAGTAACCTTGTCATGGCTACTACTATTTTTGGCTTTATATCCCCAAGAACAGGTATTAATATTATCACCGCCAATTATGAGCAAAAAACAATGTTATTTTTAGACACACGCTGACGCCTGATTATGGAATCATTATGATGTATCACTAAACCTAATTCTTCCAGACAATTCTTCCGATGATGCTTGCGTTTTGTATGAGGCTTCTAAGGGTATTGAGTCTTTTTAAATGATGGTTGGGCAATGTAGCTGACAATCATTCTCCATTAGTCCTTTATAATACAATATTTTCCTGAAGTTAATACCAAAACTTCTAATTCTGAAGCTGTAGCTGCCTTTTTGGCATTTACACTTCTAAATATATAAATGGTCCAACTAGAGCTGATATTTCCTACCTATTTTCCGTGACACACGGACTTCTAACATGATACGTATCCTATCACATTTGTTAATAAATCCCTTACCTTCACGGACCGATACGATCAAAAGTTAGCACTTGAGATTGTTTTATGTACATACATACATACATATACTCACGGCTTTAAATCCCTTAAAGGGGTAGCCAGAGCTAAGGAATGAAAAATTCCTCAGCCACTTTTGGAAATTTGAGTGGGGAAATGATGGTAAAATAAAGGTTGTTGGTGATGGGTCTCCAACCGCATCGCCCAAAAAACCCTTAAAAGCCCCAATACCGTTAGTCGCCTCTTATATTAGTATGTATGTATGTCTTTTTTCTCAGAGTTTAAATGAAGTTCAATCAGCCTATCAATCTTACATTACAAATACATTATATATACAGGTACTCGTATATTGGCTATTTATATATTCATATAATATTGACATGCCTCAACTCTATATTTTAGAAGTTAATCCGAGATGAACTAATGGAAGTATACCCTGAGGAAGGAGAAATTGATGGAAATAGGTTACCTCGATTGATGGCAAATATCTGTGAAACACAACGGCTGCGATCGATAGTACCTATTGGAATACCTCATGGATGTTTACAGGTAGAATGTGAAATTAAATATGTAAATGATCAGTAATGTCCAAATCATCCTCAGATTAGATGATCTGTCCTAAAACAGGATAAAATACCATCAACATTGGTTATATCGTATATTTTACCAATTTATTCTCATCCATCCTCGCTATGCGCCCTTACGATTTTAACATTCCTATCTTATTTACGAAATTCGGTATGCAAAGTTTTACAAAAGTGGTGCTGATTACGAAACCATTTCGAGATATTATGTTTTTAAAACATATTTTCTTGAAATTAAATCAAACAAAGCTAAGATGACCGTTATTTTAGCAAAAAACTGTAGCAGTATTTGACCTTCAGCGTTATGTCAAAGACATTCGTTCTTGCAGTTTATTAATAAAATATCGAAAATCATAGGTTTGTTTAGTATAATATCGTAATAATTTCATTTGGTATCACAAATTCGTGAAATATTTTGCAATTAGCAACATTTTTACTAAACATTTTGCTTTATTTGCATGTCGCTACGTGATATTTTCGACCGATGACGTCATTAAGTACAAAAGTTGAACAATCTTTAAAAAATAATAACTTTGCAATTACTCATTTTAAATAAAAATTATTCAAATCAGTTTTTTATTTTTGTGTTTGCTATCGAATAAAAATATTTAATAAATACCAAAAAAAAACTTTGCATACCGAATTATCTTCCCCACCGCATCACTCACAAAGCCCAAATTTTTATACTATGATGTATAATTGACCTCGTTTTTAGTACACCAAAACTCTGAACACCAGGTGACACAGTCACGTGATGTTCAGAAGTATTAGTACCTCTGCCAACCCCTTCGGGGATATTCGGCGTGAACGTTTATGTTATGTTATGTTATGTTTTTAGTACAATTGGTCGACTTCTGTACTTCTTCTCCAAACATTCGCTATCATACATAAGCATAAGAAACGGAATAGGATAGCGCACTTTCATTTCAGTTTCGTTCAGATTTAGCATTAAACTATTCACAGTTTAATTTACCGCGCCACTGTTCGCTCTTCTTTTGATGACATTTTCAGACTTTCCATAAAAATAGTAAGCGTACATTAGATTCCTAATTATTAATTCTTTCAAGGACACATATCTGGGCAATTACAAAATTCCGAAAGGAACCATGGTGGTTCCGCTGCAGTGGGCAATCCACATGAATGCTGACTACTGGGAAGATCCGGAAGAGTATAAACCAGATCGATTTCTAGATGCTGACAGGAGCCTACTGAAACCGCAGGAGTTCATACCGTTTCAAACTGGTGCGTAATTGTATTGAAGAAAAGATGTAAGATTTTGTTAGCCGAAACGTCTAACTAACTAACAAGCAAGGAAACATGACATGACTCCATTTTTAAATTATGATTTTGTAATTGTACAGAACATATAAGATATCTAAGTTCTTAAAATCAAGGTGTTGTATACAGTTTCACCAAGTATTTGGCATATTTTTTAAATGTACACATAAGCCAATCAATCGATTAAATGCGATTCTAATGCTCACATATCTATGTCTCTGAGTTTCAGTTTAGATATGATCGCCTTGCAGCGTTTGAAAGTGATAGCAAGATAAAAATTATTAGAGGGGTGGTTAATCGTATTATTTAATTGTAGTTACAAATAAAGTGCGTTTGCACTCTCGACTAGATATTTTTTCTTTTGAGAACCTACATACCCACTTCTATCCACTACATTTCTTGACAAATCAGTGACTCATCGTTGTTTTCTGTTTGACTTTGATACTATAAGTACACACTACTATTACTATCAGTGTGATTTAAGTTGTACGGGTTCCATGCCAAACAGTTTACTCACTCATTATGTATAGAAAAAATTGTTTGTTAAACTTATATTTTCTTGTTTGTAGGTAAACGCATGTGCCCTGGTGATGAGCTATCTCGAATGCTAACTTGTGGGTTGGTAGCTCGGCTCATTCGTCGTTGGAACTTGTCTCTGGCTGGACAACACCCTTCCAAATCGGCTATGATGGGGAAAGTCGGACTCACTCTGTCACCTCCACATGTTCTTTATATATGTGAACGTATTTGATATATAAGGATGCAAAGTTTAAAATCAAGAATATCAAGAAAAGAACTCAATCGAAAATAGTGTAAAATGGATGGAAATAAAATGATTCAATTAATTGTTGTAATATTTTTCTTATATTTGAAGTTCAACACTTAAAAATAATCAGATTCCTAAAACAAACATTAAACCTATGTATGTACAATGCTTAACACAATTTGATGGTTACACAATTTTAACTGAATTTGTGTTATTTTTATAACTGTCGGAGAATTTAAAATTAACAAGCATAAAAACAATATTTTGATCAGCCTCAAATAGTAATGGTATCTGTATTGTTTGCATGTAAACAACTTACTACTATGGTTATTGGAATGATAACATTGTATTCATAGGTTTTAATCACAAAAATCATCCATCATTTCCTAAACATGTTTATGAGATCACACAGCATAGCACACTCACAAATACTCAAATTTCAATACAAGTGATCTTAATAAATAATGACCTAGATCGTTCAAACATTTTGGTATACTAGAATTTATTGATAATCAAGTAACAAACATTAATTACTTCTAAAAGCTACCAAACGAGACGGCAAATCAAAAACCATGAAATCTAATGTGACAATCTCAACGTTGGTGTATTCTAATACTAATTGTAAATTAAAAATTGAACACTTTACGCACAGCCTCGACTGTCGCCCTAACGACGTCATCCACATAATTTATTCATTAACCTAATTTATATTTCTAATGTCATAGATACGCTCTAAAACGAGTGATCAAAATACTGGTGGGTGAAATTTTGTGGCTCGGTTGAACACCGATTAGTGAGCTCCAACGTTGCGGAGGTGCTGATGGTCGGTCGGCGGAGTCACCTGCGGGTCGGGCACCACGCGGGGCACGAACTTGGCACGGAATGACTGCGGGGCTATCGTGGCACCTACTATACCTTCCAGAGACGGAAGAGCTGCCCCATCTTCTACTTCTAAATCAAACTGGTGCATCGTACAGGCAAAAAACATAAACATTTCCATCCTTGCTAAAACATCTCCCAGACACATCCTTCGGCCCACTCCAAAAGGCATGAAGAATTCGGGCCTCTTGATCTTGCCGTTTTCATCAATGAATCTACTGGGGTTGAATTTGTTCGGTTCTTTCCAAAGCTTGGGGTCCATGTGCACACAGTTTATAAGGGGAACTACTTGTGAACCGGCAGGAATCGTGTAGCCATTTAAGTTGACATCCCTAGAAACAATTAAATTTATGTTAGATAATGCGTTATCTTACTTTCTTTTATAATATTATATAAAAAATATTGTAGAATCATAAGCAAATATATATTCTACTTACTTTGTAGGAGAATGTGTAGTTGCCAATGGAACAATACTAGACATGCGAAGAGTTTCAAGTATCGTAGTTTCAGTATAGGGCAAATTTGGCATATCTTCGATAGTCGGAAGTCTTTCTCGGCCGACGACTGAATCTATTTCTTCCTGTACCCGCCTTTTCACATCAGGATTCCGAAGCATAAACACAATCATCCATAACAGTGACGACTTAATAGTTTCCATACCCGCAGAAAATAGATCTCCTAAAATTTGTTTGATTTGAAGTTCTGAAAATAAAGTAAACCGTTAATATACTTTTTCTTCACTTAGATGTAAAACTACATTCAACGTTCTAACAACGCATACACTTAGTTTGAATCATTTATACTGACCATGATCTCTGCCTTCAAACAGTTCTCCGGCTCTGCCTTCGAGTTTGGCCTTTTCAATCTCAATGAGATATACATCGATAAGATCCCTGGCATTGTTGATGTCAAGTGTAGCTCTATGTTCGTCGATTAAACTTTGATAGAACTCGAACATCTCTGCGCGGTTTTGTGATATTTTGATTTGTGCTTTGGCCTTGCCGGGTAGATACTATAACAAGAAAAAACAAATATTATTGTACATTCTTAAGAATTTGTTTGCTAGTGTGTTGTATATTTCTTTTTAATTATTCTACTTACATTATAAAGAGGAACATATTCTCCATAATGTAGTTCTCCGAATAACTTCATTCCTTCTTCAATAAGGTGGTTGAATCTTTCGAAGCGGGCATCTCCGTGGCTGAAGCGGACGGACATGGTGATGCCGCAGATGACGTTTGACACGCCCAGCGCGAGGAGGGGATTAGCATCCACTGCAGCTCCTTCCGTGTTACGAAGGTTTTCCATCAACTCGTTCACCTCGTTCTAATGACAAAGTTATATCTTTAATATCGGGAGTTAAAAAATAACATAAATAATCACAAAATTTTTTTTTGATGAAATTATTTTACAAAAAAAATAATATACGTACTTTGATACGCGCTTCCATAACTTTTTTGCCATTTCCCATATAAGTCATTCCAAATTCACGAAGCTTCTCGTGTAAAAATCGTCGCTGGCTTTTCCAGAGGAGTCCCTCACTGTTGATAATACCTGTGGAGAGGGAGGCGTTTAGTGCTTGTGGGAGGTGCGACATAGGACCGCCTACCTATCCTCTGAGACTGGGATATGCGCAAGAGTTACTACAATATAATATTGAACACTTCTGCATTTACCATAGATTTAGATTTTTTAAAACACTTTTATCAAGGTAAGTTAAAAATTTATTATCTTAATGTTATTGGATTTATTTAGTAAAAAATTTTTTTTTTTAATTTTAAAAAATATTTCATATATAAGCAAGGGTTTTTTTCTAACTTGAATGTTGATCAAATATTTATCAGTACTTACCGAGTCCGTCTAAAGTATGCATAAGAGGCGTGCTGGGCCGTCCAGTGAATTCTTCACGACGGAAGGCTTCCCTGATGAGGCGGTAGTCGCTGAGAACGACTGTAAGTTGGTTGCCGAGACGCGCCGAAAAGAGAGCACCATAACTGCGGGCAAGCTCGAGGAAGGTTTTATGGCGCACGCCGAGGAAGGGTAAGTACCCCACGACAGGCGGCGCCCAGGGACCAGGCGGCAGTTTTCGGATCTCGCGAATCAGCGTCGCCAGCTTCACCGCCAGGAAAGCTACAACCACCGCCACTAATAGCGATGGTGATGTTCGCGTAACGCAGTAATTTATCACTTGCCATAAACCACACAACAATTTCGAATTGGAAAACATTTTCGGATAGTCCTCTAAAATAAACAGTTTAAAAAAATTGGAATAAAAATAAAGTCTTTTCAGATAAACATAACACCGAGCGCGATTTGAATATCGCGAAGTATTTTATTGAGTCGCGAGCTTTGAGTTGAATATGTATATCGTGCGCGACCGCCGGGTGCGCACTGGCGCGGTGCTAGTGTGGCCTTGCGAATAAATAGTAGAGGCGGGGTAGCGCACACCTACCGGCGCCGGCATGCCCCTCTCTTCGCGCTGCGCACGAGCAGCCGCCCGCCCGCCGCCTTTGCCGCCTCGTAGCATAACGGCCGCTACGTCTCTTCCATTCGTAGTATTTTCGTAGACGGATTTCACTTTCTTTTCGATCGCTAACATACCAAAAAGTAATGAAATAGAAAGACTTACTTTATGCTTCAATACGATGCCGGTTCAATACTGTAGCAGATACTGGTAGGTTGTACCAGTAATGTTCAGAAAGGTTTTTAATACATGACAATGAAGTGTACAAGGTTCATTGGTGAACGATAAGTTTAACTATTGCGTAAGTGACGCGGCACAAGGCGAGGTTGGGGTCGTCGACTTGGTTTTGATCAGCCTTGGATGCCGACACAGCGCCCTTGACCTCATAGAAATACCATCCGTCCAAACTTGATACAGATACAAAAAATCAGAGTGAATCAGAGTGTCATACAAAACTTTGTTACCATCGTGTCACAAATGTCCTCCTATATCCAGCTAAATCGTGATTTCTGATAGGATATTTTTTTAGGGCATTAGTTCTAGAGGCTCTATCTATGACATGTGTAGTCTTACTTTTGAAAGTTCATTTCCAAATAGTGAGAATTGGCGTGTACTAGTAATTTGTGATTTTCGAATTCTGGATATGATATCTCTTGAGGTACTATTAATAGATCTATTCCAATAATACTTCTTAAAATATCTTAAGCGAACTTTTTCGAACTTTGGAAAAATGCTGCAATCTTTTTGTGTCGTAACACAAACTATGTAAAAAATAAATATGAGAGGTGAGCAAGTTCACAATACATTTGATTTTTATAAATGTACATTATTAAAGCTTTCACTTAAAAAGGAAATCGCTATTTTTTTCAATCTTAAATCAAAAACTTAAATTTGAAAATAAGTATTTCATTTAAATTTCTTTGTGATAATTATATATTGCATCAAACGTCATTAAAGTGCAATTTAATCATCAGCCGCAGCCTAAAAGTGTAATACGCATTTATAAAGATAAAACAATTAAGTAATTTCGTAAACTGGCACAAAAATACCTTTTGTACGTAAAAACCCACAAAATGGGCAATATGTAAATTATCCGTTCATTTGGCAATCCTATTTTAAGCATTATCAGAACAAATTGCCAACACAATTGATTTAAACAATTAACCCAGTTATTTTATTTTCAATATCATTATAAACTAATATAAACAAACGTACGAAATACGCTATGATACTATTTAAAACCAATTAGGATTTTCATTGATACACTCATTAGTTATTTTAACTATGTTTTGTTTTATTTATTTATGAAATTTTGGTTTAAGTGGACTAATTATGTATCAGAAGTTATATGGAGGTTTAGTTATTTTAACAAAATATATTGAAATAAAATTATTAACAGGGAGTATTTTTATAAGTATTATATTACATTTGCATAAGTTTTGTTGACCCTACCCAAAATGTAAGTACCAAAAGAATGAAAATATTTGACCATTCGATAAAACTAATTGGATCTTATATAACATGAATGGCAGAGCATTTACTTATTTTATTAAATTGTTTTTTTGTCACCCTTAATATATGTTAGTTTAAAACAACTTATATCTCCGAATCAGTTTTAATTTTCAATTACTACTATTTTTTTACTTTTCATGAGTGTCATTGAGTTTTAATCTTACGAAGCTCTATACTCGTACCTATATAAATAATGGTTTTTTAACTTAAGGCATTGACATTGATTCAAACAAATACATTAATATGTTTTACAATTTCGTCTAATCCATACATACACAAATACACGGCCATAAAACCCAAAAATGGATAGCCAGCGCTTCAGATCTAGAAACTCCTCAGCCACATCGGGAAATAGATAGGGACACATGGTAGAAATAAAGTATCGTTGATAATGGGTCTCCATTTCAAAGTAATAAATAAAAATCGAATAGCATTACCAAGTCTACTTTATAAGTGGTTAACATTTCCAATCCAAAGAAGCTTCCAAGTAAAAGATCCATACAGCATAGCGTACATGTAACCGCGGCTTTACCATTCCAGTTACTAAAAGCGCTATTTCGAGGTCACATAACCGTACTTATTGATGTTATGTGCCCTTTTCAACAATGGTATCTAGTGATGATTCTCTAATTAAAGACATCAATCATAATTCGTGTATCAACCACGATTTGATCCAATACCACGCGGACCTTTGCATTGTTATCCATCAAGGCAAGATGCTGGTTAATTAGTCCACTTCCTTCCAAGTACAACTCATGGTCACGGTCAGAATGATTGCTCTCTTAATTGTTTGTACTTAGATGTTCATAGGTAATTACTATCTTGTTAGTCCTGCGCTCATTGCAAACATGTGTATTTACGTGTATGATATATTAACCGAGGTTGACACAATGTAACAGTTTATAGTAAATTATTTTAATAAACTATCGAGTATTATTTTTCAAATTACGATTTAGGACAAACTAAGCTCTAAGTATAAGGGCTTCTGAAAAAACAAACAACAACCATACATGGGGCAATATTGTATAGAGTTTGGTAAGCTAACAATATCAATACAATGGTCTTTAAATATTGGTGTTGTAAATGTATGTTTTCGTAAGGTATATGCACGATTGAAGAACTATGCAACAGTGGAGATTGAGTCATAGATTTCTGGAGTTAAATGAAAAATTTAATAGCCAACTATTTACTCATTTTGGGTTCGTTTGATGTCGTGAGTAATATTTCTATTACTTCGGCTAATGGTAAATAATTTCTCGCGGATGTTTATGGGTCACAAATTTTAAAGGCCTATAAATGCCTTCTATGTATACATACATACATATATACTCACGGCCATTATTCCGAAAAAAGGTAACCAGAGCTTCAGAGCTAAAAACTCCTCAGCCACATTCGGAAGTTGATAGGGGACAAGATGGTAGAAATAAAGTATCCTTGGTGATGGGTCTCGAACCGCATCGCCCAAAAACCACTTTAAAAAGCCCCATACCCTTTATAGTCACCTCTTACAACACCTCTGGGTAGAAAGGGGTAGTGAAATTCCAAACCAGCACTACTCGAATGTTACATTCAAACATCTCAGTTACATTAGCCTCCATAGTGTAATCAGACTTTAAACCGCGCGTGCAAAGTCTATTGAACAGTATTTATTGCTTTTTGGCAATTTAAGTGAAGGAAAGCAAACATAAGCAAAGTCAATATTTTTAAGATTCACCCACTTCTAATGACGTCAACCGTTTGCAAGTAGGCCAGCAATTGGAAACATTGCTAATCCAAATGTATTGATATTATTCGATGCAGCTGTTAGTAACATATTTAATTATTTAACTATCTCAGTAAACTAAGCCATTTTATCCCATCATATACCATCTTTTCCCCAATCTACCTGCCAAAGTTTGGCTAGTTTTCCGTAATTCTGAAGCGCTTGTGTAAACCGTTTTGGGATTGAAAGCCATGTTTATGTAGAAAATTGGGTATTTCAATAACATACATACATATACTCACGGCTATAAAGCCCTAATAGGGGTAGCCAGAGCTAAGGAATCAGAAATTCCTCAGCCACTTTTGGAAGTTGCGTGGGGAAAAGATGATAAAATAAACGTTGTTGGTGATGGGTCTCCAACTCATCGCCCAAAAATCCCTTAAAAGCCCCAATACCTCGTCTCTTACGTACACCCACCGGAAGAAATGGATTAGTGTTATTCTAAGCCGACACTACACAGCAAAACCAATTCAATAACCTATCAAAACATAATATCAATAAGCAATCAAAACGTAATCGGGTGATTCTGTAATAAATGTCACTTATTAAGTTCAATATGATTATAACGCAGTTTGCCCCATAAAAGTAAGCTCCAGGTCTACTGCACGAAATACCCTTATTAAAATGTTGTTTATCGGCTTCCTAGAAGTAATTTATCGATTGTACTCTACACCGCTTTATACTCAAAAGTTACACCATGCTGCTTTGAATATTAATAGCAATCGATCTTTTTAAGTGCAGGTGAACAGTTACTGATATTTACATCACCAACTCCTTTATGAAATATGAAAACAAAGGGTTAAGCACTAATCGGAATAGGCTATTAAGGGTTTGTAAAAGAAAGTGACAAAACAGAATATAATATCAATTTTAAAAAACATTCGTATATCACAGTCTCTTTTTATTAAGCTTAAGTAAAAAACATATTGTTCTTAGATATTCTAATTTGTTTTATGCATGGTATCAAATCTTTATATGGTGTACTTTTCATGGTGCTAAAATAAAATTCATGACTGGTTAAACAGTAAGGAAAATACATTACCAAACGGCATTGCAAATATTTATTTAATTTAGGTAAAACTAGACGAAAATACCAACATTCAAAATCTGCTTAACCTAAGTGCGATAATAGCTGTAATGTTATGTGATTTTGCATTGGAAGTCAAAACAATCAGCTAGTACTTTAAAGAACATACATACATACATACATTTGCTCACGGCTATAAATCCCTTAAAGGGGTAGCCAGAGCTAAGGAATTATAAAATAACTCAGCCACTTTTGTAGGATGCGTGGGGAAAGGATGGTAAAATAAAGGTTGTTGGTGATGGGTCTCCAACCGCATCGCCCAAAAATCCCTTAAAAAGCCCTAATACCGTTAGTCGCCTCTTACGTACACCCACCGGAAGAAATGGGGTAGTGCTATTCTAAGCCGGCACTACACAGATAAACGATAAACGATAAATTCTACTTTAAAGAAGAATGATAGATATGATTTAAAAACGAATATATGCATTGGCGCATGATGTAATAAACTCATTATAACAAATCTCTGTACTTGACAATATGTCATAAAAGAGCTTTAAGTGTTTGTCAGAGAATAGGTATTAGCATTGAATATTTAGTGATTGCTCGAAATCAAGTAACTAGGATTACTAACACGTCTGCCAATCGTGACCATTATAGTCTAAACCAATAGTTTCATACGTTTCATACTCACGGCTATAAATCCCTACACGGGGTAGCCAGAGCTTTGGAATGTGCAATTCCTCAGTCTCTTTTGGAAGTTGAGTGGGAAAAAGATTGTAAAATAAAGTCATCACATCGTCCAAAAATAACTTAAAAAGCCCCTATACCCCTAGGTCACCTCTTACGATCACCCACTGTTAGAAATCAGGTAGTGCTATTCTAAACCAACATTACACAACATAGTTTCAATAGTCTCAATAGAGCTTTTATGAAGTGTGGCGTGATTGATGATATTGATTATGCAGCTATGGCTCCTAGGGAACAGAATTAAAGAAATCAGAGTTTTCATCATCTGTCATACAGTTTTTAGCACTTCATGAACTGAAAGATTACTTATTATTTTTTTACTTAACATTAACTTTGAATGATATCAATGATGCTTTAAAGGCATTGGAGAGCCAATAGTGAATGATCTCAGACTATATATTTGTTACTTGGCTAACTTAATTAGTATATATTTTATGAAAGGAAGCGGAAGCATATATTTAATTACGAATAACGATTGTCACGCAAAGTTCAAAAGCAATAATATGAACCATTGCCAACTTTTCGGGAATAAGCTACCTACATTGAATCTCTTTGCCAAATGTTTCTAATCCCTATTACAGGCATAATTTGAATTTAATACATTGAGTATGGTATATTTTTTGGATAGGATTTCAGAGATCAAATTGAATCCATTCGATATTATTAATTCAAGACTGAATTAACAAATGCTTTAAAGTTAACACTATACAATATTCTGTTAAAATCGCAATTAGGCAGGAGGCCTAGTACGAGCGCTATTTAATCGATATTGTGTAGAATGAGATGGCAGTATACGATGCTTAGTAAGTGCGAATGGTTGCTTTATACATGCATACATACATATACTCACGGCTATAAATCCCTAGAAGGGGTAGCCAGAGCTAAGGAATTAAAAATTTCTCAGCCACTTTTGGAAGTTACGTGGGGAAAAGATGGTAAAATAAAGGTTGTTGGTGATGGGTCTCCAACCGCATCGCCCAAAAATCCTTTAAAAAGCCCCAATACCGTTAGTCGCCTCTTACGTACACCCACCGGAAGGAAAGGGGTAGTGCTATTCTAAGCCGACACTACACAACAGGTTGTTTTATATCACGCGATATCTAGGTAAAAGGTCGCTCGCACTAGCTCTGCAGATGTTAACAAACTTAGTATTACGCCTGCGCAGTGAATCACCGGATTGGTGTGATAGCGAACTAATTAGGCAAAACGCGTGAGTATTACTATAGTAAATAGTACGCTGTTTACAATTCTATATCAGTAGTAAAACAATGCAAACCAGTGCGCGTCTCAATTCTCACACAAGAAGTTTATGTAGCAGTTGTAATAAATTTTACATACATACATGCATATACTCACGACCAAAAATCCCAAAAGGGGTAGCCAGAGCTTTAGAGCTAGATACTCCTCAGCCACATTTGGAAGTTGAACGGGGATAAGATGGTAAAATAAATTATCGTTGGTGATGGGTCTCCAACCGCATTGTCCAAAAACCACTTCAAAAAGCCCCATACCCTTAGTCGCCTTCAAGCCGGCTCTATGCGGCAAGCTAGTATAATCCTTAAAACGGGATTTAGAAGAAGCTTCCACCAAAGAATTTGAGCCTACCTTGATAAAGCCACATTAAATATACCTCTCTACATACCGATAGCACAGACCAACCTTATTGAATTTCAGGCGATACTACTAAATACTCACAAATTTAATTTCTGATTGTAACCTTTAGGATTAGAACCAGGAAATTCTGGGTCATGAGCCAATGGGTTAATCGGTCGTAGTCAATTCATGGTCAGCTAATCATTTATACTGAAAAAAAGAAAATGCTTTATGCTCCTTTAACCGTTTCGTAGAACACATCAGAAAAATAAAATGCTATTCACGCTTTAAAATTGTTGCTAAAACTTCAAAAGAAATTCCTCAGCAACATTTGGGATTTAAATAATGGATAAATGGTTTGATAAATAATATTTGGTGAATATTTGGTCAGCCACATCGCCCAAGAATCACATGAAAGTCCTAAACTAAAAATCTGCGGGACTACCCGCCAAATTATAAATATTTTGTAAAAACGCAGGTCTAAGATACTTATCGATTTGTAATCGAAAGCAAAACAAATACTACTAGAACTCGTTTACTCGAACTTCGATCATAACAATATTCGCAACAATTCGAATAAGTCCAAAGACTACAGAGATGTTTCTAGCCCACAGATTCTGAAAGTTATTTGTATGAGTAAGCAAATAAACTATGTTGTCTAGTAAGCATGAAACAGGTCTAACAAATACTTTACCGCGTTTTAATTGTTGTCATGCCAGAAAAGTAAATATATCTATTATTAATTGTCGATATTGCTTTTGTAAGTAGATCTCAAATTTGATGATTCGCAGCTTCAAAATATGCCTATGGATATGTTTGACTGATGAAAATATTTTTTAGGGTTCTGTTGGTAGATTTAGAAATAAAAGTTGTAATATATACATATTAATAAATAAAAAAAGTAGCAATGATTGTTATAAAATTGTTTAAATATTTATTTAATGCTGTGCATAATAAATGTGTCACTTATACCATAATTGGTACTACTCTACCACTTATTATTTTATTACCATTTCAGAACTCTTAAAAAGAGTTGTTAAGAACATTCGCAGATAAAATAGCATACGAAATAAAAATCGCGCGTATATGCAATTATGTTGATCGGAATTGTATCAATATTTGCTCAACCTGTGAGGTCGCAGTGATTCAATAAATTATCAATATCACGAAAAATACTACGAGTAATAATTCAATGTGCGCGCGCAAGAATAAATGTTACTGATATTACGAGTAAATTACATCGTATCATTACTTATCTAAAAAGTAATATTAATTAATGCGACCTTCAATATGAAAGTAGGTGGCACCATTTTATTTGTCCAGTTAGTTAAACTATATCAACGAGGAGACTTTTACAATATTAACCACAAAACGGTTGATTATATATGTTTTTATCGACTTATTTGCTTTCGGCTCGCTTTAATAATTACATCCAAGGTCTGAAACATTTAAGAAGAAGTATTTTTATCTAAAAGGCAGTAGTTTTGATCACCTTAAAAAATAAAAAATACGTCTACTGAAATGTGTTACCCTTCATAAGGTGTTCTGTTAGCACAGTTAACATAAACAAATATATGGTAACCTGTAAAATACTTCATAGATAAAAAAACAAACGCTCAGGTCAAAATATACGATAATTTTCATTACTTTGTCCAACTGGAAAAGCTACTTTGTTCTTTAATTGCAATTTAATTTAAATTTAAATCGCACGTTAAATTGTTATTGATATGGAAATATTGATATAAACTTATGACCTGCTTTGTCGGTATTTTCCAGAGGAAATAGACAATATATTGGAGATATTCCTTTATGAAATCGTGCTATTGGTAGCCAAATCTCTTAGATGTATCTCATGACTACTGCTATAATAAAAAACGTTAATTGCAATAACTCTCTAAATTCTGATGAAAATGGTCAATACTTTACGTGAAAATTACTTTCTATCAGATAAATAAAAGTTATTCTCGCAAAAAGTACGGGTGAAAACTTTAAGACACCATCGTGCCAAAATAGAATACGTAATTATTTGTTAGACTACTTGAAACATATAATTATAAACACATAGCTTTATTCCTTCATAGAACATGCATTCATAATGATGTAAAAAATAGGTTAAGGAGAATATTGTATAATTATTTTAATAGTATCTGTAGATTTAAGATTTATTATAAATCATCTACAAAATCATTTATTAATAAATAAAATGATTTACTTAATTTTGATTTAAAATAAAGTACAATATCTATAAAAAATATTTATTTTACCAGTGTTTCTTCTACACTGTGGAAGCTAAACATTGAACAAACAAACGCAGATTGAGAAGAAAATCCTAGATTGGAAATGGCAACTTGAAACTTCGTTTTGGAGTTTTAGGGGGATAACCTCAGAATGAACCTATTTACTTATACTCACGCCTGTTGTCCCCATTGGGGTAGGCAGAGACTATAGATCGCCACTTTGTACGATCCAAGCAAATCTCTCTTGCTTTGATTAATTTGGCGTATGTGATATTACAATTAACGTTTTGTAATAACACATACGCCAATTTTGAAAACCACCTACCTCATCTTTTCCTGTATGAGTATTACAAAAAGCAATTCAAGTATCTTTAGAATAGTAAGTGATTGTCGAATAAATTGAGGTGGTGGGAAACTTATGATCCACGATTATTTATTCTTTTTTATTTGTAGTTATTTTTTGGGGTGATCTAAACATTATTATTAAACATCTTCAAAAGAATACAATGATCACTCAAAGTTATAGTAAGAACAATACCTGTGGAAAGAACAACAAACTTCAATAATTTTGGTGTTCAAGAAGTGGTATTTGTTTTTTTTACCACACACCAACGGAAATATTAAGCGGCAACTTCACAATCGTCACAATTTATTTTTGTTAAAACATTCCTAAGCATTTGGATAAGATACTATAAGAGCACTTGTTATTATGATAATAGCAGAGTTGAGTGACCTGTTTCATGATATTACGCAGTGCTCATAGATGCTGATAACTTGGGATTTGCGTAAATGTCTATTGAGCACATTTATGACTTAATAACTACGAGCGATAGTGAGTTGAGACGTCATTAGGTTTATCTCTAATAAGTTGTATTGAGAAATATAAACATTACTACTCAATCTCATACAAATACTTTGTTAGCAACTAGATAACTAGAAATAGTTTGACAAAAATATAAAAAGATAAATCGAATAACAAAATATTATGCCATAGCGTAGATTGATTAGTCGCAAATTATAACAACAATGTCTCTGTTGTGTTCTTGTAAGTTCTTATTCTAATTTATGAAATAAACTGCTCATGTAAGGCTGAGGTTGATAATAGCAAATATTAACTGTAATTCTTATAAGTTACATACATACATACATACGTAGCCAGAGCTGAAGAATTGAAAATGCCACAGCCACTTTTGGAATTTGAGAGGGGAAATGATGGTAAAATAGAGGTGTTTGGTGATGGGTCTCCAACCACATCGCCCAAAAATCCCTTAAAAAGCCTCAATACCCTTAGTTGCCTCTTACGTACACACACGGGAAGAAATGGGATAGTGCTATTCTAAGCCGACACTACACAGCAAGTATAAGTTAATGTATACTTAATCAGCCGCAACTAATCTATATCTTTATATCTTTGTACGGAAATAACGAAAGATTTCGGCCCAAACACTGGAGCCAAGGATTTAAATCCTGAATTTGCGAAAGAAAATACACTGTGTCCTTCCTAAAGTTCTATGTGTAGTTTATTTTTTCAGATCGCGAACAAACTGAAAACATTAACGAATATCTACATGGCTCTGTGTTTACTTTTAGTCATGCTACAGTTTATCACAACTACTAGCTGCAGACTTTTTACAATGACAATGCCTTTATATCGGGGCGACAAGTAACATTCTGAACATTTGACCATAAAATCACGAGATATGATTGCCGTGTAGTGCCGGCTTAGAATGTCGCTACCCTTTTCTACCCACGGGTATCGTAAGAAGCGACTAAGGGTATTGGGACTTTTATTGGATTTTTGGGCGATGCGGTTGGAGACCCATCACCAAAAACCTTTATTTTTACCATCTTTTCCCCACTTAACTTTCTTAAAGTGGCTGAGGAATTTATAATTCCTTAGCTCTGGCTTCCCCTTCTAGGGAAATATAGCCGTGAGTATATGTATGTATGTATGTATATAATTACCCTGTCATTTCAATACTGTGGCGGTACAACAACCGTAACCATATTCTTTGGTCACCTCATTATGGATGTTTGATGTAATTGGAATTAAAGTTACATAAGTCAAAAGAGAATAAACGTGTGAAAATCAGTTCATCATCTATCCAAACATCAAATTAAAACATTAACTATCTTATATTTTATGTATTATTGCAAAAATCCCAGGTCACGAGAAGCGTGTTAAAACGGTTGATTTTTTATTATCTAATACGTGAGCATTTGTGCAGCCATCATGAATATTATTGTTTGTCAAGTATAAAGGTCACCTTGAACCGAGAGTTATGTGAGCATGTGCAAAACAATTTACGATCATGTTTGCGGAATTGATGTATGGTGTAAGTGGCAACATCTCGATTTCTGCTACATTGTGTTGTGTGGTCAAAAATACAACATACATAATATGGTTGAAAATAAAATTAATATATATTTTTTACCGTTCGTGACGTTTATGAAGTCTAGTACAAATAAGAATCTGTTTAATTAATATTGTTGTTAAAAAATATCGTAAAGATATCAATTTGTTTTTTTAAAAACCATCTGAAATAGCACCAGGGCAACTATAAATTTAAAAAAATATAATGAATCATGTTAGTGTCTTAAAAATTTAAGTACGAGTATGTCAGTCTGCCGCTACACTAGTAAAACAATTTTAACTGTAGTAAAACAATACAAAATTAATAAAATCAGTTTTTTTAAAGAAAAATATTTTTTGTGAGTATTTATAACGTTTATTCAAATAGTTATACTTTTATTTCTACCTACCCTTATTTTTAAGGGGGTTCGGAACCAAAGAAGAAAATAGATCCTATCACGTGCAGTGTGCACCTTTTTAAAACGCAAGAAAGAGAGACAAAACATTTTTAAGAAGACAAGTAATTAAATAAAATTGGGTTAAGGCTTTACAATATATTTAAAAAAACTGGTTAGTTTTCTGGTGGTTTTGGCTAAGCTCTGAAATGATTAAACCAATTTTAACCAGGCTTTCACTTTATCAGACTTTTTCAGAGTAAGTCCTAAAGTCCTAACTCTATCTATCTTCAAAAACTCTACATGGCTTGGCCATATCGTTACATTCACATTGGCGTAACGTGAAAAAAATAATTCTCTGTTCATTATTTGTCTGTGATACAATACATCTTGTAGTAATAAACGGCCAAACCAGATACTTTTACTAAGGTTTAAAGTTTGAGAAGATGAGGAGGATCAGATTGTGGGTTTATTTATTCTTTCCATTAAATTTGGAGCCACATATTCTTACCTTTGCTGTGTAGTGCCGGCTTAGAATAGCGCTACCCCATTTCTTCCGATGGGTGTACGTAAGAGGCGACTAACGGTATTGGGGCTTTTAAGGGAACATTGGGCGATGCGGTTGGAGACCCATCACCAACAACCTTTATTTTACCATCTCTTCCCAATTTTTTAATTCCTTAGCTCTGGCTACCCCTTCTAGGGATTTATAGCCGTGAGTATATGTATGTATGTATGTATGTATATTCTTACCCTAAGACTTTAATGTCTACTGAACTTATGATGTAACATATTTAAAAGGTGACTGATCCTTATTATTTAGAAACTGAAGTGTTGATAATAAGTAATTACTATCAGTTGCACAACAAAACAAGATTCTTTGGAATTATACGATAATTGTGTTGTTGATTTCAAATAACGTGATATTGTTTTACACTTACGCGATATGTAATACGATATTACTAATATAGTACTACCAAATTACACGTAAAGCATACGAGCCCAAAGATGTTGTTATTTAAAATTGCTAAATTGCTTAAAAAGGTTCACTGGCATTTGTTTGAAATAATGATGACGTTTCTTGGGAAACTGCTTGACTCGTACTTATATTACTAGAAACAACTGCAAAGTGCAATGACACGTGTCAACTTACAAATCTTTTGTTACTTTATTTTTGTGACTACAAATGGCTGAATTAACTTTTCTCGCCGATACATATCAATTCAGATCCAGCGACGCTGATTCAAGGACGCGTTCAAGGTCATTATGACCTAACGTTTCTTAAGAGAATTGTTGAGCGTAGTTCAATTAAAATTCCCAATTATGACAACCGAATGATGGTGTAGATTTATTAGTAAATTTAAAACTGTACTACTTTTAAAAGGTCATTGTGGTCTTGTTATGTAACCCTTTTCAAAATAAGTAAGAATGTTATTTTTGCAAAGTGAAGACACGATTATATAATTGTATTATTCTAAAAAAGTATAAGATATTTTTTTAATTAATTTTAGGGTCCAACCTTTAATCTAATAAATATGATAAATGATCCATGAAAGCTGGTAATTACTACTTAAAAACCTTCTCAACAGTAAACTTTAATAAATTGTAATAATTCTGTATATTATGTGATATTTTAATTTTAGCTACCTGTCATTCTGAGTAATAATAATAATATGTCCAACGGATAGTCGCCGCTTTTCGACCGACGTCAAAAAGGATGTACTTAATTCGATTTTATGATTACTCCGTTCATAGTCATTCGATTTCAAAAAAAAATCTCTGATTGGTTAAATATGCTTCTAAGGTGGTGCCATTTATTTTTTGTCGGGTTTTGGTTGCGTGGTTAAAAATACATTTTAAAATATATAAATGCATACATAGACTGTGTTGTTTATCTCATTTTAAATGAAAGATCGGGTTTCCGTTATATGACTGAAAGCGGTCCTTTTTTGTTCAAAAATATATTATTACAAATATACTGTCACATGACTCAGTACAACTCAGTCATTTGTGTTTCCTCAAATTTAAAGTTATATATAATTACAGACTCGTACTCAATCCATAACTATTATAAGCATAATTATTTGTTTTTAGAAAATATGACCATATAAATGAAATTTGCGCTAAGCAATATTCATTCACTAAGAGTATAAAGAAAAAGGTAAGTCAATGAACTTGTTGCATAAAAAAAATAAACCACTTTAAAAACGAATTGTAAACGGAGTCATTTTTTTCTGGTATTTTATTATTAACAGGTTTTCAATAAATACCTGCCATATAAAATACCTTCTTTGGAATTCTCTTAAAACAGAATTGACTTTAACATCAAGATTTGTAAAGGTCACTTTAAATTATTCGCTATTTTGCAACGGATTTGCTCGTAATTAAATGGTTACAAAATGTTGCCAAGATTCCAAAAATGAGGACCCACACTATTCATCTCGAAGCTCAAAACTTAATCTTAGTCTCTGAAAGAAATGTAGTTAGGAAAATATTTTAAAATAATTATTTTATTCGCTTAATTGATTAGTAATAAGTATTAATTATTTTAAAGTTTTGTGGATTATTTAAAAGTTATCAAACCCCTGTGTCACCAAGGATTGCTGAATCAATCCGATTCGGTTGTGTTTCGGTAAAACATAAATATTATGTTTCTTAAAATAGTTCATAAAATTATGACTCATATACGACCAAAATCTTAATTATTATTATATCAGTTTTTATCCGAACAACCTTGATAGCACATTAGGGAGACCCCTGCTTCTAATGTAGAGAGGCGTGAGTTGGAATCCTTAGACGGGCTAGAACCAATGTCTTTTTTTTTAATTAGCTTTTAGTTTTTTTTTTATCTAAGTCATACATACATACACTTATGTATACTTATGGCTATAAATTGTAAATATCCGCTACTTTTGTAAGTTGAAAGATAGTATTAGGATACTCAAAATATCTTACACTATATCAATAATTAAGACACCCAAAGGACGAAATATCTTCTGGGATATACGGCAAAACGTTAGATTTTCATGAAAGTTCTTTCGTATAAAGCTATGTAAATAATATGAAGACCATGACTTTATTAGAGGATAATCAAAGTTTCAGTGTTACTGTATCATCCCACTGGTATTTAATATAAAAGCAAATAATCTTAGATTAGAAGGAATTAAGAGGCCACTTCAAACGCTATAGCCGCCATTCAAGTTTGAGAGCATGTTTAAACAGATACCAATCATGTATAACCTAGACATTCCACAACAAATTCTATCAAAGTAAATACGAGGGTTATCGAATATCGTATCGCGGTTCAAGAACGTATTTTGAACCCGGCAGCGCACATCGTAAACACAACACGGAAGTATTCTAATTACGCAATGCCCATGACATAAACTGCTCAAGATCGTGTCTAATGAAGTATACTCGTTCCCAAGTTGCTGACTATCGACATTGGCCCCGACGACTCATTGTAGCGGTCAACGTTGCAATGAACGTAATTTTCACCCTATACCTAGATAACAAGGTCTACAGTGCTATGAGAGACCTAGCCAGATGGTAGGAGACTATTTCATCGTATGATTCACTTTTATAAACAATAAACCTTAGGTGGTATTGAATCTGAAAACAAAGGACACTTCAATTGGAGAGGTTAGATATGTTATTTATAGGATTGATTGGGAAATCATAATAAACTTGAGAATGGATGTTTTGCTTGAGGATTTTATGGATATTTGATTCTCGACCGTGGAGGGAGTTGATATTTAGAGCTTATTATACAAACTAACAAGGGTGTCGTAAGAGGCGACTAAGGGTATTGGGGCTTTTTATTGGATTTTTGGGCGATGCGGTTGGAGACCCATCACCAAATCCTTTATTTTTACCATCTTTTCCCCACTCAACTTCCAAAAGTGGCTGAGGAATTTATAATTCCTTAGCTCTGGTTACCCCTTCTAGGGATATAGCCGTGAGAATATGTTATCATACAAACTACTCATTCAGAATTTTTGTCGAGAGCAAACCATATGCTTCTATATATTTTCTTTCTGAATGTGCATTATGTTTTTAAACTAAAGTACACGGATGAAAAGTTCTAAGGAGGTTAAAGATTAATGCGAGTTTCGACTCAGCGTAGACGTTCTCGAATATTTGTTACTGCTGCAATTAAATTAACAATAGCTTTTTGACCAACCACTCATAAGGGAAGTAGTATGAAATATTACGGTGATTGTCATATTTAGTACAATTATATATATGCTTATAGTCTCTGCCGGCCCAAATGGAAATTAATGGCGTGAGTAAATTTATGTATGATTTTATTTTAGTTCGATTTTTTTTTGCATTTTAGTTTGGGTTGGTTGTAAAATAATGCTTTAACATACATACATATACTCACGGCTATAAATCACTTAAAGGGGTAGCCAGAGCTTTGAAATTAGAAATTCCTCAGCCACTTTTGGAAGTTGATTAGGGAGAAGATATTTTAAATAAATGTTTTGGTGACGGGTCTCCAACCACATCGCCTAAAATCACTTAAAAAGCCCCTATACCCTTAGTCGCCTATTACGACCACCCACGGGTAGGAATGGGGTAGTGTTATTCTAAGCTGACACTACACGGCAACATTTTACGTTGTAAAAATAATATTTTGTCCATTCAAAAGTATTATCACTCTTAGGGGTTCTCGAAGTATATACAGCATTGACGACATGTCTATGTCAACTTTGATATATATGTTTTCGAGAATAGGTGGGAGTAAAGTTGTGGTAGAAAATGATCACAGAAGAAAAAATTCGGTTATATGTTCTAAAACAGAAGGCATGCGAATTTCGACGTTTGATGACTAAAAGCAAGCAAGATAAGTTTAATGGAAGTAAAAAAGCTCGCGAGGTTTGTCAGGATCCTACTTAGAGCAATCGATAGTCTCTGCTTACCTCAGTAGTAATTAATGGCGTGAGTACATGTATATACGCGCGTACATTTATCAAGACGCCGTCAATCATATGACGCTGAAATATTAACACAAAAATTCTTGACCCAAAAATTTATCTGCGAAGGCCTTGCAAATTAATAAACTACTAATTTCAATTGTCAGGCTCGTACCGAAGCAAAACTTTCCAAGGCGTAGCCCGATAAAGATAATAAATGAAGGCGAAGAATATTTTGGCAAGGATAAGATGGCCGGGCCGAATGGGGTCACCTTGACGGAGGCTGTGTGACACCAGTATTTGGGACTTGCAACATACATCAGGTCAAGGGAACATGTGCCCTATTTTGAACGAGCTTTTACTTGCAACATGCTCATACTTGTTTGGCACTTTGAGAATTGGCCTTTTGATTTTTTATTTTATTTTCAGAAATATAGAGATTACATAAATATCATCAGATAATTTCGAAACACTCATGATATTAATTAGTAATTTAAACAAACGTAATCAAATTTCGTTTTAAGGGTTCCGTAGCCAAATGGCAAAAACGGGACCCTTATAGATTCGTCATGTCTGTCCGTCTGTCCGTCCGTCCGTCCGTCCGTATGTCACAGTCAGTTTATCCGAAACTATAAGAACTACATTATTGAAAATTGGTGCGTAGATGTATTCTGTAAACCGCGTTAAGATTTTAAAATAAAATCTGAAAAAAAACCAAAATTTTTAGGGTTCCCCATACCTAGAACTGAAACTCAAATTTTTTTTTCATCAAATCTATACGTGTGGGGTATCTATCAAATGGTATTTGAAAATGATGTTGAGGTTTCTTATATATTTTTTTTCAAAACTAAATAGTTTGCGCGAGAGACTTTTCCAAAGTGGTAAAATGTGTGTCACCCCCCCGTAACTTCTAAAATATGGGCATGATAAAACTGAAAAAAATATATGATGTGTATTACTATACAAACTACTAACGAAAATTGGTTTGAATGAGATCTAGCAAGCAGTTCTATTTTTAAACGTCATAAATCAAATTACTTACCTAATTTATTAATTTCACTGAAATATAACAATAATTTTACTATCACAGGCCTTACGCATAAAACGTGAACCATTGTTTTCTTATAGTAAATCTGTGATAAGTAAATAACATTTTAAACTAAACATTTTAAACTTGTATATTACTATGTTACCTACCTGCTGCTAGTGCTGCTACGGAACCCTTCATTAGCGAGTCCATCTCGCTCTTGGCCGCTTTTTTTATTATTTTAACTCACAATTAACTTGGGAATTCCTAAGGATAGATATATATTTTTTTGTTTATTATTTGTAAATATATAGAGCGCCAATGTAATAATTATAATTCAAATTGATATGACTATAATAATCTTAAATCAAATTAAACTTGTCTTAAATCCTCAATGTTTTAAGCTAATCGAATCAAATTCTCTCTCGAATCCATCTCTTATCATGTTTGGGCCATATTTTTTTACAAATACTTACAACTACTATTTACAACTTACAACTTACTACAAATATTTTTCAAAAATAGAGCTCGTGTTTACTTCGTTTCACACGTTTTCGCAAACATATGATTAACTTCTTGTTTGTGAATTATACTACTAGCACTACGATGTTAGGTTACGACGATGGAGACAGTTTTTTTTTTTACTTTTACCTTTTTAACTTTTTTACACTCAACTTTCCAAAAGTGGCCGAGGAATTTCTAGTTCCTTAGCTCTGGCTACCCCTTCTAGGGATTTATAGCCGTGAGTAAATGTATTTATGTATGTTTTTTTAACGTTAGTCTAAAAACTATAGAAATACACGCTCTTTTGATTAAATAGTAATAAACAGTTCCGTACACGATGTAACCAAATATTGGGCATTAAATTATATGTAAATAAAGATGAAAATATAAAAAAACAGCAATGTATTTTATGTGCCGAAAACAAAGAACTTAATTCCCATATGCATGAGTAACAGCATTATATATCCTACATTTTAGTTAATCAAAAAGTTGCAGAATTTTATACCACATATGAAGACCACATACAAAGCATTTGGATCAAAATCATTATGAATTCGTTAAGACAAATAACCAACGTTCTCGTAAATGTTCTTGTTCTACAAATACTTCACTATGCAGTCCGGCGTCTTGCTTCTTTCGCGTTCACTCAGTGAACAAAAGCCTAAAACTTGAAACCAAATTTAACATTCTACAATAAATGTTTATATAAATACTTGAATAATGACATACATACAGACATATACTAACAGCTATAAGTCCCTAGAAGGGGTAGCCAGATCTAAGGAGTTCGAAATTCCTCAGCCACTTTTGGAAACTTGTGTGGGGAAAAGATGGTAAAATAAAGGTTGTTGGTGATAAAGGTCTCCTACCGCATCGCCCGAATACCGTTAGTCGCCTCTTACGTACACCCACCGGAAGAAATGGGGTAGTGCTGTTCTAAGCCGACACTACACAGCTACTTGAATAATGACTTATATGAATATTATATTTTTTACATACTATTACTGCCTAAAAGAGCTAGCCAGAGCTTTAGAATAAGAAATAACTTAGCAACTTTTGGAAGATGAGTGGGTAGGTAGGGAGGTAGGGTTTTCCTGTACAAAAAAAAACTGTAAGTGACGTTAAATAACTTATTTCATCTGAACAATTTATACCTAAAAATTTTACATTAATTGAACACTTAATTCTAATTTTCATATTTAAATCATCAAACCACTCCATAGTATGAAAAAAAAAATGACAACATATTCCTTATTATATAATAGACTCACTTATTTGCTAGAGCAGCTACAACCATTTACGTCAAAGCTATTTGTTTTTTCATTTTGTGGAGTCACTACGGGCATTTTTTGGCAATATGAGAATAATATTAGCATTCCTATTGAGTCACCCATGATTTATATTCAACTTCAAATGACTTTACGAAATCATGATTTTATTTAGATGATATAACATTATTATTATGTTACTGCTCTTATTATATTGGAGGAAACATTTGGACCAAATACCGAGTGTGCTCAAAAAGGCAGGCGTCCGTAGTATGAGAATAAAAGAGCATGTATGAGAAGATTAATGGATGTAAACGAAGCTAGAGAGGTTTGTCAGGATCGTACAAAGTGGCGATCGAAAGTCTCTGCCTACACCAATGGGAAACAATGGCATGAGTATATGTATGTATGTATGGAATCTATTACTTCCAGTGTAAATTTTTCAAATCTAGAAATGCTACAGAGCTAATTATCTGGTCTTTGTGATATATTTTTGTAAACGGAAAATCTCTCACCAAAGTGATCATAGTTTTTAAGGCATATTCATGTCTTTTTACTTACAAACATTTTACAAAACATGTTTTATATGTTTATGTTTATTGTTACTTTTTTATGGTTTAATGTTTTCTGTATTTAATAGTTCAAAGATACGTAAAGCAAGATCATTGAAATCCAATTTTCACCGGAACATTCAGTCAGTGCAACGGCAATGAACCCAATGATAACTCGTTCGGTCATAAATTATTTAGCCGCCATCAATTTAATTCTATCAAAGTCTATTTCAGTTAGACTCGCGTAGGAAACAGCATTGTAACGATTTATGAGCTGCGCTTCCCTCATTGCTTCAAGGTTGGCGTCAACTTACAAGACTCAAACATTTGACTACTAGCTTGTTCCAGATTAGTTATATAATAAAACGTTACATAAACTCACTGCCATAAATCACAAAGGGGGATAGCTAGAGCCTCATAATTAAAAATTGCAAAGCCGCTTTTGGGAGTTGTTTGCGGTGAAGATTTTAAAACAAACAAAGATGTGTTGGCACATCGCCCAACATTTTTTTTGTGAATCTCAAAACATCTTAGTTGCCTCTTACGAAATTTGCAGGGTGAACTAGGTTAGAATTATGTTAAACCGACACTACACAGATAATTGACGACAGCCGTGGCCGAGTGGATAGGTGACTAGCTTCTCGGTCAGGAGGTTGCGGGTTCGATCCCCGCTGAGGGCAACATTTATGTGATGAGCATTAATGATTGTTTCTTAGTCTTGGATGTTATTTATATGTGTAATATTATACTAGCTTTTTGCCCCGCGACTTCGTCCGCGTGGACTTCATTTTTTGCATCCAGTTTACATAATACCAAAATACCGAAACACTATCTCAACTCTGTGTTTTATATTTATAATCCCGCGGGCGTTGTTAATGACATAAAGGACATCGAGACTTTTTAAGTGATTGTTGGGCGATTCAGTTTGTGAAGCATCACTAACAACTTTGTTTAAACTATCTTTTATTAATCTATTTCCAAAATTGGATGAAGAATTAGCATCTCTGAATACCCTTTTGAATACCTTACCTCTGGCTACACTTTTATGGCATTTATGGTTGTTAGCATATACTCATGAATGATTGATAGATGGATTTCATAAATTCAATCGCACCAAGTTTTATTATAAAATGTAAAAAAAAACACTATATTAACTTTCATTTGCTATATCAACCCGTTAGGTGTTGAGTTCCAAAAATTCCTTTTTAATTGTTCATAAGAATCATGAAACAAATATACCAAGTTTTTATGTTCAGAAATGAAAATATCTTTAGTAAGTACAGATACGGATAGTAGTTTGGCGCTGCGGCGGCGGCCCGGTGCTGCCCCCTACACTGACCGTTGATGATATTGGGAGAACTTGCAGCGATTGCTCGGCAATATAGGGATGATTAGTGGTGGATCTCCATCCAAAATAATCGCTAAATTGAAGGGATAGTGCTTGCTATTATTATATATAGTGCTATTTTAAGCTAACAAAACTTTTTTTTACAAAAAGATTGAAATACCTGAGATATGAACCCGGGACGATTGATTCATAATAGTTCTAATTAAATATTCATAGTAGTTAGTTATACCGCTACGCCACGGAGACGTTACCGGGGCGGTGTCAAATTTTTATTACGCTTTATTTCATATTAGTCTTACTATTGATAAACAAATTTGTCATTTAAATGTTCATTTATTTTGATGAAAACTAATGAAACCCCTTCATCTTTCCAAAATGAACATTAACAAAGTGTCTGTTGTGAATTCCATCGATGATAAAAATAATCGCTGCAATATTTTGAGCCATATATGAGTTAAGGTTTTTTGATGTTACTATGAGAACTCTTGCGGATTCCTTAGTTTCAAGGAATCGTCGTCGTTTCATTTAGCTTCTAAATTTACATGTTTATATTCGTTTGCAATATAAGTAGATGTAAAAAAAATATATACGATAAACAAATAGTACATCATCCCTCGGGAGTTTCTTATTTTCGGGGATCCATTATCGTACCATTAAGCTTCTAAATTTTGATTTTTATATTAGTTTACAATATTTTACTTTGTTTTAAACGATACACAGCGCCATCTCCAATGCATCCAGCAAGCAAACAATATTTTTGATATCCCGTGGGAACATATTTTTTTCCAGGATAAAAGTCCCTATCATTTAATTTAGACTTCTAACTACACGTCTGAAAAATTTCAAAGTAATCGGTTCAGTATTTACGGCGTGAAAGCGGAACAAACAAACAAACAAACTCACTTTCTCATTTATAATATTAGTATGGATAATCTATCTATACTATAATAAGACTGTAACGAGGTCAAAACTGTACATTGAAGAAAAAAAAAAACCATCGGAATATGTTTTATTTTCGATACTGAAGCCAAATTTGCTATTTTTGAAAAAAATGTCTGTCTGTCTGTCTGTCTGTCTGTCTGTCTGTCTGTATGTCCGTTCATCACGTTAATTCTACCGGACCGATCTTGATCAAATTTGGCATGAATGTAGGTTATACACCTGGCCAACATATAGTATATAATTTATCCCGGATTTCGCAAGGGTTCCCACAGGAGCATAAAAAAACATAACTTTTATATGGTTCCCCATATTTACACGATTAATTTTTTCATCGACTCGACTCTTCATTAATAGTCTTTTTGGAAAAAATAAGGGTTTCATCCATTTTCATCAAAAGAATTGTCCATTTAATTGTTTGTCAATAGTACGACTACTAGATATATAGGATATAACAAATTTGAGACTTACTCAAATGTCTGCGTGGCGTAGCGGTATACCATAATTTAATGTTTTTTGACATGAATTCCTCATGTGGGGATTATTACTCATAAATAAAAGATGTTATTAAAGGACAGAAAAATTTCCCGCCAGTGTCGAAATTTTTCTGTCCTTTAATAACATCTTTTATTTATGAGTAGCGGTATACCGTTTGGTAAACACTAAGTACGAAAGACCCAGGTTCGAATCCCGGGTGGTGTAAGTCTTTTTGCGTATTTTTTTTTTGCTTTTGTGTTAGGTTAGAATAATAGGATGCACTAATCCTTCTTTTTCACATTCAACTAAGCGAATATGTATGAATAAAGATAATTGAAAGCATATTGTATGAATTTTGCGTATTCATTTGGTAGGTTTGAGAATATGTTTATAACTTTTGTTTATTTAACTATTTTTTACTAATATTCTCATAGATATATTATACTTTACTTACGCATAAATTAATATTCTGTTTAAGCCTCAGAATGCATCGTTTGTAAATAATAGTAAATATCTCACTTTTAATACAGTACCGCCCGCCATCTATTGGCCGATGATTGCAATCTCTCTCACATCACCAACTTATTGCTCCCCATATTTACACGATTAGATTAATTTTTTCATTAATTGAAAGCATATTGTATGAATTTTGCGTATTCATTTGGTAGGTTTGAGAATATGTTTATAACTTTTGTTTATTTAACTATTTTTAACTAATATTCTCATAGATATATTATACTTTACTTACGCATTAATTAATATTCTGTTTAAGCCTCAGAATGCATAGTTTGTAAATAATAGTAAATATCTCAATTTTAATTCAGTACCGCCCGCCATCTATTGGCCGATGATTGCAATTTCTCTCACATCACCAACTTATTGCTCCCCATATTTACACGATTAATAATAAGGGTTTTATCCATTTTCATCAAAATAAATGCCCATTTAATTCACCTATCCATCATTGATGAGTTTATATTAGCGGGCATAAATCTCATAAAAGGGTAGCCATAGCTTCAGAGATAGTAATTCTTCATCCACTTTTGGAAATAGATTGGGGAAACCGTAGTTAAATAAAGGTTGTTAGTGATGGGTAACCAACTGCATCGCCCAACAATCACTTAAAAAGCCTCAATGTTCTTTATATTATTTACAACGCCCGCGGGAATATAAATATAAAAAAACAGAAGTTGTGATAGTGTTTAGGTGTTTTGGATGTAAAGCGGATGCAAAAAATGTAGTCCAATGAAGTCGCGGGCAAAAAGCTAGTATTATATATAACGTTGAGTTAGTATCCCATATCACAAGTTATACTTAGTTTGGGGCTAACTTGATCTGTGTATAATATGTCCGTATGTATGTATTTATTTAATAAGTAAAAAATATGTGCATATGAACGATTATATCAGGATCAAACTAGAAACTATGTCGGAAAATTACTGAAATCCCTTGATAAAGTTTTGATTACGTGTCTTCGGATGTAAATGTTTATGCACCACTTACTCACCACACACCACATATACTAAGAAATCTTTTTGCTATGTACATGTTTATGTTGCTATTATGAAAAAAATACTAGCTGTGCTCTGCAAACCTACAAGCAAATTAAACTGTGCTTTTAAAACAAATTTTATGAAGTAGCGCTCATATCCGTTAATTAAATTATTTATCCCATTGAAATGAGAAAAACATTAAGTTAATGTAGTAACTTTCACGATGATCTGTTCAGTTGTGTGTGACAAACAAATCTAAATTCATATATCTAATGTTAGTAAGAATTCATTTAATTCAATTTGACCGGCTTCAGAAAAATATTTTCTTCCAAAACAGACTAAAACATAACATAACATAAACGTTCACGCCGAATATCCCCGAAGGGGTTGGCAGAGGTTCTAATACTTCTGAACATCACGTGACTTTGTCACCTGGTGTTCAGAGTACCCACGTTTTGCATGGACAGTGTACTCACGTGATAGGGGGCAGGCCTATCACCGTTTTGTACGAATACACTGTCACATGACTAAGTACAACTCAGTCATGTGGGTTTCCTCACGATGTTTTCCCTCACCGTTAACAACCATGATAAATTAACCACACATATGTCTTTAGAAAAGACAAATTGGTGTAGGCCCGACCCGGGATTTGAACACTAGTCGCTTGCACCGGTGTTCCACCCATTGAGCTATCACGTCGTCACTAAAACATAATACGTGAAAATTATCACCGAGGTGAATTGCTAGTTACATCATTGTAAAAAAACTGTTTGTCTTTTTTTTCTTACAGCACCTTTTACATTAAGAAAGGAGGAAAAATAACAAGCTATCTTCTTTTATATTTTAATATTTTATTACAAAATTTGCGTTGGATCACGGATTATTTACAATCAAATTGAGTAACTACCACTGCTTTTCGTCTTTTAAAAGGCCCAAATCTCATAGTCGATTACATTATAAGCCACCTATAATTTTTAGACTATAAGGAGACCGGATAATATTCTTCTGTGCCTTTATTTCAATTACATTACACACCTCCATCAACCAATCATAAACCAACCTTTTGACTTTAGAACTTGTTACTTTAAAGTAGTATTAACAAATTTATGAACAATAAAATTTATCCAAATATTGTGACTCATATGTGATCGCATGACACATACCTTAATAATTTGCCATTCAGACTAAGTTACTATATTACATAAATACATACATACTCACGGCTATAAATCCCTATAAGGTGTAGCCAGAGCTTCGGAATACGTAATTCCTCAGCCACTTTGAGAAGTTGAGTGGGGAAAAGATTGTAAAGCAAATGTTTTTAGTGATGGGTCTCCAACTGCATCGCTCAAAAATCACTTGAAAAGCCCAAATACCCTTAGGCGCCTCCTACGAACACCCGTGGAAAAAATGGGGTAGTGCTATTCTTAGTCGGACACCACATAGCAAAAAAATATTCCAAATATCGTGACTCATTTGTGATCGCATGACACATAACGAAATAATTTGCCATTCATACAATATTATTATAAATATTATCAAATGATTACTCACATTATTATTACCTAAATCAACTATGATTAAGCAACACAGTGATCATATACTCCTACCCAAATTTATACATACATACATATACTCACGGCTATAAATCCCTTAACGGGGTAGCCAGAGCTTTGGATTGAGAAATTCATCAGCCACTTTTGGAAGTTGATGGTTGATGGTTGGTCTTGCTTGGCCTCACGTGACATTTTTCAACCAACCCAAATTTATATCAACAAAAAAGGAACTCAATTAAGGGATATGTATTATATGATATAACTAATTTCATTAATATAACTTGCAAAGAGTACAATATTTATGTTTAAATTTTAGATATAAATTACTACATAGTTCAATTAATGTCCGAAAGTACTGAAAAGCCTAATTTAGTGAAAATTTTATGAAAAGTCAAATTGTCACATGGTATTCAGAGTACCCTTGTGTGCTCACATGTGCGGTTAAACAAATTCACTATCACATTTCTACTTACAATTAAGCCATGTGGGTTTCCTCACGATTTTTTCCCTCACCGTTAACAACCTTCATAAATTAACTATACAAATAACTTAAAAATGACACATTTATGTAACCACGACTTAGGATTCGAATGCGTGATCTGCATTAGAAGCGAAGGCCTTTCCACAGAGCTATCAAAGAAATTGCATCGAAATCGCAACCACTGCAGTAACAGTCAAAGATATTGACAAGCCCCAGGCTGAGGTATCTCCAATACACCGAATCCGCATTACTCTGACCTCCATAAATGTACGCTCCCTTGAAAAGGTCTGCTCAGATCTCAATAATGGAGTCACATAACAGAGGCTGCGTGTAAAGGGCAAGTAAGAATGCCAACCAAAATGCTGCGCATCACGTAGGACTCTTTGTGGTGAGGGTTTCAAGACCTAAGACCGCTATCAAATGAAGAAACACAAGTATTTAAATGAGGCATGTTGTGTCTATATCGAACAGCATACAATAATTAACTGTAATGCATAGGGCTCTGTGTTAAAATTGTTAAAAGGGGGGGGGGTCCCTTGCGAGGGGCAAGGGACTCGAAAAAATCTACAACACTGATCAAAAAGAAGAACACAGTCATAATGTAAAATGCAGTTAGTTCATTTCCAATCACGAAATATTCTCGTAGGTTCCATGACATCGATGTTTTCCTTCCTACAACGTGTCTCTTAATATCTAATTAGAAATGTCGCGTGAGGCCAACCAAGACCTTCTAACCTTCAAAGTAACAAATAGTAAACACTTTACAATCCTTGTCAAGGGCAAAAACAAAACTTGAACAAATAAACATCCGCTAGCCATGGTGTGATGACGAACTTAATATTATTCATCATTGACACCCAACTTTAGTAAAAAAGCAACTACTACCTACTCAGCCGTAACTATCAATGCTCACTTCCAATTGTTCCGGTAGAGGCGGTTAAATATCTATTATATCATATAGGTATATTATATTGCTGTGTAGTGCCGGCTTAGAATAACACTACCCCATTTCTTCCGGTGGGTGTACGTAAAAGGCGACTAACGGTATAGGGGCTTTAAAGGGATTTTTGGGCGATGCGGTTGGAGACCCATCACCAAGAACCTTTATTTTCACCATCTAATCCCCACGTAACTTCCAAAAGTGGCTGAGGAATTTCTAATTCCTTAGCTCTGGCTACCCCTTCTAGGGATTTATAGCCGTGAGTATATGTATGTATGTATGTATATTATATGAAATTCACGAGTCACAGTGTTTGTTACCTAAATCTTCCAAAACGGCTGACCCGATTTAAATAAAATTTTGTATTTACATTTTTTTATTTTTTGTACTTCTAAGTGATAGGGGTTGTCCATCCCGAACATTTTATTTTCAATGTATAGACTAGAAATTGTCTAGAAATAATTAATATGGCAAAACAACGTTTGCCTGGTCAGCTAGTAATATAATATAAATAGTAAGTATAGACGGCAATTTTGATAGAAACTATCAAAGTTTGTAGATAAAAGTACATAGCATTAAACTTTAAATCATACTATAATCAAAATTCTAAGCTAAAAGCTACAAATAAAAGTTCTAGGCAACAGTGATATGATAACTCAGTGGGAGGACCGGCGCGTTTCACGCAGGAGATGCGAGTTGAAATCATTGCTGTTGTTTACGATGCATGTGGAGAAATATCGTGAAAACACTGATATATGTGAGTTGTACTTAGATATATCACTGTGTATTTGTAAAAAGCAGGAATAGGCTGCCCCAAGCGTTGACTTTTAATTTAATTTCCAGACTTGGTAAAGTGCAAAAATATTTATTCATGAAAGTAATCATAAGTCAGTAAATTATCAGAAGAATTATTTTTAGATAAGATATTAAATAATTAACTGGCGCCATGTACTTACGTCTTCATGATCTTTATCACAAAATAAGTAGATATATTTCCACAATCAGCTGTTCATTTTCAAGGTGACCCATTCATGTTTTTGCGATAACCTCTCCTCTAAGTCTCTTACTTTTGATAATCCTCAAATCTCATTGCGTCATACCGGTTAAAACATTTTGATCTAGAATTCGAAACACATATATACATAAACTCACGGCCATAAATCCCAAAAAGGGGTAGCCAGAGCTTCAGAGACGGAAACTCCTCAGACACAATTGGAAGTTGATAGCGTACAAGATGGTAGAAATAAAGTATCGTTGGTGATGGGTCTCCAACCGCATCGCCCCATACATTCAATTATATTACATTTCTTTATGTCTCGTACTTAATACTTCCCTTAATTTATTACCACTGAAAAATAAAAACATACCTCTCATGTAAGGAGTGCATAATGACTGTATTATGTTATGATCGATACCGTCTCTAATCTCAAGGCAATCACAATACTCTTACCATAATCTGAAAGAAGGGTGAAAAAAGCGACATGATAGTCCAGTGGGTAGAACACCCGCCCGAAAAACAGAAGGGCGTGAGTTCCAATCCTGGGACGGGCCTACACCAATTTGTCTTTTCTAAAGACATATGTGTGGTTAATTTATCATGGTTGCTAACGGTGAGGGAAAACATCGTGAGGAAACCCATATGGCTGAGTTGTACTTAGTCATGTGACAGTGTATTCGTACAAAACGGCGATAGGCCTGCCCCCTATCACGTGAGTACACTGTCTAAGCAAAACGTGGGTACCTTCTCTGGAAACTAGATGGCGCTTGCCATGTGAGTTCAGGAGTATTGGTACCTCTGCCAACCCCTTCGGGGATAAACGGCGTGAACGTTTATGTTATGTTAAGGGTGAAAATAAAATATTTTAGTGGTAGAGAGTATTGCTATAACTAATGAGGTTTTCATGAGCAAAAAGATTTAAAGTATTGCTATAACTTTTCTTTTCTACGAGACCATATTACTGAACCTAAACCGAACCAGCGCAGACAGAGACTTCGTTTTATATTATCAAATGTTGCCACATGACCTCAACATAGGTCAAGGCAACTATTTATTACCTTTTTTGACGTCATTGGCCATTAATATAGTCAATATTTTACGATCGTCTCCATTTTCCAAGAAAAAAACTTAGACAAACAACTTAAAAATAATAGCTGTGGTCGGAAAGCTCATGAGCTTTATGAGTCATGGACTCATGACGTCTATAAACTCAAACGTTCTCGCCGTATATCTCCGAAGGGGTTGGCATTTGTACTAATACTTCTGAACATCACGTGACATTTTTACGCGATGTGTGTGTGACATTGTGATAGTGGGCTGGCCTATCGCCGTTTTGTACAAATAAACTGTCACTTGTCTAAATATAACTTAGGCATGTGGGTTTCCTCATGATGTTTCCCTCACCATTAACAACCATGATAAATCCACTATGACATCTATAACCACCCATATATGATTTGGATTCATTGTCAACATAATACGCGCATATCTTGGAGGGCAGTCCTTTTATATCGTGTTTAAGTAACATAATTAATATTATATATATATACGATTATACGATACGTACATACATTCTAACATAATTATATTCACGGCTACGTAACACAAAAAAAGGGAAAGCTAGAACCTCAGCATTATATATACCTCAGCCAATTTCGGAGTAAGCGCATAAACAAAGTTAAATCCATTTATTGCGAACCAAACCGTGTAGTGCCGGCTTAGAATGTCGCTACCCCTTTCTACCCACGGGTGTCGTAAGAGGCGACTAAGGGTATTGGGGCTTTTTTTTGGATTTTTGGGCGATGCGGTTGGAGACCCATCACCAAAAACCTTTATTTTTACCATCTTTTCCCTACTCAACTTCCAAAATTGGCTGAGGAATTTATAATTCCTTAGCTCTGGCTACCCCTTCTAGGGAAATATAGCCGTGAGTATATGTATGTATGCGAACCAAAAATCATCAGTTATTATCTCAAATATTACTCATCCTAACGATACATAAGTAATTGAGTATACATTTACCTTGACCGTAAATCCAAAAAGGGGTAACCAGAGCTTCAGAGCTAGAAACTTCTCAGCCCCACTTGGAAGTTGATAGGGGTATGAATGAACTAAAGTATTGTTGGTGATGGTTCTCCAACCACATCGCCCACTTAAAAAAACCAATACCCTTAGTCGGCTCTTACCACACCCGTGGGTAGAAAGGGGTAGTGACCTTCTAAGCCAGCACTTTTCTTTGGTGTTTATGAATATACAAAATTAACAAGCATTACTCTGAACCGGATCATAGATTGTGAACTGCAATGATGATAGATAAAATATAACATGTTTAAAGCAAACAAAACTCAGCAATTCTTTATCACCTCATGAGTTTATAAACATCGTCTGGAAAAACAGATACATTGTTGTTAGTTAGGAAGTCACGCAAATAAACATTTCCCAGAATTTCCATCCACTTTATGTAAATGAACTTTGTGGTTCTTGTTTATTGAACAACAAGATTATAGAAATAATATCAGCTAATTATATTAATCGTTTTGTTTTACTAATTAACCAGAAGGAACTTGAACCTTTCATATGTATATCTTTACTTATTTTAAAGAGGAAAGATTAGATTTTGTTTTAGTTTGCCAGTAATTAATTAAGTTCTAAAACCTCTCAACCGATTATTAAAAATATTTCATCAATAGAACCACAATATAACCCTACAACATTAAAAAAATACTTTGACTATAGGTATATCATCACGCTAAATTTCATAAGTGGTGAGCAGTCCGTAAAAAAACTTAGATATTTAAAAAACCAACACGATCCGTCCGTGCGCATCTGGGTCTTCAAAATAATAATAAAAAAAAATATGACTATTTGATAAGGCATATTTACAGTACAGACTTAAACAGAGGTTCCCAAACTAGGCTAAGTCTGTATTTTGGGAAACCAGCGAGATAATACATTATATAAACAAATATACAACTTTTTCTCTATATTCGCTTACAATTCCAAAAAGCAGAAGCCGGTTTTGGCTGTATAATGGTGATATGTGGTTAAATAAAAGATGATCCGAGAATTAAAGATGGCAATTTGCTGTGTAGTGTCAGCTTAGTATAGCACCCACTCATTTCTGCCGTACGGGTATCGTACGAGGCGACCTAATGTATTAAGAGTTTTAAGTCATTGTTGAACCATCTTTTATTTTATAAATCTTTACCCCATTCAACTTTCAAAAATGACTAGGAAATTTCAAATTCAGAAGTTTAAAATGCAATTACTTTTTAGATCAACAGCCATGCTTAATGCTTATTTGTATGAATGTTATCATTAAATGTCACATGAATAAGATGCCCTTTGAATTTGATGAAGTATGTAAAGTTATAACTTAAAATTTCCTAATATGTTTATAAATATATTATACTTTCTGCTTGAAGATGCCTTTAGCGCAGAGTCTGTTGTATGTATGGGCATAGGTCCTTTGACAATTAAATCACCTGACAACATAGATTAAAAAACGTTAGATAGGTTATTTACGAGGAAACCGGCGCTTACGAGTGGCACCGGTTGCGGCAGATGAACGCACACCACTCGAAATATATCCAAACAATACACCAAAAAATACATTTGAAATGTAGGCGAGATAGTACATCTTAAAGCAAGCGCTAAAAAGAGATAAATATATTTACTCTATATCGTCGTGACATATGACACTTAGACGACTTTTCTACTATACTTTGTGCAAAATCTCATCACATACGACGGCATGTTCGATTATTTTGATAAACAAACACGCCAAAACCGGTAAACGATTGCGACGTCGGCTAGTGCGCGACTGAAGTCAGATGAGCCATTTAGCCTGTGTTTTAAGTGCCACTTATGAGCGCGCATGACTTATCTACGGTTTTTTATTAGTACATCTATGCCTGACAAGGTCTGCAATCAAGCTTTACAACGATGGCACGTGCACTCATTCTGGTATTCACACGTGATGTTTAAAACAGCGTGAATGAACCTTATGGGCTGTCATTTCAATAAAAAATGGCCAAACGTAGCTTAAATTTTTAAATAAAATTTTATGTATTATTTTAAGATAATGACCATACACTGTTAAACCATTATTTTAAGTAAGTTAAGTGTATATTTCTGATCAACCTGAGTAAAAGAAGAAAAAACGGGTTATATTTAGACACCAAAAATTTCCAACCAAAATGAACCAAAATCTGAAGTCACATCAAAATTTCTAACTTGGGCTTTTTAGCTAAGCTTTTGGAACTGAGCAATTCATTTGGATTTGGCATTGAATACGGAATGATTTTATTTAGTTTAAATATACTATTAAAAAATATCCAACCAACCATACAGTCATGACATGGTCGTTTCTTATTATCTTTTAATGAAACGACATACATACATACATATATTCACGGCTATAATTCCCTAGAGGGGGTAGCCAGAGTCAAGGAATTATAAATTTTTCAGCCACTTTTGGAAGTTGAGTGGGGAATGAAATGAGTTTGCTTACAGATCCCCTTGCAGCATTGCTTGTCTTGTGACCAAATTTTGGACTATAGCTTAGACAGATCCTATGCTTTTGTTAATATCCTTCGAAAGACATATCAGAATCAATGATTAAGGACATATAAATTGAGAGAATAAACTTGGTTCATGGGCAGTTCCGGTAGTAATATATGTAATTTTGTTCAAATAGTAACTCTTGTTTTTGGACAAAAAGTAATTCAATAACAGTGGTAGTAGCACCTAACTCAATAATCTATATATTTGATGCTCATTTAAGATTAATAAATGTATACAATTTGATTGACAAATCTTTTCTGATAATAACAAAAAACGTATTTTTGTCACCTTATTAGCCAATCTCTTTTAAGATACATATATGTTATCATTATCAAACAAAATGCATTTTAATAATATAGTCTTATCGTTTAGATTGAGAGTAACTTTTATAATATAGTCTCATCGCTAAACTTGACAGTAACTTTATTTTTTTTTAAATGAGAACATTACTTTGCCAAAGGTTAGCATACAATGTAACAATGTCAGTACAAGTTACATGCCATGAAGTGTCGGAATGATTGTCTTGTAATTTACGATATGAAACCGTCAAATCTGCACATGTTCTTAGGAAACCAAGGAAAGTAAGAACAGATAAGGATAAGCGTGACATATTTAGCTTCAAGGTATGAAATTATGTATGTGATGAGTGTTAGCCTTATTAACCGATATCGACCTTACGTAATGGCTGACATTGCTAACGTTGTTTATTGTGTCAAGTTCGATTCGAGTCCTCCTCTGTATTAGACATAGACAAGTTTGTACGCATGCGCAATCACATGGCCCGCCTTTTTAGATGTCCGCAACTTTTTGATGACAGTAAATTGACTTTGATTGTCTCTTGGACTAAATACGGGTTTGCGTAAATGATGAGACTCGATTGTTTTACTACTTGCTGTCCAAAAATAAGTACCTACATCAATTAAATTATTTCCATAGTTTTAAAGATTGAATTCACCTTGTTTACTATGAGTTTATTCTAAAAACCTCTCCGTAGAAAATATTTTGAAGCCTTAAATATTCAATTCTATTATTAGACTTTTTTTTGTTTGTTTATGGTACATCAAAATACTGCCATAAAACTTTCTTCTTTTTCACTAATATAAAATAAAATATTGTAAGATTTTCATAGCTCTAGTTGATCACGAAATTTTCAACGCCGATAGACGTAGTAAAAATTTAAATAATCTTAGTAGATTATATATTTAAATCTTAGACAGAGAACAATGGACACCTATTATGATATAATATACTTATAAAATGAAATGAAACCACAGGATTGACAACCGTGATAGCCTAGTGGGTAGAACACTCGGTTATCGTGCAAACGACTAGTGTTCAAATCCTGGGTCGGGCCTACACCAATTTGTCTTTTCTAAAGACATATGTGTGGTTAATTTATCATGGTTGTTAACGGTGAGGGAAAACATCGTGAGGAAACCCACATGGCTGAGTTGTACTTAGTCATGTGACAGTGTATTCGTACAAAACGGCGATAGGCCTGCCCCCTATCACGTGAGTACACTGTCCATGCAAAACGTGGGTACTCTGAACACCAGGTGACAAAGTCACGTGATGTTCAGAAGTATTAGTACCTCTGCCAACCCCTTCGGGGATATTCGGCGTGAACGTTTATGCTTATGCTTATTATACTTTTTAAATATATTAATTTGTCTCTCAAATATATTTAAACCATATGAAAAAAATAAAACGCTTGTTCTAGAGGATTAAAATTAATTTAAACCATTTACAACTTTTGTAAGAATTTTTGTGTCATTAACTTAGTTCGAGAAAAGAAGAAGGTAATCAATGTTACTTCTTAGAATAGACAATTTAATGTAACAATTTATAAATACAAAATTTGCCAAATTTGGTTATTTAACTTTTGATTAAAAGTTGATTTCAAAGCGTTTTATGGAACGAGAAACATACTTAAAAACAAGGACTAAAAGTGGTTCTTTTCTGCTATGTTTATATGTTTTTAATATCGTAATGAATTTTCTTTTTTTTATATGTAAATGTCTTAAAATCTTCATTTATTTTTGTGTTTTTTTGCATATACGGCAATGTTTAAAAATGTAGGTAACTAGGTTGGTATTAAAAACTTTGCATGCCGAAAATTGGAGCAAAGCCGAAAAAAAAACAAACATGGTTTCTGTTTAAAAAAAATTTGAGATTTTCGAAACTTTGTTTTTCTTAAAAACAAAATTCTATGAGCGTGTGCTAGTTTTTCTTTACAGTAGTTTCCCATAGACTTATATGGGAAACTTTTAAGGGTTAATTTATTATCAATAAAATATTTCGCAATGGTAATATTTTTTTAGAAAAAAACTCTCCGTCCCTTCCTGGAACTCAATACTCAATAGATTTATTGCGTTCCACAATGGTTTTCTTAGATGGTTATGACCATCATACATGCAAAGTTTGGTAAAGATCGGTCGAGCCGTGTAAGCGGAGTGATGTCACAACCGAAATATAAACAAATCTGGGGTAAATAGAGGTTCGCTCCATACAATAACGCTTTTCGTTTTGATAGTTTTGGCATTTATGTCAAGAGATCTATATCTTACCTTCACAACTCATGCGAGCACAAGACAATTACACGAGTATCACTTTCGCAACATTGTATCTATTCTGTTATCCTCTATCAATTGAAGGTAATATCTGATAAGATTGGTAGGATATCCTCAACTATTTGTAGTACCAAAGATTTATTTCTCACTTCATGGTTGTTAACGAAGGGGGCAAAAATCAAATCGCGAATAAAGTATGTTAAAAAATTTTACTTAGTCATTTGACATTGTATTACAAAACAATCATAGGTTGGCCCCTTATCACGTACACCGTCCAAGCAAAACGTGGGTACTCTAAAAACCAGGAAACAATACTGTCACGTGATTTTCAGAAATATTAGTACATCTATCACCTCTTCATGGGTATATGGCGTGAATGTTTGAGTTTATAATTGTAGCGCAAACTCTCTTGGTCATGTGAACATTTTGCAAGCTCATATCTCGGCAAAGCGATCCATTAAGTTTATTTAATGGAGGAATCGTTTCTTTTAATTTGTTTTATTGACTTTAACTTGATCTTAATAATTACTATTTATGAAATTTATATCAATAAAACAGTTAAAAATATAATCAGTTACTTATAGTAATTAATTATGAAAAAAATAATTTTATGGAACAATAAACAAAGAGCACTCTAGTTTCTATATTTAGTCTTTAACATTCCACAGTCACATGTTGTGATAAGTACTATAAGGTTGAATGAAACTATCATGTTTTTTGAGTACCGTCATACTAACCAAATCAGTATTGAGACGAATCAAGTTGGCAGCTTATTATCTAAGTCCAGGAACTCAGGACACTGCCAGACGTTACGGCACCAGACCAGATATATCCAGTGCTATGTCTTCTTAGAAACATTTAAATGGTAACAGGTGTATGCCATATGAAACCTGCTGCTTAAAAGAAATAAGATATGGTACTCGGAAATCATTAGGTTGTTTTTGTAGATCGAATTTTGATTCAAGTATCATGAAGTTGAGACAGATATTGATTCCAAAAAGTGTGTTTGATGAAAAATTATGAAGTATGTATTGAAATTTTATCTTCATTATTAACCGTATCGATCGATTTAATATAAGTACAGGGTGTATCTCTCAGATTTAGGCGATCTCGTTTTTGCATGTTATTAACAATTTTCGATTAACAAAATTAACAAAATTAAATGAAGCAAACAACGATATCTATTATATTCTTACCAACGTATCGGTATTGCTTTCCCACAAGGTGGCATTACAAATTTCCATCTTGTATACTACAACTCTAACCGAAAAAAAATATTTCGAAATAATTTATTTTAGTAATGTCATTCTGTGCATTAAATATAGATAAGGTGTCCATTGCATATCACCGTATTTGCAGCGGTCATAAAATACGCACTTTAACACGCTTCATTCTTTATCAGAAAAATGGACAAACATATAAACAAAGTGATCAACTCAGTTGAGTAATCTGGAGCCGGCTTTATCTTGCGAAATTATTGCCAAAATGCGTAAGGTCACAATGACGATTTTACATACAACTTTCGTCATATTTATCATAGTTAATTTCCATTTAAAATTTCGAATGAATAGTTTAGATTTTGTGTAGGCAGTCTATGTCTTTACAATGAGGTTTGATTTAGTTTTGAATGGGCAGAATATTGAATAGATTCGAGTTCCGGCGAATATTCGGGGTCGCGACGCTCAATAGTTGGAGTGGCAACCAGTTGCCCGGCGAATGGTGCTGGCACATCCCCATAACCTTGTCTTCATGCATGGAGCTGTAATTTCTATGACAACTTACACGTGGATTGTTAAGGAACATTACTTTTAGCTGCATTTGTCACAAAGATTGTTTTAGATATTGCAGAAGTTGTGAAACCAGGAAATTCAGAACAACGTTGTATAGAAAAGTCTGAGCTATAAAAATATATAAACAACAGAGTATTTTAAAAATCATTTTATATATCGGTCACAGTTTACGCTGCGTTTTAAATTGTAAATATCAAAAATAAAAAGGTAGTTTATTGTTAATTTACCAAACCAAATCTGAACTTACTTTTGGATAAAAATAAAAAACATGAGATGAGATGAGAGAAAGAAAATCACTATATTCTTTAGCAAGCCAATCTTATCCATTAGTCCTCTTACACGACATACTCGATCAAAGAGTAGAATACCACAATGAATAATATCACTTCATTTGTATTGATTGTAGATATATTCATGAATTAAGCAACGAAAACTTTTTAGGCTCAATTCCATATTCGCCTTAAGGCCTTGAACTCTAAGGGGTCACTGTTGACATAATACTATTCAAATCCGAATTAGTTCTCCCTTTTGATTCTCAAGTCTCAAGGTCAGCTCCATAAAACGAACAAGGGACCATTTAAACTAATACAGTGTGCGAAATAATCATTCGAAACAGGCTTCTAGTGCATTTATGTGCGCAATCTTTTGTATTGCTACGACACGTGTTATGTCATACAATACAAAGAAATTTGGATTTACAAGGTTATCGGAAGAAATTTATAGATGTGCACGAGTACTTTTGGATGGGTATTTTTAACTTACTTCTATTCTATCAAAATTTAAACGTATCTACGTTATTTAAACGTATATCAGTCACCTGTAACCCTTCGATAAATTTTTAATGATTGGACTTGAAATCTCGTTTTGCATCATTGTAATGTTACATTCATTTGTTTGATATAAACATGAAGTTTACACCACAGTGCACAAATAATACATACTTTACTCGTCCACAACCTAAAATGAAAGAAATATAGAGACAAATAGAGAATTCTTATTGCACATCAGAAATAAAATATTTAATCGTTTAAAACATGATAGAAGGACAATTCCGCGGTTTATTTGCTTTGTATGTTTTAGATAGTAATATCGGCGTTTATATGGTCATAATAGTAATAAAAAAGAAGCCGTTTGTCCGCCAGTGAAAATCTCGTCAAAATCTGTCTAGCAGTTTCAAAGATAAGCCAGGATAATCAATAGACAGAAAGATATAAAAAATATATGATATTATTGTATAAAGTCACCGTGTATAATATTTCACAGACATTCTTTGCTGATATTTGCCAAGTAAAAATAAGAAACGAAGTTATGCACTGACAAAATAAAGAGGACAAAGAAGAGCTATTATTATATCTCTGGAATATTGAAAAATTGCTAATTTTTTTTGGGCGATGAGGTTAGAGACCCATCACCAACAACCTTTATTTTACCATCTTTTCCCCACTTTACTTTCCAAAAGTGGCTGAGGAATTTCCGATTCCTTAGCTCTGGCTACCCATCTAGGGATTTATAGCCGTGAGTATATGTAGGTATGTATGCAATTTTTTTTGAGAATGACAAATTTCAGTAGCATCATTTACAATTAAATAGCTTTTCTTAACACAGTCGCAAAACATTTCTTACAGTGCATGGTAATTTATAAAATAACAACTCCAGAAATGTTATAGTGCACAAAATAATTATCGTGACACCGCAGTCGCCTGAGTGATAACATTTGCGTAGATTGATTAAAGTCTATTCACCCTTATCACAAATGCACTTACAAAGTCATCAATGTCACCGTAACCGCGAACATTGCGTATCGCATCAATGACGTGACCATTGATCTACAGCTTGGGAATTTATATTTAAAAAAACTATTTGAATGTTATTTGTGCCTACAGGTTGGGAATTTATAGAATATGCAAAGATCCACTAAGATTTTCCAACGAAGTCTCCGAGTAGCAGGCATCGAAGTTACAGTTGAAAATAACATACATACATATACTCACGGCCATGAATCCCTAAAAGGATTTGCCAGAGCTTCGGAACAATTTCCTCAACCACTTTTGGAAGTTGAGTGGGGAATGGATGGTAAGGTAAATGTTTTTGGTGATGGGCTTCCAACCGCATCGCTACCAATACCGTTAGTCACTTCTTCCGTACACCCACGAGAAGAAATGGTATTGCTATTCTAAACTGACACTACACATCTTGGGTACAAGCTTAGGTGGCTAGAGGTTGGGAATTTATAGAATTTCCCACGAATTCTTCGTACTAGCAAGTATCGATGTTATAGTTGAAAATGAAAAAAATCTTTATTTCAAACCAGCAAATCAAATAGATCAATAGAAAAAATGCGACCGCAGAAAATTGAAAAGCTCTGTTGGACACCGACTCATAATATTTAATCAATGGATCTTAGATCAAATTTACTAAGGTAATGTTTGTTACATTCTGCTTGATGATTTTTTTGGGTTATTTTTATGTACTAAAATGTTTCTTTTATTGTTGGTATAATCTTCTTATAAATATTTCTGTTATGTTATTTTATAGAATTGATAACTTCCTTAGCTTTTCGTCGTTTGACCGAAAACTATGTTTTCGTAAATCTACTTGCTAGGAGTATAACTCGTTTAAATGTAATTGTTAATTGTAATTATAAATCATACATACATATAAATCCCTAGAAGGGGTAGCCAGAGCTTAGGAATTAGAAATTCCTCAGCTTCTTTTGGAAAATTGAGTGGGGAAAAGATGGTAAAGTAAAGGTTGTTGGTGATGGGTCTCCAACCGCATCGCCCAAAAATCCCTTAAAATCCCCAATACCGTTAGTCGCCTCTTACGTACACCCATCGGTAGAAACGGGGTAGTGCTATTCTAAGCCGATACTACACGGCTATAAATCCCAAAAATAATAACAAGAGCTTTAGGATTAAAAATACTTTTGAAAGTTAAGTAAGGAAACGATTGTAAAATAAAGTATGGTAGGTGATGGGTCAGCAGTCACAAAACCCAACAATCACTTAGAAACCTTCAAAACCCTAAGTCAACTCTTACGGCGCCCGCAGGAAGAGATGTTTTTTTTAATTGTATTTTAAGTCAGTACTCCGCAAACAAATGGGAGTATGCACATATATCACTATTTTGGAAGTGTCTGTTGTTCAAACGGTCATAATCAAAAATAAGTGTAACTATGAAGAAACCGAAGTGGCGATCAATAGTCTCTGCCTACCCCAATGGGAACTAATGGCGTGAGTATATGTATGTATGTATATGTATGAAGAAACCATGCCTCTACAGAGAAAGGGCGTGGGTTCAAATCTTAATTAATTCGAGCCTACACCAATACAGTGATATATTTGGACCCTTTAGCAAGGTTGCTAACCCTGAAGTGATTCATTGTGAAAACACCGCATTGCTTTATTATGCTTAGTCTTGGTATAATGCACCGTATGAAGTGGGGGTTTTCTTACCCCCTATAACTTGAATACACGTCTCTAGAAATATCCAGATGATAGCCAGTTGCTCCTTATCAGAAGCTACGGTCAAATAATCAGTCACGTGGAGAAACGCCGCCTTGGTGCCGTAACCTTATCGTAAACCAGATACATTTATGGCATATAGATATATCGTTTATCGCCATATATCAACGAAGTTGTGATTGAAGTACTAATTCCTCGGAATATCATGTGACTTTATTCAGTTTAAAGTACCCTTATGTACATGGATGTTGCATTCGCGTGATAGCATTAAGGGCTATCGCTATATTGTACAATTACACTGCCACATGTTCGAGAAAAATTTAGCCCTGTAGTTTTTTTATAATAATGGGTACAGATCCAAAAACTTGGTGTGAAATATATATAAAAAGTGATATTGTTTTATTTATTCAATTATTTTCTTAACCTTCTTAAAATTTTGTACGTCTGTAAAAAAAAAAATCTCTGGAGCCTCCATTTGTTGATTTTATAATCCTTACTGCTAAGTCTATAATTGAGAAAAATTACAAATAAATTTCCATCCCCATTGAGGCAAAATTTTAAACTTCATTTTAATTTTCCGATATATCATAGAAAGAACCCAATACATTACATATTTACCCCCAATTTTTCAGTGTAAGGGGCAATATATGTTTCTTACCCCTAAACAAATAATTAAAAATGTTCCAAAAGTGGCTGAGGAATTTATAATTCCTTGGCTCTGGCTACCCCTTCTAGGGAATTATAGCCGTGTGTATATGTTATGTTATGTTATCGAAAAGTGACATACAACTTTTATACTTTTAAGTTCAAAATTTAAAAAGTTGCGTATAATCTTCATCCCTCTATTTTACTCCCTCAGATCTTGAATTTCTCTGTTATCAGTGTTCACTTATATAATAAAAGAAACCCCTAGAAGTGACTCCAAGTTCAAATGTTAACCAATAAAAACTGTAGTTTCGGCTATGCGTTAATTCTCAAGACATTCAGTCTGTTTTGCCTTTTATATATAAAGATTAGTAGTGGATCGGCCCAGCTTCGCACGGGTAGCTGCTTAATAATATCTGAGGTTTCTTCAATCAATTCAATCACTCTTTGTAAAATTTAGCACAATGGTTACAACTTATGCACTCCTGAATAGTGCAGCTTTGAGATTGTGTCTCAAATTACAAACTTTGCATACGTCATACATATACTCACGACTATCTTTTGTCCGCACAACCGTTACACAAAAATAATCCTTATAGCATGATTCAGTTTTCACGTGCGACGACGCGACGCGACGACGTGGCTTATTTTGACGTGACAACGTCTTATAAATTGGTTTGCCGGGTGACACTTCAAGAAACTGCGTTACGCTCCGCTCACGTTATGCGCTCACAATGAGAGCGAGTGAGAGGCACGCGTCCCTTCCACTCGGGCATGGTTAGCACGCCTAAGAGCGAGAGTGACAGACATAATTTCATCCTTCTTCCTACTGTACGAATGAATATTCACATTAAAATTATTTTACCACTCAAAGTCGTTGTCACGTAAAACTTTGGCCCGTATACCGACTTATACAGGCAACCAATTTTTTGTTGAAGTTTGGTGTTGCCATATCGATTTCTATGATTCTTTTCTTATTTAATAGGTAACACTGTAACCTTTTTTATAGAGATGAGTGAGAGTATTATAAACGTAAGAGTAAACAAATATTATCAGAATGCTCCGAAGTGCTAAGCTATCAAGAGTTACACGTGTTATTGTGAGTCAACCATAAAAGATGGACATATGATGTTCAGGGATATTATTTAGACAATTGTATGTGAAATATTTTCGTAATACATAGTTTCTATGTAACTTTAACCATTAAGGCTGCACACGTGACGAAGCTTAAAGAATAGGGTAACTTCTCCCGTTTTCCCAAAATTTCCCAAAATTCCCCTTCACTACTCTGTTGAAATGTATACTATAACCTCCCCAGGAGTATGAAGTTACTTTTATCCATCATCTAATATAATACAATAGTGCTTAACATTATAATTCCACAATGGTGTGATTAAGAGACGGCTGAAAACAGGCCACCACAAATCTAGTATCTATTTTGTATAGACATTTCAGTCCCTATCTACAAACTTACTTACTAACATCTCGAAATGGATAGTGGACCGTTGATTTAAAAATCATAGTTACCTAAGTTAAGAACAGATGAGGATATAAAGGATCGTTGCTTGAAAGCCTATAGGAACAGAATGTGTTGCTGCGCTAAACGGACACTTTATTGTCACGTGACCTTGTCTGGGTTAAAGGCCTTAACAGGTTTCTGATAAATCAAAGATAGGTCATCCACCTTAATAAGAGCATTTACCTACCTTTATTTTATAGTTCACCGGAGAGTATTGAACCAATATTATTTTAATTTATTCAATGTTATTTACCGATTTATATTTTATGCGTCTCAGAATCATTGACCCGGAACAATAAATCCCATCTATTCCATTAATGAGCGTCACACTTACCTACTACAACTACTTATGTATCCACGTGGCTGTTCTAAAAAATGCTTGTTGAAGCAATCAAGATTTTATGGGCTAAAAACCAAAAGTCGAAATTTATACCCTTAAAAATATTTTTAGATATTAAATACATGAGCTTATTTATATAATAGAACGTAACAACCGAGTGAATAGCACTAACAAATTTCTTCTTGCGGACCACAAGGAGTTTTGGGTCCTGTAAGTTATTCTTTATCTATTTATTTAATTAAGAACATAAAACAGAATACAATCAATATAACACAAACATAATAATATGAACATAGAAAATAGGGCTAGATCATATTCCTAGGTATTTGTCCCTATCATACACACAATATTATAGGGATTATTTTGAAATTTTTTACACAATTAATTATTATCCTAAAGTGAAAAACAGAAAAATGATCATAATAAATTTACTAGTTAATAGAGAATTAAACATTGCTGGGTATATCATTCTGAGACTTGATTTTGTTGTAAAGCATGAAACCAACCCTGAAAATTGAAAACCGCGAATTAAAAAAGGTCAAAGTTAGTCACCACTTTATCACCTTCTAATACACTACCATCTCTTAGCACGTTATGTACATCATGGTCAATGTCATTGTATAATCGACACATTCTTACAATGGGATTATAATAAGATGCATTGTTTTTATACGTTTGCAATGTAAAAGTGGCAACGACGAGGGTTATGTATTATGTTAAATTTAATAAGCGAATCTAGCTGATTATATATAATTTTATGAAGGTATATTCTGGGCGATTTAGGAGACCTATGTCCAAAAATTCTTTATTCCATGATCTTTTTCCCACTAAACTAACAAAAGTGGTTATTTATTGGCTTTACTTATGGTAATAAACCCCAAACACACACATTTGAAATCGAGTGGATTTGGAAGTCTGGTGAAAATTGGAAAATTAAAAATTGCGATAGGTCTAGACTCCTCATCCCCGCCCAGCAATAACTTAAATAGCCTCAACGAGAAAAAAATTATTACTATTTTAAACCACATAAAATGCCTCGGAATCAAGAAAACTTCACTTGTCTCTGTTGTAAGTGAATACGTTTTACAAAATATTTAGGCTTGTTATTGATATTGAAACTAGTGTAACTTGATATTTATTCGTACTTGTATCTACTGAATTTTCTTTTCTATTTGTAAATAAACGCAGTAGTGATCTTAAAAAATATCAGATGATTCATGATAATTGTACTTCTATTTAATAAAAATATGTATATAATGTCTTTATCTGTGATGTACAATAAAGAGTTTTCTATTCTATTCCTTTCTATGATTCAAGCGTTCCTTACAATTTGGTTATAGTTAAAAAATATTTTCATGATTTAATCCCCCTATCTGGGGTTCAAACTAGCGACCTATAGATTTGAAGTCGAGCAACCCACGAAGAAAGTTATATAACAAAATATTATTCATATATGTGACAAACATATGTGACAATGTTTTCCCTCACCATTAACATCCTTAGCTTGGCTTAGATTCTGTAGCCTCGGAACTCTGACGAACCGTTCATACAAAGACTACATAAAAGATAGAGCGTAGAAACATAGTCGAAGTTCGAGGCGCATCTGCAGCCGCGAATATCATAGCATCACCAACTGCTTCATGTCTGAATCTGTGTCAATAGGTTGTTGAACTACCAAATTGTACTTTGAAGTCTCTTCGTGTTGACTACGTAGGTTAGCGCATCGAAATAAGCCATACGATTTAGCAATATGAATCGGTAATGTACGGAGTGACGGTGGCACGCTATTACCATTACAATCGGTGGAGCGGGAGCGACGTGTAAGGCATTGTAAAAAGATTGGTTTATTTATCATAAAAGTATTTAAATAAGGGCATCCTGGATATACAAGATGATGATAGCAAAATTTTGAGTTATTTGAAATTGCTGTGTAGTGTCGGCTTAGAATAGCACTACCCCTTTCTTCCGGTGGGTGTACGTAAGAGGCGACTAACGGTATTGGAGCTTTTGAGGGATTTTTGGGCGATGCGGTTGGAGACCCATCACATCACATCACACTTCTTATCATTTCTGCTTTTTATTATATTTCATTTTCGAGTATAAGATTGAATAGTGTAGAGGAACATTGAAAGTCATATTAATTTGATATTTGAGCTGTATGAATGAAAACCCTACATTTGGCTGGTGATTATGACATGTAGACCAAAAAAAATATATAACACCCTTTTAAGCCGACCGACCCGCTGATATAGCCATCAACTGAAACGAAAATTCTAAAAATTAACATATTTGAACATAACAGGCAAGAAAGAATCCAATAGATTAAGCTGACTAAATTTCACTCGAACAGATAGAAATCTTCCAATAAGTTTAATTGGTTTTGCGATGACGTCGTTAGCTGAAATTGGCGCTGCAACCAGTTCTAACAGGATATAGATTTTGAATTAGCTAATGACATGTTAACAACTTAACAGCTTACCAATACGTCACTCCGCAGTTTGTATCTTTGAGATCCTTATCTGATGAATCTGATGATATACCGTGAATTAACCATACCTGGTGAGCACCATGTGACATTTGTGTGACATTTAAAAAAAAGACCGGTATTTTGACCGATAGGTGGTGGTAAGATTTCTAATTTCTATCGTAACCTTTAAATCCTGAAGTCCGCAGTATTGGTTAAGTAGAATAGTTATGTTAAATTGGTTAAATAGAATAGTTATGTTAAATTATAATACTTAACTTTTACACAAAATACAAAAATCGATAGATCGTAAATAAGTGATTGCTATTTGTAACAAAATATAGTCGCAAGTAACAAACCTCAGAGGTAACTCTTAGCATTTACAAAATGAGGGAAATCCTAGTAATTACTAGGTTAGGTAAAAGTCATGAGACGAAAAACGAATCGTGTCCTTCATTCTTAAATCCCTTCTATTCGGAAACTACGCTGAAAGAATTTGGAAATTCAATTCTAATCCAAATCAACACACTTAAAATGCTTGAAAACCGGTATTAAATATTTTTGGAAATCGAACAAAAATTCATTTTAAATTCTAGCGTTCTCGGACAGTGCTGTCCAACTCAATATCTTCGGAGTCAATGCATATTTTCACTTTCGCCGAACGTTTTCGATTCTCAAAGTGGTGTCGTTGAACCCACGTCCTCGGCCCCGTACCGATTAGATAATTTCCGTGCCTCGACTTGTCAAAATACTCTCTTGACCTAATGGTACACTGAATACGTAGAGTTCACTGAACTCTCTACACTCCGTATGTGTGAAGCGTATGCAAGTGACGTTAAGCGATGTTTAGTGATTTCGCGATCAACGCACGCACTGAGTACCACCGATTCGAAGGAAAATCATTGATTTTCATTTTACTATGTTGTAGGTACGTAATTAGGAATTCTAACTGCCAGGTTTGTATGAAAAACCGTGACAAAAACTTATCGAACTGCTAGTATTTTATCAACAATCTGAATTACACTGTCGAGAGGTTATTTACCCTAGCTCTTATGTAACATTTACAAAATTTCAAACGATATATGCAATGTAATAATTTAAGCTAGTTTGATAGTTATGTTGTAACGTTTTGCTTACGTATTAATTTATACTTATCTGATCCTAATCGCACATCGTAGTTAAGGTATTAATATCTTATTAACATCTTTTTTTAAGCATATTATTTTACGATTTTTTTTCATTATTAAGATGTCTATTTTTTTAAAGCAATGTTGACTAATGATCAAGCTATGAACATTGCTTTATAGATGCTTTCCCGATGAAGTAGTATAATTTTTTTTATCCTTGCCCGAGTTCTTCTACAGATCTCCTCGTTGCGGATTCGAACGCGTAGTGGAACACCAAACATCAAGCCATTTAGATGACTCTGAGTCTTCTTATGAGGCCCATTGTAAGAGGCTACGTCTTTGTGCCGTAAGTAACTGTGGTAAGTAAGTGGTTGATGTGTTGTACAATGGTTATACTTAGTAAATTTTGGAAGAGAAGATATAGCGCAGCTTCCCGAACGCTGCCCATCCGAGCTGGATTCAACGGTTGACCTCGTTATCAAAGTTGTCCCTACCTAACCGAATGGTTTGTCCTAGGTATACATTTTCGTCAATAACGTTTGTACAGCTACCAACCCTTTAGGGGTGTAAAGCAAAAAATTTAGTTTAATATAAGAACGGTTCAATAATAATAATAAGACATTCAATCCAATTTGACGACATCCGTGGCCGAGTAAATAGCTTCTTGGTCCGGAGGTTTCGGGCTCGAATCCCAGTGAGAGCAACATTTATATAGTGAGCATAAATCATTGTTTCTTAGTCTTGGATATTATTTATAACGTAACATACATAAACTCACGCCTATAAATCCCTAAAAGGGGTAGCCAGAGCTGAGAAATAATAAATTCCTCAGCCACTTTTGGAAGTTGAGTGGGGAAAAGATGGTAGTGCAAAGGTTGTTGGTGATGGGTCGCCAACCGCATCGCCCAAAAATCCCTTAAAAAGCCCCAAATCCGTTAGTCGCCTCTTACGTACACCCACCGGAAGAAATGGGGTAGTGCTATTCGAAGCCGACACTACACAGCCTACACCACTTTATATTATTTATCTGCATATTATATGTATGAAATGGTCGTTAAGTTAGAATCTCACAATTAGAATAGAAGTCATTAAGTTGGACTTAGTTTGGGGCTAACTTAATAGGTGGGCGAATTTACAATTTTCAAATTTTACAAACGCTAGTGATTTATGTAAATTTAATAAAGTTGGCCAACCTTTCATTTCAATGAAAGGTTTCAATTTCATCATAGAATTAATGATATGTTTTTATGGTTATCACGAAACAACGCTCGTGCTATATCAAAAATATGAAAAGGCTACAAATATATAAAACGTCTGATACTTAAAAACAAAACACACGATGTATTTACTTACATACTCTGGTGACAGAATTACTTATTATTTTTAACATCACCTTATAGTCTCGTTTCAGTAATAAAATTAGCAAGTTCATATTATCTTCATTTCAGTAAATTAACGTAAGCTTCTTGCGAAAATGGCTGCCACTACTGAAACTTTAAGCTCTTAAGGGTATCCGGTCTACGCGCAGCCCAAAACTTTAAGGCAAAATACTTGTCTTATCAATATTACACAATACGATCTATTTTTTACATGTGAATATAAATTACTTGAGAAAAAAAAAACTTAGTGCATGTTTTGTTTATTTTCGTTCATTAAATAATTTAAAATAAGTATGTAAATTATGAAGCTTAACCACATTTTTTAAATTTTGTATCATAAAAACTATATTTATAGAATCATTTAAATAATACATCTTCAAAATACATACAGAGGTCAAAATAAATAGAGGACACGAAGTCATTTTGTAGTTTAGATCAAGGTGACCCGGTTTCTTTAGGTGCATAGTAGCTCGAAATAACACTACCGCATTTTTTTTTATGAGAATGATGTTAACAAAAATTAAATTCAACATATTTTTGAAGGAATCAATATTTTTTCTATTCTGGTTCTAAATTTTATTTTTACTTTGCTTTGTATATGTTTTTTATTTATATGTGTGTGAAGACACGTAACGTAATATGTATTAATAAAATACAGGTTTCTTTAATTAATAGTCATCCTCGTAGTTTTGAAAGACTATCGTACGATTTTGAGTCGTAAGACGGAGTTGAGAATCAGATAAAGTTATACATAAATTTTCAAGTATTCTTTAATAAATTCGACACCGATTTCATAACAAACGTTTCGGTCGTTAACGTTGCTGATAATTTTTAAATATTTGTTTTATGCAACTAGGTTTTTTCCGTGATACTTTAGCTGTATTTGCATACTAACTTTTGCGGAAAAACCATTTCAACCTTTTCCTGTCTATGTTTCGAAATTTGCTTATATTACAGAAAATATACAAAAAGTACATAATTACTATTGAATTATATGCCTTCCAAAACTTCCAAAAGTGGCTGAGGAATTTCTAATTCCCTAGCTCTAGCTACCCCTTCAAGGGATTTATAGCCGTGAGAATATGTATGTATGAATTAAATGTGTGATTGAAAATGGGATCCAATGTTCTTTTTTGGTGCTCAAATTCTAATTACAGTAAATAAATTCACGATAAGTTTATTATGCGGTTTTAAATAAAAACTTCACTATCCGATTTTTAGTACACAAGCAATAAGAAACCCAAAACTTCGCCAAAAAGGACTTTTCCTGAGCGCCTCCCTCATAAATCTGAGGTTTCAATCAGTATGACAGGAAATATTAGTTTGGGCGTAAAATTACATAACATAAGATAAAATTGCTGATATCCAGCTCCTTAGCTAAAATAGCCAATGATCGAGCTCAAAACTTATTGCCTCCGATGTACAATATGGCCCCAGCTGAAATTTATTAAAGAAACAAATCAAATATAAAATATTGTAAAGAATTTATAAATGGAATAATGGGCGTGAGTATAAGTAAGTAAGTAAGTAATTTATAAATATATTTATATTCATTAATTTGCTGTGTAGTGTTGGGTTAGAATAACCCTAATCCGTTTCCTGCCGCGGGTGTCGTTTACGGTGACAATGTATGCTGCAAGTTATATTTGGGTATTGTGGCGGAGGTTGAATCATCGTTTACTTAATAATATTTTCCTAACTAAACTTCCAAAGGCCGTTGAGGAATTTCCAATTCTAAAACACTGACTGCCCCGTTTTCAGGATTTATAGCCGTAAGTACAGATTTTGGTAAACATAGCAGGAAGTATATACATAATACCGTAGCGTTTGCAAATCTACGCTAACGCAACGAGAATTCCTGTAAAAGACAGACTTACATAGCCCAAAACGTTGAAAAACTTTAGTAACAAATAAGTTAATAAATAAATGGCTATACATCACACATAGAGCTTAATCTATACTTATAATAAATCTGTAGAGAGGTCAATTCTGTACATGAAATATATTTTCAAAATAACCATCAGGTGGTGATTAGGGATCGATACTGATGCCAAAAATGCAATCAGTAAAATTTTTGTCTGTATGTCTGTCTGTCTGTCTGTCTGTCTGTCTGTCGGTTTGTATGTTCCTTATGGAAACAAAAACTACTCAACGGATTTTAACGAAACTTGGTACAATTATTCTTCGTACACCTGCGCAGGTTTTTGTATACTTTCCAGCAGAGTAGTAAAGGGGAATTTTGGGAAATTTTGGGAAAACGGGAGAAGTTACTCCATTTTTTAAGCTTCCGTCGCGTGTGCAGCCTCAATGGTTAAACTTACATAGAAATCATGTGTGACAGATATATTCTTCATAAAATTATCTAAAAACAAATCTTTAACAGTTTATGTCTATTTTTTACGGTTGACTCACAATAACACGTGTAATTCCTGATAGCTTAGCAGTTCGGAACTTTTTTATTATATTTGTTTACTCTTACGTTTGTCAACCTCTCACTCATCCCTAATTTAAAAAAAGTAACATTATTATATATTCAATAAAAAAAGAATCATAGAAATCGGTAGACAAACACCGAAATTATACATAAAATAAGCCACCGCGCCCGTGACCAAAACCAAACCTTTACATATAACATACTAGATGGCGCCAGTAGTTGCATCCTACATCACGTAATGAAATGATTTATTTTTTAGATTGTTATAAATACTTCATAGCGTTTTATTTAAAAATTTGCTATTAAACGGAAATACTGAACCGTTCATCAAAGCGCATTTAAAATCACCAAACTACACTGTTTAGGGATTGCTATAAATTTAATAAATTGAAAACATTGCGCTGAATTTCACAATGCTTGAGCAGTGACTGAAGGAAGAAACCTCAGATATTTAAAAAAACAACGCTACCCGTGCGAAGCTGGGACGATCCACTAGTAAAATAATAAATCAATAGAGAAAGCATATTTAAACAAAAAATAATACGTTGTTAACGGCAAGAAAAATATCGTGCGGAAACCCACATGGGTAAGCTGTTGTTGTAGTCATGTGATAGTGTATTCGCAAGAAAACGTAAGTGAACTGTTGCTGAAAGACTTAGGAACGATATGAACTGTGAACACCAGCCCGGCTAGTAGCCGGGCAGGTGTTGTTTTGCAGCATTTATGTCACGTGATATTCAGAGGTATTATAAGTTCTGCCACCTCTTCGGGGATATACGGCGTGAACATATGAAGAACACACGATATAACATTATATCATTCCAGTGATCTGGGAAAATAAACATTTGGCGGTCATTGGTACTAAAATTCCAATCACCAAAGATACCTGGAAATAAACGATGAAAAGTAGCCTCTTATTGTCAAGTCAAGTGCAATCGAATATGTTTACGATCCGTCAAACAAAACACTCGATATGAAGTGCATATTGTTATAGCAGATATGGCATTTATCGCATCGCATGCAAATGTTAAAAACCGAACAGCCATTGCAGTTTATCGATCGATTAGCGTTTAAACGTTAATTGGACAACGTTCTACTTCAACAACTGCCACGTTTGAAATTACACATAGAAACATTAAACACAACTATCAATAGGGTATGGCAGAATTGTAGGATCACATGGATTTTAACGACAGAAGAAAAACTATATTTACATAGATAATGAGATAACTTTGCAAAGAAGTACAGTTTGCCGTCTTATCACTAAAATCTCTTTCCTCACCCTTCGTGCACCCCTAGGACCACTGAACTGGATCCAATTCGACCACATTCCATAAATTTTATCGCTGATATCGCTATTGGTTTCCCATGTTACCATACATCTTCTTATGATGGCCATAATTTCAATAACCTTACCATGCAAAGGTTGACTGAAAGATGAGCAAGCCCAACGTTATTGTTTTCTACTCCATTATTACAAGAAATAATCGATAATCTAATTCCTTTTCACCTGTCCATCATTCATTCAATCAATGGTCACCGAAATCTTCGGGATTAGCATACATTTTTGAAAAATACTAAGTGGCAAAGTCTCGGGTGTCGTCGGGTGCCCAACAATTATTGTATGGTCTATAGGAAATATAGTGCATATTGATGGATAAGTTAGTGTCTGTTATAGATAATACCGTGCCTTATTGTAAATTGAGTAGAATTAGTAAATCTGTGCGCAGGTGAGCAAAGAGCGCGGGGGGCGCGGCACGCCTGATCGAGGTCGGGCGCTCACCTCTCTTATGTAACTCAAGCCTTGCTGCCGAGTGCAATGACCGATACATAATAATAACAAATATTCATATCTGAATAAATTTAACAGCAACCCACACATACAAACCTGACCAAAGAGCCTAGGTGCAACATTAAGCTATGAGGAAAAATATCGGTTTACCTAACAACGTATAAATCCATCCAATAGGCGTTCACTCCTGGGCATTGATCTTCTTCTGAAGACTCCACGACTGATTCTGCGCTGCCTTCATCAATGGGCTCCCAGGATCCAAGACAAGTTGTCGGTCGATATTATCTCCCAACGAATCGCTCCTTGCCTACCCGCCATTCTGAAACCTCCGAGAGCAACGGCTTTCAGTTATGTATGCAATGTGCCTGACATGAAGACTTTCTATATGATATACACAAAAGTAACATGCATATTATATATTTCTTTAGTTCCTACAATGGTCCATAGTGAATGTGGACTGTTAACTTAGTAAGACCGGACATTGTACGATCATTTAGGGTGGTATAAGTTTAGCTGCCAGAGATCATTTTCTGACAGAACAGATGAATTAGAAATATTTAAAATCGTCAAAAATGTAAACGAACATGTATGGTCAAAGCTGTATAGTTTCAGTAAAGAATAGCACGAACCCTTTTCTTTCCGCGAGTATCGTAAGAGGCGACTGAGGGTATTGGATCTTCTTATGGATTATTGGGCGCTGCAGACCCATCCCAAATACTTTTGCTAAACAATATTTTTCCTCTCAATTTCTAAAAGAGGCTGAGAAATTTATAATTGCAAGCTCTGGCTACCCCCTTTGGGAATTATATTTATAGCCGTGCGTGAATATATGTATGTGTATATGCATTAAAAAGAAAAAGAGACATGCTAGGATTGTAGAATATAGATAGAGACAAGTGACGTGTGTCTGCCCCTCCAGGATATAGGCGTGACTTTATGGATAGATAAAGATTTCTCAGAGAAAGTAGGAAGCTTTGTCGCAGATTTTAAATACAGATTTCTAACCTGAGTGTCTCGATAAATTCAGCCATTTGGTAACAGTACTTTTAGTATCCGCATTATGCTAAGTTTTTTTCAACTATATTTTATTTATTTTATTTTATTTTACTTTATTGGAAGATTTACAGCGTATACATTAACTAAACAATAAAGTAAACAATGCAATGTCAATTAAAAATCTCCACCTATAACACACTTTTACACTAAATATATATGGATATGTCGTGGCCATATCGTAGATTTGAACACATCGTGAAATGATCGATCAATTCATGAAATAGTCGTATTTCATGAAATGTTCAACTGTTTATTGGCCACATTGTGATGTGGTTTGGGCAGATCAATGATAAGAAATCGTTTCTCGATATGGCCAACTAAACGCGCGGCCGCTTCATATAATGGTTAAGATTACAGATCCACAATCTTTTCTTGGCCGGCGGCGACACTGGTACTACTGTCGCCATTTTGAAATTTCGGCCTGTCATTGTCAGTTAGTTCTTAACTAAATAAAAATTATAGGGTGACCTACGTATATAATAAATTATCACTTTCATTAATATTTTTTGTAGTGGAAACTTTTTTTTAAAGATAATTATTTTTATCATGTATCTTTGCTTATTAATAAACGCTTTTATTTCCAGTATTTGATATAAAAAATTTAATAAAATTATTACTTATTTTATTTTGTTAAATTTATCTAAGTAGGCTAACACTGTCTGAAAAGTTGTGCGCACTTAAATAGCGGTGCGGGTTACGGGAAGTGGGGAATAGCTCCCGAATAAGATTTCACTTCGTATACACTGATGCGTGGGTTCTAATCCTAATGCGGGGATGTACCAATGTGTAATTTCTTAAGTCATAACTGTCTGACATATATATAAAAATATAAGGCTGTTAACAGCGATCGAAAAGTGCCCATAAATTCACTGACCCAGCAAAATGAATGACCCAAACGATATCTAATGTTTAGAATTATTTTTTCTGTGCCACCTTTTTAGGGGATCTATGTGTGAATATGGAATGTAAAAGACAATACACGACAAGGTAAGCCTCTGATTTACAGGATTAAAAAAATGATTTTATGTAGTTGCCCACTTTTTAAACTCTGAGTGACACAAACAACAAATCCTTGAGTATAAAATAATGAAACAGTTTGCAGAGAAGTACAATTGGCAGTGTCATCGCTAAAAGTATCTCTCCCAGACAACATTTGAGAGGAAAGATCAGCAAATTTAGGATACACAGTCATTCGGGTAGGCATACCAGACAAGGGCAAAAATAAATAAATAGTATTAGCTTACATTAAGACGAACTGGTTTACTAGCAATAATAGCTATTATTACATACATACATACATATACTCACGACTGTGAATCCCTAAAAGTTGTAGCCAGAGCTAGGAAATTAGAAACTCCTCAGCCACTTTTGGAAAGCTGAGTGGGGTAAAGATAGTAAAATAAAGGTTGTTGGTGATGGGTCTCCAACCGCATCGCCCAAGAGTCTCTTAAAAGCCCCAATACCGTTAGTCGCCTATTACGTACACCCACCGGCAAAAGGGGTAGTGCTATTCTAAGCCAACACTACACAGCACCTAGTTATTAATTGAATAAAAATTTATTTCAATTGTTTTATTAGGACATTTCAATACATAAATAAATTAGCCTATATGATGTAAAATTATTTCCCTTATAATGGTAAAATTTTATTTACTGGCAATACTAATTTTGATGACAGCGACGCCCTTACCGGCCAAGAAATGTATGTGGATCTGTATTTAGTCATATCGTAAACTAGTCACATCAATTACCGGTAGAGGCGCTGAAAACGCTTTGTTTATGTGTGAGGATGGCGGCCAATGTAAAAAATGTTATTTCTTGCAGTAAAAAAGTTGATTATTCGCGAAGAAGAAAGTGATTGCAAAAGAGTTTTCGACGAAAAGGTTCTCGAGTACTTTGCAAATTACGAAAAAAACTGAGCTATATGTTAAAAAACCGTTTCGTTTGGATCGCATTTCACAGGTCGCCCTATTCTACGATCTGGCTAAGCGTGGATGATTAAATCGTGAAACATTGACGATTTTATGATCTGGTCAAATTAAGTTGGCCACATCATGAAATGTGACTATTTCATGAAATGATCGATCATTTCACGATGTGTTCAAATCTACGATATGGCCACGACAGATATATTTAGTGTATAAGTTATAACGTTTAAAATTTAAAACCGTGATAGCTCTGTGGGTAGATCACCGAATATCGAGTAGACGATCAGGGTTCAAACACCGGGTCGGTCCTACACCAATTTGTCCTTTCTAAAGTCATATGTTTGATTAATTTATCATGGTTATTAACGGTGAGTGAAAACATCGTGAGGAAACCCACATACCTAAGTTGTAATTTGTCATGTGACAGTGTATTCATCCTAAAACGGCAATAGGTCTGCCCCCTCCTCTATCAAGTGAAAAAACTGTCCAAGCGAAACGTGAGTAGGTACTCAGAACGCCAGGTGAAAATGTCACGTGATTAGAAGTATTATCACCTCTGCCAACCCCTTTCGGGGATATTCAGCGTGAACGTTTGAGTTGAGTGAAAATACACAAGGATATACCAAAAATACTTGATTTCCTATGCATTTTATACAAAAAAAGAATTTCCCAACAATAAATAAGCATGTTACTCTTCGGCTGTGTTTTCAGGCATATCACTTCTGTAAGGGGCTGCGACAGTTAAAAATGATGCTCATTTTAATTTACCAGTATTAAGTAATTAGTACCTATTTCACCAGTATTAAGTAATAAACCAGTACTTAATAATTTTATTTCACTTTTAAATACTTTTATAAATGTAAAATATTGACACTTGGTTTGGCGGCTGTCACCGTATGTGTTGTGTAGTGTCAAATTTTAATTATTGTCATTTTGTAAACAATTTCATATTTGATAATTTATGATAAAATAATATTTAAGTGGAATAATAGCTTTATGTGTTGTTTCTCTTTCAGGTAAGTTAATTTGTTGTAATGAGCATGTAAAGTTAATTAGATAGGAATATTTTTAATAAAAGTTTTCAATCTCTTTCAGAGCAACAACAATCTTTTATTTCACTAGAAATAATACGTTATAAAACAACACATCTACAGCTATTGCTGAAACTAAAAATGTAAAAAATAAGGTTTGAATTTATAATTAAAGCAAGCGAAGATAAAAAAAGTAATATAATGTGCGTTACATCATTAATGGATAAAGATAATAATACGTTTTTATTACCAGAAAAATTACAACCAGTAACGTTACATAAAGAACTAATAAATACTTCAGCGTACAAAAAAGTGAAAGATTCAATACATCGGAGACATGAGAGCAGAAAAGTATGGATTTCGATAACTAAAGAATTAGAAGGTGTCTACATGGATGAGGATCATAATATACAATTTCAGGGATATTTGCTACAGGAAGATACACCTCAAACATCAGAATCAATAACCACTGATGGTATTTCTGAAGATATATTAACAAAAATCCTCAAGAATTTTTTAGAAATTAAAAGTGACGTACCTAAACCACAGAACGTAAAAAATACAATAGAGAAAATGGTTATCGATAAATTCAACAAAAAGTCATCAAATGTATCCCAGTGGATGGCTATCTTTGAGGCCGAATGTGTGCGTGTTGGAATTACACAAGATATTGGGAAAATTGAAGTCCTTCGGTTGTTTTTGGAAGATTCTTGTTTAGACTGGTATGGTTCAATGCTTATAAAACACACAATAGAATCAGATTGGTCGATATGGAAAAAAAGTTTTTGTGTTACATATGCAGACAAAGGATGGACCCCGATAAGGTATGCTATGTCATATAAATATAGACAGGGTACTTTGCTAGAATATGCATTGAAAAAGGAACGTCTTCTTTTGGAAATGAATAAATTTATGGATAAAACGACCCTCATTGACCTGATTGCTACTGGACTACCAAACTTTATAACAGACAAAATTGACCGAAATGATCTCAAGGAAACGGAAGGATTGTTTAATAGCATTCGCAGCTTAGAACATTTAGTAAACAAGAAGCCTGTTGAAAAGAACATGGGAAATTACGAAAAAAAACAAAAGAAAAGGAAGAAAACAAGCCTTGCAAGATATGTGAGGAAGAAAATAAACCAAATCGATATCATCCGGAGTCAGTTTGCTGGTATAAGTATAAAAACAATTACAGACCAAAGAGAGACCAGATTGTCAGACATATTAATAACTCAGAATTAGAAGTAGAATTAAATGATATGAATCCAAAAAACTAGATATATCGCCATTAATAAAAGTTAAATTACTCATAAATGATAAAATAGAAGCATTAGGAATTTATGACTCATGGTCAAATGTTTCCTTAATAAATTCTAAATATTTATCTTTGAAAAATAATTTAACTAATAATAATAACCAGAACTTAAAAACTATTAATGGCGTAAAAAAATCAACGGGTATAGTAAATTTAAAAATACAAATATACGATATGGTCCAATACATGAATATTTTTGTTATAGATAAAGAAAACTTCGACTATGATTTTTTGATAGGATTAGACTGCATAAAAAAATTTCATCTTATACAAAATGATAGACTAGAAATATTACAAAACACTTCATTTAATGAAGAAAATATAATAACAATTCCTGGCTATACGGGTAAGAAAGAAATATTACAAAACAATTCATTTAATGAAGAAAATATTATAACAATTCCTGGCTATACGGGTAAAAAAGAAAATAAAGTTTATGATGAAACTAAAAACAAATATTACACTGAAAATAAAAATGAGATAAACTTTAATGAGCACGTTAATGTTGATAGTTTTAATATTACAGTAAACCACCTTAGCTATATGGAACGGTCCGAAATAGATAAACTGATTAACAAATATAAGTCACTTTTTGCAAAAGATAAGTATGATATTGGGATGGTAAACGGTTATGAAGCTCATATTGATTTATTAGTTGACAGATATTGTGCTAAAAGACCCTATAGATGCACTATTCAAGATAAACAGGAAATAGAACATCAGATATTAAAATTATTAGAAAAAGGTTTGATCGAAGAGTCTTATAGTCCTTTTGCTGCCCCAGTAACCCTAGCTTATAAAAAGGAAGAAGGAAAAAAAACTAGATTGTGTATTGATTTCCGCGAATTAAATAAAATAGTAGTTCCTCAGTCGCAACCATTTCCATTGATAGAAGACTTGATGGTGAAAACAAGAAACTGTAAATTTTATACAAAACTAGACATCAATTCTGCTTTTTGGGCTATCCCCTTAAGGCTCACAGACAGACCGAAAACAGCTTTCGTTACCCAAGAAGGGCATTACCAGTGGGCCTGTTTACCGTTCGGGTTAAAGACATCCCCGGCCATTTTCCAAAGAGTACTTAGTAGTATAATCAGAAAACATAAATTAACAGACTTTACAGTAAATTTCATTGACGATATTTTGATTTATTCAAAGACATTTACAGAGCATATAAAACATGTATCACTACTCCTAGAGGCCATTTCAAAAGAAGGATTTAGATTAAAATTTACAAAATGCGAATTCGCACAAGATTCAGTTAAATATTTAGGTCACATAATTAAAGATAATACGATTACTCCACTCAATGATAATTTGGTTGCCATTAAAGATTTTCCAGTCCCAAAAACACAAAAAAATGTACGTAAATTTTTAGGTAAAATAAACTTCTATGGAAAATATATACAAAATATATCAATAATATTAGATCCTTTACATAATCTTTTGCGTAAGGAAAAACCTTTCATTTGGACAGAAGAATGCCAAGATTCCTTTAATAAAATAAAACAACTTTTATGTTCAAAACCAATATTGGCCATTTTTAATCCAGAATTACCAATATATATTTACACAGATGCTAGTATTCTCGGTATAGGCGCTGTACTTAAACAAACTCAAGTTAATGGTGAAGAAAAACCATGTGCATACTTTTCTAGGAAATTAAATGACACTCAAAAGAAAAAAAAGGCTATATATCTTGAATGTTTAGCTATAAAAGAAGCGGTGAAATATTGGCAACATTGGCTTATAGGTATGAAATTCACAGTTTTCTCGGATCATAAACCTCTTGAAAAAATGAACATTAAATCAAGACCAGACGAAGAGTTAGGAGATCTCACTTATTACTTATCTCAGTTTAATTTTGAAGTAGTTTATTCTCCAGGAAAATATAACATAGAAGCTGATACTTTAATTAGGAATCCAGTATTAGAACCTAGTGATAATCTAATTGAAGGACGAAAACTAATAAATTTTATAAATCTAAAAGATATTAAATCCGATCAAGAAAAAAATAAAAATATCGAAAAAAATAAAGACCGATTAGTATTAAAAAATAATATTTATTTTAAGAAAATACGAAAAAAAGAAAAAATTATACTAACAGAAGACTTAAGTAAAAAAATGATAAAAAATATACATTATTTTTTTGTCATTTAGGAACAGGACAAATGATAAAAAAAATACAACCATATTATACAGCAAAAAACTTAAAACAAAATATAAAGAAAATCTGCGATTCTTGTGAAATATGTATAAAAAATAAGTCGAGAAATAAAGACAAATTTGGTCTGATGTCTCACTTAGGACCGGCTACCGAACCGTTTAAAATAATGTCCATAGATACTATAGGAGGATTCGGCGGCTCACGTTCCACAAAAACGTACTTGCATCTCTTGGTTGACCATTTTACAAGATTCGCTTATATATTGACTTCAAGAACTCAAAACGCAAATGATTTCATTAAACTTATACAAAAAGTATCTTTAGATCATAAAATAGGTATGATCCTAACGGATCAATACCCGGGAATTAATTCTAAAGAATTTAAAAACTTTTTATATAAACAAAATATACCGATTGTTTTCACTGCAGTTAATGCGCCATTTTCAAACGGATTAAACGAGCGGTTAAACCAAACACTTGTTAATAAAATTCGATGTAGGTTAAATGAAAGGAAAAATAAAATTGCATGGACTACCGTTGCGCATGAGTGCACTGCACGATATAATGAAACAGAACACACAGTCACCGGATTCGCCCCTAAATATTTAATGGAAGGGAACATAATTAATTCATTGCCTATTGAATTAAAGGATTATAATGCGAACAATACGCTAATACAGGATAGGAAAATAGCTTTAGAAAACAGCATAAAATCACATGACTATAATAAAAAAAAAATTGATAAAAATAGAATATATAGAAATTTTAATGTTGGAGATTTGGTTTATGTTGAGAACGGAAATAAATTAAATCGGAAGAAACTAGATGAGATAAAAATAGGTCCATATGAGATAATAGAAAAAATATCAAATTCAATTTATAAACTAAATACAGGTCATAAAAAAAGTGAATCTAATATTTTTCATATAACGAAATTGTTACCATTTTTTGATCAAGTGTAAACTAATAACAATATCTGATAAAAATATTTAAAATATATAATTCGTAGGTTCCTACTCGGTTAGGGGGGGAGATGTAAAATATTGACACTTGGTTTGGCGGCTGTCACCGTATGTGTTGTGTAGTGTCAAATTTTAATTATTGTCATTTTGTAAACAATTTCATATTTGATAATCAATACATAGTATAAAACAAAGTCGCTTTCGCTGTATGTCCGTATGTATGCTTAGATCTTTAAAACTACGCAACGGATTTTGATGCGGTTTTTTTTAATAGATAGAGTGATTCTAAAGGAAGGTTTGTATGTATAATAAATGCATAATATAGTAGAGAAACACTGATAAATTTAAAGGTTTTTAATGTGATGTCGTAAATAAGCACGTTTTTTTGCGTTTATATTGCAAACGCTGGCTGAACCCTACGAGATAGACCAAAATAATGTACTACAGTATTGTTCACCTTAAAAAGTTCAACAAAAAAGTACGCGATGGTATATGTCTATCTCTTAGGGATAACCCAGCATAACCATTTTTATTCTTTACTAAAAAATGGTAATTTACGAAGTGATTTTAAACAATACAGCATTAATCCTTATCCAATTAAGTACCTTAAATAAATTGTGCATTTATTATAGATCAATATGCTTTTTACAGCATGTAATTTAAGTGAATATTACCGAAGATATTACAAATTTAAAATGCAGGGTCGTAGTTGTTTGCGCCGGGCGGCTTCGCCTTATAGCAATTTATGATTTGCAGCGATCGCACGCGTTTATCGGAGCTCTCTAGCGAGGAAAATATCAAGTATTAATTAAACTGAATAGAATAAGTATCTTTTGTTGTTGATTATCTTTTAATTTTTATTAGTAGTATTGTAAGTACATTAGGTTAGATAGGATTAGCTTAAAACCATATTTCTTGGTATTTCTTCCATTAAGACTTGAGTATTGGCTAATGACAAAAAAGCTGTGAACGTTGTGCATAAGGACATTCTGTAGTAGGTATATTTTGCATTGCACCCGTGCGAAGCCGGGGCGGATCGCTAGTTTATGATAAAATAATATTTAAGTGGAATAATAGCTTTATGTGTTGTTTCTCTTTCAGGTAAGTTAATTTGTTGTAATGAGCATGTAAAGTTAATTAGATAGGAATATTTTTAATAAAAGTTTTGAATCTCTTTCAGAGCAACAACAATCTTTTATTTCACTAGAAATAATACGTTATATAAATATTAATATATCTTTTTAAATGGCGAGTAGGAGTATAAATGTCGAAGAATTACTTATGAATTAAAATACTATAGCTGCCAAGTGACCGTATTTTCAACCGAATTATAAATTCAGGAAAACTTAGGCAAGTTTTTTAAACTTATTGTATTACGCGAGTTATCGGTCCACCATAACAACATAACATAGCCCGTATGGTAGGAAAGCGCATCTCTGGTGGATTCGATTTTCATGAAAATTAAAAAGGTTTTAAACAAATCAAAACAAAACAAACACAAAAGTCAAATCTTCATGACGAAACACTGATTTTTATAAATTATGTGAATTAAATAAGTCCGCATAACGTTATATTGTTAAGCTATTTGTATAGTGGACTATTTATCAGTGAAATTTACAAACACTCGAGGCGACACTAAATATCGATGAAAAATATTGTCTTATCGCATGTTATATCTTCTAGAAATGTGGCGGCAGAGAAATAAACAAAACTTCTGAACCAAACATAATTATTTTAAAAAAAGTATATCATAAGTTATAAATGTTATAATATAAGTAATATGGACCTTAAACCCTTAACTATGATTAAGATTTCGTACCATCAATGATGACATACTGTGTATATTATCATATCAATCACCGTTATGTATAAATCAATAGATATGTAATAGAAATGATCTTACTTCGGACGCCTGTCTATTTGAGCAAATTATCTGAAAAATAAAGGTCTATTGAGATTGCGGGTAGCGAATGATATCAGTCTGAAATATTTCAATGGAATGGTTTGATGAATACCGGAATAAATAAAATATACAAACCTGCGAGTAATTCGTCTTTTCGTCGTTAAGCTACAAAATCCTTAATATAAATTATGATTTTTTTTATTAAGCCCAAGAGGATTTTAAGAATGACGATCGATAGTTTCTATCTAGTGCATACCCCAATGCCAACTTATGGAGTGAGTGTTTGTCTGTATGTTTTTATGAAACGATTTGCTCTCAAAAATTAAAAGGCTTGTCCAAAGCAATGTGTCATGAGAACGTATTGTGCTGTTCAAAAGTAAGGCGTTGATGTATGTCTGAACTTGAAACCAGTGTTTAACCAATAGATACCGTAAACTAATTTACCTATATACTACCAAAGGCTGACTGAAGGCCTAGAAAGTACACATTACGACAGCTAATATATAACAATATAATAAATATAGTGTTGTGTAGTGTCGGCTTAGAGTAGCACTAACCCATTTCAGCCGGTGGGTGTACGTAAGAGGCGAATAACGGTATTGGAACTTTTAAGGGATTTTTGGGCGATGCGGTTGGAGACCCATCACCAACAACCTTATTTTACCATCCTTTGCCCATGCAACTTCCAAAAGTGGCTGAGGAATTTCTGATTCCTTAGCTTTGGCGACCCCTACTAGGGATTAATAGCCGTGAGTATATGTATGTAATAAATATAGTACAAAAAAACTGAAATACACGCCTTTGAAGCACGTGAAAAATAGTTTAAATCTTTTTGTTAATGAAAACCTCATGTGGGGATTATCTATACTTATAATAAATCTGTAGAGAGGTCAATTCTGTACATGAAATATATTTTCAAAATAACTATCAGGTGGTGATTAGGGATCGATACTGATGCCAAAAATGCAATCAGTAAAATTTTTGTCTGTCTGTCTGTCTGTCTGTCTGTCTGTCTGTCTGTCGGTTTGTATGTTCCTTATGGAAACAAAAACTACTCGACGGATTTTAACGAAACTTGGTACAATTATTCTCCGTACTCCTGGGCAGGTTTTTGTATACTTTCCAGCAGAGTAGTAAAGGGGAATTTTGGGAAATTTTGGGAAAACGGGAGAAGTTACTACATTTTTTAAGCTTCCATCGCGTGTGCAGCCTTAATGGTTAAACTTACATAGAAATAATGTATGACGGAAATATTCTTCATAAAATTATCTAAAAAAAATCCTCAACAGTTTATGTCTATCTTTTACAGTTGACTCACAATAACACGTGTAATTTCTGATAGCTTAGCAGTTCGGAACATTCTGATTATATTTGTTTACTCTTACGTTTGTAAACCTCTCATTCATCCCTAATTTAAAAAAGGTGACATTATTACCTATTCAATAAAAAAAGAATCATAGAAATCGGTAGAGAAACACCGAAATTATACATAAAACAAGCCATCGCGCCCGTGACCAAAACCGAATCGTTACTAATTTACATATAACATACTAGATGGCGCCAGTAGTAGCATCCTACAACACGTAATGATTTATTTTTTAGATTGTTATAAATACTTCATAGCGTTTTATTCCAAAATTTTCTATTAAACGGAAATACTGAACCGCTCATTAAAGCGCATTAAAAATCACCAAACTACACTGTTTAGGGAGTGCTATAAATTTAATAAATTGAAAACATTGCGCTGAATTTCACAATGCTTGAGCAGTGACTGAAGAAAGAAACCTCAGATATTTAAAAAAACAACGCTACCCGTGCGAAGCTGGGACGATCCACTAGTTACTAATATTACTAATAATATTACTAATAAATAAAGAATAAATAAAGGAAAGAAAAATTTTCGACACAGGCGGGAATCTACCTCCGAATTTTTAACTGATTCGGAAGGCCACTTGTCTACCTTTTCAGATAGAATGCAAATGTTGAAAACGCCTAACTATCATTATATTTTAACTATAATTATCATTAAATTATAGGGCGTATACCCGAGGTCGCGGGTTCGATTCCCGCCTGTGTCGAAATTTTTCTTTCCTTTATTTATTCTTTATTTATTAGTGAAAAATAGTTCCCAATATGAGCTGAAAATCATGAAAAAGCGTGGGTTGCTCTATAGACGAAAAATATGGCACTGAGCGTCCACGATTTTTTATGATTTGATTGAGCTAAATATGCTTAAAATGGGTGTTTTTAAGTTTTTTTGAACATACATACATACATATACTCACGGCTATAAATCCCGTAACGGGGTAGCCAGAGCTTTGGAATGAATAATTCCTCAGCCACTTTTGGAAGTTGATTGGGAAAAGATGGTAATAATAAATATTTTTGGTGACGGGTCTCCAACCACATCGTCCAAAAATCACTTAAAAAGCCCCTATACCCTTAGTCGCCTCTTACAATCACCCAGGGGTAGAAATGGGTAGTGTTATTCTAAACCGACAAAAATTTGAAAAAATGCATTAATTTCTTAGCCACTTTTGGAATTTAAGTAGGGAAAAGACGGTAAAATAAAGGTTGATGGTGAAGGACCCCAAACTTCATAACACAACAACAAAACACAATACGGGAACACAACACGGGAATACAACACGGGAAGAAATGGGATAGTGCTATTCTAAGCCGACACTGCATAACTACTACAATTAACTCAATTCCAATAAAAGTGTCATTGTAAATTAGAATTGTTAAGTGGTTCTCCAGAATACAGGCCTAGGCAAGTCTGGGAACCCCTGCACATTTCTGAGTAATTTTAAATGGCTTCGAACCATATAAATATATATAATTTTTATGAAATTAATTTCCGATTTATTATGTCCTACTCACTTGAAGTGTAATATCAAAACCTAATTATTACAATAATTAATGGGCGTGAATATAAGTAAGTAAGCAATAAATACAAAAAAAACTGATTATAAGTAACGCTACTTAAGACGTCAATGGTTCTTCAATAATCATTGATAACTTCACAATGTCAAAATGTTATAAACAATGTCTAAGAGTAGAATATACAAATAAAATCATATTTAAAAATACAACGTTGGATCTCGAAGGTTCTGGAGTGGCGACCACGTACCGGACGACGCAGTGTTGGTAGGCCTCCCACAATGTAGACTGATGACTTGGTGAAATATGCGGGAAGGCCATGGATGGACAGCACAGAACCGTTCGTTGTGGAAATCTTTGGGGAAGGTCTATGTCCAGCGGCGGACGTCTATTGGCTGATGATGATGATAATAAACATGATTTGAAATATTAGAAGCCCCCCTCCCCCCCTCTACCTCGCCCTCACCTCTGAAATACTCCCTTGGATCTTTAGTTACAGTAAATTTACAGGATTTTAAACTGGTTAATTGAACGAACCGCAGCTTATGAGAACTATGCATTGCAATGCATTTAAATCATATTTTTCTATATTAATATATAATTAAGACGCTAAAATGTTGCATGGATTCATATTTATACTCACGGCTATTAATCCCAAAATAAAGATGTAGCTAGGGCTTCAGCATTAGAAATTGTTCAGCCAATTTTGGGAGTTAAGCGAGGAAAAAATTCAGTAGTAATTGAAAAGCGGAAATAAAAAAGATGATTGGTAGAGGCTGATGTTAGTGTGGTAGAGGAGGTAAAGATTAATCATACAAAACACATTGCTAGAAAGTATTGTTTACTATCGTAAATCTTCATTTAGAAATTGTAAAACTTATATCAATCCAATAAAAATTACGTTGCTTTTTTTACATTTAATATGGCACAATTATTACATTAGTTATATAAACTTTTGAACTTTACTCAGATAAAAAAACGACATCAGTACCTACAGTACAGAGACATCACAACAACTTACTCGCAGCTTATCTTAAACAAACAAATTTAAATATATTTATCAGATATACATTATGGACGTGATGTAATTTCATTGTTAGTATAACTGAATACTATCTTTCATTCATAAAAACTCCGAATGTTCTTAAACCTATACGAAAAGTCGTGTTGAGCATGTATATGTTATATTATAAAACATTACATTTTGGAGGAGGCCTTAGGATATATATTTTTCAGATTGATTTGGATTTCCAACATAAAACCTAAAATCCTAAAACATGATTCAACAATACCGTTCCCAAAAAGAAACCTCTGGGATCTGTAAGAACTAATTTTTTATTAAAAAATATTCGTCTTAAATAAAATCGAATCGCCTCTTATTACGTATCTTAGTGATGATCGATTATAACACAGGATGCAACATTATCGCTGTCACAACTGTCAAAACACACAAATTTATTGACAACTACAATGTTGCAACCTACGACACAAAGTCGCAAAGGATACGTAATCAGGATTGGTAGCACGCTTGTCCTTTAAACTATAAATCTCGTGGTTTGAAACTGCTATCTCGTTTGCACTTACAAAGTATCGTATATCTCTATCTCTTTCTAACCCTCTCTAGGGGGCGGTTGCGGGGTAGCCAGTGCCGGATAAAGATTTAAAAAGTATACATAATTTAGCTTTTGCTCAAAATGCGCGGTTTGTCCGGTAAGGCCATTTATTTGCAGCCGGGTAGACAGTAGTGCCATGTGTTATAGCTTTCACGGATAACGGTGTTGGTCCGATAAGTCCTTACACCAGAAGGGCAAGCACCAGCCGTATTTAAACTAGTTATCGCGTGGGATAAAGCAGCCATCTCTTACGCATTCTCTTATTCTCCCCTGCAGGGGCAAGCACGAGCGCTATTTTATCGACACGATAACGGTTAGAATGAGATGGCAGCATACGATACTAAGTAAGTGCGTAGGAGATGGCTGCTTTATACCACGCGATAACTAGTTTAAACACCGCTCGTACTAGCCGGGCAGAAGGCCAAGCACGAGCGCTATTTTATCGACACCATAACGCTTCGAATGAGATGGCAGCATACGATACTAAGTAAGTGCGTAGGAGATGGCTGCTTTATCCCACGCGATACCTAGTTTAAACACCGCTCGTACTAGCCGGGCAGGAGGTCTTGCGAGCGTTATTTTATCGTTACTCAGTCAGTTAGAACAAGACAAATATATACGATACTATGTAAGTGCAAAAGAGATGTCTGTTTTATACAACGCGTTATCCAGTTAAAAGGTCGCTCATACTAGCTGGACTGCTACCCAGAAGCCCATACGTGTGAAATAGCACTAGACATTATATCGAACTGTAGTAATTAAAAATCCAGAAGTGAGAAACACCGAATGGAAGCATTTCAAAACTACACTTTGGGCTTTGCGTTATAAAACACACATTGATCAGAGTGCACATACTCCTATGTGCATATATCCTAAACTGATCTGAAGGGCAAGCACGAGCGCTATTTTATCGACACGATAACGGTTAGAATGAGATGGCAGTATACGATACTAAGTAAGTGCGTAAGAGATGGCTGCTTTATACCACGCGATAACTAGTTTAAACAGGGCTCGTGCTTGCCTGTTGGATATCTTAGTAAAATTAAAAATAAAAGTTTCTTTTACACTATTTATATCTGCTGGTATATGAATATTCACAAATTTTTGATTAACTTGTTTTTGTAAGTCTTTATCACAACCTCATGATTAAAAATCACATAAGATTTCAAGTTTGTTGCAGCGACACAATGATTGTACATCGAAGTTTATTTTTATAATTTTGTTAGGAATTACCTCCCGTACAAGTTCATGACATGACGTAATATAACACTTCTAATACGACAATGACAAAACATTCGTATTTGATATGGACAAACATATAACAATCACTTAATTCTTATCATCATTCTAAGCTCATAAAACAAAAATATATTGAGATTCTAATAATAAGTATAAGATAGTGTTTTTAAAAAATGACTTCATTTTCTTAAAAAGGTATTCGGACAATAAAAGAGATCAGTATTTTATCCAAAATTTTAAGTACAATATCTGCTTTGTAAAAATTTAATTCAAATTATATAGTAAATTTTAATACTTTCTAACCACTAATTTCGTATAAAAACTGAATTTTATTAATGCAAGAATTATTTTAATGTACAATGAACAAATACACAGTTGATGCTTGTTTCTTATAAATAGTCAAATAGCTGAGTTGCCTAGTCGTGTGAACATAAAGTTTTTAGTTTATACTTCGTTTAATATTTTTCTATATAATTTTAAAGACAGTTTCCATAAAATAGTTTTATAATTTTTATCCAATATAAAATGGCATATTACTTAGCTCCTTGGTAGCTAACCTAGCCGCCCTATTAAGTGTAACATTGCAATGAGTATGCAATGCTTCTAAGCTATCACTTTCTTTCTTACTCCATTTCGTCTCCATTGCTATAGAAAAAGACGTACACGAGAATGTACACAGGAGACTTATGAGGATACAAACCCTCATTCTTAATGCATCATGGGGTGGTTCTAAAAGAGACATAAAGTTATAATTTTGGTCGTAAAATAGTATTTTTTCAACAACATCTGCGTGTTCTGGGAGGTCTTGTAGTACAGTCACGAGGATCCCAACAACGTTTAGAACAATTCTCGGTGAAACCGTATCTGAAAATAAAGTACGTTTTATTAGTGATCGAATTTTATTAAACTAAGAACTAGTATACGTTAAGTAACGTGACAATATGTGTTGATTGTACAACGCAAATGCGTAACATAACTTGGTAGTTTGGCTAAAAAAGCATTGCCTCTGAGATTTTTTAAATCGGAGCAACAACGGTATGTCCTTTCAAAGTCATAGGTATAGTTTTACAAGGTTGACAATATAATATTATTAATTTATTATACTTATCTCTGGGTAAATTAACTCACAGTTAATATTTGTCACACCCATCTCGAACAAGGCTATATACAAGTATATACAACAAGTATAAATAGTGTAGTGTCGGCTTAGAATAACACTACCCCATTTCTACCCGTGGGTGATCGTAAGAGGCGACTAAGGGTATAGGGGCTTATTAAGTGATTTTTGGGCGATGTGGTTGGAGACCCGTCACCAAAAACATTTATTATTACCATCTTTTCCCCAATCAACTTCCAAAAGTGGCTGAGGAATTTTTCATTCCAAAGCTCTGGCAACCCGTTAAGGGATTTATAGCCGTGAGTATATGAGTATAAATAATATAGTGTTGTTCCATGCCAACACCCATGACTTCCAAGGTACACCAAAGTACTAAACCCGACTTACCTAATCTAAGTAAAGTATTGAAGACTGCCCAAGCCGTATGAGCTTCCACCGCGTCTGCAAACTGTCGCACTGCTCTGCACGATTTGACGCACAGCCATGATATTACTTCTAGCATTCGACCCACGCTTACTAATCTGAAATTTTATTTGGTTCGTAAATCCATAGAGAAGTATGTTATCATATACATTATAATGTATTATGCAATATTTATTACTTTTACTCATAATTTAATTCATTAATTTAATAAATTTAATAAATGCAATCTATTAATCTGAGATTTTCTTCTTCGTAATTAATAATGGTCTCATACCTTTCATCACTGTTTTGATCTACTTTTTTGACGTTCTTCAGCAGAGTATTGATGGCTGATACGAAGTTATACACCACTTTCGCTTCAAGGTACACCTAGAAAAATACTTAAGATCAATAAAAGATAAAGCGGCCTGGAGGAAGACTAGGTGTAATTTAAAAATGTCGAACGAAAAGAGGATAACTAATCTTGTTGAAAAATTATGGGGCTTGGGAAAAATGAGGCACATAATGGTTCAATAGGAAGGTCTCCTTAAACATAAAATCAAGTTGAGCTTTCTTAGGTTGAGAGAATAGTTTAACTGGACATAAAAACTCGTGGAAGACGGTCCAATACGCCTCCTTTAAAGCGGTCCGAAAATTTGCTCAAGGTAGTGGAATGTTGACGGGTGAGTGCGGCACAGGACAGGCCGTTGTGGACATTTTTGGGAAAGGTCATGTCCAGCAGTCGACGTCTACGAGCTGAATAATGATGATGATGATATACAAAGTATAGGTTTGTTAGTGTGAGAGTATAGCTATGACGTCACGTACGTCCTGTATGTTGAGCAGCGTGTGTCTCTGCAGCGAGGGCGCGACGGGCGGCAGGGAGAGCAGTGCGGCCACCGCTATATTGGTATACACCGCTAGTATAGGTTTGTTAGTGTGAGAGTATAGCTATGACGTCACGTACGTCCTGTATGTTGAGCAGCGTGTGTCTCTGCAGCGAGGGCGCGACGGGCGGCAGGGAGAGCAGTGCGGCCACCGCTATATTGGTATACACCGCTAGTATAGGTTTGTTAGTGTGAGAGTATAGCTATGACGTCACGTACGTCCTGTATGTTGAGCAGCGTGTGTCTCTGCAGCGAGGGCGCGACGGGCGGCAGGGAGAGCAGTGCGGCCACCGCCCCGTATACCCGCGCCCCCCCTCCACCGCTCCCGCCGTGAGCCGCACTGCCTAGGACTCCTATCACCATGCTTACCTGACATAATAACAATTTATTAATATGAGAAAGAGATAATTACTTCACTGTTCAAGAAAATAATTAAAATCAAACTATGAAATGCAGCTTAAAGAAAACACACAAAAAGACAATTTGAAGGAAGAAACTATTATAATCAACTATGAAATCTATGAAACACAAAGAAATTAGTAATCATAAAATTACTTTTTCCAATTTTGGCACCTTTAAACATCGAAAAGGCAAATGCAAGCTCGAACACACATACAAATAGATCGAAATTTTTCTTTCCTTTATTTATTAATGATAATCCCCACATGATGTTTTCATTAAAAAAAGTCATTCTCATCAAATACAAGCTGTAAAATTTTACTTCACACATATTTATGGTGGCACGAAAGCCAGCAACATCACAAGCAAGTAGGTGCGTTTTGAATAAATATTATGCTATATTCATTCAAAATACACCTGAAGTGTGTGTAATCTTTCTCGACACTCAACGCTATTGATGAACATCGTGAAGAAACCCACTTGGCTATGTGCAAAACGTTAACAACCACATGATGTGATGTGATAAATAAACCACACTTTGGAAAGACACAGTGGGTGTAAAGCCCCCTCAGGATTTAAACCCACATCTCCCTACATAGAGGCGGTACTTATTTCCACAGGTTGTGCATAAGCTAATCAACATGCGAATGCGAAACCCTATTATTTCTGTCTGTCTGTCCGTCTGTGGTCACAGCAGTTTGTTTTTGCAACTATTGAAACTACGTGGTTGGAAATAAATAGGCTAATGTAAACTGTAAACCGCTTCCTAAAAATTTTATCTAATATAAAAAGGAAAACAGTGCAGTAATGTAAAATGAAAACAGTGAAATAATGAGATTTTATGTAACTTTTTTGCACTGTTTTGGTGGAGATAGAAAAGTCGTCCTTGGTGATCAGTTTAGTAGTGTAGTAATTAATGATAATATTACTCTGTAGTTGTAAGAAAGCATTTATAATGAGAAAGCATAATAGATGTTTATATAAAATACCATATTCAGCTGCGTCAATGATTCAACATCACCATCCATCACTTCACTGATATTTGAATTCAAAAAAGCTTCCCACTCTTCTAATTCAATAGCTGATGGTTCTTTTTCTGCAAAAATATGGAAATTCATATTTAATTAAGTAGTAAAATTAATAACCAATGTTTGAAACATATAACTATATTTATATGTCCCATAAACACTGCCAAAAAAGGTATCATAACATGAAATTTATTTGTTACACCTGGTAATTTATACTATTTTATCTTACCCACGTTATTTTTTAATTAATGAATTAATTATTGTTTCTTTAAATTATTTATTTTAGTGAATTAATTATTTTTTTATATTAATAGTAACTTACCTTTTGTTTCATCCGCATTTAAAACATTGTCATTATTTATATCTTTATCATTACATGTATCTTCTATGACTTCACATTTTTCGATATCTTCATCTTTCTCTTCTTTAGATAAAAACTCTTTATTTTCTCTTAAACTTGCCACTTCTACTACAGGTTCACTGGTACGTCTTTGATTCTCAGTCTTATTTTTATCGAAACTTCGACTAAAATGGAATGATCTTTTAATACTTCTCGTAAGCTTATTTCCAGCACTTCCAAATCTTAATCTATCTTTTGAGAACTGAAGAAGCTTTTGTTTGTATGAAGGTGGAACACTTTTACTTAATCCTGAACTAATATCACTCCCTGATTTTGTTGAGCTTTTAGGGTTCTCTAGACTATGTGATGCAGTCCCTGAATTACTCTTGGGTTTTTGTTTCATACTTTGCTGTTGTTCAACATCTTCCTTATTATCTACTGCTTTATTCTCTTCAATAAACTTTTCAACTTTACATTTTTCTTCTATAATTTTATCCATTTTCTTAATGGACCCAGTTTGCTTTTTAGAAGCTACAACTAATTGAGCAATATTATTTTCTAGATTACATACAACCAGATTGGAATTGTTCATAACATTGTATTCATGTCTCAGTAATTTAGCATTAGCGGCTGTTATGGGTTGGGCGCTATCTTCGTCGTCAGTTTTAAGACTCTCCCTTACACTAAAAGCACTGGTAGCTCTAATACTATCATCATCAGACATAGGTACACATTCCACAGCATTGGCAACTCCAACTCCTCTCATATAACGTAAATCGTGTTCTCTTCTGTCAACCGCTTTCATATTAGTACTTTCTTGCTTCAAGGCCCTGGAAAAAAATAATTCAAAATGTTTACTTAGTTACCTAATAATCTAGCGAATTTCAGTGTGTTAGGAGATAGGAAATATGTTTTAAACATAAACATTCTAAATATTTGCTGTGTAGTGTCGGCTTAGAATAACACTACCCCATTTCTTCCGGTGGGTGTACGTAAGAGGTGACTATTGGTATTTACCAACCACCAACAAACTATTATTCCACCATCTTTTCCCCACGCAACTTCCAAAAGTGGCTGAGGAATTTCTATTCCCTAGCTCTGGCTACCCCTTCAAGGGATTCATAGCCGTGAGTATATGTGTGTATATATATTCTAAATCAAATGTTTTTTAACAGTTACTGCTCTGCAATTCATTAGCATGTCATATTTGTTTGTGGGGGACGGGTCAGTAAGGTAGCAGTTGATCTAACTTACTTGGTATTTATAAATAAAAGATGTTATTAAAGGAAAGAAGAATTTCGACACTGGCGGGGTTCGAACCCGCGACCTTCGGGTATACGCCCCCGTCGCTCTACCAACTGAGCTACAGTGTCAGTTAAGTAAGTAATTATAAGTAATAATCCCCACATGAGGAATTCATGTCAAAAAAAAAAAAAAACATCAAATTACTTGGTATTGTTATGTATGGTTTCTCTCTGTAACTGTTTCATTTCTTGCTGACTATGTGACAGAGGTTTTGTAAAAGGTGAATCACTTTCAACATCTCCAGGCAATATCAACACATGCCCTGCCACATAGCTGTGTTGTAATATCTCTGGCCAGGACATCCTTTTGCTGGGATCTTTGTGTAATAAACCCTGAAAAGAATAAGTATTTGTATAACTGTGGCGTAGTAATAAAGCGATTAGCTTAAAATTTAGTGGTCTTGGATGCTACCCAGGGTTATTAGGTTAAAATGAAAAAAAAAATGTAAGATTTACCCAAGTTTGAAAGGATATTGTGGGCTTGAATCACCCAATTACCCCAAAATTAACATGATTTTGTGCTTCAAAGGGCACTTTAAGCTGTTGCAACCAACTAGTACCATTAATGTTGATATTTAGTTTGCCTGTATGTTAGTCTTATTTAGGGTAGGCTTGAGCTCTTCAGTCGGGACATATACGGGCTGTAAGTGAATAGTAAATTCATCAGATCTCTCTGCTATTAATTTCAGACATTCATTGAAACATGTTACCAAAGTACTTACTTGTAAGAATGATCGAGTTTCACTCGATATAAAACTGGGCCACTGAACAGGTTTGTGGCGAATCATTCTGACTAGTTCCCAAATAGACATGGTGCAGAAAGGGGGCTGGCCTGCCATCAGCTCGTAGACTATGCAACCCAATGACCATAAATCAGCCTGGAAACATAATTGGTTAGCAAGAATATGCTACATATAAAATAAAAAATTACTGTATATTCTTCTTAAATATATTTTTATAACAATCATTAAAGTTATCAATCTTTTCAATGGAAATTAATGGATTTAAAGAAATTTGTTGGTTCATGTTTACCATCCTCCCCCTCCCTCTGCAAGAATGGTAATTACTTAACTATGCAGTCTGGCTTAGAATAACACTTTCACCAATTTTTCTCTAGTTGTGTTAATATTAACAATGCAAATATTAATAATGCAATATGATTGAAAACCCTAATTACCCATTATTTCACCATATACACCTCTTGATTTCCGAAAGCGTAAACTATAAAATAAATTTAACTTACCTGATGATCATATGGTTTCTCATCAATTAACTCTGGAGCCATGTACAAGGGTGTACCTTTGATGGATGTTAAGATATGAGTTGCATTCGTCATAATCCTAGCGAGACCAAAGTCACATAATTTGGCCCGTCCTGTACTGTCTAATAGTACATTTTGTGGTTTAAGGTCTCTAAAATATTAAAAGGTTAAGTATTATACAACTGAAAATTAATTAATACAAATGGTAAAATGATTTAATTAAGGAAGACAGTACATTATTTTTAAATAACAATCTTGATAGTAAAATAGGACAAACTATCTGGAAGAGAATGCTTTTAGTATTTAATCCATCCATTTCTAACAGTATTCTATTTGAAAGTGTGGCTTGAGCCAATTTTACTAATGAGCATGAGTTCAATACCTGAAGCAGATCAATATCTAAGTGTAAATATTCATGAATATGCCTCTGAATGTATCTTTTTTTTTATCTGAATCCAGAGGTAGAGGGTTTGAAGCCCACTGAGAGCATTCATTTGTGTGATGAATATGAATATGTTTATTAAGAAACTTATTGAGTTACTATCCCTTTCCACGGGTTATTTGTTATGCATATCTAGGGGCTAGCTTAGTTTGTGTAATATGTCCATATTAATAATGAAGCTAAAATAGGCTTCCCCTAAAATTTTGCATAGCAATACACCTAGGTAATACTAGCAGCCACATGCATAAGTTAGGCAATTTAAAAATAAAATGGGAATTTTATAGCAAACCCTCAGTTATTTTAATTCAAACTAACACTCAACAATTGGGTGAAAATAAATATATCCAAATTATAAGATCCTGAAAACAAAATGTACAATTACGTTTGTACAATGTTAATTTTGTTTTGTTAAATGACATCTTAGTTTGTGTTATTAAAAAAATATGATTTTCACTTTTAGCAAAAGGCTTACAAGACAGAAAGAATAAAACTAACCTGTGTAAGACTCTGTGCGAGTGCAAGTAGTACAAGGCAGATACTAAATCCCAAGTGATCTTTTGAACTTGGTCTTCATTTAGACATCCTTCTTTAGCAAGAATACCGTGCAGTTCTTTTTCAGCATATTCTGTGACTACTACTAATTCTGTGTCTGTATCAAAACTATCTATCATCAAAATAATATTTGGATGCTTCAGTTGTCTTTGAATATCACATTCTAGCTTAAGGTTTTTAAGGTCTTTTGCAGAGCGCCCTTTCTGAAATATGAAAAAAGGTTATGTTGTAGCTTAGCAAACTCTGCAGAAGAACTCAGTATTATTTTTGCTTCTATTAAGGCTGTGTAAAATGTATCATAATTTTAAGTACCACAGCTGTTTATTTTCCTTATAAAAATAAATTAATAAAAAGAAGAGTTTAAATGAAGCTAAAAAACAATAAATGATTTTTTTTCCAATCATTTATGATTTTTTGTGTATAATCCATTTTTTCTGTAGTTATTGTAGAGAATTGCCACCATACTCAACAAAAGTTATAGTATGATATTGAAAAAATAATGCACAAAAATACTTTATTATTTTGTAATATCAGTAAAAATGTGGCCGTATTTCATGAACTTATTCATGTTTCCTTTGTTTTATGCAAAGTGGTTTAAATTTTATCAATAAACCCTTATTAATATTTAATGCAAAGATGTAAATTTGATAAATGATTGACAAAGCTAAATATTATAAAGCTGAAGAGATGGTTTTCAAGTACCCTAATCTAACTAATAGTTTATTTAAAAGTGCTTTCATTATGGAATGGTAGTATCAATAAAGGCTAGTCAAATAAAACTTTAAAATTTGGCAGTCTGGAAGACTAACGTAACGTATAGTAGTAAGTAGTTGGTAGTAGGGTTCTCAGAGAAGTATTGAGAGTAACTAAAATAACAGTGATACTTTCTCTTCAGCAAATACTATGAACAGAAAAATAATAATTATCAAAACGTACTATACTGTACACATCCCACAAACAAAAGATAGGTAAAGCATAAAATAATACCTTTCGAATAACCTTCAAAGCCACAACATCTTCGGTTTCTCTATGTTTCGCTTTAAATACACGACCAAACGAACCCTCGCCAATAAAAGACAGTACTACATAGTTATCCATTAATATATCGCACCTATTTAAGTATTCACAATATTAGAAAAAAATACCTAAAACAATCAAAAATAATAATAAAACTTCGATTTGAACTTCGCGTTCGCGAAATATGATAAACAAAAGATCACAGAGTCACTCACTCACATATACTCTGTTTCGTCAAACATCGTCTGTTTGAAACATCGATTCACAAGTATACGATCTAGCGGACCTTGATTTCGCCACTCGAATCGTACTTGGTTTATTTATTTATTTGGTTTGCCAACAAAGCATACATTAATACAATTTTTGAAAACTAAAATTACACAAAATCACATAATAACAAAAAAATCCCGAGGGATGCACCATTCATATCATAAGGCGCGACATACAGCGTGTTAGTTTGACGGCGATTGTTACTTCAATATTAATTCGTATATTAAAGTTTAATGCTTAATATCCACCATATGAAATAAACAAAAAGATTAAAACCGCTTTAGCAGAAAAACTTACTTTCTCCATCAGATGGAAAACTGTGGTTATCTACACTAGCCTAGCGCACACACTCCTACCCGTATAATGTCTCACCCACACACAGAGAACAGCGGGCGCGTCATGTGACCATCTAGTCTTGCGCACACTTGCTCGTGACCGTATAAACCGCACTATGACAGCAATGCAATTTTTTTTTGAATTTCGCGGCTATGTTTGATTTTTCTTTGAACTTATCGCCGTGCCTGGTGAGGCTGTGGTCTTAGTCGCCTCGTATTTCAATCCAGTATTAATTATGGGGTAGTGTAATTCAAACATTTTCAAGTAAAAAGATTGATGGATGTAAACAAAGCTAGAGAGGTTTGCCAGGATCGTACGAAGTGGCGATCGATAGTCTCTGCCTACCCCAATGGGAACTAATGGCGTGAGAATATGTATGTAAAAACTCTATCTCTATTAATGAACACCGACGATTATAACAAAATTGTCGTCCTAAATAATCAGCTTCCGCTATTTTTGTTTAACTTTACGTCTCTGCCTCCCCAATGGGAAGTAACGGCGTGAGTATGAATGTAATGTATGTACTTCATGAGCGTAAGATAATAAAGTTAAAAACAAATAGAGAACCTTGAAACGATGCATTTACGTGGCATAAAATAAAGTGCGCAAGAGATACCTATTCATTCATTAACCGACATCGAAATTGGAGGATTTCTTGGTGTTTACTAAACTCTCTCGGGGCTAAAGGGCTCTAAACGGATGTATCTGTACTCTATCACAGTTAACTAAAGAATATGAATAAAAATAACTCACCCCGTTTTGATTGGCAGTGGCAGATCCGGGCTATCACCTTTATTTGCGCAAAACGCAGAACATTTTGAGAATTAACATTATAAAACACCAACTCTGAACTTTGCTGGTTCGTGTACGCCATATTTACTCAACACTAGTCAACACAATCACAACACAAGATACTAAAACTGAACTCACACTCCGAAAATTAATGCGAAAAATCAAAGTGACATCCAATCGTAAGCAACACAAACAAAATGAGCTACAAACAACTAACTTAGTACTAATACTGTTCCTTTGATGAAATGCCGACAAGCCCGCCCGACTTGATACATACAGATTTTGAATTTCGCGGCGATATTTACGAATTATGAATTTTTCTCTGAACATACTGCCGCATTCCAACGCATTATTAACTATGGGGTAGTGTTATTCAAATTTATCACGTCAAATAATAACATGTAAAAAATAAGAAGATATTAAAAGCTAAGTTCGATTGATTACTTTACTGGCCTTGATTTGATTTGGCCGCCGGTAAAGGGTCACGGCGGGTCGCAGCTGTCAGCTGAGTTGAGTTGCCCGCCTTGTCATCGCGTTTCACGCACACATTGAGCGTGTTGGTGTCAATAGTACTACTTTCTTAGTGCAAATTTTAACAAAATTTGAAAAAATATAAGTGTGTTTTTTTTCAACGAATTCTGCCTCTATACGTGATAATTAATCAGACTTTTCATTGAAAACAGTTGTTACAATTACACCCTGTATAATATAAGTTGTTTTTTTAAAATCATATACTTAGTTCTAAACTTAAACCTAACAGATATAAATAGTTACAAACTAAGTAAAAATAACGGTTAAATAAAAAAAAAATGGTTGATTCTTCATTTTTCTGTATCGCATTTCATAAGGCCAATGTTATATGTAAATGTCTATTTAGACTGAATACTTAGTAATCGAACTTAACTCCCTTAGTAAAGCATATATTTATTTTCTTAGGTAAGCGATAAAGTAACCACACTTTATTTTACCACCTACTATCATATTTATAAGAGTTTAGTTTAAGTTTCAATTTCACTTTAACGAGGAAAAGATTAATCAATTAAGCAAACAAACATTTTCGATACCAGCACGACTCAAACCTACGATCTCGGGTATACGCCCCCGTCGCTCTGCGAACTGAGCTATGGTATCAGGTGACCACTCGCGCGAAATTTGTGTTTGCTTATTTCTTTTTCACCTTTATTAATGGTGTTAGCGCCATCTATTACCTAATTGTTACAACTCTGCAAGCCACTCGTATATCTTTTCAGATAGAATGCGAGTGATGAGAACGCCTGAGTATCACATTATTATGTATGGATAATTTGTTTTTTACATGAAAACCTCTTGAGGGGATTATAACTAATCAATTAAGCAAACAAAAATTTTCAACAAAAAATTGCGGGGGCGTATACCCGAGATCGTAGGTTCGAGTCCTGCTGGCGTCGAAAATTTTTCTTTGCTTAATTGATTAGTTATAATCCCCACATGAGGTTTTCATGTAAAAAACAAATTATGCATACATAATTAGAGGAAAAGATTGTTGAATATTTATGTCTTGTTTATCTTTATGGGGCTCGATATCTTTATGAGAGTTACAAAAGTGAAAACAGATTTTGAGTTATACGAACTACGAAGCTAAAACTATCTAACTAACCAAGAAGCTAAACTAAAGCTAAAGCTATAGTAATAAATTTAAATATTTTATTTATTTATTTATATCATTATTAAATATATATTAAAAAAACGACTTCCTATTTACCCCGTACACAACAGTGAACAACATTCAGGCAATTTCTACGGCCAGGGACTGTTCAAATAGGTGCATATATACGAGTTTTAAGAATATATTAAACGCTGTGTAAATAATATAAAGGAGGATGGGCACACTGTTTCCTATTTTATGGTAGCATTTATTTTATTCATTTGCCAATTATGTTTCCAGGCTGATTTATGGTCATTAAGATGCATTGTCTACGAGCTGATGGCAGGCCTGCCTCCTTTCTGCACCATGTCCATTTGGGAACTATTTAGAATGATTCGCCACAAACCTGTTCAGTGGCCCAGTTTTATATCGAGTGAAACTCGATCATTCTTATAAGTAAGTACTTTGGTAACATGTTCTTCACTCACAGCCCGTATATGTCCTGACTGAAGGGCTCAAGCCTACGTTATATAAGACTAACATACAGGCAAACTAAAGATCAACTACAATGATACTAGCCGGTTGCAACAGCTTAATGTGCCTTCCGAAGCACAAGATCATCTTAGTAATGGGGTAATCGGGTGACTTAATCAAGCTTACAATAACCTGTCAAACTTGGGTAAACCTTACAATATATTTTTTTCGTTTTCACTTAATAACCCTGGGTAGCACCAGAAACCTCTAAAGGAGGATGCGCAGAAATCAGCAGCAGCAGCACCTGGTCCCAGCACCAATCAGGATAAGTGATGCGTCGTTAGAAAGGTTATTTTTTGTACAATAAAAATACCTAAAGCGCTTGTTCTAAATTGCTGCCGTTTTTGAGAAAGATTACATTAAAAGATTTTTTTGACAAGACTGTTTGTCATATTTTTGATACATTTTCGATTTAATTATGACAATTTATTGCAAACTCTGACAGTTTTTACAATGTCGCTTCAGCATTGAGATGTTTTAAGTAACATAATTACTAAGTTATACCAGAAACATGAATTATCATAATTTCACATAATTAACGAAATCGAGATTTGTCTCTGGTAAGTAATAATGATAACCTATCGTCTTGCATCTAAGAGTCGTATGGTAGGTAGTCGTGTGATTTTTTTCGTAGTTATTGTTTTAGGTAAAGATGACACCTAGTGTTTTGAATTTTTGAGCGTTGGTTGGAGGAAGACAATTCGGATGAGGAAAAAATACCAACCAATGAATGTAGTTTTGGATTTTGGCTTTACATCAGATAATAGCTATATTATCTACTAGCTGTGCCCGCGACTTCGTTCGCGTGATTGTCGAGAACAAAAAAAAGTCGTTTAGTTAAGAGTATATCACCTTTTTGAAATAAAATAAAGAACCAATGAAGTTCTCGTTTTGTTCTCATCAAATTATCACATTGCCTGTAAGCAATTATTTAGAAAAAGTTAAGAACCTGCTTCTTAGTATAATTGTGTTTTCACCGCATTTTTTTTGTCATTTTGTAACAATATTTATAATTGAATTGCTGATTGTTAAAAGGACACTTGTCACAGAGTTTTTTCAAGGTAAAAATTTACAGGAGGAGGAAAAAACTTTCCAACTATTTTATTTTTACGCATATATTTTTTACATTTGGCCTATTGTTTATTTAGGGTAAAAGATACAAAATAATGAAAATAACAAGGAGACACCACTTTTAGATTTTGAAAAATATGCATTTTAAATTCAGGGACAAGTGCCCTTTTTCAAATAAATGATGCAATGGGTATGACATGTGCCCTTTTTACAACTAATTGTATAATTTCAGTACTAATATTAAATGAAATAAAACACATTGTTAATTACAAAAAACTGTTTATTTATCAATTATTCCACTCTCCAATCAAAAATATTTTGCCAGAATGCCATAGCTTGTTCGGGGATATAATTTTCAAGCTTTTTTAGGTCATCCATTTTCTTTTTTGCTATAGGTACAATGTCTGTGTATAGTTTCTGAATGGGTAGTTTTAAAGAAGATACATTAGTTTTTCTTAAACTAAACTTATGTGTAACAAAGCCATTGATAAATTCTTTCACCATTACCATGTGAGGTTCATCAGCATTGAAATTAAATTCATGGTATTTAGAAATACTAAATTTTTCTTTAATTTGCCCAGGTAATGTATTACAAGCTATTTTTGTTTTGTAATAATAGTTTTTATACCATGATTGAAAGTTTAAAATATCACTTTGATTTAACAAATAAACAGTAAATTTTTCAGTTATATCAGAACAATTTAATATTACCTTTTCAACATAATCATCCACAGTATAAAATCTATCTATTGTTTTTAATTTTCTCTTTATAATACCAAACCCACGATCGCAGGGCAGAAAAGAGTGGCCCCTAATAGGAAAGTATAAGTTCACTCTTTTGAAGACTTTCAATTCAATAAGAGCCATCATGAATCTGATCATGGTATGGTTCTTATTTTGGCCTGCACAGTTATCGCAAAACAGATTTAGCTCATCATATTCATTCTCATTTATAAAATTATTAAAATAATGTAGTAGCATGGAACATACCTCATCCGGTCCTTTGTGACCTATACCTTCATGATAAACATAAGTATGTATCTTATCATTTGCAAAATTATATATACCAAATGTATTAACTGAGAGCTGTCTATAATAATAAATATCTTGAACAGGTATCCGTGGCAAATCCATAACAGCCATAAAATCTATACTCAAAGAAAGAATTTTACTATTTTCTTTAGAAGATTGTTTACAGTATTGGATTTTCTTGTAGAACTTTTTAGATCTATTTAAATGCACCATAAGTTCAGCTGTGTATGTCTTTTTAGAGTTTTCATTCAAACTTTTATTATGTAGCTTGGTTTTGATTGATTCACAGCTAGAACAAGCATCAACAACTGGTCTTCCGAATGATAAATTAAAGTTTTGAACAAAATATTGCCAGTAGAAGTGATATTTTACATCTAAATTAGGGTATTTTAGTGCGAAAAGTTGATGCATTTTTTTGATAGAAAGATCTGCAGATAAATAATATTTAACTTGCGAAGAGTAGTGTGATTCTTTTAAGGGAAAAGATGAAATATGTTCATGTATTTTAGAACACACACTAGATGGTACAGCGTTTGCACAGGGATGTTTACCACGTTGGTCACAAGGAATAATGTCTGATTCAAGCAGATTTGCAATCCTACGAATGCGCTTAGGAGTTACTTTATGTACATTCATGAAGGCTTTCTTACAAACTTTTGTCCTTTGACGGTCTACCATAATGAAATAGTGAATAGTTTTTTCTTTTGGTTTTCTATCTTGAGGCATAGTAGAAGTTCTTCCTCGTCTTCTTTGAATGGATTCAATTTCCATCAGTCTTTGGAGGTGTATGTCTTGTTCATTTTTGGATGTCATATTATAAAACGATATTAGTATATCCTCAATTAATGACCTATCAATCATTTTCATGCATTGCATGTGGCAGCTGGAACAAATATAAATAATTAAAAAGTCAGTTTCAGTAGATTTTATTAGATATTGAGTAGGTATTGATTTACTTTTGTAATGCTTACCAATTCATGTCGATGAAATCAGGATCATTTTTAGGCGTTACAAAACGGCCTTTAGAATTTCTATAACAGTCTCCAGATATCCTTGCTTTTTTGATTACATTGCGTTGATATAATTCATCGTTACGAACACCTTTTTTCCGCTTTTTACCAAGGTTTTCTGACATATTATTGTTTTAAAACAAAATTTAGCAGCAAGCAAACAGAACAAAACAACGAAATAAAGTGAATGAATGGATGGAATGAAAAAACCACAAAATTTAGCGCGAAAAAAATGTCAGAGTGACATTGACATAAAACCACAGATTGATTGTTATTAGGGCTCATGTCCATGGACAAGTGCCGTATTAACAATAAACATTTTTTTTGTTGACTTGCCAACATTATGAATACTGAAGGGACAAGTGCCGTCTTTACACCAATCGATTCAAAAATAAATTTTCTATTAATTGGCCTAGACCTCGCTTTTATAACATACCCTTTTTATATTATAAATCGATAAAGGACATCAAACTTAACAACTTTGCCTATGGAATGCCTATCTAAAATGTTGTAATTTTCAAAATATAATAATAATTAAAAATTGTCGTACCTAGTTCAAACTGAGAATGTATAGAATGAGAATCTTTGCTTCAGTGAAAATAAGAAATAAAAAAAAAACATCTGATCTATGCTTTTCGCTCTGTAAACAAAAATATAACTTCTTTCGGTATTTTCCAGTCGTATTGATCGTCGTTGAAAAATAATATCATGAAAATAAACCGGTAAGCGAGCGATTGAACTTGAAAATACCGAAAGAGGTTATGTTTTTGTTTACACCATAGATCAGATGTTTTTTTTTATTTCTTATTTTCACTGAAGCAAAGAATCTAGTTCTATACATTCTCAGTTTGAACTAGGTACGACAATTTTTAATTATCTTTTTTTTTTGAAAATTACAATATTTTAGATAGGCATTCCATGGGCAAAGTTTTTAAGTATGATGTTCTTTATCGATTTATAATATAAAAAGGGTATGTTATAGAAGCGAGGTCTAGGCCAATTCCAACGATAAAAAAAAAATGGCCTAGAAATGGACATGTGTCCTTTTTACAATCAGCAATTCTATTATTAATTATTATTATATTGATAATTTATTGAACTATGATAATTTGTAAATTGTGATTTAATTTAATTGTCTAGTAATAAATTGTTCTGGTACAAACTCGTTTATATATAAATTATATTCTAATGTTAGTTATAAGTTTTAGATATATTATTTCATTATTATAATTTTCAATTAATTCCTTATTTCTTCATCTAATGTCACAGGATTGTATATAAGAAAAAAAATTAACAAAATTGAACTTATTTATTTTTGTAAAACCAAGAACAAAGAATTTGTAAAACACTGTAGGCGTCCGCAGTACAGGCTAGGCCTAGTGCGGAGCCATTGCTCAAATATCATGTATATATTTTTTTGCTAATAAATAATTTAATTTAATAATTTAATTTAATTTAATGAAATCTAATGCGGACACTTATTGTAATGTAGGAACTATTGAGTATTTTATAATGATATTTAATTAATTACAGTAGCCATTATCCAGTTGAAATAATATAAGGTCGTAACTGTGTGTATCTCATTTGAATTAGTGTTTATTTAGATACAGTTACAGGGTTAGCCGAAGATTAAGGATCGCTACCTTGTACGATCCTACCAGATCTGCATAATGCATCAATATATTTATAAAGCCCTTTTGTTTTATTTTAAACACTTCGGAATTTTGCATATAGATCATATATCAATCCCGCCCGATTTCGGCCACAGCAACTTCTGGTATCCGGCTATTAAGAGTGTGTTCATGTGCTCTCATGTGACTGACATAGCCAATTTTTCCGACAAATGTTCTATGACGTATGTTGAAAAATCAGTAACCCTCCAATATTATATATATAGGTAGTTATTATTGATGGCCGCAGGTGGTCGGGCCTTGAGCTCATCACTCTTTGCTTCGAGCTCATCACGTCTTTTCCTTCCGAAAAGAAATATTAACCGGTTGACAGGAAGTAGGTGAAATTTAAATTACTAAATTTCACTCAAGAAAGAATAAAACAAACGGGGTAAGCTAAATAAAACCGCTCAAAAAAGGTACTTTACTATTATTAGGGTTTACGGTTGTTGGTTGTACTATGATAATACATTGAATTAATTCGATTTATCAGTGGCATAATATGCTCTGTAATATCTGTGTAGTGTCGGATTTTAATAGCACTACCCCATTTCTTCCGGTGGATGTACGTAAGAGGCGACTAACGGTATTGGGGGTTTTTAAGGGATATTTGGGCGATGCGGTTGGAGACCCATCACCAACAACCTTTATTTTCCCATCTTTTCCCCACTCAATTTTCCAAAAGTGGCTGAGGAATTTCTAATTCCTTAGCTCTGGCTACCCCTTCTAGGGATTTATAGTCGTGAGTATATGTATGTATAATATGATATAACTAAATTAAGGTTAGTCACTAAGGTCACTACATCATTTTAGTGTTTAAAAAAGTAGAACTTAAAAGATGTCTTATGTGTGTTTAATACATACATACATACATATTCTCACGCCGTTAGTTTCCATTGGGGTAGGCAGAGACTATCGATCGCCACTTTGTACTTTACACTTTTTTTATCGCCAATGTGGAAGGTAATGTTAGTAGAGGACGACCTCGGAGGACACATTTGAATCAAATAGAAAACGTGCTCAAAAAGGCAGGTGTCCGCAGTATGAAGAATAAATGAGCATGTATGAAAAGATTGATGGATGCAAACGAAGCCAGAGAGGTTTGGTGTTTAATGTAGACCAAAATTCAGTTTTTTATTATAAACGTTCACGAAAACTGGAAGTGAAGTGACGTGCATTTGAAGAATGGCTAAGAATTTCAAAATTCTGCTCACCAAATTGGATTTATTAATAGGCAGACTATTTACATAATATATTAATATTAATAAGCCTAATTTAAGAAACTAAGTAAAGATAATATTTAAAAGCATTTTAGTTATTTTCATAGTCGGCGAATTCACTTGACATTGGCAGCTTGTATTAATTTCGTCTTGCTTGTTTTCTGTAGCTTCTATTACTTTAACCGACTTTAGAATAAGGGGTTAAAGGGGCTAAAAAAATGCAAATTTTATTTTTGCTTTATTTTATTTTGGTTCTTTATTTTATTTTTGCACAACGCCATCTATCGGACTTTGGATTCCAACTATCAACATTAGTTCTATATTTAGACTTAAGATGTCGTTGCAAGTACTATAATGAATTGCATAACGTTATATTTTTCTTCTTGAACTCACAAAATTAATCATATCTTTTGATAGAGTGAACCGATTTCGATGAAACAAAAACTAAGTTATACCTCATATTACGTATAATTTTTGTATATAAACATTTTTAGCATAGAATTGGTAGATTTTACGTGATGTGCGCACAAACAAACATATAAACAGACAAACAGACAAAAATTGAAATAAATGATGGAAATGGGTTCTGTTACTAATCTGTTCACACGCTGGCTATTTTTTTTTCAATTTCTTCAATGTACAAAAATTACTTTTCTACAGATTTATTATATGTATAGAAGATGTTCCTAAGCCAAATAAAGCAGTGATCACAGTGTCGAGTTTACATCACACGCCAGAATTTGACGAGACTTCCAAGTAACCGTATTATACTTTTCTACAAGCAGACCAAAATTTGAGTGGGTCTGCTAGACCAAAGATTTATTTATTTATTTTATTTTATTTTCTTTGGAAGATTAACAGACCAATACAAACAATATAATATTAATTATGAATACACAATGCCATTTACAAATCTTCACCTATAGAAAAATTACATAATACTTGCAGAACTAAAAGATTTAGGTAAAAATTAAATAATTATAATGTTGAGGTTAGTGTAGAAATTATTGGCCGAAATATAAATTAGTTAATAATTTTCTTACTCTTGTAGTGCTTGTATTGCAAATATCTAAATCTGCTATTGATTCATTAAATTTAGTACATGCACGTAATAGAAATGAGTTACGCCTATAATTGGTATTAGCTTTTGGGACACTTAAGACGGGTCGTTTCCTTAAGGCCTTTTGGTTGGTGCGTAAGTAAATTTTGCTAAGCAAACAATGGAACAATCCACTACTCCTCTAAAAATATCAAACAAGTAACACATGTCGCTTATATTGGCTTCAAGGGGCAAGAAATGATATCCAATGCATCTCTGATGGTAACCGGCTGTATATTGTCGCGTTTTGTAATCAACATATCGAAGGAACCTCCTTTGGATACCCTCGATACGCCGAATATAGATGTTATAGTTCGGGTTCCACACTTGCGACGCGCATTGTAAATGGCTTCTAACGAACGAGCAGTAGATAATCTTAATAGCTTTGATATTATAAAACAAGCGCAAGTTCTCATCAAGAACTTTTGATGACTTTTATACTATACTGTCCACGTGTTTATCAAACAACAGCTTAGAGTTAAATAGTACTCCCAGGTCCCTAATCACATCTACTTTCTGAACATTTTGTCCTTTTAAAATATAACTATTGTTCAAAACTCTTGATTTGCGTGAGTAACTTACATAGAAACATTTAGATACATTTAGACCTAGCTTAAGATGCTCCAATTATAATACGCACGTCGCACACGGATATAGCCATTAGCTGTGTTTACAGGCTTCTCGCTATTTCGGCTTCAAAAAGTTATGTTGTCCGATTATCAACTCAAGCCCAAGAATAAAGAGTTGAAAGCAACATACATACATATACTCACGGCTATAAATCCCAGAAAAGGGTAGCCAGAGCTTCAGTAATGTCAAAGTTCAACGCGACCTCAGAATCTCACTGCGACGCATTCCCAACAGCAACAATGAAACAACTCCATCTGTATCAGTGCTGAAGAAAGATTGAAAGTCCGTATTTTTCTCCACATGTGACTCCAATAAAAATACAGTACACAATATATGAGTTTTGCATTTTGCATTGATTACCCTAACCAAATGTGCATCCAACTATCGTGAAAAACTATGAAATTGATCGCCTGCAAATTTGTTATTTGATTAGTACATACATATACTCACGCCGTTAATTCCCATTGGGGTAGGCAGAGACTATCGATCGCCACTTCGTACGATCCTGGCAAACCTCTCTTGCTTCGACTACATCCATCAATCTTTTCATACATGCTCTTTTATTCTTCATACTTCGGACGCCTGCCTTTTTGAGCACACTTTCAATTTGGTCCAAGTGTGTCTTTCGTGGCCGTCCTCTACTAAAATTACCTTCCAGATTAGCTCTATAGATACCTTTTACCAATTTCCTATCATCCATCCTCTCGATAAGCCCAAACCATCTCAACATTCATTTTTCTATCTTACTTAAAATATCATCTTTTACACCACACCTTTCACGAATCACATCGTTCCTCACACGATCACATAACCTTAAATTACAAACTTTTCTGAGGGACCTCATTTCTACTGCATTCACTCTGCTTCTGCCACACCCAACATTCACTGCCATACATAAGCGTAGGAACAAGAACGGCATCATGCACAGCCATTCGGGCCCTTTCGGACACCGATTGACTAGACATTAGGCTATCCAATGCTCCATTAATCGCATTACCCTTTTTCACTCTTCTCTCAATATCTTCATCACATTTTCCATCCCTTGTAAACAAACTTTCCAGATATACAAACTCCTTCACCTGTTCCACATCCTTACCATCAATCGCAATCACGCATTCTGTCACATCTTCCTGTCTCTCAAAAACCATCGTTTTGGTCTTATCCACATTCACCCTCATTCCCTTTCTTACAAAAGACTTACATGCAATATTCATCATCTCTTGCAACTCTTCTGCCGATGATGCAAATAGCACTTGATCGTCAGCATACAAGAGGCATTTAATGATGAATCCACCCATTCTTAGTCCATAATCACTTTCACGCAACTCTGTCAAACAGTCATTCATGAACAAATTGAAGAGCCACGGAGAAGCTACACATCCCTGTCGGACACCCCTAGAGATTCCGAACAGTTCCAGTCAGTGTTTTCCCCGTTTACTCTTACACATGCACTAGAATCCTCATAGAGTGATACCAATGCACGTATAAGTTGACTCCCCAAACCGAACTTGGATAACACCTCCCATAAACACTTTCTTACCACCCTATCATGAAGGAGCAATACACCTTTTGGTTCTTAGCTAAGAACTTTTCGGTGATGCTCCTTAGAGAGAAGATTTGATCCATACATCCCATTCCTTTCCTAAATCCTGCTTGCACATCCCATATTTTCTCATCAGTTTCATTCATCACTCTTTCAATCAAAACCTTTGCATACAATTTACCGACAATGCTGAGTAGTCTAATGCCGCGGTAGTTTTTAGCCTCCTGGCGTCACCCTTTTCCTTTATAAAGGGGCACAATCACCGCCTTGCACCAGTCTTGTGGTACTTTGCCACTCGACCAGAACTTTTGGGAAAGGAAGTACAACCAAGAAGCCACCAACCCTTTACCAGCCCTCAGCATTTCGATAGTTATCCTATCATAGCCTGCCGCCTCCCTATTTTCATACTCTTCATTGCTTTCATTATTTCTTCCATACTGATCTCACTTTCACTAAAGGCACCCATCGCATCGTTCCAATCAATATTACTGTCGATTGGCGAAGAAACGGATGCATCCTCTTTTTCAAAGAGTCCCTCAAAATAGTTCTTCCATACTCGTTTCATGCTACTTTCATCCGTCGCCAATTCACCCTGATCATCTTTCACTAAATTCACTCTCGTGTTTTGGGAAACTCCCTTTTCTTTCCGGACATATTTCCAGAACAACTTTTGGTTATTCCGGAAATTATCAGAGAGTTTCCTCTCACACCATTCTATCAGATCACGCTTTTTCTTTTCTATTTTCTTCTTAACCTCATTCTTAACTCTCTTATATTCATCTTCACTATTTTTCACTACATCATCCGTTACTCTCGCATCCATTCGTTTACTAGCTCTGACCGCTAGTAAAGCTAACCAAGCTTTCTTCTTATCTTCGACTGCCTCTTTCACACTCTTATCCCACCAACTTGTTGGTGGTCTATTTGACCTTTTACACAATCCACATACTTCCGTCGCACATTCAACCATTGTCGATTTGAGCACATTCCATACTTCTTCTATTTCCATTTCATTCCTCATCTCCACGCAACTTAGTCTATCATCCAATTTCTTCACGTATTCATCACTAATTTTTTCATCATCTTGCAATTTCTCCACTTTTATTCTTCGAAGATCCGTTGTTGACACTTTGGCCCTATGACGCCAACGCGAGCACAGACCTCTTACTCGGGATATAATAAAGAAGTGATCTGTGCCAACATTCGTGCCCCTATAGACTCTGGTGTCAACAACCTTTGCTCTCAGCCTTTCGTCAACAATCACAAAATCAATCATACTTCTCTCGTTTCCTCTCTGTCTTGTATACATATGGATATCTTTGTGTTCAAACAACGTGTTTGTAACGCAAAGATTCCTCGCCAAACATACCTCAATAACTTTCTCGCCAATTTCGTGCACCCTTTGATCACCATACTTTCCTAAAACCTTTTCACAACCGTTGCGTGACACACCAACCCAGCCATTAAAATCTCCTAACATTACAATTCTCTCATTCTGATCACACCCATTCACAACATCATCTAACAAATTCCAAAACTCCTCCCTCTCGGAAAGTGACTTAGACATGTCCGGAGCATACACACAAATTATGCGCATCCGGACAAGCCTTATTTTCACCTTTAGCCACAGGAGCCTTGGACATTTGATTAATACTTAGATTTTATATTATCTGTTAATTACTGGAGTATTTACAAAAATAAGATAGAAATTCCTATGCTATGTGATTTTTTTTTATTAGTTTTAAGAAATGCCGTTTATTGAAAGAAATTATAGGCAAAAAACTTAATAAATGAGACTTTTTTAATTTAATAAATACTTTGATACATTCTTAATCCAATTTTTATTTAAAAGATAACCTCTCCTCCTTTAGATTTTACAAAACAATGTGATTTCACCTCTGCCTCTTTGAAACGTATGGTAGGTGGTTGTGTGATAAAAAAGGTGGTAGGTAGTAAAGGGTTAACATAGATTTTCGGTGGCTCAAAAGATCAAGGAACCAGGGCTGTAAAACCATTATTTATATAAATATTTCTGTGAAAATAGCCTCGGCCGTAAAACCAAATAAAAAAAAACTAGTGTACGTACCATAGTACGTACTAGTATCTAATTTGTAATCTGTGGTACCCTATATCGTCTGTGACTGTGAGTGACTAATATATAAAAAAATGAAAATAAATTTGTAAATGTAATTTCATGTATAATATTGGATGAAAAAGAAAGTGTTACTGATAAAACAGAAGTTAAATAAGATTTCCTAACCAATTGAATGTCACAACATGTTTTCCTTCAATTCCCTGAAATTAATAATAGGTTTGTTTTGAAGAACAAATTGTATTGAATTAGGTTATCATAACTTTTTCTATTTTTAATATATATTGTATTTACAGAGAAAGTAGCATTGCAGAATGCTAAAGTGCTCCCTGTTGCTGGAATTAAATACTTTCCTCCACCGAAGTCATACGATGGTAATTATTTTGAGTAATAATTTGTTGTTTATAGGTTATTTTTAAGGCCACAAAGTTTAACGTATTCTTATAAACTTTTCTGTTTTAGATATTGTCATACCAGAGCGTACGAGGTTAAAAGTATATGATAAGGTGCCAATGTTTCCTCCCAACTTGAAACCCCCAAAAATGCAAAAACGTTTGCGTTATATGAGAGGACCAGAGACAGTTCACAATACTTTGCAGCTGAAACAATACGGAATTGTCGTAAGTTCGAATAATAAATTTTCTTACTGCGCCATTGGATGCCGTTAAATTAAAAGACATATACATACAAACTTATATGTAAGTTAATAAAAATATAAGGCCTGCTAGTAAGAAAACAAATTCTTCCCATTGGAGAAGGGAGAGACAATTGATTATAATTTTTTATAATAATAATCATACCCTCAGGGTACTATTTAGGTTCTATATTATTGAGGATTTGTTCACTGTTTGTAGGCCTTCACCACACCAATATAACTGTAATAAATTTGAATACAAAGTACCAGCCGTTAGGATATGAAATGAGAATTAACTTTTCTTGTAAAGGAGATGTTCATGTTGGACTATGCATTACAAGTAGTAGAATTTATAATTAACTAATCTATTATTTTGAAGTAGGAGAATAAGACTTTGTTTCTTGAAAGGGAAATGGTTACTTCATACGAAGTGAAAGTCTACAACTACTTCAGATTTGGAAGATGTTTTGCTGTAAGAAACTCATCATCTCACATCTTTTTTAAGCCAATTAGATTCATTTTACATACATATATACAAATAATTATGCAATTAGTTCCCATTGGGGTAGGCAGAGACTATCAATCGCCACTTCATATGATCCTGACAAACCTCTCTAACTTTGTTTACATCCATCAATCTTTTCATATATGCTCTTTTATTCTTCATACTTCAGGCGCCTGCCTTTTTAAGCACACTCTCAGTTTGGTCCAAGTGTGTTCTCCGTGGTTGTCCTCTACTAACATTACCATCAAGACTAGCTCTTTAGATCCCTTTTACTAATTTCCTATCATCATGTCAATATTCCTTATCTATCTTTCTTACAATATCATCTTTCACAGTTCACTTTTCATGAATAACACTATTTCTCACTCGATCACATGATCTTACATCTTATGGGTTGTCTGGAAGAGATTGCTCTTAGTGATAAGACCGCCAGTTGTACTTTGGCTTTTGTACCGATCTTTTGCAATGTGCAATAAAGAGTTTTATTATTATTATCTTACATTACAAATTTTTCTGAGGGACGTCATCTCTACTGCATTCACTCTGCTCTCATGCTTCTTCGGCCACACCCAACATTCGCTTCCATACATAAGGGTAGGAACAAGAACAGCATCATGCACAGCCATTCGGGCCTTTTTGGACACCAATTGACTGGTCATTAGGCTATTCATGGCTTCATTTACTGCATTACTCTTTTTCACTCTTCTTTCAATGTCTTCATCACATTTTTCATCCCTTGTAAACAAACTTCCCAGATATACAAACTCCTTTACCATAACACAACCACACACACATCATGGTGGAACACCACATCCTTTGCCATCAATCGCAATCACACATTTTTCAATTTTGGTATTTGCTGGATTCACCCTGCCTAAAAGTGAGACTAAGCCATTCTATTCATTAATGTAATCATTTATATTATAATAGGCTTTCAAACAAAAATTTATCTACTTTTGACAATATTTATTTTGTGATTAAAATTTTGTATTTTTCTCTTGGATTCCAAATATGCATGTGATTGTTTTTCACAAAAGTGGCCTGTTATTTTAGAACATACATAAAATTTTCATAATTCACACGGCTGTGCTATTATATTTTATGTTTTTCAACAATTAACTCAAGAATATTCATGACACCAAATAATAAATACCTTTTTTTGCTCTCTTTTGGAGAGTAACGATTGAAAATCTAAGAAACAATATCAGTTACCCAGATTAAAACACCATAAGACACTATAAAATAGCTGTAATAAACTAATAGCGCTGGCTGTACATCTGCCAAAATCTTATTTTCTTAATGTCATAGGCAGTACTACTTAACCAGATATCTAGTGGTCATATATGTGTGGTCTACATAGGAGTTTTGAGTCAAGAGTTTATTCTGAAATTAACTGCATCCTCGTAAAACAGTAACTTTTCTTTATTTCAAGATTTATTTACTTTAATTATTATTAAAACTAGATTACCCAAAAGACTTCGTACTGTCAAATTTGCCTATGACTTAAGGCGTTTTTTCCGGTACTCTTAATTCAGTCAGGCGTGAATATTTTATTAGGCGTGAATATTTCCGGGATGAAAAGTATCCTATATGATAATTTGGGTCATTATCTAGCATGCTGCCAAATTTAATTCATATACATTATGTACTTGATTAGTCTTTTCGTCTCAAACACACAAACATCTAAACTTTCACATTCATAATATTAATAGGATTATTTATGAATGAAATAATAATATTTGATAGGGCATATTTACAGTAGACTTAAGCAGGGGTTCCCAAACTAGGCTAGGCCTGTATTTTGGGAAACCAGTTGACAGTTATAGTTACATTTTACACTGTTGATGGTAATGAAAATTTTTAAAACATGATTAACATGAGCGACATGATAGTCCAGTGGGTAGAACACCCGCCCGAAAAACAGAAGGGCGTGAGTTCCAATCCTGGGACGGGCCTACACCAATTTGTCTTTTCTAAAGTCATATGTGTGGTTAATTTATCATGGTTGCTAACGGTGAGGGAAAACATCGTGAGGAAACCCACATGGCTGAGTTGTACTTAGTCATGTGACAGTGTATTCGTACAAAACGGCGATAGGCCTGCCCCCTATCACGTGAGTACACTGTCTAAGCAAAACGTGGGTACCTTCTCTGGAAACTAGATGGCGCTTGCCATGTGAGTTCAGGAGTATTGGTACCTCTGCCAACCCCTTCGGGGATAAACGGCGTGAACGTTTATGTTATGTATGTTTTATGTTATGATTAACAAATTAAATTGAATGAAAAATAATATATGTTTACATGGAGAGTTAGTAGGGTATTATTTATATATATTATTTCATCAATAACACATTGAAAATAGGTGACTGCAAATTGAATACATTTGTTTTTTTTTGCATTTAGAACAAGATTATTGGAAGCAAACCAAGTTTAAATCTGTAAAACAGTGTTCTTAACCTTATTCAATATTCTGTTCATTTCTTTAATTTTAAATATTAAAGAACAATTATTAGCAAATAACACTATCTCGGACATTCACTATCAAGAACGGCAAATCATTAGTATTAAATAAAAATAATAATGGGCTCAAAGTAAAACCCTGTAGAGTTTACATTTGAACATGAGTTCCCGGTTATATTGTTTTATTGACCTGCACTTTCTGTATCCGATCTGATAAGTTGTATGTCATAATATTATAATTTATTAACAAGGATTTCACGATCTGCACAAAAAATATGTTTTCTTTGTATTATACTGCACCTCAGTAATGTCCTGAGCCAATGAATACTATCTTGCTAACTAAATGGTTTAGTAATCAGCAACTCTTTCATCAAGCTTTGCATAATGCATTACATATACGTGATATTTTAGGACAGACCTCATTCCTTCACGTAAGAGGCGACTAACGGTATTGAAACTATGGATGAAAAGGGAAGATCTTCCGCAAGGCGGTGGTATGCCTGGGGACCGCGGTCCAACTGTATTGGATAAGTTGGAACTCGTATATATAGTAAATGTTTTTAGAAACTTCGATTGCGCGATGTACGATTTGTATGGCGAGTCTTGATGACGCGTGTGACGTATATTGCTTGGTATCGTGTTGCTGGGGAATGTGATTCTTCTTGCACTGTCAGCGTTTCTATTTAGTGCGCGTCATTGTGTACTGATAGCGCGTCGCAACAAAGCTTTTAAGGGAATTTTGGAAGATTTGGTTGGAGATCCATCACCAACAACCTTTATTTTACCACCTTTTCCCCACTCATCTTTCCAAAAGTGGCTGAGGAATTTGTAATTCCTTAACACTGCCTACCCCTTCTAGGGATTTCAATATGTATGTTAAATAGAAGAATTTCTCAACTTGTTGTTTTGATCTAACTAGAAATAATTATTTTTATGAAGTTGTATACTTGCATTTATCGATTAAAATATTTTTAATAAGATAGTACATTATTAACGCACGAATGTATTTATGTTATAATCTAACTCAACCACCAATGGTTCGATTTCTATATATCTAAATACACGTGATATTACTAAGGTTAATCTATAAATGCTGTGTTGTGTCGGCTTAGAATAGCACAACCCAAATTCTTCCGGTGGGTGTACGTAAGAGGCGACTAACGGTATTGGGATTTTTAAGGGATTTTTTGGCGATGCGGTTGGAGACCCATCACCAACAACCTTTATTTTACCATCTTTTCCCCACTCAACTTTCCAAACGTGGCTGAGGAATTTCGAATTCCTTAGCTCTGGCTACCCCTTCTAGGGATTTATAGCCGTGAGTATGTATGTTAATATATCAAAGAAAATACACAGGGCCGTTCATTCATTCAACTTCACATTTATGTAATTTAATGTTTTTTGACATGAATTCCTCATGTGGGGATTATTACTCATAATTTTTCTTTCCTTTAATAACATCTTTTATTTATTCACATTTATGTGTACCACCGTGATAGCCTAGTGGGTAGAACACTCGGTTAACGTGCAAACGACTAGTGTTCAAATCCTGGGTCGGGCCTACACCAATTTGTCTTTTCTAAAGACATATGTGTGGTTAATTTATCATTGTTGTTAACGGTGAGGGAAAACATCGTGAGGAAACCCACATGGCTGAGTTGTACTTAGTCATGTGACAGTGTATTCGTACAAAACGGCGATAGGCTTGCCCCCTATCACGTGAGTACACTGTCCATGCAAAACGTGGGTACTCTGAACACCAGGTGACAAAGTCACGTGATGTTCAGAAGTATTAGTACCTCTGCCAACCCCTTCGGGGATATTCGGCGTGAACGTTTATGCTTTATTATTATATTATTATTTATGTGTACCAATAGTAAAATACATTAATGCGTTTATTCTAGGCACTTGGCGGAGGCCGAATGAGGCACGAACATTTTGAAATGGCTCGACTGGTGGTTGCCCGTCATCTAGACCAAAAAAGAATGTTCGCCATATGGAGAATAGATCCTCCATGGCAACCTGTCACCAAGAAAGGTCAGGGTCAGAGAATGGGTGGTGGTAAAGGAGCTATAGACCACTACTGTACTCCAATTAAGGCAGATCGCATTATTCTTGAAGTTGGTGGCAAATGTGAATATGCTGAGGTATGTGGTATTCGTTTTTTGGTAATATAAAAATTCATTTTAGTTCCCGTAGAGTAGAGAGACGGAGAGGAAAGAATTAGATATCGTTAGGCTGAGAGTATTCGCCACTTCTTACGATCGCCGGAATATCTTCACACATCAGAAACGAGCCTTTTTGGGCACATTAATATTTGATTTGATTTAATGCATCATCCTTGGTAAATACCTCTACTACTTTACATTCATCCACCCTCGCTATATATAAATTGATATGTAAAATAGTAATGATAGTGATCTTTACCAAGTGATCTGTAGAACTTCAAGATCGTATATTAATCTGTCACTTTTAAAATGGCATATAGTGAGTGTGGGAACAGCAAATATACACTAGCCAGTGGGCAGTATACCCTGCTGTGCACTAATTTATAATTTGTATATTTAGTTAAAAAAACATTTCGATAGCGCGATGTAGGGTTTTTTATGACGCTCTGTGCGAGTGAGTTCGCCGTCTAAAGGTGGCCACAATAGGTTAAAGAAGAAAGCTCCCGTACGCTTATTCATCGATTACTACATAATTAAAAAAAATACAACTTGGATAATAATATGAGAATTATACTGATCATATTATTTACCATGGTTCAATATCCGCATAAAGAATTTAAAAAAACTTTGCGAATATGGGTTGTCGACTAGATATTAATAAGTTGAGATGTTGAGTTGATATCATTTTTGATTCTTTACAGGTTCACAAGATGTTAAGGATTGTTGCAGAAAGGTTACCTTTTAAAGCCGAAGCAACCTCATTTGAGTTAATGCAGAAAAAAGCGGAGAATGAAGAATGGAAGAAGGAAAATAACAAGAATCCGTATAATTTGAAATATATAATTCAAAATAATATGGGCGGTTGCCATCATTTCCTTTCGCCTTATGAACACAAGTGGTACATGAAGTATATGTAAATTTGTATTTTATATTATTATTAGTTATTTAATAAATGTTAGATAATATGTTGTTTTTTCAGTAAATTTAAAACGTTGTAACTACTCTAGATACACACACACACATACTCACTGCCATAAATCCCAAAAAGGGGTAGCCAGAGCTACAAACTCCTCAGCCACATTTGGAAGTAGATAGGAGAGAAGATGGTAGAAATAGAGTATCGCTGTTGGTGGGTCACCAACCGTATCGCCCAAAATCCACTTAAAAAAAGCCCTATACTCTTAGTCGCCTCTTAAGAAACCCATGCGAGAAAGGGGTAGTGACACTCTAAGCCGGCACTACACAGCAATATAATCTTTTTTACATTCATACATACATATACTCACGGCTATAAGAGAGAGGTAAGGAATAAGAAATTCCTCAGCCACTTTTGGAAAGTTCAGTGGGGAAAAGATAGTAAAATAAAGGTTATTGGTAATGGGTCTCCAACCGCATCGCCCAAAAAACCCTTTAAAGCCCCAATACCGTTAGTCGCCTCTAACGTACACCCACCGGAAGAATTGGGGTAGTGTTATTCTAAGCCGACACTACACAGCAAATAATGAGCAATAAATAATAATAATAATCTTTTTTAGTTAAATCTAAGTAAGGAAAAAAGAAAAAAGCTCTTAGAATATAGCATACATACATATACTCACGACTATAAATCTGGACTGATTTTGATAGGACTTTCACTGCATGATAGCTGATGTAGTAAGGAGTACCTTCGTTTGAGGCATTTTTGTTCTCTTAATACACATGCAAAGACGGGGGCAATCTGCTTGTATTACATAAATCTGTTCAGTTATTCTTGCAATAAATTAAAAAGTTTACTACTAAAGGGCAGGAGTGGAGAAAGGATTGAAAGCAAACAATAGCGTATTCAATATTGGTTTAATAAATTTTACACTTTTATGAAAGGATTTTCGTGACAAGCCTCAATTTGCGTACATTGTATATCTTGTAGCAATATTTGTTTTATTTATATAAACTTCTTTCATATATTATGGTAAAACTCAACAAAAACAAATGTTACAATAACAAATACTAGGGCATAGTGTACTTGATGTTCATTGACTCAGTCCTAATCTAACGTCAAAAGCCAAACAACACGCTATCTTTACTTTAGGAATATCAATATTATGAGATTTTAAATTTAACATAAATATGGCACGTTTATAGAGTGCGAAATGTGAGTTTCAATCGAAATTAGTTTACTTTCTGAATGATCGATTTTCATGCGTCAGAGTGAGAGCAATACATATTCGTTTCTCTGTCACTCTTAGGCTTTTCTTTACTGCGGGGTGGCGTAAAGTAAACGATTCAACGAAACTCGCACTCAGCACTCAGAGTAACACTTTCTGTTAGTCTGTGCACTCAGCTGTGACTTCCAATTTAACAGGGTTATATACGCTAACAAATGTATTACATTTCTTTTATTTCCACGAACATCTATTTGACAATGGAATACACATAATGACATGAACAAGTTTAATATGCACAATCTATGACATAAAAGTTCCATCTTACTGTGCGCTACACTGGCCTCGTGAAAGCATCTCTACCACACTGACTCCTATTTCAACCGTTACTCGAACATAAATACCCATAAATTATATAACATCATAACAATATTTACAAAGCCTAATAAACTAACTTATACAGTAAATGCAATTTACATTACCAATATATTGTGTACAATATCATACAAGCGCTATAAATTCATATGATATGGTTGCTTATATCGTCATACTTCATGGCGACACCAAATTATTATTGGTGGTCATTTTATCACAATGATACTCGCTAATATCTATATAAAATAAACTAAGTCAGAATGAGCATACTGTTGGAAAACACATATATATTTAACAAATTTCATCATGAAATACAGTAAACTATAACGAAATATAAAAATAAATAATAACGGATTTTTGGGCACAGAAACTGAAATCAAAATGATAAAACCAATTATAATTATAAGATGTATTACTGTTACATAAGTCTTTAAAGATGCGCTCTCTTAGCGCTTAGTGTTTGTTTTCGGCTATTGTGTGGAAATCACACAATTTGACTAGTAACATGATAGTAAGTAAGTCTTTCAATATATCTTAAATAATTCAGAGTTTGCTTCTAGTAATGCGTCAGGAATGGTTAATAAATCAATGCAGAATTCGATGTTATACCATTAACGTTAAATAATTGCATGTAATCGCTTAAAAAATATTAACGACTAAGCTAAAAGTTAGACATAAGTGAGGTAGCGTCTATTACCTGCTAATTAGACTATTTACATGTTCTGTAATGAAATGCAAAGCTTATATTTGGTTTGTTTAGAACACTTGTAGATTGTTAATAAATAACAATCTCTTTAGGACTCATTAATAAGTGGAACATTAATTCTCTAATAAAATTTAGGAGATACCAGATAATATTATTTTGACCGAACATACAGTATACATTAAATAATTCAAATAACTTACGAGTATTAACTACATGCACACAATCAATAATAGGTACATCGTATGTGCATTTTGAGATGACTAGATTAAATACGTTTAACAATTAAATATTTTCTTTGTTGAGTAGGATTATTAATTCACTGTTGTTTTTATGATCACTGCAAGGATCCTCTCAGCCATTTAAACTGAGGAAGATAATACTTTTGACTTTTATTTATTTGCGAGATTGGTTCAAGCTGGTCAATAAGAACTTAAGTTGTTTCTTCATTAGACCGTTTCTGAGCGCAATGGAATCGCAAAGCATCATCTGCTTTGACGCTAACAAGTTTCCATTAGTAGCATTCTCATATATATGCTCTAATTGCGCTGTGTTGTTGTTTCTATTGTCAATAGTATTATCCTCTTGGCCGACAGAACTGGACTTATTAGTTGGTGCATTGTATACGTTGATTGGCGGAGTTTGGTTGATATGCTGATTATTAAACGTAGACAATACCTGCCGGATCTTTGCAATGATCTGCTCTACTCAGGCGTTTGATTCCTGCGAAAAATTTGAAACTTTCGTAAGTCAGATTGTTGTGCAGGTTTTTGCTAAGTCACATCTAAGAAAACAGTGATTTTTATTGTCTAGTTTCAAGCTAGTGAAATAGTTTTGCGATTTTTAGAAAGAGGGTAGATTGAGATTTTTTAAACAAATGAGAGTAGCGAATTGTGTTTGATCAGAGAAATGATCTTCTTCCAGTGCTTAGCTGTGCGGTACGATTACACATATATCAATTTAATTTTTATTAGGACATATACATTACGTGTAATACTGCGCGGTATTATAATATAACTTTATAAAATTTATTCATATAAAATATGCTTATTTCTATTTTTAAATGCATCAAAATTTAGGCTTGGCTTCATAAGAGGAAGAGTACATCAAACATTGAATTTCGCGACTACATCTATCTGCATCGAGCACCATTCATAGGAGCTATCGAAGTGTGTGATACAGCCAGAACTATTCTAGAAGCGTGAGGACGGCGAGCTTCAAAACTTTATACCTTGAGATTGTGAAAATAATGCATAATTTGATCATAATCCATCTGCAGGTCATCCAGCCCAAGAGCTTCTGAAGATGGCTCAGCAGATCCCCTGCCTTCGCTAGCACTTGCAGCTTCATCTCGAACAGAATACATCGGGTTACCTACTATTGTAGCCCTTTTTACCTCCGGTGATCCACTGCCTAAAATAATACGACGTTGATTTTAACTTAAATTTAACCACAAAAAGAGTATCTTACTTATGTTGTTCAAACATGTTGATACCTTTGGTTTGGTTGGATGATTTAACAAAATCAGCATTGTCACGGTTGGTCTCTTTGGTTCTCTTGTGCCTCATCTGTACTTCTGGCATGCCTGAAATTTCGGAATATTTATTCATAAATAGCCTGCAAATTCTGTTTGCCCAATTATATACCTAAGATTGTCCACAATCCTTTGTTGTTTAGTTAAACCATATTCTCATCTACGCAAAGCAGGTACAAAACTTATCGAGCACTGTGAAAAATAGGATTGGGACTCTAAATATGGAAAGTTATATTACCGATTCCCGAATCATGCATGTAGTCTGGGCTTTGTGGTTTGGTGAAGGTACGTCTAGAATCTTCCGTGCCTCTATTAAGTCCTATGAGTTCTCTGTAATCCTTGTTCTCAATTATCATTGGTGCGTCATTGTCGAATTCAAATAGTCGTGCGCAATCATCTTTGTCCGTCAACTTCTCTACAACATTCACTTCTGGCTCGTCATCGTCGTACATGTCTCTGTTTAAATTATATGGTGCGTCAATGTTGTTGAGATCAATAATTCTGAAAATAAGATGTCATACTGTAGTGTAGGATCATTTAGATAAAAAATATACATAATAATTTTTGGTTTTATAATGTATTTGATGATAATAGTTAAAGTTACAGACAGAGTAGGGAGCAATATCATATTTGATAGATATATATGTATATTACACCCCCCGTGGTCTAGCAATAAGGACACGACCCGTAAGGTCTCTGGTTTGAATTGCAAGGGAGATTTTTAAGAAGTCCCAGTTTGATTTGGATATTGCTCCCTGATAATCCAAAAATTAAGCCGTCACTCCCAGCCTCTATTACAGTAGTAGGTGTTCGTTAAAGTCTGCCAAACCACACTAGATCATTGTGGACAAACTACCTTCACCAGGGGAGGTTTGAGCTCAGTGTTCGGGTACTATATGAGTTGTAAATTAATGTAAATATTGAGCTTACCGTCCTGATCGGCGACTGTCCGGTGAACGTTCATGCCTCTTGTGATGATTTCTAGAATGGTTTCGTCGAGTTGGCGGCATCACTGCATCGGGTAGGAGCTGAAAAATTATATAAGTATTTTTAAAAACTTACCCATGTACCAACCAATAAATATAGCTATTGCCTTTTAAACCAAATGCTCCAAAAGATTGAGATTAGTTGTGAGTTTTGAACATTTAACAAACTTACTTTATGAGAATTGCGTGGTGGCACAGGAATATGTGGTTGTGACGAGTTTCTATGTGGTGGTACAGGAGGACGATAATCATCATCGCCCGGCTCTGGCCTAGAAAAATTAAAGGAAAATTTTAAGAATGCTTTTTGAATATTCTGTTCGGGGACGTCATATTCAGTCGCTTGATGTTTATTTTCGATCTATTTGAATCTTGTCTTAGTTTATACACAGTATACAAATGATGACGGCAAGCCTATTCTTATACTTCTTTTAATCGAGCAATATGAAGGTATTTACTTTTTATTTAACAATTTAAACGACATTTAACTTACTTCCAATTTCTGTTATCTTCAGATTGGTGACGAGTATGTTTTGTCGGTTTCTTGCAATATGTAGTAGAATCGATGACTTTTTTATTTTCTCCTTGAGACGGAAGCTCGATTGAATTTGGATTGTCGAAGCTAGTGACCATTACGTTTCCATTATTCTTGATAGCGTCCTCTGGGTCTACGTAGTTGTAGTTGAGAGGGTTGGAAGTTATTCGCATTTCATGGTTATCGTTAGCTTGAGCTATGTTGCGGTTCACCAAATGGCGATTGCCGTTTCTCTCCATTGTTGCTCGACCTGAAATATAAATGTTCGTTGTAGGTTATAATAATATTGATAACAAAAAAACTTAGGCTTAGAATGCCGCGTAGTACCGGCTTAGAATATCACTACACCTTTCTACCCACGGGTGTCGTAAGAGGCGACTAAGGGTATAGGGCTTTATAAAGCGGTTTTTGGGCGATGCGGTTGGAAACCCTTCACCCACGATACTTTTATTTCTACCATCTTGTCCCCTATCAACTTCCAAATGTGGCTGAGGTGTTTTTAGCTCTAAAGCTCTAGCTACCCCTATTAGGGATTTATGGGCGTGAGTATATGTATGTAAAAAGACTTAACATGTAATATTAAAAATCGAACAGATAAATAATTACCTAGCCAAACCCAATCATGCACATTGGTCGTAGATTCGCTCGATGGTTTTTCTCTAGAGAGGCCGAGGGTGGTGCCAACTAGACCAGCCACTTGGATCCTTCCTCCACCGCCATCAGCTACTAGAGGCATTGTTCTATTTCCTCCGATACCTCCCTCAACTCCGACAGGTTTAAGTCTCGAGGCGTATACCACACAGGATACGACGAAAATCTGCAACACCAGTTAATACCTAGTTAGATGTAATTTAAACAAGTACCTGATATTTCATCTTTAACGATTGGTAGAAATTATAATAAACTTCTTAAAATTTTAATTTAATCTTTTACAACGCTATTATTAACGTAAAATCTGATAAACAAGCCACATTAATTAATTATGTGAAGTCCTGGGTAAAGTTTTCCAAATTCAATTTGTGAGTTTACCTCCGTAGAATCGGAACCAAAACCCCTGACCAAGGAGACTTAAAGGCTTATAAATAATCTATATCTATACTTATAATAAATCTGTAGAGAGGTCAATTCTGTACATGAAATATATTTTCAAAATAACTATCAGGTGGTGATTAGGGATCGATACTGATGCCAAAAATGCAATCAGTAAAATTTTTGTCTGTCTGTCTGTCTGTCTGTCTGTCTGTCTGTCTGTCTGTCTGTCGGTTTGTATGTTCCTTATGGAAACAAAAACTACTCGACGGATTTTAACGAAACTTGGTACAATTATTCTTCATACTCCTGCGCAGGTTTTTGTATACTTTCCAGCAGAGAAGTAAAGGGGAATTTTGGGAAATTTGGGGAAAACGGGAGAAGTTACTCCATTTTTTAAGCTTTCGTCGCGTGTGCAGCCTTAATGGTTAAACTTACATAGAAATCATGTGTGGCGGAAATATTCTTCATAAAATTATCTAAAAAAAAATCCTCAACAGTATATGTCTATCTTTTATGGTTGACTCACAATAACACGTGTAATTCCTGATAGCTTAGCAGTACGGAACATCCTCATTATATTTGTTTACTCTTACGTTTGTAAACCTCTCACTTATCCCTAATTTAAAAAAGGTAACATTATTACCTATTCAATAAAAAAAAAATCATAGAAATCGATAGACAAACACCGAAATTATACATAAAATAAGCCATCGCGCCCGTGATCGAAACCAAATCTTTACTAATTTACATATAACATACTAGATGGCGCCAGTAGTTGCATCCTTCATAACGTAATGACTATTTTTTAGATTGTTATAAACACTTCATGGCGTTTTATTCCAAAATTTGCTATTAAACGGAAATACTGAACCTTTCATTAAAGCGCATTCAAAATCACCAAACTACACTGTTAAGGGAGTGCTATAAATTTAATAAATTGAAAACATTACGCTGAATTTCACAATGCTTGAGCAGTGACTGAAGAAAGAAACCTCAGATATTTAAAAAAACAACGCTACCCGTGCGAAGCTGGGACGATCCACTAGTTTAAAAATATAACATTATTACTTACAACAATAGCAAAGCAGAATGCTCCAAGCAGAACGTACATCCCTGAAAGATGATAAAACTTTTATAGATTTTCATTCTAAATTAGACATGGAGCATATTAAAATGATTTATTTTTTTACCAAAAATACATATTATTATTATTGATTTCTTTTCCTTACCAATTTCTACGGGTGACATATGTGTCTGAGGGTGTCGCGCATGCTTGGCGGAGTTGGCGCGGAAGATAGAAGCATACTGTTGAGCCTGCACCGTTGGTTCGTGGTTGTTCTCATCTTTGAATGGGGAGAAACCTGGAAGATAAAATATATAGATAACATAAATGTCAGTTATGTAATTAGACTTGTTTGTGCATGAAACTTCATGTGGGGATTATTTGTTAATCAATTAAGGAAAGAATCGGTATACGCCCCGGTATATGCAGATGTCGTGGGTTCGAGTCCCGCAATTACTTTTTTTACAATTTAGTACCTTTTTTGCAATTATAACATAACATAACATGAACGTTCACGCCGAATATCACCGAAGGGGTTGGCAGAGGTAGTAATACTTCTGAACATCACGTGACTTTGTCACCTGGTGTTCAGAGTTCCCACGTTTTGCATGGACAGTGTACTCACGTGATAGGGGGCAGACATATCGCCGTTTTGTACGAATACACTGTCACATGACTAAGTACAACTCAGCCATGTGGGTTTCCTCACGATGTTTTACCTCACCGTTAACAACCATGATAAATTATTTTTGGAATTAAAAATTTATAAACTTACGACATTAGATCTTATTAAAATGAACAAATTAAACTAACCTCTCAGCACATCACTCAAATCTGCCATACCCGACCGCAGTCCACCTCGAGCCATAATATCATCATTCTGCGGCGTGTCAGGACGCTGAGGAATATCTCCACCACTGAAGTCCACATCAACACTCGCCGCTGCACTCGCAAGGGCTCCAGGAATGTTCTTTATATTGGCGGGAGTTTTAGCGTCACCTTTCCCTGGGAGCGCCACCCTTCTTAGTGGGCCTGATCGACATTGGTCGGGAGTCAGCAATGTAACTCGTAATAATTCTCCGCTACCTTAAATTTAAAAGCGATAAGGATGTTAAGTCTGTTATACGAGAAACTATTTAAAATATTATTGGCGTTGGTTGTAGATATAAGATTGTTGTTTAAAAGATAAATTTATTGTTTAAGAAACCACAAACCATAACACATTAACCATCATAAATATGTGTTACAAGTAGACTTTGTTTAACTACTTTAATTACGATTATTCAGTTTTATTACAATTTTCTACGATTATCGAAGAAAATTGTAATAAAACTGAAAATAAATTACCTTCTCCCACGGCAATAACCCTGGGATGTTTTGAAGCCAACATTGGTGCAAATGCTACCACTTCAGGATCCAAACTCTCCACCAGCAAATAGTAGTCCGTGATTGATACGTCTCGTAGCGCTGTTCTGGCGCCATCCGAAAATTCTATATCTATATCTAACAGACCCTCCTGGAAAGTTAAAAATAATGTTTAGAATATTGTAATTATAAGATTTATTACATTATTGATCCTATACTTTTAGCTGTATATCTCTGAAGGGGTGATAGGTGTTCCTTATTACTTATTAAAATCATGTCTAAAAAAAATCTGTCAGTAGAGAAAGCTATTATACTATTTAATCTATTTTTCAATATTGGGTACCTAAAAGGCTCTATAACCGACCGCGGAATGAATTCAGTATAGTTATTAACGAGTTTTCATGTTAGGCTTGGTACTGTTGTATTTATTCCAAATTAATTCAATTTACCTGGTATTGTGCTGTTAGCCTCCTGGTAACAGTAGTTTCGGAAACGTATCCATTTTCAATGGCATTGTCGGGTGAAATGTTCAGTTGTAAACCTGATATGACCCTTACTAGAAGACGGGAGATTGTCACCTTGTCGTTGACTACTCTTACTTCGCGAAGACCGATGACGCGTCCTTAAATATAATTATTATTATTAGTCATAGATAGTCGTAGAAATATACAACGTGATTCCCCGGTGGTGATAGCTAAATTTTATACATAAAATTATTATTATTGATTATTCTTTGCTCCAGAATGAAGAATGCCTACATTTTTGTATGATAATGGTGTTACAGTATTGTTTACTGACTTTTCTTAAGATTTACAGTTAATATAAACCTTGAGCATAACTTATGATTTAAATAATAATAGTTAGTACGTATTTTTTTCTTAATTTAGTATTTAGTAATGTCAGGAATGCAATAGTGCAAACATCTAAAGTTAATCAAGGATTTCAATGATTATTTAGTCATATTTATATTTTATATTAATAATTTAGTATTCGATATTTTTAAATCAGGTTTATCAACATTGGTTGGTTTAAACACATTAGGTTCATAGTTTTTCTTCTTATCTACTTAACAAACTGTACCCTAAATTCAAAAACTTACCAGTTATAGGTGACAAAACTTGAACCTCGGTGCGGCCTGTACTCCGGCCTTGCATGACGCGGCCTCGGAGGGAAGCGATAAGAGCATCCGACACTCGCATAAGCGACATGACCAATTCTGTAACTTTTAGCCATGTTCTTCTAGACACGAAGTATGTTACGCGTCCTGAGTCGTGGTCTTTTGCTAGGAAACGCGCGTACACCTAATATAAAGTTAAATTTATTTACTATTGTATTTACTAATCTTCTTAGCTTTATATATAATAATAATCGGAATTAACCAACGAACATTTTTACCACTTACGTAATAATAATAATAATTTAATAATATAATAATAATAATAATAATAATTTATTTAAATTCCAATTGCACAATTACAGTTTTATATAGTTTACAGAGTAGGTTGAGTGCAACATTTAACCGTGTTTACATTATTGATAATATTGGTAGCCCCTACACTAGGCCTAGCCTGTATCGTGGGGGCCCGTAATACGACTTAAAAGTTTGAGATACAACCATTGTAACGTACAAAACAAAATAATTATTAAATGAGTTTAATTTATACAAAATCTAAGAGAAATTGTCTATTAAATAAAAGTAATGTAAAGAAAATTAACAATAGCAAAAATGTGAGAAAATAAAAACAAAAAACAATTTTATTAAACGTGATTTGCTGTGAGTTTGTGTGTGTATGTGTTTGCGTGAGTTAGTGTGTGTGAGATAGAGTGTAAAGATGTGTGTTTGTGTGTGTATGTCAGAGTGTGAGTAAATGCTATATTATATTAAAGTTGTGTCATTTATTGGTCATTAATAGTTCTTCCGTGGTAATGTAATCTAGCTGTAAGAGATGTTTTGTTACAGCTTGTTTAGCTTCCCTAGCAGTAGATTTAATAATATCACATGCTTTCACTAATTTTTTAAATACCAAGGGAGCTAAAAAACTAACAAACCTTTGGGCAAAAGTAGTTCTTACTCTGCAGGTGGGCATGGCAAATCTTCTTTTTTTGACGAGATGTTTACAATCAGGGGAATTCACGACCTTTTTATGCGTACTAAGGACGATATTTAGAATATACAACTGACGAACTCTAAGTACCGAGCATTCGCGGTACAGATCATCAGTGGGATACCTGCGAGGCCGCCTGCACATCACCTTAAGAACGGAGCGCTGTGCTCTCTCAATCTGTATCATTAATGTTTTGGCAGCACCACCCCACACAGGAATGCAGTAAGTTAACAGCGATTGGCAGAGCGTGATATATATAGTTTTTAATAAATGCAGGTCTGCGCTATTTCTTAGGGATTTCATGATGTGGATGATTTTACGAACTCTGCTGGAGAGTACATCAATGTGTGCACTAAATGTTAGGCGTTCATCTAGTACAACACCTAGGTACTTAATAGTTCCTACTCGTTTTAATCCTGGGCAGGAGCAGGGCTGATGGCTACATTGGTGGATCTTTATCTCTGGTGAGCGTTTAGGTGAAGTGATACTAGTGATGTGAAATGCCAAGTATTTAGTTTTATTTAGCGTGATATCTATCTTAGCTGTAAAATAGCAAAACGATGGTGGGGAGGGCTTTCTTCTGTTTTTTAAACACTTTTAAAAGAAATTTAAATGTTACCGAAAACTAAAACCTTTTGCGATCCCAAAACTTATCATTAATGATTAATACATAAATTTACGTATATCAATATATAACATAGTGACCCTTTCAGTAATATTTTTTATGTTTATTTTACTTACTACAGTTACGCTGTGACCAGTACATTTTTATTGAATAATACAGAAACCAAAACTAAACATCTTTGCTAGAGTGAACTACACTCCTTCATGACCATGTTTTAAGTTCTATTTTTAGATCCAATCCAATTTCCTAGCTTGATAAGGAAATGACTTCGTTTATCTTGAATATTCTCCCGTTAGCTTAACCGTCACCACTGGAAGTGCTACATAGATTAAGCTATCTTAATTTCTTCTTCAATGTTGATGAGGACCTGCCTCAATACCTGCCTATACTAAGTCTCCCGTTAGCGAGTAACCAAGGAATGTGGTACTTAGATTAAATTATCTTAATTTCTTTGTCGATAATGAAGACCTACCTCAACATTACTTTGCTGGTATCGTAATCGGCAGCTCCTGGGCTCGTTCAAAGAATTACTGTTGTCAGTTCGAAGATTGGCCCAGCTTCTAGGGGCTAGTGACCTTCTTAATCTGTCCTTGATGTTTAAGTCGTCGTAGACTTTCCAACCTATAATAATAGAATATCTGTAGGTACATGCATGTCATGATTTAGTTTAGTCAAAGTTGCGATTTAATTGAAGCCGGTTTATATATTAATTTTTAACAATACTTGGTATTGTCAGTAGTATATCCTCACCTCACAGCCCAGCCCATATACGTCCCTACCAAGGGGCTCGTGCACCCTGTATAGGGTGATTTGGCCATAGTCCACCACGCTGGCCATTTGCGGGTTGACAGACTAACGACTACTACCGTAATAGTACCGACGCCGGCCGGGACCGACGGCTTAACGTGCCTTAATTTCGGATAATAAGGTGATTCAAGCCTGCAATATGCTTCCAGACTGGGATAATTCTGACAAATTAAATTTGCGAGTTTATCCCCCTGGGGATCGAACCCGAGACCTCCGTACTTGAAGCCAAGCGCTTAACCGCGCAACCACGGAGGCAATCAGTAGTATTTAGCTAAATTAAAATATATTGTATATTTTATAATATTACACGTCAACGTCTCTTTTTCCGCTTAAACTGCGTTAGAGATCATTGTTATGGATTTTAGTAATAATGTCGTGTATATGCTCTCGAAAGCAAAAGACTACATTGTTGACCGACAGCAGTTGATGTGCTATCTGATTGATTAATTATTTAGCAACTCGTGAACTACCTTTACAAACATTTAGGAAATAAATCAGCTCACTTCTTACCTTTGATCTGCGAAAGACGGTTATCGTCAACATCTATTTCGAGCGGGTACTCCGGCATCCAAACAGTGAATCTTGCTAATCCTGTATAAGTTCCGTATTTAACTATGACTGAGGCGTTGGAAGACCCTCGGATTTCAGAGCCGTCGACATACACTGAACTGCATGATGATGACACCTAAAAATAGTATAATACCATTTTATTTTTAATGGCAATGAAAGGACTTGTTTGAAAAGATTAATAAGTATAAATGAATCCTGAGAGATTTGAACTGGTAATCCTGGGATTGTAGGGCAAGTTTAATAGACACTAGTATCAAAATATGAATTATAAAAACAGATTTATTTCTTTAAAACAAGGCATTTCATAAGTTATTTTGTATAGTAGTTTTCAAACTATGCTTTCAAATATATTTTCAATCATACTGGCACTGGATTATTTGCTCAAAAAATTTGGTCAGATAAGTATATTTATAAAAAATTAAGGGCTTAAAATAGATAAATTAAAACGACAAGCGCTATGTTATATTCCATACAGCAATTAATATACTTTGTTGTACACACTAAAACAATGTAGCCATGATATTGCTAATAAAAGTGAACTGACCCAGCTGGTGGCCTCCAATATAAATTCCGCATTAAGTAAATCCAAGTGATAATAAGTTATTTCGAGAATATCTTTATATAAGACACATATTATTACATTTCCCTTCTCATTTGCTGTTACTGCTCTATGTTCAATTTGTATTTTATAAAATCTTGTATTATTTCTTTTTAACATGCCAACGATCTTTATATGACGTCATTACACTTTCGTTATAAAATCACTGTTCTTTTTCAGTCGCCAAAGTGTTGTTTAAAACCATATCAATCTAATTAACTGTTCCGTTTCTGTAACGCTATCTCATCGTACTTACTTTCAAAACGCTTTCATCTTCCGAGTGACAGGAGCTCTGCAGTGTGACATCTGCTATTTGTCCCGCTTGAGAGACGATCAGTACTTTCATCGCCTGCGATACTTGCCGGCCCGTCAGCACGGCGGTGTTCAGCACCTCCCAGTTCTGTTGAGATATTGTGTCTCTTTACTATTTGTGCTTATTGATGTTTATAATGGCGCAATGTTTAATATTCAAAATGTGAGTTTAAGATAGAAATTCTTTAGCAACTTTTAGAAGATGAGTTGTGAAAAGATACTAAAAAAAGGTTGGTTGGTGAAGGGTCTCTAGCCACATCGCCCAAAAGTCACTTTAAAAGCCCTGCAGTTGTATACCAGTACTAACTAAAAACAGATTAGTATTTTGTAAGTATGCATAGTACACAGTAACCCATCACCTCCCGTCTGGCTGCCTCTTTTTGGTCTTTCATTCGTCAGGCCGTTATTAAAATATCGTTAGCCGCTAATCGACTTGTTGAATTTGCAATTATGTGTTCAATGTACATGTACTGCTAACATATGAGCATAGAGTTCAATGGAACTTTCGTGAACTTAAGTCGTCGTATCATTGATTGCCCTCTTTCAGATTGACTCATAATTAACCAAGTAATTATATACTATAGTAATTATATACAACAATTCTAATTGTAGTAACTCAAAAAACGGTACAGCCCCAACACCATAAGTAGACTGTAACGAAATCCGCGGGAAGAAATGGACTAGTGCTATTCTAAGCTGACACGACACAGCTAAGTTTTATAAACAAAATAATTGTTTCAAGTCATAAAGCCAACTTTAAGAAATAATATTATTATGTGCTCGCAAAATATCACCTATGCCTAGCTGTAGCTGCTCCTATTTATCGTTTACATACATACATATACTCACGACTATAAATCCCTTAACGGGGTAGCCAGAGCTTTGGAATGCGAAATTCCTTAGCCACTCATCGTCTCAGCCTCTTGTCGTTTACCTCATCAGAATAAAAGGTTTAAGTTATACACCTATGCTGAGTGGGAAAAAATAATCAAAATAATAATAGTAGGGTGAGGGAGTTTGAATACAACATAAGTAATGTCCAAGTATTTAACGATACAAGTGGAATGTGCTCATCCGTCATTCAACGATATGATATGACCGCACCCCACTGCCCCTTCCTCAGACATACGTAATGGTTATATTCTCTACTATGAGATAAACTAATTGCTTAATAAATATCATTCTCTAACTTCATTAAACGCTTGTGCCGAGACCGCACACAGAGCTCGTTCATGTAAATTACCCTGTTAATACAATTGTGAGGTTTGTACAATGTTTATCTAGCAGCTTTATCTACTTCTAGCGATACAATGATCTATTGCTTGTTCAAATATGTAAATGTATTAACGTTGAACTTAAATACTTCAATTGAAAGCTTCCGTCTATTTCATTAGAAATACAAAAGACGGAGACAAGATAAACTGTAATCTACAATGAATGTCATTCACTACGGAAAGGTCCGTTGTTGGCTTATCTAAAGAATTAAGTATAATCTATCTTATTACTTTAGACTGAATGTTTACCTTTGATATTGGAAGAACGGCTTGTATGTCATCCTTTTCAATGTCCAGTCTTGTATTCACTCGATGTTCGTGAGGGGGTTCTTCAGTCGTCGATGTAATAATGACTCCTGGAGAAAGTTTTGCAGACCAGCTTAGTCTGGCAGTGCCGCGTCCTGATTCTCCTTCAGACCCTTCGGTATCTCCTTCTCCTTCAGCACCAACTTCTACAAGCCAGTTGAGGACTTCCTCCCAGCCTGGGCCAGCTGCACTAACAGTTGGCTCTTCTTCCCTGTATTGGAAAATATTTAGAAGATCGTTAAAAGTGATAAGAACTAAAATTGTGTAGGGTATTTTTATTGACTTAGAGCTAACCACTAAAGAGTTTTCGAAATTATCCAGCTCAGCTAAAATACTACATTATTAAATGGAATAAATAGTATTTGTTATTAAATATCACACAGGAAACGATGGTAACAAGGACAACACCCATTTTTTTTAGTATAGACGACGTCCGTGGCTGAAAGTGATGTCCGTGGTCGAGTGGATAGGTAACTAGCTTCTTGGTCCAGAGGTTGCGGGTTTGATCCCGGTACGAGGAAGATTTATGTGACGAGCATAAATATTTTTTTCTTAGCCTTGGATGTTTTTTGTATGTGTATTATATAATATAAAATGTATCGTTGAGTAAGTATCCCATAATACAAGTTAAACTTAGTTTGGGGCTAACTTGATCTGTGTATAATTGTTCGTATATATTTATTTATAAACTCAAAGAACTCCGCAACATGTGATTTTCAACTTTAGCCATCTAAATAAATTAACTACAGCTTTGACTTAATAAGGCCACAGAAGTGTAGGTCCGACATTGAATTCAAACACGTGCCTCCGGCATTCGAGGCAAAGTATTTACCACCTAAGTTTTTTGGATACTAAAATAAAACGTTATTCTGTGTCTATATCATAAATGAAGAAACAAAATAGAATCTAGTTAGTAATCGTATTATTCATTAACTTCAAAAAGATTTGAGGACACATTATCTAATGAAAACTTTTGAATACATTGTTGTTCATCTCATAAAATCTTGATGCCGTAATTTGCTCATGAGCTCGGCGACTTTAAGGTAAAATAGCGAAGCTACGCTCTTAAATTACTCGCTTGTAAATCCTGTTTCGAGCTTGTAAAAGCTTAACTAGTTTAAGTGCATCAGCTTTCTAGGGAGCTTAGATTATCTTGCATATATTCGAAGTCTTGATGGAGGTATTAACTGCATTAAGTTGTGATAGATAAGCTATAAGCAAGTTCGATTGAAACAATATGAGTACATAAACCAGATCACGTTAGTGTTCCCGTATTCCCGTAAAAGATTAACTGAACTTTAAAATTCGTGAATCTTTTGCTAAAAAAAACAATAGCCATAAGAACTTTAAAGGAAAAATAATCAAACTTTTTGTTGTTTATCCTTTTTAAAAGTACGTTACTAAATAATTATACCTTAGTAATTATGATTTAGCACCAAACAAGACTATTTTTTGGGTCGATCGAAATTTATCTTAGTAACTTTTATTCTTGTTGGTGATATCTTTCAATTTCAGGTCATCATTTTGATTGTTTGGTGCCGACACATACTTTTTATTACACGTTACGTTAATAGCTTAGATTTTTATTATATTATATTATTCTATCCTATTCGGTATATTTTTCTATTCAAAATATTTAATTATAAATATACAGTCCCAACATTAAACCAGATTAACTCTATCCTTTAATGGCCTTATAAATCACTGATTAGGTATGTTGGTAGTACGGTGTCGTAAATTACTGTGAATGGTTCACCCTTTTAAAATGTTTTTAGTTCTCATCTCATAAATGAAGCTTTCAGTATGTTTCATATGAAAAATGCTTTCCTAAACGGGTTTGCTAAAGCGTCTTTGATGGTTATCGATCAATCACCCTTTGGATATTGTACTTTTTGCCGGCACATATCGGTAATCGAGTTTATCGTTAGATGGAACAACTGACCCATGACCTACTTTCAAATAATATGAACGAGATATGCTGAAATTTTGGGCTCTTTTAAGTAAGGGTTTTTAAATATAAGGAATTTTTTATCTCTGCAAAAGTATCTTGTTGGCTTATTCTATTTCAACTTTAGTCACAATCACAGATAATATATAAAACGTAAAGTTTTGAGCCTTAAAATCTGCTTTATAAATTAAGGAAATGAGCGTATCAGATGCATGCATTTGTAGTTGTTTAACTTTACTAACTAATTTTACTCTTAATAGTAAGAAGGAACATAAAACTTATTAAAACGAGTTCTTACATTTCCGGATCATTTTCATCTTGCAGTGGTTGATCGAGTCGAGTCGCTGTCACCGTTGCAGATCGAGCCTTCACTTCCGCTGTAACTGCCCATCTTGAGTTCGCCGCCGAGACACTTACAAGCCTTAAACCCGATTTCACTTTCATTCTGCAATAAAAAACATTTATTTTCTTTCAATTAAGAAATTTCCTCATACAAAACAGAAGGTACGTCCATAAATTTCCATTTAAATACATATTTTCCGGAGAGAGCGTTTTGCCGCCCCTCCGCATACGACTCGTAGTCATAATTCACCCATAAGAAGCAGCTGTTCCAACTTTCTGTAGCAGTTGTAATCTATTGAATATTAGGAATAGCATAAAGCTTATTAATGGAGATTTCAAAAGTTTTCGAAACTACAGGATACGTATATGTTTAAATATGTAATAATGTGAGAAACAATCAACGTTGTTTGGCACGAGTCGGCAAAAGGCGCATATTGGAGTAAAGCGGAGCGAGGTTTTAAGCCCCAGTGAATTCTCAAAGGACAGGTCTTCGCAAATGTCAAGATTGTTTATATTTGTCTTCAATAATCTTTAATATCATCATCATTTGATTTAATTTTCTAAAAAAAATTCAGCAGTTAATAGATTGATACAAAATGTACATTAAGCAAATGTAAATTATTGATATATAATAATTATATAATATGTATTGTGTATAATTATGTTTTCTTGTATAATATAAATCTCCTAGAACTTAGGAATTTAATTGTAAAAAAATATTATATGGAAGTAATTTACCTGATGATAACGTGTCCAACAGGGCTAGCCTCATCGTGGCGCACAACAAAAGGAAGATGAAGCTGCGAGTGCGGGTAGAGTGGTGCTCGTGGTAGGAGCAGGGCCGCATCCCCCGCGCGAGCTTCCCTGTAACCAGCTCTTGCACCTGCCAACGTCACCACTCCTAGAGGCCAGGCTGGCTGCACAGAAACTCTGCCGCAGGCGCTCTCACTACTATCAGAACTTGCTTCGGCAGCACTGTACGCCAGACGAACTGTGCGAGGTGGTCGTTTGCCTTTTCCATCAGCTGGCCACCACGAAGCAGGCACAGTTAACTCTGCCAAACATGCTCCTTCTTCGCCTTCAGGACCACATGTAGCTGTTAACGTTTTCGTTCCCAAAGTAGCATGTAATGTAATGCAAACTTTACGAGGTCTCATAGCTGCACGTCGAGCCCCTCCTTCACCCCCGGTGTGGAACAGCACTCGCAAAACTGGAGCATCGCGAGGCAGTTCACGGAATACTAGATGAGCCGACACGTCTAGTCTATGCGCTGTGGCTTCTTGCAACTCGAGCAGCGTAGCATTTCTTTTAGGTGGTTCTAAAGGATCCGGTACTGCGTATCGAGCGGGTACCGTTTGTTTTGTAGAAAACGGTCCGTAAGTAGCTCGCACAGAAGCGGGAGCTGACCCTTGTAGAACAGTAAATCTGTCCAGGGACAGTAGCGCTCCCGGCTGAGCTGTGCCGACCGGTTCCGGAGGTGGACCAGCCCCATTCCACCTCGGAGTGTGCTTCAAGAAGAAGCCACTGTCCTTATTTTCAAAATGAACTTCTACAGCCAAAACAGCTCCTGTGAACAAAAAAATGGTCATTTAGCAATCAAAATTCACTGTGCAACTTTTAATTACATCAAATTAAGTGAGCAATTATTTTGGCTGAGTGTCAACGTTTGACAAGATAAAAGTGTGTCAAAAGGCATAATTTGGCTTCGTTCCATCTGCATTTTGTGTTCACAATCACACTAGGAATAATTTCCTAATTTCATGCATCGTGTTTACAAACATCATTAGTGCTATTTCACCGAAAACTCGATGGAAATATAGAATTAGGTTAACAATTTGGTGATCCAAACAAGATGTCATTGTAAATCATCAGGTTTATTAATAAACGCCACAGCTACTTTGCTCCAGTATGTAATGAAGAGAAAACGTGACTGAATCGGAATGATTGTAAGTAGATCAAAAACACCGGTTTCACTGTATTTCCAAAGCTGTGTGTCCTCAGTGCCCGGTATATTAGGCCAAGATATAGGTTACGTCATCTCGACGTGTTACGAATCCTAAATTACTTGCTTTATTTATATATCTCCCTTCTTCTATGCTTTTTGGTAATTGGAAGTGATCTGATTTGTTTTTACTGTCAAAATTCGGTATATTCGGTAGGTCACTGATTGCCACAATATTAATCAAAACTATACATAATATCTATTGGCTTCAGCAAGTCATTGATCTACCAAACTTTTGAAGGTATCTTGTCCGTTATTGGATCTCCATTTTAGAATTTCCTACTTTACGGATACTTGCAAATTAAGTAACCAAAGTCTACCTTTCGTATTTTAATAGACATATTTATGTACTCGTACAAAACAAAATATAGATCTATGTGATCCATTTTCCTCGTATTTTTTACTCTGAAGGGAGAATGACCCAATGCGCATTGCGATTGGCGAACGTGATGCCGCGTATCCTAATAAATGGATTTATATACTCAGTGCTTGTATTATATTTGCTTCTTGGTTGTGTAATAAAAAGTTAGAAAACTTAGGAGAAATAAAAATGTAAAAGCAACATTAAAATACTCGTAATCTAAGGTACAGATCAAGTCAACCCTTTCACTCGTAGTTTTTTACTCTGTCGAAAGAATGTTCCAATACGCTATGTTATTAGCGTATTGTGACGCCCCGCGTTTCCTAAAAAATGATTTATATACTCACAATGCATATATTTGACTATGATCATATAACAAAAAATAAGAACTATGGAGAAATAAAAAAAACAATATTACCAATATACTAGAAACAATTCAAGTCAACCCTTTCCCTCGTAGTTTTTTACTCTGTCGAAAGAATGGTCCACTGCGCAACGCGATTGGCGAACGTGACACCGCGTTTCCTTATAAATGTATTTAGTTTACTCATAGGTATTATAATATTTGTCTTGTAGTTAGGTAACAAGAACGAGAAATGAAAGAGCATGTAGAAAAAGATCGATGGATGTGGATGAATCTCAAGAGGTTTGCCTGGATCGTACGAAGTAGCGATACTTTCTGCCTACCCCAAGGAGAACTATTGTATGTATGTTAGAAAACTGAGAAAATATTAAAAATCAAGCATAATTACAAGAGTACAACAAAATACGACAGATCAAGTGAACCCTTCCCTCTTAGTTTTTTACTCTGTCGAAAGAATGGTCCACTGCGCAATGCGATTGGCGAACGTGACGCCGCGTTCCTTGTAAATGGTTTTTCGTGGAGCAGAAAATTAAAACGTTCTGTTACTGTAGTTCATGTGCTGCAGTAATATTTATTCGATCAGGTTTTCCTCTAATAGTACACGTATATTTTCAGTGTTCAATGTTGTCTTTTTACAGACTATTTTTACATCTAGGGGCGATATTAGGCTGTCTTTTTATATAATCAAAAAACAAGAGCGGAAAATGCCTTAACCTTATGATCTTTAGTCCTTTAGCCGTTTTCTCGTAGTTTTATTAGAAAACTCAGTGTGTCAAATAACAAATTTAATGTAATTTTCACTTATACAAACGATTCATTTTAGAATGACCAGTCGCAAAATACATAAAATAACATAATATTAATTAACAATCCTGAATGGCGACGGGTCAGGCTATCCTCAGGTGGTTTTTGTTATTATTTATAATTATCTTAAACGTCGTAAAGCGTTGGTTTAGTTTTTGAAATAACATGGATTACCTTGAGACAACAAGGTTTCTAACATACATATAATCAAGTTCTTTAAAATAAAATACGTAGGTTAATGCAGCAATACATATACTCGCAGCCACACAGCTAGAGCTTCAGAATTGTAAATCCCTCAGCCACTTTTGGATGTTGGGGAGAATATTGTAAAATAAAGGATAGTGGGTGATGGATCTCGTCTCCAGCTATTCTGCCCAAAATTCATTTAACACCTTTAGTTACTCTTCCTTTTACGCTAAATTAAAATATTATATCACTTTAAATAATATTGTTCTAATGTGATTTTAATTATAATAATATGTTCCCATTCTCACCAAAGTGTAATTCGGCAAGAAACGTGGTTTTAATTCATAACATAACATAAACTTTCACGCCGAATATCCCCGAAGGGGTTGGCAGAGGTACTAATACTTCTGAACATTACGTGACATTGTCACCTGGTGTTCAGAGTACCCACGTTTTGCATGGACAGTGTACTCACGTGATAGGGGGCAGGCCTATCGCCGTTTTTGTACGAATACACTGTCACATGACTAAGTATAACTCAGCCATGTGGGTTTCCTCACGATGTTTTCCCTCACCGTTAACAACCGTGATAAATTAACCACACATATGTCTTTAGAAAAGACAAATTGGTGTAGGCCCGACCCGGGATTCGAACACTAGTTTTAATTTATCGATCCATTAAATTAGGTCACTGACGAAAGCATCATGTTTCAGGCATCTATTACCAACGTTGAATGAAATGAAGTTAATAGTTTCATTAGTCTATATTTAGTATTAATGTATGTACTTATCAAAGGATATGTTTAATTTTACACAGAAATGACGAACTCACATAACATTTCAGGATCCAGTGAACGATTTAGGTTTTATTTGAATAAAGTTTCACTATTGAAAGTTTATGAAAAATACAGTGCGTTGATTGAAAAGAATTGGTTTTGCGACATTACAAAACTAAGAACTTATCTTTCCATTACTATTAGTTCACTCCATCGTTGTATGTACTACAAAACGTTTACGACTGTCTCGAAAGAGGAGGCAACCTTACTCCCCTTTCAACCCCTCTACCCAATCTCATATCAAAGACTCGATATGAGTACTCGAAATTCTATACAGTTTTTTTGCTCAACCGCGTTGCAGAGGAAATTAAATGTTTCCGAGGCAGCCGAGAACGCGCTCTTTACGTGTTTTCTAACACAATTGTATTTTTCCAATGAACAGTATATTCGTTAGATATAAATTATCTTTGCGATTTGAGGCTGTTTCTGTTTTTGCACAATAAACTGTTTCTTTTAGAGTATAATAAAAACAATACACAGCAATACAAACGAAGTAATGGAGGTAAAATATTGTCGCATAAAAAGTAATGTTGCTTTACCTCGCTCCTTGTTTCTCGAATTTGACTTTGTGACTAGAAACTCATTTTTATACTATCGCTTGCTCGCGGAAAATAAGCTGTGGTTTCCTTTATTCAAATATAGTATTTAAGTACTACAACTTTTGGGTAGCTTATCTAAGATTAGTTTTTATTTTTCTTACCTTACCTTTTTATTGCGGTTGTTTTAGGGCAGAATTTTGCCTATGTGTGTTGAACTAAAACGTTGTATTACTCGTAGTTGCACGTATATTATCAAACTTTCATTAAAAACACAATTTTGTTTATCATATTTTTTGTTTTCATGATTAGAAATGAAAATATTGCTTAATGTTTTACACACTTAAAACATGCTTACTCTCCCATCTCAACTCCCGCAAAAACAAACCGCGAATTTTCCAACATTCTATTTTACAGGAAGCTGTCTTTTACTTATTTTCCATCCTTCCTATCTAGAACTAGGCACTTAGGAAGAATGTCTACAACAGCAATAAGGAGACGACATCTCACGTTATAGCTCGTCGCACGTGACGTGAGGTAATTCATTGCTGCTCGTACACCGTATTCTCGGAACAAAACAAGCGGGATTCAGTCGCAGGATTTGTGAGTAATCATTTACTAAGTTCTAAAAGAGGAGGACGGTATTCGTACGAATCCGTCTGCGCCGAAATAGATCTTGGGTTCACATGGATTCCAAACGCGGGATGGTTTTAATTTTAACTGAAACACATTATTTTGTCAATTTTGGGATATCATGGAATAGGAAAGTGCTGGCCGATTTAGATATGTTTTTAGCAGAAGTAGTAAGTGAGTGTTGACATTTATATTTATTTCAGGACTCACATTAGGCTTCTATAAGCTAATGGGGTTGGTAATGTTAGTAGGGGACGACCTCGGAGGACACCTTTGGACCAAATAGCGAGTGTGCTCAAAAAGGCATGAGGAATAATAGAGCATGTATGAGAAGATTGATGGACGTAAACGAAGCTCTCTAGTTTGTCAGGATCGTACAAAGTAGCGATCAATAGTCCCTGCCTACCCCAATAGAAACTAATGGAGTGAGTATATGTCACATTAGGTAGGCATATTAATATATAATCCCTGCGCTACAAAATATTCATTCAGAAAGGTTTTATACCTCTTACCACCATTTAGTGAGCTCTCAGTCTGCGCTTTTTTGCAAATCGGGTATGCCCGTTTTCGGCGAGAAAATAAATTACAACAAAATCAATGCTCTATCGTTTAATGCATTCTTAGTTGATGCCTAACTCGTACAGTACCTTAAATAAAGTCCTAGGTGAAAGAGCCGATGTAATAAAATGCACGTAATTTTCAACTTTGCGGAAGTAACAATAAGAAGATTCATCTCATGAGTAAGTCCATTCAGAGACTGAAATTAGATCAAAGGAATTTCTTCTGAGAAACTCGCAGGAAGGAAATTTTGCAACGAATGTGGTGAGGATACAATATTGCAACCAGAAAAACTTACTAATCATGCCCAAATTCATATATGCGATTTCATTTCACATCATATCCATTAGTATTGTACACTATAGCCGAATTATAAAGTGAACGTCTGAAAAAAAAACCTACCTTTATAAACTAAGCTTCGTTGACTTTTCACCAAATATTTTATTTATTTGCCGTGTAGTGGCGGCTTAGAATGTCACTACCCCTTTCTACCCACGGGTATCGTAAGAAGCAACTAAGGGTATGGAGCTTTTTAAAGTGGTTTTTGGGCGATATTTTATTTCTTTCATCTTGTCCCCTATCAACTTCCAAATGTGGCTGAGGAGTTTCTAGCTCTGAAGCTCTGGCTACCCCTTTTTGGAATTTACCAATGGCAGTGAGTATATGTATGTATTTATTTATCAGTTTTAGTAGCAAGTCAATTAAAAACAAGAAGAATGCTGTAAATGGATAATAATGCGACATTTACCGACGACGTTCCTAATTACGTATAGTCGCGCCCACACGTTCTCTCAATTATCACCTTTTCAATTCGTATTACTGCATCCGTCGTTTGCTTTCAGATACATTGTCAATTGCGCGTGGGTTCTTTGTGTGAACTTGCCACCAGTAACTTCTATCTATATTATATATTGGGAATGTTTTGTTGGGTTCAAAGTCATTTATATTTATTAGTTATAGGCATAGTCATATATTTATATTAGGAGACTAAGCGTATGCGGCTTTTTGAGTGATTTTTGGGCGATGCGGTTGGAAAAGATTCACCAAACAAATTTATTTTACAATCATTTCCCCACTAACTTCCAAATGTGGCTGAAGAATTTTCTGATTCTGCAGCTCTGGCTACGCTTTCTAGGGTTTTATACTCGTGATTATATTTATGTATGAATTTATATGAAGCTCCGCTAGTATATGGTGGTATGCGAAAAGTCTCCGACAACTCCAATGGGAATTAATGGGTTGAGTATAAGATGTATGGCATGTATGTATATTTTTGATTTAATTTTTGATGAGTGAAACCATTATTTTATTTGAAGCCAAAACTTTTCTGCTTGTGATTTACGTCGTATAGAATAAATAGATAATGCAATTAATTAAGTTTTCTCCACAGAATTAAAAACCAGATCATAATAAAATAAGCGATATTTATTAAAAACGTTATCTTCATATATAAATTTCATTTGTCAGGAAAATTATTTTCCTCGTGCTCATTTCCCAAGTCTAAACCAACAGGGGAAATAAGCACTCGTAAAAAATACCACGCACATTTTTTCTTGTCATCATTACATGTAAGCTAAACAATAACTCGTCAGAGTCGTCATTTATATGCAAATACTGCGGTACGCTTTCGCCCCTTGATTTTATGTCCTTTCCCTCATTTGTAGCGTGCAGTAAGGATTTGTGACGGCTTAAGGGCTCCTGCTTGTTAAATAATCTTTGAGGAGCAGACGAGCCAGTGTAATAGCTTTTTTTGTAGATGTTTAGTGTTGCCTTTAAGCAAGTGACGTGTTAGGGAGTTTTTATTTGAAGTAAATACTGTAATATTACAAATAACGTTGCTTTTGTTTTGTATTTACTGGTAAAACGTATCTTGAGACCAAATATATGACGAGCATTTGTAATACACCGTACCTACTAAGGTCTTCCTACTTGATAATGACAAGATTTATGTCCTTATTTTCAGTGCTTTAAATAATAATAAACTAATAGTCCTTTCAATACGTAAGGAATAGATTCAATAATTATAGTTGATTTACTCCCTCCACATATTAATGAATCACGACATCACAACGAAGTCTTAATGTCTTAGCTGCTTGAGTAAAGTGGAGTAGAAACGTTGAAAGTGCATTTAGAAAATTATTTGGCAGCATGGATACCATTTCTTCTGAATTTCATGTAGCACTGTGTCACCGGGTGTTCAGTACCAACTTTTTGCTACGCCAGAGTTTTGTTACTGAAAAGTTTAATTCGCAACACACATGTGTTTTGTTCCGAGAAACAGAAATTCTGTATTCTGCTGAAACAGCGGAAATCACACAACGTGTTGCCAGTATACAGTAAAGCAGTTACTGTAGTCGACTCAGAGGTCGCTCCGTGCTATAAATCGTGTTGCGACAAAGCAATTTCACCGACTCTAGCACGAACCGTCCCGCAGACCTTGTGAATTTCCACAACATAAGTTGCGATCACATATTGTGCTGAAGCTCTTTAAATAAAGCTGAACACTAGTACTTGGTAATTTGTTAGCAGTAAATTTAACAGCAATTTTGGTATTGTGGCGTTGTAGCTGCTTTCATTAAAGTTGTTACTGTTTTTAGCCTTTTCGCGACATTTGATAAAACCTTAGTCACCTCGTGTAAAAATGCTTTAGCTATACAAAAAAACAAATATAACATATACTACCCCTAACTCTTTTGCATTATAACAAATTTATTTTTATTTAATTTCAAATCTAACGGGTATTCGACACGTTTTGTTTGAGTTCGTATTGTTTCAATCCAGAATGAATTTTAAATATATTTTGTTTTTTAATATCAAAATATAATTAAAATTTTATTTTAAACGGTGAATGTATTACATCTACCAATAGTTATGCAGTAATCGTGACCAATTGTCATAAGCAAAAGGCGGTCTGTGGAGTCCATGCTGCGCCTGCGCTGTTACCGCAGCGGGGGGCTCACCAAATGTACAACTAACCGCATCAAAGACTCATTTAAAAATAACCACTAGTACTTTTATTTAAAGTTTGAAAATTTGTATTTTGAATTTCGAACCGTGTAATCGGGGCAGTTCTCATTCGAGTCATGACTTACAATGTACGAGCTTGATTTAAATATGATTATACACTTTCTTTACTGGCACGATATTTGAGCCATGCTATGTTCCTGATTCCTATCTAATTCAAGAAATTAACTTTGTGCTTTTAGGGTACAGTGAAGTACCAGTCGTTTTTGTTACGTACTGAATAAAAAGTCATTTCTCGAGATTGAAACCATCACCTAGATTAGTCTACTGCATATGACACCGCACCAACATATAGGTGGCTTACACAAAAGAGTTTCGAGACTGAAAACAAAGGAATGAAAATGTGAGAAAAGGGTAAGCACACAACGAAACCTCTTTTTTATGCGAATGGCTGTGAAATGTTGAAATATCTTACCTAAAAGATAGCAATATAGGGGTGACATGATTTCTCCCGTGAAATAAACTTAAATTAAATATGAGAACTGCACAAGTATATGTGTACGTATAATTTCTGGTAGCTTACCAGAAATAAATTTATAGAATATTCGGAATGAAAGTAGTTTATATCCTGATTATTGTGATATACCGTAAGTAAAAAATTATTGAATAAATACACATACTTTAATAACATAATTCGTAAATAACTACTCATTTCCATTAGGTGTGTAATATTGCAACAAATTTTATATTTATATAGTGTATGATAGCTGTGTAGTGTCGGCTTAGAATAGCTCTACATCACAAAAAGCCTTTGTTGTATAATCTTATCCCCACACAACGTCCAAAAGTGGCTGAGGAATTTCCCATTCCGTAGCTCTGGCTACCCCTTCAAGGGATTAATAGCCGTGATTATTTGTATATGACTATATGTATATTTTTTATATGACAGACCACACATCTTGATAGTTCATAAGATATTTTAAGTGATTTACAAACTTGGACATTAAGTGGGACGAATTCATTCCGCGCAAAGAAGTATAATAAATCAAATCGACAAATAGTTCTTCAATTGGTACCGACATATCGATGATTGAATGAACCAAATATTGAATGGGAGTTGAATTGTTTATATTGGAATGTAACCACCGTTTGAAAACTTTTTGTATGATATAATTGACTTGATAATATAGGAATATATATACGAGAACACAACTAATTATTCTATTTGTCTATCCACATGAAAAAATAACGCTATTGGGATAGTAACTACTGAGATAAGCCGGTAGGTTTAGAAATAAGCAATATCCGGGATATATTTACTAGGTTGGCATGGGACCGTCGGATGCCAATAAAAGGAGCGAAGCGAGCAATTGCCTGATTCTCAGATATTACTTATCGTTGAACGATTTATTCTACAAATATCTCAACACGCGTTGCTATGCAATTTGTTGTACTTGTTGGTTTACCTAAACGCGTGATTGATTCTACACAAAACTGTAAAGGAGTTAGAGTCCTGATTTTAGAAAACTTAAATTGTTAACAATTTTTATTGTTGAAAAAAACATATACATATGAGTTTATGGATCGGATAAATTTAGGAGGCGAGCTATTTCTCCACGTCGCACCATCAATCCCGAGTGTTTGTTGATTGCCAAAATTCAAGTAATCGGAAATGGTAGAGCTTATGCCCTTGATATGAGCGAACTCTTGAGCAAGCAACGTGAGTTAATCCCAACCCGAACTCAGACGTACCAATATCAATCACAGCGCGGTCCAAACTTATGACCTGAGACTTGTGAATGGTAATAGCATACGCAATCGTGAGTGGGAATTGCTTTCGGTTACAGCTAGTACCATTTTTTGTGAAACCAACAGACAATGGTAAGACTGGAATTGCACCAGAGCATAGTGTCGCACCAGTGTAATCGTCAAATTTGACCAGAACACACGCAGGTGTTTCGTTGGATGGGTTGCGATCGCTATTTGGTGCGTAAACGACATCGACTACTGTTCCCAGCGTTCCGTTACATAATCCTTGACTGGTCGATTCAACATTACCCGACAGTTGGCACTAAGATGGAGATGGGTAAAGATAAGTGTATAATAATATAACAATTAGCACTAAGATGAAGTTCGAAACGTTCTCGACGTTAATCTTGAATCGAGAAGCTAAGAAAGCATAGTCCGCCTGCGTTATATTACCGGAAGCCAAGTCGAGGAGAGTTTCCTTGAAAATTACTTGATCTGAACCAGTTTGCCGCATAACTTCTGTCAATGTAAAAACTTTGTCGAAATTTTCAAAGAGTAGCTTTCAACGTAATGATGGCATGCTGTTTTCTTTAAAACGGCCGACCAGCGACGTATCGCCAACAGGAGGTAATTGATTGAAATCACCGAACAGATAGAAGATTATCCCTCCAAACAATTCATCATTCGCCTGCTGTCATCAATTGATACCGCGATGCTGATATTCGTAGCGCCACCAAAAGTCCTTAACTTTAAACTTTTTTCTGACAATAGCCATGAAGATGTCAACTCTTTTCGAAAAGTATTGATCAGCAATGAGTAGGTTTTCGTTGAGTTTTGATTGCATGAGCTTCGACAGCTGCTGCTCTGTCAAGTCATCATCCAGACCAACACCAAAGTGACGCGAGAAAAACTGTTGGAATACCAAGTTGATTGACCATCTCTTGTAGTTCGTGTTTCCGCTGATACCAATAAAAAAGTTTTTAGTCAATAATAGAGCAAAACGGAGTCTAAATAGCTAAATACCTATTTTCTTTGAAAAAAAGTATGTTCAAGAAATTTTTCGTTCAAAAAAATTTTGGTAAAAATGCGTTCAAAAGTTCGAAAAATCACCAAGTGTCAGAGCGCAAACGGACGTGACTTTGGGACGATCGAATATGAAAAATATCTATTTTAACGCGCTGGCATTGTTTGCTGTGTAGTGTCAGCTTAGACTAACACTACCCCATTTCTACCCGTGGGTGATCGTAAGAGGCGACTAAGGGTATAGAGGCTTTAAAAGTGATTTTTGGGCGATGTGGTTGGAGACCCGTCACCAAAAACATTTATTATTACCATCTTTTCCCCAATCATCTTCCAAAAGTGGCTGAAAAATTTCTCATTCCAAAGCTCTGGCTACCCCGTTAAGGGATTTATAGCCGTGAGTATATGTATGTATGCATTGTTTACGTAATGTTTCCATAGTCTAACATTGTATTTTTTTAATGGTGATTATTCCTCCGTGGTACATCCGATTTTTATCAAAATTGACATAAACTATCTAGACATGGTTCTTGACCACCGTGCAAAATTTCAGGGTTCTGAGTTGAGCCGTTTGGGAGGAGTACGATCACAACGAAATGCAAAAGTCGGGGGTAAATGGAGCTTCGCTCCAATAATACAAGAAAAATACTTTTTTTAAATAAATGATTATTTTATTATATAACGTAGATGGTATTGTCAAAAGTGAACAGCCAAGAATGGCTCTTATTATCATATAACAAAGTCCTGAATAAATACAAGACAGTCCGAAATATATGAGGGCACCATGGACATGGACATGCCTTAGAAGATACATTGTTAAAGGAGGAATGCAATAGGCTGCATTGAAATGGCTGCTCAAAGCATTAATTACAAGTACTTAGTACAGGAAGCGTACAATAGTGTTTTATTGACCTTAAGATTGAGTTCAGTTTAGCTTTCCAAAGGGCTGATCTACTAAAGACCGTTAGTAAAGTTCTAAACCTACATTAACATAGATTTTTTAACGTGTATTGTCTGCTAAAAACTTTTTTCAATCATAATATAAGGCGAAACAAGCGATCCAAATCAGATTTGCTCGCTCAGTAAAACCATGCAATGCATTCGTTCATCTCAATTTCCTTCATTAAGAAATAGTAGTAATAGTACTATGAACACAAACAAATGAAACATATAATCACTGTCAAAATCAAAGCACTTTTTTGAAGTCGCTTCCTTTGTAAGCTCTTAAAACGATTTATATGGTAAGCGAGCGAAAATTTTTTTTTCTTCTATGATTAATTATAGTCGTTTTATAAAAATGCCCCATTAATTGAATTTACTAATTGTGCTAATGTACTGTTAATATTACGGTTTATAAAAGCCTTCTTAGAGGAAACATTAAAATATGTCAGGAAATTTATGTTACAATTCCTATTTAATAATGAACAAAAAGAGCCTTTACAGATTGGCCTAATTCACAAACCTCCCAAACATAATTACAGACAAAATTTTACCTATAAACGACATTGTTCTAATAAATTACGATGAACTGTCAAAAGTTTGCCTTAAAACTTTCATTGGGGGGTTCTCCCTAAAGTTCTGAATAAATTGATGTTTCATGTAATCACGAATGCATGACATATTTTACACAATAGATATATATTTTTAATGGTAATATGGCGGCCGTTGCTGATTGTTTCAATCATCATAATTTTAAATTATTTCAAGCTATGTTATTATTATCGTTGGCAGATTTCCTACAAAGTTTTAAAGTTGCTTAGTGTCAGCTTAGAATAGCATTACCCAATTCCTTCTCATGTGTGATCGTAAGAGGCAACAAAGCATATCAGGGCTTTTAAGTGATGATTGCGCGATGCGGTGGGAGACCCATCAGCAAAAACATTTATCTATACTTATAATAAATCTGTAGAGAGGTCAATTCTGTACATGAAATATATTTTCAAAATAACTATCAGGTGGTGATTAGGGATCGATACTGATGCCAAAAATGCAATCAGTAAAATTTTTGTCTGTCTGTCTGTCTGTCTGTCTGTCTGTCTGTCTGTCTGTCTGTCGGTTTGTATGTTCCTTATGGAAACAAAAACTACTCGACGGATTTTAACGAAACTTGGTACAATTATTCTCCATACTCCTGGGCAGGTTTTTGTATACTTTCCAGCAGAGTAGTAAAGGGGAATTTTGGGAAATTTTGGGAAAACGGGAGAAGTTACTACATTTTTTAAGCTTCCGTCGCGTGTGCAGCCTTAATGGTTAAACTTACATAGAAATCATGTATGACGGAAATATTTTTCATAAAATTATCTAAAAAAAAATCCTCAACAGTTTATGTCTATCTTTTACGGTTGACTCACAATAACACGTGTGATTCCTGATAGCTTAGCAGTTCGGAACATTCTGATTATATTTGTTTACTCTTACGTTTGTAAACCTCTCACTCATCCCTAATTTAAAAAAGGTAACATTATTACCTATTCAATAAAAAAAGAATCATATAAATCGGTAGAGAAACACCGAAATTATACATAAAATAAGCCATCGCGCCCGTGACCAAAACCGAATCGTTACTAATTTACATATAACATACTACATGGCGCCAGTAGTTGCATCCTACAACACGTAATGATTTATTTTTTAGATTGTTACTAATACTTCATAGCGTTTTATTCCAAAATTAGCTATTAAACGGAAATACTGAACCGTTCATTAAAACGCATTAAAAATCACCAAACTACACTGTTTAGGGAGTGCTATAAATTTAATAAATTGAAAACATTGCGCTGAATTTCACAATGCTTGAGCAATGACTAAAGAAAGAAACCTCAGATATTTAAAAAACAACGCTACCCGTGCGAAGCTGGGACGATCCACTAGTTATACATAAAATAAGCCATCGCGCCCGTGATCAAAACCAAATCTTTACTAATTTACATATAACATACTAGATGGCGCGAGTAGTTGCATCCTAAATCACGTAATGATTTATTTTTTAGATTGTTATAAATACTTCATAGCGTTTTATTTCAAAATTTGCTATTAAACGGAAATACTGAACCGTTCATCGACGCGCATTTAAAGTCACCAAACTACACTGTTTAGGGGGTGCTATAAATTTAATATAGTGGGTAGAACATGATATTCCAGTTCCAATCCTGGGACGGGCCTACACCAATTTGTCTTTTCTAAAGTCATATGTGTGGTTAATTTATCATGGTTGCTAACGGTGAGGGAAAACATCGTGAGGAAACCCACATGGCTGAGTTGTACTTAGTCATGTGACAGTGTATTCGTTCAAAACGGCGATAGGCCTGCCCCCTATCACGTGAGTCCACTGTCTAAGCAAAAACGTGGGTACCTACTCTGGAAACTAGATGGCGCTTGCCATGTGAGTTCAGAAGTATTGGTACCTCTGCCAACCCCTTCGGGGATAAACGGCGTGAACGTTTATGTTATGTTATATTATGAAAACATTGCGCTGAATTTCACAATGCTTGAGCAGTGACTGAAGATAGAAACCTCAGATATTTAAAAAACAACGCTACCCGTGCGAAGCTGGGACGATCCACTAGTATAATAATATTCTCTTACTTAACTTCCAAAAGCGGCTAATGAATTTTCTGGCTTTAAACCTTCAGCTACCCCTTGTAGGGATTTATAGGCGTGAGTATATGTATGTATGTTTTAAAGTTTCATTAATATCTTAGGTGCAAACAGATATATTTGCCAACAATCTGTGTCCCATTGGTTGTTACAAATCAAATATATCAAGTTGTGGCGCCCCATTAGTGTGTAGTAAATAACAGATTAAAGGATTGGAGTCCCTAGCTGGCACTAATTCATTTTAACCCAATAAAGTAGGCCACGTTCCGGTTTAGTTAATGGACTAAACTTTGTTCAATTTGATGATCTATTGTATTAATAGGATTCTTATTTAACCAAAATATTTATATAACAACTTACTTCAGTTTAAATTTATATGAAGAATAGGACTGTTTCTAGTCGACCACGGAAAATTAAAAAAGAAAGGTAGTAGATTTAGTAGGTAGAGGTCGTCATCTCTATTTGGTGGATTATGTTTGTGCCGCCAGCAAACTCTTCCATTTAATAGGTATGCAATAGGCTTGGCCACTGCCTTACCTAGACCATAATTGTACCTATGCATCACCGAATTCCATTCTTTAGAGTTAAAATATTTGTTTTCATTTAAATTCAAACTTTAGCAGCCGTGATGTGATAACACATTTTATGAAATGTTGAGGCAAATTCAGGCAAAACCAATGTTATAGATTAGTTAGAAATAGAAGAGAATGTAAAATTCTTAAACATAAATCGAACACAAAATCGTTTAGGTTTTAGGAACACAGTTTTAAAGGTAGAATTCCTATCATATATTGATAGTGAGTATTCGAAGTGAATCGAGCAGAAGTGAATGTCATAAAAACAATGACGTTACACTAACGATAGAGTGAGAAATAGTGTCACAAAGGCAGTATAAAATTGAATTGATTGATGATGGTATAGTACTAGGTGTGGTTTTTTTAGGCTCATAAAACCATTTGGTGAAAGTTATTGGTCAGTTTCTATTTGGTCCAATTGAATACTTAAGTTAGTATTGTGGAGTATTGTTTTATAATAAGTGCTTTCTTAAGAAAATAATAAATATTGTTACTTGTCCGCTTACAGTCGAGACCAGGAAATCTTTGACTCGACAAGACAACTGCGAGTACTCATAAAGAAAATAGAACTTAAGAAATATAAGATATACACACTATTGTATCTGTGTTGAGTCGTAAAAAGGCTACAGACATTGCGTACAAAACTATAGCCCACGGAATTCGAATCCATTGCTTTGTTTAACTTTAATGCATTGTCTAAGCTATTTTTCATGTCAACGGTTGACATTTAATAATCATTAGCCAGGCTTTGTCCGCCCCGTCCCGAACCGAGTGAATTAGTGAATTTATCGATTTTGTGATAAAGAAACGCGCGTGACTTTACGCTTGGAACTTTTAAACGTTCATAAAGTTTGATAACTTCTCTCATTTCACATCAAATTGCTGATTATTTGGGTTAAGCTAAGTAAACATGTTTAGATTAAGATTGTAAAACAATATCTTGTTATAAACTGGCAATGGGCAGGTCATACAATCAATTGTAACGTTCGCGAAAGATTTTAGAGGGGTCACTTACAGGATTTATGCCGGCCTTTGCCACAGGGTAAGCGCTAAGCAGACTATCAGTTTTAATAAAATGTATTATATGAACTACAAATATAATAATAATAAGTAAGATAATCATGTAGGCTCGTTTCAGGACAAAACCCCAATACTAAATTATCCTATAATAATTAGATATAATCTATAAATAGAGGGCAAATCAATTACCATCTTTCGTCAAAAGACACACCAAAGATGGTAACCGAGCTTCAATACCCCCGATACAGAGTTCAAAGCAAATCAAATAGTTGAACGGGTGGTAAAAGCGGGAGTGCGATGGCATATAATTGAGTTTGCGTTGAAAGCTCACCGTTAGCAGCTGTGGTTAGTGGTGGCTGATCTAATTAACGAGGTTTAGGGATTCAAAGCCATTAGCTACTGAGCAGTGCACCCACCTTACCACATGCTGTTTGCTTACAATAGCTTTCATACCTCCATAATTGCTACGGAACAATAGCACTAAGAAGAGCTATCATTAAAATTCCTTTTCGTTCTCGATTTAATAGCATGCAAATGGTTCGGTTGCCTACGTTTAACTGTTGGTTGTGTTTTTGTTGATGTTTTTTGTGTAGATCCGTAGACTATGATTAAAGCGTTTAATAAAAATAAAAGTTTAGTAGAGTAACGCCTTCGGCTTGAGATTATAATTTAATTCTCTATTCCAGTTCTTTTAAACAACAGCGACACGAAAATTACACCGCTCTTGTCGCTCGTAAAGTGCTATGTTATGGATATTTCATTTAAAAAGTGAGATAGGTAGTCATTTATTTTATGTTTAACATGTATTTTCTTTACTTCTATTTTTTTACTCATACTCTTTGTTTCCATTCCACCGTACAAACCGAAAGGGATTTCACTTGCATTAGTGCTTTTAAACATCGTGTAACATTGTGTTCAACTTCATGTTACCTAATGTCCTGCCAAGATTTTGCGGACAGTCACCTCACAATGTAGTTTTTGAAACTTTTTAAAAGATTTATTTTCAGTGATTTTTAAGAAAATTCTTCTCACACTTATGTTAGTTTAGCATACCTTGAGATGTTAAGTAAGAAGTGACGTGAAGGACCTTTGAAATGAGTGCAATCGAGTCTTAGAAAGAGAAGCAAAATAAAACATCTTCTTGGGTTATTGCTTATCCCCCAAGAGCTGACAGGCATTTTTCAGTACATCCTTGAGGCACATTGAAAATATTATTGTTGATTAGTTGCGAATGTGTGGATGATGAAATGGCCGACCTGGCTGGGAGGTTGCGGGGCGTTAATGAGCTATGAATTTTTTAATTCGCAATTTTTCTCATGCAGAAAATGTTCTTGAGGCACTTTGAATCTTACAGCATTTTAAAGTCTGATGTTTAATTAAACGATATATCATAATGCCAGGCAATTTGGTTGGGATTTTAATGGTGACAGGCGATTTAAAGTTATATTTCCGATGTCCATGTGCCGCTTGGATGGGAGTATATACCAAACACAGAAATCGGTAATTGTCCAAATTTTAGAACAAGATCATAACTGTGAGAATGTACCTAACACTTTTGATGTTGCTGTCATTGACGGATTTTTCTTGTTGCACACAATGACCGATATTCCTGCTTCATTTGGCAATATATCCAAAAAAATAATGCAAATGATAACAGCTACCAGACCTTCACGTGTTGATATTATTTTTGATCAGTATTTCACGCCGTCTATCAAAGATTATGAACGTACGCGAAGGAATGAAGAAAATAATATTGATTTCAATATTACTGGTCCCAGTCAAATCCGGCCTACAGATTTTATGAAACAATTAAAAAACATAAAATTTAAACAAGCCTTAGTCAAATTTATCATTGATCATTGGTCACAAAATGAAATGATACCGTTTATTGGTAATACAACAATTAACGTAAATTATGATCGTTGTTATTCATACAAAGCTGACGATAATTTAATTCTTATGAACATCAATGTGAGTATGACATGTGAAGATCATGAAGAAGCAGACACAAAAATAGTGCATCATCTCTGTAAAATTGATGCAGATACAACAACAAATGTACTCATAAAATCATGCGATACAGACGTATTATTGATAATGCTTGGAAACATGGATCATCTTGATAGCGACCAACTGAATATTTTTATGGAATACGGCACTGGAAATAGAAGAAGATTCATTGATATATCACAATTATATGCCAAATTCGGAAATTCAGTATGCGCAAGTTTGCCTGGCTTTCATGCAGTCACTGGGTGTGACTACAATCCTTCATTTTTTAATAAAGGCAAGCGGAGGCCTTTCCAACTATTAATGAAAAATAAACTGTATCAAAAAGCGTTTATTGATCTAGGATGTGCGCATACGACAGATTTACGCAATGAGGTTTTTAACATGCTTGAGAAGTTCGTATGTGAAATGTACGGTGTCAATAATATCGCAGATATAAACATAGCACGGTTTGAAAAATTTGCAAGACATTTAAAGCTAAGAGCACGGAAGAGCCTTTCAAAAAAACTGTCAAAAACTATGATCCGTCTACGTTACCACCATGTAAAGCAGAGTTGCACCAACCGCTTTTAAGAGCTCAATATGTTACAAGTATCTGGAGAAATGCACATTTACGTTTTCCAAGTAACCTAGTACCCACTGAACATGGATGGCAGCTGAAGGAGGATAAACTGGATTTTTATTGGTTTGATGGGGATTGCATGCCGCAATTAGTTATCGATGCAATTGATCCTGGGACATTTGAACACTCTGATGAAAATGCTACAGGTATGTAATAATAATTTGTTAAATACTCGCACTATTAATTGTATTTCACATTTGTTAAAAAAAAATATTTATTTTCAGACAATGAAGAAGAGTTCATAGAACTCAACTCTATGGACGAGTTCACAAGCGACGAGGAGATTCCATCAGATATCGATGAATAAAAAAAATTACATAAAAAGTATATCAAATTTTTTTTGTAAAAATTTATTTTTTTATAATAAATAATAATAAAATGATATCACCTGGCAAGATTAACCGCCAGAACGGCCTGTCATTTGATATATGGCATCTTATCAACACAACAATTATTGTGTATAGATCTCAGCTTGCCTCAAGTACATTTTTTGCGCAAAAAAGAAAAAAACTTTAAATCGCCTGTCACCATTTAAATCCCAACCAAATCGCCTGGCATTATGATATATCGTTTAATTAAACATCAGACTTTAAAATGCTGTAAGATTCAAAGTGCCTCAAGAACATTTTCTGCATGAGAAAAATTGAGAATTAAAAAAATCATAGCTCATTAACGCCCCGCAACCTCCCAGCCAGGTCGGCCATTTCATCATCCACACATTCGCAACTAATCAAAAATAATATTTTTAATGTGCCTCAAGGATGTACTCAAAAATGCCTGTCAGCTCTCCGGCTATTATGTACTATAGCTTTCATTGACGTTCCGTAGCGTAGACCCGATTTAGTAAACGAATATAATTACGAAAGTAATATACAATTAAAAAAAATATCTCACAAGTTAGTATCGCGTAGTTAGTAGTAGCAAAAGGTTAATAAAATATATAAACAAGTCCGCCGTGTAGTGCCGGCTTAGAATGTCGCTACCCCTTTCTACCCACGGGTGTCGTAAGAGGCGACTAACGGTATTGGGGGTTTTTATTGGATTTTTGGGCGATGCGGTTGGAGACCCATAACCAAAAACCTTTATTTTTACCATCATTTCCCCACTCAACTTCCAAAAGTGGCTGAGGAATTTATAATTCCTTAGCTCTGGCTATCCCTTCTAGGGAAATTTAGCCGTGAGTATATGTATGTATGTATAAACAAGTTAAGTTTCTAGGTACAGAAATGAAACACAACTTGAAGTCTTTTTCTGTAAAATATATCCTAGAAGATCAAATAAGGAAGGCAATAGACATTAACTGTCTCTTTTAATATCGAAACCGGCTCCATGCAAGGGTCGTTATCTCGTAATTGAATCCCAATCAATATAAAAGGCGCTGACCACTCGGATTTTTATTGCAATAGTAAAAATTAGGTGCTTTAGTGGCTCATTGATATCTGATATCTCATTGATATATTTGTTGCAAGGGTCTTAATTAAAATTGAAAAGTGAATTTTCTACCGAAAATAATATTAGTAACTAATTTATCGTCATTATAGTCAATAGCCGTCCACTACTGGACACTGGCGTTCCCCGAAGATCTCCACAACAATGATCGACTGATTATAGATTGAATGCGGACGTCCGATTATGTCATAAGTTGCATGTGCACTGTAGTGTAAATTGTGTAGTGGCTTTGGCACTAAATCATTTCTTCCCGCAGATGTCGTACGAGTCAAACAAGGGTATTGGGACTTTAAGTTATTGTTTTAGCGATGTGGGAGCAGACCATCACAGAAAGTGCAAATCAATAATGCAATATCACCTGGAACTCATGTAAAAATGGGTGTTCCGCAGGGTTCTATTTTGGGCCCATTTTTATTTTTAGTTTATATTAATGATTTGCCGTTCATGGTCGAGAAAATGTCCGAGATAGTGTTATTTGCTGATGATACTTCTTTAGTATTTGACGTTGAAAGAAATAATCAGAATATTGACGAGGTGAATAACACGGTTTCACAGATTCAAACATGGTTTGCTTCCAATAATCTTGTACTGAATGGTAAAAAAACCAAATGCATTAAATTTGTATTACCTAATGTTAGGTGCGTTGATAACGAAATAATTTTAAATAATGAAAAGTTAGTATTTTCGGATAACACAGTTTTCTTAGGGATAACTCTGGACTCCAAGCTCCAATGGGGACCCCACATTAGCTCACTAGCTGGCAGGCTAAGTAGTGCTGCATATGCCGTTAGGAAAATAAGACATTTGACAGATGTACAGACAGCTCGATTAGTTTATTACAGCTATTTTCATAGTGTAATGTCTTACGGTATTTTACTCTGGGGCAGAGCAGCTGATGTTGGTTCCATATTTATTCTCCAAAAGAGAGCAATAAGAGCTATATACAATTTGAGATCCCGAGATTCCCTGAGGGAATTGTTTAAAACAATAAATATAATGACACTGCCATGTCAATATATTTATGAAAATATTATGTATGTAAGAAAGAATCAGGCCTCTTTTGTGAAAAATTGTGACAGACATATTCGAAACCTGAGAGACAACAATAAAATATCAGTACCAAAATACAGATTGTCAAAAGTAAATACATCTTTCATGGGGTTATGCGTAAAAATGTATAATAAAATACCTGAGGACATTTTAAATTTAACAGAAACAAAATTCAAAGCAGCAGTTAAAAAAAATCTTAGTTCGAAAGCCTATTACAATGTCAATGATTACATTAATGATGAAGTGGCTTGGTGTCATCAGGGCTCTGTGCAGGATGTTTCCGGGCTAACACCAAAATTGTAATGGACGTTAAAAAAAGATGTGTGTTGACGAGTTTCTTACGGGTTCTTCTCTCAACAAAACACCTTCCGAATCCGAAGTAAACTTAGTATTAAGTTAAAATTTGACGTTCAAAAAACAAAGATTTATCTTTTTATTTTGAAATAAATGATTATTTTATTTTATTTTTATTTTTATCACCAACCATCCTTTATTTTACAATCTTATCCCCACTCAGTCTCCAATAGTGGCCTCTTATTTTTGGGGAAAATAGAAGTAAGTATATGTATGTATGACGAAAATTATATCGCTGTAAAGAGCAATAATTTTACAAACATAACATCAATACACCGGCTATTTTGAAATTCCTCTATGGCTGTTAACAGCTCATGATTAGGAAAGTGATCGGGGCGGAGAGATCAGGTACATAACGGTCTCGAATTTGCATAACAGGAACGTGCCGGGAATAAAATGGTAATAACCCGAGCGTCGGGGTCTGTCCTGCGAGGCGCCAATATTGCTTTGATTTACAATTTGAGCGCCACCTTTTAAGATTATCGAGGTGAGTTTCAAATATATTGGCCCAAACTAATAGACGTTAAAATTAGACCTAGTAACTTTGTGAATATATGCTAGTTCGCTGTATTTTTCTTCTTCACACTTATATGAGCTTCATTACTAATAAATAAAGAAAAGAAACATTTCGACACAGGCGGGAATCAAACCCGCGACCTCGGGTATACACCCCCATCGCTCTTAAGTTAAAAAGTTATGTTCTAAGTCGCGGGTTCGATTCCCGCCTGTGTCGAAATTTATCTTTACTTTATTTATTCTTTATTTATTAGTAATAATCCCCACATGAGGTTTTCATGAACAAAAACATTCAAATTATGAGGTTCATTAGTTTATGAGTGCTATACCCATGTAACGAATTAAAATACAACTATATCCCTACGTAGTTCCAGAGTGTTTTGGATTGAAAGATGTCTTATGAATCGCTCATAGGGCAGCGAGCTAGTGCCAGTTTCTAAATCACAGTGAAAATGACATATCCTTCTCTTTATTTAATAGAAGCTCAAGTTGCGAATCTGTGTGTAGGACTTCTTTTTATAAAAACTCGATATGCATTTAAAAACGGCTAATACAAACATCTAGATAGGAAAAGAGAATCCAGATGGATTTCAGAACTGAAGGAGAAGAGTAGAAAACGTATAGAACGTAGAGTTTCAAAGTCATAACTGTACGGATACAAGAGAAATGGATAACATTTTTAACTGTTTGTTTAGTAGTAATGTGTCTGAGCAGACAACTACTATCGTTCAGCAAACAAATAAAACGTTCTACAGAAATTTCTTTACCGTAGGACTTTTTTAAAATCTCGTTTGATCAAACTAATTTATTACTATTTAGTAGTAGGCAAAAATATGTTGTACGCACTTTTTAGTTCAGAAGAAGTTTTTAGTTAGGGAAACATTTAATCTGCCATACGTTAATAGTATAATTGGTTTTCCTGCAACAGAAATAATAGGAACAAATCTGCTTCCATAATCCCTTTTTGTAGGATTTCTATAAAATTCAATTGAACTTTACCAGTTCGACTAGCTGGGGAGATAAGTGTCCAACTGCATTAAACTTTGAAATAAACTTCGCCGATCTTTCTTGGAAATTACTTTCGAATAAAAACAACCTAGGGCTTAACGTGTCATCTGATTGGAAACTTTGACACTTTAAAAGAGTGTATCTGCGTAGTTTGAAAATCAAAACTATTTAAACATTATGCGACTGATATAAAAATCCATGCCTTGTTTCTCCGAAGAACAGGCAAGTTTTTCTGATAATAAACGTAGTGTTTCAATTATGCTTATAAGCATATAAATAAGTATAGTACGTAAAAGTTAAAAAATGATTAGCTCCTCTTTTATGAAGTCAATTTTGTTTGAGTTTAACAATTGTAGTTTGTGTTTAAATTTAATTAATTAGCAACATCCTTATCATTCTTTAATATTTTTGAATGTTAATGATATTCATGATGTATGTTACAACTGTGTAGTAAATAGTCGTGGAAATAAATGGCTGTGACATACGAACGGACAGGTGGCAATTACACATGGTCCGCTATTCTACCGAAACATACCACAATATAAAAGTATGAAAGCGAAAAAGTCTGCAACTCGGCAAACCTATCATATAAGTAGTTAGGAAATTGAATGATACAGAAAATAAAATGTACTGCCTTAAGTAAAGGTACCAACATCTTTCAGTATTTTGTTCTTTTGACGCAATAACGTGTCTCACGGGCCTTTTTTAGAAAGAAAAAAGTGTACAACGAATTGCCAGACATGAATATTGGCCCTTCTAACCTTCTTTTATGTTAGGTCTAAAAGCTTTCTTAATATTTCAGACATCATACAAAGAGAGAATCTTTGACTTTGTGATTTGTGACAAGTTTTCTACGTAGTGTTTTTCGGAATAACATGACAAGTTTTATCATTATTTGCAGAATAATGTTTGTTGCAGACAATAGTTGCAGATTTTTGTTTAATTAATTATGAAGTCTTGGTTATTTTCACCTTTAGTCTTGTTTCATTACAAGACTAAAGGTGTACAATCCATATTAAAATTATTATAATAACATGTTTATTTTTAAAAAACAATGGCAAAATTGGACTTAATTCATATATATAATAGCATTTTGGGAAAACAATATATATTACTATGCTATCAAAATGATTGACTATAGCAGGAATATGCAGCAAAAAGCGATAAGCAGTTCAAATGTTACTTCTCATAGAAATGTTCCAAAACCTTCGAATACCAGGATGTTATTTTATAAACGAAGGCATGACTTTTGAAAATATCCTATAAAACGTTTTAAAAAAAATTGGGAGTCTGAAATAAGACGAATAAAAGAATATTTCCTAAGGGAATCTAGAATAGCATTTCCAGGTTCCCATAAAGTAGCGATCAATTACAATATTATCCTACCCAATACGACTGATATAGGCAGTACATGTAAGTACTGGTATAACTCACCATGGCGGTGAGTTAAAACCGATTCTAACAAGATAAATTTTGTTTTGTCAGCTTCGATTTTTTACCTTAATAGACTGAATGCACTATGTTGTTGCTGTCAATGGCAAAAGGCTGACATCACTAAAATAACCAGGCCGAATAAAGTGTGGTCGGATCGATTCGTGACGCGGAACCAATTCAATTTCACGCTTCGTTACTGCCTTTATTTTTTACTCCTATTTTGTTTATTTCCAATACAAGCATTTCATAGTATTTTCAATTACTCTAGTACTTATGTAAATCTACTATGGCCATGAGTATATATGGTCGTTTAAACTATCAGCAAAATATTGGTATTCTGAACATATATGGTGCTATTATTACTCGAGTCTGATAAAACTATTATACCACACTACCACACCTTTTTTATAAGTTCCGAAAGAAGTGTATATTTTCCTATTACCTTTCAAAATGGTATTAATAATTAAGCAATCATATGCTCTATCACCTTTTTATTCAATAAACTCTTGAACCTATCGTTCAAATCCTTTATCTTGTTCCAGTTACAATAAAGGCTCTGAGAATTGTCGGCTTAGAATGGTTTTCACCTATTTCTTCCCGCGATTTTCGTAAAATGTCACTAAGAGTGTGGGAGGGGTTTGTAAGTGGTTGTGTATATGACTGGAGACCCGTAACCAACGATACTTTATTTTTACAATGTTCTCCCCAATTCACTTCCAAAAGTAGCTGAATATCTAGTATCTAATGGTCTGACTACCCTGTTTTGAAATCCATAGCCATGCCATCCATGTATGTATTAAACATACACACATACATATAGCAATACAAGGGGTAGCTGGAGCTGTAGAATAAAAAAATCCTGAGCTACTTTTGGAAGTTGAGTGAGGAAAAGATTGGAGAGTAAATGTTTTCGGTGATGGGTCTATATCGCATCGCCCAAGAATCACTTAAAAAGCCCAGCACCCTTAGTCGCCTCTTACGAATACCCACAGGACGAAATGTTGTAGTGTTATTCACAGCCGAAACTACACAGCGTATGTATGTATTTATTAAAATAAAGAAAATAGAAGCAGCATAAAAACCGGAGTGTTTGTACCGGCCAACCAAAACTAATTGGCCGCACAGTAACACGACACAGCGTAACTTGGCCAATGTGATATATTAGTTTCCTTTGTGAGGGCGAGTTCGTAAACAAACAACGCACGACGCGGCACATCTGATAACTTTTACGCTAGTAAATTATTTTTTATCCTTCATGGGTGAATATGTTATGTTTTTGGTAAACAAAGAAGGCAAACAGAAACATTTATTTTGCTACTACGCCTGTATCTATAACTCTCACCTTTTCATAACCCATTTAGAAAAAAATGAAGACGAAATTTGTTAAAGTATAAACAAAATTAAAATTAATGCAAAAATGCATCCGTGTTCTACAAACGAAAATTTAACTAATAGCTCACTAATAGAAATTAGTGACTTACTGAGGTCCTTTGGTTTTTTAAAGTATTTTCCGATGAAAAAGATTGACAACGATTGATTGAATAAATGATCGCTCTACATACATAATAATTGAACAGACATTCTTTCTCCACAGTTGAAATATATTTTGTGATTGTATTTTTATATTTCTGCATATTCATCCGTACTGCCTCAAAAAAGTTTGTATGAACGATCTTCTAAATAGTATAGTATTCTTCAAAATACTTGAACACCATGAGAACACTCAGATTGTTATCGTGTTGTTTGCGTAAGCTTTTTCTTGAGTTCCCCTATTTCAACCATATAATACGAGGATTTGGCGACTCTACAAAATAACAGAGGAATAATAATGTCGAGTAAGTATAAGGAAAATGGTGTTTGATGGCTCATAGGTGTTTGGGATATATTTTGTGTTATACTGCATTACGGGTATCTAAACGAGCATTTGTAAGCAGTTTTAGGCTGTTAATATTATTTGAAGTGACAGAAGAGACGACTGGATACTATGTTCCCTTACGTACCATTAAACCCAATCCAGGGACTAGAACACCCTTATAGGGTTACATGGCCATAGTCTACAACACCTATCCAAGTGTCTGTTGGTATAATTTATATAGTACTTACTCGACAGAAGTTGGAAATTATCCTTATTTTCGGGTAATAGTAGGGTATTCATTCATATGTAATCAGGTAAGGCGGTAACTAAAAATCACAATGGAACCTAAGAGGCCCTAAATAAGGCGAAACTTATAACCGCTAGACCGCAAGACAGGTCTTATATATATATATATGCATAAATTTATGTTAGTAGTAGTAGTGAAGTGATGTATGTGTGTCGGAAATAATAATTGGTTTTGTGGCAGACAGGTTGACAGAAACGTGGACCGTGGTAGCCGGCTATGGCGGCGGTAAATCCGCATTTCTACCACCACATATTTTCAATTTATTCGTGTTTCGGGGAAGAGGAAATCCATTTTACCTGAAACAAACAGAAGTGATTTTAAATATAACTGGAAATAGTTCACGCTAGCACAAATTTACATGTCAACTCTTATTTTTATTTTTGTTTTCACATTTTACAATGGAAAATGTGAGTGCTTTCATTACATGTCAACTTACTTTTATATTTTTCTTATTTTAGAATGGAAAATGTGATTGCTTTCACTACCCATCATGGCAACATATACTCAATACTTAATTTGTGTTCCACAATGGTTGTTAAAGTTATAAAATATTTTTTTTTATATTTAATGCAACAAAATATGAGGTAATTGATCTGCCTAGCCTGCCAAATTATGGTATGTATTTTTATAAATTAATAGTTTTTTTAGCTTGAAAGCTGTTTTTTAGGGTTCCGTAGCCAAATGGCAAAAACGGGACCCTTATAGATTCGTCATGTCTGTCCGTCTGTCCGTCCGTCCGTCCGTATGTCACAGCCAGTTTATTCCGAAACTATAAGAACTACATTATAGAAAATTGGTGCGTAGATGTATTCTGTAAACCGCATTAAGATTTTAAAATAAAATCTGAAAACAAAACCAAAATTTTTAGGGTTCCCCATACATAGAACTGAAACTCAAAATTTTTTTTTTCATCAAACCTATACGTGTGGGGTATCTATCAAAAGGTATTTGAAAATGATGTTGAGGTTTCTTATATCATTTCTTTTTCAAAGTGGTAAAATGTGTGTCCCCCCCCCGTAACTTCTAAAATATGGGCATGATAAAACTGAAAAAAATATATGATGTGTATTACTATACAAACTACTAACGAAAATTGGTTTGAATGAGATCTAGCCCGTAGTTCTATTTTTAAACGTCATAAATCAAATTACTTACCTAATTTGGCTCCCATGATTTTCACACAAACGGGATTTTCTATATATATGATAGTACGGAACCCTTAGTGCGCGATCCGACTCGCACTTGGCCGGTTTTTTATGTATATATAAAAATGATTCCTTGCTAGTCCCATGGAAAAATTTAAGTATTTATAGCTCAAATGTAAATATGAAGCCATCATTTAAATTTTTGTCCCTTAAATAATTATATTGTGACTACAACAAAATTAATGATGCTAAGTAGGCTAGCGAAAAAATTCCTTGCGTGATTGCACGAAAGGTTTTATAAAGGTTTCGTGGCTTCGACTTCCTGTTTGAAAATGTAGTGCCGTATTGCGAGATCCGCCGTATTCTAATTCGTTTCCGAATTCACCAATATAAATCACTTAGGAATAAAATAATTAATATGAAATGTCAAATATAAGCCTTTCTTTAGCACATTGAAAAATCTCTTATGTTTAGTATAAAACAACAGTTAATTTCAATATAGGATAATCCGAACAGTTCACATTAATAAAAGAAATAATAACGCATAAATCTTTCTCGAGGTGGGAATGGTAGTGAAGTGACAAATTAATATTTGTAATAATGTTCGCCAGCCTGACTTTTACGATAAATGGAGACTTTGCAACTAAGTACGTTATATACGATCGAACACAAAGTACATAACAAAACTTCTCTCATATATTCCGCTTTCCAGTTCAGCTACCCACGCGCAAAGCTAAACAATTACGTGCATACAAAATGATATTAAAATTGATGGTGAAAAGAGGGATAAGAAGAGTACTAAAGTAAGTAAACAATTGCGTCACGATTATAAATCAAACTTAAAAAGATCCCGTTGCTCTTAGCAAAAAATATGGTGTAGTGATACTCAAAGATGTACTCCAAGCCGATTTGTAATGAATATTCTGCATTAGATGCACTGTAAGGCACTACTCTAAAGTACAATATAATCTATGGCAGTGGTGTTAGAAAGGGGCGTATAAGCTGAACTTGTTTCCGTCCATTATGCAAATGGCGGCTTTACTGACAGCAGCGGACGAACAGATTTAGCCGATAATTTGCAGAATCGATCCCTATCGAAGTCCAGCAACTCTCGTTGTAGAAACATCAGAGTGCCTCAACGTTAATAAAACAGTACCCATCTAGAGCTTGCTTTTAGCTCTGGAAATAGACTGCAAAAACAGCGCTTCAATTATTCAGTAAAGGTTCTTTGAAGTTAAGTCCTAGAGCTAAATAAGAGGCTGGCTGAAATACTCAATTTTGTAGTTGAAGTACGTAGTTTGAGCAGTTTTACCTTTTATAGATTAATCCTCAGGCGTAAATTTTAAACAGATGAGATGAGATTTTGTGGGCAACGTTAATATAGAGATCATGTTCCTTTTACTATCTTTTAAATTCTTGCTACCAAATTAGTAAATAATATATTTTAAAGCGCTAGCAAAGTCCTCTTTACTTGGCACTCTTACATAATAGATATTTCGTTTACAGTAAAGCTCAATTGTTTAATTAATTCCATCAAAAGGTTGTATATGATTTTATGTCACAATTTCAGAGAGAAAACTCATTAAGCTAATGAGTTAGGTATATGAGAGATACATCTGAAGAGTATACAGTCTCTAGGGGCGTGTGCCACTCGACTCTGCCATATTAATTGGAGTGGTGATCGGTTGACGGCGCGTGCCCTGTTTAAACAAAAACCCACCCCTATATTTATTATCGTTTAATCGAAGTTTCTGGTTCGAATCGGGAAACATTATTTTATAAAAGCGCCTTTTAGTACTCCTTTGTTGTGTGAGAGCCACGGTCTTGCCCGCATCGAATATTGTTTTCAATCGAATGTTTGCGTTCGATTGTAAATATTTAAAGATGGAACTGGATATTGGTTATGTCTCATTTTTATTTTAACTTGGACGTAGAATGATCAACATTATATTCTCCTATGGCCTACTGTTTGGTGGCAAAGATTGTTTCAAAGACATAGGTACAAATAATTAAATTCGAGAAGACACAAATGTATTTATATTTATAATAGAGCTAAATTTTTTGTTTCAAGTTATATTTTTCGTTAATTTTAAGGATTATGATGTGGAAAGAAAAATATCATACAGAAACCAATTCAGTTCGCTGCCCAGGCAAATATTTGATATTCTGAAAACCAGCTGATAAAACTAGATAGAACCTCTTTTTCTGTTTCTTGGGTTGTATATAGACCTCTTTGCAGATTAGGTAAGGTTATGTTCAAGGTCACATTTTTTCATTACGAATCTTTGAATTCGACTGGGTGTATTCAATGAAAGCCAAGTTTACTCAGGCCCATTTTATGACTCTCTTTGTAAGTATAGTCCCCATTGGCTTCGCTTTAAAGGGATGGAAGCAATAAGCGATTATCTTACAATATATTTTTCTAATATGTAAAATAAAACATACAAAGTCTCACTGTCTATTACTAGTTATTTGTATCGATAGATACGATAAAATAAATATGTGTCATTTTTACTGATATAAAAGCGTAATCTTTAAACGATTAAATTTTATTTATTTATGATTTTTAAAGACGGAAATAGTGCGAGATATTTTGAAATTTTAATGCTATATTATGCTCTATAGAATAACAGTTGATGTAATAAGAATTTTAATAACTTTACCAATAATTTTAAATTAAAATCAAACGAGTTCCAGCTAGTGCATATATTTTTTCTTAACTTATACATGCGGTATTTTTCTGTTCGTCTGCAACAACTAGAGAAGACATTGTGAGGTAACCCACTTGACTTGACTGACTTCATACATAGTAATGAGGCAATGCAGGGTGCATATTCTGTGTCTTGGTGAAAATTGGGTACTTTGGACAGCAAGTGAGAAAACTTCATGTATTATATATATATTATATGTGTATATTCACATAAACTATCGAATATAGGTTAAGATTAGTAAGATTGATATAAAATAAAATGTGATGATACTAAACTCTCAAGCTCAAAGTTGAATTCGTGTACCCTGTTTTCAAAGTACCCAGGTTTTGCTAGGATAGTATATTCACGTGATAGGACGCTTTCGATCAAACAATACTGAAGGTCTGCTATAAAGACACTGGTTTATATTGGCCATCAAACTAACAAATTAACATGGAATCATAAAATTAAGTTGAACATATGTTCTGAACCTTTAAGATTGAAATAATATCACATACTTTCAACGTAAAGCGAGATATTAGTTTTAATATAATGAGAATATTAAAGAGGAGAACGTAAGTAGGAGAAATGATGCATAATGCCCCAGAGCACATATATTCAGTAGGACTATTGCATGTGCGCCATCTGTGTAATACGCTGCTCCTTTATTCATGTGCGGTAGAAATCAGGCAAACGAACCACAGCCGCATAGAGCTCACTAAGCTGAAATATTACCGTTATTTCTTTAAGCATATTTCGGTATATTTTATGGTTGGATAAATGTAGAAGCTAAACAGGTTAGGCAGTCTATTCTTATGTTAATTTATTTGTGTTGAAAATGTGCGTTTACGACAAAATTGAAATTTAAAGGTCATTTAAATTGAGAATCATTACGTGTAAAACTGTCTTTTAAACATTAACAATTTAAGTTACATAACATAACATAAATAACATAAACGTTCACGCCGAATATCCCCGAAGGGGTTGGCAGAGGTACTAATACTTCTGAACATCACGTGACTTTGTCAACTGGTGTTCAGAGTACCCACGTTTTGCATGGACAGTGTACTCACGTGATAGGGGGCAGGCCTATCGCCGTTTTGTACGAATACACTGTCACATGACTAAGTACAACTCAGCCATGTGGGTTTCCTCACGATGTTTTCCCTCACCGTTAACAACCATGATAAATTAACCACACATATGTCTTTAGAAAAGACAAATTGGTGTAGGCCCGACCCAGGATTTGAACACTAGTCGTTTGCACGATAACCGAGTGTTCTACCCACTGGGCTATCACGGTTTTTAATTTAAGTTATTAGTTAATTTTCATTCAAACGTGTTTAAAAATCTTTCTTATAGATCTTTAATCAAGACAAAGCCTCAGTGCCAAGTTTATGTTTTGATGTTGAGATTGCGCGCGAAACATTTTATTGTTTAATTTTTCTTTTAAACAACCCTCACTGAGAAAAGAAATAGGGAGTAGTATTTTTGATTTTAGTCTTTGAATTAATAACTTAAACATAAGATGAAATGAAACTCATGTTCTATGTATTTTAAATACTCCATGATGTGCAAAGTGGTGATCGTAAGTGTCTGCCTACCCCAACAGGAAGTAATGGCATATATATGGCATGAATGTTCTCTAATAAAACTACGGACTCAAAATACAGTACCTAATCTAATAACGGTTAAATAATACAAGCATTAAAGTAACATAGTGTAGATGATACCGTGCCGTAACCGAGTAGACATCGGCTTGGACAAATGACGGTCGGTTTAACCCTTATAACGAGGATACAACTGCAGAGTCACGTAATGTACAAAAATATTAGTGGTTTCGCCTCTGAGAAAAAAATATCCGGGTAACTTTCCCTATATATAATGTGTAAATGATATATTTAAACTAAAGCTTAGGTTAAACAAGTCCTAAAAATGTTATTATGTATATTTTTACATGGTTTTTGCTACTATCGCAAGATTTTTATATGCACCAATTTTTTAGCAATAAGAATGTCTCTAGTACATCCTAAATGTTCGTAGAGGACGACCTCGGAGGACACATTTGGATCAAATAGAGAGTGTGCTCAAAAGGCAGGCTTCCGTAGTATAAAGAATAAAAGAGCACGAAGAAAAGATTTATGGATGTTAATGAAGCTAAAAAGGTTTTCTAGGATCGTACAAAATAGCGATTGATAGTCTCTGCCTACCCCAATCGGAACTGATGGCGTGAGAATATTTATGTATGAAAACTCCCTGAGTATTATTAAAGAGCTAGATGTTAAAACTGTACAATAATTTTGGTAAAATATTATTGTACGCGTAAGTTATTTCTATAAATATGTACCTACAACATTTTGTGATTTCGAACATTCAGAGAATTCGTAACATTTCATTTCAAGAGAAAGTAATGAAATAAAAGTAGAATTCTTCATTGTCTAAGAAACTCAATCTTTACGAAAAAATCCAATGATTTCATAGACTAATAACATTCAGACATCGACCGGAGCTTTTAAAGCCTAAATATAATTAGAGTTTGAAATGTACATGGTTAATTACTATTTCACTATTTGCGCAGAAAAAATATAAAATAAATAAAGTTTAATGTTTTTTGACATGAATTCCTCATGTGAAAAAAAAGAAACAAAGGATAGAGAAATTTCGCGCTGGATGCCAACTGACACTGTAGCTCAGTTGGCAGAGCGACGGGGGCGTATACCCGAAGGTCGCGGGTTCGAACCCCGCCAGTGTCGAAATTTTTCTTTCCTTTAATAACATCTTTTATTTATGAGTAATAATCCCCACATGAGGAATTCATGTCAAAAAACATTAAATTATGTGATAGTTAGGCGTTTCCAACATTTGCATTCTATCTGAAAAGGTAGACAAGTGGCCGTCCGAATTAGTTAAAATTCGGAGGTAGGAAACGCAATCACTACTTGAACGTGTAAAAAAAAAAAAGAAACAAAGGATAGAGAAATTTCGCGCTGGATGCCAACTGACACTGTAGCTCAGTTGGCAGAGCGACGGGGGCGTATACCCGAAGGTCGCGGGTTCGAACCCCGCCAGTGTCGAAATTTTTCTTTCCTTTAATAACATCTTTTATTTATGAGTAATAATCCCCACATGAGGAATTCATGTCAAAAAACATTAAATTATGTGATAGTTAGGCGTTTCCAACATTTGCATTCTATCTGAAAAGGTAGACAAGTGGCCGTCCGAATTAGTTAAAATTCGGAGGTAGGAAACGCAATCACTACTTGAACGTGTAAAAAAAAAAAAGAAACAAAGGATAGAGAAATTTCGCGCTGGATGCCAACTGACACTGTAGCTCAGTTGGCAAAGCGACGGGGGCGTATACCCGAAGGTCGCGGGTTCGAACCCCGCCAGTGTCGAAATTTTTCTTTCCTTTAATAACATCTTTTATCTATATCTATACTTATAATAAATCTGTAGAGAGGTCAATTCTGTACATGAAATATATTTTCAAAATAACTATCAGGTTGTGATTAGGGATCGATACTGATGCCAAAAATGCAATCAGTAAAATTTTTGTCTGTCTGTCTGTCTGTCTGTCTGTCTGTCTGTCTGTCTGTCTGTCGGTTTGTATGTTCCTTATGGAAACAAAAACTACTCGACGGATTTTAACGAAACTTGGTACAATTATTCTCCATACTCCTGGGCAGGTTTTTGTATACTTTCCAGCAGAGTAGTAAAGGGGAATTTCGGGAAATTTTGGGAAAACGGGAGAAGTTACTCCATTTTTTAAGCTTCCGTCGCGTGTGCAGCCTTAATGGTTAAACTTACATAGAAATCATGTATCACGGAAATATTCTTCATAAAATTATCTAAAAAACAACAGTTTATGTCTATCTTTTACGGTTGACTCACAATAACACGTGTAATTCCTGATAGCTTAGCAGTTCGGAACATTCTGATTGTATTTGTTTACTCTTACGTTTTTAAACCTCTCACTCATTAAAATTTAAATAAGGTAACATTATTACCTATTCAATAAAAAAAGAATCATAGAAATCGGTAGAGAAACACCGAAATTATACACAAAATAAGCCATCGCGCCCGTGACCAAAACCGAATCGTTACTAATTTACTTATAAAATACTAGATGGCGCCAGTAGTTGCATCCTACAACACGTAATTTTTTTTTTTTAGATTGTTATAAATACTTCATAGCGTTTTATTCCAAAATTTGCTATTAAACGGAAAAACTGAATCGTTCATTAAAGCGCATTCAAAATCACCAAACTACACTGTTTAGGGAGTGCTATAAATTTAATAAATTGAAAACATTGCGCTGAATTTCACACTGCTTGAGCAGTGACTGAAGAAAGAAACCTCAGATATTTAAAAAAACAACGCTACCCGTGCGAAGCTGGGACGATCCACTAGTTTATGAATAAATAAAGTTAATGATTTCGTTCCTGAGAACGAAAGAAGAACAAAAGAACGAGTTACTCGCTTTTTCAGAAAAATCCATACCTCATTATGAAAACAATTCAACGTTAGTACGACAGGGACTAAAACACTTTTTCAGGCAATTCATCTTGAGAATTGTCAATGTAGAGCTTTTACAAAATTAAATCTTGCGTTCACAAGGATAAACTCGTAATTGGGTAACTTCGAAAACTGCTTGGATTAAACGAAAACATTTCAGCTGGTTAATGTAAATACACCAAATCGTGGAAATTGTTCAACGTGAAAGGAAATTTGAGGCTAATCTACAACGCTTGGTAATACGCCGACGGAGCTAAAGTTTAATTTAAATTGTCTCCTAAAATTGATTACTGACTTTCTGAATTTCAGAAGTCCAACTTCTTTCGAGTTACGTTCCCGCGCTCACGTTTTGATAAGTTTCGGGCTTAGGGCGCTCGCAAACACCGTTTTTTCTCTATTTTCACTTTAAGTTTCCCGCTCGTAAAGCTCATTTCGTAAAAGTTTTGCGCCATAAAATATAGCCAGGCGTGATAAGCGTTTCAATTGAATTATATGTTTCTACAGCTATTTAAATACATTTTGTATTTCCGAATGAAATGGTTACGTAACCAGCATAGCATAGCTAAAATGTTATAGGCAAAATCAAAATCTGATTTTATTTGTTAATCTGTTAGTTTATGATATAACATGGCGATAAAAAGCAAAGAAAAATATTTTTCCTGATCTTATCTTTCAATTTACACTCTAAATAACTTTCTGCATATCGTAATATAGCTACTTATATATTATATTTTATATATATATATTACATTATTTTATATATAAAAAAACATAACATAAACGTTCACGCCGTTTATCCCCGAAGGGGTTGGCAGAGGTACCAATACTCCTGAACTCACATGTAAAAATAATAATAATATATAAAATAACGGTAGTTTATCGTTATATTATGTAATAAAAGTGATATATGTTTTAAAAATCTTTTGTAAAGATTACTTACTCTTTTATTCGTATTACAAAGTAATATCTGAAGGCATTCTCAGTGGAATTCGAATTAACTTCAACAAGAATTCGGTTAACTTTGTTGAACGTAAATTCCTCGATCTAATAAACTTACTAACGGAGTTTCGTTCGATCTATGCCACAAAATGTCTTTCGGAAAACACTTATATTTTTATACTGCCTATTAAAACATTATAAAACTGATAACATATTAAATGTGGCTTGTCAGAGCTGGGAAAATTATTAGCATGCGGGCTCGGCTAGCGTAAAGGCGCATTCACATTAAAGTTATATTTTTTACGATCACTGGCTTATGGTGCAGCAATGAATAAGCCGATAGTGTATTTTTATAAAATAATGTTTTTGTATATAAGAACTAGTCAAAACTGTAATAAAGATATAAGTTAAAGTTTACAATTTTAGATAGTTAGTTATCTTCTATAACTTTCAATTTCACTTATTACCTACTTACAACCCCTTATCGATATCTGGTAACAAAGTTGTGTTACTAGTTTTTAATATTAAAAATTTAATATGTACCTACAAAATTTCCATTACACGCAAACTCAATCCGATGTCATCTTTTACTAAAAAATATTTTAATTAAATATTTTTTCTATGCTTAATTTCTCTAATGAAGTTACACTAGTAAAACTTCAATTTTGAAATTTCAAATAACAGAGACTACAATAGCCGAACTCTTTGCACTAAAGCTAAAGGTGGCAATAACTTTTAAAATTTATATAAAAAAGTAAAGCTGATGTAAATTAGCATGTTCTAAAATACTAACTCCACAACAACTCAGTGTAGATGCACCATAATGGTATGTGTATATCATAGTTAATGTACTATACAATGGTACACCCTCGCTCTCGGTTAAGTCCCCGCATTCTCCGAAGAACATTTGTCTCCAGTGATTAAATAGCGATACGGCAGGCGTTGGGCTCAAGAGGAAGATAATATTTGAACAAGGCTCCAACGATGCGTGTTACCTGTTGATTTAACTATTTGAACTTAACACCTACTGAATGTTCATCCATTCTATTGTATAATTAGTATAGCTATTAATAACAGTCCCGTTACCATAAGGAATTTCATTCAATGCTTTTTGAGGTACAAGGCGCGTAATAGTTGTAGTAGCTAAGGTTTACCATTTATTATTCAAAATACAATACAACATTAAGTATACAATGTAAGTAGTTAATGAACATTTCAAGTCGGGTTATGAACTTGCATTTTAATGTTGTTCTCGTCCTTCGGGAACATACTTCGAACCTCGAAAGCTCTTAGTAGAGAGAAGAAAGTAATTTTGAGAGCTCTCATTGTGATGCACGTTGCGAGCGACAGAGGAATGATAACTATGAGATGAGATGCCTAGGTAGACTAGGTACAGAAATTTGCACTCAGACTGGGCGTCAACGTTATCTTGCTCATGGGATGACGTATAAAGTTTAGACGTGTTTTTCTATACAATTTAATAAAGGAATGATTAAGTTGTATAGTGCATGCTTGCAGTAACCCATTACTTCGTGTGGGTGTCATCTTCATAAACAACCTTTTTTTACAATCCTTTCCACAATAAAATTCCAAATAGGTCTGAGGCATGACTTAACTAATACTGCACCTCTATTTGGGTTTTATAGGTTTAAGTATAGGTACCGGATTAAATAAAGGGTTTGGACAAACGACTGTCTTTTAAGTGTAATAGCACATAAATATTTTTTATTAGTAACATCCGAATAACCGTTTTTTGCAGACTTTTTAAGGCACAATATTGATTATATCATTTGTATATACTTTGTTCTGGTATGAAGGTCTAGAATTCATGTGTAACAATTAGTTTTTGGTTCATATATTTATGTTATGTTGCACTAGGGTTAACATATTTTGTATACTTTCTTCTTTCCTTATTTAAATTAATTGGTAGTAAACATTCTAAATCCTCATTTGAATGACATCCATGATTGATTGAATCATGATTAATGACACGTTATAACGAGTTTCTTTAAATTAATTCTCTACAGATACATATTAAAGTTAATTTGTTTTTACTAAACATCCGAGAGAAATGACGTTACGCAAGTTGTAGCGGCACCGACGATAAATCAATCGGTACAGTGGAGCTCAAAGTTTGGAACAGGAAAAATGCAATTACGGAATAAACGTAATGTATGCGTAACAGTTTTGTTTTCGCTGTTTGTACTTGCGTGTTGGCTCTCGTTCAACAATTTTGGTTAAAGTACTTCAGAAGATTTTCGTTTATTGTCCTTTTTATCTTCACGTGTAATTTAGCACGACACGGATGAACTTTATAGAGACGTTAGATGTGTAAGACTACTTGCCAAAACTTTTTTATTTGTATATGTGGGGATGTAGATATAATATTTTCGGCTGAATAAAACACTTCTAAAAATAGTGTTTTTGCATATAGAATCGAATTATTTATTTATTTATTTATTTATTTACTTATATTGTACAACATCACAGAAGACTAATTCGTTATACAAATTAAACTAACACTTATAAAATAAGAACATAAAAACATAAATGATAAACTCTTAAAAAGTAACCAAAATTATAATTGCATCGCATTAACGATTGGATGTTAGCACTCAACAGTGATTTGTAAAACAACAGATTTTTGTTCTTGAAACATTTATTTCTAAATAAACTGTTTTGTTTTTTTAATGCGTTTATTTGTCACACTGATGAATCCATCCAAAAGTGTTAAAAACTCGTTTTACTTCAATCAAAAGTCTGACATATAACAACATCATCCAACATGTTTGCATAAGACAAAAGCCCCAGAGAGTGGTGTCAACAAAATTATTTCAACTCCTAGCACATGTGGATGGCTAGACAAACACTACTTGACGCATAGTGCTGGACCACTTTATAATCGATTTGCTAAGCATATGCATCGAGTGTTGAAATCCAAATATTTATCGTTCGTTCCCAGCAAGCCGACCGTTGACCTTACACGCCAGCGTTCAGCATGCGCTTACGACTAAGGGTCAATTCTACTAAACTAGCACTATAAATTTAAGCTGTGTAGCATGGAAAATCTAAAACCAGACGGTATAAGGCTATCCAAAGGTTTCATGTTTATATTTTAATTGAAACGGCAGTAATTAAAAGTTGTTCAATGTATTCTTCTATGAATGTGTAATTTTAAAGACTATACTAAATTATCACAGCTCAATTATTATGCTTAAACATTGACTATGTAAGATTAAACTTATTATGCGAATGTTTTTTTTATTATTCTTTATTTAAATACTTTACAAAACAGAAACCGACACTAAAGAAACAAGTCACCGAGATATATTAGTTTTCCCATTATTAGTTTAGTTAGCGGAATCCGAAACCTCTGCACACGATAAGGGCGTATCCGATTCGATTCACTCAATGAAAATCTTCATACTCACAGACTATGCGTCACAACACTGCAGACAATGGTCATCAATCAATGTTTTGACAATAGGCGTTTTAAGGAGCTCCTGTGCTTGTTCCGTATTCAGTGCGGTGGCCAGCCATCATTTAAACTGTCACTTCAAAACATAGGCAGACACACCCATTAAAAGAGGAAGCATACTTTGAAGCACAATAGGGAATTTCACATCATTATATCCAATAAAAAAAGGGTTACATTACAAATGGTAATTTAAGCATGTTCAATATCCATACCTATAATTTGGCTAAAGTCTTTAAGACTAAAGTTTGGTGAGTAAGCACCATTAAATTAGTTCATTATTAATGGAAAAAAAAATGCGTCATTACTAACGAAAATATTAATTAAACGATTAGAGGAAAATAAAATTTGCTAGCATACTTAATTCGGAGTAGGAATATATTTGCTTTACTGAAACGTTATTAAGAAAAGGTTGAACCGTCGTTATTTTCAAAAGAAGCAGTTCATTAAAAAAGTTGATAAATTGATGAGAAATATTGAGAGGCAGTGAGACGCGATGGTACGCCTCCCAATTTGCGATAGCAGGCCTGCGTCGATTTAATTAAATGTCACCGGTCGACGTCACATTGAAAGCTGTACAAACTAACTATAAAAGAGGTACGGTAGGTTTTTGATCGAATTGCATTGTTCGTTTCGATAATCGATTTCTTTGTTCGCTTTGATTGGTTTTGTTTAAGATGGGTTGGTCTTAAATGACAATATTGGATTATAGCTTAAATCTAATTGTTACAAACGTAAATCCTTAGTAAAAAGCTCGCTAAAAACTGCATTGTAATGTTTTACAGTACTAGTGGTCAAATACGTACCTATGTATATTATGTGATATTCAGAACTCTACATGACAGAATGTAATCAAAGCGACGACGTTTGAATTGATATTGTATTTTTATGCTGACTATATACGTACTAAAATATACTCACACCATTTGTTCCAATTTATATGTATTTGAAATTAGTTAAATTTAATCGTAGAATATGGCAATTTCATATTGAATTTGTACCATTGTGTACCTGAGTTCCCACCTTCAAAATAATTACGTTAATAATTTAGATAGTATTCTTCATATCATGTAGACAATAACAATAATAATAATAAAAGATTTTATTTGTCTTTAACACATAAAAAAAAATGTTAAAAAAAATACAACTGTACCTCCGAAATACTACACGCAGCGAGACACCATGAAGCCGACAGCCACTCATATTTGGGAGGTTGCATGACCGCGTGCCACAACAATTCTCCCATACCAACATCATACACCCATACAATATATATGTCACGATAAACGTGGAACATTTTACTGTATGGCCATCATGAATAATACAACCATTTTAATGGCTCGCACGATACCCGTATTAAAATAAGCTTTTATAATCGATATTGTGACAGAAAGTGTTACGGTAAAGGATAGTTTAAGTACTGCCCTCGTCGCTTTATATTTATAGGCTGTATTTTAAAATGAGAATTTTACATTTAGACTGTGTTATTAAATATACTTTTAAGGCAGTGTCGGTAGAGTATCATAATGGATATCCATTATATATATTTTTATTATGAGTGTAGTGTAGTGTGTCTGTTGTGTAGTGTCGGCTTAGAATAGCACTACCCCATTTCTTCCGGTGGGTGTACGTAAAAGGCGACTAACGGTATTGGGGCTTTTAAGGGATTTTTGGGCGATCCGTTTGGTGACCCATCACCAAGAACCTTTATTTCACCATCTATTCCCCACGCACCTTCCAAAAGTGGCTGAGGAATTTCTAATTTCTTAGCTCTGGCTACCCCTTTCTTGGGATTTATAGCCGTGAGTATATGTATGTATGTATGTTGTTATGAGACTATTCAGTCGTAAAAAATCTGTAAGTGAGTCTTTGCAGTTGTGTAAATCCCAAAAAGTACCAGCCAGAGCTTCGCAATTAGATATTCCTCAGCCGATTAAGGATTAAGTGAAAAAAGATGAATTATGGTTGTTGACTCTCCAACCACACCACTCAACAATTACTTAAAAATCTCGAATACTACTATATATTAGTCACCTCGTACAACAACCGCGGGAAGAAATAAGCAGTTATAAATAAAGTTCAATTTAATTTATTTACTCTTTCAATTGGCTTAAATATTATTATGATAGGAAAATTGTAACCGATTTCTAACAATATTTGAATACATTTAATCATGCCAACGTTCAAAATGGTGTAGGTAGAGACTCTCGATCAACACTTTGTACGAACCTGAAAAACCTTTCGATCTTTGTTTGCCCTGAAAAATCTTTTTAAACACGCTCTTTTATTTTTCTGTCTTCGGACCAGGCGCTTAAAGCAAATTCTCTATTTGAACTTAATTTGTTAAATTTGTAAACGGTTATATCCATTATATCCATCAGCAAAAAGTGCGTTAATAATCATTCTAACTTTTTAATAAAGAACCTTCACTTTTAATTTTTCATACACTCAAATATTTAAGACAGCACGGCCTTGCAAACGAGTTAATTTTTGGCAATTAATTTATTGTAAAGCAGAACGATATAACAAAGCATAACTCAGTTTATCCACAAAGGGGTTGTAGAGCAACGAGTACTTGAAACATATATCTAAAAAATATTTAGTATAGAGAAACCAGATTTCCCCACTCACATTTCCAAAAGTGGCTGAGGAATTTCTATTTCCTCAGCTCTGGCTACCCCTTCTTGGGTTTTATAGCCGTGAGTATATGTATGTAGTATAGAGAAACTAACATAAACATACCTATACTGACTGCCAAAACAGGAGTGGCTAGTGAAAGTATCGGCCTCAAAAATTCCTTAACTACTTAAGAAAAATAAGAAGGAAGATGATAAAATTGAGAATTGTTGGTAAAAGGCTGGGTAATGCCGGTGATGCGCTACACCGGCATTACCCAGCAATATAAACATATCCTAATTATCTATACATTTATTCATGAATTGGCTTACCTACGTAAAAACTAGCTTCTATTTTGAGGTGTATAGTTTCGTCTCATTAGACTAATACCACTAAGCGATGATACTAGTCCATTTAATTCTCAATATAATGAAGTAAATTTGGGGTTCTCTTTAATGAATACGTCGTTAAAAGCCCATACCTGTATGAATAGTCTACTCTGGCTTCCCCTCTACATAATTAAGGCTTAATACCCCAAGCTATAACTTATACGCAACGTAAAACACGCTGCGTTACGTTCCCGGTTAGTAGACGTTAATGTCTTCTTTTTCTCAATTAAGGGACATAATTGTGTTGTTCATACTAACGTATAAAGTATTCGTAGGAAGGTGTACTGGTAAGGATGTGATGTTTTTTTCTAAACCTTTTAATTCATACTTGAATTTTATTTGTCTCACCATTATTACTTTATATAGTTACACTTTATACCAAAGAATCGTACACTATGAATTCGTTAAAGAGAAGCAGAAGAACTAGTCGCTAATTCTATACAAATATCAATTGACAGAACATCCCATGTCTCATGACAATGAAGACTCATCACGAACCATCTTTGCTGTAGAAACCACCGGAGTTTGGGGTTTAGAGGGAAAATCTTTTATAAAAGATATAGGTCGCCGCCTGAGGAACCGTGGCTGGGACTACCGTTCTGCGGCATTTTTGATGCAGAGGATCTCCCTAGCTGTAATGGTGACCTTTGGGTCGGATACGTCTCGGAGCCGTTTGTTTAATTGACCTTTTATTTATTATTTTTGTTTAATTTTATTGTTTAATTAATTTTTAGTTTTAAGTTAGTTGTATGGTGCTTCTGTCTAATGTTATATGATATGTACTTGGATAAATAAATCTTTATGACCGTCCTTTATTTAACAATCTATTCTCGACTCAATTCTAAAAGTGGTTGAGGGGTTTCTGGTTAACCTTAGCTACAATATTTTGGAATTTATAGTCGTGATTATGTGTTTCGTATATGCCTTAACTGATAAACTACAATTGTCCCCAAACTAATTTGGTTTACCACTGTATAACGTATGTGGAAGTTAATATGTATATTTACGCGAAACAAACAAGTAAAACTTAGGTAATGCCTGTACCTAGTATTCGTCATTGTGATACGAGACGACAGACGAAATATACTCTAACGACTTGAGAAGAAACTTTGGCTGTAACTCTAATGGAACGAGGGGAGAACTACGTACCATTCCAAACATTACGAGACTAACTTCGAAAATAAGGTACCACAATACAAAGTAATTTAAAGACACATCTAGAACATTCAGAACATTAATAGCTTCATCTTTATATTAAAACGCGGGAGATCCCAAAATATTAATCTACAAAATTACGAGCAATTTTGTGGAATTACCTTTATAAATTTAATTTGAAATAAAATGAGATTCTACTGTGGACCGCGCTTCTGGTTGGTTAGTAAAACTCATTAAGAAATTACGATTCTGGAAACGGCATTTACGTACGGCTATTAATTTAATTTTGATGTAAACTACATTAAATTGATTCCGCTGCACGTATTTCTTAATAGTAGTTCATTTTATGAATCGTAGATGAAACATGTAGATATTGCTGAGAGTATAACTTTAATGGAAGTTTTAAAATCCAAGGAAGAGTTTTCTGTGTAATCAAATCTGAAGTTTACTGAAAATGCTGCCGGGAGTTTTGCTTTGCTGTAAAACGAGAGAAAACTTAATTTCTGTTTGAGGTTGTCTGCTTCATTTTCTAGAAATATTTGCATGTTCTGCGTTGCTTTTGCAAGTAATATGCATTTGCTTTTCATGAATTAATTAGATATTATACGCGTTGTTGTTCAAATTGCACTGACTTTTAGATAACTAATCATCTGTACATCTATATCTACTCGTCTTCATCATTTAACGGTGTACAATTTTACAAATAGCTGTGTAGTGTCGGCTTAGAATAGCACTACCCCATTTCTTCCGGTGGGTGCATGTAAGGAGCGACTAACGGTATTGGGGCTTTTGAGAGATTTTTGGGCGATGGGGCTGGAGACCCATCACCAACAACCTTTATTTTACCATTTTTTCCCACTTAACTTTCCAAAAGTGGCTGAGAAATATCTAATTCCTTAGCTCTGGCTACCCCATCTAGGGATTTATAGCCGTGAGTATATGTATGTATGTATGTAATTTTACAAATAGTAAAATTACCTACAAATGTGCAGCAATTGAGTATGGCATTGTAACCCACTAAATCAATTATCTTAAAAGTGATCGTAATTCGAGCACCGAAATTTGCATATGAATAAAAATAGGTGCGTTTTAAAACCGTACTAGCTCAAAGATTTTTAGGTTAAAAAATCTTCAATTAATCTTAATGTACTTATAGAATTCCAACACTGCAAATAAGAGTGGCATCGTTAGGTAAATGATATTCTAAGATGCCGTTCTATAAGCGATATACTACTGATCCTGACTTGATATCTCAGAGGGAAGACTACCCCTTCTAATACAGAAAAAGACGAATCGGTTAAATAAAACATGTCTTCAACGTCAAAATCCGCAAAATATTTAAGAATCAGTTAAAATCGATTAACCCCTTTGAGCAATGTTCTTTGCAAAGTAATATTAAAAACGGAGCCTCGGCATGCAACGAATGTATATTAAATTACGAGAGTAAAAAAGAAGTGTATTACGAACACATCAGGCGGGCTGACTGCGGCCTTTTTTTATTCGTAGCTGGCTTTACCCGGCTTTCGTTTGAGTCGGGGTTTCATACAATAACAGCCACATAGCCACCTCGCGACCACCTCCCGCTCGTATTAATCTCTCCGCATTTCACTAACAATGAATAAAAAGCCTTTTTAATGCAGCGGCACGCGTGCTGCTTATACGAGCTGATTTAATTGTTCATTTAAAGCGATAACTAACAAACACTAAGGACATCATACTTCGGTTTAAGCACGTACACCTATCTAGATTCAAAAGACCGCTCTCGTGTATATTTCAACTGCGCAAATCTAATGTGTTGCTAAAATAAGTACTTTGTTCAAATTTCCTTTATTCGTGCAAAAAGTGAAGTTTCCGTGTTCGCAGTGATTAGGGTGACACGGTCCGTAGCTGGCTGCGGCAAACTTTTGCGGCACCACTCTAAGCTTCGGGCACAAGTTTGCAGAGAGGCCACCCAACTTTTAACTATGCCACAAAGGCAATTTTACTCGCAACATATATCACTGTTGTTACTCTTGACATTTTCACACAATCACGAAAATACGAAGCTAAAACAACTTGAAAGTTACTATCTTTTTGTGGCTTACCCATGTCACTAGTTTAGCACTTGTCTTGGAAATGCCAAGTTTTATTCCGGACATACCTGTAAATAAATAAGAGAACCTTCGATTAGTAACCAAAAAACCACATTTTACATTCCTGCTTTATATTTATCATTTTGGCCAAATTTTTATAAGTGTGTCAATTTCAAAACCTCATAAATGAGATCTAAATTAAATTTATTTAATTGGCTAATTCTTCAGAAAAGAGTATTTAGGCTATCTTACAATTATCCCATATGTATGAATATGAAGTCTGTAATATGTGATAAAGATTGACAATAAAGCTTTTATTATAATTCATGGAATTGATACTGATTTCAGCCCATATTTGATAGTCTCTTTTGATGACTGTAACCGAGCACTTAGCTGCCTAGCCTACCTAACCTAGCCTAGCAGTTTTTTAATATAAAATTTTGACAGAATTTTATATAAAAAAACTGCTTAAGAAATAAAACTGCTTAAATAATAAACTAATAAGAAATTATGTTTCCACAAAGAGATATTCCGATGCTCACAATCTTAAATTTCGTTCCTTTTTCATTAAGTGCCAAGCAGCTTGCCTAAAGCTAGCTAGCATAGCTAGTAGCCTAGTCTCTTTTAACTAAAAAACAGCTATCTCTTACGCACTTACATAGTATCGTATACTGTCATCTCATTCTAATCGATATCGTGACGATAAAAAAGGTCGAATTGAGAACACTCCTTTTTTTGAATTCGGTTAAAAATAGCGCTCGTGCTAGGCTCCTCGTGTGTCTTTGGAATTTTATCGTGTTATATGTTAATAACGTTAATATTATAACATGTGCAAAAGAAATTGTAGTTCAGCTCGTAAATTCCGCAAGGTGTTCGCGGAACATTTTTAATGCATAAAGCAGACGTGAATGGTGTTAGCCTTCTAACATTATTTTACCGAGCTACGCACATTTTCAGCATTTCTGTTAAAAATGCATGAAAGCACACAGTCGGAATGGTATAATAATAATAACGTTATAGACTGGAGAACTTCAGCTCATTGAATAAACTATAAAATTACCCACGGACGAGAGTGAGTGCCAATTAGCATTCTTATCGGGTCAGACTTTAAGTCTTATTTTTGAATAAAACGAAAATAGTTAAAAAAAGGGCCAAGCTTAAGTCACATTTAACGAATGAGCCACTTTTGACAGTAGAATGTAGTTACTGTGAAGCGCTGGCTTTGAATAGCACTACCCCATGTCCCGCGGTTGGCGTACGAGGCCACCAAGGGTATGGGGCTTTTTAGTGGCAGTTGGGCCATGTGGCTTTAGCCAACCAAGCAACGTTACTCTAAATTATTCCACATTTTTGCCAATTAGCTTCCACATATGTATGGCAGTAAAATTAAGAAAATATGTTTAAACCCTTATTGTTCGTGATGGCCAACCGAATCTCCCAACCATCACTTAAACCAGTATCTACTTTAATTTGACTATTATACCTCAGTAAGAGACCTGATGGTGCCGTCGGTGAGTGGTGAGAGCCGGTGGTGAGTCTCAGCCTGTTGCACTTCAACGGCACTACCACTCTCGTTTAATTCTCATAGCCAAGGAATTATAAATTCCTCAGCCACTTTTGGAAGTTGAGTGGGGAAAAGGCGGTAAAATAAAGATTTTTGGTGATGGGTCTCCAACCGCATCGCCCAAAAATCCAATAAAAAGTCCCAATACCCTTAGTCGCCTCTTACGACACCCGTGGGTAGAAAGGGGTAGCGACATTCTAAGCCGGCTCTACACGGCAATCTCACAGTACAATCTTAGTCTTAAGTCAACTAATTCCATCAAGTTTAACTATAAAAGGATTAAAAATGCTTTGTGAATCATTGATAGAGCTTAACCCTATCGGTAAAGTAAACAAACTGAACGTTGTCCGAGTGAATGCAGACTGATGAAACTGACTGAGCGTAATACGACTGTTTCTAAAAAGAAACAGGTAACTTGAAATCCTCTCTCAATATATTTTTCTAAAAGCTTTTAGCAGTATATCGAAGTGTTGGCTCCAAATGACATTTACTCTCGTAAACTCAAACTAAAATATACTTTCGATTTTGTTGGGTTAGGCTGAACTTTAGAATCACCAACTGGTGCGCCACTTTCGGAACACAAAAACAAAGGCACATTGGTTAAAAGGCTATAGAAATGTAAAACGAATATAAAAATACATACTTTAGTGCATGTACTCACAGCTCTAAGATCCAAAAAGGGGTAGACAGAGCTTCGTCGCCAAAAGTGACCCTAAATCGCCTCATACGATATCCACAAGAAAAAAGGGTCCGTAAATTACTAAGCCGACATAGTATATATTGTATAGTTATCAAGTAACCACGTATGCTTCCATTATTTGTTCATGAACACAAAGTTAAATTGTACTTAACTTATTGTATCTCAAAACTATATTTGGCAATCCTAATATGGAAACAGTATACATTGCCGGCTTAGTTCAGTATTGTTTCGTCGCAAAGTTTCACCGCGGTCGCAACCGATTCAGTGAACGCCGGATATTAACGTGCGTGCTCAGAATCGTAGAGTCAGGCTGAGGCATAGGTACAATGTATCCCATTTAATTGGATTATGTATAATATGTTTAGTTCCTGGCCTCACAAATAAATATACATTAGGGTACAAGTACAAGTAAGCGATCATAGTGATGGATTTGAGGAACCATGCGCTGTAATGACTTTTTACTCACGTCTTACGACTATTTCAACTAACTTGTAATGGAAATTAAACTTTTATTACCATGTACAATGCTGAGGGCTGGTAAATGGTTAATAGCCTCTTGGCTGTTCTTCCTTTTCTAAAAGTGTTGCTTGGCAAAGTATCAAAATTTGTGTAGATGTAGAGTAATGATTGTGCCCCTATATTAATTGAGTTCGAAATGAGAAAATAAAACAACATAAACATTACATGTTACTTATACAAGAAGAACAATAAATGTGAGGGAAGAGATAGAGATTAGTCGAGATCTTGCAAATAGCGATAGATAACCTCTGCTTATCCCAATGGGAATACTGGGCATGAGTATAAGTAAAAGTAAATTAGAAATATAAAACCAATACGGATGCTAATGTCAGTAGGAAACGATGACAAAGGACATTGATTATGTGCTCAAAAAGGCAGGCTTACGAGGCGTGAAGACTAAAAGGGCTTATAGAAACGATTGATAAATGTAAATAAAGTCTGAAAAGTTTTCCAGGACCGTACCAAGTGCCAATCGATAGTCTCTATCTACCCCAATAGGAACTTCTTACTTGATATACTTATATATATCAACAAACTTGTTGCCTAAGAACATTTAATGCCTAGACAAAAAGAAAATGGAGGCATAAATCACAGCTGTTCTTAGACTCGCTCACGCGCAGTGAATGCTAAGGCCAACTAGATTTCTTTAGTTTAAATACAACAAATAGTTACATTTATTTACACCATTGATCAGAACTCATGTATTTAGTTTTTGTATACAGACAACCTCTTTTCTCATGACGGAAGTTGGGTTAAGAAAAAACAGTACATTATCGGATTATCGCACTAATGCGGTATGGTAAAACAACACGTCAAACAAAACACAATAAAAGTCACTTTATTAACAAGTGTGTAGAAAAACGGCTTAATAAACATATTTATTGACCTAAATGTAAGTCTAGTAAAGCTTTTAGGTTTCCTATTTTAAGATAATTTCTTATTTACTTATTTCCACGCCCTTGATTCCAATTTGTGGTTTGATTTAAATAAAATAGAATATAATCTCTTTCTTATTAAAATAGCTACTTGAATATTTCATACCGGCAAATGACGTCACTTTGAGGCAAAATTATAGAATCCGTCAGCTTTACTCAACAATATAATATACGATAAGCACAATTCAGAGCCTTGTTATAGTATATATAATTTCTTGGCAAAATGGGAAACAAATAAGCTCCAGAAACGTATATTCAAACTCCAGCTTTAGCCTATTGAAGAAAATGAATGCTAAATGCATCACCCAACCTCGCCTTTGACCTTAAATGGGTACATAATAGGGATCGGTGTTTAAGTATTACTAAAACACCGTATTTAGAAAATAGTTTGAACTGTACCTGCTTTCATATCTTAATACATAGATTCAACAGCTGAAATAAACAAAATATTAAATAGAGTAACTACTAAATGAGTACCATACAACTTGTGGATTGCTATTAAATAAGATGTGAACGAGTAAAATATTGGCTATAAATTTAACAAGTGACACAGAACATGCATGCTGTATTGTGAATTATCATAATAGTAACTAACTTCAATTAACATTATCTCGAAACCAGTCGATTTATGAGAGACCTGCCGGGACAATGGACGTATTCACAGATAAAAATATATGGAGAGTATACCGACAAACGAAACATATTTATTATCCAGGCATTTTAACTTCGCTTGTGTTTTTTTTTATATATTTTTTATGAACCAATCTCCCTAGCGTCCACAAGTTTTAAGCAGTTCGTTTTGCATTGTTTGGATAACGCCAACAGTCCTTTTTTCACAGGGTATTCATATGACGTTGTTAATTACTTAAACCAGAGTTATGAAAAACGATTTTGCTAAATGTAAATTTTACATTAAGTCATGAACCTTTCTGGAAGCAATGCAAATTATTAACAGACACACATAGTTGTATCTTAACAAATCACAACTAGACAACTAGAAACATTCAAAGGTCAGTTTTTAGTAGATAAGTTAAGTTATACTGAAGAAAAACAAATAACATAACAAAATAAGATATTCGAAAACGGAATGAAATTTATTTGTATTACCTTTGCTTGAAAACAAATTGTCTTCCTATGGGAACCAAACTCATAATATTTAATATTTCTTAATCTTTAATAACTCTATTTAATATTTGGATTAGAAAGTCATCAATTCATAACAATGAAATTTAAGTACAAGTCTATAATCGTCGCGACAGAAAATTATTTACAACTTATTGTAAACCAATGGGATAACAACCACAGCAATGGTTTAAAAACAATGTTATCCTATTGAGCTCAAATACCGCTCCTATCTGTCGATTAGTTGGCACAATGTCAGAGAGATTATAGGAGACAAAGTAAACAAATTCGCAATGATACTCGGCGATCAATAGAGTAAAGTCGCAGACAGGGGGAGCACCCCTCGAACGGTTCCGACGACGTGCAAACGCGTACGTCTCATACTGACATTAACTCCATGTATCTCGAGATGAAGGGAGAGATCTTGCTATTTCGAGAAAAAACTACGCGAATATTTGGGAATACAATTGCAGCAAACAAAAGAATATATGACTTTAATGATAAATAACTTTAGTAGAGAATTTGAAGTGTCAAATGTATTCTTATTTTCTCAGAGTATGTTTGAGAGGATCGCCAATTAGTTATCAAACATTAAAATCGACTTATTTATATAACATTCAAATTGTTGTCTCGATTACAAGAAACCTTAATCATCAATTCATAGTATAAACAAAACTTTTTAAGTTCTTACAGGTTTGTCACATCTACTGTCTGTGTGATTCTAGCTTAAAGATTTTACATGCACCTATACTTTGTACTATCAAACCTTTCACGGGTGAGCCGACTGGCACTTAATCAATGAACTACCTATTACTATAAATTTAGCCTAATACATTACTACATCTCCCAACATTTAAAATATAACACCAACTTAATTCAAAACCGGTAACCAGAGCTGAAATTCCTCGAAGCATCATCAGTCAGTTTAGTTTAGTCTGATATTTAGTCAAACATAAGGTCTTTGATATGTGGATTGTAAGCTCGCCTGCTATCGATTAGCTAACTGTCGCACTCGAGTCGACTTACAACTCCGATGAAATTATGATACTGCCGATGACATCTGTCATATGCATTCCTCTGATGTGGAGCTTTGGAATTAACGTTCAAACTAAATACATGTTCATGTGATATTGATTTGGTAAAGATTAGGATTAAGTAGTGATCACTAATATAAAAATTATAAAAAAGGGAGAAAATTTTATAATTAATTGATTCATCGATTGAAAAATAAATTTATCCATACATTTTTTTACATTGACATATCGTCGCCGTAGAAGTCAAGGGAGCCAAGCCACAAATTTAGAGAAAATGAGTTACTTACGCCAAATTATTTTTTAAAGTATCAAAAATGCTATGGTAAAAGGATTTGGGTCTAAAAATATATTCGTTTCAGTTATTTAAAATTGCCAATTGTCTACTGTGAAATATGTAGAATCCTTCAAATTATATAGAGTGGTCAATGGTACCAAAACACAATATCTTTGGAAGTATAACTGTTTTGCAATTGTTTTTTTGGTCTTTATTGAAATATATAATTGAATAAGTATGTGTTAAAGTTTCAAATAATGATCATGAAATGCAAAAATAATACGTAGGAAATAACGTCGCAAATTGCATCACAATTGTTTGCGCGCCATTTTCTCTAATAACTTATTTTGTGGACTGGTTCCCTTGACTTCTACGGCGACGATATATTCAGGAGTATTGGTACCTCTGCCAACCCCTTCGGGGATAAACGGCGTGAACGTTTATGTTATGTTATGTTATATTCATAAAATATTAAACTAAATAAATGACATCTGGTTAGTCTACACATAAAGCGAGACTTAAAAAGTAATACTAAGTGTTGGTTGGACTTTTGTTAAATTAATATTAAGAAAAGCTTTCAAATACCATAAAATATTATATATTGTTAAAGCATTTCAAATGAAGGATCCATTTAATACAAGACTAGACCACTAAACTGCAGTACATTTCTATAAACATTTAACAGCCAGTGCGATGGATAAGTAATAAAGACGTCACAGACATTTAAGTGGCATACAGACGCAGTATATTCTGTTACTTTATATGCTGTTTTATTCGTTATCTTATATAGTAGATAGTTTATAGCTGAGATGATTTGGGGTTAATCCGAGAGACGACGCGCCAGGCGCCGCCTTGGTGCACTGCGGCCAAGAGCGGTCTGACAGAATGTGGGGCAATGTGCTCGCTGCACTACAATGCTAGACAACGACATATTTATTTGGCTTTAAACAGATTTTACATCTTGTTTGACGGTGATTTATTGTTATTGATAGCTAAAATTCTGCATAGCTAGAATAGAAATTATAGCTCTGATTATACGAGTATTTCTGTCGAAGTAGGAACTAGTCTACACCATGTGTCTGGATAAAAAACTATTATAAAGTACTTGACTTTATCACAAATGAGATTTATGTAATTAAATTACGACAGAGACAATGTAAAGCAAGTATTTATTTATTTATTTATTTATTTGAGAAACAAACGGTACACAATATTTCAAATAAGACAAAAATACAGAGAAGTTCTTGACCTATAAAGTTTCTACCAATTGATATACAGACGATACAGAAAAACGCAAATTAAATAACTATTGAAAACAAAACAATTATACATCAGTTGTAATGTGGATAATTTATACAGATGAAATTAAGTAAGTTAAATGAATTCTATTGTCATTCCCACCAGACCAAGCAAACACGACAAGATTACAAAATATGCATATAGATTTTAGGAAATAATGTTAATAATATTTTATGATAATAAAATATACCTAAATAAGATACTTACTTTTCAAGGTTAAAAATGCATAAATTAATAATATATAAGATAATTATGAATGAAAGTACTTAAAATACATACTTTAATATAATAACATACTAAGTAAATATATAAATATAATATAATAAATAAATATAAATTCAAATAATTATATTAAGAGAAAATTGTATGACTCAAACATTTAGGGTCAATCCGCTGATTCAACAAACTCCAACTGTTTACAAAAGTTCTTAAATTGAGTTAATGATAAATTGAAAATGTCAGCTTCGGAAAATTTTGTATTGTAAGAAATAATAGCACGGGAAATAAATGTGTTGGTGGCATAATTAGTCCACGAAATTCGTTTGTATAGAGAACTCAGAGTATAAATAAAAATATAAAAAACCAAATTAACATTATTGAAAATGTGAAAAAAATTAAGAAAGGCTTTTAATGTCCTGAGTATGTAATATGCTGATTGAAATTCTGGCTACGGAGGGTGGTGAAAGTTGGCCAAGTTCTTAACATGTATAACATTAGGATGCGCAGGCAGTTTAACAAGAACTACCATTGAAGATAAATTAGAACAGCCTTGCCTACTTTAACATTATATAGCCATCTTTTAAAAAAATACTTAAGACTTTACCGTGTAGTGCCGGCTTAGAATGTCGCTACCCCTTTCTACCCACGGGTGTCGTAAGAGGCGACTTAGGGTGTTGGGGCTTTTTATTGGATTTTTGGGCGATGCGGTTGGAGACCCAACACCAAAAACCTTTATTCTTACCATCTTTTCCCCACTCAACTTCCAAAGGTGGCTGATGAATTTATAATTCCTTAGCTCTGGTTACCCTTTCTAGGGAAATATAGCCGTTAGTATATGTATGTACTTAAGACTTGCGCAACTTAAATACAGCTCAATTCGTTAAATGATGTATGTCACTATTGAATCCGACAACAAGTTTACTTTGAAATAGGAAAAAGGTCACATGTGTTTCCTAACATATTATTTACGATCGTAACATTTAAACTTCATGTCTTAAATGAGTGTTAACGAAACAAAGTCACAAAGCCAATCAATTCTCGATAATTGTGTAATAATCGATCGAAATTCAATTATAAGTTTTACCACGAATCGTAAAGTAATCTGCTTTGGATCTTGACGTTTCGAATTTCATTCGCTGATGTGTATAAAATTACTAGAAGCATACAGTATTAGGCACTAACCATTTTTAAATGGTCCCTCATTAGTATTAAGGCTTAACTAATGAGAGCTGTACTTATGCCGGATTGCCGGAAATGTATCGCTGAATGTGTCATAGTCTTTGTAAGTACATGTCACTATGTGGCTTCACCGTTGACCGCAATACTTAGTTTATTTTCATTCTAAGAATGGTTTGAAGAACTAATGAAGTAATTTACAATATGAATATTGAAGGGATATTCTTTTTAAATAAAATATATAGAAATGGGTTCATCGTTTCTATATCGTTAACAAGATATATTGTTCTGTTATTTCCTGCATTCGTTAAAGCTTGTGTCGTGGGCAACCGAACAAAGTTATACAATGAATATACTTTTGATAAAAAAAAATATTATAATGAATACAATAAAAAGAATTTGATAAAAGGCTGTCATAGTATATAAAAACGGCATTCAAAGTTTATTCAAGCTCACGTTATGAAGCGATTGGAACAGCAATACAAGTATAAGATTTACTGACTGTCATAAATACAAGTAAACTTATAAATTGGTTTTAAAACATACTACCAATTTAAAAAAATAGACACTTATTTCTCATTACCAATTAACAAATATTCAATGAATACCCCCACAATAATATCCTAAACTCGCTCGCACAAGTAACTACAACATATAACCTCAATAACCCGCAGATAAAATATTTCAGTTCTCTGGAATCCTCTGAATTAAGAACTATTGCTACAGATAGTGTTCATAAAGTTCAATAAATCGGTATAATTTTAGTCCAGGAACGAAGCGCTTCCCAAGCGTTATGTAAGACCGCGACTTGCTTAAAATGCTTTCCATGTTCGGCGTTTCCGTGATTCGTTAACTTGCTTTGCCGGAACCACTACATGTAACTTTAATGACTCAGCCAGTAATGTTCGTCTCGTTGGCTCATAGATATCTTTGGAAGATAATTTTTAGAAGCAATATGGTTATGGCCGGTTGAATCATTTATTTTAATCAAGAACAGGATGCGGATGGGTATTGTTAATTTGCTGTTGGGAGTTTGTAATTGAAGTGGTAAAACTTAGGTTTGGGGACCAAAATATGGTCTGAAATAGTGACATTTGAAGAATATCTGTAGAAGTAGTTTTGGGGATTAGTTACTATGCAAGTTTGTGTACTTATATTATGTGACTTTGGTTTCTATTATAAAGACTGTGAAGTGTGATTTCTCTACAAAAACTGCCGTTGTTTATTCGTTTAGTTTTTTTTTTCAGTACGTCAGTATTTTCTTTCTACGGCTATATTGCTCTATCTCGCTGGGTAAAATTCATTATTCGGAGATACTTTCACATACATACATACATATACTCACGGCTGTAAATCCCATAAGGGGTAGCCAGAGCTAGGGAATTAGAAATTCCTCAGCCACTTTTGGAAGTTGCGTGGGGAAAAGTTATACTTAAAGAGATACTTTCAATAAGGAATTAATAAGAGTTGTACTTTTAGGAATAGGTTATGCCAAGTCTGCTCTTTAAAATAATATTAATTACTTCATTCTTACCAATTCCTACATTTGATTAGACCGTATAATCCCGAATTTCTGAGATTTCATGTTAAATAATGTAAAAAGTAAAAACGCAATGAGTCGACACAAAATGTTTCATACAAGGGTTCCAGATGAGTCATGATTCGAGTCCCACATGTTGGTCGGAGGAAACCCGTGTCGGGTTGGTTGACGGGGGGTCTCACAACGTTGGGGAGAGCTCGCGGAAAAAATGGATTCAACTATTCTTTAGCTTGTTTCGTTTCTGAGATTTAGTTTTGTAGATTCTTCTATACATTTCAGATAAAATTGCAAAGAGTTATAAAAATAGGTAACACTGAAATGTTCTAAATTTATTTTCTAATGGAATTTGATGTTTTAATTAATTATTTTCCATATATGTATAAGGTATCATCTGCCTCTCTCTCTAATATACATACATACACAAAATACAGCAGGTGTATCCTAACACTTTGAAGCGTCACAATATACACAATTTTTACCAATTTAAATACAGAATCGAAATTAAAAATAATAATAGGAATGTATAGACTTTAAGAAGTTATTACAGTACAGATTAGATCGAGTAAAGTTTAAGGCAGCGCTTAATTCCAATTTGCATTATAAGATAAGAACATAATGCCAAAAGTAAGCTGATAATAATTTAAGAAACCAAATTAAAACAAGAAAGAGAATGTTCCTCGCAAAATTCTTTCAGCTGCGATAAATAATTCATGAGCATTGTATCTGGGGACCGGTACAGTAGAAAACTCGTTGCTAGAACATAATCTGTATAAGCCTAGTAGCGGCTCTTTGGCTGGATTATAACCAATTCAATCTCCAAAGCACACATGTGAACTTCATAAATCTCTTGTCAGTTTTGTACGTCGAGTGTGTCATAAATATAACGGGTATGTGTGTCAAAACATGGGGGATTCAACTTGTTCCCCACGCGTCCTCTACCCCGACCCGATGGAACGACATAAAAATAGTACAAAAAGATTTATGACCAACTCTAATCAAATTTTATGGCCACTTTCGTGTTCATTTTGCCGCACATAGTATCAGAAATTATACAAAGACTTACATTACTAGGTCATTGTAAAACGTTATGCAGACTTATCGATTTTCTACTGTACTACATTGAACGCTGTTTTATGATTTTCCAGGAAAATAAGCGCTTTAAATGTAAAATCATTGACAAGTTTGCGTGACATTTTCATAAACGAAAGATGAAAGCCTCCATCTGTAGAGCATATAATTATCGTAGGAAACAAAATAAAATACTTTAAAATACAAAACGAAACGACCTCCGAGAGGATGTTTTACGAAAAGAAGCTTATTCCTTAAGCCTTCTAAAAGGTTGCTATACCTTTCAGTAACATAAACATTTTATGTGACCTTTGACATAAAAAATTTACTTCGTTACTTCAAAAGAACAAAGTTACAAAAGTCGACCTTGGTTAGCCCTTTTACAAAACTTTACAGGGGCTTTGGGGCGCAAAAGAGCCATTAAGGAACAGTGCATGCATTGACTTGGATTAGTTATTCAGTTGATTATGCCTCCCCTTTGGCCAGTCTATCATTATCATTTGGCTGGCGCACGTGGCCTCTTATTTAGTCAACCCTCGCACTCGACGCTAGTAATTGCCAGCTACTATGCTATTTGATGAGTTATGCCATTCATACTTTTGTTTACATTTGAATTATTTCGCAATAAGCTGCTTACATTGTTCACTGCAATAACTATTTGTTTTCACCAAAACATTGAATCAAAATAGTTTTGTTTTTATAACTGCCTGCTTTCCGTTCTCATGTTTAATGTTTGTACAAGAGTTTGTGAGGCGGTTTCCACATATGGTACGGTAAAAGGAATGTGTGATTTGAATATGAAACAAACCTTTAAAGACACATCTAGTGATTTCTCGGGAAAACGAGCTGCGGTGACCAAAATCCCACTTTGTAGTGAGATAAATGGATGTTATCTTTTCTTGTTCATTGCACTATCTCTGGGGAAATTAAGACGTCCGTCGGGTGCTATTAGTTATTATGATAATGTAGCAATTTAGAGTTTTGAATGCTCGTTCTATTTCGTAATAATTGACCTCTTAGATAAAACTTATCCATTCGTGCTATGTTTCGAATGAACATTTGTTTCATTCATAAAAAGCATTTGTTATCACACAATTCTATTCGAATATTACTTCGATTACTCTATCAGCTTAAGAAAGTATTTATTATTACCAGTTTCTTCACTCTTACTTGATGAAGTTATCAGACATTAAAGTATGTAATTTAAATCCTTTTGTTCATGAAAACCTCATGTGAGGATTATTACTAATAAATAAAGGAAAGAAAAATTTCGGGCGGGCGCCTGTGTCGAAATTTTATCTTTCCTTAAAATATTCTTTATTTATTATTAAAGTATTTGTCACATTTTTTGCCATCTGCGTGCTTATACAACTCAGTAATAAATAAAATTTAACCTATTCTTAGCTGGGATTTTATTGTCTAGTAATGAATTTTATTGTGGCTTTGCACTTCTTATTCATATTGCTGTAAATATTGCTCTTAATTTTCCGATTCTTACGTGTTTGTTTTTTTAAGCAATACATATTGAGGTAGTTTTTTACAGTACAACGTCGGTAGAGATTAGCTAAGATATCATAACTAGGTATTGATATAAACTAGGCCAAGTCTGTCTGTATCTTAGTTAGATATCTGTCTCTTACTTATATTAACTCACATATAAATGATGAGTTTGAATGCTTGTGAAACAAAACAAATAGCCGGAAATCAAAGAGAAGATTGGTTTATAAGTAATGTACGAATCCTGGTAGGTGGAAAATTTTCTGCCTATTCATTTTTTTTTTAAATTAAATTAACCACAAGTTCATCAACCACGCGAATTTAGTGATAATAATAAAAAATCTAAAGAATTTTCAAAATATAATGTTAGCTTTGACTTTCATTATCAATAAACAACAAAAACAACGTTATCTTTCTATGGGAGATAGTCTTTCTGTAAAATTCGCGTGGGATTCACTATGAGTAGTAAATCAAAGACGTAAAGCAAATAAAACAAAACACGGTTGTTGACATGGCTGATATGTACGAGTGAAGAACTGGCAAGCAAGTGTTGCTCAAGTATGTGTTGCTCTAGCCATACGTGAATAAATAATGTGTTTGTCAAGAGAAATATTTACTTAGAGAAGTGACCTCTCTGGCTTCGTTTACATCCATCAATCTTTTCATACATGCTCTTTTATTCTTCATACTGCGGACACCAGCCTTTTTGAGCACATTTTCTATTTGATCCAAATGTGTCCTCCGAGGTCGTCCTCTAGTAACATTACCTTCCACATTGGCTCTATATATCTCTTTCACCAATTTACTCTCATCCATCCTCTCTATGAAAACGAAGCCAGAGAGGTTTGCCAGGATCGTACAAAGTGGCGATCGATAGTCTCTGCCTACCCCAATGGGAGCTAACGGCGTGAGAATATGTATGTATGTATGTAGAAGGGACCGTCGAAGGTAACTTTGGTTACAATGATTTAAAAAACTGTAATTTCTCCAAAATTAAATGTACGAATTGACATACCAAAAAAGACAGCTTTCGGTTTTCTTGACTCTTGTTTCTCGTAAAAAAAAGCATTTTTATTTTATTGACTTTATTTTAAGAGATAAGGACATTTATCTTAGCGCACGGCATTGCGCTGGCCAAGTTGAACCGTTGACGTGAATAAGGTGGCGGGTAGTGGCTGGATGTGGAAGGCGGAGGGCTAGGTGTGGTGGCGAGTCTTGGGAATGGCAAATGTTTATCAGTTGACCAGGCTCCTTATAAAGATGATTATGATAGATATTACAGTGAATCTCAAATTGGCATTGGTTTGGATTTCAACCCTCTTTTAGGCGAACAAGTAGCCGATGGGAACACAGCCTCTTTTTTAACAGATACGTTTTTGGTTAAATTTATGTTACAACAAGACTTATATTGAACCGCTCAGCATGAGGCAGCCACTCTAGATAATATAAAAACAACTGCCATTGGTTTTATGACTAGGTAATACCAATACTACTAATAACACTTAAGGTTCGCAGTCGTGACTTTTCAAGCCAAATAAGTTATACTAGCTCTTCAGCTAATATATTTGTAATGGATTTGTACCCGGAGGGAAACATCTAAAATACCCATATTATCCCTTTTTCATAACTTTCTTTCAGCAGACAAATGCAAGGGATTACTACGTTCTTGCAACATTATATGATATTTCGAGCTCGAACATAATTGAAACATTTTTGTCAATTTCTCTTACATTGATTATCAGGCTTAATTATTCAAAGATAAGTTGTGAAATTGGGTCTTCGCCTCCTTCTGACAAAGTTTCTTGAACAGTTCCGAAACTTTTAGAAGTTAGAGAAATTCGTAAAGGTGACAAAGTTGGCAGAGGAAATTTATGCACAAGATGCCATCATTAACATCTTCAAACTTACTTGACGTAAAATAATTTAAAGTTATCAAACATGAATTCGAGTTTTTTGATACCTTCCCAATATAATCATAGGTAAACAAATTAGTTTTATGAATTTCACTGCTTGCCAAAACAACGCTGTAAAATTTACCTTTTGCGAAATGGCTAAACTTTAATAGAGTGCCATATGGATGAAAGCTTATTTAGTTTATTTTCTACCTATAAAACCAAATACGTTTTATAACAAAGCATAGGACTTAAGGTACAAAGATGAGAAAGAAAATTCATCGGCTCCTCTAACCGGTATTCTACAACAAAAATCTAAATAAGTAATTTTATAGGTATATTTTACATTGCAGAATATATCATAATGTGGTACTTAAAAAAGTTTCATTATAAGTATACTCAAAAAATGTGTGCGCGAGAAAAGTTTCTATCTACTCTACACTTCTTAGTATCATAGTTTATTGGCTATCATTTATCATTTTGATTGATGAAATGTAAAAAATCAATACCTTATGCTTATAGAAATTAACGTACTGTAATAAACGTACTTTAGAAAGTAAAAAAAATAGACCACATTTTGACCTTTGCGATAAAAGTTAAACACACGTTAACCTATTTATTCATAAAGCGAAAAGGATCAGTAGGTCTCATAAATTTTAAATTGATATGCTTACGATAACAAGTACTCGTCACGAACACTCATTTTAGTTCCAGGAGCGATAAATGCTTTATGAATGAATGATTAACACAAACAATAGAATGTAGTGGGGAGCAAGCAGGAGCTCTGTACATTATAACCAATATGGTTTGGTGTACTAACATTTTTAGATTCCTACTTTAGTATTGAGTTTTCAGTTACTATCTTTTAGTCTTGATTTGACTTTTAAGTAAGTAAGTAAAATGTTTATTTGGTATTAAAAATAAAATTATAAAGAGTAACTATCAGTTAAATACAACCGGTAATGATACCAAAAAGTTTTATGAAAGAAAGACCTAATTTTCAATAACAATACCTTTATTTAAAATATACTCGTCTTTATTTCAAGGATATTGGTAAACGTTTTAATTATCATAATTTGAAATTGGTAATTTCAAATTTTATGTATGTAATCATTTGTAGTGCTTATTCGAGTAAGTTGAAATACCAGAATGGACATATTAAACGCCTAAAAAACATTATTTTGGTTATATTCTCAATATATATTCTTAATATCTCTTAACTTTTAGCTGCACCAAATAAATAACTGATAGCCTGAACATTTATCGACCATATCTAAATACATCGGGACGGTACGAGAAATGTCGTGACCCGAATGATCTCGAGATCTCGCACAGACGCATCATCCGAGCTTGTAAATAAACTGACAAGGAGAGATGAAAGGCGGCGCCTTACCCACTTATCTGCTACCGCGGTCCGTTCGTTACGCATGCTGTCATCACTTCGCTACGAAACAGGCTCGGATTGCCTTCCAGCTGGCATTATCTTAACTCACTCTACACTGCACCCTTAACCAGTTCTCAGATAACCAAAAAGCTGTTTCTCTTTCAATAACAACAAAAAGTAACAGCCAGGTGCCGTGACACAAAACAAAACATCCGCTGCAACAAAAATGCATAGCGCTGCTGAAATTAAACAGGCGCCAGTGGTGGACTAAAACAATTTTATATTGCTGACTAAGGCTGACATATATTTGGGCTGGCTCAGGTAGTTTTCGTTGTTCTAAATTAGTAGAAAATAAAGTCAGCATTATTATCGATTGGATTCGGAATAAAATCTATTTATATTGTTAAGCTGACATAAATTCGCTTACTATGTTCACTACTACTAGGCTTTGTACGCATATTAAGTTTTCTGAATTTAATAACTGGCCAATACGATATGTATACTAATACAACTTTCTACATTCAATCTTTTAAAAGTTTACCCTTTGGTGTTTCGCTAAAGCGAAACTTATAGAAACGATGAGAGTTAAGTAAAATAAATTGCTTAGTTGCACGGGGAGAAGCTTTGGAGAGCCCAAGACCGGAAATGTCAATAATGATGAATAACGGTATTCCGCGGAATGAATAATAAATCATCGTTTAGAAAACACCTGCGTGTGAATATAAGAGTGAATATAAGTAATATTTCGCTATCAAAATATCTTGCTGATCTTAAATACTACGAGTAGGGCCTAAGCTATTTTTATTCGACTTCAGATTAGTTCAGATCTTAGGATGTTTTTAATTCGTGGGATTTTGTATGTTCTCTGATAACTCAACCAATCCGGATTTTTTTCAAATACTTACAAGTATTACTTAGGACTTAGGATTGGAGTCGCATTGCCTTTGAACCCTTTAAAATTGTTAAAAGATACGTTATGTTTATGTTATATATTAATTTCGAATTTCTATCTTCGCTCTCCTCTCAACAAATCTAGAACAATTGCTAAAGGAAATAAAACAGATATGTTGAGCCAAGAACCAGTTGGCGGGATCGTCGTCCCAAATGAGATTTATTTCTGGATGGAATAATACAACTCTCTCAACAGTTGAAATCTGCATCGGGCCTATTTGGGCCAGCTACCTGCGCTTAACACCTGTCGTCAATGAGAACGCGCAATAACCTCTTAAGTATTGTTGAATATTTCAACGTTCTGTTGAAGTTGCAAAGACACATTAGAAGTGAAGTTACATCTCTCTTGAGTTTACTTAGGCTGTGTTTAAGTATGCATGGTGTGTTAGGGTAATGTTGGTTTAGTGGTCTTTGATTCTATAGATTCTGATAAATGATTTTGTGTTGTGTCAGCTTGGAGTAATAGTCGAGCCCTTTTTTTTGGTGGGTGTTGTAAGAAGGTACTTAGGGTATTGGGGCTTTTAAAGCGATTGTTGAGTGTATGATGTGGTGTATGTGATTAAAGTGGAAAGCTATAATTACCATATTCTATTTACAATCTTTTCCGCACTATACTTCCAAAAGTGGTAGAGAATTTTCTAACTGTGAAGCTCTGGCTAGATTCTTACTTACGCTTTTTAGAATAAGAGTGGAATAAAATTATAACAGTATGACTCTAATTAAACCCTACTTAAAACTATGATGGTAACTTGAGGTAGAATTCGTTATAGTGTAGGTGAATTTGTTCATAGTAAGTACTTAAGATTTTTTTAAACGAATAAGTTAATGTTCTTATTTATACAATCTTACGTTTACAATGTGTGGTACACAGGCCCTCTCAGTCCATCTTATCTGCTTTTTAATTTAAATTAGTACTCAATATATGATAACATAGAGAAAATTACGATTAAACAATATGAAAATAAATAATAAGATGTAAAACTAAATAATCAAGAGATCGAATATATAGTTTTAGCCAAATCTACTTAGCTATTGTAAGAACTAGATAAAATATATCAATAATGTATGCACCATAAAGTCTTTATATTACGCGAGTAAATCTGCGAGCTATAAGTAATATAGCAATGCAGTGATATTGCAAATGTAATGACATTACTGCCCGTAACGAATTCCCTCGTAGGATACTGACAGATGTCCGTTAACAATAGATCGTACATTCTGCAGAAATTCCATTCTTCATAAAAGTACGAGCATATCCCATTATTCCGTCACATTTATACTCATTCGTTTTAACGTTCTTTAAAAAGTGCTATATTAATCGAGACAATTTCTTCTTATAAATTGTTGTCATAAACAGTTTTGTAGCCCACCAAATTAGTTTTTTCTCCCGAGGCACTCCTTTCCATTTTTCTTCTCTAAACCAGACCTCAAGAATTTCTTATTACAAAGACTAAAATAAAATAAATCTGTAGTTGTCAAGCAAACCGTGTAGTATTAGAATAGCACAAACCCATTTCTTCCTACGGGTTTCATAATTGGCGACTGAGGGTTTTTAGCTTTTTAAATGTGAGGCTGTGGCTGGAGACCCACCATTTCTTTTTCCTTTCTTAATTTTCAAAAGTAGCTGAAATATTTCTCATTCTGGAACTCTGGCTATTCGTTTTTGGGTTCGATAGCCGTGAGTATAGGTAGGTCGGTAGTAAATAAATAATCTAAGAATGTATTATGCAAATTGTTACTGATAACAATTAACGTTAACTAACCATCTCTAGTTTGGTGCGGCATCCTTCCATTGTTTACGTTTCTCACATGGTAATCATATTGTGTTTTGATGTTGACATATACACGGTCAAAGACATTTAGATATTAAATGAAATATCTAAATTGGTGGGACAAGAAATATTCACTGGCGTATCCCATACCAAAATATGTAGACTCATCAACCTATGTCTTTTTAACTTAAGGGCATGGAACACTACCTTGCGCCATCCTGAGATTGAAACAATTAAAATTATCAGATAACAGGTTTAAACAAAACATTAACTTATTGATAACTTACCTGATAACAGAAGTAACAGTAAAAGCCGCATTTCGAAGCAGTTTGAGTTCAGCCAATACTTAAACTGGTGAATCGTCGGCGGCCATGGTCAAGAGTCCTTTTAATCGAATCGTCATAAATAAGTGCAATTATACGAAACGAGACCTTGTCCTCATCAGCCAATTAACGTAATACACTGGCGCACTGCAAGATCCGCACGCTGCACCGTCAGCGGCCACGAGCTTTTACAGAAAAACTAGTCACTTTTCCATATACTAAACCAATTAATTGACGCACGTCAGTCCAATAATTTTGACACGTTGTTCATTCAGTAGATGAAGACCGAGATTTGAGAGTCCCGTCTGTATGAAAACATGACACATGGCCTGCGAGGCAGCGAAAGCTCTCTCGACGCGATCGTAGCGCGCGGCGGTTGACGCGCGAGTTGCGTGAGTGGGCCGGGACGGCGGCGGGGCCGGGGCGGGGGCGGGGGGCACGCCTGCGCCTCGCTCCCGTAGAACACCACCTCCAGTATTGACCGACGACGCCTCCATCCTACATTTCACATCCTTAACTAGGTACTACCAATTCTCCTTTGAAAATCCCCAATTCAGTCCACTGATTAAGATATGCCACGTTTTCTCTTTTACGGGGCGCGCGGAGCCTAACAGCATATAAAAGTCTTTGGTAATGTTAGCGTATCGAGGTCCATATAAACTATCTAAAATAGAACAAAACGTGTTGTTTCCTTAGAACAGATTTTCAGCTGATATTAGCAAATAAGTTTATCAAAGATCAAATCTTACTTTAAGTTACTCCAGCAATGCTTATCTTATTACACATCTTATTTCACTTGAGCAATTAAAATAATTGAAAATGTGTTACATTGTGTATTTTTATCATGTTGACTATATAAAAGTTCTGAAACTCCACATGCCCGCTTGATAAAATGAGAGTATCGTTTCGTAAGATAATAGAGGTGATGAAAAACGAATAGTGACATAAAGTTACCGTGACTGTTCCTTACATTCATCTTTCAGATTTAATAATAAAATAAATTAAGAAACATTTGTAACTTACGTCATAGTAAACTTTTATTATACCTATATACAAAGAATGGAAGAAATTCTACTAGAAGGGTATAACGAAACAAGCCAGTAATTAAAGTTCATACGGGTCTAAGAATTATTTCATAATTATATTAATAACACTTAAGTAAATAGCTCACACCCTTCTTCTTTTGGGTGTCATACGAGGCGACTAAGGGTATTGGAGCTTTCCGAGTAATTGATTTATGATGCGGTTGGTGGTCCGTTACCAACATTTATATTTATTTATTTTATTTTATTTTTTTATTTATTAGTTCGGAATACTTACAGCTAAATAATACAACAAATGTTTACAAATTCAGTTATCGACTAAGCCAATAACAAGTATTCGCAAATAACAGCCTTTATCTCATTGTAGTTCCAAAAGAGGCGGAAGCATTTCTAATTCCGAAGCTCTGGCTACCACTTTTTGGGATTTATAGCCGTAAGTATATGTATGGGTATATATCTCCAAAGGGATGGTAGGTTCACTAATAGTTCGGAACATCAAATTTCATTCTTGCCAATCTGGTGTTCAGAGTAACCACGTTTTGCTCAGACAGTGCATCCACATGATAAGGGCAGGCCTATCAAGGTTTTGTACGAATGTAAAGTCACATTATTGTATTTAGGTACAACTCAATCTCTTGAGTTTCCTCACGATGGTTTCGCTCGCCGTTAATACATTTGAAAATTAACTACACTTATGTTATGACTTAAGAAAGGACACTTGGATTGTGGTTTAGGCCCGACTAAGGATTGGAACTCACGTCTCCAGCATTAAAAGCTGTGGTGTTCCCACTAAGCTATCAAGGTTGCTGGTTTTAGTTATCTTTCGTCATATTCAAATAATATAAAGTCTAAACAATATACATACAACTTACCTATCATTCTCAATGGATTAGGCTAGTATATTAATTTGCCTCTTTGTTACATGTAATATTTATGAAAAGGTTTCGTATTCTTCGCACTTTTGAACATATTTTCAACTGGGTTTGATAAATAAACATTGTTTTGAATTGTACCGTGAAAGCAACCGTGATAGCCCAGTGGGTAGAACATTCGGTTATCGTGCAAACGACTAGTGTTCAAATCCTGGGTCGGGCCGACACCAATTTGTCTTTTCTAAAGACATATGTGTGGTTAATTTATCATTGTTGTTAACGGTGAGGGAAAACATCGTGAGGAAACCCACATGGCTGAGTTGTACTTAGTCATGTGACAGTGTATTCGTACAAAACGGCGATAGGCCTGCCCCCTATCACGTGAGTACACTGTCCATGCAAAACGTGGGTACTCTGAACACCAGATGACAAAGTCACGTGATGTTCAGAAGTATAAGTACCGCTGCCAACCCCTTCGGGGATATTCGGCGTGAACGTTTATGTTATGTTATGTTATGTTTATTATGTTGAATTGTACGTCCGACTCCAAATACGGAGGACTCCATCGAATATGATGAATGATGATGAAGTATCAAATTGATTTTACATTTTTTTTGTTTCCAAAATTGCCGTGTAGTGCCGGCTTAGAATGTCACTACCCCTTTCTACCCACGGGTGCCGTAAGAGGCGACTAAGGTGATGAAGCTTTTTTTAGTCGTTTTCGGGCGATGTGGTTGGAGACCCATCACCAACGACCCTTTATTTCTACCATCTTGTCCCTTATCAACTTCCAAATGTGGCTGAGGAGTTTCTAGCTCTAAATCTCTGGCTACCTCTTTTTGGTATTTATGGGCGGTATTTCCAAAAACAAAGTAGCTTTAAATTAAATTATCCTACATGTTATTTAACCGTATCATCTCTACCTCATTAGCTCTAATTTAATGATTTTTATATCTCAATGTTTGCATACTTCAATGTAGGAACCAGTGACAATGCTGCATTATGCACCACCATTATCTTTACACCATATACCAGTACCGATTACGACTGGCTCTACATTAACTATTCATGGTCTCTTACATTATTCGTAATAGTTCTCTCAAAGTCTGACCAATAAGTTCTAAAACAGTAAACTATGTAAAGAAATTTTGGAAATATAAAAAGGCGTTAATATAATTGCTGTGTAGTTTGGGCTTAGAATAGCACTACCCCATTTCTTTCCATGGGTGATCTTAAGAGGCAACTAAGGGTATTAAGGTTTTTTTGGGAGATTTTTTGGCGATGCCGTTGAAGACCCATCACCAACAACCTTTATTTTTCTTTCTCCTTTATCTTTTCTCCCTCACCTTCCAAAGGTGGCTGAGGAATGACTTATTCTGAGCTCTGGCTATCCCATTTATCGAATTTTAGCCGTGAGCATATATATGTATTTATGAATGTGAAGATAATAACCTAACCTAACCTTCACAAGATCTAGTATTCAGAATTATTCAATACCACCCACTTGTGCTAGATAATAAATACATACTTCGCGGTCGAATACCGCTGAGAGCAAATATTTGTATAATTAATAATGACGTTTTTTTCTGTTTTATAAGATATTCATATATTTTTTGTCAAGCCAGTGTTGGATATAGAGTAAGTTATGTTAAGGCGGATAGAGAAAGAAATATAATAGGACCTTTTAAAAAGCTGATAAGTTTGAGAGCGCAACCAAAGTTTCCTTAATTAGCAACAAGCTGAAGTGTCGGCGAAGAAAATAGTTAACCCATTTCTTCCTGTGGATGTATTTTGATGCGGCTTAGGTTTTTCACGTATCACAAACTTTAATTTTAAGTATTAGTACCTCTGCCAACCCCTTCGGGGATATTCGGCGTGAATGTTTATGTTATGTTATGTTAATTTTATAATCTATTCCCGAGTCTTGGGTGATAGTACCTATTCTAAGTCTGAAGATCTGGCTTCTCCATTTGGGATTGACAGCGCTAGTATAGGGCTAAGGGATAAAAAAATTGTAGGACTTTTGCTGTGTAGCGTCGGCCTGGAATATCCCAACTTTTTTCCGTTGTTGTTCACAAAAGACGATTAAGGGTAATGGGGTCTTTTAAGTGATTTTTTTGACGATTGGGTTGGAGACCCATTATAAAAAATATTTATTTTGCAATCTTTTCCCCACCCAACTTCGGAATTGACTGAGGAATTTTTTATTCTGATGCTTTGATTTCTAAGTAATTGTATTGACCTTAATTTGCGGCTAATCCTTCTGAATACATTAATTTAAAATATGTGTTTTAATATGTATTTTCTGTGTACTTACTTCTAGTAATATAGTAATAACGGTTTCAAATCCTGAACTACAGCTGCATCCGCTCTGACACTCTGACTTTATTAATCCATTAGGTAAGTGTGGTTTATTTATGAGGGACCTAAAAAATTAAGAAAATTATCGGCTGAGCTCATAATTATGCATTTAAAGACGTTTCTTAACCTGGTAACTAGTGCTAGACTCCACTCAAAAACTAAAAGAGTTCTAAGTTAATTTTTTGTATTCTTAAGTCTCAAGCAATAATTTATTTACATTTCTTACAAACTACTCACGTCAGTTTCGCAATATGTAGGCCTGTCATGGAATTTCACGATTTTTTTATATGATCTTAAGAAACTTTGTAATACTCGTAAACAATCTTTATTGAGCAGCTTTACTTCATATCTTATGATGATCATCATAAAACTTTGTACATATTCTATTACAGCTATAAGGAGAAATAGCATGACTACTCCAATACTAAAGAGGTCCGTATGTACACAGACGGCTCCAAGACCAACCAAGATACTAGAGCCGGTGTCTACTCATAAGATCTCAATATAAACCATATTGCTCGTGTATGAGAGCTCTCTGTCAATAAGTTGGTACGCGATGCAGGAACTGCTAGCAGGTGACTCCGCCGCTTTCTAAGCGTACCACATAGAACATTAGAGAATATTAGAGCCGCTCGCTCGCGCGCTCATCATCTTGATTATGCTGGCTACTGATATCGATATTTTTAATTGTAGGTTGAGTGAGTTCACAGAAAGATCGTTAAAATTCGTATGTTACAATAAGTAGTACAAATTTTTTCTCATTTTGTAAGTAAACATCGCATTAGGCTATTATCTGTAATGGTGTTTGTAAAATATGGTGATGAATAAATAAATAAATTAATTAAGTCGAAATTGGCTAATAATGAGGGTGTTCTGGGTAGAATCTATCAAAACTTTAAATAAATAAATAATTAAGTTGAGCTCCCTCCTCACACCCAGTTTGGTGTACCCACCATACCCAACCCGAATAATGTAGGGTACATCAAAGGATAGTAAGGATAGACTCCATACATTTTATATATGTTAATATATATATAATATTATATTATATAATTCTATATATATAATTATTTTATATAATTCTATATATATATACATTTACATACAAAATACATTCTATTATTTACCACAAAAAATAAATGTGTCGTATTCGATAATAATTTTCCTATGTTTCCACGATACTAAATAACGGTTATACATACCAAAAAAGGATTAACTAGAGCTTCAGAATTTGAATTTTCACGGCCAATTTTGGAAGCTGAGTGGAGAACAGATAATAAAAAATGAAAATTTTTGGTGATGGCTCTAGCCACAACGACTAAAAATCACTTAAGAGACCCCAATACCTTAAATCGTCTATTCCGATACCCGCCAAAAGAAACTGTTTAATACTATTCAATGAATCTACTGCACACCTATTATTATCAAAAGTAGGTTTGTTAGGAACACAAACGGTGCTACCAAATTAGTATTCAGGGGCAGTGCAGTGATAAGCATGAACAACGCATTGTGATCTTATGTTGATACCGAAGAAGGATAGAAGGCCATCATGCACCAAACTTGAACTTCATCGAACTCTATCAAGGTTGTCTATCTACCTTTACTTACCCACGAACATAGAGATATAATACTACTAATATCTCTATGACCACAGCTATAAATAAGGTAGGCAGTGCTTCAGAATCAGAAATTCCTCATACACTATTAAAATTTGAGTGTCGAGAAGAATCTCTAATAAAGGGTGGTTGGTTACGGGTTTCCAGCCACATTGCCCAACAACTACTCAAACAGCCTTAAACCCCTAAGTCACCTTATACAACAATAGTACTATTCTATGCCGACCTTACACAGCTATTATTATTATAAAAATTACATTCCAATATAATAACCAAAACCACTGCCTCCAATGCGATTTAGAATTGTAGACTGTTTAATTTCCTTACCAAGATTATGAATGGTGAGGGAAAACAATGGGAGGAAATACATATGGATAAGTTTTACTTAGTCGTTCTCAATCAAAGGACGATAATGTACCTGATAACATCCAAAGAAAACTTAAATAATAGTTATAGCAATTTGTAAAACACTTCGCGCTATTTAACTGAATTAACAAAACTTTTTGAAGTTATGGATGGCAACGAACTCAACTGATCGAATCTGTCTATCTTGCCGTCTCGTTCACGGAACGTTACATCTTTCATGCATTCAGCTGACGACAAATATCTGTACTGTAAAGATTATACAAAAAAAGTTTGGTGGATTACGGGTTCCTAGCCATATCGCAATATAGATGTATTAATCAGTAGGAGACTGAATAACATAAATACATACATATAATAATATAATAATATTCTTTATTTCGCACAACAAGGTACATAACATACAACATACAATGGTTAGTAAGAAGACTTAAGACTATTTTTAGTAAACTATATGTATGATACAAAAAAAAAAAAAAAGACAATAAAAAAAAAAAAATACTCACGGCCATAAATTCCAAAAAAGGGTAGCCAGAGCTTCAGAGCCAGAAACTCCTCTGCCACATTTGGAAGTTGATAGGGGACAAGATGGTAGAAATAAAGTAACGTTGGTGAAGGTTCTCCAACCGCATTGCCCAAAAACGCCCCATACCCTTAGTCGCCTTTTAAGACACCCGTGGGTATAAAGGGGTAGTGACAACTGAATAACTGACAGACAAATCACAACCGAAACTACTGGAGGTAGGAAGTTGAAACGTGGTACTCGTATGTGGGTTCCTAGAGTTGTGTAAGAGCACTATTTTACGATGGCAACAGGAATAAACGGAATTTCACGGTACATATATTATAGGTAATTTATAGCGTAAACATATCTCTTTTTCAATCTATTCTAATATTATAAAGAATAGGATTTTGTTTTTCGAACGTGCAAATTTCAGGAAACACACGTCAATGTCATGTATTTTGCCATGTGACAGTGTACTCGTGCAAAACGGTGATAGGCCTGCTCCCTATCACGTGCGTCCACTATTGAAGTAAAAAATGGGTACTCTGAACATCAAGCGACAATGTCACGTGATGTTCAGAAGTATTAGTACCTCTGCCAACCCCTTCGGGGGTACAAGGCGTGAACGTTTTAGTTTGAGTTGAGTGTATACGCGGTCCAAGTTGATCGACTCATCTAGTCGATTTTATAAAAACGGTATCACTACAAAAAATAATTTGGACAACCCAACAACATATTTATGATGTTCAACATATTCCCATTCTATTCAATTCTTTACCCTCTAATCCCAAAAAAAGTAAAAACTAGTAAAACTAGTAAACGGGTTCGAGTCGTTACTTCATTTAATGTACGTCTGTAGGCGACGGATAGTTCTGGCTAAATTAGCAATCAGCAAATATATCTTGTAGAAGAGTAATTTGGGTTCTCCAATGATTTGTAGAGGGTTAGCTTAGACTATCTATATGAGATAATAAAGTAAATGGATACTAGGTCTAACATATATAATTCATGATAAAACTAAGGAAGGATTCTTGGATATGCCATTACGTTTACATAATTACTGATAAGCATTCTCTAGTTAGGTATATTTGGCTGCTCAACCAAACATCGCGTAGTATTTTCTACATCCTTATTATATCTTTTTTTTATTTGACTTTTTTATATAAGCATTTCAGAACATATTTTTTTTTCGAAAATTCGGAGGTAGGAAACGCAAACACTACTTAAACGTGTAAAAGAAATAAAGGTTAGAGGAATTTCGCACTGGCAGCCATTGACACGGTAGCTCAATTGGCATAGCGTGTCGGGGCGTATACCCGAGGTCGCGGGTTTGATTCCCGCCTGTGTCGAAATTTTTCTTTCCTTTATTTATTCTTTATTTATTAGTAATAATCCCAATATGAGGTTCTCATGAACAAAAAGATTAAAATTTCTTTTGGAGAGCATTATACAGCCGCTGATAATCTTTAAAAGAAAGGAAACTACTTTTGAAACTCAGTTAATAAGGTAATGAAAGTATATTTATAGTTCAATATAATGTGTAATAGGAGTTAGAGCCAAACAATATATAGATTTTAAAAAAAATGCTTAATTTCTACGAAATATTTTCATGAAACATGTTTTGATTTGTAGCACTATTAAACCCATGGTAGTAATGCTAGGCTAACAAGAGCTGTGGAGTCCATTAGTTAAAGGAAAGTTGAGCTCAGGCGAAATCCAACCCATATGGTATGCCATCATTAGCTGACTTCCAGATCGAAATACGCGCATTATCATTATCATTATCGAATTGCAGCTATAATGTCATAATTACCTGCAATAAGATAGGGTGTCTATCTGTACTGTCATTCAAGTTGGCTCGGGTTTTAATACCTAAGTTGGAATTTTTCTAATGCTATAACATAAGTAGAGTACCGCCTAGAGGGATTTTAATGAAAAATAAATAAATATACATACGAACACGAATACGACTTAACATACACAGGCTGAGTTGTACTTAGTCATGTGACAGTGTATTCGTACAAAACGGCGATAGGCCTGCCCCCTATCACGTGAATACACTGTCCATGCAAAACGTGGGTACTCTGAACACCGGGTGACAAAGTCACGTGATGTTCAGAAGTATTAGTACCTCTGCCAACCCCTTCGGGGATATTCGGCGTGAACGTTTATGTTATGTTATATGTAAAACACAAATTAAATTATCCCAAAAGTAAGTACCTACAGCTTAATGACTTGTGCTAAGGGATACATACATACATACATACATATTCTCACGCCGTTAGTTCCCATTGGGGTAGGCAGAGACTATCGATCGCCACTTTGTACGATCCTGGCAAACTAAGGGATACTAAATTAACTATACATTTAATACTACGTATATAATATAAATACAACTTTGAAAGCTTAGTGAGTTTAACATCCGCCTATCGTGCAGACAGGCGTGGGTTCAATTGTCGGGTCAAGTCTACACCAATTTGTATTTTCTAAAGTCATCATGGTTATAAACGGTGAGAGAAAATATCGTGAGGAAATCTACATGGTTTAGTTGTACTAACTCATGTGACAGTGAATTCGTACAAAACGGCGATAGGCCTGCCCACAATCATATGAGTACACAGTCCTAGGAAGAGGGTACTCTAAACGCTAGGTGACAGCATCACGTGATGTTCAGAAGTATTAGTACCTCTGCTACCAATTGCGGGATATACGGCGTACGACCATTTGAGTTTTTTTGAGATTCATTTAAATAACTTCCAAGACTAAGAAACCATCATACATACTCATCACGTAAATGTTGCTCTCAGTAGGATTCGAACCCGCCACCTCCTCGGACCCACAAGCTAGTCACCTATTCGATAAGCCGCATATGGCATCAACAATGGAAGATTTATTAAGATCAGTTAATTGGTTACGGAGCCTATTCATCATTTTAAATATGGAGCGCAGTATTCTGCACAGATTGCATGTGAAACATCACACTGCTCCGAAACTGGGGTCTCTCAAGTAAGAGTTCAGACTGCCAAACTCAAGTGGACCTCAGCCGGACATTTCTTTCGACTGCACTAGGGATAATGAGCTTAAACAGCTACTGAATGGAATGTGCCTACAGATGGACACCGGCGTAGGGAAAGGCCCAGAAGGAGATGAAGGGATGACCTAGACAAGTGTGGGCCCAAGTGTGTGTGAACCAGGGTGGGTCTGCACAGCTTGGGACACGGATGTATGGGCTCAAAAATGTATGGCCTTTGCCCAGCAACGGGAAACAGTTTAGGCTATAAATAATAAAAAACATTTATCAAATAATCACAACGTCACAAAAAATATTGATAAATAATAAATAGCTGTATAGTGTCAGCTTGGAATAGCACTACCCCATTTCTTCTCGTGGGTGTAATTCATTATTTAGTACGGTATTCATTGGGGCTTTATAAGTGATTGTTGGGAGCTATGGTTGGACACCCATCTCAAACATCCTAAACTTTAGTATTCTCTAAGATTTTCACGATTGCACATTATAATTGAAACAACTATTGATTACCACCTTTGGCAATTACCACCTGCTTGGAACCCGATCATAAGCACAACTAAGCAAGGGAAGAACACTAGCAAGACTCCAGATAACATTAGCTCTTTTTGTACATAGCAAATATTAAACGCAAATGTAACTTAAAACTTTGTGAAGGTAGTTAGTATTAATAATTTTATAGTACTGTATAGTGACAAATAACACCTCAGTATTCCCGTGACCATGATATTGATAACTGAAAAGTTTTCGAAACGTCGGGCTTTAAAAATAATGTAATAACACGCGATTAAAATATCCGAAATTCAATAGTTGTTTCAATCCTAAACTTGCTAGAAGTGGTAGCACTTCCCTTGAAGTGCTACCACTTCTAGGGAGTTGTAACCGTGAGTAAATGTATATACTTATATGGCATAAATGAAATGATTGATGATTGTTAATTAAGCTCGAAAGGTTTTGCCAGGAGTATACAAAGTCGCGATCAACTAGGATCAAATAGGTATTCGACTAAGCCAATAAGAACTAACTAATTACGTGTGTATTGTGTATATGTAGTTATGCAACTCTTTAAGTTATTGTACTAGTCGGCATTTATGATTGATTACTAATTGCATGTTTGCAGGCCACGGTACAATAGCACGCACTAATGAGGGGCATTGATTTGGAATACTGGAGTGCTGATATACGTACGTATGGAAAAGCGAGCAGTCCTGTTTGCTGTCGCAATTATGTGTCCATAAAAGCTTAATAAGCTACCATCGTATGAAAACACAAGAGAGAAATATTGGAAAGGGTTAATACTGACTGCTAAAGAACTTTTAGAAGTATCTGGCAAGAATAAGTCGGTTACAAAATCTTAGATTTTTGAAGGGGTTATAATACCGCATATTGCTCCACAATTTGACACAGCCTAGGTTAGAATTTGCAAACATAAGCCTCTAGTTCATTGGGTTTCTTGAAGGAAGGAGAAACTCCAACATTCACGCCACATATCCCTAAAGGGAGGGAGGGCAGAGGTACTAATAATTCTGACCATCCCGTCAAATTATTATCACCTAGTGCTAGATAGTGCACTCACGCAAAAAGGGGCAGGACTACCGTACCGTACCGTTTTGTACGAATACACTGACACTTTCTTGACTATGACTCATATTGGCTTCCTTTTGTTAAACCTTGGCTTATTTGACATTATTGGTCAAGCTCTAGTAACACATTTTTGGGATGTATGGCCGTGAGTATATATCTAATTCTGGCACTCCGAAATAATTAACTAGCTAGCTAACTACTAGAGAACTCCGACAAAGGCTTGCTGTTGGTAAAGATGTCCTTTGATAAGATACATTCCTTAAAGCATTGACAGTACATGCATCTCAATGCATAAAGGTGGGTATCCATTATGTTCGCGAACCTTTTGCGCTCCGCGCTCCTGCAACCGCTCACATGGAGACGTAACGCGCATGTGCAATAGAAACAGGCATGCTCCACAGTCCTCTTGCGAACTGTGAGCGAACATGTCGTCACCATTAGTGGCTAGTGCAGCATATATTTTATATCATTATCTTCTCGAAAACTACAGAAACCGTCCTCGCTTTTGGGAATCTGACTTTTACAAGAAAAGACGTTCGAATTCATTGGTGTTAGAACTCAGATCTCAGGAATTAAGTGGCCATTATAAAAACTTTATGCGAATGTCTTCATCTAATTTTGAATATTTGTATAATTTGGTTAACCCAGGCGTCTTCTTTTAAATTTTTATTTTTGAAATTCTTATCCTGGGGATCCCACAGCACAGTATAGTTTCGGTACAACTCGATTAGAGTTAAACATTTGTCTTCCGGCCACTCCATATTTAAAACCAAAGAATAGATAATATTTTAAAACCGAGCGTGGAGCGTCAATACACGACACGTACGCACTAACGAGTTATCTTGCTCGCGTCCACGAACAGACTGCGCTCCCCTTTGTGTTCGCTCAAGTTACCGCCACTGGATGGAACGCAGAGTGCGGAGCGCGCAATGTTGCACGCTCCGGGATCGCGAACGTATCCACTATGTGGAGCGGTTGCAGGAGCGCGGAGCGCAAAAGGTTCGCGAACATAATGGATACCCACCTTAAGAAGCAAAATCGTAGAAGGTGACTTAGGGTTTCCGGGATTTTTAAGTGGTTGTTGGCGTTATGTTTCAATTTAATTCATTTTATTTGCATGTCACAAGTCTATAGGATGTTACTATTGTTAAAAGTACAGGTGACGCCCTGTAAGGGCATAGCAAATATCATTTAGTGGATAGGTAGGAGACATCCCCATTAATCTTAATTTTAAAATATTTTCAACTTCTCAAAGTGACTAAGAAATTCTAGGGCTCTGGTTACCCCTTTGTGGGATTTATATTCGAAAGTATATGTATGTAACTATAATAATTATCAAGTTGGTTCCATAGTAAAAGTTGTTCAGAATTATCTGCCTTGCGACCCATTTTGGCTGGTTACCCCACCCCTCTGTACTGTTTTAAGTGATTTTTTGGCGATACAGTCGGAAATTCATTACCAACAATCTTATTTGACAATAATTTCCCCAGTTAACTTACAAAATGGCTAAATAATTTCTGACTTCAAAGCTCTGGCTACCCCTTCTTGAGATTTATAAACATGACTATTGTAAGTTATTATTAATATTTCCTACTATTCACATATGTGCTACTTTGTATAGTTGTCAAAGGTAGTAAAGCTTTACCCGAAATGTTTTGCTACTAGGCTCATATCGGTCATGAAATCTATTTAACCAACTATCGAAACACCACGAAGAAAATAAAACAAATGTTTAAACTAAACCGTATATTTGTCTTAATCTAATTAAATTCAATACAAACTATTTCTTATTTAACCAACTTGTCCTAATAATTTGTTTTGTTTTATCTTCGCCCACGCTTGTAATAATTGCTTCTTGATTTCGAAAGCTATAACAGCTGTGGCCATTCCTGTGTTTAAACTGTCAACTCCGTGCTGCAATGGTATGTTCAATCGTAATCCTTTTTTACTAGATGCGAACCTAAAATAAATAAATAACAATAAGACAGATTACTTTTACTGATTGCTCTTTTAAAAACCTATTTAGATTATAATACTGCTGATAAAAATATTTCTGGTAGTCTCAATTTAGAATAAATAGTGGAAGAAAAAACAACTGTTCAACTGTTTCTTCTAATTAATTCTGACTTGGGATACTAGCTCAACAATGTTCATGTTACTTATAAGCAGAGAGAACTTAAATAAATGGAGAAGAAACAAAGAATGTGACTTTCCAAGTTCAGTTCGGTGCATAGCATCGCATAGCGGTCTTGCTGTTATTAATATTCTAATTTAGGAACTTAAATGTTATATTTTGTCGTAACTATTCCGAAAGAAATAACTTTTGATATACTCTTTCAAACTGCTGATTTAATTGTACTGATTGTGATTGATAAGTTGATACCACTTGCAATAAGAGGAGTTACCGTCATCCCGCGATAACTTATCAGTTCAAAATGGCCGCTAAGCGACTTCCTCAATGTCAAGCATTTTTACAATGAAGATTATTCAGAAGTGCTTTACCTGTAACTATCTTCACTAATACCCTCAGTTTCTCCACCAACGATAAGAGCGATTGAGTTGTAAGATGCATATTCAACACCATAATAAGGTACAACTGGTATATCACTAATCATATCATTCTGTACATCATCGTCATTTTGACCGGTCGTATTGTTATCTGCTATGAATACTGCTGCATCATCAGGAACCTGACAGCATATATCATCCCAATCCAAGTTGTGGTAGACAGGAAGTCTAAAATGGGCGCCCGCAGCACTCCTAATTACTTTAGGGTCCCATAAATCGACACAACCTGCAAATATGTGCTTTTATTAATGTTTGTTTTAGATAAATGTTACAGATATATATTATTGAAGGGGTGGCAGAGGAACCAACACTTCAGAATAACTTCTTGTTTTCATACTATATGTTAAACACCGTTTTGATGATTTCAGAAAGAAATTAGTTTACAGGAAATTACCAATGTTGTAATCGTATTCTAGTTTAGCGTAGTATGTTGATTCAATTCTTTATTTATTACTGTAGAGGGTTGTAGACAAAAAAATATACTATTGGAAACAATATTAAAAACCTTCCGCCAATTACACACATTCATACGTTCACACAATAACATACACACACAAACACACACACACATACACACACAAATAGTCGTCTTAAGACATCCAAATGTTGCTATAGGTTTGTAAAATATTGTTTTTTATTTTTTTCTCTGTAAGTTAGACATTCTGATTTATTATTTTTAGCGTTTTCCTAATTTCTATTATCATTTATTGTTATTTCACGTTTTATTCCCTGTGTAATATAAAAATTTGGAACTGTATAATTTTTACTTTGAACATTTCTACTAAAATTGACCCACGCGATACAGGCTCAGCCTAGTGCGTGGGAAAATGTATTGTCAAGAACCATATGTACAGTTATTTTGGAAAATAAACGAAACGATTATATTATAATTCATTTGGCAACATCTTTAATATGTCTTTTTTTCATCAGCCGACTGACTTTTTTCAATAACAAGTATGTATATTATTAAAAAGTATGTAAATTTTTGTGGTGAATGAGTATTAAAATCTCTTAAATAAATCCCGCACCAACTTGCACACAAGCACAGCAGAATCCGCAAATGGTTAGGAGAGGAACTTGTACTTTTAATATAACTGTATACACTCGTGTAGCCAACTATCACATGAATAGTATAACTCAGCCATTTGGGTTCCCTCACAATGTATTCCTTGTCAGTAAACCACCTTGATAAATAAGCCACACTTGAGAAGAGAATCATTGCTGTAGTCCCAAGGATTTTAATACCAAGTGGAATAGAGTACAAACTCTGTGCAATAGATTTATGCGATAGATCCTTACTAAGCTGTGAATTATGGCATTAAAAAGCTTATAACCAAAACTTTATTTAACCCTCTTACCTTTAGAAAGAAGGACGTTTTTGCATCCCATGCCTACTGAAGCTCTAAGAATAGCACCCAAATTACCAGGTACCCTAACATTGTCACATATTATTTGAAGCGGAAAAGGATTTGACGACCTCTTCATGATGTCTGGAGTAGGAGTTTCAAATACGCCTGAAAAAATATATTACAATATTAATTCTTCATTCAGAAACATTTGTCTATGTCTATATCCATTTCAAATATTGCAAAAACAGTGGATTAACTAATAATGGTTTAACAAAGTAAATAACAATGCTTTAAACCTTTAAAATTGTATTTATTTTTTTATAGTTCCACATAGAGGTGAAAACAATAGTACTTATAAAAAAAAGATTATCAATGTCTGGCTCTGGGTGGCCAACAGACATGAATACAAAGATATGATTTATTTATGTAATGTTTTAATTCTGATGTGCAAAATAAGATATCATAAATTGAACTAATTAGTTTTATTACATTTCTTGTGTTGTGTAGTGTCGGCTTAGAATAGCACTACCCCATTTCTTCCGGCGGGTGTACGTAAGAGGCGACTAGCGGTATTGGGACTATTAAGGGATTTTTGGGCGATGCGGTCGGAGACCCATCACCAACAACCTTTATTTTACCATCTTTTCCACACTCAACTTTCCAAAAGTGGCTGAGGAATTTCTAATTCCTTAGCTCTGGCTACTCCTTCTAGGGATTATAGCCATGAGTATATGTGTGTATGTATGTAAAACTATTTGCAGAGAGTGAATAAATTAACCCAACTTTTTAGGAAACAATAATTGACTTTAATCATACATGTTTTTCTTTTGCAAGCTTTTTATTAGTCATTTGATTATCTTATTCTAATTGAGGTCTATTACCATTTATTAATCTTAATTTTCTCTATGTAGACTAGCTAAAAAATAAATTTTTACTCACCAAATATACCTGAAGGTGTTTCTACATCTGACCACATTTCAATTTCTTTGTATGGTATCTTGTACATCCTTACACCAACTTTAGGTAGGAAGGGTTTAATTTTATTTAGATCTTTAACATTGCTGAAGATAATATATCGGAGTTGGCATTTCGCTAGCAATCCATCAACTATTAGCCTCAATCCTTCCACTAGGACCATTCCAGAGCGTAATCGCTCCTTCTTCGATTTTAGCTTGACAAGTAAACTACTGAAAAATATATTGAAACATAATTAAATTAATGCTCATACACATATGGATCTGCCGGGGAGTGCCGGCTTAAAATGTCACTACCCCTTTCTATCTACTAGTGTCAACAGTATGGGGCTTTTTTAAGTGGTTTTTGGGTGATACGGTTGGAAACCCTTTACCAAAGATATTTTATTTCTACCATCTTGTCCCATATCAACTTTCAAATGCAGCTAAGGAGTTTCTAACTCTAAAGGTCTGGCTACCCCTTTTTGGGATTAATGGCCTTGAGTATATGTATTGCTGTGTAATGTCGGCTTAGAATAGCACTACCACATTTCTTCCGGTTGGTGTATGTAAGAGGCGACTAACAATATTGGGGCTTTTAAGAAATTTTTGGGCGATCTTTTCCCCACTTAACTTTCCAAAAGTGGCTGAGGATTTTTTTAATTCCTTAGCTCTGGCTACCCTATTTAGGGATTTATAGCCGTGAGTATATGTATGTATGTTCCTTCCTCGTTGTCCACCAATAATTGGCTCCTGATATTAAAGTTAGGTCTAACAATACAATAGGATGACACAGGTAAGATTTGTGCCATGACAAGCTGCTACCTATATATGAGTATAAGCTAGATATCCAAAATATCTTTTTAGAAGTTAAGCATGAAAAAGATGTGACAATTAGGGAATGCAAATTTTGCAAATTTGGGGCTCAAGTGATCTCACAAGTTTATGAATAACCCATACTTGAATAAAATAGGAAAAACACAATTAAAATTATAAGTATTATAAGATTGTTCTATGTGTAATGCATCTGTCTAATTATATATTAATTAACTAATAAGTATTATAACTGTGATAGCTCAATGGGTAGAACACTGGTTATTGTGAAAATGACTAGTGTTCAAATGCCGGGTCGGGCCTACACCAATTTGGCTTTTCTAAAAACATATATGTGGTTAATTTATCATGGTTGTTAACGGTGAGGGAAAACATCGTGAGGAAACCCACATGGCTGAGTTGTATTTAGTCATGTGACAGTATATTTGTACAATACGGCGATTGGCCTGCCTCTTATCACGTGAGTACACTGTCCATGCAAAACGTGGGTACTCTGAACACCAGGTGACTTTATAAAAGACAAATTGGTGTAGGCCCCACCCGGGATTTGAACACTAGTCGCTTGCACATTAACCGGTGTTCTACCCATTGAGCTATCACGTCGTCATTGATATGATAATATCTAACTTGAGTTAACTACAAAACAAGATATTTTTATCAAAAAAAATTGGTTCATTTCAAATTACAACGCATTAATTCGAATTATTTTAATAGTAGTTACTTCAGAAACACAAAGAATTCTCTACTCCTTAAGAAGCACAAAAACTAAAAAAATGCATCTCCAATGCCATTGCTTTGGAATGTGTTTACTAAGACTAGAAGGGACAAGAAACTCCTTACATGCATATTTAATCCATTTTTTAAATAAAATTTATACAATTTTGCATTATACTATTATTACTTTATAAAAAAAACTATATGAAAACCAAATGGTGGTATGTCATAATAAAACTTGTTGAAATTGCCCATCACAAAACCAATCACTCTACTTACTTGATTCGACCATCACTATCATTACATTTCTCATAAATTGGGTCATTATTTTCATCTAGCACTCTCATTTTACTCACAGCTTCTTTAATTTTATTTATTTTCGTAACTTTAATCTTCTTTGCCTCTTTGAAACGGTTTTGTTCGGACTTTTTCGATGTCAATGGAGTTGAGTCTTCAGAAACAATATCTTCGTCTTTATTATTTTCGGCTATGATATTTACTGTATCATCAGACTTCTTAAGTTGTTTAGGACTAAGATCTATAACCTTTTCTCTTTTTAAGTCCGTAGGAGCTGCTTCAAATGGTGCTAACACTTTCGCAGGTTTTCTGTGAGTCCATCGCGCATAATTTCTAATAAAAGACACATTTGCTGAAGATCTACTAAAGCTAGAAAATATACTAGTAATGCCTTGAGATAACATGTTTCTCTTATTCAATTTATTTCATAATTCATCAAAATAACGCTATTTAATATCTGTTCATTAAAACAAACCTTAACCACAATAACATTGGACCTAACCTAAAAATCTTAATTTTTTTATTACTTTTACTAGTGGATCGTCCCAGCTTCGCACGGGTAGCATTGTTTTTTAAATATCTGAGGTTTCTTTCTTCAGTCACTGCTCAAGCATTGTGAAATTCAGTGCAATGTTTTCAATTTATTAAATTTATAGCACTCCCTAAACAGTGTAGTTTGGTGATTTTGAATGCGCTTTTATGAACGGTTCAGTATTTCCGTTTAATAGCAAATTTTGGAATAAAACGCTATGAAGTATTTATAACAATCTAAAAAAGAAATCATTACGTGATGTAGGATGCAACTACTGGCGCCATCTAGTATGTTATATGTAAATTAGTAAAGATTTGGTTTTGATCACGGGCGCGATGGCTTATTTTATGTATAATTTCGGTGTTTGTCTACCGATTTCTATGATTCTTTTTTTATTGAATAGGTAATAATGTTACCTTTTTTAAATTTGGGATGAGTGAGACGTTTACAAACGTAAGAGTAAACAAATATAATCAGAATGATCCGAACTGCTTATCAAATCAAAATCAAAATTCATTTATTTCAGATTTAAGTAAATCCATATTACATCAAAATTACATTAACCACAAAAACCACAAAAACATAAAAAGTAAATAAAATAAAATTAAGTTATTAAATTAATTATATCACAAAAAATCATAATAATATTAAATTAAACATAAAAAGTAAATTAAATTTCGTTATTAAGTTACGTTATATAATTATTTGGCACAGTGGCGTACAGGGAATACATGACATTTCACCACATGTGACACTAATGGGCCTTCAAGTCTGTCCGCTATCACCTTCAGGTAGGTGTTGGTGCTGCCCCGCACTCTTCGCGTCAGAGAGGCTACCCGCTTGCGTATGATGGCGTGATAACCATCCATGTATGCCTCTGCAAACATGCTTGACGCACTACAGAAACGTGGCAGCCCCAACAGCATCCTGAAAGCGTTGTTATATTGGACCCGTAGGACGCTCTCGGACTTCTTCGTGTGCTTAGCTATCAGGAATTACACGTGTTATTGTGAGTCAACCGTAAAAGATAGACATAAACTGCTGAGGATTTTTTTTTAGATAATTTTATGAAGAATATTTCCGTCACACATGATTTTTATGTAAGTTTAACCATTGAGGCTGCACACGCGACGGAAGCTTAAAAAATGGAGTAACTTCTCCCGTTTTCCCAAAATTTCCCAAAATTCCCCTTTACTACTCGGCTGGAAAGTATACAAAAACCTGCGCAGATGTATTAAGAATAATTGTACCAAGTTTCGTTAAAATCCGTCGAGTAGTTTTTGTTTCCATAAGGAACATACAAACCGACAGACAGACAGACAGACAGACAGACAGACAGACAGACAAAAATTTTACTGATTGCATTTTTGGCATCAGTATCGATCCCTAATCACCACCTGACGGTTATTTTGAAAATATATTTCATGTACAGAATTGACCTCTCTACAGATTTATTATAAGTATAGATTATACAGGCTAAAGCGGCCAGTACACAATGGCGGACGATGGCCCACTGCTCGCCATCGCCACTGTGTACAGGGGGCAATGGTGCATGATGGCGGACAATTGCCGATCGTGGCGCGCAATGGCGAAGTTGTCGGTTTTTCGGGCACACTTCAAAGGAATCGTGGCGTAGCATGGCCGGTGGTGTTTCCACAATGGGCCATTGTTTAGTTCGTCACCAACCGCTCATAGATACTTATACTTTTTTTGGAATATTTTATTGCAAAATGTATTGATAATCACTATATGACGTAAAAATAACATAAACAGCGCCATAAATAAAATAAATTACATACATAATAATAAATAAATAGCTGCAACCATAATTACTTCGACGTCCGTCGCAAGTGGATTGCCAGGCAGTAATGAGCAATGGCCCATTGTGTGAACACCAATTGATCGTGGCCTACAATTGCCAATTGCGAAGCGTGGCCCATCGTGGGCCATTGTGTACTGGGCGCTTAAAGTGGCCAGTACACAATGGCCGACGATGGCCCACTGCACGCCATCGCCACTGTGTACAGGGGGCAATGGTGCATGATGGCGGACAATTGTCGATCGTGGCGCGCAATGGCGAAGTTGTCGGTTTTTCGGGCACACTTCAAAGGAATCGTGGCTTAGCGTGGCCGGTGGTGTTTCCACAGTGGGCCATTCTATTCAACTTCTTCTTTTTGAAGTCGGTGCCAAACCAATTTTCATGACAAAGAAGAACGAATATTAGTGGCCCGCCCAAGTTGAGTGAGTTCTCCACCCCATCAGCGTATGTCATCCTTATAAACCTTCCTTTTTAATCAATTAATAAAAAAATTCGCATCAAAATTCATTTCGTAGTTTTACAGATTAAAGTATACATAAGGATGTCCCTATATCCCAGACAGGGAGAGAGAAAGCGACTTTGTATTATGTAGTGATTTAGATTCTCGATCGTCTTTTTACAAAGTGTTAGAAGTATTGGTTGTGCCAACTCGGTGCATGCATGTCTCTGTCGAATTGTTAATTCCGTTAGTTTGAAATCTGATAATCTTACATAACCTAACCTAATGTAGTTTACTATCTCGCTATCTATCTAAAATTATAATTTACTAGTATTTACAGTTTTACGGTGACATGTATATTATGATAATTTCTCTGCGGAGTGCGACGCATGCACACCAGGTTAAGCACCGCTCACTGCCGCCCAATTCCATCCTTTATAAAGCGACGTCGTTGCGAGCGGATGAAATTTCTTGATTTTTGAGCGCGATTGTGTTACCTACTGTTGTTGAGGCACTATCGATTGATTTATTATTCGTATGGTTTTCTCTATGTAGCAATTTACATTTCGGATTTGTCTGTTTGGCACCGACTTCAAAAAGAAGAAGTTGAATAGAGTTGTACATAATAAAATAAATAAAAATTATTTTATACTTTTCAGTTGGATTTTTGAAGGCGGTTCTTTTTTAAATAAAAAATAATAACATTTAATTTTTCTGTTTAGTTTTTAATTTGAGGTTTTTGTTTTTTTTTTTATTTTATACTTTTTAGTGATAAGTTCTTAAATCACTCTGAGTTTTTTTAGTGAATTGGTGATAGTTTTTTAGAGATAAGTTTTACTGTCCGTTTATTTTATAGTTTTTTTAACAGGTAGTTATAATATTTGTTATTATGACTTTAACTTACTTGTTACTATTTTGTTTACCTGCGGGCCTAGATAGAAAATCAAAGGATGCTTTAAGGAAATGCAAGTAAGAAAAAAAACAAAGACTTCAGCAGGGCAAGCACGAGCCGTATTTAAACTAGTTATCGCGTGGGATAAAGCAGCCATCTCTTACGCACTTACTTAGTATCGTATACTGCCATCTCATTCTAACCGTTATCGTGTCGATAACTCGTGCTTGCCCTTCAGAATGAGAGAGATCGTCAGCGTGCTGCTCTTGCTGCCGAAACAGATGAGCAAAGAGAAGTTCACCTATCACAAATGCGAAGAAACACTCTTATATATATATGTAGCGTTGAGTCGTGTAAAATCCCTTGATGAGATGGCTTTAAGTGATATAGATTCAAAGAAATTACTTAACCATCCCCATGACGAAAGAGCCTTGATTGAAATGACCAGGATGAAAAACACGATGTTGCAATATATATTTTTTTCTTCAATATAATTAAGAGTAATTTATTCATGTTTTTATATACTTTTTTGTTTAATAATTTAGTAACTCTGTTTATTACCAATAAAAAAACTTTATTAACATATATTGATAAATCTCTGTCTAGTATTGATAACTTTACATACATACTTATATTTCAAACTAAGAAACCTCCTTTTTTTCGAGTCGGTTAAAGAACTTAAACCCTCTCCTGAATGTAATAACATAAAATGATAACTCTTTGTCTAATAATAACTAAGAACCTTCAAACTTACATACATACTTATAGGTGAAACTCAGAAACTCCTTTTTTGAGACGGTTAGATCACTAAAACCTTGTCCTGAAAGTAACAAGTAGTTTTCTGAAAATCGCATCCAAATAGCTTAAGCGAAACGCGAGATAATCGCCGACCAACATACATACATGCAGGTCAAACACAGAACCGCCTTTCTTTTAGAGTCGGTTAAATCACTTAACCTATCTTCTAAATGCACCGAATACTTTTCTGAAAACCGCATCCAAATAGCTTAAGCCAAACGTGAGATAATCGCGGACCAACAGACATACATACAGGTCAAACACAGAACCTCCTTTCTTTTTTTGGTCGGTTAAGGCACTAAAACCTTCTCCTAAATGTAACGAATACTTTTCTGAAAACCGCATCCAAATAGCTTAAGCCAAACATGAGTATATCGCGGACCAACAGACATACATACAGGTCAAACACAGAACCTCCTTCCTTTTTTTGGTCGGTTAAGGTACTAAAACCTTCTCCTAAATGTAACGAATACTGTTCTGAAAACCGCATCCAAATAGCTTAAGCCAAACTCGAGATAATCGCGGACAATTATACATACATACATACAAACAATCGAACTGAGAACCTCCTTTTTTGAAGTCGGTTAATGAAGTCGGTTAATGAAGTCGGTTAATAAAATAAATTACATACATAATAATAAATAAATAGCTGCAGCCACAATTACTTCGACGTCCATCGCAAGTGGATTGCCAGGCAGTAATGAGCAATGGGCCATTGTGTGAACACCAAGTGATCGTGGCCTACAATTGTGCATTGCGGAGCGTACTGGGCGCTTAAGAATTAATGCATCCAGCCAGCCAGATCCATTAGGTTGCGCTGCGCCGTTCAAAACTTCAACAAAGCTTATATTTATTCATAGCTGTAGCTATAAATTTATAAATTGTATAAGCCTTTGGAAAGTCACACTCTAGAAATGAAACATAAGAAAGAACTTTGCGAATTTGAAGATACTTACCTTACCTTCTAGGTACTAGTCATTCAACTTAAACAATCGGGGGTCGGTGGGTGAAAGCCCCCTGCAGATGAAAAAAAGTTAGGTCACATTTAGCTAGGTTAGGATAAGTTATTATAACTCTTAAATGCATAATCTGTATTTTAAATGTATTGGAAAATGATTTTATTGAAATATTATTATTCTTATTCAACATTTTCAACACAACAGACATTATTTTGCTAGTAACAATATCATGATAATAATATGATCATTGAATGTTATAAAAAAAAAAATCATAATAAAAATTATGGTTCAAAAAAAACCTAGGTAGTAAGTAATAACAATATTAATAAAAAAATATGATCACTAACTGTTATGACCTCCGATGGTATTATTAAAAATGTATAAGTAAATGAAATAAAGTATTGAAAAATAAAATTATGAAGAGTGATTATTATGAACACAAATCGTTAGTAAGACAACGAATCCCTCTCCTCTGGTCATCTCTGTTGGTTTGGTTGGGCTTTTATGTTTTCTGTTCAGGGTCCTCAGGTACTGATACTCCAAATCTTCGATAATCCTAGTTTTTTAGTTTTCCCTTTATGTGGCTATTAAGACTTCGAACTGTCACAAAAGTTTAGTCTGAACTGAAGTATTTACAACTTAATAAGAAATCATACCGCTATGTAGAAAACAACTACTCACGCCATCTAATATACAATATAGGTATACATTAGTAACGATTTGATATGGAATGTTTCTATTCACCCCACATCGCTAAACTTAGCGTGTCTATTAACCCCATCGGGTAAAAGGTTATGGTCTTTTGATGTTCCTATGGAAACCCTTGCGGAATCCTGAAAGAATGATATCCTATATTTTGGCCAGGTGTATAACCTAAATTCATGCCAAATTTGATCAAGATCGGTCCGGTAGAATTAACGTGATGACCGGACATACAGACATAGTGTCTACATTCCACCGATTTTTATTTTATTTCCTTCAATGTACAGTTTCGACCCCGGTACAGTCCTATTATTATAGTATAGATAAATAGATAGAAGATAGATTAAGTGAATGTGTTTTGTAAATGTGAAACTTTGCTTTAGCTTAACTATGGAGAACGAAATGACCTACAGACTAGAAATTTTGTATTTTAAGAATGTGATTTAGCTTATTGGAGACTGCGTCCTGGTCTTATCCAGATTTTATCAAATAGAGGCCTGAAAATGAGGCAAAATGGTTGTAATAAAGAACAGTACGGTAGTATCTGCTTTGCGCTCGACTTGGCGGAAGTCTAGAACACTAACCTAAGGGGAAGGGAACTGGAGAAATAATGCTGATTCTTTGTGCAAAATATGAGCTAAGTACTTAATTCTTAAAAAAAAAATTGGAGGATTATTCTGAGCTAAGCACTTTTGATATATGACTCTATATTAAACTACAGATATTTCTTATAGACAATACATACATAGATACATAATACTCACGGCTAAAGTTCCCTAGTAGGAGTAGCCAGAGCTAAGGAATTATCAATTCCTCAGACAATTTACAACCTAAATTGAAATATAAAAATAAATAAAATACTATAGATGGAAAATTCATCGCTCTCGCAAAACGGTATCGTGCCTAAAATACTGGCAGCATTTCCTCTTTTAATGGCCATACTAATTCGTTGGCCGATGTAGCTGCCAGCCCTAGGATCACCACTGACTTCCACTAGGCGGGCTGAGAGATATTTTAAGAAAAAGCCTCGTTGCCCCATGTGCCGAGAGTTTCAACGGCGAATGGAATAAAATGATGACTCTATGATGTTAATTTTTGTTGCTTTTGATCTCAATTTGAATCTTAAGTTTTTGACGTGGGTTTAGATAAATGTAAACGCGGCTTTAGCCTAGATCAATAAATTTAATCAATCATCAATCTAATATCGGTCAGATGCATGGTCAGCTGCTTTGCTTTGCTTTCGTGTTGTTTTACTTTGCTTGCTTGCTGTTGCTGCTACTAGCGCCACAGAATTTTCTCGGTTGTTTGACGTTCGTTTTTCCTCACTGTTTTTTCATCGTGCTACTGTCGTGTCTCATGTCTATTAGTTTGTGCGCATATCAAAATATTTACAAATACAGCTAAGAAAATGGCAACAGGAGTACAACCTCGTGACGATGATCACCAGTTTACTAAAATAGATTTAGAAAACATCCAAGATGCATTGAAGCAAAAGAAATTCAGGGATTTGCTGTCTGATTATGTTGAAGAGATTCGTGACCCGGCGAATCAAGCTTTGTACCAGAAAGAAATGACCCAACTAGAAAAAGAACGTGGTTATGATGTAACATTTATCAATCCTAAGGGAGGCTATGTTATAAAAACTAGTGTTGCCGGTGACCGGAAAGCATTTATAAATATTTGTAGCAATGACAATGTTGCCAAACCATCTTGCCAAACTCAAATAGTGGACGGTAAGAAAGGAATGAACTGGCAAGTACCATATTCCCTAATACCTCCCAGGGAGGACTATGGAAAAAATCGCGAGAAGTGCGTTATATATGACGTCGTTTTTCATCCCGACACACTCCGCATGGCAAGTAAAAATAAACAATTTCGGGAATTAGTGAACAAAACGGCGTTCAATGCATTGCAAAAAACATATGATGTTCATTTAGACTGCAACAATTTTAAGTTTCCCAAATCCCAGTACAAGGGTATGATGACTCCAGCTGTAATAAGGAAGGAGGATCCTAACTACCAGCCACCAACAGAAGAAGAAATGGAAGAGTTAACTCCTGAGTTAATGGAGAAACTTTATCCTCAACATATATATGAAAATTCACAAAGAACTGGCAACAATGACATACTGAATGAACCCACTGACCGGCATAGCAAGCATAAAAACTCTGAACCTGTATCAAAGGCTACTGAAAAGCCTAAAGAATCCTATAAAAGGAATAAAAAAATACATAGAAGTAAAGAAGAATTTTTCCATTCAACAGACAATGGGTATACTGTTCCTAAGTATGTAATAAAACAACAGAAAGATGTTGATTTACAAGATTTTACTTACCACAAGGACTGCAAAAAGTACACTGCCATTCCTAACCAAATTGTTGTGGAGATTTATCTGCCACTTCTTTCGTCAACTAAAGACTGCACCTTAGACGTACAAGAAAGAAAACTTAGCCTTGTATCTGAGACACCAGCTAAATATAAGCTAAATCTGTCACTGCCATATCCAGTGAATGATCAGTGTGGAAATGCAAAGTTTGATAAAACAAAGCGAAAGCTGATTGTAACTTTACCAGTGATTAGAAAAAATATGTCCAATGAGAGTCATCATCTTTTAAGAGCTGACAGTGGGGTTGAAAGTGAATACAACTCTCATAGTGATGAAGATAAAGAGAATTTGATAGAAGAAATATCATCTACTCCTGCCCCGCCAATAGAGACTCAAGTTGAACAAGTAGTCCACACCAAGAAGGAAATATTTTTAGATCCATCCCTAGGCTATGTTTTTCCAAAATATACTCACAATACATTGGATGGAACTTTGGCTATCACTTTTCATGTGAAAAACACAGAGCCGGACTCTGTTAAAGTTAAGGAAGAACATAGCAAAGTTTATATTAAGTTCACAACCATTGGGGCTGGATTTGTACCTGTACATTATGCAGCCGTAGTAATATTTGAAGAAGGTGTACAATTTGCAAATGTTTCTGGTGAAGCATGGAATAATAATGTTATTCTTCAATTGGATATTTCTGGAGAAATGCCTAAAATCATCCAAATAGGTTTAGATGAAAATTCTCTAAGTGATGTTGAACTTAACATGTTACCTGTGGCTAAAAGTAGCATTGAAACAAGTATTATATCTGAAGAAAAAGAGCAAGAAGTAGCACCACCTCCTACCGTGGAAGTAACTAGCTCAGGAACTGAAACACAGATTCATGTATCAAGCAATGACTCTGATGATCATGAGGATGATTCAAAATCTTCTGATGAGAGAGGTATAGTTTGGACACAGACAGATACCAGTGGCAGTAGAGCAAAGAGCATCCTCCGTAAATCAATGGGTCGAAGTTATTCTGAGTCCAGTGTTGGTGATGTTGCCTCATCTATGGATTATATTAGTTCTGATTGTATTCCTGAAGAATCCAGCTTTAAGAAGACTGTTAGGTTTAATCAAGTTATAGCTAAGCAGGTCTATAGGTAAGACTTATCTAATATATTTTTTATGTACACAGCTTTTACATTTCATCCTAACTCAAATTAAGCAAACCTACATTTATATAAGGATATTGAGTCATAATCAACTTAACTGCCACACAATTTTATAAAATAGTAATAGTATGGTCCATTATTCCCAACAACTTGTGACCAATGGAAATACTAATTAATTAACTTTTCACCAGTGTCTCTTTTCTCCTTCTGTTTTAAGAGCTGACTTTGTGTTTATGGGAATAATATAGAGAAGAATAGATGTTGATAAATCCTTGAAAATGCTTGTGGTTATTGTTTCATCTATATTTGTAAGAAGCAGTACCATGTTTGGGTGTATTCAGCAAACATAGGACATGCTTTAATATTTAGCCATTTGCTGAAAATGCATTCAAATCCCCCTGGCCTGTCAAAGGGTGGGGTCTCTGAAGAACTCTGCCACCAATTTTGGGATATGCTTGAATTTATCTTTATTTGTAAATATCTCATCTCAAAAGGGTTGGCGGGGGTACTAACACTTCTGAACATTACATGACATTGTCACCCTTATATTTCAGATACAACTCATCAATAGAAGGACAGAAAAAGAAAAATCAGCGCAAGAAGAGTAAAAAGAGAAATCAAGAGAGGTCTAAAAGTGAGAGTGAGGCAGAGGATGAACACATATCCAATAAGGAAAAGGTATTTTTTTTATCCACCTAACGTTGTAATGGTATATAATAGAAATCACTTTGAAAACCTAAAAATATAATTGGTAATTTTTTCTGGCTCTGAATAACGCACACAAACACAAAGTTTAGCTATTCAAATTGTTAATATAATACACATATAAATAACATCCAAGACTAAGAAACACCATTTATGCTCATCACATAAATTATGCCCTCAGCGGGGATCGAACCCGCGATCTCCGGTCCCAAAAGCTGGTCCTGCCTACCTAACCTTGCGAACGGACGTCGTCAAACAACATAACATGTAATTTGGGTCACAAACGAATTTAAATACAATATTTGATTATGAAAAGTAACATCATTAGTTAGTAGGCATCATCATCATTCTCCTGCCCTTATCCCACTAGGTGGGGTCGGCACAACATGTGTTTCTCTTCCATTCGTCTCTGTCATACGCCATTTCGGAGCTTACACCTTTTATTCCCATATCATCGTTCACACAGTTCATCCACACTTTCTTTGGTCTTCCTCTTCCCTTGTATCCATCTACACTCATATTCATCACTTTTTTAGTCACATGCATTTCATCCCTTCTCATTACATGACCATACCACCGTAACCTATTACTTCTAATCTTTTCTGTCACTGGAGCCACTTTCACACTTCCTCTTATAAACTCGTTTCTAATCTTATCCATTCTTGTCACACCACACATCCATCTCAACATCCTCATTTCTGCTACGTGCATTTTGCTTTCATCCGTCTTTTTTATTGCCCAACATTCACTTCCATACATCATGACAGGTCTTATCACGGACTTGTAGATTTTCCCTTTTAATGTCAGGGGCATCCTTCTGTCGCAAACTGTACCTGAGACCTGTCTCCATTTCATCCATCCTGCATTTATCCGGTTTCCCACGTCACGGTCAATGTTGCCGTCATTTTGGATCACTGATCCGAGATACCGGAAGTCGGAGCAGACTGGTAAAGGCTCACCGCTTAATGCGATTTGCGAGAAACTGGTTGTGCCACCGAAATCGCAGAACAGGTGCTCTGTTTTGGTCCTGCTTATCTTCAGTCCGACACTCTCCAGTCTCTCCCGCCATTTTTCCAGTCTGCTCTGGATCTCGGAGGGATCTTCACCAACAAGTACAATGTCATCCGCGAATAGCATACACCAGGGTGCCTCCTCCTGTATGTCAGATGTCAAAGCATCCATAATCAGGAGGAACAAATACGGGCTTAAAGCCGATCCCTGGTGTAAGCCTACCGCCACATTGAACCTGTCGGTAACGCCGGCTTCAGACCGGACTTGCGTCCGGGCTTGGCCATACATTGCCCGGATAAGATGCAGGTATTTCCCAGGCACTCTTCTCTCTTTCAAAGCCCACCACAGAACCGTTCGCGGTACACGATCGTATGCCTTTTCCAGATCAACGAACACCATGTGCAAATTTCATATTGTATTAAAATAATAAAAATAATAATAATTTCAGGCATATTGTATTTATTATTCAGCTGTTATCAAACTTCCCAGTTAGATGATTAGTCTTCCCGTGAATGCTCAGTGGGCGGAACACCGCTTATCGTGCAGACGATGAGGGTTCCAATCCCGTGTCGGGCCTACACCAATTTGTGTTTTCTAAAAGTTATATGTGTGGTTAATTTATATCATGGTTCTTAACGGTGAGGGAAAATATTGTAAAACAACCGACATGGTTAAGTTGTACTTTGTCATGTAACAAGTGTATTCATACAAAACGGCGATAGTCCTGATGTCACGTGATGCTCAGAAGTATTAGTACCTCTGCCAACCTCTTCGGGATATACAGCGTGAATATGCAAAATGTAAACACAAATGTTGTCAGTAATTAACCACAGTATAGTTTAAGGTGGCCAAAAGGTGATTCATGTATCTGAAATACGATTCGCATGTGAACAAATATTGGTACATTGTTATAGTGTCACATTTTCAATTGTCTCAAGAAAACTCTAGAAACATTTAGCTAAAGTAGAGAGTATGCCGGCATCGTGTAGTTTCTCTGTTCTTTATAATCAAAATTGAATCTAGTATAGGGGCTGGCAGGATTCTATACTTAGCAATTTGATTGAAATATTGGAAAAAAGAGTTGTTGAAATAGCACACAACTACTTTATAAACCCAAAAAAAGATTGACTGATGAAAAACTACATCTATGATTGCTAGTTTGAGTGAGTCTGATCCACTGTCTTGACAACCAAATCTTGACAACCAACATTAAATACACATTTTTCACAATTTCAGGCAACGAAAACCAAGTCAGCATTGAAGCAGCGTCGTGACAGTGGATTGGCTGACACATCTGACTACGACAACGATAGTAAGAGTCCCCCGGCCACTCCAGACACAAGAAACGACAACCAAATGTTTAGCCCCACTAAAACTAGCAAAACTAAAATCGTACAAGACATGCTAGCCATTAACAAAGAATCTGAACCAGTGATATGGGAAGCTGAAAACCAAGAAGCTACAAAACAAGACAAATCCCAACCCCTGACCTGTGATAACATAGAGCACAAAACTGATCTTTACAACCCAGATAAGCTAAATAAAGGCCAGTATCTAGAGGTGAAGTTCAAGAACGATCTCATTTTTGACTTAGACATGTGAAAGTATTACACTGCCTTACAGCACTGCTTAGCATAGAATATTCCCAGCGAACTTTTTCTTATCATTGATACATGGGTACTAGGGTTCTAAGTTGTCAAATTTGTATTTTTTTAAATAAGTCAAGACATTAATAGATCTTATTCCACTGAAGGGCAACACCTATACAGGGTGTAATTGTAATGACTGTTTTCCTTGAAAAGTATGATTAATTATCACGTATAGAGGCAGAATTCGTTGAAAAAAAAAACACTTATTTTTTTTCAAATTTTGTTAAAATTTGCACTAAGAAAGTAGTACTATTGACACCAACACGCTCAATGTGTTCGTGAAACGCGATGACAAGGCGGGCAACTCAGCTGACAGCTGCGACCCGCCGTGACCTTTAACCGGCGGCCAAATCAAATCAAGGCCAGTAAAGTAATCAATCGAACTTAGCTTCTAATATCTTCTTATTTTTTACATGTTATTATTTGACATGATAAATTTGAATAACACTACCCCATAGTTAATACTGCGTTGGAATGCGGCAGTATTTTCAGAGAAAAATTCATAATTCGTAAACATCGATCGCCGCGAAATTCAAAATCTGCATGTATCAACAAGTCGGGCGGGCTTGTCGGCATTACATCAAAGGAACAGTATTAGTACTAAGTTAGTTGTTTGTAGCTCATTGTGTTTGTGTCGCTTATGATTGGATGTCACTTTGATTTTTCGCATTAATTTTCGGAGTGTGAGTTCAGTTTTAGTATCTTGTGTTGTGATTGTGTTGAGTAAATATGGCGTACACGAATCAGCAAAGTTCAGTGTTGGTGTTTTATAATGTTAATTCTCAAAATGTTCTGCGTTTTGCGCAAATAAAGGTGATAGCCCGGATCTGCCACTGCCAATCAAAACGGGGTGAGTTATTTTTATTCATATTCTTTAGTTAACTGTGATAGAGTACAGATACACCCGTTTAGAGCCCTTTAGCCCCGAGAGAGTTTAGTAAACACCAAGAACTCCTCCAATTTCGATGTCGGTTAATGAATGAATAGGTATCTCTTGCGCACTTTATTTTATGCCACGTAAATGCATCGTTTCGAGGGTCTCTATTTGTTTTTAACTTTATTATCTTACGCTCATGAAGTACATACATTACATACATACTCACGCCGTTACTTCCCATTGGGGAGGCAGAGACGTAAAGTAAAACAAAAAAAATAGCGGTAGCTGATTATTTAGGACGACAGTTTTGTTATAATCGTCGGTGTTAATTAATAGAGATAGATTTTTTACATACATATTCTCACGCCATTAGTTCCCATTGGGGTAGGCAGAGACTATCGATCGCCACTTCGTACGATCCTGGCAAACCTCTCTAGCTTTGTTTACATCCATCAATCTTTTTACTTGAAAATGTTTGAATTACACTACCCCATATTTAATACTGGATTGAAATACGAGGCGACTAAGACCACAGCCACACTAGGCGCGTTGATAAGTTCAAAGAAAAATCAAACATAACATAGCCGCGAAATTCAAAAAATTTTTGCATTGCTGTCATAGTGCGGTTTATACGGTCACGAGCAAGTGTGCGCAAGACTAGATGGTCACATGACGCGCCCGCTGTTCTCTGTGTGTGGGTGAGACATTATACGGGTAGGAGTGTGTGCGCTAGGCTAGTGTAGATAACCACAATTTTCCATCTGATGGAGAAAGTAAGTTTTTCTGCTAAAGCGGTTTTAATCTTTTTGTTTATTTCATATGGTGGATATTAAGCATTAAACTTTAATATACGAATTAATATTGAAGTAACAATCGCCGTCAAACTAACACGCTGTATATATATTTATTTATATGTGTAGTATTACTAAATTCATCATCATGTCAATATCAATTTATAAGTTTTAATTGTAGCTTCGTTTGGCTAACTTTGTTTCGGTGCTTCGCCTTATGTGTTTATTTTTAATTAAAATTGTCATAAATCCTTTTTTTCTTATAGTATCTATATATTTTCGTTAATTGCGCTCCACAACTGGTAACCCAATATTTGTGTATCAATGTGTATTGCGTTATGTTTCATTGTAATTCAATATAACTTTTTGGTGTTCCTTTTTAATAATAGCTTAGGGTATAGTTTTATTTTAATCATGGTGTCTTATCACTCTGGAAATACAATTTTAATGCTCAATATTGACAATACCAGCTAACATCTTCAATTTCATGGTACAAATTAACATTAAAATTTATTAGGATAATAAGAATCAAAACTTTATCGCGTTGCTACGAAATTTATATGTTGAAAATCAAAGAAATATTTTCAGTGATTTTATTAAAGGTCACTAATACAATAGGTTTTATATTTTTATGACTCATGTTTTTATTTTATTTCTAATGTTTTATTTACGTAAAATTGATAATCCTGATACTACCAAGGTGCAGACTCCTATCATGGGTTATAACTTTTCCAACGTTGTAATCTCTGTAACCTCATTTTAGTTTATCTATAAAACAATTTAGTTGTCCTACCGGTGCGTATACTGAAGTTACTAAATAAATAAACTTTGTATAATTAAAATTAGTGAAGCAAAGTTTTATTACAAAATCTCATTTTATTTTATATTTTGAATATGAATGCTGGTCATTTGGAACTTAAACATTAAATGGATGTGTAATTTGGAATACAATGTCGTTATGCCTTTATTTGTGAAAGATACAACTGCCCTTTTGAAAAGATTTTCCACATGATATAAAACTCCATTATTTTACTATGTTCAATTATCTTTGTACAATTTAAATAACGTTGTTCTATTTCGTTTTTGTATCTAAATAATCAATACGATCTACTTAATGAATGTTATTGATGTGTCATTTGTGTGTTGTGTTTCTAGGCAACCATAATTTATGATTAGATAAAATCGTTTACTAACATTGGATCCCAGTGGCTCCAGTCATATTGTGCATTTAAAAACATTATACGTAATGCTATTAAATAAGAATGAAGTTATGTTTCATGTAGTTTAAACTTGAATTATTGTGTATTTATAGAGTTATATGAATAGTGAAATTAGTTTAATAAAGTGATTTAAAAATTTAATGATGTTTTAATGAGTTTAAGAATTTAACATCAGAAATAAGGGGGTAAAACGATAACTACATACTGTAAGAGAGATTTTCGTGGTAGTGTCTGCTTACCCCAATGGGTATACATGACGTTAGTATAAGTAATATAGATGATTTTATAAATTAAAGTTTGTACTTTTTTAAGTTTTGCGTAGTGCCGGTTTAGAATGTCGCTACCCCTTTCTACCCACGGGTGTCTTAAGAGGCGACTAAGGCTAACGACTAACTTATTTTTACCATCTTTTCCCCACTCAACTTCCAAAAGTGGCTGAGGAATTTATAACTCTTAGCTCTGGCTACCCCTTCTAGGGAAATATAGCCGTGAGTATATGTATGTAAAGTTTGTACTAGCGTTACAATATTATTGATGAATTCTATGTAAAATGATCGTCACAACAATTAATCTACGTGTCTTAGCTTTGCTATCATGTACTTCTATTTGGAACTATCAGTGGTTCCAGTATAGCAAGCACGAGCGCTATTTTATCGACACTATAACGGTTAAAATGAGATGGCAGTATACGATACTAAGTAAGTGCGTAAGAGATGGCTGCTTTATTCCACGCGATAACTAGTTTAAACACGGCTCGTGCTTGCCCTTCTGATTGTGGTTGAAATTTGTATTTGAAGCTAATATCTAATAAAGTGTGTTACCTAATCACTTTTCAGACTACGGTAATGGATTATGACTCGGATTGTTGTGTAGGTTATAAGTATAGATACTAGTCTACGTAAAGGCCAGAAAAAAAATATTGTCTTAAAATATTTAGTCAGCCGATTTGACAAATAAACATAGGTTTTTTTTAAATACTGCGGCAGAGACTGTTATGTGTAGGATTCCATAAAACACAAATAATTAGTATTATAACCTCAAAGTATACGGTTATATATATTGTATAGTATTACGGTTTCACTTCGGCTTTTCACTATGTTCCATATATACTTTCCTCAAAACATCAATATCCGCAATTATTGACATGGTAAACTATTTTTTTTACCTATAAAATCATTGAAATGAATGGCGGAAGCAGTTCCGAATTTTTTAATTTTGTAAAATTCATTAAGCCTTTTTTTTGACACGTCAGCGATTTAAATTAAAGTTAACAAAATGCTACCAAGAAACTAACTTAAATATTTTATGCCGAGCAGATTTTTCTTCAATATGATTCTTATTCTGAAGGTTTGAGTCTATAAGTTTAAATATAATTTTGATAGCGCATGAAAATATAAGAGTAAGTGGGATCTGCTTGAAATCGGAAGTTGGTTTACAGCAGAGATGTTTAGCACAATGGTGCTTTTTTGCATTGCGTCAAAAAATATATATTTGAACTCGAATCGAACGACTCCTTACTGGATTAAGTTAAACGCTTCATAATAGAGTTTCTCATACCATTTTCTGGTTTCATCATCTGAATTTTAATCAGCCATAAGCCATAATAAGAGTTTTCTTCATGAAAAAAAAGTGAATGTAAAGTGTTTCGTTGTTGCTTCTTCTCTTTACGAACACCTACCGAAGCAACGGATTAATAAGTAAATTAAAAAAAAATACGTTAAAAAGTTTTTAGTTTTTAACTTAATTTTAAGTGCTGCTTGTGTCGAAAAAATTGTCTTTCCTTATTTGATTTAAAATCAGCAACTGTTTACAACAGGACTGTGGCACACATAATTACGAATCGAACGAATCTTTACTTGATGGTTTTAGGCTATTTGACTAAGTTTTGAAAACTATCCTACGGTGTTAATATGTTTATAAGGAACCCTAAAAAAAATATTTTTCTGTCTTCATTTTAGCTATTTTATTAAAAAATCGAAAAAGAAAATGCAATATTTAAATGTGCCGCAAAAACGCGACTTTAAGTAATATGGCGGCTGTAGCACAAATGACGTCAATTCCGCATAAAACACCAATGAGCGAAGCGATACACAGTCTGTTTATGCGCGATCTACGTCATTATAGAAATAGCCAATCACGATCGTTTTTAGTCACGTGATAGTTGCTTCAAAAATACTTATTTTAGAAGACGGATTTTAGTGAAATAATGCAATATTTTTATCTCGCCTTATTACAAATTGCTCCAAAAAAGAAATATTAAGACTAATGAAATAAAAGAAATGTACATTTTTATTACAGTCAAATAGCCTAGTCTGTGAAATTGTTCTATAGAATTTACATACATACATATTACTCACGGCCATAAATCCCAGTAAGAGGTAGCCAGACCTGGAAACTCCTCAGCCACTTAGGAAGTTGATAGGGAACAATATGATGGATGAGGGCAGCACAGGACCGGTCGTTGTGGAGATCTTTGGGGGAGGCCTATGTCCAGCAGTGGACGTCTGATGATGATGATGATGGGATAATTCATGACATGAGCAGAGCATTGGCATTTCAAGGTTTTTCTTGAAATCTAGCTCGCCGAGCTTATATTTCGCTGCTGCGTATCTCAAAAACTATTTATCTGATTGAATATAGTGTGCGGCGCAAATTGAATTTCTATTAAATGCCTAAGCTAACTGGGTATATTCCTTTGAATAGCAATTGATAGGTACTGTGCTAAAGAAAATATCCTAATAATATTTTTAATGATTTTTGTTAACATAAAAGTGGATATTGTAAGTCAATCGTAAAAGATAGAGGTATGTAATAAATAAATATACGGACATATTTTACACAGATGAAATTAGCCACAAATTAAGTAAACTTGTATAATTTGATACTAACTCAACGATATAATAGACATATAAATAACATCCAAGACTAAGAAAATATAATTTACTAACTGACCCGACAGATTTCGTATTGTAAATTTGCTTATGCCAAATTTTAGGCGTTTTTTCCGGTACTCTGAGTTCAATCAGGCGTGAATATTTTATTGGTTAAATTCATTCATTCAGTCATTTATTTTAGGAAATAGAATATTTTGCAACTTGATAGGAAATTAGATTTAATTACGTTGTTTTCATTACTGCTCGACATCTTGTCTCGCTCTCGAGACGAAGTTTTATGATAGACTAGTGGATCGTCCCAGCTTCGCACGGGTAGCGTTGTTTTTTTAAATATCTGAGGTTTCTTTCTTCAGTCACAGCTCAAGCATTGTGAAATTCAGCGCAATGTTTTCAATTTATTAAATTTATTGCACTCCCTAAACAGTGTAGTTTGGTGATTTTGAATGCGCTTTAATGAACGGTTCAGTATTTCCGTTTAATAGCAAATGTTGGAATAAAACGCTATGAAGTATTTATAACAATCTAAAAAATAAATCTTCACGTGATGCAGGATGCAACTACTGGCGCCATCTAGTATGTTTTATGTAAATTAGTAAAGATTTGGTTTTGGTCACAGGCGCGATGGCTTATTTTATGTATAATTTCGGTGTTTCTCTACCGATTTCTATGATTCTTTTTTTATTGAATAGGTAATAATGTTACTTTTTTTAAATTAGGGATGAGTGAGAGGTTTACAAACGTAAGAGTAAACAAATATAATCAGAATGTTCCGAACTGCTAAGCTATCAGGAATTACACGTGTTATTGTGAGTCAACCGTAAAAAATAGACATAAACTGTTGTGGATTTTTTTCTAGATAATTTTATGAAGAATATTTTCGTCATACATGATTTCTATGTAAGTTAAACCATTAAGGCTGCACACGCGACGGAAGCTTAAAAAATGGAGTTACTTCTCCCGTTTTCCCAAAATTTCCCAAAATTCCCCTTTACTACTCTGCTGGAAAGTATACAAAAACCTGCCCAGGAGTATGAAGAATAATTGTACCAAGTTTCGTTAAAATCCGTCGAGTAGTTTTTGTTTCCATAAGGAACATACAAACCGACAGACAGACAGACAGACAGACAGACAAAAATTTTACTGATTGCATTTTTGGCATCAGTATCGATCCCTAATCACCACCTGATTATTATTTTGAAAATATATTTCATGTACAGAATTGACCTCTCTACAGATTTATTATAAGTATAGATAAGTTCCTCCTTTACCGTCCAGGCTGTACAACTATGGAACGGTCTTCCTGTAGAGGTGCGATTAGCCAAGTCTCTCCCTATTTTCAAGAAAATGGTAAAAAAACACTTCCTCTCCGAAACATTATAATATTATTTGTGTTGCATACAAAAGTTTATATATTCTATTATATATTATGTCGTAAAATGTATATATGTATTTTATTTAAAATTATATTGTATTTATTGAATATTATTTATTTTATGGAATACTATCTGTATCTGTAAGTGTATTAGAACTTAATAAATATTTAGTAATACTTAAAATAGATAGATAATAGTTTGATGAATAATTTTTAGTTTTTAAGCAAATCAGTTTAATTTATTGGACATCTACCGAACATGTTTTTAATCCAGCAAATCTTTCCATTAATGGGTTGTCTGGAAGAGATCGCTCTTAGTGATAAGACCGCCAGTTGTACTTTGGCTTTTATACCGATCTTTTTTGTAATTGTTGTTTTTATTTTGTAATGTGCAATAAAGAGTTTTATTATTATTATTATTATTATAAGTAGACCAAACAATGGGGCATTATTTATTATTTTTGCGCAAACGGATCCCTAAAAAAGCCGTTGCTTAAAATATTTAAATTTTCTTTAATTACCGCACAAGAATTTAGACGCCAAAACTTTTTTCAATTAGGAAGCTCACGGAACGAACCCAAGTTGAAAATAAGTCAAATTTTCTCCACTCATTTACTGGAATATTATGCGGGCTCAGTCAAAAATAAACACTAACTTTTTTACTTTTATATTACTAGCTAACAATTATAATTTTAAAGATTTAAATTAATTTGTTTCTTGTGAGCTAAATTCTTGTTAAAGTTTTGGCGAGTTAGTTAGAACCAAAGGGCTTTATTATATATTATTAATTTCATAGGCGTGTTTTTCTGAAACCTTAAATATATGAAAACTACACTTCCCGTGCGAAGTGAACAACGGTGTACTAGTGTGTATTTTATATTATTAAATATATTGTTGAAATATCTCATTATTATCGTTATTGGGGCGCACTTCTACTTTAGGCTGAAAATCATTGTGTAGTTCAGAGTCATTACGACAATACTAATAACATTTTATTGCACACTTGTATTATTTAATGAGTGTTACTCGTGTTGTAACTTTTAAAACCGATGATTGCTAATCAAAAAGTATTGCTGTTTTAATAGAAAATATCTGAAAATATATAAGCCCAGTTTGTAGGATATAAATTATATATAAAAAGAAACATAACATAACATAAACGTTCACGCCAAATATCCCCGAAGGGGTTGGCAGAGGTACTAATACTTCTGAATATCACGTGACTTTGTCACCTGGTATTCAGAGTACCCACGTTTTGCATGGACAGTGTACTCACGTGATAGGGGGCAGGCCTATCGCCGTTTTGTACGAATACGCTGTCACATGACTAAGTACAACTCAGCCATGTGGGTTTCCTCACGATGTTTTCCCTCACCGTTAACAACCATGATAAATTAACCACACATATGTCTTTAGAAAAGACAAATTGGTGTAGGCCCGACCCGGGATTTGAACACTAGTCGCTTGCACGATAACCAGTGTTCTACCCATTGAGCTATCACGTCGTTTAAATATAAAAGAAACCCTAGAATAAATGAAATTCAAACTCGCACTTAACCGGTATTCCCTTATTAGCTTTCCGCTAGATTGAGAAAAGATTCTGAGGGAAAATAAAAACTTTCTTTGGAAGCTTTTATCTCGCAAAAGTTTTGTTTCAAATGTATTTCTTTACTTTTATCTGCTCGGTACTCCATCTTTTTGGCAAAGCCTAAATATTTAAAATCGCCCTTAGATTTAACATTCCTTGATCAGTTTCTTCAAGTTTATTTTATTCGAGCCTTGTCGTTAAAAACCTTAAAATAAAGACAAATAACACCGTAGTTCATGAGGTAGAGCAACCTAAAATTACGTCTAAGCAAATTAAAGCGTTCGATTATCCACAAGTATCCCAAAAAGTGAATACTAATATCAATATTTTTTAAACAGCCCTTTAATTTCCCGTCAAAACAGACAGGCGTGGGTTCTAATCCCGGGTCGGGCCTACACCAATTTGCCTTTTCTGGTGGTTGTTGACGGTGAGAGAAAACATCGTAAGGAATACCTCATGGCTAAGTTGTACTTAGCCTGCCACTTATCAATTGATTACACTATCCGAGCAAAACGTGGAATCTGAACATTAGGTGATAATGTCACGTGATGTTCAGAAGTATTAGTACCTCTGCCAACCCCTTCGGGGATATACGGCGCGAACGTTTGAGTTTTAAGACCTTTAATTTAATCGACTATGGTCCTCTAATTAAATGAGAATACTATCAAGAGAATGAGTGTTTGTTTCTAGCAAATTGAAATGTATGTGAAATGAAACGAAAATTTCATTTACTTAATGCTGCAGACACCAAATATACATTCGCATGTGTGCATTCGCGTATATTGTTATTTTTTACATGCATATTCACTTCTACTACGGCGTTGCATTGCCATCTCCATCTCATTCACGATCTTTTGTTCCTGTTTCGTCGATTGTGTCGCAAATTGCAAATGTCGCTGACAAAACTATTCATGCGTATTGAAATTTGTTGTACATACATACATATACTCACGGCTATAAATCCCTAGAAGGGATGGCCAGAGAATTAGAAATTACTCTGCCACGTTTGGAAGTTCAGCGGGATTGTAAAACAAAGGTGGGTCTCCAATCACATCGCCTAAAAAATCCATTTTAAAAAGCCCCAATGCGTTTACCCTCGGGAAGAAATGGGGTAGTGTACACGGTAGTACATAGCATAATTTGTAGTATTAAATGCAAAAAAATACTACCTGACGATATCCATTATCATACATACTCACAAGATGAGGCAGAGCCTGAATACATTAATGCCATTATACGAGTATATTGAACCTCAGGGGAACCTTAAATATCCACAAGAGAGAGACCCGTATACAATGGCAATTGATACAATAAAGATGAATGCGAAATTATTATTAATTTCCAATCAATTTTCAATGTGTATTTTTTAGTTTTATTATTTATACTAGTGGATCGTCCCAGCTTCGCACGGGTAGCGTTGTTTTTTTAAATATCTGAGGTTTCTTTCTTCAGTCACTGCTCAAGCATTGTGAAATTCAGCGCAATGTTTTCAATTTATTAAATTTATAGCACTCCCTAAACAGTGTAGTTTGGTGATTTTAAATGCGCTTTGATGAACGGTTCAGTATTTCCGTTTAATAGCAAATTTTGGAATAAAACGCTATGAAGTATTTATAACAATCTAAAAAATAAATCATTACGTGATGTAGGATGCAACTACTGGCGCCATCTAGTATGTTATATGTAAATTAGTAAAGATTTGGTTTTGATCACGGGCGCGATGGCTTATTTTATGTATAATTTCGGTGTTTGTCTACCGATTTCTATGATTCTTTTTTTATTGAATAGGTAATAATGTTACCTTTTTTAAACTTGGGATAAGTGAGAGGTTTACAAACGTAAGAATAAACAAATATAATCAGAATGATCCGAACTGCTAAGCTATCAGGAATTACACGTGTTATTGTGAGTCAACCGTAAAAGATAGACATAAACTGGGTAACATTTCGAAAATTCGAATATCTCAAATCCGAAATTCACTATTCAGAAAACTGTTCACATAATTTACGTATCACAGATGCTTTATTTTCCACAACTTCATTAGAACATAAATACATTTTCTAGAAGTATCACTTCCCAGAAAAACTAAAACCAGATTATTCAAATAAATTTTTTTGTTTTTACCAACTACATCTTTTACTATAATCTCATTATTCCAAAGGTTTAAAAGACCGAAGTAACTTTATCTATAGTCTTACATATCGTAAATCTCTTTAACCAGATATTTTTTATGTTAGAAAAATTGTATAAATAGAACGCGGATGCATGCCTGTTTGTATGTATACTTGCTTGCTTGGTTGGATGTAGGGGGGGTGCAGGGGGGCAGAGCTCCCCTGCTTGGGGGGGTCGGGGGGCGAAAGCCCCCTGCAGACAAAGAAAAGTTAGGTTACATTCAGTTAGGTTAGGTTAGGTTAGATTATGTATAAAACGAGCGAGCGTAGCGCAGCGGAGCGAGCACCTAAATGTCTGATGCATGGTATACTACTAAGCGGGGTATACTATTACTTAAAATATGCCTGCAAAATTATTCATAGCAATAGGTATCATTCAATACATCTGTATTTCAAATATATGGAAAATGATTTTTTGGTATAGTGATTATTCGGAAAAGCAATATTGCGGAATTAAGGTATATCTGGTTTTCGATTCTTCGGAAATCCGTTCTAGTGGTTAATCAAAATGATAGTAAACAAAAACAAAAACCAAACGATAATCTGGAATGTAAGAATATGGTATATGAAATTTCGATGAAACAATATTATGGCAATTAAAAAAAAGCGATTAGTTTTCGGTAAAATAATATTCGGGTTTAAAAGTTTCGGATATACAGTATGTAACCCATAAACTGCTGAGGATTTTTTTTTAGATAATTTTATGAAAAATATTTCCGTCACACATGATTTCTATGTAAGTTTAACCATTGAGGCTGCACACGCGACGGAAGCTTAAAAAATGGAGTTACTTCTCCCGTTTTCCCAAAATTTCCCAAAATTCCCCTTTACTACTCTGCTGGAAAGTATACAAAAACCTGCGCAGGTGTATGAAGAATAATTGTACCAAGTTTCGTTAAAATCCGTCGAGTAGTTTTTGTTTCCATAAGGAACATACAAACCGACAGACAGACAGACAGACAGACAGACAGACAAAAATTTTACTGATTGCATTTTTGGCATCAGTATCGATCCCTAATCACCAACTGATGGTTATTTTGAAAATATATTTCATGTACAGAATTGACCTCTCTACAGATTTATTTATAAGTATAGAAGATATAAGTAATTAATAAGTTGTATTTGTTTGACATAAAAAGGATTCATCTAATCCAGAAATATGATGATATTTTTTTTATAGTGATGTCTTTTCGCTTGTATTTATATTTAAGTGCTGACTGAAAACTAGCATAGTATTATATTATCTGTGATTTCTACCATCTTGTCCCCTATCAACTTCCAAATGTGGCTGAGGGGTTTCTAGCTCTGAAGCTCCGGCAACCCCTTTTTAGGATTTATGGCCGTGAGTATATGTATGTATGTGTATGTTTATCTCTTTTTGATATAAATAATCTTTTCTGTACGTGTGCAATATTAATCTAGCAATCTATACTTATAATAAATCTGTAGAGAGGTCAATTCTGTACATGAAATATAATTTCAAAATAACTATTAGGGGTTGATTAGTGATCGATACTGATGCCAAAAATGCGATCAGTAAAATTTTTGTCTGTCTGTCTGTCCGTCTGTCTGTCTGTCTGTCTGTCGGTTTGTATGTTCCTTATGGAAACAAAAACTACTCGACGGATTTTAACGAAACTTGGTACAATTATTCTTCATACTCCTAGGCAGGTTATAGTATACTTTTCGGCAGAGTAGTAAAGGGGAATTTTGGGAAATTTTGGGATAACGGGAGAAGTAACTCCATTTTTTAAGCTTCCGTCGCGTGTGCAGCCTTATTGGTGAAAGTTATATAGAAATCTTATGTCACATAAATATTCTACATAAAATTGTCTAAAAAATATCCCACAACAACATATGCCTATCTCTTATGGTTAACTCACAATAACACATGTAACTCCTGATAGCTTGACAGTTCGGAGCATTCTGATGATATATGTTTACTTTCACGTTTATTATACTCTCACTCACCCTTAATTTAAAAACGAGAACATTATTCAATCAAAAAAGAATCATAGAAATCGGTACAGAAACACCAAAGTTATACAGTGAAATAAAATAGACCAAAACCAAATCCTTACTAACTTGCATATAACTTACTAGATGGCGCCAGTAGTTTCATCCATACATTGTTTCTTTTTTAGATTGTTTTTAATATTTCATAGTATTTTACTCAACTTCAACTCTACCAACTCAACCTGAAAATTAGCTTATGTTCAGATTTACAGAACCGTTCATAAAAGCGCTTTCAAAATCACAAAGTTAATATTCTGAAGTGCTACAAATTGTAATCAAGGCAAGGCGCTAAATTTCAAAAATCTTGAGCATTGATTAAAGAAACCTCAGATGTTTTTAAAACTACGCTACCCGTGCGGAGCTGGGCCGATCCACTAGTGACTAAATATGTTTGTTTGTTTCTCCCTTTCTATGTGAAACGTGCCATTGTATTTATAAAGCATATCCTATTTAAATCAACTAGACATACAGAATAACTGAGGCACATTATTGGTACCTGTAAGATCTGATGTAATTTTAGTGAGACTTTGCAATGGTAATCGTCTTTAGCATAAGGGATTCATTCATATTCCTTTTATCAAATAAAGACCCTAACGTGACTTGCAACTTCAAAGGTACCATTTTCATTTGAAAGCAAATACATATAGGTACCTGATTCCTAACAATGAATGATATAGCCATGGCATTCACAAATTTACTAAGGGCTAAAATTCTAAAAATAGATGGCCAGAGCATAAAAACTGGGAATAACTGGCAAAACATTTGGCTAAACCATGAGAAAAATATGGTGAAATCCAGGATCATATTAGTGATTGCTTATAAAAATCCACTGTAAATCTTATGGTCTTCCAGTCACTTAAAAGCCTTTTATGAAAATATACATACATATATATACTCACGGCTATAATTCCCTAGTAGGGGTAGCCAGAGCCAAGGAATTATAATTTCCTCAGCCACTTTTGGAAGTTGAGTGGGGAAAAAATGGTAAAACAAAGGTTTTGGTGATGGGTCTCCAACCGCATCGCCTAAAAAGCCCCAATACCCTTAGTCGCCTCTTACGACACCCGTGGGTAGAAAGGGGTAGCGAAATTCTAAGCCGGCACTACACGGCAAATATAAATATATATGAAAATATATTTTACGAATATAGTGTTTAGATTTATAGAGACCACATTATATAAGGCTATTATGAACATTGATGTGAAATTGGGATACAAGTTATTTTTCCTAGTTAAATTTAGTTAGTTAATTTTTAAGTCTAAAGCTCTGTCGACCTATATTTTGGATTTATAGCTGTGAGTATGGTTAGTAGAAAGATGTGTTAGTGCTATACGATGTAAAAAAATATATTATAGAAATCAATAAGTAAACAAGTTCTCTCGTAATTAAGGTAAGTGACATTCTTACACAAAGGAAAAACCGTAAAAGGTATTAGCGCATAGTATCATACTACTAAGAACACAAAGGTTTAAGAGGGTGGGATTACTCCTCCTATGAGGAGAGTCTATACTCTCCTCCCTCAGTCTTTACCTTATTACGATTAAGAAAGATTCCAGCCCTGATTTTGAGTGATAGCTTTTGTTATCGTAGGAATGCGAAATAGACTCCTTTTGGATAATTTGAGGCAATATCAAAGCTATACGAAAACTCATTACGGATACGTTATTGTTGAAGCCGCCGAAGAAATACTTATTCTTGTATTTACTGAATTTATTTAGGTAAGGTATTATGTTGTGTCTATTTCTTGTTATATTAGTGTTGTATGGTTTCGTTCTGATCTGAGGGTAAAGACTTAACTAGTCTACCGATCTCACCTTCCAAAGGTTGTCTGGAAGAGATCGCTTTTAGCGATAAGACCGCCGATTGTACCTCACTATAAACTGTATGATAATTTCTTTTGTAAATTTGTGTCTGATGTACAATAAAGAGTTATTCTATTCTTCTATTCTATTCTATTCTAAAGATGATAGTAAAGTTTATGGAATAGCTATGTCGACGGTAATGTTTGTAGAGGACCGCAGATAACGGATTAATATCAAAAGATTGTGCTAAAAAGGTAAGTTTCCAAAGTTAAAGAACGTATAAAAAGTTTTATACAAGTAGCTCGATAGGTTTTCCAGGATTGTACAAAGTGCTGCTGCTCTACCTACCCTGTTAATGCATGCATATTTTTGTTATACATACATATGTTAATCAGAGTACAGAGAAGCGGGAAACTATATAGGAAACTAATATATACTAGGTTCAAAATTTTATTGCTGCTCATTAAATTTTATTAAACAGTGAGAATACTTTCCTAACAATTAAACATACGTAGTGTTAACTGATAAGCGTACAATATAATTGGGGCATCATATTAAAAATCGAATATAGCACTGTGTAAGTGAAAATTATAATTTTACTAAATTTCTCTGCTTTTATCTTTTACGATGACGAAGTGATAGCTCAATGGGTAGAACACTGGTTATCGTGCAAACGACTAGTGTTCAAATCTAGGGTCAGGCCTACACCAATTTGTCTTTTCTAAAAGACATATGTGTGGTTAATTCATCACGGTTGTTAACGGTGAGGGAAAACATCGTGAGGAAACCCACATGGCTGAGTTGTACTTAGTCATGTGACAGTGTATTCGTACAAAACGGCGATAGGCCTGCCCCCTTTCACGTGAGTACATTGTCCATGCAAAACGTGGGTCTCTGTACACCAAGTGACAAAGTCACGTGATGTTCAGAAGTATTAGTACCTCTGCCAACCCCTTCGGGGATATTCAGCGTGAACGTTTCTGTTATGTTATATATTTGGATACATTTTATTACTGCTTATTACAATTTCTTTTATTAAATAATGAAGATATTTTCTTAACTATCAGACACGCGTAGCGTTATCTGATAAGCGTACAAGATAATTGGGGCATCATAATAAAAAGCCAATATATCACTCACCATATAAAGTGAAATTGCTAATTTTCTCTGCTTAAATCTTTTATTCACTACTAGCGACCCGCCCCGGCTTCGCACGGGTGCAATGCAAAATATACCTACTACAGAATGTCCTTATACACAACGTTCACAGCTTTTTTGCCATTAACCAATACAAACATGTTTTGCTTAGACGTTACTCTTGACAGCGCGACATATAATTGGCCATGTGAAAAACACTCAACAATCAAGTCTAATCCTGCAACGTTAAAAGTTTGACCCTGCAATTTATTAATGGTCATTGCAAAAGATATCTTTACCAGAAATTGTAGGCGTTTAAATTGGAACGGTAAATCTGATGGTATCAGAGGAATTCGGGGAATTAGTACATCTTCTCCGGTACCACATCTGGTGAGTATTTTGCACTCTATTATGATTTTTTTTGTGATTTTACCAGCAAACGTGTGCCATTGCAGAGCTTAGGAGGATTCAGATTTCTTAATAAAATAACAGGACAACCTACTTTCACACTCTCAATAAAAATTAAAAGATAATCAACAACAAAAGATACTCATTCTATTCAGTTTAATTAATTCTTGATATTTTCCTCGCTAGAGAGCTCCGATAAACGCGTGCTCGCAAATCATAAAGTGACGCGACGCGCTATGTATAGGCACGCGCCGCCCGGCGCAAACAACTACGACCCTGCATTTTAAATTTGTAATATCTTTGCTAATATTCACTTAAGTTACATGCTGTAAAAAGCATATTGATCTATAATAAATGCACAATTTATTTAAGGTACTTAATTAGATAAGGATTAATGCTGTATTGTTTAAAATCACTTCGTAAATAACCATTTTTTAGTAAAGAATAAAAATGGTTATGCTGGGTTATCCATAAGAGATAGACATATACCATTGTGGATTTTTTTGTTGAACTTTTTAAGGTGAACAATACTGTACTACATTATTTTGGTCTATCTCGTAGGGTTCAGCCAGCGTTTGCAATATAAGCGCAAAAAAACGTGCTTATTTACGACATCACATTAGAAACCTTTAAATTTATCAGTGTTTCTCTACTATGTTATGCATTTATTATACATACAAACCTTCCTTAAGAATCACTCTATCTATTAAAAAAAACCGCATCAAAATCCGTTGCGTAGTTTTAAAGATCTAAGCATACATACGGACATACAGCGAAAGCGACTTTGTTTTATACTATGTATTGATGATATCAATGTCAATTCTGGTATTTCTCGTTTTTTTAGATTATTTATTTAATATCATATTTTACAGAAACAGCTAATTATCATGAAGGTTTTATTAACAACTATGTAGTGTTAGCTTAGAATAGCTTTAACCTATATTAAGTGTCGTCGTTTGAGATTAATAAGGATAGAGGACTTTGAATGCGATTGGTTTGTGACACAAACGATGATATTTTGCACTTTATACTCACGCCGTAAATTCCCATTGGGGTAGTCGGAGACTTTTTTTTTTTTTCTTTTTTTATTGGGGCTTTTAAGGGAACATTGGGCGATGCGGTTGGAGACCCATCACCAACAACCTTTATTTTACCATCTTTTCCCCACTCAACTTTCCAAAAGTGGCTGAGGAATTTCTAATTCCTTAGCTCTGGCTACCCCTTCTAGGGAATTATAGCCGTGAGTATATGTATGTAACTTTATAATTCAATTTCCCAACTCAAGTTCCAAAAGTTGCTGAGGAATTTCGAATTATGAACCTCCAGCTACACTTTTTTGGATTACAGTCGTGAGCGTTTGTTTATCTAAGTCTAAGGTCCTTAAAGTGTCTAAAGATTGTTGAACCCACACTGGCTATACAGTCGTGAATATTGGCATACATATGGATATGTACTCCCGAAACAATTTAGCGTTGTAAATCTAGGTAGGAACTTGTTGATAAAGTCCCAGGTTTCAGAGCGAAAATCAATACTGGTCGAGAGCTTTTATCGAGCCGTTAAATTGACAAGCTCGTGACTTCGAACTTTGTAGTTCGGATTTACCGGAACATTATTTCACCATCCATAAATAATTCTACATAAAGCCTTTACCTAGTCATAACTAACCAATATTGTGTTTCATCGCTACTTATTCAGGTTACTTGGTTATTTTAATATGAAACATTAATAATATCGGGAAGAATGGATAGATATTCTACATACACTTTTTTGCCGTGTAGTGCCAGCTAAGAATGTCACTACCTTTTCCTACCCAGGGGTGTCGTAAGAGGCGACTGAGGGTATGAGGCTTTTTAAGTGGTTTTTGGACGATGTGGTCATAGACCCATCACCAACACTACTTTTTTCTACCATATTGTCCCCCATCAACTTCCAAATGAGGCTGAGGAGTGTAGCTCGTAATGTAATTGTAAGTTATCTCAAATATAAAACCATATTGATCCGTAAAGATGAAATAGCAATACTGCCTAAATTTGGTCCTAAACAATTAGTGACAGAACTAATGGCTTACTTTAATTAAACTCGTCAAACTAAACAGAAAACTACCTCCAGGGACTGCGTATTGTTCGTGTTACTGCCACGAGTTTCAGCGACGCGACCAGAGAGATATTAATATACAAACAAACAAACGAGTTATTTATAATTTTTTACATGCATTTTTACAAGTTAACAGGGATAATAGGTATTTGATCTTCGGAATAAAAGTAAAAGCACTAATTGCCAACCATTCCCTATTTTACAATTTTTTTACCATTCATCTTCCACAAAGGCTTTGGACGTACGAATATTAAAGCTTGGATATCGCTTTTGGGTTTTAAACTTTGGTATATGTATATGTATGTACGTTACATCACATTAAGTTTATTAGTCTGCCCGTTTTTGTAGCACAGCACTAATCCGGCGCCGAGAGTTTATTTGGTTCTCCAAATAAAGTTTTAGTAGGTCTCTCGTTTCTCCCAGCCACAATACCTTTAGTTATAATTATCTTAACCTGTACTATTAACGGCTATAAATCCCATAAAAGTATTTTACAAAATAAAAAAATATATCCTAAAGAGTAAATAATAATAAGTTAGAAACGATAAACGCGTACTCATCTAACGATTTCGGTTCTGTAAATATGTTCGATAAACCTTACTTCAAAACTGTCAAAAACTGTTTCCTATTGAATATATCCCACTAAAAACAGATGGGATCCTAGTGCAACTTTAAAACATAGAACTAATGTGCCCATAATATTTTAGAAGTGCGTTACATCGAACAAACATTATTTGGAAAAACAAGGCACTGAAGTACCATTTTTGCAGAAACAAGTTATCGCAGTATCATCGTTATTTATAGTATGTAGGGAATTTCAAAAGCTTGTAGGGAATCTGTAACGTACCAAACATATTCTAAAAGAACGTATGTGCAATTCACCTATTTCTATCCGTAGATGTTCGTAAGAGGCGACTAAGGGTATTGGGGATTTTAACGAACTAGTAGGGTGATGCAGTGAGATCCATCACCAATAACCTTTATTTTTCTATCGTTTCCTCAGTACAAGTTCCAAAAGAGGCCAAAGGAATTTATTATCCTAAAGCTCTGGCAACCCCTTCTAGGCATTTATAGCCGTGAGTATATGTATGTCTGTGTTTGTTAAAGTCAGTGAGAAGAATATTTTAATTGCAAATTGTTTTGTTACACATGAAAAGAGTAAGGAACCGGCTTGATTAAAACTCAAAGACCGCTTGACTCTACTAGCCACCCTCAGCCATTTGCACGCTTACATAAATTTGTACCTTCCTGAAAAATTACGGCGAAATTAAAACGAATATAAAACACATTTAGAAATACCTTTTTTTTTGTCTCTGTGTATACGTAAGTTTATTACGTGTTTGTGTTACGTATATTTTGTCCATGTAAAAATTTATAGATACTTGTCTTATATATATCCATACATATAGAAGTAGGCAGAGACTACTGTCCACTTTGTACGCTCCTGGCAACCCTCTCGAGCATGCATCGTCTACATGCATTTTGTTTTATGTAGCGTAAAATAATTATTGCAACTCCATGTCTTGAACCTCTACCCATTATACCTTCATTTAAATTAATTTAATATTTTATCTTATTAAACATAAATGGTTTAATAAGCTAGAAAATATTAACAACATTATTGCAACTTGCGCTACAAGTATCGTTAACGCGTAGTTGTGGCTGTTATGTCAACATTTCTCATATCTGCTCGAAACTAATGCAATAACTCTATTTTAACACGAAAACACGACATTAGATGTACGGTGGTGATTTATCAGTGTAAAGTAGAATTGAAACACCGATATTGTACCATTTGCTTTGCGCTGATTAAATCACTGTTTGCAGTATATGTTACAATGCTTATTATCTTTATTTGTATTTTAATTTGAACCCTAGAGCGGTGAGCTCACTGTTTTTTTTATTCAACTTGGTGTAGCACCTTTGATCTGCAGCTTAATTTGGTCAAAAAAAGTGCAATAAAAAAAATGTTACACCAAATATCAACGTATTCACTTTTTGGGATATCATAAACGATTGATGTTTATAATTTCTACGGTCCTTTCATAAAAAATATACGATGAGAATTATTGAAAATTTACACGAAACTGTATAAAGCCTATGTAGATGGTATTGTCAGTAAAGCAAGACCACAAAGGACTGAATAAGTTTGCCTGGATCGTACAAGGTCGACAGTTCCTGTTTACCCTAGTGGGAACCAATATCGTTAGTATATGTCTGTAAGTAAGTGTTCGTTACTTTGATGAGAACGGTTGAATGGTATACAACGACCATGTGATGGGCTGTTCTAGATTTAGGATAATAATAGCTAGTTTAGGATTTACAGCAGAGAAACTCGATAAGAGTGCAGATTTCTATCACGAATGTAGTTGTTTGTTTTAGGTTTTACATGCTACATTATTCAAAACGAGTATATAATATACTTTCAAATACAATGTCTCGTACATATATATATATATATATACTTACTTACTTATACTCACGCCCATTATTCCCATTGGGGTAGGCAGAGACTATCGATCGCCACTTAGTACGATCTTGACAAACCTCTCTTGCTTCCCTTACATTCATTATTCTTCTCATACATGCTCTTTTATTCTTCTCACTTCGGACCCCCGCCTTTATAAGAACGTTTTCTATCTGGTCAAGAAACGTTTTACGAGGCCGTCCTCTACTAACAATCCCATCCACATTGGCTCTATATATCTCTTTCGCTACTTTATTTTCATCCATTCTCTCTATGTGCCCAAACCACCTCAACATTCCTTTTTCTATCTTGCATACTTCGTCATCTTTCAAACCTACTCGTTCACGGATCACAGTATTTCTCACTCTATCACACAGCCTTACATTACATATACATCTGAGGGATCTCATTTCCACTGCATCAACTCTACTTTCATGTTTCTTCTGCCATGCCCAACATTCACTACCATACATCAGCGTGGGAACCAGAAAAGCATTATGCACAGCCATTCGAGCTTTTTCTGACAACGACTGGCTCAACATCAGACTGTTCATGGCTCCATTCACCGCGTTTCCCTTTTTAACTCTCCTTTCAATATCTTCCTCACATTTTCCATCCCTAGTAAACAAACTCCCCAGATATACAAATTCTTTCACTTGTTCCACTTTCTGACCATTTATAACAATGTCACATTCTGTCATACTTTCCTTTCTTTCAAAAACCATTGTTTTGGTTTTGTCCACATTCACTCTCATTACCTTTCTTTCGAAAGACTTACACGCCATGTTCACCATCTCCTGCAACTCATTTACCGTTGATGCAAGTAATACTTGATCGTCAGCGTATAAGAGTCATTTAATGATGAACCCACTCATTTTCAGTCCATAACCACTTTCGCGCAGTTCTTTCAAACAGTCGTCCATGAACAAATTGAAGAGCCACGGAGAAGCCACACAACCCTGTCAAACACCCCTAGAGATCTCAAACCAGTCCGTGTCTTCTCCGTTTACTCTCACACATGCATTGGAATCCTCATAGAGTGACTCCAATGCACGTATAAGTTGGCTCCCCAAACCGAACTTAGACAACACCTTCCACAAATACTTTCTTACTACCCTATCATACGCCTTCTTCAAATCAATGAAGGTGCAATACACTTTTTGGTTCTTTGCCAAAAAATTTCTCTGTGAGAAGACTTGAGTCATACATCCATTCCCTTCCTAAATCCTGCTGGTACATCCCAAATTTTTTCATCCGTTTCTTTCATCACCCTTTCGATCATACACTGAGTAGGCTAAGATTGGCCGACAACACTGAGTAGGCTGTTACCACGGTAGTTTTTTGCTTCTTGGCGTGACCCTTTCCCTTTATATAGGGGCACAATCACGGCTCTACACCAATCTTTTGGTACTTTGCCAAGTGCCCAAAACTTCTGAAAAAGGAAGAACAGCCAAGAAGCCACTAACCCTTTACCAGCCCTCAGCATTTCGACACATATCCTGCCGCTTTTCCTAGTTTCATACTTTTCATCGCTTTTACAATTTCTTCCATACTTATCATACTTTCAGACACGTCACCCATTACCTCGTCACAATTAACATCGCTATCAATTGCTGAAGTAATGGGATCATCCTCTCTTTCAAAGAGACCCTCAAAATAATATATATATATTATATATAACGTCGACAGGGTAGATCAGACACAGAAATAAATAATCACAGCTTTAATCAACTTCGCCACTATTCACAAATTAACTAAGTACAAATTATATTGCGTTAACACCGATTAGAAACGTATGACGGTTCCGAGCACAACCGATCCACTCTTTGTCCATCCTCAGAATGATCCTTGCCCGAACTCCATCAGAGGGCGCACGATTACCTCGTGACCACACCCTTCCGCTTCTTACCACTTATTCAACTGAGTCAAATCAGCAACTCTATTAGGTATTACCGACACGTAGTCAATTCAGTAACTGTATTAGGTGCCGCCGACATGAAGTCGAATGAGCAACCATATTAGGTGCCGCCGACACGGCCATCCTGACAAGACACACGTCCTCGTGTGTTACTCGGCATCTGAAACAATATCAGATGGCAATACCACTTGTCCAAAATACTGACTTCCTCAATGAGGATTGTTCAATTTCAAAACAAAAAATACTTTATTACTTAAATGCTTTTCAGGAACTCACATACAAAAAGTTATTACAACAATCCTCACTAAAGAAAAGTCACTAATAAGTGTTCGCATTTATGGTTCATAGAGTGATCAAACAAACAGATCATCCCAGTGATCAAACAGTCAGATCATCCCAGTGATCAAACAAACAGATCATCCCAGTGATCAAACAAACAGATCATCCCAGTGATCAAACAGTCAGATCATCCCAGTGATCAAACAGTCAGATCATCCCAGTGATCAAACAGTCAGATCATCCCAGTGATCAAACAAACAGATCATCCCAGTGATCAAACAAACAGATCATCCCAGTGATCAAACAAACAGATCATCCCAGTGATCAAACAAACAGATCATCCCACTGATCAAACAGTCAGGTCATCCCAGTGACCTAAACTCATATCATTAACGGTCATCCCAGTGACAGCGAAAATCAGAGTTGGTCATCCCAGTGACCCCAAAACACATCTTCAGCGGTCATCCCAGTGACCCTGAAACACATCTTTAGTGGTCATCCCAGTGACCCTAAAACACATCTTCAGCGGTCATCCCAGTGACCCTAAAACACATCTTTAGCGGTCATCCCAGTGACCCTAAAACCCCTATATTCATGTGTGGTCATGTGTCATCTCAGTGACCACTACAATTTAACAAATGTCTCACAAAAGAAAGTTTATACCTACTGACAGAACTGAGAAAATTAATAAATTTCACTCAACTCATTCAAGAAGGATTCAGAACCCAACGGGCAACCAAACCTCTCTGGCAATTTTCTTAAACGATCATGGTTATGGCTATATTTTTACAGCCTGTTGTTACTGTCCAAAACCGATAAAGTGTACCTATCTCCTTCTTAAACTTCTACTACTCTAAAGGGACCCTTATACAGTGCGTCTGAATTTGTCTGATTTTGTTCTTCGTTTTTGCATTAATACAAAATCACCAACAGAAAACCTAGTGAATTTAGCTTTGTGCTTATCAAAACCCTCAATAGATTGATCGGTACTCAAAACGGGAATCCACTAGCACAATCAAAGAGTAAAAAGAAATTCGCGCCGTTCAATCGTGCAATTAAATCTGATGTGAAAGATACAGGAAACCAATCGGGCACTGAATTACTATTTAGATCGCGATAGTCTAAGCACATGCTATCGATACCATCACGTTTCTTTACTAATAACGCAGGGCTTGAAAATGGGGAACAACTTGGCCTAATTATGTTTGCTTGTAAAAGTTTATTGGCCTTAGCTTCTATCACCCGCCGTTCATCCGGCGTGAACGAATTTTCATCAACACGTATAGTGGAAAAACCTAAAATAAGGTAACTTTCTATTTTTAAAATACCTAGCAACTCGCTTTTTGCAGCGTCACTAACATCGCATCAACTTGTGCTAAATTTATTTCAGACGCTATGTTTACTTGAGAACTGTATTCAACATTTAACTTTTCGAGCGTTAAATTTAAGGTAGACATATTTATGGCAAAGCCTAGCGCTAAAACTTCTCTACTTAGCATTATGTCACAACGCATGTACATATCTTGCAAAACGTGGAGTAAAAACTCAATTCTAAAATCACAGACCTTAACCTTACACAACATTTGTACTGTGCTAAACGTAACGTACTACTCAAGCTTATGACATTAAAATTAATAACATTGTTTTTAAGTTTTGACGCTACAACTAACGAGCATTCGGCTCCGGAATCATAATTAAAAATAAAGCGCTCACTAGAATGAGTCAGTGCACCTGAAGGTACACTGCAATCGTCGACTCTGTTCGACGCGAGTACTGGTACCTGAACCTCCGGCGTGGTGGCGGTGGCGCTCGTGCACCGGCTCGCAACGTGGCGCGGCTCCACACTTGAAGCACACCAATGCCTTGATGTGTTAGCTCCTGAATGCTGAGAACTAGCTGTTATTGAGTATGACGTCGCAGTTTTCCCGCTGACTGGCTGAGACAAGTAGCGGTGTTTAGGTTGTATCTTACATACATCGGCTTTGTGTCGAACTTTTGCACTACTGTAACATTGTGATAAGATAACCAATTTGATTCAGATTCTTTTACCGCGCGGCTTATTGCCACGACGAGGCTTCCATCCTACAGTGGAGAGTTAAATTCCGGTAGAGTAAGTTTATCACTGGACACTGTATAGAGGTTTATAAGATTTTATAAGAGGTTTTAACGCTCCAATAAGAGCTAACATATTTTGATTTTGCACTTCAAATAAACTTTTCCATTTATTGTCACTTTCTTTATATGACGATTTACGAAATCGGCGTTGGGGAGATCCCACTTCTGATAACGTCGACAGGGTAGATCAGCGTAGATTCATGATTCCTCAATCACAAATCAGACACAGAAATAAATAATCACAACTTTAATCAACTTCGCCACTATTCACAAATTAACTAAGTACAAATTATATTGCGTTAACACCGATTAGAAACGTATGACGGTTCCGAGCACAACCGATCCACTCTTTGTCCATCCTCAGAATGATCCTTGCCCGAACTCCATCAGAGGGCGCACGATTACCTCGTGAGCACACCCTTCCGCTTCTTACCACTTATTCAACTGAGTCAAATCAGCAACTCTATTAGGTATTACCGACACGTAGTCAATTCAGTAACTGTATTAGGTGCCGCCGACATGTAGTCAAATGAGCAACCATATTAGGTGCCGCCGACATATATATTATTATTATATATTAGATATGGACAATTGGACATAACACATTATTTTAAGAATCCCTCCGCTTGTGATGAAACATACATACGTATACTAACGCCATATTTATTTCAGAGATTGTATATTAGAAACCTTATAAAATAGCAGTCAGATAATTAATTTTATTTACTAAAATACATTATTCAAGGGAGCTCTTCTAGGTTATAGCATAAATATAAGAAGTAAATTAAGACTGCAGTAAATTAAACATTACCTCATGACCTTAATGTATTCAATTAATCGCCCTAGTGGCATTGTTCAGGCAAGTACTTGAACGCCCCATTGTGCTAAGACACTGCCGGGCTGGTTAGATTTCATGAAGAACAATACGGTTTCTCAGGTTTGCAGGTCAAGTATTGATGCAAGTTGGAGCTCTGCTGCTTTGCATTATTGGCGTTGTTAGAAGATATTGGCGTCCAGGGTTCAAATGAACGGTAGGAATTAAATCAACTAGGTGTAATAATAAGCTTCAAAGATATTATCAATCATCAGCTATCATCAAACAACATTTTATTTTTATATGTATATTATATCATTCGAAAATGGATGATGAACTTCGAATTCCGATCTGTATACCCCTTTTTCTGAAATTTAATCCCATGAATACATATGAATGTATGTTATTACCAATACTACATACATACATACATACATATACTCACGGATATATTTCCCTAGAAGGGGTAGCCAGAGCTAAGGAATTAGAAATTCCTCAGCCACTTTTGGGAGTTGAGTGGGGAAAATATGGTAAAAATAAAGGTTTTTAGTGAGTGACCAATACTAATTTATTTAAAAACCAGCCCAGACTGAAATGAAGCATCAGAGTGGGGGCTAAAAAAGGCCGTTTTTTTCTAAAGCTCATTATTAAGGTTATAAAGGGTTAGGAAGCCTACCGGAGCAAACCGATATGGCTGATAAAATTAGAATATCTTAGTAATATGACAGGATGTAAACGAAGCCAGAGAGGTTTGCCAGGATCGTACAAAGTGGCGATCGATAGTCTCTGCCTACCCCAATGGGAACTAAAGGCGTGAGAATATGTATATTTGTACAAAACAGCCCTGGCCCAGGCAGCGCGTGTCACTTTTGTACTTTGTGTAAGCTAACAGTAGTTACTTTGAAAACAGATTTGAATTGGTACCCGCTCCATTCAGGATTTAAACCTATGTATCTTTACGTTCTGACGCAGTAGTGCTTTCCCAATGATATCTGTTGTTTGTGGTATCAATAATGTCACAATTATGTGAGAGTTTTTATTTCAATCACAGTCACTCGCTACCTTAATAATGAAAACAACGCAATCTTATTAATATGGTGAATAAATAATTTTGATTTTACTTTAGCTTTAGATTGTCATGATCAATTGTTTGTTTATGTCTTGAGTTGAAACCATGCTGCACATGCATATATCTATAAAACTATCAATGTTATTCGGTTAGAATGAGATGACAGTTTACGATACTAAGTAAGTGCGTAACAGATGGCTGTTTATACCACGCGATATCTAGTTAAAAGGCCGCTTGTACTAGGAATACTGAAGGGTTAGTTACCGATAGTCAGATGGCTGTTTATACCACGCGATATCTAGTTAAAAGGCCGCTTGTACTAGGAATACTGAAGGGTTAGTTACCGATAGTCAGATGGCTGTTTATACCACGCGATATCTAGTTAAAAGGCCGCTTGTACTAGGAATACTGAAGGGTTAGTTACCGATAGTCAGTAGTTTTTCATTATAGCCCATTGATAGCCCTTATTTTCTATGACCGATTATATAACATTTGCTGCATACAAATATATAAAAAAGAAAAGAAATTTGCATATAAATTTATTGTAACCACTTGCTACTCTCAACTCAACATAAATTTTTTCTCCTTTGAAATTACTATTACCTACTAAATTCTTGCTCAGCGAGTCTAATTCCCATTCGTTTAATTCTCTGATGGTATATTAACTAATAAGTATATATTTTCAATACTGCAAAACTTCACTGAAATTCCAAAAGCAGTGGAAATGAAAAGGTAAGTCTAAAATAGTAATGTGTCCTATTTATATAAGTACCTGTGTTCTAATATGTTATCATTTCATTTCAAATCAAATTATATTAAATATACCGATGAAAATTTACGTCGACAAAGGTCAGATGTGGAAGGTTACTGAAAATAATGAATTAACATATTACAAAACTGCGCTCGTAAAAGTCAATTAGGCTTATTACAGACGCGACAGGAGCGGGAGATATATTAAGGACCTATTAAAACTCGTTTAAAAGACGTTTTTATTAATACACCCGCTGCTCTTTTGAAATTCATTAATATTTATTCTAACAAAGCGACGTTGTGCAGGATTTAGACATAGGTTAAGAATCAGTAAATGTACATTGATAAGTATATCTAAGATATACGAGAAAAGAAGATTATTAATATCTAAAATCTATCAGTTATTCTAGATGAGAAAATTTTTAATGAAACAAGTAATAAAACCACAATTTTAATCCATTAAGTGAGATCTTTAATTTTGACAATTTCAATTTAAAAGGATCCATTGTTGATGAGTGTCTGGGTTCGTCTCACAAAAATACACTTTCCGAATCGAAGTGGAATGAAATTAAACTATACTAATATTAATAAATTTCTTCGCTTAATTCCGCTAAATAATACCTGCAGTCTTCATGCAACATGCACTGTGCACCGCCCGCCCTTCCACTTACAAGAAATCGAAAAGCAGACAATGCACCACACACACACCCGCAAGCGAAAACCACAGGCAACCACAAACATGCGACGCGTTTCGACTCAACACGAGTCATTGACGAGCAGTTAGTAGACAGTTCGGCAGCTGACCACCGAGTCCGAGACCACCGGGCGGGCGGTGCACAGTGCATGTTGCATGAAGACTGCAGGTATTATTTAGCGGAATTAAGCGAAGAAATTTATTAATATTAGTATTGCTATGGATTTCCGCAAAGTAACGCCTGATTCAATCCAATATCTGAAATTAAACTTATACGTAAGTTATTATGACTTTAAAAAAACAGATTTTTGATTTATGACAGCCGTGATAGCCCAGTGGGTAGAACACTCGGTTAACGTGCAAGCGACTAGTGTTCAAATCCCGGGTCGGGGCCTACACCAATTTGTCTTTTCTAAAGACATATGTGTGGTTAATTTATCATGGTTGTTAACGGTGAGGGAAAACATCGTGAGGAAACCCACATGGAAGAAGAAGAAGAAAGAAGAAAATACATTTATTTCCATTAACTGCTACACAAAACAAATATACATTTAACATTTACTATATGAGATGCAGAAAACTGAAAAAAGGGTACGGCTCAGCATAGTGCCTGCCCTATGAAGTGCAGACGCTGTTATTCTGCCGCTCCCTTTGTCGACACGACTGAACTTAACATGTTATTTTTCATATATTTAAAATGACACACACACAATTAAATTTACACACATTGAATCAGCAAAATCACAAATCAGTTACAACATACAATTAATATTTAAGTTTTATTTTAAATATTTTCACACTGTAAGAATGTAAAGAATAAATATTAATAGTTTTAATTGTAATAGATAATAATTAAAATAAATATAATATATATGGTATAACTGTTTTAAATATTATTTTATTTTAAAACGATAAACTAAATTAATAAAATTAACAGCTAATTGCAACACAATAGAGATGTATTAGTTTTTTTTAAATATAATAAACCAAAAATTATGTGTACATACAATAAAAAAATATATATAATAATAATTGTTTCTCATAAATGGCTACCGGGAGAAACTTCGGCTATCATAGCAATTTTTGCTTCTCGAGTAATATTTTTTTATATTTAATTTTAAAAGTGATTTTAGAAATGGGACGTTTGAGGGGTGGGGGGAGGTTGTTCCAGCATTTTGTTGCCTGGTAGCGGAAGCTTCCCTCGAAAGCCCTAGTTTTGTGAAACGGTGTTACCAAAGTCATTGAATAAAGACTCCTTGAGTTAAAGGTATAGGATGGCCAGGATAACTTGTTATATAGATTTAATGTTTTTTGACATGAATTCCTCATGTGGGGATTATTACTCATATGTTGTTATATAGATATTCGGGTCGCTTAAACTTAATGACTTGGTGGACTAAACTAGCCAGATGAAGTTGTCTCCTAGAATCCATATTAAGTAGGCCCTCTCTATTCAATTTAGGAGTAATGTGAGATCGTGGTGGTATTTTATAGCAGAATCTTATGCACGCATTCTGTACTCTTTGAATCAACCGTTTTGATGTAGATAAGAGACAAGGACCTAAAACTATACTGCCGTAGTTTAATTTAGATAGAATAAGAGCCTCACAGAGCAATAAACGTATTTCCTCAGAGAGCAGGTGACGGATTTTGTAGAGTACTTTAATACGGAACATACAATTTTTTACAACATTGATTATGTGGTCCTCAAAACGTAGTCCGGAATCCACAAAAACACCAAGAACTCTTGCCAGTGACACATGCTCGACCTTTGTCCCATTTATAGTTACACAAGGATTTGAGGACAAAACGGACGAAACTTGTTTTTTCGATCCCAGCACCATAAACTTAGACTTACTAGGGTTTAACAACAAAGCATTCCGGGATGCCCAAAGTGCTATATTATCAAGGTCAGAATTTAGTTTTGCTAATGATGGATTTATATCGCAAGGATTTAGGTGCATATATATTTGAACGTCGTCAGCGTACAAATGAAAGTGTGAATACTTAATTTCTTTGACAATATCTGCCGTATATAACACAAAGAGAATTGGCCCTAATATCGATCCCTGTGGCACGCCCCTAGAAACAGGTTTAACTGCAGAACTATTGGTACCATTTGCCAGTTTACTACGCACTATTTGTGACCTATTAGTAAGATAACTTTCAAACCAGGCTATGGTGTCAGAGTGGAAGCCATAGTATCGCAACTTCGAAAGGAGAAGTGGGATACTTATACAGTCAAATGCGCGTGAAAAGTCGAGCAAAGTCAGAACCGTTGCCGTGCCTAGGTCTTGTGCTGCTAAAATATTGTCTTTTACGTCTAACAGTGCTGTTGTAGTACTTACGCCCTTGCGAAAACCTGACTGCTTTGCAGGTAAGATATTGTTTGATTCTAAAAATTCTGATAGCTGCCAAAACACGATACGTTCGAGCACCTTTGACAAGCAGGGTAGTAAGCTGATTGGTCTTAAATCTTTCAAATTGTTTGGAGATGGATTTTTCGGAAAAGGGGTAATAATAGCAGTTTTCCAGCACTCAGGGAATGTTGAAGAAGATATAGAATAATTTATTAAGTGGGTTATGTAAAAAAGTGCATGAGGTAAGGTTAGTAAAATCATATTTAAATTAATGTTATCAACACCCTGAGCATCCGACTCAATTGACAATATAGCCCTTGCAACCTTCGATTCATCTACTGGTTTCAACTCGAACGTCGCAGTACCAAATCGATTAGTTTCGAAATATGAAAATTCTGAAATTGGTACAAAATCAGGACACGGCAGAGTCAGAAAATAATTATTTATTAAATCAGGATCATTAAGATGAGGGGGTAATTTCTCAGTATCTATAGCATTATCTAGTATGTTTGATTTAAGGTTTTTCCATAGTTTTTTCGAGTCTTTAGTACAAGAGTTAATCTTTTGTTTAAAATATGCCCGTTTTTCACTGTCCATTGTAATTTGGCTGGTTGTTAACATGGCTGAGTTATACTTAGTCATGTGACAGTGTATTCGTACAAAACGGCGATAGGCCTGCCCCCTATCACGTGAGTACACTGTCCATGCAAAACGTGGGTACTCTGAACACCAGATGACAAAGTCACGTGATGTTCAGAAGTATTAGTACTTCTGCCAACCCCTTCTGGGATATGCGGCGTGAACGTTTATGCTTATGCTTATGCTTATTTTTTATTTTTATTTAGAAACTAGCTTTTTGCCCGCGATTACATCCGCGTGGACATCATTTTTTGCATCCAGTTTACATGCAAAATACCAAAACCCTATCTGAACTTCTGTTTTTTTTTTATATTTTTATTTCCGTGGGCGTTGTAATAGATATAAAGAACATTGAGACTTTTTAAGTGATTTTTGGGCGATGCAGTTGGAGACCCATTTGACTACCTTTTCCCCATTCAACTTCCAAAAGTAGATAAAGAATTAAAATCTCTGAAGCTGAGGCTACCCTTTTTTGGGATTTATAGCCGTTAGTATATACTCATGATTGATTGATGGATGAATTTCATATATTCCTTTTCGTAGTTGTTATATCAGTAAATCACATAAAGTTTCACTAGATGCAGTATATTTATAGACCAAAAATCTGTATAATATATTTCAATCCCCTAGGGGGTGAGTTCCAAAAAACCTTTTCAATTGTTGATAAGAATCATGAAACAAACCATTTTGTAGCAAGTTTCTATGTTCAATACGAGACATCTTTAGTAAGTGAGAATATCTTTAGTAAGTATGGATAGCAGTTTGGCGACCCGGTGCTGCCCCCTACACTGACTGTTAGTGATGTGTGAGAGATTGCAGCCAATCAGTCAGCGGTCAATAGATGGCGGTACTAAACTAAAATTGAGATATGTGGTATTGTTTACTAACTATGCATTTTGAGGCTTAAACAGAGTATGAATTTATGCGTAAGTATAGCACAATATATCTATGAAAATATTAGTTTGAAAATATTTAATAAACAGTTATAAACATATTCTCAAACCTACTAAATGAATACGAAAAATTCATACAATATACTTTCAATTATCTTTATTCATACATATTCGCATAGTTGAATGTGTAAGAGAAGGAATAGTGCTTCATATTATTCTAAGCTAACACAAAACACAAAATAACGCAAAAAGATTGCGATACCCGAGATTCGAACCTGAGTCTTCCGTTCGATTAGTATTAACCGAACGGTATACCGCTACGCCACGAAGACGTCAGTATTGCCTTCAAAATGTTGATAAACCATATATCTTGTAGTCATACATACATACATACTCACGCCATTAGTTTCCATTGGGGTAGGCAGAGACTATCGATCGCCACTTCGTGCGATCCTGACAAACCTCTCTAGCTTCGTTTACATCCATCAATCTTCTCATACATGCTCTTTTATTCTTCATACTTCGGACGCCAGCCTTTTTGAACATACTCTCAATTTGGTCCAAGTGTGTTCTCCGTAGTCGTCCTCTGCTAACATTACCAACCACACTAGCTCTTTTACCAAATTCTATCATCCATCCTCTCTATGTACCCAAACCATCTCAACATTCCTTTTTCTATCTTTCTTACAGTATCATCTTTCACACCACACTTTTCACGAATATCACTATTTCTCACTCGGTCACATAATCTAACATATCATTTTTTTCTGAGGGACCTCATCTCCACTACATTCACTCTGATCTCATGCTTCTTCTGCCACACCCAACATTCGCTTCCATACATAAGCGTAGGAACAAGAACAGCCATTCGGGCCTTTTCAGATACTGATTGACTGATTATTACGCTATTCATTGTTCCATTAACCGCATTACCCTTTTTCACTCTTCTTTCAATATCTTCATCACATTTTCCATCCCTTGTAAACAAACTTCCCAGATATACAAACTCCTTCACCAGTTCCACATCCGTACCATCAATCGCAATAACACATTCGGTCACATCTTCCTGTCTCTCAAAAACCATCGTTTTGGTCTTATCCACATTCACCCTCATTCCCTTTCTTACAAAAGACTCACGTGCCATATTCTACATCTCTCGCAACTCTTCTGCCGACGATGCAAGTAGCACTTGATCGTCAGCATACAAGAGGCATTTAATGATGAGTCCACTCATTCTTAGTCCATAATCACTTTCACGCAGCTCTGTCAACCAGTCATCCATGAACAAATTGAAGTCAACGGAGAAGCTACACATCCCTGTCGGACACGCCCTGAGATTCCGAACCAGTCAGTGTTTTCCCCGTTTACTCTTACACATGCACTAGAATCCTCATAGAGTGATACCAATGCACGTATAAGTTGACTCCCCGAACCGAACTTGGATAACACCTGCCATAAATACTTTCTTAGTAGTAATACTATTGACAAACAATTAAATGGACATTTATTTTGATGAAAATGGATGAAACCCTTAATTTTTCCAAAAAGACTATTAATGAAGAGTCTGATAAAGTCGTTCGATGAAAAATTGAATCGTGTAAATATGGGGAGCCATATAAAAGTTTTTTTTTATGATCCTGTAGGACCCTTGCGAAATCCGCGATAAACCGCGATACACCTGGCCTATATGTTGGCCAGGTGTATAAGCTACATTCATACTAAATTTGATCAAGTTCCGTGTGGTAGAATTAACGTGATGACCGGAGATACAGACAGACAAACAGTAATTTTTTTCAAAAAGCGCAATTTCGGCATCATTATCGAAAATTAAACATATTCCACCGGTTTTTATTTATTTGCTCCAATGTACAGTTTTGGCTTCGGTACAGTCTTAGTATAGTATAGATAGATAGATACATGATTTTTATCTTTTAAAATTTAATATAGTCCTGTTCAACGTTATGCTATCAGCTCATTCGTAATATTATAATATTTAACTGTTTTTTTTATATGTTGATATTGACTTATTTTTTTTTTGTTTATGGCTATTAATATTGATTAGGCTTTGTATTGCTCTTTCTCGTTAAAATTCTTTATGTGTTTTCTTTTTATATTTTTATTTTATAAATTATAATTTTGTTATTTTAACTTTATTTATCGGAGTTGGCAATAAATAAAAATCTTTTTTTATTCTTTATTTATTAATAGGAAAAATATTTGGAACTGAATAGGTGCCTACATATGGTCTCCGGCGTACGGGAAGGCCCCGGAGGTATGACCATGAGGTAAGTTGGAGGTATGGCGTGACATGATGTGGTTCTGTACAGCTTCGAACAGGGATGTGTGGGCTCAAAACTGTGAGGTTTGCCCAGCAGTGGGAAACAAATTAGGCTAATAAAACATAATAATATTTATACTCTCTTTTGAGTTTGTAACCCAGTTATAGGCATGCAAAAGATACCACCGTAATATAATCAAGTTTTAAATAATGGTTGAATTGATTTTTAAACTATGTCAAAAAAATGCAAGATAAGAAGGGAAACTAATATAAATGGTTATTAAAAATAAAATATGAAGTGGCTAAGTAAGAGACGACTCGCGCACACCATTGCGTTTCACACTATCGGTAGCCTGTGGTCTTCATTGTCAATTAAAAAAGTAACTCAAATAGAAAAAAATAAAAATATTTACTATTAATTTCTGAGCGATTCAGGATCTCGCTTTTTTGAGCAAATCATGGCTGCATTATTCTAGGACTCTATGTCCGTAAGCCAAGTCATGGTGCCAAAGATCTGGGATCGTCTTGTAACATTTATTTGCGTGGAGAAGAGTTCATTGCAAGGTCGAAATGGGGTATATATATATTGGGGTATTATACATACATACATACATATTCTCACGCCGTTAGTTCCCATTGGGGTAGGCAGAGACTATCGATCGCCACTTTGTACGATCCTGGCAAACATCCTGGGGTATTATATGGTACTGATTTAGGTAAAAAACTGTCCAGACAATGTCTCCGGTTTTACGAGTAAAGAACTTATGTGCCATACGATACTATATTGTAGTTTTGAAACATTTCTATATGATTTAATTCATATTTTCGTTATCAATAATTCTTGTGTTTAACTTAACTTTAACATTGACGTGAAAACTGAGATAACCACCATCGTCCTGTAAATATATCGATGTTATTTTTATTAAATTTTTCTGTTAGTAATCATAAATAGTACTTCTTCTTATGAAAACTCTAAGTCTCAAAAGTTCAGGCCGTATTTTCCGAAATAGGTGGCAGAGGAACTCATACTTCTGAATATCACGTGACATTGGTCTGCTGGAACCACTTCTTGCTTGAACAGTGTATTCACATGATAGGGGTACACGTTGCTAATAAATAAAGGATAAATAAAGGAAAGAAAAATTTCGACACAGGCGGTGATCGAACCTGCGACCTCGGGTATACGCCCCCGATGCTCTGCCTATTGAGTTACCGTCTCAATGGTTTCCGGTGCGAAATTATTCAATACTTTGTTTCTTTTACACTCTTAAGTACACCACCCCACCGTCGAAGTTTTTACAAATTCCGAAGGCCACTTGTCTACCTTTTCAGATAGAATGCAAATGTTGAGAATGCCTTACTATAACATAATTTTGAATGTTTTTGTTTACGAAAACCTCATTTGGGGATTATTACTAATAACATATACTCACGGCTATTAATCCCTGGATGGGGTAACCAGAGCTAAGGAATTCGAAATTCTTCAGCCGCTTTTGGAAATTGAATGGGGAAAAGATGGTAAAATAAAGGTTGTTGGGCATCCCCAACCGCATCGCCAAAAAGATCACTTAAAAGCCCTAATACCGTTAGTCGCCTCTTACGTACACCCACCGGAAGAAATGGGGTAGTGCTATTCTAAGCCGACACTACACAGCATTACTAATAAATAATGGAATAATCCCCACATGAGGTTTTTATGAACAAAAATATTCAAAATTAGCCATGTTGGTTTCCGTTTTACCCACTGAGCTGTCACGATTGTGTCTTTCAATGAAGTTTTTGTAATTTCTCTCGTGAACTGGCGCTTACACGCCGATATTATTATTCAAATATATCATAACCATATGTCATTAAAATAGAAATGTTTATAACCAGAACCATGCCATGATAGAAAATTTACATATGAAAATGAGTCAAAGCATGATTACACTAGATCTGAAACCTTTCAATTAATCCATCCCTTGTTTGCATATAGTTCATACCAAAGATTAAAGTCTATCAGTCGAAACAGCACAAAATTAATTAATTACATAATCTGGGATTAATTTATTTCCAACTATTTGGGCTAAAGATAAATCTAGCTTTGTTTTGTTGAAATTAATTATTTCTATATTGTTTAGATAGCTGGCTTATTTGCAAGTTATTAAAGATAATCTATGTTTCTTAATTACTTCCTTTATCAAGTGTAATTGGTTTCGCAATGAACAGTTATATTGGCTAGCTGGAGAGTTACTACCCAAGGTATATAAATCGCAAGCACTAAAAAGCGGGTCGTAATAAATGGACCATACAATTTACGAAGCTGGAACAAGGTGGAGGATGTCACTAAAAGCGTAATGACATTCGTAATTTGGTGGAACGGGCGGGTTTATCTCACGTTGACGTGAAAAAGCGCGTCTGAGCTTATGGTGTTATGCTGGTACAGCGATTACGTGCAGGCCGAGATACGTAATGAGGATGTAAATTGTCGCGTGTGGGGCTATCTGGGCGAGGGGGGCGAGCCCGGGCCGCCCAACCTGTGGCGTATCTGTTGCGCCGCCCGCCCTGGCCCGAGCTAGGCCCAGTCCTGCCCCGCGCTCGCTCCCGACGCCCGTCTCTGCGTCGCTCAGCCTCGCACTTTCAGTTCGCGATCATTTCGCCCGTGACAATTGCGCTTTCTTCCGAAACACTGCGCGTGTGGAGCTTATTTTACGATATTGGTTAGTCACTGTTCACGATTGAAAAAGGTTCAGTTATTTTTACTTAGTGGAGTGTAAATTGTTGAGGTGATTAAGTTATTGGTTTTTTACTGCAAAATATATTAAAAACCATATTTTAGAAAATTTATTTAAGGTAACACAAAAATATCAGCACTTTCAACATATCATCATTTATTTAATATACATTTTAGTTTATTAGTGTAGCCAAGTGTACAAAATTAAAACTCTTGTTATTATGTGCATCTGAGCGGAGTATAACAATATTCGTAAATATCACTCCACTTAGCGAACAGCTGTATCGCGGTACTTTATGTTTTCAAAACATATTAAATAAAGAGACAAATCGTAATGTTTTGACATTAAATAAGTTTTTGAAAACCTGCCTGGTGAAGTGAACAGCATTTTTATTAGCTTATTTCACAAAACGATATTTTAATTATATTTGCTGTATATCGGCTTAGAATAACACTAACCCATTTCTGCCGGTGGGTGTACGTAAGAGGCGACTAACGGTGTTGGGGCTTTTAAGGGATTTTTGGGCGATGCGGTTGGAGACCCATCACCAACAACCTTTATTTTGCCATCTTTTCCCCACTCAACTTTCCAAAAGTGGCTGAGGAACTTCTAGTTCCTTAGCTCTGGCTACCCCTTCTTGGGATTTATAGCCGTGAGTATATGTATGTATGTATGTATAATATTTTAATTCTCTCTGTAAAAAATTGAATCATATTTCTACTAAGTTTGTGTTTTTTTTATTCACTAACCAAAGTTTTGTAGGCACCACTAACTCAATTAGTACTATGACTTATATTATTAAAAGAAAGAAACTGTATTAAAATGTGATATTTGAAAATTCTCTTATACTACCTTGACAAGCTCCTAATAATATTCCAATAAATAATTATTGTTTCGTTTATTTATGGCTGATATTATTCAGACTATAATATTATCTATTAATAATAAAAATATATAATTTATTATACCATTTTCATATTCATTCCAGCAATTAAACAATGGATGTCTGGAAAGGATCGTCTTAAGTGATAAGACCGCCAAATGTACTTCTTTTTAAGAACACAATAAAAACAATAAAGAGTTTTCTATTGTATTCGAAACAAAATACCTAAAATGCTCCAATTCTATCAAGTATACAAGCTGTTTTGGTAAAAAAGGGTATTAGGTTGTTGGGATCATATTTAGTATTTATTGTTTTTGGGAATAAAAAGCGAATTCGAGAACGCCGCTGATCCTATCATGAAAAAGCTTCTTTTTCCATCTCTTATTATTTTCTATTATACGATTCCATTTAATAATTGGATGAAGGAATCGATTGTATAGTTATATAGAAATAGTAGGTTTTTAGCAATCTTAGTTATATAATATGTTTTTTACAGAATGAGGGTTAATAAGGTTAAAATAAAACAATCATAATGTTTCTGGTGCCAGCCCCCTGTATCTCACTTCTCACGGGACATAATCGCACTCACGCGCCCTATGGTAGATAAATTAGTGGTACTGAGAAAAAATATATCATTTCACGTTTTTTGATGTTTTATCTCTAAAAGGTTATGAAACTCAAATGGTGCCTTGTTAATAAATCAGAATCGATTGTGAGGTTAAAAAATATTACGTTCAATTAATATCTAATTCTTAAAATAATAAATGACGGTTTAGTAAAGCCATTTAAAGAAAAATCTTGTATGGCAGTGTAAAATACACGTACATTACATGCATGATAAAGTAATATTATTTGGTGATTTATCTTGTGCGACTCGGCGGCAAATGCGTTGGCGGACATGTTAAATTTAACTTTATTGTCGTTTATCGTTTTGGGTTAATGGGAAAGAAATGCTACAATAATTTGCTGTTTCTTCATTTTATACCAAAAGACGTGTATGAGGGTTGAGATGTCTTTTAGCAAAATTCAGGAGATGGTTATCATAGATGTTGATTACCTTTTTAGGATAATTATTGAAGGAACATTATTTATAAAAACATTGTTTAAGTCTTCCTCTGAGATAAGAGAACCCTAATTTCAATCACTGCTGCACGCTGTCTCTATTTGCTTAGGTAAATCTAAGTGCAAAAAGGGGGGCTTCCAAATTGTGAAGAATAAAAGAGCACACATGGAAAGACTGATAAATGTAAATGAATTCGGTATGCAAAGTTTTTTTTTTGGTATTTATTAAGTATTTTTATTCGATATCAAACACAAAAATAAAAGACCAGTTTGAAGATTTTTCATTTAAAATGTTTAATTGTAAAGTTATGAATTTTCAAAGATTCTTAAACTTTTTCTCTTAATGACGTCATCGCTGACAATAATCACGTAGCGACATGCTAATGAAGCGAAATACCTAATAAAAATGTTGCTGACTGCAAAACTTTTCACGGGTTGATGATCCCAAATGATATCATTACGAAATTATATTAAACAAACCTATGATTGTCGATATTTTATTAATTAACTGCAAAAAATAATGTCTTTGAAATAACATTGAATGAAGTTCAAACACTGTTACAGTGTTTTGATAAAATAAAGGTCATCATAGCTTTGTTTGATTTAATTTCCAGAAAATATTGAGAGATTTGCCAGGATTGCGAAAACATCCGATTGACAATCTGTGCATATCCCAAATGAAACCAATTGTGTGTTTATATGTATGTATGTGAAATGCGATTCTTGATCATTCAGCTTAAGAATTTACTTCATTTACATTCGTAAACTGAATGCCATTAATTTTCTTATAGGTGGGCAACACAATTATTCACCAATATATACGATTACATCTTCTTCTTTCCATTTCATTCCACTTGTCACTCATCATATCACACATTTATTAGCAATCATATTCCATAAAATGGGAGTCCGAAGTAAGAACAAGAATGAATACTGCACAAATGAGATGTTATTCAGCATCGTATAACATAAATCAATAGTCTTTCTACCCCAATGGGTATCAATAGAGTGATTATAAGTTATATTCACTTGTCATTTTCGTTGGTGCCGTTTATTCCCGAATGCACTTATAGCCTTGCCCCTTCATCGTATATCACGTGAGTACAATGTCCAAGAAAAACATGAGTAATCTGAACACCAGAAGGGCAAGCACGAGCCGTGTTTAAACTAGTTATCGCGTGGGATAAAACAGCCATCTCTTACGCACTTACTTAGTATCGTATACTGCCATCTCATTCTAACCGTTATCGTGTCGATAATATAGTGCTCGTGCTTGTCGTGCTGGTGACAAAGTCTCGTAATGTTTAGAAGTATTATTAACTCTGCCCAACCTGAACAGCGTGAACTATTGAGTTTGACTCCCGAATTCACGGCGGAGGGAGTTATCATTCTGGACAATTCGTGACAATATTGCCACATAGTGTAGTGAGTATTCCCTTGGGTGGACAATGCGTGCACTTGATTGAGGAAAAGCCTATTGCCGTGATATATACCTCGTAACTCGAACTCAATATTCACGCCGTATAATGAAGGGCTGGCAGAGGTACTTATATTTCTGAAGATCGAGAGATATTTTGGTTACCTTGTGTTGTACCCATGTTTTGCTTGAACAGTGCATTCCCGTGAAGAGGCAGACCCATCGGCGCTGCACTGTAAATTAAATTTTCCTATAAGTAAGAAAGTATTCCATAATATTTGTATGATATTTCCTTATCTGTCCTACAAAACATGGATTCGTAGCTCACCTTGTCAGCAAAGCACATAGGGTCAAGTCCTCAGGGGGTTGCGGTCGGCAATATTTCGTCTTCTTGTTAGGAATAATTCGAATAAGAAAAAAAGACGACAAGCTTCTTGACTTCCCATTGTTGTCCGGTGACCCAATATGTTTAGAGTAACGTTTAAAAGTTCATTGGGACTATTGTGTAAGGATAGAATCTTTCGAATATTTTGACACGGTATTATGAAAAAAATATGATAGAAATTAAAAACTATTTTTTCACCCATTATTACACTTTTTATGAGATACCTTTATTTCAGATTGATATTACAGAATGCTCTCAGTTAATTAAGCTGCCCAAATCATGATAAATTTCCCCGGAATAACTCAAGATCTTTTTAAAATTTCTTTTCCTCAAGTTTTGGTTCTTCAAACATTAATGTTCATGAATTGTAATTTAAAACCATGAAAATAATTAGCGATGCAAATATTTCAAAAATAAAATGTTTTTTTTAAGGCAATACTTAAAAGCGGTTTACAATTAATCTTACAAAAAGGCTTTGAGAAAGATCGTGGTTCGTTTATTTAATCGAGAAATTTCATTTGATAGCCAAGTGGAATTGAAAGAGCTTATAGATTCGTCCTATCAATATGTTAGCGTGTCTATCTTTCTGTCCGTATACCAATCAAAATTATTTATAGTTTTTGAGATCATATAAATATGGAAATAAAGTGCACTGATAAGAATTGTGTGGCATTGATATCATTGGCGCGTATAAGTATTATTAATTAATATGTATGTCCTTAAACCTTCGTCAATGGAAACAAATTTTGATTTTGAATTGATAAGTCAACATGTTTTTAATTAATGTCATAATTCTGGTGTCCGTTCAACATATTGCAGATTATTTGTTATTATTAAATTGATCACAATAATATGATAAATATATATAAATATAAATTAAAAAGATTCAACTTAAGGCCTATCATTGAAACTTGTGGTAATATTAAACGATTGCATTCAATTAATGATCGTTTTAAGCGACAAATATATAAATTGACACACAACTTAACATTTACGAGTATTCAATAGCCGAATTAACTGAAAATGTTTAATTACGGATGCGAACTGGATTTATCGAGTTTAAATTATAAACCGCTTCCGATTTGGACAGAATTCAGGATTTTAATTACACGCAAATATATATTCATGGAAAGGTAACTAGCGTTGCGTTCTCATTTATTTATTTTCGAAAACTAGTTTAATCCGCAGAATAAGATAATTAGGATATATAAATACATATATAAATATACTCACGGCTACAAATCCCTAAAAGTACCCCTTTACAGAATTAGAAAATTCTTCAGCTACTTTTGGAAGTTAAGTGGGAAGAAGATTGTAAAATAAATACATACATACATACATATACTCACGCCATTAGTTCCCATTGGGGTAGGCAGAGACTATTGATCGCCACTTCGCACGATCCTGACAAACCTCTCTAGCTTCGTTTACATCCATCAATCTTTTCATACATGCTCTTTTATTCTTCATACTTCGGACGCCAGCCTTTTTGAGCACACTCTCAATTTGGTCCAAGTGTGTTCTCCGTGGTCGTCCTCTACTAACATTACCATCCACACTAGCTCTATAGATCCCTTTTACCAATTTTCTATCATCCATCCTCTCTATGTGCCCAAACCATCTCAACATTCCTTTTTCTATCTTTCTTACAATATCATCTTTCACACCACACTTTTCACGAATAACACTATTTCTCACTCGGTCACATAATCTAACATTACAAATTTTTCTGAGGGACCTCATCTCTACTGCATTCACTCTGCTCTCATGCTTCTTCTGCCACACCCAACATTCGCTTCCATACATAAGCGTAGGAACAAGAACAGCATCATGCACAGCCATTCGGGCCTTTTCAGACACCGATTGACAGGTCATTAGGCTATTCATTGCTCCATTTACCGCATTACCCTTTTTCACTCTTCTTTCAATATCTTCATCACATTTTCCATCCCTTGTAAACAAACTTCCCAGATATACAAACTCCTTCACCTGTTCCACTTCCTTACCATCAATCGCAATCACGCATTTTGTCACGTCTTCCTGTCTCTCAAAAACCATCGTTTTGGTCTTATCCACATTCACCCTCATTCCCTTTCTTACAAAAGACTCACATGCAATATTCATCATCTCTTGCAACTCTTCTGCCGACGATGCAAGTAGCACTTGATCGTCAGCATACAAGAGGCATTTAATGATGAAACCACTCATTCTTAGTCCATAATCACTTTCACGCAACTCTGTCAAACAGTCATCCATGAACAAATTGAAGAGCCACGGAGAAGCTACACATCCCTGTCGGACACCCCTAGAGATTCCGAACCAGTCAGTGTTTTCCCCGTTTACTCTTACACATGCACTAGAATCCTCATAGAGTGATACTAATGCACGTATAAGTTGACTCCCCAAACCGAACTTGGATAACACCTCCCATAAACACTTTCTTACCACCCTATCATACGCCTTCTCTAAATCAATGAAGGAGCAATACACCTTTTGGTTCTTAGCTAAGAACTTTTCGGTGATGCTCCTTAGAGAGAAGATTTGATCCATACATCCCATTCCTTTCCTAAATCCCGCTTGCACATCCCATATTTTCTCATCAGTTTCATTCATCACTCTTTCAATCAGTACCTTAGCATACAATTTACCAACAATGCTGAGTAAGCTGATGCCGCGGTAGTTTTTAGCCTCTTGGTGTGACCCCTTTCCTTTATATAGAGGCACAATCACCGCCTTGCACCAGTCTCGTGGAACTTTGCCACTCGACCAGCATTTTTGGAAAAGGAAGTACAACCAAGAAGCCACCAACCCTTTACCAGCCCTCAGCATTTCGATAGTAATCCTATCATACCCTGCCGCCTTCCCTAATTTCATACTTTTCATTGCTTTCATTATTTCTTCCATACTAATCTCGCTGTCACTAAATTCACCCATCTCCCCGTTCCAATCAACATTACTGTGGATTGGCGAAGAAATGGATGCATCCTCTTTCTCAAACAGTCCCTCAAAATAATTCTTCCATACCCGTTTCATGCTACTTTCATCCGTCGCCAATTCACCCTGTTCATCTCTTATTACACTCACTCTCGTGTTTTGGGAAACTCCCTTTTCTTTCCGGATATACTTCCAGAATAACTTTTGGTTATTCCGGAAATTATCAGAAAGTTTCCTCTCACACCACTCTTGCAAATCCCGCTTTTTCTTTTCTATTTTCTTCTTTACCTCATTCTTAACTCTCTTATATTCATCTTCACTTTTCTGCACTACATCGTCAGTTACACTCGCATCCATCCGTTTACTAGCTTTAATCGCTAGTAAATCTAACCACGCTTTCTTCTTATCTCCAACCGCCTCTTTCACAACTTTATCCCACCAACTTGTTGGTGGTCTATTTGACCTTTTACACACTCCACATACTTCCGTCGCACATTCAACCATCGTCGATTTGAGCACATCCCATACTTCTTCTATTTCCATTTCATCCTTCATCTCCACGCAACTTAGTCTATCATCCAATTTCCTCAAGTATTCATCTCTGATATTTTCATCTTCTTGCAGTTTTTCTACTTTTATTCTCGCAAAATCCGTTGTTGACACTTTAGGCCTGTGACGCCAACGCGTGCACAGACCCCTTAATCGTGATATAACGAGAAAGTGATCTGTGCCAACGTTCGTGCCCCTATAGACCCTGGTGTCAACAACTTTTGCTCTCAGCCTTTCATCAACTATCACAAAATCAATCATACTTCTCTCGCTTCCCCTCTGTCTTGTATACATATGGATATCTTTGTGCTTAAACAACGTGTTTGTAACACAAAGATTCCTATCCAAACATACCTCAATCAATTTCTCACCATTCTCATTTACCCTTTGATCACCAAACTTTCCTAAAACTCTTTCGCAACCGTTGCGTGACACACCAACCCAGCCATTAAAATCTCCTAACATTACAAGTCTCTCATTCTGATCACACCCATTCACAACATCGTCTAACAGATTCCAAAACTCCTCCCTCTCGGATAGGGATTTAGACATGTCCGGAGCGTATACGCAAATTATGCGCATCCGGACTAGTCCCAATTTCACCTTAATCCACAGGAGCCTTGGACTCACACATTCGTAATCTTTCATACACTGAGCCATCCTTTCAGATATCAGAAGTCCCACTCCTTGGCTAGCTCGGTCACTGTCAGCGACTCCAGACCAGATTGCTGTAATGTTGCCAAGTTGTGAAACTTCCTTTCCCTTACGCTTCGTCTCATTTACACAAAGAAAATCCAGTTTTCTTTCATTCATAATCATACATACTTCATCTAATTTTTCAAACATTCCTCCACATACATTCATCGTACTGAAGCGGGTCTCTTTAGCCCACTTTTCGCCCCGTGAGCAACCATGGCGTGATGAGTGGCGAGCTACATCGCCGCCTCCGTGTTTACTAAAATTTGAACACATATTGGACCCACGAGAAGCAAGGGAAGTAAACTGTCCACCTAGCCAGAGCCCCGCTTGACTAGGTAAGGTTATTTAGTACCCGGAGTGCACCAAGCTCCGGGACGGCGGCACGCTAGCGACCAGGCTCACCCCTGGCCATGCATCCCTCGGCGCGGCAGACCTTGGATTGGTGTAAGAGCGAAGATGGAAAAGCCCTAGTCCCTTAGTCGACTTCTACGACACCCACGGGAAGAGATGGGGTAGTGCTATTCTAAGCCGGCACTACACAGCGGAAAATAAATGTTTATAGTTATGGGTCTCGAACCACATCGCCCAAAAATTACCTAAAAAGCCCCGATACCCTTTTTCGCCTCTTACAATCACCCATGGGAAGAAATGGGGTAGTACCTTTCTAAGCCGACACTACACGACATTCAACAATTAATATAAAGTATACCAAACTCATTATATTTCTGCAATAATTATTTCCGTAATTTTCTACCATAGTTGTCACAGCAATATGTTTTATCAATGCGTTGATATGAGATGAGATAAGCCAAGGCTTTTCGAGATAACGCATAATACATTAAAAATAATCGCGGATGCTAATATTTGACACAATAAACTGAGATCATTGTATGGTTAATGAGCTAATGTTATTCATAGTTTCATTTGCGCGTTGTTTGACGAATAAGCTCAAAAGTAAAAATATATGAATTAAATTGGTATTTGTGAACAGTGACTCAACCGCTTAGTGGTCAGTGGGCTAGCAATCTGGTGTAGTGCCATGGCTGTCTGGAAAATTCTTCTGATAACTACATCGAGCCGAGCACCGTCAGTGCCGCCGCTGCTGCCATCTGTCGGTCAACTATTTTAAACCGTAAGTTTATTCAGTCCATTTCAATCTGTGTAAAAATAAAATACAATGTATTTTTACATCAAGTTATAATTACTAAATTTTTTTACCCACGGGTGCGGTGTCGTAAGAGGCGACTAAGGGTATGGGGCTTGTTTAAGTGGTTTTTGGGCGATGCGGTTGGAGAACCATCACCGAGGATACTTAATTTCTACCTACCCTATCAACTTCCAAATTAATGCGGCTGAAGAGTTTGTATCTCTGATGTTCTGGCTACCCCTTTTTGGGATTTATGGCCGTGAGTATATGTATGTATGTAATTTCTTAATTGTCATTTTTAATGTGTTTTTTTTTGTTTTATTTTCCTCACTCTTTATAGTTAAATTTTAACAAGTGTACAAGTGTTCATTTCCGGTATCTGTTCAAACTGTTACGTTTATTATTACAAAGACACCACTATGTGAAACAACATGTTTTTTTTATAATATGATACGTAGATACGTTTTTCTATAAAAAAATGTTTTAATGTTATACATTTATAATAACAAAGCTATATTTAATACAAAATCGAGAGTCGTATATCTGACGTCCCAAAATTTAATTAATAATTATTAGGTTTAATGTAAATAGCGTAGGATCCATTACTATGAATAGTCTGAGATGGGTTGTGTAACCGAAAGATGACAAGTATCTTCTTTAATTAGGATGACTATTAGTTTGCGTAGATAAGTGTTCAGAACTAATTCAGTATTTCGGATCTAAATTTAAATCGATCTACTTTAGTACTTTCAATTACATTATTTAACTTAGCATTTCTAAATTTATCTACATTGCTTTTCTATCGACAATACAAACCACTTAAAATAATTGAAGTTTATCTTAAAATTTTGAGGACGGATTTAATCAGGCAACATTGATTTAGCCCCAGGAATTTGCGTCAAACATTTCTTGTTCCACTTATTATCGACTAAAAGCTGAGAACTTGCGTAATCCCGACGGAAGGTCAAAATAGTTTTCCATTCTAGAAATTACTGAACGGACCAACAGATTCCCGAGTTTGCGAGTTGCTCATTACGGCGAGCTAACTACGAGCACACTGCTATTTGCTTTGGTTACACTTTTTCTAATAGAAGAGCTTTTGTGTTAGCACTTTTAATATCCTTCGTTGCTCCGTATTCATGATGCAACTTAATTACATTAACCTAGTAAACCCGAGAAGCTAAATATACAGCACTTATACGGGCAGCGGAAATGTTACACTTTAAATGCAAGTAAAAATGTCGCTTAAACTTTCTTTTACAAAAAAAGATAAGGCACTTAAGTTATAACTCAAACTTTGTTCTCAAAGTGATGAGGAAAACCAACATAAATTGTAGCATAAATTACAATGTTGTACAACAGACTGAGACTCTATATTTGACGTGAGTAGAGCGATGTTTCTGAAGAAAATTTAATCGAGTATATTGAAAGTCATTCTTTCAGTATATCTACTGTATTTACAGTCCAACCAACATTTTCCCCAATTTTCCTTAACAATAATGTCGTTGATCGCGTTTACCTTCGAACTAAAGGGTGGTAGCATCAATGAGTATAAAATTGAAAAACATTTAAAATATAAAGAAAAATCAGAGTTGAATTACCTTCATTATTTCTTTTAATATGCAAACGGTGGAATATGCAAAGCAGACAGTTTTTCTTTGCGTTGCTAATGGTAATTGTTTACGCTCCACACAAATGTGAAATATGTTTTGCTCTAGCACAGGTCTGGTGTTGGCAAACAAAATGGTAGAAGCGAATAGCATCTTTTTAATTGAATTTCTTTGTTTTTACTGCGTTTTTTGTTTGAGTTTGCTTATATTTTCGATACTTTTACTTTGTGACTTGGTCAATACATAGTTTTAAACAGTTTTTGTTTGGAATGCGATTCGTTTAATAATATCATTTAGTTATTGAATCAAAATAACTTATTATTTTTTTTGAAAGTAGTAAGTTGGAGCTTTTGTTGGAACTAATTTGAAGAAATAATTTGAAAGACTAACTGTTTCCTATTGTTCCTGTATTGATCCTACAGAAGTAATCGACGACGTCACGACCAGGTTGAATTCCCACAAATCAGATAATTATAAAAATATTCCAGATTTGTAAGGAAATTAATGGCTGAATCACATTAATTTCCAAAAATAACCGTTTAAAATACCGTATTTTACTGCCGTGTAGTGTCGGCTTAGAATAGCACTACCCCGTTTCTACCGATGGGTGTACGTAAGAGGCGACTAACGGTATTCGGGCTTTTAAGGGGTTTTTGGGCGATGCAGTTGGAGACCCATCACCAACAACCTTTACTTTACCATCCTTACCCCACTCAATTTTTCCAAAGGTGGCTGAGGAATTTCTAATTCCTTGGCTCTGGCTACCCCTTCTAGGGATTTATAGCCGTAAGTATATGTATCTATTTTAAACGGTTACAAGCGGGAGACGAAATGTCTGCCAACCTTACGTAAGCCAGGCCTAGGCACGCTATCTGGTAGACTCGAACTCCTTAGTAGAGAGGTAAAGGAACTGTGAATATGTATTAGTAATAGGGAGAGCAATGCTGCGAATAAATTTTATAAGGAAGTTACTTATTGACTTTAGTGGTACCACGGTAATTTTAAATTTTTTTGATCAGTAATTAGTTTTCAATAGATTGAGTTTCAATAGTTTAGGAAAAAATTTGAAATATAATTTAAAGATAAGTGCGAAAGAAAATCGAATGTGCGATAAAAATAAGTCAATTAACATTTAATAATATATAACCTAAACTTGCAAGCATCAAAAAAGTTTCAGCCCACATAAAAAAAGCTAAAAAATGTTCTTCATCTATGTCTCCCTTCCATAATATTATCTTCAATAGCCAAATGTGTCTGGGAAAGTCTGAATAGCTAGATAGGTCTTATATAAATAACAGAAAATTAAGATGAAATATTTAAAAGACACAAGGCATTATAGGCATACTTGCATAATCATCTCACGTATTTAATAAACTCCTTAAATATTATAGCCACGTTTGCCGGACAACGTTCCTGAAGATTTTTCAATGTCTATTAACATAATATCATGCACAAAATTTTATGCGATATCATGAAAATATAGTTGTACAAAAATTAACTAAGAAAGTTACTAGAAAGATTAGCAGTATTTGGATTTAGTTTTTCTCACTCTTTGTTGAATATTTCGCAAAATCAAAAAAACTTTTTCTATCTTTTTTTGTACCTAATTTAAAGCTTTAGCATCCCCACCATCAAATCGGTTACAAGTTTTACAGGAATTTATGTTTAATACTTTTGTTTCGTCGTAAGTCGATTTCATAAAGACAATAACGATATCATCGGATGCAATATTCACAGAATATGTGAAATAGGTCATATACTCTAGTTACTGAGAACAATGAAATGGTTGAAGATACTCCTTCGGGCAATTTTGAAATCATTTGTCATATCAATCGTATTTTCGTCCCACTGTACACTGTTGTATTTTGAAATCGTATTGTTTGCTGAAAAACCATTGGGTTACTATTTTTGTGTGCTATTGTTCTGATAAGCAGGAAATAAAAACAAATATTTGTGTAAAGCGATGGATTCAAGTTACTGGGAAATTATCTATACTTATAATAAATCTGTAGAGAGGTCAATTCTGTACATTAAATATATTTTCAAAATAACTATCAGGGGGTGATTAGTGATCGATACTGATGCCAAAAATAAAATCAGTAAAATTTTTGTCTGTCTGTCTGTCTGTCTGTCTGTCGGATTTTGACGAAACTTGGTAGAATTATTCTTCGTACTTCTGGGCAGGTTATAGTGTACTTTTTAGCAAAGTAGTGAAGGGGAATTTTGGGAAATTTTGGGAAAACGGGGGAAGTTACTCCATTTTTTAAGCTTTCGTCGCGTGTGCAGCCTTAATGGTTACAGTTACATAGAAGTCATGTATGACGAAAATATTCTACATAAAATTGTCTAAAAAATATCCTTCAACAGCATATGTCTATCTTTTATGGTTGACTCACAATAACACGTGTAACTCCTGATAGCTTAGCAGTTCGGAGCATCCTGATTGTATTTGTTTACTCTCACGTTTATAGTTCTCTCATTCATCTCACATTTAAAAAAAATTGCATTATTACCTATTTAATAAAAAAAGAATCATAGAAATCGGTATAGAAACACCAAATTAATACATGAAATAAGCCATCGCGTCCTGTCGTCGCACGTGAATACTGAATCATGCTGAATTACTTTTTAGTAATGGTTGCGCGGGCAAAAGATAGCCGTGAGTATATGTATGATGTATGCAAAGGTTGTAACTCTGATTGTTTGTTTGCATGGGTTTATTTTCGGAGATACTGAACAATTCTTTTAAGCGCTTCTACAATCACAAAGCTAAACTATTCAGGAGAGCTATAAGTGGCGCTAAATTTCACAAAGGTTGAGCAGTGATTGAAGAAACCTCAGATATTTTTAAAACTACGCTACCCGTGCGAAGCTGGGCCAATCCACTCGTTCAAACTAAATTATTCCGATCTGGAATGACAATATTGATTTAGCCACGCCACATGAGAATGGTTATATTAAGGTTATAATCTGATATTTTTCTTTGGTATTCCTGTTTGGTGTTTTTCTAAGGTTGTTCAGAGTATTTGTGTCATGAAAGATGGTTGAGGTACTAATACTTCAATTCAAGACAGCGAAGAAAATACTGGTACCCTGGTGCTCAGAGTATCCACGTTTTGCTTGAACAGCTTATAATATTGTCAGTTGTGTTGAAAATGTTGAATAATAATAATATTATTTCATTGTATCATTTTCCATAAATTTTAAATACAGGCTATGCATTTAAGGTGCTCGCTCCGCTGCGCTCCGCTGCGCTTCGCTCACTCGTTTTATACATTTTTATTATTTTTTCGTTGGGAAATCCTCATGCATCCGACGTCACCCAGCGGGGTGGGGAAGTTATGTCGGACTCTTACCGACTAAAACCCCACGATGGCCATCTATGGTATACATGTGTGGAGTCCCAGGCGACTTAACCATAGGCAACATCCACAGACTCCACGCACCTGCTGCAATAAGCAGCCCATCTCGGGGGACTTAAAGTCAGCGCAGCCCACCACATCACAGATTTTTTAACGATGTTTTATCCTCGGATATTCGCGTAAGGTTTACTCCTCTTCCAATTTTTTATAGAGGTTTACTCCTCAGGGTCAAGACTACGCCGCGGCAAGACCCTCGGCCCTGGAAGTGCAAAACTGCCAGGGTTACGAGTTCCCTTGATTTTTTTACGAGGTTTTCTCCTCTCCCAGTCCGCTTACTACTCACTCTGAAAACAGAGGAGAGAAGCGGACCTTTGGTGCATTGGCTTCACCCCGGGTGACCAACCCGGGGCTACTGAGCCCCCACGCCACGACAAGGCTGCACCGTGTGGGGGACTCGTTTTATACATAACCTAACCTAACCTAGCTAAATGTGACCTATCTTTTCTTCGCCTGTAGGGGGCTTTCATGCAATAAGACTATTTTTCATACAAACGTTTTTCTCATTTCATCGTCGCCTAGACCGTATTATTACTTTGACCAACTTTGACACGCTATTATGAATAATGTCCAGATAAAGTGATTAATTTTTTACTTTGTCTATTGAATTTGGCTTTTATATATAATGACCAGTCATTATGTATAATATCTATTTAATCACTATGACTGTAACATATACATTACTTTATTCTATTTACGATGCTATTAAAAACTTGTCATTATATTACTTGAATGTCATGTAAACCAATATAAAACCGACACTGATAAAATGGCTTTAAGTAGGTTTTTGTTGAGCGATGTGGTTGGAGAAACATTATCAACAAGCCTTAATGTTATTGTATTTTTTTTCATCAAATTCACTTTCAAAAGTGCCAAATACTTTTATGCCGAAGCTACGACTACCCCTTTTTATTGTTTCTTCTGCATTACCATGCTATTTTAAGAGCTTATTCCATTACACTTTGTCGTTGCTGAATTCAGACGTCCTTCGAAGTTACTGTCGCAGACGCTTGTTATTCCACTACACAAATTTAAGTTCTAGCGTTCTGAACGTTATTTCACTAGTCTGAATTCAGATTCTGTGGCTTTCAGACGTCTTCATTCAGACAAATGGAATAAGCTCTTTATCCCTGCGTCACAATTACAAACACACTGTGCCAAGGTCATGACAAAAATATAATTGTTGATAAGGTCACTTATCAATCACTGTAATCGATAAATTAGATTAACAAAAACGTCTGTCAGGCATTGTTTATTTACTTACACATAAACGCTATTATTTCAGTACGCCACGTAAAAATATTTACGGCAGGGGCAGACAAGTTGTACGTAAATCAATCATATTTTAAAACTTCTTCAAGGCTACGACATTTCATAGGTAAAAACGAAATACAAATTCATTTCTACGTTTCGATATTCACGCTCTGACAGATATATCTTATATATTTCTGACAGGAAATAGAAAAGTTTCCTTTTAGAATTCTCCCCAAATGAGAAAAGTATAAGGTTTTCTCGATTTATCATTACAAGTTTACCGTACATTAATATTTTTACGGGGGAAGCGAATGGAAATATTTTCTTGCAAAGCCCCAGTCAGTTTTCATAAAACGGAGTGAAGAGAAGCGACGCGACATGATGAATGCGTGGCCGGCTCCTGACAGCAGCTTTGAAAAATGAATCTTTGCTTTACTAGCCTTTGAAAAAGAGCTCACTTTGACATAAAACTACCTAAACTGATATTTTCATTTACGAGTATCTGGATTTTTGCGTAGTTGAATTTTGTCTAGGTTTTACTAATTAATTTGGTAACGTACCGAATATTGTAAAGAAAGTTATTGTATACTAGTGCATCGGGCCCAGCTTCGCACGGGTAGCGTAGTTTTAAAAATATCTGAGGTTTCTTCAATCACTGCTCAACCTTTGTGTAATTTAGTGCAATTTATAGCATTCCTGAATAGTGAAGCTTGATTGTGAAAGCGCTTTAATGAACGGTTCAGTATCTCCGAAAATAAAACCATGCAAATAAACAATCAGAGTTACAAACTTTGCATATATACAGGGAGTATATGTATACTCACGGCTATCTTTTGCGCGCGCAACCATTACTAAAAAAATATCCTTATAGCATTCACGTGCGACGACAGGGCGCGATAGCTTATTTCATGTATAAGTTTGGTTATTCTATACCGATTTCTATGATTCTTTTTTTATTGAATAGGTAATAATGTAAACTTTTTTAAATGAGAGATGAATGAGAGAACTATAAACGTAAAAGTAAACAAATATAATCAGAATGCTCCGAACTGCTAAGCTATCAGGAATTACACGTGTTATTATGAGTCAACCATAAAAGATAGACATATGCTGCAGAAGGATATTTTTTAGAAAATTTTTTATGTCAAATATTTCCGTCATACATGATTTCTATGTAACTATAACTACTAAGGCTGCACACGCGACGGAAGCTTGAAAAATGCAGTAACTTCCCCCGTTTTCCCAAATTTTCCCAAAATTCCCCTTCACTACTCTGCTGCTGCTACACTATAACCTGCCCAGGAGTATGAAGAATAATTGTACCAAGTTTCGTTAAAATCCGTCGAGTAGTTTTTGTTTCCATAAGGAACATACAAACCGACAGACAGACAGACAGACAGACAGACAGACAGACAGACAGACGGACAGACAGACAGACAGACAAAAATTTAACTGATTGCATTTTTGGCATCAGTATCGATCACTAATCACCCCCTGATAGTTATTTTGAAAATATATTTAATGTACAGAATTGACCTCTCTACAGATTTATTATAAGTATAGATATTTTCTAAAAATTGCTTTGTTACTTCATTTAGTTTAGTAGTTAATTTTTTCCCGAAAAAGTAGCGGAGGTACTATTAGTAGTAGGTATACTTTTGCTCATCACGTGACTTTTTCAACACCTTGTGTTCCGAGTACCATTTTTTTTTGCAAGACTAATAATGATACTTATTTATGATGGAATAATAATACAAATATACGCTGACCCACGGGAATAAATGGGGTAGTGGCTACCGTAGTATTATTCTAAGCCGATACTACACAGTACACAGTTTTAAGAGTATAATTAGGAATATTTTACAGACATTTCAATGGAATACCTTTGTTTTAATTATTTCTATTAACATTCTAACACTAGCTGAAGCATTTCGCGATTAATTCATCCTTTCAGAGTTTACCAAAAGGCCTTTGTATAAATGATTCCGGGAAGAACTACACAATAAGCTTTGACTGGCTCTTCCTAGCTAGAATACTATTTCCCGGATTGAGTTGAATTGGTTCCATCAAGCCAGTTAGTAACAATCACAAACTTTGTCATTACGATACGAGTTTATGATAAATCTTAATAATAGGAGTGCTGTTTGAAATTACCAACATTGATAGCTCAGTGGGAACACCGTTGCTGTTCATTATCTTACACCAATGTTTTATTCTTAAATCATATGCGTGGTTAATTTATAAAGGTTGGTAACTTTCCCAACTGGCTGAGTTTCATCATGTCACGTTCTATATTTGCCAATCGGCGATAGGTCTGCCCCCTATGTGCATACGTGGATACTAACCGGGTTACTAATTATGTCACGTGGTGTTCAAATGGAATGGGAATTTACGGTGTTTATTTTACTAGTTTACTTACTTATTACTTGTTTTCTTACTTATTACTTGTTATAAAATAAATGTAAAATATTTATATTTGTTTAAATGCAAAAGTCAAAATTAATAAATACACACGTGATACCAGCATTAAAATAATTACATACATACATATACTCACGGCTATAAATCTCTAGAAGGGGTAACCAGAGCTAAGGAATAAGAAATTCCTCAGCCACTTTTGGGAAGTTCAGTGGGGAAAAGATGGTGAGATAAAAGTTGTTGGTGATGGGTCTCCAACCGCATCGCCCAAAGAATCCCTTAAAAGCCCCAATACCGTTAGTCGTCTCTTACGTACACCCACCGGAAGAAAAGGGGTAGTGCTATTCTAAGCCGACACTACACAGCATTACATTACATTAAAATAATTGCAAAAGCATATTAACAGGATTTTAATTTATGACAGTACAAACAAACAGTTTGAATCACATACGTTTTAATAAATCAAAAGGCGTTGGTGATTTTGTCAAATGTAACGATTTCATCACACATATGTAATTTTTTACATCAAGCATGATTTCGGATTCAAAAGACATTCAACAGTATCTAAAAACTTCACTTATTTTTCTTATAAACATTATTTGTATATTCAGATGCTAATATGTCCTGGAAAAAAGGCAGATTGCTTAAAAGATTAAGATAAAAATCATTCATTTAAAGAAGAAAAACTATGTTTTTGTGTTGTATGAATGTCGTCATAAATATCTTACGTATAAGTTTATTCTAACTACTACGACTATCTACGAGCAACTATCTACTACTTCGGATTCAGAGGGAGTATTGTTGAGGGGAATCCGTGAGAAAGTCATCTTCCCATTTCTTTCTAAGCCAGATAAATTTATTTGCGAATACTTGTTATTGGCTTAGTTGATAACTGAATTTGAAAAACACTTACTGTATTATTTAGCTGTAAGTATTCCGAACTAATAAATAATAATAAATAAATTAGGTTCAGAATATCATCAGGTATTTCGTTATAAATTTTTACAATTGATCCCACAAACGATGTATCTTTATTTTAACAATCTGTATTTTGTAATTATCGTTATATTATTATCTCTAAAACTTCAAGTATGTTAATCACAGATTTTTTGCAAATATATACAGCGTGGTATAGTGTCATCATATTCATTGTTTTAAACTAGCTCTAATTGAAGAATACATCAGCAGCTCTGCTGCAAAGCCAAACACCATAAGACATGATGCTATGAAAACAACAGCGCATACATACACATTATATAAGCGAACTGTACTGACTGTACATCAGTTTAATGTCTCATTTTTCTAGGCTCCACTACTTAGATCCGAGCTTTGAGTCAAGAATTATCCACAAGAAAACAAAGCTATTTTTAAATGCAAATTTTTAAACAAGCAATTTCAATATTATTTTGTATCAACACTTTGAACATTATGTAATGTAAATATAAAACATTTAGTCCAAATAAATTTAATCACCGTATTTGAAATTGAGTAACTGCAATATTTCCTAACAGATCGATTAGTACTATCAAATTAATCGAGCAATACTAGTACATAATGCAAAATACGATACCAATGTGTATTCCACATATGAGTCTTAATACGGAATTCCCGGAATAATTAAATGCAGATGATTTATACTCACGATGTGTTTTGTTCTTGCTTAGGGCGAATACGTTTCATCACATCATATTAGTAATGGTTGAGTTGTTCAATTACTTTGTAATTGCGTTACAAAATTGTTTATTTGAAAATGTGTTATTTGAAAATGGAATATTGTTGAGACTATGCAAAAAAAACTCGTATAGTTTTGACCTCAGCTTTACTGCTTACGTGGTCTAGTGGAAGAGATTTTGGCGCACTATCCGCAGGTCTCGGGTTTGATATCCGGAGGACACAAAATCAGTAAGACAAAATTGCCTGAATCTTGTAAAATTAATAATATTATTTCAAAGATGATTCCGAGATTAAAATTGATTAGGTGTAGTTTCGGTTTGGAATAGCACTTCTCCATTTCTTCCGTGGATGGCGTACGAGGTAACGAAAGGTTTTTAAAGAAGTTGTTGGACGACGCGGTTGGGACCCATTACCAAAGTCTTTTAATTTTAACTTTCTTCTCCCCAATCAAGATCCAAAAGTGGTACCGGAATTGTTGATTCCGAAGGTCCTGTCTACCCAATTTTGAGATATATAGCTATAAGTACGAGTTAGATTAGATTAGGTTTCTAACGTGATAATAGCCGAGATCCTTTCCTGTCTTTTACACATACAAAATATTGGAAACATGAAAACAACAATAGGAAAAAAGTATTAACAAAACCAACAATGCTATGTATGTTTACTTATGCGCGACAGAACAGGGTGGGTAACAGAAATGCTGTCTTAGAAAGTTTATTAGTAACGTGTCATTAAGCTATTTTTTTTATTGATCTACAAAACCAAGTACAAAATTAGGAAAGTAACAATACAACAATATTGACGACATGTTTTTCTTTTGCACTCTACTTGATGTAGATACTGCATGCTCGTTAATACATAAATAAATATTTTATCTTAGACCACCTATGATTGTAAACACAAGAATAAAAAAAATACATTAAAAATTAAACACTAAAAACACTAAAAAAATTAAATAATTTAAATAAAAATCAGACAACAACAGACAAAAGCATAAAAAAGAAGATAAAAAAATATAAAAAAACTCAAAAAAATTGCTCAAAAAATAATAATTATTATGGAGCACTATAATAAATTGATAATGAGTGTTTCACGGCTGCCAAGCTATCATTAAATATATCTAAAAGAGATCGAACTGAGTTTGTTGACGAACACATGCGATAAATAGGGGAGTGAGTTCCTAGATTGGTTCTTACTGACGGGAGACGAAAGGTTTTATTATTTTGAAGCCTACTACAGGATCGTGGAATTGAAAAATTTAATTATTCTAATAGTTCAGGAGAATCTATTTGGCCGCTATCATCATGATTTGAAACTTTATCCTGTAGACCTTAAGAATAGTAGATAAGGTCTATTCTAAGGCCTAAGACCTTTGCCACGGCCACTACACGTAGTGCCGGCTTAGAATTTCGCTACCCCTTTCTACCCACGGGTGTCGTAAGAGGCGCAAAAGGGTATTGGGACTTTCTATTGGATTTTTGGGCGATGCGGTTGGAGATACATCACCAAAACTTTTATTTTTACCATCTTTTCCCCACTCAACTTCCAAAAGTGGCTGAGGAATTTATAATTCCTTAGCTCTGGCTACCCCTTCTAGGGAAATATAGCCGTGAGTGTATGTATGTGTGTATTTACCTTAAGAATAATCTGATTTAGCTGTACAAGCATCTGTGTGTTTATAAAATAAAAGGTTAGGTCTATCAAATCAAAATGAAATCATTTATTTATTAAATCATAATAGAAAAGAACAATTGGGCTTATAAAACCTTCATTACATTTGTTATAAACGAAGAAGTTATACAATAAGCCGTATGGAAAACTCTATTCCCTTTACTAGGTTAAACTTGTAAGAAAGGGTCATAGGGAAGTACAACGGTTGCTTGTTGAACTTCGTAAAAATAGGAATATAAAATAAAATTTAAAAAAATATAATAATAACTTAACAACTTATCGAACCATACAAATTAATAGAAAACAATATTAATCTAAACTCAACTTCCTAATGTGCCTGAGGAATTTATAATTCCTTGGCTCTGGCTACCCCTTCTAGGGAATTATAGCCGTGAGTATATGTATGTATGTAATATTAATCTAAGGACATCCTTTAGTGAAAGTAAAACGTTTGTGTGTATGTTGAGTGTTAATGTATGTCTGTTGGAGGTTTGGGAGATTCGGAAATTAAGATATAGTGTTTAGGTGATGATTTAAGAAGAGATTCTGTTTTAATATAATTCAGTTTTGAAAGGTCTATAATAAAACATTAATAACTTAGCAGGGAGATTCGTAGTCCATCGATAGTTTCTGCCTACCCCAATGGGAACCAACGCAACGGCGGGAGTTTATGTGTGTATGTATGTAGGGAGATTCAAGGATCACATATTTAAGAAAGATTGAAATACGAACAAAAACGTCCATAATCGATATATTGGTGGTCCCTAACCTCATTTCACCTCTAGTCCTTTTTACAAAATGTATGTCACAAAAAGATTTTCATAAAAAACGAACCGCAAACTTCCACATTTTATCAATATTCACGTGTTTTTCATAGCAATATTTTGTTCCATATCACATAAAACACAAATTCGCTGAAGTGTAATAAGCGCAAAATGTAATTTCGAAGCTGGTGCGGTACTTCGAAAATGTCTTGATGTATCTCTCGAATATCCGGCGAATAGAAAATAAGCCTAAAAGAAATTGCTTGGTGTGTTGAAGTATCGCAGAATGGCACAATACAGATTTTCATTGAATAAACGTTACAGGTGGAGATGTTGAACCTTCCGCCCTTCACCCTTATTCAGGGTGAAATATGTTGAGGGATGGAATATTTATTGCGAGGGTGTCACTTTCCAAAAGGCACACGAATTCTTGACAGGTGAACGCGAAATTAACACTCGCATACGTAATGTACTGCTGTCACCTTTGTATATTTTATATGATTTTGATTCGTAAATATATGAAAACGAATACAGATTTTATTTAATACTAGTGGATCGTCCCAGCTTCGCACGGGTAGCGTTGTTTTTTTTAAATATCTGAGGTTTCTTTTTTCAGTCACTGCTCAAGCATTGTGAAATTCAGCGCAATGTTTTCAATTTATTAAATTTATAGCACTCCCTGAACAGTGTAGTTTGGTGATTTTGAATGCGCTTTAATGAACGGTTCAGTATTTCCGTTTAATAGCAAATTTTAGAATAAAACGCTATGAAGTATTTATAACAATCTAAAAAATAAATCATTACGTGATGTAGGATGCAACTACTGGCGCCATCTAGTATGTTATATGTAAATTAGTAAAGATTTGGTTTTGGTCACGGGCGCGATGGCTTATTTTATGTATAATTTCGGTGTTTCTCTATCGATTTCTATGATTCTTTTTTTATTGAATAGGTAATAATGTTACCTTTTTTAAATTAGAGATGAGTGAGAGGTTTACAAACGCAAGAGTAAACAAATATAATCAGAATGTTCCGAACTGCTAAGCTATCAGGAATTACACGTGTTATTGTGAGTCAACCGTAAAAGATATACATAAACTGTTCAGGATTTTTTTTAGATAATTTTATGAATTATATTTCCGTCATACATGATTTCTATGTAAGTTTAACCATTAAGGCTGCACACGCGACGGAAGCTTAAAAAATGGAGTAACTTCTCCCGTTTTCCCAAAATTCCCCTTTACTACTCTGCTGGAAAGTATACAAAAACCTGCCCAGGAGTATGAAGAATAATTGTACCAAGTTTCGTTAAAATCTGTCGAGTAGTTTTTGTTTCCATAAAGCACATACAAACCGACAGACAGACAGACAGACAGACAAAAATTTTACTGATTGCATTTTTGGCATCAGTATCGATCCCTAATCACCACCTGATAGTTATTTTGAAAATATATTTCATGTACAGAATTGACCTCTCTACAGATTTATTATAATAAGTATAGATATATTTATGCATCCCTAGATCAACATAAATATGTTTTTTTAGTTAAGGCACTTTTCTTTCATTGCGTGGAACAACATTTTTGAAAAGTAATAACGAAAGTTGTATTGCAGTATCATAATGTATTCTTTGTACTACAAAATTTTAATAAGACATCAATTATATTCAAGATGTAAGCTATTCCGTCAAATTGATTTAAAGTCTGCAACATATGCTCCCTCAAAAACGTTACTCGAAAACAAATATTACAACAACAGAATATTTATTTATCAAATTTTTTCGCAGTTAAGTACTTGCCAAGAATGATTATTTATGTATTCTTCCAAATCAAAATGCTACTGAATTGCTTTGTGTTGAAAATTTGTTCACAATAACGGCTTTTTGTTAAGACACATTTTTTGGTATTGATTTTTATTCAATATCTGGATTTTTTGCTCAAAACGCCGAAGCATAAGGTTTAAGTACTAATTTTTTTTGGACCTAATAACAAAAGAAATAATTTCAAGTGCTCAACATAGTTTAGTCCTCACTACACTGGCGAAGGCGTCTAGCATGATTCAATTAGCGGTTGATTCGCGGCTTCGCGCAATTTTCGCGTTGCGTTCGCGCCTTATTGTCGGTAAATTACTCGCTTCGAAGAGTTTGCGTGTACCGCAATGGTAGCACGGTCGTCTTATTAACTACAAATCTCGTGGTTTAAAACAGCTTTCTCTGTCATACTTCCAAAGTATCGTATATCTTTAATCTCTTTCTAACCGACGAGCGCACGATATAATCACGAGCGAGCTACAGGCAAGGCGCGAACCTTTGCGAGACCCGCTCGCTGATTCGCATTTTTATGCCGCGATTCGTGCGTGAGTGTAGACCTTTATAGTAAAAGTTAACAGACAACATGACTGACTATTTAACGAATTTTGTAGGGGATTTTAAATTTTGGTGAAGTTGGGAGGAAATACTAAGAAAGAGATACAAGTAGAGAATTTGCACTGATTACCATCCGTTTCACGAATAATAATTTCATTCCCTAAGAATTTCAAACAAGATTGGATTTTAGGTGGAAATTCTGGTCTTGTCTGACTATATTAACAGCATTACGTCGAAAATAGTCGAGATAAAAGGAAATTTTCAAAAAACGGCAAATTTTCTAAAATCTAGATGTGAACTGTTTAACTGTTTGTAGTTTGTGTGGTCAAAATTAGTGCAAGATATTACTTACCATGCGATAGCGCGGTAAGTCTTTCATCACACCTCAAACTTTTTTGAACGCTTTTAGCCACTAGTTAGCAACTGTTTTAGCTGGAAGTAAATTTTATCCAATCAGAAAACTTTGACGGTACGATTTTTCAGACAAATTAATTGGTAGCTGTTTCAGTCCATTACAAAATTGAAAAACGCACCAGGTATAATACAAACAACACCGTATTCAATATACATTGTAGTTGCAACTCCAAACCCTGCCTACATGGAAAACAATTTTGCCTTTCCAACGACGAGATTAACAATAGCTTGTAATTGGAACTATAACCAAATAAACCAATACCGAGTATTTTGATAGAATGTAGGTAATAAAAAAACGATAGCCTATTGATTTTTTATATGGTTGTACAATTTTCTATGTATTTTTATGGTTCCGAAATTAAACGTACAAACGGGACCCTATTACTACTAACTAAGGGACTAAGACTTTGCTGTCTGTCTGTCTTTTACCAGTTGTATCTAATAAACCATGGTAGCTAAAAAATGGAAATTATCAAAGATTATGTATTTCTGTTACCTCTAAGCTGGTAATTATGCCAACTTGTAGTATGTCAGTCTTACGTGATGTATTGTGAATGTTGTGTTTTACTATTATTGGATTCACACTGTGGTTTTATGTACTGCATCGTATTTTGTAAACGTAGAGTGTGTGTCTGTTGAAAAAACAAATAAATAAACATAATATACTCAAAAAGTTACCATGTGAAGACTAGCATACGAAAAAACAATACGTTTTCCGGCGCCAGCAAAATGTATGGAGAATATTACGTCGTCATACCTTTCGCCGCTGGCTATCCGATTCCGGCTACTCGACAACCAATATCTGTGCAAAGGCTTTATTTGCAAATTGATTTATATTCAAAAGCATTGTAATGTACAGATAAACCTGGAATTGTTTTGCAGAACAAATTTTATTATAGAAATTAAATTGATAAGTATTTTTGAAATACTGGAATTATGAACAAGTATACGTACAATTCGGCGGACAAAACTTTTTTATCATGCTAGCGGAATAAAACTTCAACTATTGTTTTTGATGCCTCTCCCTCCATTACCCGATTTTAATTAATTATGAAAAGTTAATGGCGTTCGTTATCTAAATTCTGAGATGAAATTGAAATTAGCATTAAACGAATAATTGTAGTGTTATGAAAAAACACGTTTTTTTATGTTTTTATGTACAAATTATGACAACGAAAAAACAGGCTATCCTTTTTTAGGATTTAGGGCCGTAAATATAGGTATGTACCAAATCGTGAACATCAAATTAACATAAAAATTGCGTAACAGTAAAATATTTATAATTCTTCTATGACCAATTAAATTATTTTAGAGAACACAGCTTAAAAAAGCGTTGAGTTTTCTTGTGTCCTGAAATAATTTTTTAGGTTCCAAAACTAGCTGAGGAATTTCTAAATCTGAAGTTCTGGCTACCACTTCTTGAGATTTATAGCCGTGAATATATGTTTGTTGGAATTTTACTTGTCACGACCTTACATCTTGTGACCTTTGATAACACAAGAGTCTGTACGAATATCATAATAATCTCCCACAGGAGTGACACGATATGCATGTATAATTCTCTCCACTGTTATTCTAACTAACAAAACTTGCTCTACAAAATAATATCGATGTTCAAACATCATGCATATTAGACAGCCACGTCACGTCCGCGTAAGTGAAATAAACAAATCCAAATTTAAACACCACTGAAAAATTCAGACAGTTAATTTTCCACGCAGTCACGGCAAATGGTATTGTTCCCAGAAATTGGCAATCAGCCCGTTTCACCTTTGAGTTAGGGCTGTTTCTATTTGACATTCCGAAGCCAAACATTAATCAAACATTTCAATGTAATTTAGGTTATTTATCTCTTGAAATGAAACGTGGTGCAAAAAAGAAACAACCCTGTATTTTATATCAAAACGTCGAAGTTAGAAAATGTTCATTATATTTATTTAATATCTTCCGATAATGCTAATAATACCAATTTAATTAGGTTAATACAGAAACGCAGGGCACTGCGCAACGTACACAGTGGAAAGCATACTAGCGTCTATAATAATTTATCCACAGCTTCCAATTGTATGACGATAGAATTGGCCCAGATTACCTCACTCCATAACTAGTCTAATACTACAATGTGATCGATTATAATAGCAAATACATAAACATTCACGTTCACGTTCCGAAGGGGTTGGCAGAGGTACTATTACTTCTGAACATCACGTGACTTTGTCACCTGGTGTTGAGAGTACCTACGTTTTGCATGGACAGTGTACTCACGTGATAGGGGGCAGGCCTATCGCCGCTTTGTCCGAATACACTGTTACATAACTAAGTACAACTCAACCATGTGGGTTTCCTCACGTTGTTTTCCCTCACCGTTAACAACCATGATAAATCAACCACACATATGTGTTTAGAAAAGACATATTGGTGTAGGCCCGACCCGGGATTGGAATACTAGTCGTTGGCACGATAACCAGTGTTCTACCCATTGAGCTATCACGTTGTAATAGCAAATATTTCTTGAATAATATCACCTGTACCATTAAAACTTTCGAGTCCCGAAAATTTGTTTGATGTTCCAGTTCGGCACTTTTGGTATTCTATTATAAGCCCGACGGATTATACTATACCGAAAACTACGTAATTCATCCGAAACATTAATATTCTGAAAGTATCGCTTTATCATATACGAAATCAAAACACAGTTGTAGTCATTAAAGCTTAGATTATGCATATACACATTTGAATATGAATGCGCATATTCAAGCCATTTGCAGTGTAATAGCATATAGCAGCAACTTTAATATATTCTATGAGAAAAATATATCAGAGAGGTCTTTTATTAGACTATTTAGAATTCTTTCTTGCTGCATTACGAATGCTCTGGTAGCCATTAATGAAAGTGCATGCAAACTAGATATTGCTTGTTTTGCATATAAAGTTAAAAATAATTATTTTTCTATGTATTTTACAGACAAATATGTTTTAATACATACACACATATACTCACGGCTATGAGTTCAATAAAAAAGGAACTTTTGGAAGTTTACATACATACATACATATACTCACGGCTATAAATCCCTTAACGGGGTAGCCAGAGCTTTGGAATGAGAAATTCCTCAGCCACTTTTGAAAGTTGCGTGGGGAAAAAATGGTGAAATAAAGGTTGTTGGTGATGGGTCTCCAACCGCTAAAATCCCTTAAAAGCCCCAATCCGTAAGTCGCCTCTTATGTACACCCACCGGAAGAAATGGGGTAGTGTTATTCTAAGCCGACGCTACACAGCAAATATATTACCTTTTATAATATATTATATTATATTTAAGAAGCTTAGTGAAGTAAATAAAACGTACCATAAAGCATGGTTAGTGATAGGTTTCCAGTCACACCGCCCAGAAATCACTACAAAATCACTATTATAATAAGTTACCTCTTGTAATATCCGTGAGAACAAATGGGTTAGTGCTATACTAAGACACTACACAGATATTCTGATGATAAAATTTAGGATTATTTCTGGTATGTAATTATTACATTAATCATATATAATATTTGTTTGTGCATTTTATTATTAAAAGTTAAATTAATAATGCATAGCATAAGTTATTATTATAATGACTTTGGAGCTAATTTGATAACTATGGATATTAACTCAAACAGAGGCAGCCAGAAGTTATGTATCATGTTCAGTTTCAAACTGAGAGATTGGTACAATACTGATTGTCCCTAATCTAGAAACTCTTAATCATAAAATTACGTTTGAATATTATTACGGGTTACTACTGCAAAGCGCACCTAGTTCCAACGAGAACAAAATGATTGATCTATCCGAATTTTCATATCGGTAATATATTAACAGCGATAGTTTATATCATGCCCGATCGTATCCGTTTCTAATATTTTCTTCTAGAAGGGAAGTGATTACGTTAGCCGCGTTTTGTTTACGTGTTCGACCGCAGAACAGATGTTCCTTGTTTCTCTACCGCGCCATCGCAACCCATAAAAGTTTTTCCTGTACCTTTTGTCTTTTCAATGCTACATAGACTTCAAAGATTTATAGAACACTTGTGCATTTCAAAAGCAAAGTGGAGCAACGGTATTCCCACTCGAATGCTGTCTAAATATAGACAACTAAATTTAGCTTATACAAAGTCAATACACCCCATTGTGGATACAAATGTATAGTGTATGTATATGTATAGTACAATGGTATAATAATAATCGGCGGAATTGGGTTATTGAATTAATTATTTTAAAACTTTTTGTTCATGAAAACCTCATGTGGGGATTATTACTAATTTATAAAGAATAAATAAAGTAACGAAAAATCCCGCTTGTGTCGCAATTTTTCTTTAATTTATTTATTCTTTAATAATTAATTGAACTAATTGTCTACAATAAAGTCCAAGTCTCTCGTGCAAAAAGAGCCGCATAAATTATTTATCTTATCAACAATTTCATGAAATTTCAAAAGGTTTTCCTTGTACTATGGTTCTAAATTTCTTGAGATTAACCTGATCACGAACTTTTTCAAACGCAGTTTTTCCTGGAAGCGAATAAATTTGTTGAACGTGGCGAAATAAATTATGGTAGAATTAATCATTTTAGTTCCATTTTATAAAATATAACTTTTAGGCCGGTGTAGGAGAGTTTGCTAGCAGATTAATGATTAAATGTTGGACAATATTCTACTCAATAATTCATCCGGGATTTTTTTACATTTTGTTATATTGTTATAACCACGATATAAAATCTGAAGAATTTTAAATGGGACTGCTCTGGAAGCGTATTTAATACAACAAAAATACTACTTTTGTAATTGACGGAGTAATTGTGCAACATACATACAATCAAATTAAGTACCTCTTTTTTTGAAGCCGGGATTTCATTGAACCAAGTACAGTTAAGACAGTTAAGGTAGGCAATATGATTAAAAAACAGTTAGCTTTTGTTTCAGTAATTAAAAGAAATGTATTCTAAGTCGGTGAATGTTATGAATTACATTTGAACTTATGAGTCAGTTCATAAAATTAGCAGCGTTAGAGTATACTAATTATATTGATACTTTACTAAATATCTCAAACTATCAAATGTTATAAATGTGAGCTCATAACTTTTTAATACCTTAACAGCCGATCAGGATAAAAATTGTTACACGTTTACAGAATTTTTCGTTGCCAATAATTAAGACTGACTTTTTCCTCTTTTTTCATCTCCACGGTGCACCAAATTTTCCACGAAAACTAGGGTGCTATTGAAATTTGTATGAAAAAAGTGGATCATAATAAAGTTAAACTTTTGCGTTGCTGAAACTGCTGACTAGTTAGTAGCAAGCGGAAATGCACTCACTCATATTAGCAGCTTCAAAACGGTTTTCCTCCGCTATTTTTACAGTACTAATAAGAATGAATGGCCGAGTGCTAATCGGATCGTCCGTTTAGGTTTTCGTAGGTAGTAGTTAGCAGTAGTAGCTAGTTAGTAGGCGATATATAAAAAAAGGATATTTTTTTTGAGTTAGAGTCAAAATCAAACTTATCTTTGTTTTAAATAGCGTTTATATGAGATATAAAGATAGACTCTTTTAAAAGGCCTATTTAAAGTTACCCTACATGTACGGGTCTACTTTAAATTTTATTTTCATATACAGGGGCTCCCATTTATTAAATTACTTTTTCCTAAAACTATAAATATTCAAACACGTAGTCTTAATAGTTTCAGAAATGAACTATATTAAAAAAATAGTATAGTGCAATTTTAAACTCTTTTTAAATGTTAACCATCCAAATATAAAATGTTAAATAATCAGGCAAACCAACATTTAAGACAAATTGAAAAACTTGTGTACTTAGAGTATTACGTGAGGCCACTAAAATTTCATTTTTAAACCATTCTTTAAATAAAAGTTTTCTTTTTAAGTTGTTTATACCGTCAAACTAAACGAGGCAAGTCCATTGTCTGGTTTCGTGAACGCCAACGATTTCTCCGCAGCTCTCAAATGTGTCTCGGATTTTATTCAGTCTGAAGACAGCAGCTGCTGCAACAAAGGTAACTGTCTGAAGGTCTGTTTTCTCGACAACTTTTAATAAACTATATGGTGTAGAGTGCAGTACTTTTAGTATATTTTTTTATGTTCTTTATAGTATGGGTTAGAAACTTAATTACTTGATCCATAATGTTAATTATGGATTTGGATGTGTTATAAATACGTTTGGGTGTTAAAACAAAAGTAGACGAAATGAGAGTTGTATTAACTATTTTAATGGCATAGTCATTTGGAATCTACGAGTACTACTTTTGATTACATTATACATAGTACTTTATGTAGGTCTTCGACGCAGTCCAATTAATATAATTTCTCAAATATATTTTTCACAAAAAGAAGTTTTAAGTCCTAATTAATTATAAAAGAATATCAAATCTTAGCCTTAGCGAAAATCACAATTTGAGGAAATTTTATTGTGTACGTCGAAGTTGTATATTTTATTTTACTACCATTTCGGTATTACATTTGGTTACCAACCACGTGTAATGGGTCAATCACTTTACTCCAATGATCAGGAACTGGTAGTACGGTTTTTCCGTTCTTCCTTTATTTACTTGAACAGTTTTCGATTGAACCATGTATTTGTATTATGCACCAATATATACGCATAAACCTACTAGAAAAAGCAATATTGGGTACGTTTCCACAAAAATCGTTTACCTCTTACAAAAAAGTTTTAGAACTCCGCAGCACTGTTATGCAAGATTCAAGCAAGTTTTCCTGCACTCTACTCGTAACGAAACTTGTACAAACTTAATGTCAAAGGGCATATTTGAAACATTTCAGCGAAGGGAAAGGTGAACTTCAATTCAATTCAATTTTTCTTCAATGGCCTTTGACCGTGTAGGTGAACTTTATCATGCTATTTTTTCTCAGTCAGAACTAAACTATAAATGCAAAAGTATTATACATATACAATACATATAACAAATACTTATATTTACAGTTCTCCAAAATTAATAATGCGCATAGAAATCTTCGTCACTATTCGGCAACGATCGTGTTCCCCGAGCGTCTCGGGAGACGATATGTATATAGAGTGGTTAAGTGCATGTCATAATTTATCAGTAACGAAATTTGATTCGATGATTCCATGTAAATTTTTGTGATGTTCGATAAGTCTAAAATGCGAGAATATCCACACAGTTGTGAATACGCTGCAATCTTTGTTGGATTGATTTACTTCGAAAATTCGTCCTTGATGTCTTGAACCAACGTGCATAATTTGGCTGTAATCGGATCAACAGTTTAAGAGGAGTTCTATGACAAGCCTTATACAAAAGTCGGGGGTAAATGGAGCTTCGTTCGCTACGCTCCAATAAAGTTAAATTAAATTCACATTTGAAAACAAACCCAAGAAGGGTGTATGATAGCAGCTCTATATAAATCCACACAGAGAAAACACGTGCGGTCACCAACAATATGTAAAGAAAGACGATTGACATTGACGGAACTTTGACATCCCGGCGACCGCCACCGCCCGCCCGAATTTTTTTCGTTTGAGAACACATGATATTGTCTCGTATTACTCTTAGACAAGTTGCAAAATGCAAGTGCATCGTTTAGGGCGCTTCTTCTTCTTAAAGTGCCGCTCCATCACAGGAGGTTGGCAATCAGCTCTTTGCAACGCTCTCTGTTCATGCAAGTTCTGAACAATTCTTCCACGGTTTTTAAGCCGGTCCATTCTTTGATGTTGCACAACCATGACATCTTCCTTCTTCCTGGCCTTCTTTTGCTTCTATTTTTCCCATCATTATGGTGTGTAGTAGCGTGTAGCGTTCGTGCCGCAAAACATGTCCCAAGTAAAAGACTTTGCGCTGCTTGATGGTACTCACGAGTTCGACCTTTTTACGTATGCGCCTGAGGACTTCGACGTTAGTGACTTTATCCGTCCAGCTAATACGGAGCATTCGTCTGTAGCACCACATCTCAAATGCTTCAAGTCTCTTTCTCAGGTCCTCTTTAATGGTCCATACAGAACGACGGGCCATATGTAGCACTGCAGAAGCTTATTACGGAGATTGATACAAAGTTTTCGACAGCACAGAACTTTCCTCATGCTCATGAATGACGCTCGGGCTATTAGGGCGCTTACGATTCAATTATTCGGGTTTTTCCGGAATACGAGTATTACCGATGATCTGCATGCGTATTATTAATTTTGGAGAACTGTACATATGTTATAAAAAACTTCAATGACAATTGGAACCAAGTTAACGTAAGACCGAGAGAAGTATGAAATACATTTTCTTAACTTTAACTTTATGACGTTAATAATATCATTTGTATCTTTTATATTTTCTTAACCGTAACCCACGTTTTGATTGTGATAATTTCATGAAATAGTCACATTTTCTTGATGTGGCCAACTTAATTTGACCAGATCATAAAATCGTCAACGTTTAACAATTTTGTCATCCACGCTTGGCCAGATAGTTGAGATAGGTTGACCTGTGAACTGCGATACAAACTCTGTTTTTTTAAACATATTGCTCAGTTTTTCGTAATTTGCAAAGTACGCGAGAACCTTTTCGTCGAAAACTCTTTTGTTATCACTTTCTTCCTCGCTTAATAAAGAATTATTAAACTTTTTCCTAGAGATGCACCGAAATTCGTCAAAGATTCGGTATTACCGAAGTTCGGCAGATTTACCGAAGTTCATATTCAGCCGAATTTCGGTTAGATTAGGCAGATTTAACCGAAGTTCAGCCGAAATTCGGTAGATGATAAATAAATAATAAAATGTACTGAATTGTAAATAAATAGTTGTGTGAGTCGAGTTATGGTATTTGTTCTAAATATTAAAGAAACGCATTAATTTAATATTCCAATATAAAGCAACTTAACATAATTGTTGTTATATAATATATATTAAAATAATACTTTTATAAATCAAATACTTATCTTATACGTTGCCGTGTAGTGCCGGCTTAGAATGTTACTACCCACGGGTGTCGTAAGAGGCGACTAAGGGTTTCTTTAAGTGGTTTTTGGGCGATGCGTTTGGAGACCCATAACCAAGGATACTTTATTTCTACCATCTTGTGAATGAAGAGTTTGTAGCTCTGAAGCTCTGGCTACTCCTTTTTGGGGTTTATGGCCGTAAGTATATGTATGTTTGTATTGTATGTACTTATCTTATATATCTTTCTGACTTATTTTAAGTCTTCATTTATGTAACAAAGCAACAACATACTCTCAAATACTTATAATTCTTCATTGATCAAAAAGCGCGAAATTTAACCGAACTTCGGTCGAAGTTCGGCCGGCATTCGGCTTCGGCATGTATTCATACCGAATATTCGGTCGAATTCGACATTCGGCAGAACCCACACTCGGTGCAACACTACTTTTTACTGCGAGAAACAACACTTTTGCTAGCGGCCGCCATCTTTACATATCCACATCATAGGATCCTATCGCCGTTTTGTCAGCCATCAGCTAGGTTTCCTCAGGATTTTTGCTTCGCGAGATTGCCTCACAGATAACACGGTTAACAGATTAACCACACATGTGACTCTAGAATGTGTTGCACACTATATTTTGTTGAATGCACATTATCTTATATTAATTTTATATCAAAATAATGGATCCTGAATATTGGTATGACCTTTGCCCTGGATTCGAGTGTGACACAAGTCGATGCTACTGGGAGTTATGAAATAAAATTGTTTACATTTCATATTTCTTATATAGAATTTGCGAGTAGACCTCCTTCACTACAGGTTTGTGTACAGTTTGTTTGATATACTACCAATACATAAAATGTAAAATTTCATGAGTAACAATTATTCAAGTATAGAATAATATAAATATATCACCGTCACAACAAGTAATATCATGGCAGTTAACGATTATGTAAACGAACTCAAACTTACTATTTGGTTTTAATTGTATTTTTGGTTTAACGTCAAATATCATACATATACTCACGGCTATAAATTCCTAGAAGGGGTAGCCAGAGCATAGGAATTAGAAATACCTCAGCCACTTTTGTGGAAATATGAGTGGGGAAAAGATGGTAAAAATAAAGGTTGTCAGTGATGGATCTCCAACCACATCGCCCAAAAATCCCTTAAAAGCCCCAGTACCGTTAGTCACCTCTTGCGTACACCCACCGGAAGAAATAGGGTAATGCTATTCTAAGCCGACGCTACACAGGAATCGACACTACAAGAAATCAGGATCAGGATCAGGAGACCAGTCAAACTTCAATTAGGTCTAAGAAACTTTTGGTTTGTTAACTGAGATGCAAAAAAAAAACATTTTTGTATTTTCAGTAATGGTTGAAATACAAATCATTTAAAATTAACAAAGATTCAAATACCAAAAATGTATGTGAATTACGGTTATAAAATACCTGAATTTAATGTTGTTCTTAATGACTTTTGCATACACTGCTTTCTGAGCAGGAACAAAGTTTCACCGAGTCTGCAAGCTGATTTACTTTCGACGTTCAACTGAAAAGTTAGGAACTTCTCGGTTTGACTAAAACTACTTTATTCCCGGAACTGGAAATTATTTCCGGGTTAGCCCGAAAGCTTTGGATAAACCTAGGATGAATCAGTCTTTGCGCGAAGAGACTGCATATCGACCTTTAACTATAACACATACACTGTATGGCAGTGTGTATGGATCGGTAACAAATACATACAATATACTCACGGCCATAAATCCCTGGAAAAGGAACTTCGGAATAAGAAATTTGTTACCCGCTTTTGGAAGTTGATCTGGGAAAATGGTAAAAATAAAGTATCTTTGGTGGTGGGTCTCCAACCGCACCGCCCAACAATCACTTAAGAAGCCCCAACACCCTTAGACGCCTCTTATAAACACCCATTTTCATGAACCTCTTACAAACACCCATAAAGACTGGTTTATGTTATTCTGTTCTGTGGTTGTTGCTACATAAATGCAAAAATCCGACTTTCTACCCATTATATAGAAACCTGGTAATCCGTCAACATACAAAATGTAGATACAAACATACATACCCATACTCACTTTTTCCCATTGTGGTAGGTAGAGACTGTCGATCGCAGATTAGTCTTTATTATTTTAATCTTTTCTTAATAAAGAATAAATAAAGGAAAGAAAAATTTCGACACAGGCGGGAATCGAACCCGCAATCTCGGGTATACGCCCCGACGCTCTGCCAATTGAGCCACCGTGTCAATGGCTGCCAGCGCGAAATTCTTCTTTCCTTTATTTCTTTTTACACGTTTAATTAGTGTTTGCGTTTCCTACCTCCGAATTTTTAACTAATTCGGAAGGTTTTTTTTATTTTTATTTATTAGTAATAATCCCCACATGAGGTTTTCATGAACAAAAAGATTTAAATTATAATACTTAATGTCACGGTATTAGTGATAGACAGTACTTTTCTCCATTAACATAGAGGAAGTGGACTTTGTTTTACATACATTATCTTATATGGTAATAAGCTATGTTCTCAGTCGTAACACTCTTGACAGAGTGGTAGTGGTCGTCATTTTGGTTGGGTGACCCACCGCACAATTCGTCGCCATTCCTCTCTGAGGGCTTTTTTGGTGCAATGGTACAGGGGGTCATCCAGCGCTGCTTTGATTTGGTCCGTCCATCTCATTGGGGATCGACCACGCATTCGGGTGCCCTCTAGTCTGCCCTGTACCACCAGTCGCTCGATTGATATGCGGCCGCGTCGAGATATATGTCCGAAGAAGGTTAGGATACGAGCTTGGACTATAGATGAGGCGCTGTTTGACACCTAGTTCTTGGAGAATTGAGTCATTGGTACGGTAATAAGCTAAGTCACCGTGTATTTATACTCACCCACTGCTAGCCTTTATATTTTATTGAATTTTAGATGTTTGTTTGTCGAAATGTGCAAAACATATCTTTCATTAACACGAAGTTACAAACGATATCTCTTAACTTTGAAATTTTACAACTAATTTACTAGAACAATTTACTCCAAGTCAAATACTCAGTTTAAATTATTCAAAAGAACTAAGCATATCACATTTTACGTTGCATCAGTTAAAACCCACAACTGACATAAAACAATTTTATTTCATGCCTCCAGACAAAGCTACACACATTTGGTTTGAACAAGAGCAATTAAAAGTACGCTTTGTTTAAAGCAAAATGCAATTTATAATACTTTACTTAAAGCTATCTTTTGTAGCTGGGATGCAATGACTTAGTATAAAATGTTGAACGTGGTGGAAGAACTAGCCAATATTCTTTGAGGTTTGTATAAGACACATATATAGCTTTTTGGGATGAACGCCCAAAATAAATGTCATTATCTATACTTATAATAAATCTGTAGAGAGGTTAATTCTGTACATGAAATATATTTTACAAAATAACTATCTGGGGGTGATTAGTGATCGATACTGAAGCCAAAAATGCAATCAGTAAAATTTTTGCCTGTCTGTCTGTCTGTCGGTTTGTATGTTCCTTATGGAAACAAAATCTACTCGACGGATTTCAACGAAACTTGGCAGAATTATTCTTCATACTCCTGGGCAGGTTATAGTATACTTTTCAGCAGAGTAGTGAAGGAGAATTTTGGGAAAAACGGGAGAAGATACTCCATTTTTTAAGCTTCCGTCGCGTGTGCAGTATTAATGGTTAAAGTTACATAGAAATCATGTCTAAAAAATATCCCTTAACAGCATTTGTCTATCTTTTACATATTATCACAATAATACGTGTAACTCCTGATAGCTTAGCAGTTCGGAGCATTCTGATTATATTTGTTTACTCTTACGTTTACAATACTCTCTCTCATCCCTAACTTAAAAAAGTTATAACAACATTATTACCTATTCAATAAAAAAACAATCATAGGAACACCGAAATTATACATGAAATAATCCATCGCGCCCGTGACCAAAATCCTTACTAATTTACATATTACATACTAGATGGTGCCAGTGGTTGCATCCTACATAGCGGGATGGTTTTTTTTTTAGATTGTTAAAAATTCTTTATAGCGTTTTACTCAACTTCAACTCGTCCTGAAAATTTGCTTAATAACGAAGATACTGAACCGTTCATTAAAGCGCATTCATTCAAAATCCCAAAGCTACATTGTTCTGGAGTGCTCAAAATCGCAATCATTGCGCTAAATATCACAAAGCTTGACCAGTAATTGAAGAAACCTCGGATATTTAAAAACCAACGCAACCCGTGTGAAGCTGGGCCGATCCACTTGTTTGTTACTAATAAATGTCGTATATACTTTTTCTTCTAAAAACACGTGAGGTTATGTTACCCGGTGTTCAGAGTATCTCATTTTAATCTTTACAGTGTATTTGGGTGACAGAAGAATGCACTTTGCCGATTTGGACGAACATATCATCACTCTCACATTACTAAGCATAAATACCTCGTAGTTTTCATCACGATATTCTCCCTTACAGCCTAGCCACGACTTTTCCGTGGTGAGCAGGAGCTAAGTGCGGTACTACTATTACAGTTGAAAATCTCGGTAAATATAATATACATAACTCAGCCCCTGCTTACGTATCTTTTGCAACATTATGCTTTGCAAGGGCTTTGTGTGCCTTTTGTCAGTATTCGTAGGGAAAGTATTACAAATTGCGACACAATTGGCAGTCGCAAGATCCGCAATACGGGGGAAGATCTAGTGATTTCCTGTTATAGAAAAGAAAATACAATATTGAATGCCACCAGATAAATTAGGACAAAGTTTATACATACAATTTTAGTTCCAAAAATGACCATACACGATGAGTGATGTGAGGTATGTGTTAATCTTAACAGTTTGTTAGCTGTGTAATGTCGGCTGAGAACAGGACTACTTTATTTCTTTCTGTGCGTGCCTAAAATTGATAATTTATAAGCTCTGGCAGACCTGTTACGCCATTAATAACACCTAGATAAAAAAATAGTTATGGGTAATAGAAAATATTTCCGATATCAAAAGAATTCACTCAGATAAAGAATCTGCTTCATCGGATACATTAACGGAAATTGCCCATCGCTGTTTGTATCGCAGTTCCTAATCGGATTTTTCTTTGCTTAAAAATACGGGATCATTTTAACTTCTCTTATATTTTCAATTTGATATCATTTGTTACTTATAAATTATTCGATTACAATGGCCTATAATAGAATTGTGATGTTCTTTTCTGATCTGAAGTTTGCATACAGAATCTCGTTGAAAACTACTCATGATTTGCGTAAATCACTGTCGAACACAAATAAATTTCTAAATGATGAAAGACAAGTCAAGAACCTATAATTGCTTCCAAATATACTTAACACATACGTATACTCAGAAAAGTAAAATTACTAACACTTTTCAAAATCTCTCGAAAAAATTCTCAGCATTCTCAGATGGGAAAAGTTTGTAAGATAAAATAAAAATTACTCAAAAAGCTCCACTAGCACATTCATTCTTGCACCGCTTAATTACTTTTATTGTTGTCTTGCCATAAATTCTAAACCCTAAAGAATCCACATATTTGTAGCAGATAAACGTTGAGAGCTCATTTGAGTATTTGATACAATAAAAAAACGGTGAGTTTATCTGAAACTGTTGTTGAGTTCTTTGCGAGATTCACAAGAATGGCACCTAACTGGCCCTATATGCCCTTTATTATTTGTTGCACTAAACATTTCATTTTTGAGTAGAACTCTCCCGAAGAGTTGGCTGAGCTACTCATCGTTCCACACACCACGTGATATTTTGTTACCTGATGCTGAGAGTAGTATTAGTCTCATAGCCCTTTCCCTGAGTTTCCCTTTGCCTGAAGAGTACATTCACGAGACGATGAATTAGAAATAAAATATATTTACGGTTTAAATAAAATTAATTAAAATTTACTAATTTGTTGTGTAGTGTCGGCTTAGAATAGCACTGTCTCGTTTCTTCTCGTTGTATTTGATTTGACTGTATTTGATTTTCATTCATTCATTTCATCACCAACAACCTTTAGTTTACCATCTTTTCCCCACTAAATTTCCAAAAGTGGCTGAGCAATTTCTAATTCCTCTGCTCTGGCTACTCCTGCTAGTGATTTCTACCCGTGAGTATTTGTATGTATGTTAAATAAAATACTCTGTAATAAAGAATTGCTGATAGATTACAAAACAACAAGTTTAATTTCTTTAGCGCCGTCAAACTTCAACAAATTTAATGGAAACTTTTGCGACTGTTGACAAAGTAAAGTTGGATCGCACGTATTTCGAATATTAAGCAATTTAATAATACACGTTGAGCGATATCAAGCGGCCTCTTTACTTCAAAACTTTGTCTGAAAGGATAGTAAAAGGATGTTAGAAATTCTCAATAAAACATTGTTTAATTTATGATTATATGTAGTACTAGCGACCCGCCCCGGCTTCGCACGGGTGCAATGCAAAATATACCTACTGCAGAATGTCCTTATACACAACGTTCACAGCTTTTTTGTCATTAGCCAATACAAACATGTTTAATTCTTAATATTTTCCTCGCTAGAGAGCTCCGATAAACGCGTGCGATCGCTACAAATCATAAAGTGCTATAAGGCGAAGCGCTTTTTTTTTTTTTTTTTTTTTTTTTTTTTGTTTACCGGTGGGGAGAGCTCGAGAGAGCGACGGGGGTATGTCGGACTTTTACCGACTAAAACCCCACCGGTTCGGTGCTGCTGGCCCTGCGGCCTGTGCGGCGTCACCATGACTTGTGTGCCGGGCGCTATTTATAGGCGCAAACAACTACGACCCTGCATTTTAAATTTGTAATATCTTCGGTAATATTCACTTAAATTACATGCTGTAAAATGCATATTGATCTATAATAAATGCACAATTTATTTAAGGTACTTAATTGGATAAGGATTAATGTTGTATTGTTTAAAATCACTTCGTAAATAACCATTTTTTAGTAAAGAATAAAAAAGGGTTATGTTGGGTTTTCCCTAAGAGATAGACATATACCATCGCGGACTTTTTTGTCGAACTTTTTAAGGTAAACAATACTGTAGTACATTATTTTGGTCTATCTCGTAGGGTTCAGCCAGCGTTTGCAATATAAGCGCAAAAAAACGTGCTTATTTACGACATCACATTAGAAACCTTTAAATTTATCAGTGTTTTTCTACTATATTATGCATTTATTATACATACAAACCTTCCTTAAGAATCACTCTATCTATTAAAAAAAACCGCATCAAAATCCGTTGCGTAGTTTTAAAGACCTAAGCATACATACGGACATACAGCGAAAGCGACTTTGTTTTATACTATGTATTGATACAGGTATTACGCCCTATCTCGGCGGCATATATATATATATATGTCATATTATTGTCACCTGGTGTTCAGAGTAGGCAATTGCTGGAGGACCCATCGCCTTTTTAAACGAATTCGCTGTCACATTAGTACAAATCAGCCATGTGGTTATCCTCACGATGTTTTCTGTCGACGTTATAAATCATGATAAATTAACTACAGAAACGACTTTAGACAAGAAATATTGGCGTGGGTCCGACTCAGGATTTGAAGTCTCGCGTCGCAACATGATAGACGGATGTTTGACCTACTGAGATTTCACGGTTATTAATATTAAATATAAAAAAAGCGGTAAAAATTTATTTAAACTCAAAAGCCAGATAGAAAAGAAGGTGTTTTGTAGGAATTTCGTAGCTTTTACATACATATACTCACGGTATAAATCCCTTAACGGGGTAGCCAGAGCTTTGGAATGAGAAATTCCTCAGCCACGTTTGGAAGTTAATAGCTTTTACTACCTTGATAATTCTCATACCATCAAAACAGTTTTGTAAAAAGAAAGAAATGTAAAAATAATAATTTGGTGTATTGTTTATTTTATTGTTTATTTGCCGTGTACTGTCGGCTTAGAATAACACTGCCCCATTTCTACCCGTGGGTGATCATAAGAGGCGATTAAGGGTATAGGGCCTTCTTAAGTGATTTTTGGGCGATGTGGTTGGAGACCCGTCACCAAAAACATTTATTTAGTATTACCACCTTTTCCCCAATCAACTTCGAAAAGTGGCTGAGTATTTTCTAATTCCAAAGCTCTGGCTACCCCGTTAAGGGATTTATAGCCGTAAGTATATGTATGTATGTATGTTTATTATAATCTATACTTCTTCTAACTTGATTAAACAAACAATCTGGCAAAATAAGAAATTTTGCTTCTGGGATATCAATTGTGAAGCGAGCTTTAGCGTTCAATTTGATGAAATTGGCAAACACTCAAGTATTTGATAAAAATACAAAATTTGCTGGATATTTCATTGTTTTACTCCAACCTTTTTGGGATTTATGGCTGTAAGTATGTATGTTTCCGTCAATATTGCTCTCACACGAAGACATTCAAAACTTTTAGTCTCATACAATCCATTGTCACTTAGTACAATCCTGGAAAACCTCACGAATAAGTCATTTTTGTTAATGGAATTATTGACCCTTGCGATACAGGCTTGTGATATTGTGTATTTGTATGCTGGTAAATAAATATTTATTATTAATATTTTCAATATTTTTATATTTTCATTATTCTTTTATATAATCTCTACGAATTTGATTATGGTAAACCCACACCCATCCTCTACCAGTGATAATTTTATGTATCATATAAAGATGTCCGACTGTAAACGATTCCCCTTTGTATTAGTGCCAACGTGATGTTAGTACGATAAATATCAACCTTGGCTTTTCTCCGAAATAGCAATTGTCCAGAAACAACGGACCACAATGAATGTCCTAAACATGAGTTTACCAACATGCGGTAATAAATCACGGGCAAAATGCGGCCAGCGTATGCGCCGAATCGTCAGAGCTGCAGACCCAGAACAAATAAATAAGGCAATCGTGTGTGAGTCGGACAGACGTAATCAACTCTAGAAATAGTTGAAAAAATGCTTGGTATAGTGTAACTGTATTATTTGAGATCAAGAATTGGAGCTTAGGCTTTCTGAGTCATTTATGTCATGCAGATTCCTGAAAAGTTTGAAGATGAAAGATAGCAAAAATGTAATCCAAATTTTAATAAGGATATTCTTTCGTATATTGTATTCCAAATAGGTCGTTGAATACTTAATTACTTAATACATTAAATGTAGCAACCGTGCGTGATAGCCCAGTGGGTAGAACACTCGGTTATCGTGCAAGCGACTAGTGTTCAAATCCTGGGTCGGGCCTACACCAATTTGTCTTTTCTAAAGACATATGTGTGGTTAATTTATCATGGTTGTTAACGATGAGGGAAAACATCGTGAGGAAACCCACATGGCTGAGTTGTACTTAGTCATGTGACAGTGTATTCGTACAAAACGGCGATAGGCCTGCCCCTTATCACGTGAGTACACTGTCCATGCAAAACGTGGGTACTCTGAACACCAGGTGACAAAGTCACGTGATGTTCAGAAGTATTAGTACCTCTGCCAACCCCTTCGGGGATATTCGGCGTGAACGTTTATGTCATGTTATGTTATTTAAGAAAATGCTTAATGTTTAGTGATGTACCTTAAATAAATATGAAGATAGTAAGACGTTTAGATGTAAAGATTTGTCAGGCTTGTACAAAATGGCGATCGATAGCATGTGCCCATCTCAATGGGAATAAAGGGCGTGAGTACATAAGTTACATATTTGTGATTGCTAAGAAGTGGTTTTGCATAATCAAATCCAAAAAATAAAGTCAAAAATGAAATCACTTTATAAAAATTATTAAGTTTTAATTGATTCTACAATCGTTTTGCAATGTGTTCATAGAGAGTCAGCGGGACTTTGAATACACAAGGGGAAAATCCTATTTACGCTTCTGTATATGAAGTTGTTACTTAACCCTAGTGTACATTGTTACTTACCGGCCGCTCAAGTTACTGAACTGATTGATATATTTTTTTTGATCTTGTTTTTTATAAAAAATTCAAATATATATTAACAACGAATAGCTAATGTGAATATTTTATATAATTAATTCCGCAACGAATACCTCGAGCTCAACATGTAAATAGATCGGATTATAAAACATGAACTTTAATGACATATAATTAAGATTATAATAGAACCTAATCTCATGACTGACAATTCCAAGACAAGGGTAGCCAAAGTAATGGTTCCAGTAATTTTTGGCAGTTTCTGCGTGATTGAACCACAGAACACAAAAATCACTAAAAGCTCCCAACGCTCGGAACAGGTGTAGTGCCGGTTTAGAATGTCGCTACCCCTTTCTACCCACGGGTGTCGTAAGAGGCGACTAAGGGTATTGGGGCTTTTTATTGGATTTTTGGGCGATGCGGTTGGAGACCCATCACCAAAAACCTTTATTTTACCGCCTTTTCCCCACTCTACTTCCAAAAGTGGCTGAGGAAATTATAACTCCTTGGCTCTGGCTACCCTTTCCAGGGAATTATAGCCGTGAGTATATATATGTATGTTTGTATGTACTCGGAACACTAACAGAAAAAGTGATTAAACCGTCTACATAGCAAATTATGGAATAAAAAAAATCATACATATACTCACGGCTATAAATCCCTTCAAGGGGTAGCCAGAGCTAAGGAATCAGAAATTCCTCAGCCACTTTTGGATGTTGCGTGGGGAAAAGATGGTGAAATAAAGGTTGTTGAGGATGGGTCTCCAACCGCATCGCCCAAAAACCCCTTAAAAGCCCCAATACCGTTAGTCGCCACTTACGTACACCCACCGGAAGAAATGGGGTAGTGTTATTCTAAGCCGACACTACATGGCAGAAATAGCGCTTATAGCACGGAATAAAAAAGAAAGTTTTATCTAAAGTTATCTTCTTGAGTTTATAATTTGTGTGTTGTATAAAGTGTCTGTAATCTTTTTAAATTGTTTATTCTTGTTTGTACCAACAAACTAATTATATTTTAGTTACAAAAAATATGCCAAAAAAGGAATCTGAACTGTGAAGACTAATTAATAAAATTCCGAACCGAAAAAAACTCGGAACGGCTGGCTGGAGTAATGAAAAATATACGAACATTATATTTTTGATTAAAAGTTTAGAAACTTGTCATGCCGTTTATGATTTGTTAGCATTCCCAAACAAATTCCCAAGTGGAGCACTTTCAAAGTGGTACAACATTACAGTGCGTTGTTTTGTGTTTCTTTTCCTGTTTGTTTTTTAACGTTTTTAGGAGTTAAACCACTTGATAGTATCAACACGACCGCTTTTACCAATGCTCGTGAATTTTCCTAAGTGATATGTATGGTTAATTTAAAAATACTAGTATTACTCGGTGTTCAGTCGAAACGCGTCGCTTATTTGTGGTTGCCTGTGGTTTTCGCTTGCGGGTGTGTATGTGGTGCATTGTCTGCTTTTCGATTTCTTGTAAGTGGGAGGGCGGGCGGTGCATAGTGCATGTTGCATGAAGACTGCATGTATTTGGCGGAATTAAGCGAAGAAATTTATTAATATTAGTATTGCTATGGATTTCCGCAAAGTAACGCCTGATTCAATCCAATATGGTTAATTTATCAAGGTTCTAACAACGAGGGTAGACCAATGTCCAATATTACCGATGGAAGAAATCCACATGGCTTAGTCATGAGACAGTGTATTCGTGAAAAGCGGCGATAGGCCTGACTCTGCACATCGATAACGATAAAAGGCATACTTATATTTTCTAACTCATATTAAAATCTATTTCTATCTCGCTCACACGTTCGATATTATATCGTCATTTTTGATATATGAGAATACATGGTGATATTCGACGAATGCAACGATACCTCCGTAGTTGTCGTTGGTTTCATCGAATAGAAAGCGCGAGTATTGTGTGACCAAATAGTACTCTCACCCAATAAACTATGCCCTTTGGCTAGTTAAACTTCTATTCCAGAAGGGCAAGCAGGAGCGCTATTTTATCGACACGATAACGGTTAAAATGAGATGGCAGTATAAGATAATAAGTAATTGCGTAAGAGATGGCTGCTTTATCCCACGCGATAACTAGTTTAAACACGGCTCGTACTAGCCGGGCAGATTCCCTTGTCTCCAGTGGATAAATTTCAGTTCCTTTTAGTTGTTGTAACGGAAGAAGTTTTTATGATTGAACATCTGTCCTGAAAAAATAACCATCTTGTCCCCTCTTAACTTTTAAAAGTACTTACGACATTATTGTTTTCCAATATTTATTTCCTCTTTTAAGCATTTCATAGTTAATAATAGTGGAATAGCACGAAAGATACTCATGTCTGTTTGTCAGTTTTTAAGTACGTACTGCAGTGTTTAAGTATTACGTAATTTCTTCACAAAAATATCAGTATTTTTTCTGTGAACCACGTACTAATAAAAACTATTAAGTTAATTTGTTCTGACTGCAAAATTAGCAATGCGTAGTGGGTTCATAAAGAATTTTCATCTTAAAGCCAAGAAATAAGGCGGTGAAGTTTAGCCTCTGTGTAACGCTCTGCTCCTTTCGCAGTCAGAATAAATCAACAATTTAATCTATTAGTAACAATAAAAACATAACTTGACCTTAAACGTTACATTCAGATAGCCAATATGTTTGGAGTAGAAATTGTTTTAAGTAGAAACATTTGCTTACAACAACTGAATCTTATGGATTTTTAAATACATACATACATATACTCACGGCTATAAATCCCTAGAAGGGGTAGCCAGAACTAAGGAATTATAAATTCCTCAGCCACTTTTGGAAGTTAATTGGGGAAAAGATCGTAAAATAAAGGTTGTTGGTGATGGGTCTCCAGCCGCATCGCCCAAAAATCCCCAATACCCTTAGTCGCCTCTTACGTACACCCATGGGAAGAAACGGGGTAGTGCTATTCTAAGCCGACACTACACAGCATTTTTAAATACATCAAGCATTTTTATAAATTTATACTAACGTTAAAAGGTAATGTTGTAAAAGTTGAGTTGAATATTATGTATGTTAATAAAATATGAAATAAAATACAAGAATCAGTATCAGAATATGGCGATATTTTTTGTGACCTGAAAACTTAGAAGTCTTTCAGTTTAATTTGATTTATCGTTCCCAATAAACCATTTTGGGATTCGATAGCAGAAATATAATAGCCATTTTATGGTAAATTGAACGAAACCTGGCCGGCGACCAACGTGACCTAGCAATCTGATTTCGTAAACTGAATAGAGCTCATTTGTCTGATTCATGTTACCTGATGTGTCCGACATCTCACTGAAAGCGGGGTTGGGTATCATGAGTTTAAATGTATGTTATATATCTCCATAATCTACATATACTTGTACTTACATACCTATACTCATGGCTAGAATTCCCAAAATTGATAGCTAGTGCTTAAAAATCCAATTTTTCTCAATCATTGTAACCGTTGCCATCATTGACAAGAGCTACAATAAGTATAAAGTTTACTAATGAAATGAACAGGAAAAAGAACAATATTATGTTATTAATTTGCCAATTATGACAGAACTTTCAGCACAGAAGCGTTCGATAATACTTGTCGGCATTGTCTTCCGCCTTCAAAATCAATCTCAAGCATTTCAGCGGTTTATAATTACAAACGTTATTTGATACAAGCAAGGTATAACAATAAAGGAACTAAGCGACTCCGTGGGGTCTCTGCACGAATAACTACGCTATAATATACACTAGAATTACTGCTTTAAGGGAACCCCGCGGCGAGGCGGTGTGAGGAGCACTTAAGATTTTCTGTTCACGTTGAAAGCAAGCTGAGATTAGCTACACGTCACTAATTCGTTTTATACCCTAGGCTTGTATCAGACACATTTAATTTACTAGCGAAATGGAAGGGTGACAATCCTTTGTCGCTTTGATAGTTAAGATACTTGATAGCTTGCTAATTAGATGTTCTTGTGCCAGGTTGTTTAATATCAAATTTTGTAGCGGGATTCTCGAAGTAAGTTTATGAGAGGAAGAAGACTTGAAGACAATGATGATAAATAAGTTATTGATTTTCTCGTTGCACACATCAATAGTCAAGATGAAAAATATATTAAATACGATTTAATACAAATCCCATCACAGAGCAACATCCAAACCATTTAATTACTCTGAGTTTTTCGCAGAAGCGGCTTTTAAGCTTTTCCAAAAATCTACGGTAATTTTCGCGAAGCATTATTTGGGAATCCCATTTTATAGAATGAATGTAAATATTTCCGGCGTAAATCAAATACTATCATTATTTCTAACTTATCACAGTATAAACAATATTAACGGAAACTTATAAAAAAATAACATTCACATAATAATAAAAAAAAAAACATTATTATATCATCATTAAATCAAATTGGTTTCTGGACGTAGATTTTTAAAATCGGGATTTTTACTTTTCTGATTATGACTAAATTTCGTAAAAATTTAATTGGTAGTTTCATTTGAATTAGGCAATTTTTTCGACTATTAGAATGTTATTGCGTTAAGCAAACCGTTGCTAAATTAGGTAAAAAAATTAAACGATTACTAAGGGCATAATTTCTCGGGTAGCACCATAATGTAAAGAAAATATTTGCAAATATGGTCATACAAGGTAAAGCTGGTTGAAAATCAGATGACGACATTCACACTATTTTAGTAGATTCCAAGTGTTTTCGTCACTCTATAAATGGATTTTTGACGCAATCTTAGAATACACAGGCAATAGCATACGGATAAACCTGTAGATTTTGGCTCCATATCTAAGTCGCTGTAACATCCTTATGTCCAAACAGTGAGAACTAGTTGCGCCATCAAGTGTAATGTAAATCGATTTGTGACGTATTTGCCTCTTCTGGCAAGGTCGTATGACTTCCGAGCACGTATATCGAATAACTTACAGTCAATATCACACAATATGAACGTGAGCGTATCATTTCATTGAGGCTTAAATTATTAAGCTAGATGTTGTCACTTTTTTTCAACTAAATATTCTCATAATTTGAATGTTTTTTTGTTCATGAAAAGCTCCTTCCTTTATTTATCCTTTATTTATTAGTAAATACTTGGCTATGCAGTAACAATGCAAATACTACTTACTTTACTTTAATAAAGTGTTTGTGGTGTTGGACAGATATTTGGTCTAGTAATTCTAAGTAAGATCATTAATCTTCATTGACTTTCAGACAAAAGCCTCTTTTTAACACGCTTTTATTAGGTCGACCTGTATGTATGTAACTATGTAATCAAATCTAAGAAAACTAATTTAACCATCTTCTAAAGGTCACAGCGTAATGAAAATTGGCAGTTGTATGTGATTTCGATGACAATACAATAATATGGTACTGTCGAGCTGATCTGATGATGGAGCCGGAAGATATGAACTGGAACTTCATGATGGATGATCGTATCATAGCCTTGTTTGGACTTGTTAAAAAGGTCTTGTAATGAACGTTGACCATGATTAGGTTTCAAGGTCTCATGATGAAGCCGGAAGATAGGCACTAGCATTCTATGATGAAATATCGTATCATAGCCGTGTTTGGACTTGTTAGAAAGGTCTTGTAATGAACCTTGACCACGATTAGGTTTCAAGGTCTGAATACAATAATATGGTACTGTCGAGCTCATCTGATGATGGAGCCGGAAGATATTAACTGGAACTTAATGATGGATGATCGTATTATAGACGTATTTGGACTTGTTAGAAAGGTCTTGTAATGAACTTTGACCACGAAATGAACTTTGACCACGATTAGCAAAGACTAAAAAGCATAAAATAAATTAATAGTTTAAAAAACACTAAAAAACACGCTTTTATAAGTGCACTTAAAAGTCAAAAATAAATTACGGGTCGTTCAAGTTGTCTCTATTTCTGGGCTGAAGTGTAAACTATGTGCTTTTTTAATTATAATATCTGATTGTAAAAGCGTGGGGCGCTGGAAAAGGAAAGATTTTTTGTTTACCTTGCTAAGAAATCAAGTTAAGCGATGTTTCGGGAAGCAGGTTACAGAGATCGGCACTCTAACTAGAGTTGCAGCACCACTAGTTGGAGGCTTTATATTAAACAGTCTGTTCAAAGTACTAGTCAACAGTGGCAAAATGTAGAGTTCTTGTTCGTGTATTTGTTTGCAAGAAAGTTTTTCCTGCTCCAGCGCCCCACGCTTTTACAATCAAATATTATAATTAAAAGCACATAGTTTACACTTCAGCCCAGAAATAGAGACAACTTGAACGACCCGTAATTTATTTTTGACTTTTAAGTGCACTTATAAAAGCGTGTTTTTTAGTGTTTTTTAAACTATTTTCATTCTTATTAGAGCGCTGTTGAAGGGCACAAAAAGTACGTCGAAGTATTTCAAAATACATTAATCGTGAGCATCACAAAATGATGGCAAAGAATGACTTAGTGTTAAAAGCAACCACAAAATTAAATAAAGCCTGAAAGACAATACTCTTTCGTCTGTGACATCTCAAAAAGGATTTTATTGAAAATTTTATACCCAGTCATCTCTAGAAACTTTGAGACGGCTACAAGATTTAATATGAAAAAAGTTTTATATGAACGATACTAAAAGAGGAGCAATATACGGCGTTTTATCATAACTCCTGGTGGTTATACTCAAATCTCTACTCAACCTTTACACCGTTAATCCAAAAAGGGTGACAAAGGTACTAAATCTTTGAAGCATCACGTGAGATTTTTGGCCAGTTGTTCAGAATGCACACGTTTTGTTTGGGCAGTGTGTTCTCGTGATTAAGGGCAGACCTATCACCGTTCCATACGTCCACACGTACATACATACATATACTCACGGCTATAAATCCCATGAATCGCCAGAGCTAGGGAATTCGAAATTCCTCAGCCACTTTTGAAAGTTGCGTGGGGAAAAGATGGTGTAATAAAAGGTTTTTGGTGATGGGTCTCCAACCGCATCGCCCAAATATCCCTAATACCGTTAGTCGCCTCTTACGTACACACACCGGAAGAAATGGAGTAGTGCTATTCTAAGTCGGCACTACAAGGCATACGTCCACACGTATAATCAAGTTTCCTGCAAGAAAAGCGGAGGTGCATCAAACATAAGTTTTTGGCACTTTATGCTGTTAGTTGCGGTCTTCTTCAACCACACCAGTCGTGTCCTCAACCTACAACTTGTAACTTTAATTGATGGTTAGTTTGTAAGGGTTCATCTTCGAAAATAATGAAAGATCTAGAGTTTTCCTTCACAATTAGAAAGATAAACTATTCAGAAGTGCTATAGGTGGGCTTTATTTATATACAAATGCTATAGCTATATAGTATATACTCGTATATTTTCACGTAAGTTGTAATAAGGAGAGAGCAGTGACCGAAGGAACCTAAGATATGAAAAATAACGATACCCTTGTGGCTATGGCCGGTTTACTAGTAAATATACATACGTTCAATTTTTTAGTACAGAAATGGGAAATAAAACAAACAAACTTTACCCTCATTTTGTTCCCTACAGGAGCAAAATTTGATTCTTTTCTCTTCTAACTAACTAAAATATTAAATGAATAAATATATATAAAAACTAGGATATTACACCAGATTCATATCATCTCGTATACCTATGTTACAATAAAATTGCAGTTTTCGAATTTATTTGCAACCCCAACATTACATCTCATCCCATCATTTCTAAGTATTAACATGACAACAATACAATTAGAGCTTATCATTAACATATAAGTAATGAGGCAGAATTATCCAGGTAGTCGAGGTTTGAATTAGATTTTTATACAAATAGGTATCTTGTATTTACCATCTTGGAAATATCTTTTTGCCATTTTTTTTTATCTGTGAATATAAATCTACTAATAAAATAAGCTCATAATGTCAATGATTTTGTTTATGAAAACCTCATGTGGGGATTATTACTAATAAATAAATCATAAATAAAGGAATATGTGTGGTTAATTTATCATGGTTGTTAACGGTGAGGGAAAGCATCGTGAGGAAACCCACATGGCTGAGTTGTACTTAGTCATGTGGCAGTGTATTCGTACAAAACGGCGATAGGCCTGCCCCCTATCACGTGAGTACACTGTCCATGCAAAACGTGGGTACTCTGAACACCAGGTGACAAAAGTCACGTGATGTTCAGAAGTATTAGTACCTCTGCCAACCCCTTCGGGGATATTTGGCGTGAACGTTTATGGAAATAAAGGAACGAATGTGTCAAAATTTTTCGTTCCTTTATTTATCCTCTATTTATTAGTAATTTATTTTGCTGTGTAGTGTCGGCTAAGAATAGCACTACCCCTTTTCTTCCGGTGGGTGAACGTAAGAGGCGACTAACGGTATTGGGGCTTTTTAAGGGATTTTTGGGCGATGCGGTTGGAGATCCATCACCAACAACTTTTATTTTAACATCTTTTCTCAACGCAACTTCCAAATGTATGTATGTTATTAGTAAAATTAACTCAGTTCCAAAAAAGATATTGTTTTTTAGATAAGTAACTAGTGACTAGACCTGATTTCTGATTGTATATTATGGACAATTCTATGTCCAAGACTATACTTTGAATACATAGAAACATAGAGTGGACATAAAAACAGTCTCAATGATTTATTCTAATTAATTCTATAGGAACTGCAATACACACCACCAAACATTTCTTATTCTGAAATGTTTTCTCACTTAACTTCAAAAAGTACTAAAGCTCTGTATCACCTTTTGGATATATAGCCGTGATACATATATATGTGTTTGTTAATAAATTTTTTTTATTATTTTCCAGCTACCAAAAAAGAATTTAGGTATATCGTGAGTGAAAATGCGTATCTATTTTAATATTGAATCAGTATTTAAAATGAACAACAGGCACGTTTGAATTTTATACCGTGAAACAGTCCAATATCCTGCAAAATCCAACGAATATTCCTTTTATTTTAAAAGTCTTTACTGTATATACTAATTGATTGATCTCTTTATTACTTACTGGGAAATGCTGGTAGATGTTACTATGGATCATCGGAACTGGATAACTTTATTACATTTCATTCTTAATTTAATAGCTCTGATAAATTAATTTGAGTGACTATGCGGCTTAAGGTCTATTTAATAACATAAATTTCGTTTTATGGACTTAATGAAAAAAAACCTTTAAAGATCCATTAATATTATTTTTCTTATTCTTAGCCGTGTAGTGTCGGCTTAGAATAACACTACCCCATTTCTGACCGTGGGTGATCGTAAGAGGCGACTAAGGGTATAGGTGCTTTTTGAGTGATTTTTGGGTGATGTGGTTGGAGACCCGTCACCAAACACATTTATTATTACCATCTTTTCCCCACTCAACTTCCAAAAGTGGCTGAGGAATTTCTCATTCGACAGCTCTGGCGACCCCGTTTAGGGATTTATAGCCGTGAGTATATGTATGTATGTATGTCTTTTTCTTAATTTCATAAATTTTTACTCCTTACACGGTTGAGTTGCTTGAATATTCTCCCATTTTAATGAAATAAAATTTAAAAAGGGTTGTTTTGGTTATTTGGTTTTAAATGGCTTTGATATGGCTGAAAGGTCATCATTAGCCATCTTTTACTTTCTCCATATATCCTTTATAATTTTCAACGCTCCAGCTTCCCCTTTTACGATTCATTAACGTCAGAATACTCTTAGCATAATATTTTATATGTTTAAAATACTTCTCATTTTAATATGACAATGAATATTGTGTTAGTCCTCACATACCCTCGGATGGTAACAGATGATCAAAATGTTTATAAATCATATTCGGGAAATTTTAAAAGGAAATATACAAACTAGAAAAACGAAATCATATCATAAACAACAAAACATGAAATTTTAAAAGTCTTCACATTTGGGCTTTACACATTTATTTTCGACGATCATTCAGATTTAATTTAACTTAATTATACTTAAAAACTGACAATTCGACATACACTAATAATACATATACTCACGGCTGTAAATACCTAAAAGGGGTAGTAAAAGCTTCAGAATCAAACAATTCTTCAGACAATTTAGGAAGCTAAGTGGGGAAAAGATTGTAAAAAAAATTGGTGATAGGTCAAAAACCACTTAAAAAAGCTCCATCAATCGCCTCTTACGATCACTCATGGAAAGAAATAGGGTAGTATTATTCAAAGCCGACACTACACAGCACTATCAATTCTCTCTTCCAAATTTAAATAAGTGTTACCATTAATAAATAAAGGATAAATAAAGGAAAGAAAAATTTCGACACAGGCGGGAATCGAACCCGCGACCTCGGGTATACTGTGTCGAAAATTTTCTTTCCTTGATTTATCCTTTATTTATTAGTAATAATCCCCACATGAGGTTTTCATGAACAAAAACATTCAAATTAAGTGTTACCATTTAAAACAGTAATAAACAACGACTAGGACTAATGATAGCTCCATCGGTCACCAGAATAAATTAAACGAAAGAGTTACTGAGTATTTAATTACAGACCAATTTATTCAAAATAATGATTGACTACTGTTCACTTTCATTCCTATAATTAGTGAACTAAATTGTTTGGTAACCCGCAAAATCAATTTGACCGCATATTTGATTTACGGTCGGTAATTTTACGTTATTTTTTATTTAATTAAAACTTTGTCACACGATAAACAAACTTACGTTTTGTTATTTAAAATTGAGAATACAATTTTCATTTGGCTGTCCAATTATTTAATTACCTTTGAAATCAAATCAAACATCGGTTATATCGCCATAAGAAAACATTGATGAAAGTTGTATGTAGCAACACTCTATTATGTCACTAAATTAATTATTTGTGAAGAAAGATCACAATAATTCATAAAACACAACACGTTATTTATTAATTAAAAACTATTCAAAGATTTGATAGCACTAACAACACCGTGTCTTCTAGCTTACCGAACGAGTAATTTTTTCGTGCTCATCTATATACAGGGTGATTACGGGGTCGTGGAGCAAGAAAGAAGCATTTAACTTACTTTCTCCTAAGCATCACAATAGGTTAGGACTAACAGTACACCAGCGACTTATTTAAGTTTACAAAAAAAAAACTGTGACTATTCGAGATCATGGTCACCCTACTATTTCCTAAGATATTTTTTGTCAAGTGCATGGACTTCAAAATCGTTGCAGTAGTTGCAATTGATATGATGATATTGATAGACAGATAAGAAATTTCTTTGATGCCTACTGCGATTACGTCGATTACTTTGTCGTATTTAGAAGGAAAAGACGGATAAAAATTAAATTAATTTATTTTATTTTTAATCTTCGTTTCGTTATTATTTATTGTTATCGTTTGACTTTGACGTGTTGTTACATTATTACTCATAAATTATTAAGCACTCTAACAAAGAGTTTGTTATCTAAAAAGGTGTATTATAAAAAGTAGCGTGACCACGCATTTAGAGTCAGTAAATAAAAATAAGTAAATAACGAATGATCTTTGTTTCAATTAAAATAAATACAGGTAGCATCGCAATCATTTACTGAGTCAGAAAAAAATGGTTGGGATCACGACCCCGAAATCACCCTGTATATACTCATACATACATACATATACTCACGGCTTTAAATCCCTTGAAGTGGTAGCCAGAGCTAGGGAATTAGAAGTTCCTCAGCCACATTTGGAAGTTGCGTGGGGAAAAGATGGTGAAATAAAGGTTGTTGATGATGGGTCTCCGACCACATCGCCCAAAAATCCCTCAAAAGCCCCAGTATCGTTAGTAGCCTCTTACGAACACCTACCGGAAGAAATGGGGTAGTGCTATACTAAGCAGACACTACACAGCTATATATACTCACAGCTATATATACTCACAGCCATAAATACCAAAAAAGGGGTAGCCAAAGAGAGACTCAGAGAAGACATGATGGTAGAAATAAAGTATCGTTGATGATGGGTCTCTAACCGCATTGCCCAAAAACCACTTAAAAAGCCCCATACCCCTCGCCTCTTACGACACCCGTACGTAGAAAGGGGTAGAGACATTTTAAGCCGACATTACACGGCTATATACGTCTTAATATCTTTCTTTAAACGACATTTTTCTAGTCTTTAAACGAATCTTTCTTATAAGCTCGTAATTATCCATCCATCAAACTGAGCAAGGCGCTCGCCGGCTGGAGCAGGGTTTCCGCTTTTAAGCACTTTTAAGTTTGCCGTGAAATGGTTGGCTTCAAGTGGGAACTTACTTTTACAGTCTTAATTTCAGTGTTCTTTCATTTTCTGCTATTAAAATATGGACATAAAGACAGATGAATTTCTTATTTGGGTTTTTGTTAACATAAAAATACGTTATACAAATGAAACACATCTATAAAGATTTTTTAGGATACTATATTTTGAAATTTATACTGCCTAACCTAGTATATTTAATCATATTAGTGTAAATAAATCTTTTTTTGTTTATCGATGTCTTGTGATCTACCTTTATCGATTGAAAGATTTTCATTATGAGAGAGAATTTATTTTACATTCATTATGACAAACCAATTAGTGAAAAATGCGGCAAACGCGAATCCCCTTATAATTCAGCCTGATAAAAGTTTAACTGAAGATTGGTCGTGCATTACGGAGCTACGCAGCCTGGCGCTTGACAAAAACGGACGAAATGATTTTAATAATTTTACATACGAACTTAAGCATACTCATTTCAGTCTTCAAGCACATCATTTAAAAAAACATTTTTTCAATAACAAAGTAAAAAAGACATTATCGATTATTAAAATATCAAAGACGATAAAACAAAAGAGTAGTCGATAACGAACTCGAATTTAACACCTCGTTTGTTCAAATCAAGATTTTTGTGGAAAGCAATAGACAGAAGATTTCACGGATAACAAAGATGATCTCTTCAAGGGATATAATGAGCTGGGAGCGAGTCTCAATTTACTCATCGTAAAATGGCGCCCTTTTTGTTTTATACTTTATTTCCCAAGCATTTGCTGACGAATAAAACAACTCTTAAGTCCTTTACGTGAAAATAAATTCTGGCCTATTTTGTTATCGGTTTATGTTAAAACGTGTTCTTTCATGATAATCCGTGTAAGGGACGAAATAAGTTTACTCTGGAGTACATGTTATAACAAATAAACAAGAAACCTAAAATATCACACACGGACCACGACGGATAGTTTGGCTTAAACTGACTAAGAAATCTAGCCTAACTTTGAAAAACTATGTATGAAAATACTTTCAAAAATCCTTGAATAACTCTAAAAGTACACCCTAGATTGACAGACAAGAGGTTTAACAAAACACAGAGTTAAAAAAAAACTATCATATCTGCAACTACACATTATTGTTCTATTTTCAAATGGGTATCACGCCACTATCCCTTGTACTAATCTATATTTATAAGTTGGTCGAAGGTTTGAAAATAGAATTCATTTGAACTGCAAGTTGGGCTAAAATTGCATGTGTGAAAAAATACACTGCAGCGTAGTTTCATTCAGAATTGATAGAAAGAACTTAGGTGAGATGAAACAAAGAATGTCAATAGCCGTACGGGGTTCAGTTTATTACCACTGACTTATTCGAAACAAATGTATGACCAACAAATGTCAGAACATTGAATCAACCAAGGCGTAGGGACAACCGATTGTGACAATAGTTTTTGGCGGTTTTTTTAAGCAATTTTTGTACCAAAACTACGTTTAGTTTCCGCTTTAAATACATAAGTTTTTTATGGACTAGAAACATCTTATTTTTCGCAACTGTATTATGGTTCATATGATTACTATGCAAAGGATGTAACGTTTTTCACCGGTGTGTAAAATAATTGAACAAAATTAATAAAAATGGACGCTTCTAGTTGACCTCCAAGTGATATTAGTGCCATTAGATATCATAACTCTAGAAAACGAGCCTGTGGTGTCAGGTACTATGAATGGACCTCATTAATTTAATTGGATCCACCTTTTTAGTCTATTGTGTTGATCGCAGAAGTTTCTTGTCTTGGTTCCTTTATCTCACAATTTTGTGAAATTATAACGTGACTTGAGAAATTAGATGTGTTGTTGTTTGTTCCTTAATTTTAAATGTTCTAGTGCATATCTAATACTGTTATCGCATTTCACTGTATTGATCTGAGTTTCATCGCCTTAGGTTTTCATTTTTCGCTATAAAAAAAACCCTTTAAATAAATCCTTTGATATTGAATTATCCAATAGCTCTGGAAATTAATAAGCTGGTGACTTTCAAAGCCGACAGCCGACACTATTCGGAAGCCTTCAATTTATTATGACCAAAAATATAATTAGAATTGAAGGTTTTTAACATCCACTATAGAGAAATCATAATGTATTATTGTTATCTTAAAACATATCAAAGAAAAAAGACTGATAAAGTAACTGTAAATTCACTTAAATGAGAGTACTTAAATTTCACTATTCTTGAATAAACAAAGAGATAAGCTCTATTTGTATGAAAGTTTGTATTGTTTCGAGTAAATTGGTTTGAATTTCCGAGCTGAAAAGCAATTGTTTCGCCTAGGAATTCAGACTGACTGAGCTATGGGTAATTAATGAAAGGATTGTAATTGTATCAGGAAGGTATGAATTGATTGATTCACTTGTTACTAATAAACCTAATCCTTCATTGTTGTACGTATTGTTAGACATATCTGATAGATATATAATAAATTTTAACTAGAATATTGTTTTTGTTCAACATTAGATTATGAGAGTCAATTTTGAGGACTTAAATATAACAGAATCAATTTACACACAAAGAGAGCACAGCTCTTAAAATGGCGCCCTACATAAATTAAAAAAAGAGGTGTGAGTGTGTTACGTTAAATATTATATATTTATTGAAAAAAAACACTATTAAAATAAAAAAAAACATATCGATATAAACGACCATCAACACACAAATTTTCCATTTTAAATAGATTATAATTTTGGTGTTTATCCGGAATCCGATTATAACTAGTCATTTTTTCAGTAAAAGTAAAGATTTAGTTTAATGTATGGATTTAGTTAAACATATTGTCTGTCAAATTAAAAAAAACATTATATTTTTATAATTAGTTTTTACTATGTAAGATCAACTTTGATTTCTTTGTGATATGGGATTTAAATTGTGTTATTGTCTCTTAGATTCCGAATATTTTTGTCACCACTACAAGTACCTGAATATTCTAAAAAACGTCTAGCTATGTTACTAGCTAGTAATATTATATACAATAATGTTATTAATTTGAATAACATAACAATTTCAACTGACTTGGACGCAGTTATTAGTACATGTACTAATGTATCTGCAAATTTAAACTAGCTTTAAACTAGATAGTAAGACAAAGGAAAAGGCATACATTTCACTAGTTCATCAGAACATACAGAGAATTTCCTGCAAATTATTAGAATTAAAGTTATTCATTAATAAGTACAATGCAAAAATACTATGTTTAACAGAACACTACTGGCTAAAAGCAGAACAAATGAACTTTAGTTTAACAGAAAGTTGTTTTAACAGAAAGTCCATAATGTGTCTGTAGTATGATACTATTATATGTAGACATTAAATTTAAAGAAAGAAAAGACATCTGTAAACTTTCTGTTGAACAACACGTAGAAATCGCATGCATTGAATTGAGTAAGTATATCATTTTGTGTGTATATCGCCCACCCAAAGGTAACTTTGACATCTTTGAAGCAGCGATGGAAGATGCTTTGGGGATGGTTTGTGGGGACTTCAATGTTGACTTACTGGGAGAGAGTCGAGTAAAGGAGAGAATCTTAACATTTTTTCAATCATTTAATCTTCTAAATGTATTTAATGAACAAACCCGATTTACCTCGACCTCTGCAACATGTTAAGATAATATTTATTGCAATTGAAATTACTCCGGTCACTACCTTTTTGATTGCATTACCTCAGACCACAAGGGTCAATTTATAAATTTAGAATTTACCATTGAAAAGAAAAAGTCAATTGTATGTAGGCAGATAACTGAAAAAAACGTAGCTTGTTTGAAAATAATATAAGGTCTAGCATCACCCCCCCAATGAGAAGCAGTGAAACATTAGAGAATTGTCTTTCATTCATAAATGGGCTAAAAACAGAATTCAACAAAATTTTTAAAACTAAGGTAATGCTATGTTATACAAAATGCTCTTTTGCTGAACAGGCCGCGGCTGGGATTAGAATAAGTAAAGATCACCTATATAACATTTACAGAGAAAAGTCCTATAACTTCTGAATTTGAATAATTATGTATGTCAGAAAATATTCTAAAATTTTCAAAAAAGTTTATGGTGAAGCCTAGATGCATAAAACATAAAATTAAGAATTCTTCTAACAAGAGCAAGAGTGTCTGGAAAATAATCAATGGTGAAACTAGAAAAGTAAAATCCCCACATGATCTCAATTTATTATTAGATAATGAACCGATACAGTCAAGATCACAAAATGCTAACATTTTTGAAAATCATTTCATCATCATCAGACATCAGAGAAATTAAATTCATGTCCCCATAAAGCTCTTGAGTTGTTGGGACAAAATGTTACCAATACAACAGCACAGTTTTCTTTTAAGTACGATGACAGTAACGATATAATTGAAAATTTTAAAACCATTACCCTTAAAAAAACCGAAGACATAACAGGAATGTCAGTTTTCGTCATAAACAAAATAATAAATATAATCGCTCCCCATTTAACGATACTTTTTAACAAACGTATAGATTTAGGAGAATTTCCAGACTGTATGAAGTTAAGTAGGCTCATCCCACTACATAAACCAGGAGATAGTCTGGACTTTACCAATTATAGGCCTACTATTTCTATTTTACCAGTTCTCAGTAATGTTTTTGAGAAAATCATGTCCGCCTAAATGCTTTTGTATTTCAACAAACATATTATATTCCATGACGAGCAATATGGTTTTACTAAAGGTAGATCTACTGTTGATGCAAGAGTGTCACTAATGAAACATACTTTAATTCATGGGAAAACTCCCGGGATGCGTTAGGTATATTTTGTGACCTTACAAAAGCATTTGCATACATACATATACTCACGGCTATAAATCCCTAGAAGAGGTAGCCAGAGCTAAGAAATTAGGAATTCCTCAGCCACTTTTGGAAAGTTGTGTGGGGAGAAGATGGTAAAATAAAGGTTGTTAGTGATGGGTCTCCAACTGCATCGCCCAAAAATCCTTTATTAGCCCCCAATACCGTTAGTCGCCTCTTACGTACACCCACCGGAAGAAATAGGGTAATGCTATTCTAAGCCGACACTTCACAGCATTTGATTGTGTAAAAAAGGAAATAGCGTTGATTAAACTTAAATATGACGGTTTTGACGAGCTAGCACTGAAATTAATGGCATCATATCTTAATAAAATAACTTTAAAGGTTGATATTAATGGAACTACTTCGGAAGGATCAGAAATAGAGATGGGCGTTACTCAAGGTTCTATACTTGGCCCATTACTGTTTCTGATTTACATTAATGATTTGCCATTTATGGTACAAAAGTATTCTAGATAGTTATGTTTGCAGATGACACATCTTTAATATTTAATTTAGAAAGATCCTCTACATCTCTTGACGACGCAAACAAAACTATCTCACTGGTATTGCACTGGTTTACTGTAAATTACCTGGTTCTGAATGCCAAAAAACTAAATGTATTAAATTTACTTTACCAAATGTTAAGCAAATGGATGCGAATATTGTTATTGACAGTGAAGAAGTAGAATAAGTGAAAGAGAAAAAATTGCTAGGAATAATAATCGATTCTAAGTTGCAATGGGGACCCCATATACTAACACTTTCTAAAAGGCTGAGCTCAGCAGCGTAAGCCGTGCGTAAGATTAGAGAAATAGCAGACATAGAAACAGCTCGCATTGTTTATTTCAGTTATTTCCATAGTATTATGTCGTACGGTATTTTAAAAATAAACTTTTTGACTTTTTTTTTAACAACAGCAGCAGCTCGAATTTTCACATTTACATTAATATTTTGACATGGTAGAGTCATTCATTATATATACAATTTTGTTAAAAGCAATTATTTCAAGGAATCTAGTGAACCGAAACAATAAACAGCTCTTATCTATCTCGTATCGATGGAGTATAAATACAGATCTAACATACACTGCTCTGCTCCAGAGAAAAATACCATAAAGTGCATCTTTCTAAATATATGTCAAATGTTTTGTTTAGCTTCAGACCTAGCCCTACCTAGCTACTGAGCTAATGGGGTCCCCATTGGAGCTTGGAGTATTGTATTAATTATTTCATTATCAACATGTATAACATTAAGCAATTAATTTAATAAATTCAGACTTTTTGATATTTTTATAAAATTATTTAAAACCATGTTATTCGCCAAACATAGATCAATACTTTTTTTGACGTCAAAAATTTAAAAAAAAATGGTGTCATCATCAAATAACATTGCCTCGGGCATATTCTCTTCCAAAAGAATAAATAAAAATTCTCACATTATAATCGAAACATAAGTTAAAACCAATTAAGTTAATCGCAACGAAATGTGTTAAAATCACGTCATAATAAATCATTTTAAAGCGAATATCAAGGCAAATACACTTTGCATAAATAATGTAAATAATGTACTAAATTGATTTGGGCCGCGGGCAAACCAGCCCCGTACTTCTCGCCTCATTCGATGGCAGCGGATCTCACCGTTTTATTTATGTTTGAAATGTTAAGAGTGTGCGTACATAAAATTCTTTATAACTCAGCTACAGAAATTCAGCGTCAAATAAAATGTTTTACGGGTAATTCGGCGCTTTGAAATCGCAAAGTGGAGTAACAGTAAACGGTGGCTTCTCAAAATATGATTTTATTAAAGGACAGTCGCATATTAAAGAATTTTATTGGCAGTTTTCATCTCCGTTTATCACAAAATATGAAGAAATCATCTTTTATTTTTGAGCGAAGGAAAACGGAGGAGGTTTTTAAATCGACACGTGTTTTATTATTTTCAAATCAAATTTAATTATTTTAAATGCTATGTAGTGTCGATTTAGTATTCTTTTATACCCCATTTCTTCCGGTGGGTGTATGTAAAAGGCGACTAACGATATTGGGGCTTTTAAGGGATTTTTGGGCGATGCGGTTGGAGACCCATCACCAACAATCTTTATTTAAACATCTCTTTCCCACATAACCTTCCAAAAGTGGTTGAGGAATTTCTAATTCCTTAGCTCTGGCTACCCCTTCTAGGGATTTATAGCCGTGAGTATGTGAGTATGTATGTATGTATGTGTTTTATTATTTTCAAATATAATCAAGCATAAATTGGCAGGGTAATCCGTATTTGGTGGTTATTTCTTTCGTTGAAATGTGTCTTTATTCCAAATACGCTATTATGAATATGTACCATAAACAAATAGTCAAATATCTACCGAAAATAAAATAGTATAAACGTCTATTAAATAAAATAAAAAAATATTCAAAATTTTAATGAATGGCAAAACAAATTCATGAGCAAAATATGTGCCAACTTTTGAATCTCCAGAAGTTTTGACTAGGCGCTTAAAGATTCCTTAAAATAACCTACGTTCATCTAGACCCAAGGATCGAGGGTCTCAACGGCAACAGTGACATAAATAAAATGTGACTTTCGTCATGTAACTTTTGCCGTGTAGTGTCGGCTTATAATAACACTACCCAATTTCTACCCGTGGCTGATCGTAAGTGGCGACTAAGGGTAAAGGGGCTTCCTAAGCGATTTTTGGGCGATGTGGTTGGAGACCCGTCACCAAAAACATTTATTTATTATTACCATCTTTTCCCCAATCATTTTCCAATAGTGGCTGAGGAATTTCTCACTCCAAAGCTCTGGCTACCCCGTTTGTTTCGTCAAGAACATTAAATTTGCGTTTTTAAGTCTCTAAGCTTCAGTAGTCGTAGCTCCCACACCATTAACATCCATATATTATCGAAAGATCGAAAACTGTAACTGACTATTTGGTCTTTTCCTACACCACGTCTGAAATGACATCAAATGATTCATGTCTCCGTTAGGGAAAGATAGTTTTTATGTGTTCGTCTCTTGTAATCTTACTACCGAGATTATTACTACCATTTTCAATCTCAAATTCAATAATCATTTGCAACATACTAACCATTGATGCTAGCAATAAATAATGGTGAATTGTTTCGATTAATGTTAAGATAAAGATAACTTAAGTAAGAAGCTTAACTAACGTTATCTAATATTTAATCTTATCTTGTCATATTATTACCTTGTATGTATCTTAATTCTCTCATAATGTTGAACTTGCTTATTTCCTTTATTACATTACCATTGTAATAAGGTTTAGTCCATGTTTTAATCAACGTGCTTACTTGTGTAGTTCCCATTCTTGTAATTTGCTACATTCAGCTCTGAAATGTTCTATCCACTTCCAACTGAGCTGTGGTTTGTAGTAAACCGCTTACTTTTCAGAGGTCGTCGCAAATGGTAACGTTATATTCATCCAAAGCTAGTTGGTGCGTTGCTGAGCTGTGTAGCAGGATTTTACGCTCATTATTTTACATTTTGTGCAGCATTTTCGCTTATATAACCGGGTTTCATTTAATAAACACGATTATTCTACGTCACACGTTTAATATTAGCTTTCATTAAACGCTGCAGTTTTAAAGTAAAGTTTATTTTAAACCATGAAAATTAAGTTGTATGTATGTATTCAGAAATTGAGTTTAGTTAAGCGTCTCCGGTAAAACTATGCATTACTCCCCAAAAAATCTCAAAAATCGTAAGTCTATTCTTGTGATATCCGTGGAAAAATAGTTTAGTGTGGTTCTACGCCGACACCACATCGCGTTCTACACTATTTAACAATATATCATAATCTACCAAAAATCTGCTATACTCTATATATATGAAAGAATGAAACATTTGAAAGTAACTACTCAATATTTTTTGGTACAATAAGCAGAAATAACACAGATAACTTCAGTATTATTATTGTAACATAGTTCATTTACTTCAGATCGTTTTGAGTTGCATATAATCACGCTAATAGCTAGTAATGATGTAAAACGTTGAAAAAACGGGAGTCCTTTTGAGAGTTAAATTGGCGGTCGCTGCTTCAATAGTTATAGTTAGGCAACTTTCATGTATATCGCTTGCCTTTAAATAACCTAGAGTTATCATCACATTACTTTTAAGGGTTCCTCCAATATTTAGCGATGATTCAAAATCTACTACAGCAAAATATGAAGGAGTTTTCTCGATACAAATACTAAGATTATTATATTTGATTAATCTAGTAAATCGGTAAACAAACTTTTAGTGCCAATTAAGAATAGACTACTAAAACAACTTCCATTTCTAAAAGTGAATGATGAAACATTGATCCTAAATAAATAATAACCGAAATAATAATTGCTTGATCCGTTTAAGATAGCCTAGACAAATAAATACATTATGGAAACCAGGTACTTTGTTTTAACATCGCTTGATATTTTGTTTCCTGCATTGCTAGTACGAGTGACATTTTAACTAGTTATCGCGTGGTATAAAACAGCCATCTCTTTCGCACTTACTTAGTATCGTATACTGACATCTCATTGTAACCGATGCTAGGCCTACAGGTACTCGGAATACCTATTTTTATCTGAACAGTGTTTTTAAATTATAAAAGGCAAGCTGGTAGCTTTCTTGATCACATAAATTATTGCCAAAGACACACACATTGAGCCCATGTCACTTTGCATTAAGGGCCGTGCTTTTTCTTCTTAATATACTGGCGACGAAAATGAATTCGACGATGTTGAGACCTTTCTACTGAATTTATTGGCAATATTGTTTTATTAATAAATTGGACGATTCTCAAATACTTTAATGATGGTGGGCGATCGGATGATTGGTCGGGATCGGGAACCCTCTGCTGTTGCCATAATTTTAAAACATGTTCTTATCTATACTATAATAAGACTGTAACGAGGTCAAAACTGTACATTGAAGAAAAAAAAATAAAAACTGGTGGAATATGTTTTATTTTCGATACCGAAGCCAAATTTGCTATTTTTGAAAAAAATGTCTGTCTGTCTGTCTGTATGTCCGTTCATCACGTTAATTCTACCGGACCGATCTTGATCAAATTTGGCATGAATGTAGGTTATACACCTGGCCAACATATAGGATATAATTTATCTCGGATTTCGCAAGGGTTCCCACAGGAGCATAAAAAACATAACTTTTATATGGTTTCCCATATTTACACGATTAATTTTTTCATCGACCGACTTTATCGGACTCTTCATTAATAGTTTTTTGGAAAAAATAAGGGTTTCATCCTTTTTCATCAAAATAATTGTCCATTTAATTGTTTGTCAATAGTATGACTACTAGATATATAGGATATCACAAATTTGAGACTTACGCAAATTTCTGCGTGGCGTAGCGGTATACCATTTGGTAAACACTAAGTACGAAAGACCCAGGTTCGAATCCCGGGTGGTCAAAGTCTTTTTGCGTATTTTTTTTGCTTTTGTGTTAGGTTAGAATAATAGGATGCACTAATCCTTCTTTTTCACATTCAACTATGCGAATATGTATGAATAACGATAATTGAAAGCATATTGTATGAAATTGTGTATTCATTCGGTAGGTTTGAGAATATGTTTATAACTTTTGTTTATTTAACTATTTTTAACTAATATTCTCATAGATAGATATATGATTCCAGAGATAGTAATTCTTTATCCACTTTTGGAAGTTGAATGGGGTCCGTCCAACCGTCCAACTGCATCGCCCAATAATCACATTAAAAGTCTCAATGTTCTTTATATCTATTACAACGCCCACGGGAATATAAATACAAAAAAACAGAAGTTAGTGTAGTTAGATAGTGTTTTGGTATTTTGGATGTAAACTGGATGCAAAAAATGTAGTCCACGCGGACGTAGTCGCGGGCAAAAAGCTATTTTAAAATGAAGGTCTAAATGCTATGGCACACTTTTTAAACCTATATTTACTTTTCTACCTTTCTATATTATTTTGATTATCATAATAGACATTATCAATCATAGAACACATTTTAATGCAATATAGAATGTGATTAAAAGTGTAGGCATCCAAAGTTTGAAGAATAAAAGGGCCGGATAAAAAGATTAATGAATGTGTGAAATCAACAAAGTGTCGATCGATGACTATGTTGACTCGTCTCTGTCTACCTCAATAAGAAAGTAATGGTGTGAGCATATGCATGTAAACCATTCCCACCCATACAAGTACAATGTCAGACATTTGTTTTGTCGAACTTGCGCCAACAGTGGTTCTATAGGGTATTTTTGACACAAACATTTTATTCTACCTACAGGCTACATGTTAACATATGATAGCATTAAAATCCTGCTGGAAAATAAGGCAACATTTTTGATACAAAAAGTGTCATTTACCTGTCTCATTAAATTTCCTGCTTATAAATTTTTAATGTCATTCATTCGGCTACAGCTTTCGGAGCAAAAAGGAAAATCAGGTCCTCATATTATCAGTTTAAATAAGTTACGCAATTAAATGTGGAGCAAAAATTTGTGGATTTTTATACTTTCATAAGGTAAATATGAAGCAATGAATTTAAACAGTTTACTGTTATAGCGTTAAATTACTCGTTCATGATTGATATATAAAAAAATATATAAGATTTGGTGTATAGGCCAGAGTTAGTCTCAATCCTCACCATTTAAAATTTTAAGAAAGGATTTTGTATTAAGTTCCTAAAAAGCATAGAGTGATTAATGGGTTGCCCCTTGTTTCAATCTTTATCCGCAAAAAGGTTAAATATCGATTAATCCCAGCGTAATATGTAATTTTATCAAATGAAGCCACGACCAAAAGGCCAAGCACGAGCTCTATATTATTGTGACTCTGTCGGTTAGAATGAGATAAAAGTATACGATCCTATGTAAGTGCGAATGAGATGGCTGTTTTATGCCACGCGATATCTAGTTAAAAGGTCGCTCGTATTAGCTATGCTGGTAACATCGGGGCAGCCAGACGAAAGATAAGTTCCAAAGCGGCTACAGTCCAGTAGACATACAATCCTGGGTCGTATTAAAGAGCCCTTTTCGTTAAGAAGATTATGAGATCAGCTAATGACATACCTTTATCTTTCTCTTGTTCATACTAGGCCTTTCACAGATTTATAAAAGGTAATATTACTCTCTTTTTGTGGCTAAATTGTGGAATTAGACCGATTTTGTATCATAATGTTATTAATTATTTTGTTACCGTGCTTGTTATTCTTGGAAAGGCAACCGATAGTAGTTAAGGAATCTAGGGATTCCTCCAACGGAAAATTATTAATGGAATAATATCATAGCGAAATTAAAGTGCATTTTGGTACAAAACTAATGCAAATCTCAAGTGCTTGATTTGGAGACACTGAAAAAGAACTAGGCAACGTCTTGGTTTATCAATAATTTATAAAGTATTTTTAATAACGCTACGGTTCATTAGGTAGGTTTGTTATATATTCCATTTCGATAAGTATATTACTTATTTGGAACCTATCTTTTTAGCCTTTTTCTCACCCTAACTACTTATTGTATATTTAAGATATATTTGTATTTAAGACTCATTCCATTGTTTAATTAACAAATGCTAACAATTAAAATCCTAAATCGTAGTGAGTGAATATTGTTAATATTTTTTCTTTCAGTGTATAAACTCAAAATAAATTTCTACAATTAAAATACTGTTTTAAATTTATTTGCAACGCTATCGGAATCTCTTAGAAACATTCATTTATCAATCTTCTTTGGGGTCTCAGCTGAGCTGCGTTGAGAAATACTAAGGGATTATATATACCCGCACCGTGGCAATTCTGAAAACAATGCTTTTGAGGAAAATACTATACTATTTTAATTTTTCAATTTAAAAATGAGTTGGCCGTGTAGTGACGGTTTAGAATGTCACTACCCCGTTCTACCCAAGGATGGGGCGATGCAATTGGAGACCCATCGTTGGACCCCTTTTTGGGATAAATGGCCGTGAATATATGTATGTATGTAATGTTTTTGTAAAATGTGTAATTTGTCATATTCTATAACGTCTGTAACACCATCATAGTGACATACACATTGATATCAAAAACTGATCTTCCTCCGACAATCATATAAAACGGTCATTGTTTTATGGAGCAGTATGACATCAATCTCATTAGAAATGAGTTCTGGAACCAATTAATTCCAAGTGGAAACGTAATGGAAATTAATTAAACGAAGCTTTATTGCGATTCTGTCCATCGATAAGTACTAGATTGTTCTGAGTGGACGTAAACTGACTACAACGGCAGTTTTAACTTGTTCCAGCCATTTGTAATACCCACCAGTTCGAAGGCAATTAACTTGATAGGTAGTGATTAAAATTTTATATTCTGTGCTGAGTTAATTCATTTATCTTTTAAAAGGTCAAACTAACTACATAACGATCACATTTGTTTATTGTCTTTTGGCGCTTGTTAAGCTATTTTAGCTGTTCGACTTCGATATGCAGATAGATTCCCAAACAAAATCGTGCCATACAAACATACAGTCACGGCCTTAATCCCGAAAAGGGGTAACCAGAGCTTCAGAGTTAGGAACTCCTCAGCCACATTTAGAAGTTGATAGAAATAAAGTATCGTTGGTGATGGGTCTCCAACCGCATCGCCCAAAATCCCCTTAATAGAGGCTCATACCCTTAGTCGACTCTTACGACATCCGTGGGTAGAAAAGAGTAGTGACATTCTAAGCCGGTACTACACGGCTAATGATGCCACTACCCCTTTATTTATTCGAATAACTTTTAAACTACAAAAAAACAATTGTATTTCCTCAATAACTTCCAAGCTTGTGATAAAAATCAAAATCTGTCCAGTTGAGGCATGATTAAGCAATACATAATCTGTATATCCAAAGTCAAACTTTAGTCAAATATTAGTGATATACATGTAAATAACCTATTTAGCCTTGTTTCCATCTATTTTACTGAATGATCCTAATTATCTGAGACAACCGATATTTCTATAGATTATTACTATAGTTATAAAATAATTTAAACAAATAATTTAGTTTATTGTGTATCTAAACGGTGGATGTATAAATTTGTAACTGACTATTTCACTTGAGCAAAAATAGTCCACACAACTTTATCCACAAATCTGCCGTCCTCGGTCTTCAACTTGTCTTGGGTGCATTAGCTCTTCTCAAGAGATAATCTTTGTGAATATTTTTTGTCGTTGTTGGCTTGTTTTGCTTAATTTTGCTTTGTTTCTTTGATGCTAGGCATTAAAAATATTTGAGCGTTTTATAAAATTACAAAATAACTCAAATTAGTCAAATATAGAATCAACTAGTTGACCGCCGCAACTTCATCTGCGTTACATAAGGCCTAGTTTCTATAGTTCAGGCGTGATTAAGTACAACTCATCTAATCATCAATAAATGCATCCCTCATTTTACCCCTTCAGGAAAATATTTTCCTCTGTCAGAAGTTAAATAGGTACATATTTTATCTCAACTTAGCATTATGAAAAATGGTACGTTTGCCTTAGATTAAAATTTAAAACAAACTGAGAGAAACAAGGCAATCACAAATAATGTAATAACAACGATCATAAAAATGTTTTCACAAAATAGCATAACAGATGATAGACAGCGCAAAACACGTCTAGTAAGATAAAACCTTATATTTTCAGAAAATAAGCCCTAAAATATACAAGACCATTGCTTATATTGCTCGCCGCATTTTCTGAGTTATATCTATTCATATGGATGGCGGGCATCAGAGCGGTAAATAGCGCTTACTTCCGTCGGCCTCTTTTTCACTTTAATCTGACTTACTGGACGTCTCAAAAATGTATACAGCATTTTTTGTTGGTTTCTTTGGAACCGTTATTTTTAGATATATAATTCATTGCCGAAATATTCCTAGAAAGAAACCTTTAGATACGAAATTTTCTTTACTGTATAGGTAGGAATATTTTGTGAACATTTGTACAATAAATATTAAATAACGGATGGTTGGTTATGGGTCTCTAGACGCATCGCCCATAATCAGTTAAAATGCCCCAACATCCTTATTCGCCTCTTACGACAACCGCGGGAATAACAATTATAACCCTAACGCTAAATAGATCATTCAGTAAAATAGATAGACACGTATATGTGTATTTTATTTAGGTATTTGTATTGCTTGATCATATTACTATTTTTGTAAATTTGTGTTTGATGTGCAATAAAGAGTTATTCTATTCTTCTAAACATTTATGCAATAAAACAATGTATCAATTAACAAGTAAAGCAACCGTCATCCTTCACACTTACTCATTCACGAATAGGAAGATGACGTACTATGCATGACAGAAAAAGGCATGTTGGGGAGGTTTGGGCACATAGAGAGGATAGATGAAATTATTTAATAAATTTGCCGTGTAGTGTCGGCTTAGAATAGCACTACCCCGTTTCTACCGATGGGTGTACGTAAGAGGTGACTAACGGTATTGAAGCTTTTAAGGGATTTTTGGGCGATGCGGTTGGAGACCCATCACCAACAACCTTTACTTTACCATCTTTTCCCTACTCAATTTTCCAAAAGTGGCTGAGGAATTTCTAATTCCTTAGCTCTGGCTACCCCTTCTAGGTATTTATAGCCGTGATTATATGTATGTATGTAGGTATGAAAATAAAGAAGCGCAAGAGATATATAATGCCAATGTGGACGGTATTGTTAGTAGATGACGGCCTCGTGAAATGTTTCTAGACCAGATGGAAACGTTCTTGTAAAGGCAGGGGCCTGAAGTGAGAGGAATAAAAGAGCGTGTATGAGAAAAATAATGAATTTAAGGAAAGCAAGAGAGATTTGGCAAGATTGTGCAATGTGGCGATAAATAGTCTCTGCCTACCCCAAATAAGTAAGTTACACAATAAATTCTCAGCACAGTGAGTGAAAGAAAAGAAAATCACCAGTATCCGCAAGCCTTTTATGCAATTTATATTTTCCCACATTTAATATTTTTAGTTTTTTTATCATTCACTTAGTGGAATAATATAAGATATAGAATATGTATAGGTAGATATAGAATATCAAAATTAATTCATAGGTCTGTTGACCATTACGGATTCTAGGATATATCATTTTTGTATTGTAAGTTAAAATAATAATTGGTGTTGGACGCATAATAAAATCATACTGAAAAACAATTATTGCTGTGTAGTGTAGTGTCTTAGAATAGCACTACCCCATTTCTTCCGGTAGATGTACGTAAGAGGCGACTAACGGTATTGGGGCTTTTAAGGGAGTTTTGGGCGATGCGGTTGGAGACCCATCACCAACAACTTTAATTTTACCATCTTTTCCTCACTCAACTTTCCAAACTTGGTTTTAAATAGGTGTTTTTAAAAGAATTTTTGCACCTATAAATTTATGTTATAATTAAAGTTAAACTTAAGGTAAGTAGACATAAAAAATTTTTGTTCTTGTAAAAAAATATTAAAGACTATTATAAGGGAATACCATTTAAACTACATTATCTGCGTTTAGTATAGCGTAAAAACCTAAGATACGTGACCCTTTTTAGGAAACCACAAACATATATGGATTGTTAAAAAAAACATCTTTTTTTATGCCGTAGTGCCAGCTTAACTTTTTAAGTGGTTTTTGGACAATTCGATTGGAGACCCATCACCAACAACCTTTATTTTACCATCCTTTCCTCACTCAACTTTCCAAAAGTGGCTGAGGAATTTTTAATTCCATAGCTCTGGCTACCCCTTCTAGGGATTTATAGCCGTGAGTATATGTTTGTATGTATGTATGAAAAACAATATAAGTAGAGAAATTTGTTCGCATATAAACCGCGAATAATGCTAAGAACATAACAATCTCAAGCACTTAAGCTCCTCACAAACAGATAAAACCCAACTATTGCCATGAGCTCGGTCTCCGTAGACCAATTAAAACAGTTCCACCTTAATACTACAACCTTTACTAACAACCAATGTATTTCAGATATACGAGTACGGTATTAATACTTCCGTGTGCTAGATTTCCTACTTCATTTCATAGCATATAAATAATCAGTTAATTTAATTTTTATTTATTTAATTTGATTAATTTTTATTTATTAATTTAATTTGATTACTAATTTAAGTTAGTTTTAAGATTTTAAATAATCAGTTAATTTAATTTTATAATAATGTTAGCAATGTTTTGAATTATTTCGATTTCCAAAATGAATGATGTGATTAGCCTATAATTGGTGTATTTAGTTGATATGTGTCCTTTAAATTTAAGTATTTTCTAAGATTGTGTACTATTTTCACTGTTAGCAATCCGTAATAAATAAATAAATAAATAGCATAGTTACAGTGGAACTATTAAACGGAAACTTAGTCTCACAAAAGCAACAAAAGTGAAACCTATGTGCTCAAAATTTTACACAAATAAAATACAGGTTTATATTATTTATCCTCGAAAGGTTTGATTACTTACTTCTGAATTATTAGTACATACATACATATACTCACGGCTATAATTCCCTAGAAGGGGCAGCCAGAGCCAAGGAATTATAAATTCCTCAGCCACTTTTGGAAGTTGATTGGGGAAAAGGCGGTAAAATAAAGGTTTTTGGTCATGGGTCTCCAACCGCATCGCCCAAAAATCCAATAAAAAGTCCCAATACCCTTTTCGCCTCTTACGACACCCGTGGGTAGAAAGGGGTAGCGACATTCTAAGCCGGCACTACGCGGCAACTCTCATTAATAATTCAGAAGTAAACAACATTCTTGAAACACTCCCAAACCCAAACGTTCACGCCGTATAAGCCTGAAGTGGTTAGCAGAGTTACAAATACTTCTTAACATCGCGTGTAATTGTCACCTGGTGTTCAGATTGCCCAGGTTTTGCTTAAATAAACAGTGTACTCACGTGATAGGGGGCAGCCCTGAATCTTTTCATACCAGTAGATACTGTTTTATTCTTCATACTTCGAATTATTGCCTTCTTCACCACACTCTCTATTTGTCCTAAATGTCTTCTCCAAGTTCGTCCTCTACTGTTATTACCTTGCACATTATTTTTACATACATACATACACATACATATTCTCACGCCGTTAGTTCCTGCCTGTTCCTTTCTCTGCCTACCCCAATGGGAACTAACGGCGTGAGAATATGTATGTATGTACATTATTTTTATGGTATATAATTACAGCCTAGAATGCTACAAGTCATAAATAGGCATAGGTACCTTAAAACCTATGCCTATTTATGTTTGTGGTTATCACTGTGATATATATATATATTACTAGGTTACTAGGTTCTATTTTAGAAACCCGCTACAGATTGGCACTTAAATATATTTTTCCCATTTTCTAGTTCCAATAACAACTATTTTCGCTACATTATTTAAGAAGTTTTTTTTCCCATTTTCTAGTTCCAATAACAACTATTTTCGCTACATTATTTAAGAAGTTTTTCTGACGTCAACTAGAGGAGCTTCTATTTAGAAGCTTTCAGTTGCTCTGGAGCTTTTAACGTGTAACAGCTAAAGTCACGATTTGCGACATTTTTATTATGAATTCTAATATTGTGTTGTGAATTCAATTTAACTGACGTGCTGTTTAAAATTTTATACCGTAGATAAAGTAGCTCATCCAATTAATAGCACTATGTCATTTAGGAGTACAAAATTAGTTGATTAATATTTATAAGTACAAGAAAAAGCAATTGTTAATGTAAGTTTCCAATTTTTTATTGTAAATGCTGTAAAAGAATGTTGTGTGCTGTCAAAGGAACTTAGTTTAAGAGTGATTTATTTTATTTTTTATTATGTGTATGTTTTAGTTGAAGCTTTGCAATACAATTGTGTAATATTAAATAAAGAAGTTTGGAGGTTTTTGTTTAAATACAATACAACAATTACACGAGGATATTATAAATTTATTCTATTTATTTTGTGATGTTGTCAGACAATCTACTTATTTTTCCATACATCTTATTATCAATGATCTTTGTTTTTTTATCAATTCTTCTGAACTAAAAACTATAGGTACATAAAACTAAACATAGCCTTAAATGGAGGAGGTTCCTCCGTACAGTTTTTTATTCGTTTTCCTTGGTTTAGTTTAGTACCCTACCTTATAAATCTTATAATCTATCATTATTTTATACTCGGTAATTAGGAAATTTGATCGTGAAGTGTTAAAACGATATTTCAAAACCAAAATCCCTACGGTCGTTCTCTTATGAAACTTTACGTAGTAAATAGTAATAAAACTAATATTCATGACGTAAGAGGTCGCTCTTACTAGCTATACTGGTACATATAATAAGAGAAAGGAAACAGGGGAACAAGTCAGCTTAGCATTTCATGAGGGGTCGCTCGATCCCACGTTGATCTATGGTTGTACATGCTAAGTGTAGCAGAAGTAGAATGAAAGATTATTGAACACTGTATCTAGAAATTCATTCTTGCTAGTTTGTGGTTAGCCGTAGAAAGCTAAATGATTGAATTTTATATAATCTAAGCCGATACTACACACACAGCCATATATTATAGTATGTAAAACTTGATTTTAAATATGTGATTTTTAAAAGGTTATGTTTGCTCCTAAACAATTATGTAACAATTTATAATTAAAGTTAAGATTAAGGTAAATAGACATAAAAATCGTGTGTTCTTGTTAAAAATATTAAAGAGAAGGGATTTAAACTATATTATTTGCGTTATTATAATTTAGTAATTTTTATTTTATTTTTACTTTTGTATACATTCTCTACTTACAATAGCACCCTAAGATTAATGTAAATAGGTACTAACAAAATTATGGATTTGCATTGTCCGAAATAAATGACTTTTATTTTATAATGTAAAAATCTAAATATTAATTTTCTTGACCTTTTTTTGGAGATAACAAACATAAGGCTTATTGAAAAAAGCATACTTTTTTTGGTTGTATGTAAAGAGAGCCTGCCCTTGACCATTTCATTGTTCATTATTGTATAAAATCATAAAGCCGCGAGTAGTTTACATCGATCGTTGCAGATATACTATGGTAGTAACATACCGATGAACAGTGCACGTACTAATATGGCAGATATACAAGGGTTTCATTACGCTACAAAACTCTAAAGCGTAATAGGTATAATAAATTATTCCCAAAAATACTTTTTGTTCATTGTTAATCGCAATCGACGATAAATTGAAAACGCAGGTGTTGTGTGTATCGTTGGCGGTGCGACGCGACGGTAAACTTTCTTATAATCCGATGTCGTAAATCCTTCTATAACATTAAACGCTGAAGGAGATAATATAAAATAATCGTAAGAATTATGCTAGCCTACTTCTCATCTCGTAAAATTTTATGACTCATAAATGCGGGGGTAGTAAATATGAATTAATGGTGTTTTGTGAGGTTTCCGCCAGTTTCAAGGCACTCTCGTTCGATAAACGCATTCTTTTGTACCTGCTGAGGGCCGATGTTGATATTTCTGCGTATACTTGCATAAATTGCCTCGTAAATCAATTGTAACTTCGGTTATTGCAACTTTTCGCCAAAATAGTAAAGTATCGTTTCTTTTATGCTTAGTTTATCTCTAAAGTTGCATCGATGAATAACAAAAAGTTTCGTTGGTAGCTTTGTGAGATATCGAGTTTGATAAGTCTGTGGTCCACTTGACAATTTTAAAACCATTAACCTTAAAAAAACCGAAGATATAACAGGAATGTCAGTTTTCTTCATAAACAGAATAATAAATATAATCGCTCCCCATTTAGGGCCGGCACTGACTGCCGGCATGGCATGGCAAAGGATTTCGGTAAGATATAGCCATTTTTAATCTTATTACGATGAGTATAGAATTCATTTTACACAACGATGCCGACGTTCTGTCCTACCGCGGCCTCCCTCGGCATCGTTGTATCAAAATAAAGTAAAATGAATTCTATACTCATGGTAATAAGATTAAAAATGGCTATATCTTACCGAAATCCTTTGCCATGCCATGCCGGCAGTCAGCGCCGGCCCTTAACGATACAAATGTATAGATATAGGAGAATTTCCAGACTGTATGAAGTTAAGTAGGCTCATCCCACTTCATAAATTAGGAGATAGTCAGGACCAATTATAGGCCTATTTCTATTTTACCAGTTCTCAGTAAAGTTTTTGAGAAAATCATGTCCAACCAAATGCTTTTATATTTCAACAAATATAATGTATTCCATGACGAGCAATATGGTTTTACTAAAGGTAGGTCTACTGTAGATGCAGGAGTGTCACTAATGAAACATATTTTTAATTCATGGGAAAACTCCTGGGATGCGTAAGGTATATTTTGTGACCTCACAAAAGCATTTGATTGTGTGAAAAAGGAAATAGCATTGATTAAACTTAAATATTACGGTTTTGACGAGCTAGCACTGAAATTAATGGCATCATATCTTAATAAAAGAATTTTAAAGGTTGATATTAATGGAACTACTTCGGAGGGATCAGAATTAGAGATGGGCGTTCCTCAAGGTTCTATACTTGGCCCATTACTGTTTCTGATTAACATTAATGATTTACCATTTATGGTACAAAAGTATTCTGAGATAGTTATGTTTGCAGATGACACTTATTTAATATTTAATGTAGCGAGATCTTCTACATCTCTTGACGATGTAAATAAAGCTATCCCACTGGTATTGCACTGGTTTACTGTAACTAACTAACCTGGTTATGAATGCCAAAAAAACTAAATGTTTTAAATTTACTTTACCGAATGTTAGGCAAGTTGATGCAAATATTGTTATTGACAATGAAAAAGTAGAATTAGTAAAAGAGACAAAATTCCTTGGGATAACAATCGATTCTAAGTTGCAATGGGGACCCCATATACTAACACTTTCTAAAAGACTGAGCTCAGCAGCGTAAGCCGTGCGTAAGATTAGAGAAATAGCAGACATAGAAACAGCTCGCATTGTTTATTTCAGTTATTTTCATAGCATTATGTCTTACGGTATTTTATTATGGGGTAAAGCAGCTGATGTTCATAAAGTTTTTGTCTTACAAAAGCGAGCTATCCGATCTATCTACATGTTAAGGTCGAGGTATTCGTTGCGCAAAAAATTTAAAGATATTGGCTTTTTAACTGTCCTTTATCAATACATATTTGAGAATTTAATGTATGCCAAAAAGCATAAAGGCCAATTTAGTATAGCTAGTGATAGGCATACTGTTAACACTCGAAATAAGGACAAACTTAACGTACCGAAGTGGAGACTTAATAAAGTAAGTAAGTCCTTTATGGGACTATCCCTTCAAATGTTCAACAAACTTCCTTCTGACATATTGGAATTGCCCGTGGCATCTTTTAAAAGGGCAATTAAAGCAATGCTTTTAAAGAAAATTTACTACAGTGTTCAAGATTTTTTAAACGACAAGGACCCAACGCGCACATGGCCGTGTCCGTAAAGCTATAAATCTTCCCTCGTTATTCCCAGGAATAATTGTCCGGTGAGGATTTTTCTTCTCACGTTATGTGATTGGTTTTTTGTGATGGACAATTCAGTTTAATTATGTCAAACTAGCGTTTGGTTTGGTCGCATAGAAAATATTTTTTAAAGTAAAAATATGTAAAACCCAAAATTTTAAAAAGCATATTTTGAAAAAATGAATGAATGTGAATGTTTAGGATTACCTTCCGAGGCAACGGATTAACAATAAATTAAAAATTTTGAAGTTCAAAAAATTTTAGTATTTAACTTTACTTTGAAAATAAACTTGTTGACTTTTTTGACTTTTTTTGACAGGCTGGGATACTAGCTTCTAAGTCCGAAGGTCGAGGTTTCGATCCTCACCGACCATATTTGTATGAGGAATAATCTTTTAATATACATGTTTGTTTTTTGTCCTAGTTTTGGGTGTTATTAATAAAAAACATAACATAAACGTAAACGTTCACGCCGTTTAGGGTTGGCAGAGGTACCAGTACTCCTGAACTCACATGGCAAGCGCCATCTAGTTTTCAGAGAAGGTACCCACGTTTTGTTTAGACAGTTTACTCACGTGATAGGGGGCAGGCCTATCGCCGTTTTGAACGAATACACTGTCACATGACTAAGTACAACTCAGCCATGTGGGTTTCCTCACGATGTTTTCCCTCACCGTTAGCAACCATGATAAATTAACCACACATATGACTTTAGAAAAGACAAATTGGTGAAGGCCCGTCCCAGGATTGGAACTCACGCCCTTCTGTTTTCGGGCGGGTGTTCTACCCACTGGACTATCATGTCGCCTAATTATTAATAAAAGTATAACTTATAAATTATTAAATAAACGTCCAGATAGTATCATAACATACCAAAAGTCATACTTTTTTACTATGGAAAAAACTTTTATTTCTTTCGACATGAATGACATTTGATGGAAGCGTATTAAGCGTATTTTTGTTTATTACATACAGTGAAAGTGTCTAATCAATCACAAGTTAGCAATTTGAGAATTTCTCTTTTAAAAGATTTTAGAAAACTGTCACTATATTAAATTAGTAATTAACTCAATCAAAATCCGGTATTTGAAACATAACCTAGGTGTATGACCTAAAAAGAGAATTATAAATATTGACTGTTCATATTTCATAGATCTGAAACCAGCTTTTATTTATTACAATTGTAAACGACGAGCGATTAATTATTCAATCAATTAAATTCAAACCCTGCAGATTGGGTTGTCTAATATCCATATACTATTTCAGACTTAATAGGAGGATATTGGTGAGCAGTAGTGGTACTTGTAGCACACTTGTCTATTGCAAAACTCATTGTATAATACAGCTATCTTTTTTACACTTACAAAGTATCGTATATCTTTATCTCATTCTGACCGACAACCCCATGATATAACTACGGGTGTGCTACGGCCCCAGGTAAACGCGTGAGCTCCATTTGCATAGAATTAGCCCAGCAATTTGATATAGCTTTGTAGGGTGATAAATGTAGGTCCAATCTTGTAAATTCAAACTGAATTGAAGAAAAATATATTTATTTTCCAGTGTATGATTTAAAATGAAGCATTGAGTTATTATAGGTACATATTATATCCTATTTATCTCGTTAACAACCGTGCTAGCTCAGTGGGCAACCACCTGTCATGCAGACAGGTGTAGATTTAAATTCGTAGTCAGGTTCACATATATTTTTCGTCTTTGAAGTCATTAGTGTGGTTAACTTATCATGGTTGTAAATGGTGAGGGAAGGACACCGTCAGTAAAGGCTGAGTTGTACTTAACAGTGTAATCGAACAAAGCGGTGAATGTGGCGTTGGGCCTGCCCCCATCACGTGGATGCACTGCCCTAGCAAAACCTGGGTACTCTGAGCACCAGGTGACAAAAATTACAAGTAATGCTGAGAAGTACCTCTCTAAGTTATCACGTTGCTACCTCTGCCACCCCTTCGAGGATAAAGGGCGTGAACGTTGAGTAGAAGATTTTTTGCGTAATTCTGCTAACACAGTCTACCTAAATGCTCGTGAGTATAGATATCAATTAAAACTCTTTATATAAGACGGTTTAAAAAAACTAAAGGTGATTCAGAGTGAGGTCGAAGGCTATCACAAAAAGTTCCATTACATCATTAAGGATCAAATTCATCAAAGAATAAAATTCAGCCGAAAGTATATTTCAACTGTTATATATTTTTGATCAAAGGCCTTTGACATAATATGGACTATAAAAATACCGATTCTATCGAAATTGAATTTTCGTAGCTCTCAGAAAAACATCGAGATTAAATAGTAGAATACTCAGATGCTGATCGATGAGACAGCTTTAAGATATCGTACGATTTACAGTAAATTTAAGATATACTTATGCTATGAAGAAGGTGGAGAAAAATCCTAACTTTTTTTCTACACTCACGGCTACCATACCCTAAAGGGTGCAACTACAGGTACAGACCTAAAAAAATCCTCAGTATTTTTTGGAAACCATTGAGAAATCGATGTAAGATTTTAAAATGTTTTTTTTTTTACATAAATCGACTTTGGCTAATAGTAACAAGATTCCAGAGCAAGGTATTATGTTGGTTTCATTCCACTGGTTTGTTTTATTTTTACATACATACATACATACATATACTCACGGCTGTAAATCCCTGGAAGGGGTAGCCAGAGCTAAGAAATTAGAAATTCCTCAGCCACTTTTGGAAATGATAGTGGGGAAAAGATGGTAAAAATAGAGGTTGTTGGTGATGGGTCTCCAACCGCATCGCCCAAAAATCCCTTAAAAGCCCCAATACCGTTAGTTGCCTCTTACGTACACCCACCGGAAGAAATGGGGTAGTGCTATTCTAAGCCGACACTACACTACACTGTTTTATTTTTATTACCCAGTAATGTGTCAGTTATACTATGTATAGAATGCATATTGTGTGCGCTTTATTTCGAGAAGTAGAGGCTGTGGAATTAATTTTCCAGAACATCACGTGAGTTTTGGCACCTTGTGTTCCAAGCACTTACTATAGCAAGCATACCCACAAGGAAGGGGGCCGGACTACCGGATTACGTTAAATTACGTGGGCATTACTTCTACGTTTTCTACATTGCGGTAGGATTTCTTACAAAATATTCTGCGTTATATATTTTTTACAATTTACAATTTGTCTTTTCTAAAGACATATATGTGGTTAATTTATCATGGTTGTTAACGAGTGTATTCGTACAAAACGGCGATAGGCCTGCCCCCTATCACGTGAGTACACTGACCAAGCAAAACGTGGGTACCAGGTAATAATGTCATGTGATGTTCAGAAGTATAAGTACTCCAGCCAACCCCTTCGGGGATATGCGGTGTGAGCGTTTGAGTTGGAGTTGAGTTGAGACTACTAAATTTCTTATAATCCTGCATTTAGCATAACAAAGTGACATAACATTTACAGTAGTCATATATTATGAGAAAACAGTATTATTACAAAAACCTTGCTAGCTGAGTGAGAAAACTTTCGATTATAACAAAAGAGGCGTGAACTTGAATCCTGAGTTGGACTAACTCCATCATGTCTCTTCTTCCGCAATATGTGTGGTTAATTGATCAAAGATGTTAACGATAAAGACAAACATGTACTCACAGCTATGATAACGTAAAAAAGATTGCTAGTGCTTTTAAATTAGCAATTCTTCAGCCACTGCTCGAATTTGTGTGGGGAAAATAAAATAAAAATTGTCAAGAAACCCACATGGGTGGGTTGTGCTTAGTCATGTGACAGTGTATTTGCTTTTAAAAAAAATTAAAAAAATTAAAAATTCTTTATTCAGAAAAAAGGTACATCAGTTTTAAATTATGGTCTACTGCACCTGAACTAGGCTCATCGCCTGTATCTCAGGTTGCAGCTTTCGTTTTGTTATCTTAACATCAATCTGCCTCTTCTTTGGAGGTATACGGTCTGAATGTTGAGTTGAGTTGATATTAAATTTGAACTCTGTTTGTTACAGGAGGCAGTTGGAGTGTGGTGTAGGGGATGCCGGCGCGCAAGGGGCTGCTGGCGCCCCAAAACACCTTTCTAGATACTATCGCTACAAGATTCGATGGCACACGTAAGTTTATTTATATTTTATTAATAACGATATGTTATTATGTAATAATGATCTGTAAGTGTATTAGAACTTAATAAATATTTAGTAATACTTAAAATAGATAGATAATAGTTTGATGAATAATTTTAGTTTTTAAGCAAATCAGTTTAATTTATTGGACATCTACCGAACATGTTTTTAATCCAGCAAATCTTTCCATTAATGGGTTGTCTGGAAGAGATCGCTCTTAGTGATAAGACCGCCAGTTGTACTTTGGCTTTTATACCGATCTTTTTTGTAATTGTTGTTTTTATTTTGTAATGTGCAATAAAGAGTTTTATTATTATTATTTCGAGAACACTTTTAGCTTCTCGCCTCTCCCATGGCCGACACAGAAAATTAGAATTTTAAATGGGAGAGGCGGTACTCCCCGACAAGAGCACAGTCGGTCGGGGTCAGGGAGTCAGGTTCAAGAACCGACGGACGATCCGAGCCGTATCAAGCAGCACCGCTTTCTGCATCTGTGCTGGAACCGACACGCCACAGAAATCCAACCGCCTCAAGTTGGTCGCGAGGCTGGTTGGAATTAACCCGTTCGCGGACAAAACAATTGGGATTATTTCTGTCGAAGTCACACCCCACATGTCGGTGATCTCGTGAGCCAGATCGAGATATTTCCGACGCTTCTCGGTGTCGGCTTTCACGAGACCCTCGTCATGAGGGATAGTGACATTCACTAGAAATACCCTCGACTGCGACCGATCCCATACCACGATATCAGGCTTATTCGCTAGAATAGTCTTGTCCGTGATAACGGATCGGTCCCAATAGATTTTGGCACGGTCGTTTTCTAGGATTGGCTCCGGCAGATACTTGTAATACGGCAGCCTCTGTTGCAAGAGTCCGTATTTTAAAGCGAGCTCCTGATGCAGGATTTTGGCTGCTTGGTTGTGTCTGTGCAAGTACTCAGTGTTAGCAAGAGCCGAACAACCGGAAATAACATGCCTAAGTGACTCTCCGGGACGGCCACATGCTCGACAGATGTCTGTGGTACCGTCCTTTAGGATGTATTTCCGATAGTTCAGCGTCTTGATAACCTGGTCTTGTATTGCACAGACAAAACCTTCGGTTTCCCCAAAGAGGCCCCGAAACGCAGCCAATGCAGGGAGGCTTTACGGTCCACGAAAGGTTCGTGAAGTACCTTGTAAAAACGTGTACATCAGTACAGGCATGACCCAGGAGTTAATGGCTCGGATCTTATTAACGCCTGACAAGTAGCTATTAAGCACACTTTTCAGGCGTTCATAAAACTCCTCGCAAACACCCTGTTTCACGTCTGCCACCTTCACACCGATGGTTTGTGACATGCCCAGATACCGGTATGTTTCAGCCTCGGAGAGTGCCCTCAAATGATTGGTGCCGACATCGACACCATCAGAGTGCACGACATGCCCCTTCTCGACATGAATGACCGCACACTTATCGACCCCGAGCTCCATCTTGACGGAACCACTGAAATCGTTAGTGATCGTCAGTAACTCTGCCAATCTGTCTGCCGTGGGGGCGTAAAGCTTCAGGTCATCCATGTAAAGGAGATGAGGCAAGCGTGGTCCGCCTCTCCGAAACTGAAAGCCTGTCCCTGAATTCTCCAAGAGTGTACTTAGAGGATTCAGGGCCAAGCAAAACCAAACTGGACTCAGGCAATCGCCCTGGAAAATCCCTCGCCTTATATCAATTTGGTCATCCGCGTCCGTCATCCGCTGACCGTCTAAACTCAGGATCGTTCTCCAGCACCCCATACACTGCCCGAGGAAGTGTCGAACTGTACTTTCAATTTTGTACAGCTCGAGGACCCTCATGAGCCATGAATGAGGTACCGAATCGAACGCCTTCCTGTAGTCTATCCAGCCAGCGGAGAAGTTCCGACGGTTGCGTTTGACCAGTTGGCCTACGACCGCATCGATGAGGAGCAGCTCCTTGCTACCGCGACTACCGCCCCTACATCCGTTTTGAGCTCCAGAGATCACATTGTTATCAACAATGTGTTGAGTAATCTTGGAGCTCAGAACGGATGTCAAGGTCTTGTAAATTGTACAAAGACAAGTAATGGGGCGGTATTGTGATGGATCCGCGGTAGCATCGCTCTTTGGAGCTAAATGAGTGACCCCAGTAGTTAAGAAGTTCGGGAGCGTCCCACTCTCGAGGGCGCTTTGGAACTGACGGGCGAGAGTAGCGTGACAGCGCGTGAACCCCTTCAACCAGTAAAGGTGCAATCCGTCCGGCCCCGGACTTTTCCAGTTCGGAGCCTTACGGATCGCAGCCATCACATCCTCCTCGGATATGTTGACGGGTTTCATGGGCGCTATGGGCTCGCACGCTCCCTCGACCGCCTCGAACCATCGGCCCTCTTCGTGATCAACAGGCAGCGACCAAAGCCCACGCCAAAAGGCAACTACTTCGGCTTTTTCCGGTCGCTGACCTGTCGAAACCACAACGGGACGCTCCAAAGTTCTGTAGAACTTCTTCTGGTCACTCATGAAGAGACGATTCTGTTGGTACCTCTTTACCCTTTCAGAATATCGCCTAATTCACTTACCCCAAGCAGCGATCTTCTGCTTCAGATCATCGATGCGCTCCACCAGTCTACAGGCAAACTCCGGTGAGTTGTCAAAAACATTCTCACCAGGGAATGCCTCCCTGACGAAGCGCACAACCCTCGGCCTATTGTTGCCTGATCTGAAGCTGGTCAGTTTGCCGATGAGGACCCTGGCCCTTGTGATACGGCTTTCAATCCGCCTCATCCAGGCTGGTCTAGTTCTAGTCCTGGGACTAGTACTGCCAGCCTGGCGGGAGCCACCAGCTCTTGTTGGTGGCATCCTGACGCCGACAAATTGACAAACTGTCATTGCGGCGCCAAAGAGAATTGAATCCCAAACATCCCAAAGGTCCATGCTGCTCTCTAAAAATGAGGGCAGCATGTTATTGACGGCCTCAACGACATCCCGAACCTTGATGCTGAGAGGAACTCGGGGCAGCCTTGGCCTCCTTTCGAGAGGCACTGGGCGATATTCCAGGATCGTCTCTTCGAGTGCGCTCCTCACCAAATCCAAATCCAGGGAGACTGTTCCCCAATCGCTTTCCGCACCACCCACATCCGGCAGGTTAGCTGCCCGATAACACGTCCGTCCAGTTCTTGAACCCGAGGCCCTAATATAGGCCCGCATGGCATTCCTATTCATTTCAACCGTCCATGCCATGCGGCGCCTTGTTCCACCAGCGGCGGGTACCGATTGCTGGGACTGAGTTACCCCAGTCCCAACCGTTGCCAAGCCATCTGGTGGCTGAGGTGGTCGAGCAGACCGACCAGGTGGTCGGGCCGGTCTGCCGCGGCTGGGGGACCGCATGCTGCCACGTCCAGCCCCAGCTCCAGACGCGCCCCAGCGATAACCCCTGGGGAGCGGCCCTATACGCTCATCGTTGCTATTACTATCCATTTTACGATGAGCGAAGATTCACCCGGGTTTTCGCTCACTTGCCCCGGGGAGACCGTTATTGCTCTATTTTGCGCTGAGACCAGTTTGTAGACACGGTCAACATCTACAAACTCAAGCGCTGACTATTTGCATTGCTGGAATGGCAAGCTGGTAGACTTGTCATCCTGCCATTCCAACAATGGGCGGTGGGGTTGTCACATCCCTACGCATTATTATTATTATTGGGTATGACATTTAGTTCCTCGCCTCTCCCATGGCCGAAAAAGAAAATATAAATTTTAAATGGGAGAGGCGGTACTCCCCGACAAGAGCACAGTCGGTCGGGGTCAGGGAGTCAGGTTCAAGAACCGACGGACGATCCGAGCCGTATCGAGCAGCACCGCTTTCTGCATCTGTGCTGGAACCGACACGCCACAGAAATCCAACCGCCTCAAGTTGGTCGCGAGGCTGGTTGGAATTAACCCGTTCGCGGACAAAACAATTGGGATTATTTCTGTCGAAGTCACACCCCACATGTCGGTGATCTCGTGAGCCAGATCGAGATATTTCCGACGCTTCTCGGTGTCGGCTTTCACGAGACCCTCGTCATGAGGGATAGTGACATCCACTAGAAATACCCTCGACTGCGACCGATCCCATACCACGATATCAGGCTTATTCGCTAGAATAGTCCTGTCCGTGATAACGGATCGGTCCCAATAGATTTTGGCACGGTCGTTTTCTAGGATTGGCTCCGGCAGATACTTGTAATACGGCAGCCTCTGTTGCAAGAGTCCGTATTTCAGAGCGAGCTCCTGATGCAGGATTTTGGCTGCTTGGTTGTGTCTGTGCAAGTACTCAGTGTTAGCAAGAGCCGAACAACCGGAAATAACATGCCTAAGTGACTCTCCGGGACGGCCACATGCTCGACAGATGTCTGTGGTACCGTCCTTTAGGATGTATTTCCGATAGTTCCGCGTCTTGATAACCCGGTCTTGTATTGCACAGACAAAACCTTCGGTTTCCCTAAAGAGGTCCCCGAAACGCAGCCAATGCAGGGAGGCTTTACGGTCCACGAAAGGTTCGTGAAGTACCTTGTTTATTATTATTATTATTAACTTCTGTAAACTTATAATGGTAAGTTTTCAGAAGGTAATAACGCATTAGAATATTTGTATTATATACAATGCTTTCAAAAGTAATAAAAAATAATAATATGTTTAGGTAGGTAGCTTGTATTTGTAATTTTACAGTAAATGGTGAAATATCAAATTAAATATTCACATATAAAAAGCAAATGTTCCAATTTGACCGTCAATACTGAGTAATAAATCAAATGTGAATCAATCAGTAGCAATTTTCTGTCAACGAAACGGCTGCTAAAGTTAAAACTTTGTTTTTTTTTAACAAATTTTGTTTACGTACACAGATGTCACTTAAGAGTAAATGTATTTCAAAATGATTTTCTCAGTAAGTACTTAATGAAGAAATCATGGCGTAAAAATTCTTAAGAGCTAATGGCGTATTGTACTTCTGTTGAAGAAATAATTTCTGCGAAATTTAATTAATATAGTAATCGTAAGGTATAATATATTCTTAACTTTGTGTGTTGGAAGAGCACTTTGGAAACACTTTTACTAACACGAATCTACCTGTTAAGATCGTACAAAGTGGCGATCGATACTTCTCTCTACTTTCTCTGCCTACCCCAATGGGAACTAACGGCGTGAGTATATCTATGTATGGACTGTTATTTTATTTATTTACAATGTTCTCATATACTTAATATAGGTACAGTTTCCCTGGACGACACAACGTTTGTAACCCACATTATCAAAAAGCTTACTGCCCTTGTTAAGTCGGGGCAGATTGCGATCATTAGAAACTTGTTTGGTTTCACAAATCCTTCCTTAATTACTTAGCAATCAATCTACAAACTGAAAGATAAGCATTAACTTATTAATTTAACTTTAATTTGCAAATCTCCGCTCTCCGCGATTATTTGTATTTACTGAGCCAGAAGAGTGTAATAAATCTACAAGCTGGCAATATAACTGGTGAAGTGTAGAGCCGGTATTTCAGAAAGGGAAATGAGGGACTCTGGCGGGCTTAAAAGAGTCGTTCGTTGAATAGGCCCGCTCCTCACTCCCTCACCGCGCATTCAGCCACCCCGCTTTCCCGACTGACTGTTTTTCAATGGGCAATTATTTCTGCTGGCTGTTAAAAAGTACTCCAATCATTTATGAAAGAAAAGATTGGATAAAGTTTTAACTCTAGTGTTCTTTCGAGGCATGATAAGAAACGTGAAAACAATTTCTCGTGTTTCGTAAATTTCTTTGAAGGACTGCTTCCTAGAGCTCAGAATTACGAATTAGTTTAGTATAAATCTGAGATAACGAGAGAAACTTTAAATGCTTATATTACGTGTAATTAGTGCGGTGTTCCAATGTTTTCATTTAAATATTCGCCTACCTAAACTCATGGCCAAAATACTATTAGTAGGTACTATCCAGACTTTAATTTTTTTTTAAAACAGTTTCATCTTTGGTTGCCTTGTTGTAAAATAAGGTGTCTAAACAAATAATGATGCTTAGCCAGTATTGGCCTAGTCGTTGAAACATTTTACTCCGTATTAATTTTTAATTCATAGGGTTAAAATCATAAAAAGGTGCCCCAAAATTATTAAACTAAATCATCAAAAAAAACACTGTTTTACAGCAGTTAAAGTTTCGTAAACAATCACAAGTGAGCTAAGTAAACAAAACCCGTTGTAAGTGGTATGTTAAGATTACCTAAAATAACCTATAGGAGATAAAGGAACCACCTCTCATAATATAAGTAAATATATACGGACATATGACACAGATCAAGTTAACCCTAAATAAAGTACAACATAATGACTTGCGATATGAGATCCTAACTCAACGCTAATAACTATTATCTTTATATATTATTTCTGTAAGCCTCTTTCTTGCCCGGAAGCCTTTGACGCGATGAGTTAAGCTAGAAATTTGGTTCAGGTATCGTTTTGTACAGTTCGCGGCCGTGGTGTGCACAAAATTCAGACATCTGATGTAACTGGATTAAGTTAATTGTTACAGAATTTCAAAGTTTTTTCAAACCGGCCAATCAGAATAAATCACTAGAAATTCAAAAGAGCTGCGCTGTGATTGGTCGGAAAATTTCAAAATAAACTCATTTTATTGGACGCGACGTAGTCGCGCCAGGGTTACCCACTAGTATTATATAATACACATATATGTGGCCCCGGGCAGTTTGAACCCCTGACCTCCGAGCCCAAAAGATAGTTACCTAACCATTAGTACACGGACATCATCAATATGCGGCAGTGTCGGCTAAACAAAATCACTAACCCATTTCTACCTGTGGGTTTCATTAAAGGCAACTTACAACGGAAATTTTCACCTTTTCTTTCTGACAGCTATATCAAAATTACTCTCTATATCTTAAAATCAACAATTTTCCAGTCGCCAGTGGTGAAATAAGATACTTGAACATACAAAGTACATAGTTTGTATTACCCTAGTCGTTAATCAATTGTGTTTACTCAGCGTTCATTTTTAATTCAATGATAAAAAACAGGTGCTTCAGAAATAGTATGTTATTAAAGCCAACCGGTAATATAACTCCGTTTTAGTAATATCTAGTACAGTATTATATTATCTGTGGTAATATTTTGCCCTCAGCAGGGTTTGAATCCGTGACCTCCAAGCCCAGTAGCTAGTTACCTTACCATTCATCCCCGATCATAATCAATATCTGTGTAGAGCCAGTTAAACAATAGCATTAACCCAATTATACTCGTGTGTAGAATAAGGGTGGATTTGGGTGGGGACATTAAGTGATTAGAATAGATTAAAATTAGGCTTTAAAGTTCTTTATCGGAACTTTTGCTCATTCGTTTCTGACGGCTTTAATATAAAGATATACATACATACATATACTCACGGCTATAAATCCCTAGATGGGGTAGCCAGAGCTAAGGAATGAGAAATTCCTCAGCCACCTTTGGAAAGTTGAGTGGGGAAAAGATGGTAAAATAAAGGTTGTTGGTGATGGGTGTCAAACCGCATCACCCAAAAATCCCTTTAAAGTCCCAATACCGTTAGTCGCCTCTTACGTACACCCACCGGAAGAAATGGGGTAGTGCTATTCTAAGCTGACACTACACAGCTTAGAATAAAGATAAACTATCCATATCTTCAAATCAACGAAAAAACAGTCGTTTGTAGTGAAATAAGGTATATATCGATTATGTTTAGTCAGCGTTTATTTTTAATTCAATGATAAAAAACAGGTGCTTCAGAAATGGTATGTTATTAAAACCAACCAGTGATATACCTCCGTTTTAGTAATATCATTGGTCTTCTGCTTCACTTATAGATTCCAAAACAAATACAGCGTCGGTTGGGTAATGAAAACTAAGACAACAATTTAATGTAATGGAACAGTTTTCAGATTTTACATACATACATATACTCACGGCTACAAATCACTAAAAGGGGTAGCTAGAGCGTCGGAGATAAAAACTCCTCTGCCACATTTATAAGTTGATAGGGGAGAAGATGATAGAAATAAAGCATCGTTTTTGGTGGGTCTCCAACCGGATCGCCCAAAAACTACTTAAAAGTCCTATACCCTTAGTCGCCTCTTAAGACACCCGTGGGTATCAAGGGGTAGTGACATTCTAAGCCGGCACTACCCGTCTATTTTAAAATTTTATTAATTTATAATTATAACTAACCTAATACACCGTATTAATCAGAATTAAAATTAATCATAAATAACAACTGCCTAGGTGGTCTAGCGGTTAAGCGCTTGGTTTCAAGCACGGAGGTCTCGGGTTCGATTCCCAAGGGGTGGTAACCTTACAAATTTAATTTGTAAGATTAAATCCAGTTTGGAAGGATATTGCAGGATTGAATCACCTGATTATCCGAAAATTAAGATGATTCCGTGCCTCGGAGGGCACATTAAGCCTTCAGTGCCGGCTACTATTCCGGAAGTAGTCGTTAGTCTGCCAACCCGCAAATCGCCCTATATAGAGTAGGCTCGAGCCCCTTGGACGGGACATATATGGGCTCTCAGAGATGAGAGATAAATAAAAAAATATTTCTAACTAATTATAATACAGAAACTTCCACATCAACGAATCGTATTAATATCATCATGTTAACTTGTTAGTAATTGTAAAGTAGATAACTGAATCGAATGCTCATTCAATCACATTCACATACTGCTAACTGCATAATACATAATGCATTACATTGTAATTGAAGACATTACGCATGACGTGCCGATTGGCGCCTCCCATCCAATTGAGCTCTTTGTTATTTCTGTAATTTCGAACATCGAGTGGTTCACTGGCGCATTGACCGAACGTGTAAAATTAGCACATTACTTTTAAGCAAAGGTACGAGTAAATTACTAATTCGTATGAATAATTGTACTACTGATACTAATGTGAAAATGGAGGACATTTGCATCTGAAATTTATATTTGTTACATTTTCGCAAAAAACAGATTGGAGAGATTTGGCTTTTTCAGAAGTGATGGAAATGTTTATCCTAGGTAAATAAGAAAATTATTTTAATAAGCTTAACTTTATTACGCCCGATTTCTGAATTGAGTATTCAAGCTGAGAACGACTTAAGTATCGTTTTGTCTCATTCAGTTGTAAAGATTTCAATGCGACAGAACAATACTTAAGTTGTTCTCAGCTGGAATACTCAATTCAGAAATCGGGCGTTAGTGATTCAAATCTCTTGTTGAGTTTTATTTAAAATACATGTTTTTTTCTTAAAACTCTGAGGTTTGAATCTTCTGCCTTATTAAAGACTATTTACGTTTTATTAGTTCGTAGTATCCGTGCAAAACTGCGTTATACTGGCCCTTTACTACGTGAACGCACCGTCCAACAAAATAGTGAATACTCTAAACACAAGCGACAAAATGCTACCTAATGTTTAAAATTAATAGTATCTCTGCTACACCTTATGAATATGCGTCGCGAATGATGAATTTCGGATTTGAGTTTGTAATCAAAAATAAATAGTCATCTTCATTATTGAAATTAAAAGGCACCACAATTATTTGAAATCCATAAATAGGAAACCGAAAAAGATTTTCCGTACAAATTCTTCTTTTTACTGAAATCCTATCTCGGGATTTCGTAAACTCCAATTTAGAGAAGGTCGCTTAAAAGATTACTGTTGAATTTGTGGAAAGAAAAAATGCTTTTAAATATTTTCTCTCCTTCAGATATACACATTCATTAGATGTAATTTTGTTAATTCATCTATCTTTACTGAAAAATATCCTGATATAGACCTCAATGAGAATATGTAGGTGGTGCAAAAGGTTTCTTTTCTCGCCTATCTATTTATGTTACTATGATCCAACACTTCACATGCAAATAGTTGCTCCGAATCGATAATTTTAAGAAAATATTTTCAAACAGAGTCTTCTATAAATATGTGACTCCTTAGAGGGATGATTATAATGCTCAATGCTTTACTCTACAAAGTTTATGTATTAATGTTTAGATTTAGACCCGAAGTAATTCAAAAGCAAAGGTAGGTCCTACAATTGCCATACATACATATACTCACGGCTATAAATCCCTTGAAGCGGTAGCCAGAGCTAGGGAATCAGAAATTCCTTAGCCACTTTTGGAAGTTGCGTGGGGAAAAGATGGTGGAATAAAGGTTGTTGGTGATGGGTCTCCAATCGCATCGCCCAAAAATCCCTTAAAAGCCCCAATACCGTTAATCGCCTCTTACGTACACCCACCGGAAGAAATGGGGTAGTGTTATTCTAAGCCGACACTACACAGCAATTACCAGTAATAAATTAAGTACAATTACCAGTGGTACATATTATAATCCTCTTGCGATATGATCTAAATTTACGTTACATTCTAAAACTTTAGCCATAATCTACGTGAAGACAAAGTTTTCATCACAGCAGAAATAATTCGCAAAGCTCAACAAAATATTCCAATGTCGTAAAACACCAGTTGATCGATATTTCGAAGTTACTATTTGTTGAACGTAACTTACATTATTTATGGAGGCTTGCTCGTTTAGTCTGGGGTAGGATGGAATTAGATACAATATATTTAACATACATACATACTTACACTCACGGGCATAAATCCCAAAAAAGGCTAGCCAGAGCCTCAGAGCTAGAAACTCCTCAGCCACATTTAAAAGTTGATAGATGGCATAACAGTAGAAATAAAGTATCGTTGGTAATTGTTCTCCAACAGCATCGCCCAAAAACCACTTAAAAAAGCCTGAAACCCTTGGTCGCGTCTTTCGACACCCGTGGGTAGAACTTTAATTGAGTGATTACATTACTCCTAAAGAATTTGACCATTGATACTTATTCCACAAAGAAAAAGGTAATTTATTGATATTTCTACTCTGGTAAACCTCTATTATGACTATGAATTACGACGTATCCGGAATTGGGAAAATGACCTTATATATTGTCCCCTGGGACTTCAATGGATTTATTATCTGAAGGGAAATAAGGATGTCCCGTCTTTACAGATAACCCTGGCTTACAATAGTCACCTACGTGAGAAAAGTAGGGATCCTTCCGTTTGTTTAAGGCTTATTTTGATCAAATATTCTTTCATTTAATTTAATATTTGAGCACCTAAAAGAACATGAGAAAAGTAAATAAAAGTCTATTTTTATATTTTGTTTTTTTAATCTAGATTATAAGCTATATTTATTTAATATATATTGTAAAAAATCTATTTTTTAAACAGTTAATTAGACTAAAATTCGTTACCTCTAACTTAAATAAGTATTAACCAAAAAGAATAGCTCTTCATCAATCTGCAAGTAGAACTATTGTAATTGTTAAATGTAGAGAAAAAAATCTACAACAAATTTTCGGTAGATGAAACAATTTAAAAAATAATAATAATTAAATTAAATATAAGTATTTGTGTTGTAGTGTCGGCTTAGAATTGCACTACCCCATCACTTCCCGCGGATGGCGTACAAGGTGATATGGGACTGTTTTACTATCCTATCCCCAATCTATTTCCAAAATTGGTTGAAGAATTTCTTATTCGGATATCATGACTTTAATTCCTAAAAGGGGTAGCCTAAGCTATATGTATGTACACCCATAACTAAAAATAATCAAACTTATGATGTGGAAATAAAAATCATAAACTATAGACTTCAAAAGCTATAATAATAATTATTATGACGCAATAAAATCACATATTCAATTAGTTTAGATGAACGAACTTTCAAATAATTTGTCAGTACCATTCAATTAATTGTATCTGAATAATACAATCAATGTATAATACTACTATATATATATATATATATAATATAATACTTATAATAAATCTGTAGAAAGGTCAATTCTGTACATGAAATATATTTTCAAATAGCTAGTGTGGATGTTAATGTTAGTAGAGGACGACCACGGAGAACACACTTGGACCAAATTGAGAGCGTGCTCAAAAAGGCTGGCGTCCGTAGTATGAAGAATAAAAGAGCATGTATGAAAAGATTGATGGATGTAAACGAAGCTAGAGAGGTTTGCCAGGATCGTACGAAGTGGCGATCGATAGTCTCTGCCTACCCCAATGGGAACTAATGGCGTGAGCATATGTATGTATTTTCAAATATCGATCAGGGGGTGATTAGTGATCGATACTGATGCCAAAAATGCAATCAGCTAAATTTTTGTCTGTCTGTCAGTCTATATGTCTGTCTGTCGGTTTGTATGTTCCTTATGGAAACAAAAACTACTAGACAGATTTTAACGAAACTTGGCGCAATTCGTCTTCATACTCCTGGGCAGGTTATAGTATACTTTTCAGCAGAGTAGTGAAGGGGAGTTTTGGGAAAACAGGAGAAGTAACTATATTATATATCCACTAACATTTTAGCAATAAATATAACATTATTAGAAATCGGTAGAGAAACACCGAAATTATACATGAAATAAGCCATCGTGCCCGTGACCAAAACCAAATCCTTTACATATTACATACTAGAAGGTGCCAGTATTTGCATCCTACATCTCGATATGGTTTCTTTTTTTAAATTTTTTAATGTTAATAGCGTTTTACTCAACTTCAACTCAACCTAAAAATTTCCTCAATAACGGAGATAAAAAAATCGTTCAAAATCACAAAGCTACACTTTTCAGGAGTGCTATAAATTGGAATCATTGCGCTAGATTCCACTAAGCTTGAGCAGAGATCAATCTCTGCAAATAAACCTTAGATATTTAAAAACAAAGCTACCCGTGCGAAGCTGGGCCGATCCACTAGTTTTTAATAAAATAATAACTGAAGTGCCATGGCAGAACATATTAATCATGTGTCATTTATCATCTAAATTACTTCAATGCCAATTTGTTTAATAGAATCATTCAATCAAATGTAAATCTTGATAAAGACATTCATTCGATCATCATTCAAAACCATTCCATCTAGATATAATTCGGAGCAAAATAATTTCATGGATTTGTTCCGGAATCGTTCAGCAGTAAATAATTTAACGAAATTCCGGTTTCAAAAAGAAGACTGAAATTGATGACTTTTCCTTTAGTGAAAAATGTTGAACATTTATTACAAAACCAGCAGATATTGCTTTTACATAGGTTTGTGTTAGATTGGGTTTTATTTTATTTTGAGGGACTATACCATCAATATTACCTTATAAAAAGTATCATAAATTGTTGATTTAACGGTTTGCCATCGCTGTATTCATATTTGGCCCGTTATTTCAGATTTTGTGCCGTTGATCGTCATTGTTTGCGATAATGATAATAATTATTACATGGGATCTTAGTTTCTTATTATTCATTTTATTCAAATCTGTAACAGTATCATTTTTTATCACTTTTTTGTTCAGATATGTCTTTTTATCATTAAAAGAGATTTGGATGATTGTAAATTTTGTGAAAGAGATGTATAGAGCCAATGTGGATGGTAACGTTAGTGAAAGGATCATACCAAGTAGCAATCGATAGTTTCCGCCCCCCACGACGGGAACTAACGGCGTGAGTATATGTATGTTTGCATGAATGTGTTTCTAAGTAAGTCACACCATAACTAACGATCCAAAACTTCTAACTTTCTACCTCTGTTAAGACTTACCACCAGAAATATCAAATTCTCAATAAGAACTACTGCGAGCAAAACCCTTTGTAGAACTTTCGATAAATTACAGAAGTATTTGCTAAAATGTGAGAAGATGTCTTTAAGTAATTGAATCGAGTAACTTACTTCAATGGCTCCAATTCCCAAATTGAGTATCGCGATCCTCAAAGCGCCATAAAACTTGAGATGAGCCTCTCGTAGGAAAACGAGTAATTCATTTAAAAATACTATTCCTATTTATCCAATTGAGATAAATGTGGCATTTCAATTCTAAAGAACGCGTTATAGCAGCTTTTGTAAATTCAATAACTAAATAATTAGATATAACTTAGATAATTCGACCTTAACATATAGACCATAGCAATATTAACATAAACTATAATTATACCTTCCTTACTTTAGATAAATAATATTAAATCGTACAAAATAACGGGAAATAATAGCGGGCGTGAGTATATGTTTATATGCGAATCCGAGAAGTGTATTGTCCATGAATACTCCTATCTCGTGAATCAATAAATTACTTATCCGTATCAGATAAATCATAATATCACTTGAATAAAATAGATATGTTCCTCTTTAATTATTTTAATTAAATCAAATCTAATTTATATCCATGGCTGTAAATCACATAAATGTGTAGACAGAAATCGGAATAATCATTTTTCAGCTACTTTTAGAATATTGTTACGACATCTGTTCGCAAGTAGGAGATAGGATTTGCCACTACTAGATAACAGATGGCGTTACTAGTATTCTAATAAGTAAAGGAATTACTAGATGTTTCTCGAATATCGACTTTTCGAGAATGTGGTACTAGAACTTTCTGTAATATTCGCGTATTTGAGATTTGGCATATATAAAGAGCGACGCGTGCTACGGAGTCATTGGAGTGCGAAGAACTAAAGCGAGAACAAGCGAAATACTAGAGCGAAGAAATTAAATACGACAGTGCAGTGATATACGGATTACGGAAATAAGCTTAACGGTGTGGACAGTGTTACTATAACGGAGTAAATTAGTGTTGTTAATTAGTGCGAGTATCGATAGTTAATTATCGATAGTGTTTGTTGTGTTGTGTAAAGTGCGTTATTGGTCAATAAATATAATTACACCTTATTGCACGAAAGTGTGACTGGTATTTATCAAATTAAGAACCCGGTACGTAACAATTGGTGACAGAAGTGGATTTGAAGATGCCAGTTATGCCGAAGGAAGACGGAAGAGAGGGTGTGAAGACACGCGCTCAGAAAGCCGCAGAGGGTGAACAGCTGTCGGAAATGAGTTCATCGGTCACGAACCCTCGGAGTGACATTCCAGAGGAGACGTCCGCGGTGACTAACGCGCCGTCTACATCAACGGCGCCGGCGGCCGCAACTAATACTGACTTGACGATGATAGTTGAAATGTTTCAAAGCATGCGTGAAGCACAACAAAGCATACAGGATGTTGTGAAAAACATACATTCGGAGGTACAGGATGTTAAAAAAAACATACATTCGGAGGTACAGGGTGTTGTGAAACAAGAAGTTCGTGAGTTGCGCGAGGAACAGCAAACTAAGTTCTCACAAGTTCTCACTGCGGTCAATGAAGTCAGTGGTCGGGTGGTTACTGTGGAAAAAGACGTAGAGCAGATGAAGGAGCAGGTAACCACTATTGAGAAAGATATCGATGACATGAAGACCGACTTCCGCGGAATGGAGAAAAGGGTTCTGCAGCTTGAATCACGACCGGTCAAGGTTGTCTCCGGTGAGAATGTAGTAGCTGTCCATGGTCCTCGTGTGAAGGTTCCTCCCTACGACGGAACAACATCCTGGTCGGCGTATAGACATCAGTTCCAGACTGTTGCGGCTGCCAATGGTTGGACTGATGAACAGTGTTTGACTGCACTGACGGTGGCGCTCCGAGGTCAAGCACTGTCAGTAATAGAGGCGCTGCCGACTCCGAGTGGTGGTTTCAAGGACCTGCTGGATGCGTTGGAGTCTCGCTATGGAGAGCGACACCTGGAGCACGTGTTCCGCGCTCAGCTGCGTGATAGGGTCCAGCGTTCTGGAGAGGGACTTCAGCAGTGGGCCCTTGAAATCGAGAAGCTCGTCCGCAAGGCCTATCCCAGTGTAGATCCGAAGACGGTGGAAATGAACCTGGTGCAAGCATTCGTCGACGGCATCAGAGATATCGAAGTGAGAACAGCGGTGAGACTTCAACACCACACGTCTCTCAAGGATGCCTTGGCGAACGCTCTAGAAGTTGAAGCTTGCCGCCAGGATACGCGCCAAACTCATCGACTTCGTGAGATTGCGGAAGCAAATGAGGACGTCAAGGTCATTAAAGCACCCGTCGGAAGGAGTACTGGACCGATTTGTTATGGCTGCGGGAAAAGGGGCCATTTGAGATTAAGTTGCCCGCTGAGGAAGGAAGAAAAGGCCAGGACCGGGGGGCAGGTGCTGGCTAGAGAGGAGAAAGCCCCGACAATGACCATCTCACAAGCCTGTAACGGGAACAGTTTGGTGATATTGGGCTGTGTCAATGATCAAGACTGTAAGATGACCCTTGATACTGGAGCGTCTAGAACGGTGATCAATCCGGCACTGGTGAAAGCAGCGAATATCAAGTATAGCAGAGATACTAAGTGTCGGCTACTCTCCGCCTCTGGCCAGCGAATACCTGTCCTTGGTGAACTCTCAGTCAGGATGATGGTTGGCGAGACGTCGTATACTCATCAAGTCATTGTGGCTGAGATAATGGATGAATGCATACTAGGACTGGACTTCATGAAGAAATATAACTGCCGGATTGACATAACGAGAGGAATTTTCAAGTGTGGCCAGGAAGAAATCTTTATACTGGGTGGTCCCGTCGGTGAAGTGACATGCTTGAAAACCATCAATATTCCTGCGCGTTCTCAGAAGTTGGTTCCGGTGATGTTACCTGTAGACAGCGAGAAGAAGAGGCATCGTTGTGTGTTGATTGAAGAGACAGGGAAGAACGGGCCAAGGAAATTTCTGACAGCAAGAACTTTGGTTACAAGCAACAAGACGGCAATAGTGAAGGTAGTCAACCTTGACCAAGAAGATGTACAGCTTAAGCGGGGTGAAGTAGTTGGTCAGTGTGAAGAAGTAGTCTGGATGAGGAGCTGTCATTCTCCAAATGGGAAAGTCAAAGTGAAAGTCGATAATTCAACTGTAACTGACTTGTTAAGTGAGATCCAGGATGACTTATCTTACTTGGAGAGGATCAAGGTTAAACAGTTGCTGGTGAAATATGCTGACATCTTCTCAAATGCAGAAGGGGACTTAGGCAGAACATCTTTAGTGCAACACAGAATTGATACAGGGGACGAAATACCTATTAGACAGAGAGCAAGGAGAATCCCAATCGCTAAGGAGAAAGAAGTTGAAGAATTGCTCGAAGACATGAAAAAGAAGAAGGTCATTAGTCCGTCCTCCAGTCCGTGGTGTTCTCCAGTGGTTCTTGTTAAGAAGAAAGATGGAAGCACACGGTTTTGTGTTGACTACAGGCAACTGAACAACGTGACAAAGAAGGACAGCTATCCTTTGCCAAGAATAGATGACACTCTGGATACTTTGAGTGGCATGAAGTGGTTTTCAACCCTGGACTGCAAGTCAGGCTACTGGCAGGTGGAAATACATCCGACTGATAAAGAGAAGACTGCGTTTTCAACTGGAAAGGGTTTGTGGCAGTTTAACGTCATGCCTTTCGGTCTCTGCAACGCGCCAGCTACTTTTGAAAGGCTTATGGAGTGTGCGTTGGCGGGATTGGTTGGCGAGGCTTGCCTGGTGTACCTCGACGACGTGGTCATAATAGGCAAAAGCTTCCAAGACCATCTCAAGAACCTGGAACAAGTCTTTCAGAAAATTCGTGGAGCAAACCTGAAACTGAATCCGAAGAAGTGCCGGCTGTTTAGAACTTCAGTGAACTATTTAGGACACGTAATCAGCCGAGAAGGAATTCAGACGGATCCGGAAAAGGTGGAAGCTGTGCAGAAATGGCCGACGCCAAAGGACAAAACAGACGTGCGAGCTTTTCTCGGCCTTTGCTCGTACTATCGACGTTTTGTAAAAGGGTTTTCTGAGATCGCCAAACCATTGCATCGGTTGACTGAAGATAAGAAAACCTTCTCTTGGGATGATGAATGCGAGTTATCTTTCAATGAGCTGAAGAAGAGGCTTTGCGAGACACCTATCCTTGGATATCCACAGCCAGAGGGACAGTACATCGTTGACAGCGATGCTAGTAATATGGCTATTGGTGGAGTGTTATCACAGATCCAAGGTGACAAGGAAGTTGTGATCGGATATTTCAGCAAGTCTCTATCTAAAGCGGAAAGAAACTACTGCGTCACGAGAAAGGAACTTCTAGCTGTAGTGAAGACCTTACAGCATTTTTACAAGTATTTGATTGGGAGACCGTTCAAGCTTCGAACTGATCATGCTGCACTGAAATGGCTTCTCCAGTTCAAAAACCCGGAAGGACAGGTAGCTCGATGGATCGAACAGCTACAAGAGTATGACTTTTCTATCGAGCACCGTAGTGGTAAATCTCATGGCAATGCAGACGCGCTTTCACGTAGACCGTGTCCGGAAGACTGTAAACATTGTAGGAAGCAAGAGTCGAAGGAGGAGGTCGTGAAAGTGACTCGAATTTGTCCATTGGATGGATGGGAAACAGAAGCTATGCAGAAGGCCCAAGAAGAAGATGAGAACCTCAGACCCATCATGAAATGGAAGAAGGAAAAACACGATCAACCGGCTTGGAGTGAAGTAGCGTCCACAGGAGTGAGTACGAAAGCTTACTGGGCGCAATGGAACAGCCTGGTTCTGATCAATGGTCTACTGTACCGGAGGTGGGAGAAACCCAACGGTAAAGAAGAGCACCTACAATTGGTCGTGCCCAGAGCCAAGGTTAAAGATGTACTGCGGGAAACACATGACGGTGTTTCGGGCGGGCATCTTGGGGTAAATCGTACGTTGCAGAAGGTTCGTGCGAAGTTTTACTGGCTTCATTGTAGGGACGACGTACAGGACTGGTGCCGGAAATGTACAACGTGTGCCGCGGTGAAAGGTCCGCAGACCCGGAGTAGAGGGGGATTACGGTTGTACAATGTGGGAGCTCCCTGGGAGAGGATTGCCGTTGATGTGGCTGGACCGTTTCCACAATCAGAGTCCGGAAATAAATATTTCATGGTGGTGATGGATTACTTCACTAAGTGGCCTGAAGTGTTTGCCATACCCAATCAAGAAGCAATAACTGTGGCTACAAAACTGGTTGAGGAAGTGATCTGTCGATTTGGCGTGCCCCTGGAGATACACTCTGACCAGGGAAGAAATTTTGAGTCACAAGTATTTCAAGAGGTGTGCAAACTGCTTGGAATGCATAAAACCAGGACGACGCCATATCATCCTCAGTCAGATGGAATGGTGGAGAGGTTCAACCAAACACTGGAGAGACAGTTGGCGAAGATGGTTGAAAAACATCAGAAGGACTGGGACAAACACATTCCATTATTTTTACTGTCTTACCGGTCAGCTGTTCACGAAAGCACGAAGGAAACACCTGCTTTCGTCAATTTCGGAAGAGAGCTACGATTGCCTGTAGATTTGTTGACAGGAGGGTCACCAGATGAGCCGCAGAGTGTAACTGAATATGTAAGCGATTTGAGGGAAAGAATGCAAGATGTACATTCCCTAGTGCGTGAAAATGGTTTACATGCTAGTGAAAAGATGAAAATCAGATATGACCGTAAAGCTAACACGCCGCGTTTCGAAGAGGGTATGCTCGTCTGGTTACACAATCCAACTCGCCAGAAAAGGAAGTCCCCTAAGTTACAAAATAGGTGGGAAGGACCGTACAAGGTGGTCACTAGAATAAACGATGTAACGTACAGAATTCAACGCCAACCTAGAGGGGCTTGGAAAATAGTTCACATCGATCGACTTGCGAAGTACCATGGAAGCAATAATACTCGGGACGAGTATTAATGTAAGGAGGGGGTAATGTTACGACATCTGTTCGCAAGTAGGAGATAGGATTTGCCACTACTAGATAACAGATGGCGTTACTAGTATTCTAATAAGTAAAGGAATTACTAGATGTTTCTCGAATATCGACTTTTCGAGAATGTGGTACTAGAACTTTCTGTAATATTCGCGTATTTGAGATTTGGCATATATAAAGAGCGACGCGTGCTACGGAGTCATTGGAGTGCGAAGAACTAAAGCGAGAACAAGCGAAATACTAGAGCGAAGAAATTAAATACGACAGTGCAGTGATATACGGATTACGGAAATAAGCTTAACGGTGTGGACAGTGTTACTATAACGGAGTAAATTAGTGTTGTTAATTAGTGCGAGTATCGATAGTTAATTATCGATAGTGTTTGTTGTGTTGTGTAAAGTGCGTTATTGGTCAATAAATATAATTACACCTTATTGCACGAAAGTGTGACTGGTATTTATCAAATTAAGAACCCGGTACGTAACAATATGATTGGGGGAAATATATCATAGTATAAGATCCGCTGCTAAATCTCTACGTTCATAACGTACAAAGTCAAACACACATTTTAACATAAGTTTATGAATAGGAGAATACACTGACAAGACGCAGCCAGGCAAAAGTGGCCGCAAGTAATTTTAATTTAATTAATGTTTATTATTTTTCGGAGACAAATTTCGTTCACTTGTTTTCGAAATATAATAACATCCCCATCATAGCAGTGTATATAAAGAATATAAAAATCCATAGGTGCCGTTGCAAATTCGGCCGCAACTACCTCGCAGCCAGGTCTAAGTAGGTTATATTTTGGTGTGTTTTATACGTTCATAAGTTACACGCATATTTCTTATATGAAATTAACGCTATTTTTTATCCTAATATGATAATACATAGCTGCCTGTGAAAAAGCGGCCGCAAAATAGGGTTGCCACCTGTTAAAAACGCGATATATCCAAATATATTTCACAAACTGTGCTATTGTTTCTATTTATGTTTTATGACTTATATAATAACTATATTTATATTTTTTAAATACTTAATTACTTACCTATACTCACGCCCATTATTCCCATTGGGGTAGGCGGAGACTATCGATCGCCACTTAGTACCATCTTAAAAAACTTCTCTTGCTTCCCCTACATTAATTATTCTATAGCATGTACGAGATGCTCTTTTATTCTTCTCACTTCGGACCCTCGCGTTTATAAGAATGTTTTCTATCTGATGTAGATACGTTTTACGAGGCCGTTCTAGAGAACTGACACTGACTGAACAGAGTGAAAAACTAATGTTAATGTGGTTTGGGCACATAGAGATGATGGATGAAAATAAAGTAGTGAGAGAGATTTAAAGAGCCAATGTGGATGGTAGTAGACTACCCATATGATATGTACAGTTACCCATTTTACAGTTAGTTCATACAATTTTTAATTACTCACTTTATATTAGTTAAAAAAACCAGCATATTTAAAAAAGTCGAGCCAGTCGTTGTCATAAAAGGCTCGAATGGCTGTGCATAATGCTGTTCTGGTTCCCACGTTGATGCATGGTAGTGAATGTTGGGCATGGCAGAAGAAGCATGAAAGTAGAGTTTATATCTCTACTTTCATGCTTCTTCTGGTAGTAGACTACCCATCCACATTGGCTCTTTAAATCTCTCTCACTACTTTATTTTCATCCATCATCTCTATGTGCCCAAACCACATTAACATTAGTTTTTCACTCTGTCATACAACCTTACATTACATATATGTAATCAGAAGAAAACTTCTGAGGGATCTCATTTCCACTGCATAAACTCTACTTTCATGCTTCTTCTGCCATGCCCAACATTCACTACCATGCATCAACGTGGGAACCAGAACAGCATTATGCACAGCCATTCGAGCCTTTTATGACAACGACTGGCTCGACTTTTTTAAATATGCTGGTTTTTTTAACTAATATAAAGTGAGTAATTAAAAATTGTATGAACTAACTGTAAAAAAATAATATTTTTTCAAATGTGGTATGCGTACATATTTTCATTCGTGAAAAATAAGACATAAACAAAATTTTGTTTTCATACATACACATTTTTCCTGTTCACTTATTATTATATTTTATTATTTTTAGTGATTTTCCATTATATTAATTACGTAAAACTTATCTAGATTAGATAGAAAACATTCTTATAAAGACGAGGGTCCGAAGTGAGAAGAATAAAAGAGCATCTCATACATGCTATATAATAATTAATGTAAGGGAAGCAAGAGAAGTTTTTCAAGACGATACTAAGTGGCGATCGATAGTCTCCGCCTACTCCAATGGGAATAATGGGCGTGAGTATAGGTAAGTAAGTAAGTATTTAAAAAATATAAATATAGTTATTATATAAGTCATAAAACATAAATAGAAACAATAGCACAGTTTGTGAAATATATTTGGATATATCGCTCTTTTTATTAATTAAACAAAAATTTAGACGTATTTTATTTTTTCTCGACAACCCGAGAAGACCCGAGAAATCAGGCTCGAGAAGTCTCGACACCCGAGAACTAAAAAACCTCGAGAAATCGGAAACCCTAAGTCACACGCAAGAAATAATCCTGCGTGTGTACGTTTATGTGTAAATAAGTGCGTTTTCTAAGCCGATTCTATGTATAGTTTCATATAAGCTGCTTAAGGTAAAATGAAATTGTACAACAAGCAACTAACTTGTAAACTTCTGTTCAGCAATCTGAATATCTGAAATGAAAGTATTGCTTGCAAAGCACCCTTCCTTTGAAAAGCTCGTCTATAAATAAAAATAATAATAGAAGCTAGTAATAGCAGAAGCTCGTATAGCTCAATGAATTTCCATGTAAGAATGCGCACTTTTCGTCGCAATATTCGATAGTAATGCTCGGCTATACTTATCATCCAGCAAGAGTATCAGGTACACTTCTTGTCAGTGACCTGAGTATCGGAAATGAAATGAAAAATAAATAATATAGGCAAATAAAAATTGGAAAGGAAACAAACATCTCTAAAAAGTAGGCCGTTAACAACAACCTCTTTTACGACTAAAATTATAGTTTTAAAGAGTAGTGCTGATAAAGGTGCCTATAACGCATCTTTCCTTTTAGAAGCCTGTATTGCTCGAAGAATTTACATGTAAGAAAGCGCACTTTTCGTCGCAATATTCGCCAGTAAAGCTCGGCTATAATTAGCACCCAGCAATAGTATCTGGTGTTTTCTGTACCTATTGTGGCCGTGCTAATTTCATTACTCGTGAATGCATACTACATAACAATTCGTACGTTTGAATCGCTGGAGTTGATGTGTGAGCCAAAACAGAAAATATTGGCAGGTGTTTGAAAGCCGATTGAATAATAGTGCTGCTAGGTTTATGTGCATTTTCACTACCACCACATGTGTAGTATGGGATTGGTTACACTGTTTCATCATTTCTTCTCGTGGGTAGTTTGAAAGCGGCTTAGGACACACAATATTAAAAGTGATTTGCACGCTCTATCACCTAACTTTACCTAACCTTTATAATGCCGGCTTATTTTCATTTAAGTTTTAAATTCCATTAAATCAGTATTTAAAAAAAACATTTTCCCGTTGAACGTCCTGTTAATGAAATAAAAAAATATAAAATAAAATGGTAACCTATAACTGCTACTAGTTTTGTGTATAGCTGGGAGCTGTACACAAAACACGTAACGTAACACAAAATAGACACGAAATAAATCCTGTGATAATTTAGCGCAAATTTAACACGAAACGTAATTCACAAAATTAAGGTCAGGAAAAAGGCGGACCGGTAAATAATATATTTACCTCTAATAAGATCCGTCTAACTTAAGAAGGCACTGAGGTAAATAAAATGGTATGCCGCGTTGCGAAGTAGAAAATAAAGTTAAACAACCGCTGTGAGTTTCATTTGAAAACTCTTTTACCAGTTTGCAAAGCAACTGAAACTCGGTATAACTTGAAACTATGACCAATTTCATTAATTATGAGAATAAAGTAAATTTTCTCCTCCTGCAAACTTTATAGTGATATTCTAAACCAGATTATAACTATATTTATAGCTGAATGAACAAAAAAGTATGAGCTAGTCTCTTGCTGATCTCTTAGGCAGTACTGATATATAGTGTATTTTACTAATCGTATACTTCACACTTAATATTCTGAAAAAACCTGATCACAAAAAAAATACCTGAGTTTAAGAATTACAACTTTATACTATGGCAATGACAATATACTCAATGGATTTTTTGACGACGGGATAGCTCAGTGGGTATTGACGAGCCATGATAGCCCAGTTGGTAAAACACAGCTTATCGTGCAGACGACTAGTGTTCTTATCCCGGGTTGGGCCTATACCAATTTGTCTTTTCTAAAGACATATGTGTAGTTTGTTTATCATGATTGTTAACGGTGAGGGAAAAAATCGTAAGAAAACCCACATGGCTGAGTTATACTTAGTCATGTGACAGTGCACAAAACGGCGATCGGAATTCGAATTGAGAATTCTTTGAAAATAGAAATATTTACATCCAGGACTATTCCAACTGTGCAAAAGGCCTTGACGATCCATAAATAAATTAAAGAATAATTTGCATTGCTACATTCATGAAGTGTAGAGATTTCAATATTTGTTAAAATCATCAAAATTGTTTGAAAGATTTCGTCTCAACAACACGTCATATAGAATCAAACATATTATTTTATAGACCACAATACACATTACCCTTCACAGTTGGGTCAAACGACCAAATACAAGATACACAGACATAAAAATAAAGAGTCCTTACCTCTATTCAATAAGCAATGATAAGGGTAAAAAAGGGCTTAAGTATTATTATGACGAGAATATAATGCGAGAGAATGTATACAAAAGTCCGGCGCTTCGTTCTCTAGCTCATCAATCTAAAGCTCTTTGCAATGGTTCAAGTGAAACGTGATTGAAACTGATTTCCTATATACGCGTATTTTCTCTTCATTTAGATTATGTACTCTTTTTATACGATTCTACGGGTGAACATTTTTGTGAAAGGCAAACGGAAATATTCCGGAACATTTCTTGTTAGCAAAGAACATCTTCGTCCATTTAGAAGATTACAGCTAACTTTTCTTGATCGATTACAATGTGTTTTATGTAGGTATTTTTTGTTATTAACAGGTCATACATACATACATACATATACTCACGGCCATAAATACCAAAAAGGGGTAGCCAGAGTTCCAGAATTAGAAACTCTTCAGCCACATTTGGAAGTTGATAGGGGAGAAGATGGTAGAAATAAAGTGTTGTTAGTGATGAGTCTCCAACCGCATCGCCCAAAATCCACTTAAAAGCCCCATACCCTTAGGGCAGAAACTGCGTTACGCGTGTGCGCGTCGCGGGTCGGGTCAGATTACGCTGGTCGCTTCATAGTTGAATTGGCACTGACCACTATCGGTAGACCTCACGCGCCGCGTCCACGCGTGTTTAGAAGAGCAGTCAATTTACATTGGTCAGTGCCTAATCAGCTATGAAGCGGCCAGCGTAATCTGACCCGACTCGCGACGTGCACGCTTACGTCACCCGTGGGTAGAAAGGGGTCAATATCTCTAAGCTACAAACGACACTACATTTATACGATGTCACTACAATATCTAAAGATCGATGGGCAATCAGATAATGTAAATATGTTGGATATCGGTTCCGAGAGAGAAATATTGTTTCTTGGATCTCATGCATGGATAACACTGCATCACATTACATCCCGAGATGGCATTCAGACATCCATCTCTTCCTATCCACAGAGCGCTATTTTGTTTAGATTTACATTGAAACCGCAGATACGAAAACTGACAGCTATATTTTCATCCTTCAACGTTAACCTTTAGGGTTGTTTAAGTGATTTAATCTTATCTGATATTTATTATCTTATACTGTTGTGTTATAGGGTTGTACATGTGCTTTTGTATTCTTATTTTTTTTGTGTTGTATTTATTGTTTTTGTGTAATAATTGTTTTTCTTGTGCCTACAATGGCGAATAAACGTCTTTTCTTTCTTTTTCTCATTGTAATATTCTAGGATAACCGGAGTGTAGTGCACCTTTTTGAGATTTCTGCTATCAATCCGAAAGTTCACACCTTAATTTACTGAAAGGGTGACAGAACTACTAATATTTACGATTCAAACATTCATTATCAGCCAACGGACGTCCACTGCTATTTTGGAACCTTGTTTTCAGAGTACCCACGTTTTGCTTGAACAGTTCAGTCACATGATAAGGAGCAAACATATCATATAATGTTCACATCAGTAACATAAAAACATGATTAAGTTTTTAAAACTATGTACTATATAGATAAAATATCTATATAGTAATCTATTTCTGTTTACCTTATACATAAAGTCAGTAAGCAAACAAAATATGAAAAACAACCTTCCTCCCAGAACAGTTGGGTAAAAATAAACAACACGGCTACATCTTAATTCTTACGACCATAATATCTTCTCTAAAATATTGGGAGATATCGAAATGACATAAATAAAGCGAGTGATTTGAAATCTGATAAAATGGTCCGTCGAGCCCGGATACAAAAGCTAATGGTCTGGAAAGATTTCGGGTTACAAAATAAAACGATTTCAAATTTCTGGCACATTACAAAGTTATAACTAAAGTTATTCTCGTTTAGCTACAATTTCGGCCTTTAACTTGAGTTTAAGATATCTTGTGTTTTATAAATTTAAAAGAATCTTTTTGAAAATTACTATAATTTTATAACTTTTGATAATTTAAATTAAAAGGCGACTACCTGCGCCGTTAAATTAAAATATCAGTAAAAAATACTTTACTACGCTCTCAAGAAAGTAACGAGAAATAATGGTAGAATATAAAATTAAAGTTATTATTATTACACAAAATCTGTTTTAACACCTTCAAAACATGCTTTTTAAAAAAAAGTATACACTTATGCCAAAAAAACACTAAAAAAGTCTTTTTTACTAAATGTACATTATTTGTTGGTTAATAGTAGTAGAAGAGTAGGTACAAAATAATAAATAGTTACGTATTGGCTTAAAAATCTCACAAAATAAATTTCAAAATAGATTCAAATTAGGATACCACACGTCAGTTTCTGAATACTTGAATTTTATTGCTCATATTATGTATCTTGTGCAAAAGCATATATCTAATTGACGTTCATCAAGTGTGATTAATTTTATTGACATTAATGATGACTATATTGTAAATGAAAGTAGGACATGTATTAATTGTACGTAATTAATACATGTAAATAATACGAGGGGTATGCCAAAAGAAACTAGATACTTAACAATTATAAAATTTATTCTTTATTACAAGTCTCGAACTTTTCAAAATATTCACCCTGAGCACGAATATACACTTTTCCATACGTCTGAACCAATTGGAAAATACCTGTGACCACTTTTCTTTAGATACCTCAGAAATCTCGAAATTATAGGCAATCAGCGCATCTTCTTTGCTTTCAAACCTCTTCCCCTTTAGTTTTTTTTTTCATTTTAACAAAGAAACAAGTAAAAATGACAAGGCGCTAGGTCAGGGGAATATGGCGGGTGAGGGAGAATTGACACATTTTTTGAGTTGAAAAAGTCTAGTGTTCTGGCAGACGTGTGCGGCGCCGCCTTGTCGTGGTGCCAGAGAAGGTGCCGGATTCCTGACTTCGGTCGCTTGTCACACCGAGCTGATATTACTGTTGGAGCACAAACCGTCATATACCATTTGGAGTTCACCGTTCTTTCATTCTCTAGCACAACAGTAGCAATATGACCCGTTTTGCAGAAAAACGAGGCGACCATTTTTTTCTGTGTGCTTCGTGCACGGCGACAATAGGGAATATTCATGTTTTTCTTTTTTGTCTTAAATTAATAGTTTACTGTTTTATAACGTAGAAAAAAATATTACTGGGCTTCAAAATCCTCTAGATATTTTTAAAATTGAAATTTAAAACTTTTAAAAAATTTAAGCAGTTCAAACGCTGCCATTTTACGCGCGCTATACGTGACGTCACATGACACGTCCAGTGGATGTTTACCTTAGTGTTTTCGACGCTTTTGAATACAATTTCGTGTCAGATGACGTCACATTTCGTTCAACCGATGGTGGCGCGTTTTGGAAGTTTGAATTTCGCTCCCTTATTTTGCACTTTTTGAATATTATTTTAGGGGTTTAAATAATAAGTAAATTAAAAAAAAACCTTTTCATTATAATATTGCGATAATAAGTATTCGTGAAAAAAAGTTTTAGGGCATTTAAAATTTTATGCATATTCCCTTGGCTCGTCTTCAAAGCACCATACAGTCGACTGACGTTTTGATTCAGGATCATAGTTATATAGCCATGTTTTGTCACCTGTCAGTATATCACATACGTTTTTTTTCTCGCCTCCGTTTAATTTATCTATCACGAATAGGCACCGATCCACCCGACGGTCTTTCTGCTCATCGGTAAGTTTGTGCGGCACCCATCTTGAACAACGTTTACGGAGAGAAAGGTGGTCGTGAATTATGGTTTGCATTGCTGCTGATCCAATTCCTAGTTCTCGCTCTAGCTCTGCATATGTAATTCTTCGGTTTTCGCGAATAAGTTTTTCTACTGCACGCACGTTTTTTTGCGTGACCGCGGTTGGCGGCCGTCCTGTCTTCGCTTCTTCTTTGAGAAATCCCCGTCCTCTTTTAAATTCAGCAAACCAATCGAATACTGTTGCCCGGGGACAAGCAAACTCACCAAAAGTAGAAGCCAAAAGTTCAAAACATTCTTGAGGTTTTAAACCTTTTTTAAAGTCATAATAAATCATAGCGCGAAAATCACGTCGACTGAGCTCCATTGTTACAAGTGAATTCCCGCCAAGATCTTGGAAAAATTATACTCATTCAAATAGAAATAAATAGAAGAAGTGTTTTCTATATTCGAATATGTTAATAAAAAATCAGCCTATAAGATGGTGGATAGCTTGCCAATGTCAATTAAATGAGAAAAGAGTATCTAACTTCTATTGGCATGCCCCTCGTATGCCTAAAGAGCTTATTCCATTTGTCTGAATGAAGACGTCTGAGAGCCACAGAATCTGAATTCAGACTAGTGGAATAACGTTCAGAACGATAGGCTTCTAAAAAGTAGACAAATTTGTATGGAATAACAAGCGTCTGCGGCATTAACTTCGAAGGACGTCTGAATTCAGAAACGACAAAGTGTAATGGAATAAGCTCTTAAGTCGTTTAACTCAGAAGATGTAACCAGAGCGATACAAAACAATAAAATTCGTAGGAGCTATGAACAAAGTTCCGTGATCAGAACTCCGAAGCCAACTACATCCAAGAGGCGGGGTCCATGCACCCGAACTATATTCTACGGAGAGCAATCAAAACTTTGTCTGACTCCACCAACTAGCTGCTATACTATTACTGAACCCGGCCTCAACTTTTCGCAGTAACTTTCCATCATATATTCGTGCGACTATGCACATTACCGGCTAATTTCAATTTGGGAGATGGACTCAAACACTCCAGCAACTCGCCCACTTTGTAGTCTCTATATTGTCTCTGCTCGTTTCTGTGTTTATTTAGTCTTTGCATTGTTAAGTAAATTGCGGTTGCAGTTGGCCAATTCTGTAAGAGCAACTTTATAAAATTGCTCTAATTTCGGTTAGTGCCGATTTTTTTACAGTATTTGAAGTATTTAAGTAACAATTTTTGTATGTAATATATATAAAGACAGATTTGACATTGATTTCATGACATAAACAAATAGTTGAAACGAGTGCGATGACTTTATAGAATTATGCCCCTGAATGACTTTATGAATTATTTAAGGAAAAATAACATCTTATTAACATTATAATATTATTAACACCCTGACGGTTAAATTTGCGAGGTTAGGGTAAAGGGAATGCAATATATAAGCTAATTCGCCATTAATATTTGCCTATTAGATGACTTACGATTCCAGTTACGTTGATAATGTTACGAGAATTATTTCGCTTTGGTTTAATTATTTTGCATTGTATCAAATTGAGTATGTCTTTTTCAATTCTAAAGTGCCTGCAGAGTTCTAAATTATTACAGATAAGTAAATAGTTACATCGTTTGTAACAGAAAATTCACTACAATCATATTCTTGAAAAGTTTTCAAAATATCAGCTCTACACAACAAGATAATATATAGATAGTCGCTTTTTTCTGTTTCTTATACGTCATTTTTACCACAAATGAACCAATAAATAAACAGGAAGAAAACGGTTTCAACATAATAACTCATAAAGTCTAACATGTGGTGCATCTTTATTTTTTATTCGCTAGCTTTTATATTTGCTACTAGGATTTCTTCATTTATCAAAACACTTTCACATAAATATACGGCTGCTACGCAAAGCGAAACACACGTATCACAAAATAAACAAGAAATAAATCGTGTGATAATTAAGCGCGAATTTAACACGAAACGTAATTCACAAAATTAAGGTCAGGAAAAAGGCGGACCGGTAAATAATATATTTACCTCTAATAAGATCCGTCTAACTTAAGAAGGCACTGAGGTAAATAAAATGGTATACCGCGTTGCAAAGTAGAAAATAAAGTTAAACAACCGCTGTTAGTTTCATTTGAAAACCCTTTTACCAGTTTGCAAAGCAACTTAAACTCGGTATAACTGGAAACTATGACCAATTTCATTAACTATGAGAATAAAGTAAATTTCTTTCCTGGGAAAAAGTTTATAGTGGTATTTTAAACGAGATTATAACTATATTTATAGCCGGTTTAACAAAAAGGTATGTGCTAGTCTCTTACTGCTCTGTTGGGTAGTACTGATATACTCGTATAGTGTATTTTATTAATTGTAATGTGAAATATGCAATTTTAAAAAGAACTGATATTTATTTTTGCTTTAGATTTCTTAAGTCCCAAAAAGTAGCCTGCGCTTTAGAATTAGAACTTAATACCATGGCAATGCCAAAACACTCAATTATTTTTTGAAAATAGTAAGGTTTACAACCAGGACCATTCCAGCTGTGCAGAAGTCCTTGGAGATCTGATTTTGTTTTAGTTCCTACCCTCTTAACTGGGTACAACTACTACAACCTGTATTATACATATAAGGCAGACAGGAGATGCGTATGCGTAATATACATTTCTATTGTAGAGATTTCAATATTTGTAAAAAACATCAACATTGTTTTTGATTTCATAAAGAATCCCATATTATTATATAGGCCACAATACACATTACCCTTCACAGTTGGGTCAAACGACCAAATACAAGATACACAAACACATAAGAATAAAGAGTCCTTACCTCTATTCAATAAGCAATGATAAGGGTAAAAAAGGCTTGAGTGTTATTAAGATGAGAATATAACGCATGAATGTATACAAAAATCCGGCGCTTCGTTCTCTAGCTCATCAATCTAAAGTTCTTTGCAATGGTTCAAGTGAAGCGTGATTGAAACTGATTTCCTATATCCACGTATTTTCCGTTCATTCAGTTATGTACTCTTTTCATAAGATTCTACGGGTGATCATTTTTGTGAAAGGCAAACGGAAATATTCCGGAACATTTCTTGTTAGCAAAGAACTTCTTCGTCCATTAAGATGATTACAGTTAACTTTTCTTGATCGATTACTATGTGTTTTATGTAGGTATTATGTTATTAATAGGTCAAACATACATATACTCACGGCCATAACTTCCAAAAAGGGGTAGCCAGAACTTCAGGGCTAGAAACTCCTCAGCTACACTTGGAAGTTGATAGAAATAAAGATGGTAGAAAAAAAGTATTGTTGGTGATGGGTCTCCAACTGCATTAAAAAACCGGCCAAGTGCGAGTCGGATCGCGCACTAAGGGTTCCGTACTATCATATATATAGAAAATCCCGTTTGTGTGAAAATCATGGGAGCCAAATTAGGTAAGTAATTTGATTTATGACGTTTAAAAATAGAACTACGTGCTAGATCTCATTCAAACCAATTTTTGTTAGTAGTTTGTATAGTAATACACTTCATATATTTTTTTCAGTATTATCATGCCCATATTTTAGAAGTTACGGGGGGGGGGACACACATTTTTGCACTTTGAAAAAGTCTCTCGCGCAAACTATTCAGTTTTGAAAAAAATGATATAAGAAACCTCAACATCATTTTCAAATACCTTTTGATAGATACCCCACACGTATAGGTTTGATGAAAAAAACATTTTTGAGTTTCAGTTCTATGTATGGGGAACCCTAAAAATTTTGGTTTTTTTTTCAGATTTTATTTTAAAATCTTAATGCGGTTTACAGAATACATCTACGCACCAATTTCCAATAATGTAGTTCTTATAGTTTCGGAATAAACTGGCTGTGACATACGGACGGACGGACGGACGGACGGACAGACAGACAGACATGACGAATCTATAAGGGTCCCGTTTTTGCCATTTGGCTACGGAACCCTAAAAAGCCCCGTACCGTTAGTTGCCTATTACGACACCCGTGGGTAGAAAGAGGGTCTATATCCCTTAACAACACTACATTGATACGATGTTACTACGATATCTAAAGATCGATGGGCAATCAGATAATGTAAATATGTTGGATATAGGTTCCGAGAAGGAAACATTGTTTTATGGATCTCATGCATGGATAACACTGCATTACATTCCGAATGAATGCAAGCATTTATTTCTACCTATCTACAAAGCGCTGTTTTATTTAGATTTACATTGGAATCGTGGATACGAAAACTGAAAGCTATATTTTCAACATATGATTTTAAGTTATTACAGAACAATTTTACGTTGTAGTATGAACCACAGAGTAGTATTGACTTATAATTACCATTGGGAAGCACTATCAATTCCCATGGTTGTCAAGGCCTACCTTTGGGTATTTTTTTTCACTTCATCCTATCACCTAACTTGTTGTATTGTATAATTTTTGAATACACCAAACCACGTTTTCAGGATATATGCTAACATTATACATCTTATACGTGCATTTATTAAGTTCAAAATTCAACATTAAAGCCGTAGTTTACAAAAATGGGGGGCAGAGGTACCTATAAACATTAGCAAACATTTTTGCCTTGTTTTCACAGTACTTAAGTTTTGCTTAAACTTTTTTTTATCATTTTCTATTTACCTTAAACATAAAGTGAGTAAGCAAACAATATATGTAAACAACCCTCCTTGTAGAACAGTTGGTTAAAAATAAACAAAACGGCTACATCTTAATTTTTATGACTATAATATCTTCTCTAGAATATTGGGAGATATCGAAATGACATAAATAAAGCGAGTGATTTGAAATCTGATAAAATGGTCCGTCGAACCCGGATACAAAAACTAATGGTCTGGAAAGATTTCGGGTTACAAAATAAAACGATTTCAAATTTCTGGAACATTACAAAGTTATAACTAAAGTTATCCTCGTTTAGCTACAATTTCGACATTTAACTTGAGTTAAAGATACATTGTGTTTTTATAAATTTAATAGTATCTTTTTGGAAATTGCTATGTTTATTTAAAATTTTTGATAAGTTAAATTAAAAGGCGACTACCTGTGTTGTTAAATTAAAAGTTCAGTAGAAAATACTTTACTAAGCTCTCAAGAAAGTAACGAGAAAAAATAGTAGACTAAAAAATTAAAGTTATTAAACATAATCTGTTTTGTTAATTGCTGTGTAGTGCCGGCATAGAATAGCACTACCCCATCTCTTCCCGTGGGTGTTTCGTAAGAGTCGACTAAGGGACTTCAGGGCTTCTATCATCTTCGCCCTTACACCAATCTAAGGTCTGCCGTGCTGATAGATGCGTGGCCAGGGGTGAGCCTGGTCTCTAGCGTGCCAACGTCCCGGAGCCTGGTGAACTCCGGGCACTAAATAACCTTGCTTTGTCAAGCGGGGCTCTGACAAAGTGGACAGAATGCTTCCCTAGCTACTCGTGGGAATCACATGTGTTTAAATAAAAATCAACACGGAGACGGCGATAAAGCTCGCCACTTATCACGTCATAGATTCTCATTGGGCGAAAAGTGGGCTGGAGAGACCCGCTTTAGTACGATGAATGTTTGCGGAGGAATGCAAGAAAAGTTAGATGAAGTATGCCTGGTAATGAAAGAAAAGAATTTAGATTTGCTGTGTGTAAATGAGACGAAGTGTAAGGGAAAAGAGGTCTCGCAACTTGGATCAATTACTGCCATCTGGTCGGGGGTCGACCCTAATATCAGAGCTTGCCAAGGAGTGGGACTTCTTATGTCTGAAAGGATGGTTCAATGTATGTCAGAGCATGAGTGTGTGAGTCCAAGGCTCCTCTGGGTTAAGTTGAAAGTGGGTTTGATCCGGTTACGCATAATATGCGTCTATGCGCCGGATATGTCGAAAGCACTAACTCAGAGGGAAGAGTTTTGGAATTTATTAGGTGATGTAGTGAATGGGTGTGATTTGAATGAAAGGATAATTATGTTAGGGGATTTTAATGGTTGGGTTGGTGTGAAACGCAACGGATGTGAACGAGTATTAGGAAAATATGGGGATCAGAGAGTGAATGAAAATGGGGAAAAATTGATTGAAGTATGTTTGGAGAGGGATCTTTGTGTTACTAACACATTGTTTAAACACAAAGATATCCACATGTATACAAGGCAACGAGGTAGCGAGAGAAGTATGATAGATTTTGTGATTGTGGATGAAAGACTGAAATCAAAAGTGGTTGACACTAGAGTCTATAGAGGTGTCAACGTGGGAACAGACCATTTCCTCGTCGTGTCACGAGTAAGGGGTCTGTTCAAACGGTGGCGTCATAGGACTAGAGTGCCAACTACTGAACCTTCGAGAATAAGAGTAGAAAATTTAGTAGAAGATGAAAAAATAGGAGATGAATATGTTAAGAAATTGGATGAAAGACTGAGTTGCGTAGAAATGACGGATGAAATGGAAATTGAAGATGTATGGAGTGTGCTCAAATCTACGTTAGTTGAATGTGCGACGGAAGTTTGTGGAGTGAGCAAAAGGAAAATTAGACCATCAGCTAGTTGGTGGGATAAAAATGTGAAAGATGCAGTGAATGAAAAGAAGAAAGCTTGGCTCGATTTACTAGCAATCAAAGCTAGTAAACGGATGAATGTGTGTATAAATGATGATGAAGTTGAGAGATTTGAAGATGAATATAAGAGAATAAAGAGAATGGTTAAGAATAAAATAGAGCAGAAAAAGCGAGATCTGAAAGAATGGAGTGAAAAGAAACTCTCCAATAATTTCCAAAACAATCAAAAATTGTTTTGGAAATATATCAGACGTGAAAGGGGAGTTTCACAAAACACCAGTACAAATGTAATGAAGGATGAAAAAGGTGAATTAATGACTGATGGAATTAGAATAAAAAGGGTATGGAAGGATTATTTCGAGGGTCTCTTTGAAAAAGAGGATGACCCCACTACTTCAGCAATTGATATTAATATTAATTGTAACGAAGTGTTGGGTGATATGTGTGAAAGTGTGATAAGTATGGAAGAAATTGTAAAAGCGATGAAATGTATGAAATTAGGGAAAGCGGCAGGGTATGATAGAGTTAATATCGAAATGCTAAGGGCTGGTAAAGGGTTAGTGGCTTCTTGGCTGTTCTTCCTTTTTCGAAAGTGTTGGGCACTTGGCAAAGTACCAAATGATTGGTGCAGAGCGGTGATAGTGCCCCTATATAAAGGGAAAGGGTCACGCCAGGTAGCAAAAAACTACCGTGGTATTAGCCTACTTAGTGTTGTCGGTAAATTGTATGCTAAGGTATTGATTGAAAGAGTGATGAAAGAAACTGATGAGAAAATCTGGGATGTGCAAGCAGGGTTTAGAAAGGGAATGGGATGTATGGATCAAATCTTCTCCTTAAGGTGCATCACAGAAAAATTCTTAGCAAAGAACCAAAAAGTGTATTGCACCTTCATTGATCTGGAGAAGGCGTATGATAGGGTAGTAAGAAAGAATTTGTGGGAGGTGTTGTCTAAGTTCGGTTTGGGGAGCCAACTTATACGTGCATTGGAGTCACTCTATGAGGGTTCCAGTGCATGTGTAAGAATAAACGGAGAAAACACGGACTGGTTTGAAATCTCTAGGGGTGTACGTCAGGGTTGTGTAGCTTCTCCGTGGCTTTTCAATCTGTTCATGGATGACTGTTTGAAAGAACTACGCGAAAGTGATTATGGTCTGAGAATGGAAGGATTCATCATTAAATGCCTCTTATACGCTGACGATCAAGTATTACTTGCATCAACGGTAAATGAGTTGCAAGAGATGGTGAATATAGTGTAAGTCTTTTGAAAGAAAGGGCATGCGAGTGAATGTGGACAAAACCAAGACAATGGTTTTCCAGAGAGAGGAAAGTATGACAGAATGTGAGATTACAATAGGTGGCAAGAAAGTGGAACAAGTGAAAGAGTTTGTATATCTGGGAAGTTTGTTTACAAGGGACGGAAAATGCGAGGAAGATATTGAAAGGAGAGTAAAAAAGGGAAATGCGGTAAATGGAGCCATAAACAGTCTAATGTCGAGCCAGTTCCTGTCTGAAAAGGCGCGAATGGCAGTTCACAATGCTGTACTGGTTCCTACGCTGATGTATGGTAGTGAATGTTGGGCATGGCAAAAGAGGCATGAAAGTAGAGTGAATGCAGTGGAAATGAGATCCCTCAGAAGTATATGTAATGTAAGGTTGTGCGACAGAGTGAGAAATAGTGTAATTCGTGAACGTTTAGGTGTGAAAGATGACGTAGTGTGCAAGATAGAGAAAGGAATGTTAAGGTGGTTTGGGCACATAGAGAGGATGAATGACAGTAAATTGGTGAAAGAGATCTATAGAGCCAACGTGGAAGGTAATGTGAGTAGAGGACGACCACGGAGAACACACTTGGACCAAATTGAGAGTGTGCTCAAAAAGGCTGGCGTCCGAAGTATGAAGAATAAAAGAGCATGTATGAAAAGATTGATGGATGTAAACGAAGCTAGAGAGGTTTGTCAGGATCGTACAAAGTGGCGATCGATAGTCTCTGCCTACCCCAATGGGAACAATGGGCGTGAGTATAAGTAAGTAAGTAAGTAATCTGTTTTAACACTTTCGAATCGTGCTCCTTGAAAATGCTTCACATACGCCAACGAATAATCCAATGCAATCAAAACATTTTCTAAACGATTTTTCCGGAATAGAGTTCAGTTTCCGCCGCGAATTCGAAAACGGATGTCACGAAATAGTACTTTAAATTCAGGAAAAAGAAAGAAGTCAGCTGGAGGTATATTGGGCTGCTGCGATAGATTTTTGTTGAGTAATTGTTCAAAGTTGCATTCACAATGATTATGCAGAGACGCATTATCAAGGTGAAAAAACCCTATTTTGCCTTACTAATGTGGCCATTAGCGTAAAATTAAAACGCCGCATAACGCCGAATTATTATATTTATTAAGAGTTAGACCTTTCGCCAAAAAACCCACGTTTCGTTACCAGTAATGCGTTTCTGAATATTGGGTGTGAATATACTCGTTCTAGCATGTCCTTAGTAGTGTTATTCAGGTATTTCTGATATAACCGAGCGGCAAGGTGTTATATTCCCAAGTTATTATTTAAAATCTATTATCTGCAAAAACAGAAAGTTAAACGGCTATTTCTCGCAAATTTGTTGAACTTTCAGCAATGATTTTCTTTAATTTTGCGATATTAACATCAGTTCAGCAGACGTTGATAGTCTGCCAAAGTGAAGCAAATCTTCAATCACATCTCGAACGCTTTTGAATACTTTGAACAACTCATAAGCACGTGTTTTTTCAAAGACAATCCACTATAAGTCTTCTCTAACACTTTCAGTTACTCACATTTTCATGAGCACAAAATTCCATTAGCGATGCAAAATTACTCGCTACGAATTAAAATAAAATAGAATAGAAAAACACTTTATTTTACATCAAAAAAGGAAACACACAAATACAAATTCAATAAAAAAAAATGTTTCGCGGTCTTATCACTAAAAGCGATCTCTTCTAGACAACCTTTGAAAGAAAATATCAATGAATTACAGTAATGTGAGGTACAAAGTAAAACAGTTTTTCAGAGAGATAGGTAGGTTTTTTACCATATCCATCCTATACCACTTCTCTCACTACTTTTTGCTGAATGTATATTATTTCTAGGAAAATGTACAAAATAATAAATAGATACGTATTGGCATTCACATCTCACCGCACAAACATTGGAATAGATTAAAATCAGAAAACCCCACGTCAGTTTCTGAACACTTAAATTTTCTTGTAAATGTGGCTATAAAAGCACATGTCTAAGTGACGTTCATCTAGTGCCTAAAAGGAATAAAGATAAATCATTCTTAAATTGCAAATGGGACACAAATTTTCAGAAAGTATAACTTGAAATCAACATGCCTAAGTCGTTTAACACAGGAGATGTAACCAGAGCGATACAAAACAATAAAAGTCGTAGGAGCTATGAACAAAGTTCCGTGATCAGAACTCCGAAGCCAACTACATCCAAGAGGCGGGGTCCATGCACCCGAACTATATACTACGGAGAGCAATCAAAACTTTGTCCGACTCCACCAACTAGCTGCTATACTATTACTGATCCCGGCCTCAACTTTTCGCAGTAACTTTCCATCATATATTCGTGCGACTATGCACATTACCGGCTAATTTCAAGTTGGGAGATGAATTCAAACACTCCAGCAACTCGTCCGCTTTGTAGTCACTATATTGTATTGCTCGTTTCTGTGTGTTTATTTAGTCTTTGCATTGTTAAGTAAATTGCGGTTGCAGTTGGCCAATTCTGTAAGATCAACTTTATTGCGATTGCTCTAAATTCGGGTAGTGTCGATTTTTTAATATAATTTTCAGCCGTGATAGCTCAGTTGAGAGAACGCCGCTTATCGTGCAAACGATAAGGGTTTGAATCCCGGGTCAGACCTACCCCAATTTGTCTTTCTAAAGTCATATATGTGCTTAATTTATCATGGTTGTTAACGGTGACGGAAAATATCGTAAGGAAAGCCACATGCCTACGTTGTACTTTGTCATGTGACAGTGTATTTTTACAAAAACGGCGAAAGGCGTGGGGGCACGCGAGTTACTGTCCAAGCAAATCGCAGGTACTCTGAACACCTAGTGACAATGTCACTTGATGTTATGATATATTAGTACCTCTGCCAACCCCTTTTGGGGATAAAAAGCGTAAAAGTTTGGGTTTTAATTTTCACTACTGCAACGATTTTTGCATGAAATATATATAAAGACAGATTTGTCATTGACTACATGACAGGAAAATAGTTGAAACTAGTGCAATGACTTATGCTCCTGGTTATTAAAGTGAGAATAATATCTTATTTACATTATAATATTATTTACCATCCTGACGGTTAAATTAGCGTAGCTGGGATAAAGGAAAAGCAACATATTAGTTAATTCGCCATCAATTTTCGCCTATTAAATGACATATGGTTACAGTTACGTTGATAATGTTATGAGAATTATTTTGCTTTGGTTTAAAAGGCTATTTGACTGTAATAAAAATATACATTTCTTTTATTTCATTAGTCTTAATATTTCTTTTTTGGAGCAATATGTAATAATGCGAGATAAAAATATTGCATTATTTCACTAAAATCCGTCTTCTAAAATAAGTATTTTTGATGCAACTGTCACGTGACTAAAAACGACCGTGATTGGCTATTTCTATAATGACGTAGATCGCGCATAAACTGACTGTGTATCGCTTCGCTCATTGGTGTATAATGCGGAATTGTCGTCATTTGTGCTACAGCCGCCATATTACTTAAAGTCGCGTTTTCGCGGCACATTTGAATATCGCATTTTCTTTTTCGATTTTTTAATAAAATAGCTAAAATGAAGACAGAAAAAAATTTTTTTAGGGCTCATACATACATACATATACTCACGGCTATAGATCCCTAGAAGGGGTAGCCAGAGCTAAGGAATTAAAAATTCCTCAGCTACTTTTGGAAATTTTAGTGGGGAAAGATGGTAGTATAAAGGTTGTTGGTGATGGGTCTCCAACCGCATCGTTTAAAAATCCCTTAAAAGCCCCAATACCGTTAGTCGCCTCTTACGTACGCCCACCGGAAGAAATGGGGTAGTGCTATTCTAAGCCGACACTACACGGCATAGGGCTCCTTATAAACAAATGAACACCGTAAGATAGTTTTCAAAAGTTAGTCAAATATTATTATGTTGCATAGTAATGTATCAAAATGATTATCGCTTATGATTAGAGATCCAACTTATTTCAGATAAATAAAAAAGTAACATCGTTTATAATAGAAATTCACTCCAATTATAATACTTCATAAGTTTTCAAAATACCAGCTGTACACAACAAGATAATGTAGGTATATGTCATAACATAAGTATGCCCTCGGAAAGCGGAAATTGTTTTACCCGTGCATTTCTTTTTCACTCGCATGTTTTATTAAATATGTATTAAAATTATAGTTGATTTTCATTTATGTATTCCCTATATGTATTTTTACCACAGGTGAGCCAATAATTAGAAGAAGAAAAATGTTTATTTGGAATTATTTTTTTACGATTATCAATTTAAAAACATTAAGAATTAGAATATATTATTTTTTGCATAAAAAAGGCAGCAACTCAGCATGTGTATGGAACTAAACAAGAAGAAAACGGTTCCAACGAAAATGTTTTATTTTTAATTAAGATTTGGCATTTCAAAAGTGAGCGCTTCAAATGTACCGCACGTTCATCGTACCAGTATGTATGTATAAGCACTATGATGACATTGCAGCCGGCCTTTGTTGGCTCTATTTTACAATGTACGAATCTTGAGATTGTCGAGCGAAAAGCTTGAGACTACTCTTGAGAGAATAAGAAACCTGTTGATAGTATTGGAATATACAAAACAGTACATAAATAAATTCCAATTTGTAGCAGGAGTATACTTTTTAGAAATCTGCAATCTTCAATATTTTTTACATGACATTATGTAGAAGTATATTAGTCAAATAGTTCGTTTTTTTTTAATCGACACCAATTAGTCTAATTTTCAATCCCCGATTAAGTCTAATTTCGCGCACCATCTTATAAAATCGTTGCAAATTTTGTTACAGATAGCAACTTCGTACTGGGCAACGCTCAAGTTCCATCGTACCCAATCGTGTACTGCTCAGATGGTTTCTGCGAGCTGACGGGCTGGGCGCGCGCCCACATCATGCAGAAAGGGTGCGCCTGCAAATTTCTTCACGGCTCTGACACCAGCGACGATCACCGCCATCAAATAGATTCTGCCCTCGAGTCCAAACATGAGCTAAAATTGGAACTTATATTTTATAAGAAAAATGGTAAGACAGTTTAATATTTTTGTGGTCTCCAAAAGATTATGATTTTCTGCCCTTTATAGTGAGATTTAGAAGCCATATGCTTAACGGCAGATCAAATTATTTTTGGCGGACCTAATATCTGTAAATATCACACATACATAGTCATCGAAAGTAAATGTCTTAGTAAAATAAATGGTAAATGTACTCATTCCTCTAAATATTACAAGATAATGTTACAAGAACACATTTTTGTCGAGAGTGGAGACTACTGGGCTACAAAGGTTAAATCGGAATTTCTTTTGAAAAGTAATATATAAACATGCGGGCCTACAGATATTTTAATCAGCTTTATGTTTCTCTATTATATAAATATATATACGCTATATAGCGGCTTTGTTTAACAGCTTATCGATTCTGCGGTTGTATTCCTACTTGTAATGAAATAGGGAAATTGCGTCGTAACTCAGACCCATATTGTTTTTAACGATTCTATTCGGTAAAATTAAACACTTGCAGTTGAAGAGGCCAACTGAGCTGCAATTGATTCAATAGGCTTAGCGTAATGTTCTTTGCAAGTTTTATTACAATCCCATCAACAGAAAATAGGTCATAATTGATTATTATTTGTCTTAAAAACTGGTGACTCAATATCAAAAGATATAACTGAACTTATAAACAAGAACCGCTATGATTCGTCACAGAGCGTCAATTATTGCTTCATTAAAAATTAACTTCGATAATATGACATAATTATTGTTTATCACACAAAGCAGTTCACCTGCATAGCTAGTACGAGCGAGCTTTTGACTATATATCGCGTGGTTTAAAACAGCCATCTCTTTCGTACTTACACAGTATCGTATACTTTTATCTCATTCTAACCGACAGAGTGACGATAAAATAGCGCTCATGCTAGGCCTCCTGCATTTGGAATGCTAGATATTATATTTAGATTATTTACTTTCGTGATTTTGAAATATAATTGTTTGTTACATTTGCCTCAATTAATGACTCACAATATTTAAATAAATGTTTGATTAAAGTATTTTTCATCCTAATGCGGATGACAACTTAAGAAAAACTCCCAAGATTATAAAGTTTAGTTCTCAGTATTGAGTATAATAACATTGCTTTACTCTCATAAACTATCATATTTTAAAACTTGGTTACGTTGAAAACGGCTCTAAGTCTAGTCTTAGATGCTAGGATATGATAATGGTATATAGATGATAGATAGATTGGAAGACTTACGTCTGATCTGTAATGAAATTCTCTCGTAAGATGGAACTATGTAGGAGCTACTTATTCTCATATAATACATTTGATTAAAAAAAAATTGTAAAACTTAAGTTATGCCTTCATTATAATTGATCGTAAGAATCTGCTAAATCATGAAACTCCTTCTCTTATAGGTAAATAAGGGAAACGTAATTTAAAATGTGATTGTCATGATGCTTTCATAATCGCTAAATAAATCATTTTGACGTTATTTCACTCCCTTCAGTTAGGGGCTAACAACATCTTTAAGGAGTGAATTTCAATCAATTGTCGGGTTTTCAAGACATTCTATAAAGCTTATATGCAGTTCAGAATTGTTATTGTACAATTTGCAGATCGTTAAAGACTCAGTAGATAACGCGCTGACAATAGATTGGGAGAAACATCAGGCATTATCTTCTGCTTTGTCAGAATTTATTAAATAATGACTTATAAGGGTTAATCAATGGTTGAATCAGCAAAGGCTGATTAATGCATTGCCGAAGTAGAATTAATTAATTAACTAATTCGACAGGATCTCCATTTTGGTGCTTATTGGACATCGTGCCTATCAAGAATGAAAAACGAGAAGTCGTTCTTTTTCTGGCTTCGTTCAAAGACATCACAAACACCAAAATGGCCGCCATGACGACTAATGAGGATTTCGACAGTGGTAAGCAATCTACTTCCGAATATTTTCTAACAAATGTAATCCACTTATATTATCTACCAAGCCTGATTTGTTGGAAATGCTATTGAATCAACCATTAACATGTTATATGACGTGGCTAATGTCAAATGTATTAACAGATTTTCTAATTGAAGTATTAATATCGATGTGTTGTTTAAAGTGTATAGCACGTTAAATCTAAACGTACTAAGTGATAGTGTTAGACTGACTGATAGCTCCCTTGTAGCAACCAGTTGGAATTATTCATGGATCGACCGAGCACGGTAAAGTTTTGCTCCGAAGTATTTGTGCTGTCCTTTGTAGTTTCTAGTCTGACTTGATACAACTAGTTTTCAGTACACTTTAAGCTACCTGAACGCAGGTAGTGTTTATTACATTGCAAAGTAATAATACATTGTGTTTTATTGAAAAAAAGTTAAAAACTTCTTCAATGGACAAACTCAAAAAATACCTCTTTTATATAATACATAAATAATGATAACGATGATTTAAAATATACGCTAGCTTCGTTCAAGTAGCCCTTTTACGAAGTCAAGTCATGATTTTGTATTTAATATAGTTTTAATCTCTATTTTCATATTTTTACCGTAATCTATATTCATATTTAGCTGGCTAGGTAGAGACTTTAATAAAATTGATCGATACAGCTTCATATTAATTTCATGTTAAAAAATTTAAAAAGTCTTTAATGTGTGTGTATGTTATTAATTATTACAATTATTGTTTAAATTTATCTTAAGAATGTTGTGTATTTACTTCTGTCTATTTATGTTCGTTGTGGTTGTTATCCTTTTTCATATTTTATTTCTGTTTTTCTGTATTGATAACTTTTTTGTATTGATTGTTTTTGTTATCTATCTGTGAGAAAAGTTGAGGAGATACCAAAATTTATTTACTTATGCTCTATATGTTGTTATTCTATATTCTTTTTGCTATTTCTGTTTTTTCTCCTTAATAAATAAATAAATAAATAAATAAATAAATGTTCTCAACTATTAGAATCAATTATTATACAATCATATTTATACGGCACACAAAACTTTACTTCTTAGCCTTGGCCACCATTTATATTTCACTAATTCTGACATAACTGCAAAGTAAATCTTGCTTAACTTCGCTAAATGCGTAATCTTCCTTGGCTTAATTTTAATTCCGAGCAGGCAAAGCATTTAATTAAAATTATGATATTGTAAGCCTTTAATTTAGAATTCTAATATTTTAAATTGTAAACTCGTTCCTTACGCACGTGACCTATCCTATCCGAGACAGAAGATACTAACAATTTAAATCCGTTTTATAACAAGTAAATTGCACGTTTGAATATGCATGTCGAAAGTATCAAGCATGCCAGACATAGGCATGAAGTCGGTTTTGTATGGGAATGTCTGTAGCGCGGTGCGAACGCGATCACATCAGTGATAGGGTGGTTTGTGCGTACAGGAGCCGCAGTGCGGCCGTCGGCTGGCGTGGTCACTCTAGCGTTGTCCCCATTTGTCCCCGCAGCGGCTCTCTTGGGCGCCCGGTTCCGAGCTGAATCTAGTTGCCTACTTCCAGACCCTAATGGCAACCTCGACCCTGAAGCACCCTCACCCGCCAATATGGGCCGGCGACGCTCAAGGGCAGTCCTATACCAACTTTCAGGACATTACAAACCAGATAAGATGAAAACAAAACTAAAATTAAACAATGTGAGTTAACCATTGTTATTTAGATACCCATCTAAAACGAATATGTCGTAAATATATTTATGATATTTGATTTCAGAATTTACTACATTCAACAGATCCACCTCTTCCAGAATATAAAACTTCGTCAATAAAAAAATCAAGGTTTATTATATCTCATTATGGACTTTTCAAGACGATTTGGGATTGGTTAATTTTGGTTGCAACATTTTACGTAGCAGTTGTAGTACCGTACAATGCAAGTTTTGTTGATGAAGGTCACCCGAGAATCAGTGTAACCAGTGACGTTGTAGTTGAAGCCCTATTTATAGTTGGTTTGTATTATTTCATATCCTAATAATATTTGTAGCGCAGTGCGTATTTAGAATGTAACTTAACTACCCCTTTCTACTCATGGGTTTCGTAAGAGGCGACTAAGGGTATGGGGCTTTTTAAGTGGATTTTGGGCGGTGAGGTTGGAGATCCATCACCAACTATACTTTATTCTACCATATTGTCCCCCACCAACTTCTAAATGTGGCTGAAGAGTTTCTGGGTCTAGGGCTCTGGCTAGCTACCCGTTTTTGGAATTTATGGCCGTGAGTATATATGTGTAAATATTTATTGCGTTAATCATTCAGCATATATAAAGCTTTGTTTTTGTCTGCGGGTTTTGCGACATTACATGAACCTAACATATCAAAGTTGATAGCAACAAAACAATAAATTTTATTTTATAATGCCACTAACTTATGAAAATGGTACTGCTTAGATACTTTTTAAGAGAATAATGGTGGAAATAGAACACTATATTCCGAAGTATCAAAGCAAATCGGAAATTGACTGTCTAGCTAGACCCAAGATTAGACAACATATTTATCTATCTAATACAGTCTGATGTTTCATTGTATGTCACAGATATAGTTCTTAATTTCCGTACGACGTTTGTGAGCAAAAAAGGCGAGGTTGTATCGGATTCTAAAGCCATTGCTCTAAATTACATCCGTTCGTGGTTCATCGTGGACTTGCTCGCTGCTCTACCCTTTGACCTACTTTACGCCTCCGACGTTTACAGCGGAGCGGTGAGTTTACTATGTTAATTAAATTTCAGCATGTTGATTCAAGTGATTGTTTCATTGCAATATTTGGAATCGTTTTACAGAATTATTTATTAACTGGATTGCATAGTTTGCGTAATTAACTTGTTCAGCAAGGTAAAATTTCTCGTTTTGTCACTCTTCTGTGTATAATTAAGAAGTCCTGTTCCAAAAAAAATATTTTTTTGTGGTTTCATTAGTTTTTAAGCGCATATGGACTAGCCCATCAAGGGCGTTAATTTTGTATCAGAAACTTATAAATTAACAGAGACAGCCGTTTAGAAGGTTCAGCATGAGCAAACATTAATAAAAGACACACGAAGATCGTTTAAATATCTAGTTAGACGCAGGTAGTAAGTACTACTTGTAGTAGTAGTATTAGTTGTGTTTCTCAAAATTATGTATTTACGATAGCTGAGATATATCCCGTAGTACCTCATTCCCCTAGGAATATTCCCCTAGGTCTTAATCACTTAAATTGATTGATATGTCAATCAAATGATTTGAAGATATGATCTCCTCACTATACAATTAATTTCAATTAATTCAATGTTGGTTTATAATGATTAAATTATTACAATGATGAAATAGTGTTATCTTAGGATGGCACTAACCCACATCTCCCCGCGTGTGTCATACGAGGCAACTTAGCGGATTAGGGCTTTTAAAATATAGTTTGAATGCGTCTAGAGGCCTATCAACAACCAGTTTTATTTACTATATTTTACCCTGTCAACTTCCAAAAGTTACGAAGGAATTGGTAATACTTAAGTTCATACTACCCTTTTTGGTATTTATATCCGTGAGTGTAGAATAGATTAGGTTTGGTTAGGTGCTGATTAAATTTATTAACATATATCTTAACCACAATTGTAACCAATTTAGTTAATTAATCATGATTATATTGTACTAAATTTGCAGGAATCGACGCATGGAAATGTTCATCTAGTGAAATTAACGAGATTGTTGCGGCTGGCGCGGTTATTACAAAAGATGGATAGATATTCCCAATATTCGGCGCTGATCCTCACGCTATTGATGCTCTCGTTCTCCTTGGTCGCACATTGGCTCGCATGTATATGGTTCATTATCGCGGAGAAAGAAATTGATCAACACAGAAATGAAACATGGGATCTAGGTATGCTGATATTCCTTATATACCAGTAGAAGGATATTTTTTTGTTTTGGATAAAATTATAAAGTAGCTTAAAAGTCAAAAAAAAGTCAAAAAGTTTATTTTTCAAAATTAAGTTAATAACTAACATTTTTTGAACGTCAAATTTTTAAAATTTATCATTAGTCCGTTGCTTCGGGTGGTGTTCGTAAAGAGAAGAAGCAACAAAGAAACTCTTTACATTCTCATTTTTTCATTTTTTCAAATTTTCAAAAGCTTACCTTAGGCATCACATTACGTAGGTCAAATTTCATGATAATGTTATAAGGTAGTTATAACAACTGGACGCTTTAAATTTGCGTGTTGTAAGCATAACGCATAACATAGGTACCTAATAAACAATTATCAACTTCAACTTCAGTAGAAGGAACAAAATTCTGCCCTTGGGATTATATATGGCCATTTTTGTTCCAACCATAGTATCTATACTTATAATAAATCTGTAGAGAGGTCAATTCTGTACATGAAATATATTTTCAAAATAACTATCAGGTGGTGATTAGGGATCGATACTGATGCCAAAAATGCATTCAATAAAATTTTAGTCTGTCTGTCTGTCTGTCTGTCTGTCGGTTTGTATGTTCCTTATGGACACAAAAACTACTCGACGGATGTTAACGAAACTTGGTACAATTATTCTTCATACACCTGCGCAGGTTTTTGTATACTTTTCAGCAGAGTAGTAAAGGGGAATTTTGGGAAATTTTGGGAAAACGGGAGATGTTACTCCATTTTTTAAGCTTCCGTCGCGTGTGCAGCCTTAATGGTTAAACTTACATAGAAATCATGTATGACGGAAATATTCTTCATAAAATTATCTAAAAAAAATCCTCAACAGTTTATGTCTATCTTTTACGGTTGACTCACAATAACACGTGTAATTCCTGATAGCTTAGCAGTTCGGAACATTCTGATTATATTTGTTTACTCTTACGTTTGTAAACCTCTCACTCATCCCTAATTTAAAAAAGGTAACATTATTACCTATTCAATAAAAAAAGACTCATAGAAATCGGAAGAGAAACACCGAAATTATACATAAAATAAGCCATCGCGCCCGTGACCAAAACCAAATCTTTACTAATTTACATATAATATACTAGATGGCGCCAGTAGTTGCATCCTACATCACGTAATGATTTCTTTTTTAGATTGTTATAAATACTTCATAGCGTTTTATTCCAAAATTTGCTATTAAACGGAAATACTGAACCGTTCATTAAAGCGCATTTAAAATCACCAAACTACACAGTTTAGGGAGTGCTATAAATTTAATAAATTGAAAACATTGCGCTGAATTTCACAATGCTTGAGCAGTGACTGAAGAAAGAAACCTCAGATATTTAAAAAAACAACGCTACCCGTGCGAAGCTGGGACGACCCACTAGTAATGTAATAAAACCTCACATAGTTTCAATTGGTTGGCTATTGTCTGCATTTTAATTCGGAAATCAGTTATTTTTAACGAATAGTCAAATGAACTGCTATTAAGGGATTGTGAAGTACTCAGCTCATTATAAAATCTACGAGTTTCTTTGTTTTCTCTATGAAAAATGAGTGTCATATTTTTCTAGTTTTAATTCTTCGATCATATATACCAAAGATACACCAACAAAGCACGAAAAACGGCCCGGCCAAACAGTGCTTTTTTATATGGTAAGCACTGTTTCACTGACAGTCGCGTGCTAGATCTTGCAATAAATAATAGGTCTTAATAAAATGCCGTAAGGTCGATAATTGTAGAAAAATAAATATTTAATTGTCAAACAGTCTTGTCATTCTCGCGGTCCAATTTTGTGCGTTGAATTTATATGGAGTGCGGCATCTTTGGTATATATGATCGATTATGACCAGGAACTCTTAAAAATTTACTACTCAAAATCTATAACCCTTTAAGCGTATCACCGCTTTTTATAATCCAAATATTCTTCCAGGTTGGATCAACAATCTAGCTGACAGACTGAAAGTGCCGGTTGTTAACATATCACACAGCGAGAGCTACGTGACTGCGCTGTACTTCACTTGCTCGTCTTTGACTAGCGTCGGCTTCGGCAATGTATCCGCAAACACTTTACCGGAGAAAATATTTAGCATCCTCACGATGCTCATCGGAGGTTAGTACAAATATTGACTCTCCCGATTACAAGACTTAAAGAGCTTACAAATCTGTTTGCCGTTTACAACGAGGTACTTTAAACTACGCTACAGAACTAACAATTCCTGTTTACACCTGAACAATCTCGACAGACAATTAACCACAAATTAAGCACTTTTGCTGAGTTTCTTAAACTAAGCAGAAAAGTTAGTAGAATGTAAAATTTAAAGTTCATTTTCAATTACCGACTTGGTTCTATTTAACATTGTCCAATATTTATAAAGGGTTTGTTAGAACGGCAAAACCGTAATTTACCTTATATTCATTTATTAAGTGTTTGGTTTTAATTACTCATACCTATATGTATTTTCTCCTATTGATTCCCTTTAATGAATACTCTGAAAAATAAATTTGACTTCTCAAACCTCCATAGCTCGATTATGATCTAATGTACACAGTGAATGTCATATATGTATATGTGTATTTTTATGACAACATTTTTGAAAGGTCCTAAAGCATAATTTTTATAATGATTTTAATCTACGTTTCCAGCTTTAATGCATGCGGTTGTATTTGGTAACGTCACTGCTATTATCCAGAGAATGTATTCACGAAGGTCAATGTATCAAACAAAATGGCGGGACTTGAAAGACTTCCTGAACATCAACCAAGTACCTAAAGAATTGAAGCAAAGAATGCAGGACTATTTCCAAACGATGTGGTCATTAAATCATGGTATCGACATACATGAGGTATAGTTTTTGAATTAATAATACACCAAGCTATTAATGCCAAGAGGGTAGAAAAAATAATCGAAATCCTACTTGAGGCAAATAAGTATTTCTGATCTAAACTTTGTTTTTCTAAGAACCGCTCTTAGTATTAAACATAAACGTTTGTTAAAGAAAACATTTATTAACTTTGTTCAACACCTGTCATCATTTCAAGGAACTTACGATATTAGAAAATCTTTCAGATAGCATATTTCATAAAATTTTTCGAAGGGGTTTAACTGTTGCTTGGAAATATTTTATAATAATTCTCATAACTTAAGTATTCCTTGAAAACTAACAATTCCGTGACTTTAGTCTTAATCGTACGAAATTTGCTTAAAACTTACTTTATTTACTACATTCATAATCATTTGCTGTGTAGTGTCGGCTTAGAATAGCACTACCCCATTTCTTCCGGTGGGTGTACGTAAGAGGCGACTAACGGTATTGGGGCTTTTTAAGGGATTTTTGGGCGATGCGGTTGGAGACCCATCACCAAAAATCTTTATTTTACCATCTTTTCCCCACGCAACTTCCAGAAGTGGCTGAAGAATTTCTAATTCCTTAGCTCTGGCTACCCTATCTAGGGATTTATAGCCGTGAGTATATGTATGTATGTCATAATCATAAGTCATAAAAGTGGATGACTATTTCTAAAGTATCCAATTTGAGTCACAAAACGTGGTACATAAATTTGCAGACACTAAAAGAGTTCCCGGAAGAGCTAAGAGGCGACGTCTCTTTACATTTGCATCGTGAAATTCTATCACTTCCTATCTTTGAGTCGGCCTCACAAGGCTGCCTAAAGTTGTTATCTCTACATATCCGGAACAACTTTTGCGCCCCCGGTGAATACCTCGTGCATAAAGGAGATGCACTCACATACATATACTATATCTGCAATGGCTCAATGGAGGTCATGCAGAACGACATGGTTGTAGCAATCTTGGGTAAGTGCGTTGATCTATCGATTTACGTCTCCTCGGCAAGACTGGAGAATTCAAACTAAATTTGATGATTTTAGGCAAGGGCGATTTAGTGGGATGCGACATGAATACGCATCTTCAATCTTACAATGGACCAGGAAATAACCAATCAAACCCCGATGTTATAGTTAAATCTAGTAGCGATGTAAAGGTATGAGATGATTTTGTACATTAATTTGAAGTCGCGTTTATATTTGTTCTAGTTTTGGGTAATGAAGTTATAGTGACTGGGTTTTTATTGTTCATTTTTAATAACTGCTTTTGAAAACCAAAACTATAAACACACATTTTAATTAAATATAAACTTGTTAATTTTATTGTTTGGAAATGTAATGTACTCCATCGGGAACTAACGGCGTGAGTATATGTACGTATGTATGTATGTATGCAAAATGACTTTCAATTCGCATTTACCGTAAGTACCCAAAGACGGATTTGCTACCGTCGAATATATATTCACGTTTGGAAGTATATGATCCATTTTTTTTTTCTAAAAAACAAAAAACTTATTTCACAACTCATTTTAACCAAAACGAATGTATAGTTAAAGAGGATTGGTATATTGTTGGTGTTGTAAACAAAGTCATATTATTTGATAATGAAGGTTATATTTTATACAAAATCATGTAATTTAATTGGTAATCGCTATTGAATTTTAATCAACTTGGTAATCGCAATCGCATTTACGGCGCGCTCTCGTCTGATTCTGTTACTAAAAGTCATAGTTGATTAACAAGCTTTTAAATTTTGAGAACGAATCAGATGTCAAATTTTAGTAACCATTTAGTCTAGAGACCGGACGGTATGACTTTGTTGCCTTGGAGGAATGGCAGGGCGTTAATATGGGATGCAACGTGTGTTGATACCCTAGCGCCTTGCCATTTATCAGGGTCGGCATCGCAAACAGGTGCTGCTGCAGCCAATGCCGAGAGTTTCAAACGTCGAAAATATTCTGGATTACTGAATGATTATCATTTTATTCCATTCGCCGTTGAAACTCTCGGCACATGGGGCAACGAGGCGCGGGTTTTCTTAAAAGATCTCTCAGCCCGCCTAGTGGAAGTCAGTGGTGATCCTAGGGCTGGCAGCTACCTCGGCCAACGAATTAGCATAGCCATTCAAAGAGGAAATGCTGCCAGTATTTTAGGCACGATACCGCTTTGCGAGAGCGATGAATTTCATGAAATTTTCCATCTTTAGTAGGTATTTATTTAGTTTTATATTTTAATTTAGGTTGTAAATTGTCTATGTAAATATTTTTAATTATTCACGAATAAAAGGGTCTAGTGGAATAGGCTCTTAAGCTGACTCTGTATTATTTATTTATTATTCATAAACCATTATCAAACCATTTTTTATTTGTCTCTTTGAATATACTTAAACTCACGGGTAAGCAATCCTGAGCCATTTTTGTAAAGGACTTTTAGAGATTAGTTTCTAGCCACATGACCCAACTTACTTGAAACACACAAACCCTTTCTTCCTTAATTCTTTATCCATAGGAAAAAATAGCTTAGTGGTATTCTAGGACAATACTACATTGTAGAGATGTAACGAATGTCAGTTTTTAAGCATTCGCGAATACGAATGCGAATGCGAATATCTGTTGGTGACATTCGCGAATGCGGATGCGAATGCGAATATACAGGTTTCAAATAGCTTCCCCGTGGCTCTTCAATTTGTTCATGGATGACTCTTTAACAGAGTTGCATGAAAGTGGTTATGGATTGAGAATGGGTGGATTCATCATTAAATGCCTCTTATATGCCGACGATCAAGTACTACTTGCATCATCGGTGGAAGAGCTGCAAGAGATGATGAATATTGCATGTGCGTCTTTTGAAAAAAAGGGAATGAGGGTGAATGTGGATAAAACAAAAACTATGGTTTTTGAGAGAGAGGTGAATATGACTGAATGCGTGATTGAGATTAATGGTAAGAAAGTGGAACAAGTGAAAGAGTTTGTATATTTGGGAAGTTTGTTTACTAGGGATGGAAAGTGTGATGAAGATATCGAGAGAAGAGTGAAAAAGGGTAATGCGGTAAATGGCGTACTGGATAGTCTAATGTCTAGTCAGTCGGTGTCTGAAAAGGCCCGAATGGCTGTGTGCATGATGCTGTCCTTGTTCCTACGCTTATGTATGGAAGCGAATGTTGGGTGTGGCAGAAAAAGCATGAGAGCAGAGTGAATGCAGTAGAGATGAGGTCCCTCAGAAAAATTTGTAATGTTAGATTGTGTGATCGAGTGAGAAATAGTGTTATTCGTGAAAAGTGTGGTGTGAAAGATGATATTGTAAGAAAGATAGAAAAAGGAATGTTGAGATGGTTTGGGCACATAGAGAGGATGGATGACAGTAAATTGGTGAAGGAGATATGTAGAGCCAATGTGGAAGGTAATGTTAGTAGAGGACGACCTCGGAGGACACATTTGGATCAAATAGAAAATGAGCTCAAAAAGGCAGGTGTCCGCAGTATGAAGAACAAAAGAGCATGTATGAAAAGATTGATGGATGTAAACGAAGCCAGAGAGGTGTGCCAGGATCGTACAAAGTGGCGATCGATAGTCTCTGCCTACCCCAATGGGAACTAACGGCGTGAGAGTATGTATGTAAATTTGGCGCCATTTGTCTATGATCCAAAGTAGGGCGCAGGGCGCGCGCAGCGCTACTGCGGCTAAGTAAGCTGCTGCAGTTAAGTTTATGTTGCTCAGTTTTTAAAAAGAAAATAAAGATAAGATTTTTTTTCTTAGAACAAAATCTTATAAAGAAAAATATGTAGAAAAGGATGTTATATTATGTAAATTCTAAAAAGAAAAAGATGTTAAGTTCGAACTTTTTACAATTAAAAAGAAAATATTAGTAATAAAATTATTTTGTTTCATTAAAATTTACCTAATATTGTCATAAAATTCTATGTTTTTGCAATTTCGTATTCGCAATTTATTCAAAAGATATTCACGAATGCGAATGCGAATGCGAATATAGAAAAAAAGGCGAATATTCGCGAATGCGAATGCAAATGCGAATATTCGTTACATCACTACTACATTGTCTTATTTGCAAAGTGTTTATCTTTTCTTATCTTATTGTAGGCATTGACATACTGTGATTTGAAATGTGTTCATATGAACGGATTGGCGGATGTGCTTAGACTTTACCCAGAGTATCAGCAAGAATTTATTCACGACATACAACATGACTTGACCTACAATTTAAGAGAAGGCTATGAGGCGGAAGACGAGGTAGATATGAATGGCCATCCAGCTTTAACATTACCATCAATATCTGAAGATGATGAAAATGCCGACGATAACACAATATCGGCAAAAAAACTACCAGTACTTAATTCGAGCAGTCCCCGTCATGCAAAGTTTAATAGGTATTTGTAATAAACTGATTAATAAAATTAATGATGTAAATATATCGTGTATTTTGAGAAAAAAGTAATAAAATTGAAATTCCAGGTCAGAGGGACAACGAATGACGCACAGAGAACTGCGTGAGAGAATCGAGCGACAGCGATCTGTAGCAACACCTAAAATTACAAGATCGGATTCTTTGGAAGGGCTAAATTTAGAAATGCATAATACGCGATCTTCCGTTGACCGACTTGATACACAAGTTTCAACGCTACATCAAGACGTAGCCACTCTTAGTATTGAGGTAAAGTTATTTATAATTTTGCTGTTAATCTAAATATAAAATCTGAAGCTGATATACATTATGTTGATGACAGGTTAGAAACGCAATACAAGCATTACAAGAGATGACGGGTCCCACTGGTTGGCACGCTGCTCATTCAAATCCAAACCTTCAATGGAATAATCCTCCTAACCAACTGGCACGAAGCTGTAGTCATCCACCTGATGTGTTTTATTGGGACCAGGTAATTAATACCCATTCCTATATTGAGCTATCAATTCAATCAAGGTAGCAAAATGTAATCAATGTTTTGTAAATCAGCAGGAAAGACCCATTACGCCGGAACGCCTAAAAGTAGACCGAAGTTCGCAAACTGAGCCTTTCCTCCATTCCGTCACCCAGTACATAATGGAACATCCTGCTACCGTAATGTTACTATTAGGGCTGGATCCCATGGCTGCATTGCCTCCTGTTATGTCAACTGATTATTACGATAGCAGAGGTAGACGGCCCAGTGTGTTAGAACAGATAGTTGAAACAGTATCTGGAAGCCAAACTCCATCTAGTACATACAGCGATAAAGGACAAGAATATAGAAGTCCCGCGGGAAGCATGGTGGCACTAGAAAACACTTCAGAAATAAGAAGACCTGAGAGAGAATGGAAAACCAACTTGAAAAGAAACAGACACTCGACAAGTGATATATGCGAGGAGTCCGAACGGTTGCTATCCAGTAGACATTCTATGCCAAGCACACGGAGTCTTAAGTTTAATGTCAACAGTTAAGTAGTAACGAAATTATTCCATTTATTTATAAATTAGTTATTTTATAATCTGCTCACTAGATAGTATTATTATGTGTAGATAAAAATATTTGTTGATTTTGAATCTTATCTATTACCTTTTCGAGCTCTACCAATTAAGGAACTTCTATTTTTTTACTTATTGTATAAAGAAAATTTGGGTGATATTTCGAGTTTATCTGTTGTATGTTTCTACTTCTTTATAGTTTTAATGTTTATAGGATAGAAATTTAATAAACTTCTTATGTTTTTCGTACATATCACATCATCAAATGGTGTACAGTATTGTTGTAATTGATAGTAAATGGGATGAGCAAACGTAAAAAATCATATTTATTCGAAAACTGGCAATATTTTCGAAAAATATTAAATTAATAGTAATAGAACAGGAACTCTAGTCATTTTAATATTAAAAAGTGCATAAAATGTCACTGTTTAATAAAGTAAACAAAATATTTTCTTGCAATAATAATTAAATTTATATCATTGTTGTGTATGTAATATAGTTTAAGTGAATCATTAGTAAAATTCAATAGACAAGTAATATATGGCAAATATGAAGCAAAAGCTATTCAGATTCTTATTCTTCTAGTAATAATTTCTTGCTTTATAATAATGGTTTTCTATCCAATACTAATTTAGCTCAAGAATATATCAAGTTTATTGATAACTTTATTTGTATAATACCTAAGAAGTATTTAATTTTTTAAATCTAGTTAATCGTATATGTTTCGTGTATTTATTTTTATTACTAATATTTGTATTTCATTAGTAATCCAGAGAGAACTAGTAAAGTCCCAAAACATAAAATCCTGATTAGATTGATACGGAATAGATTTCTTAGTCAATTTTGTTTATAACACTTTTTTCTTTCAGTTAGTTATGTAAGAAACAAAATAAATTTTGCTCTTAATGCAAATTTTGTGATAGTTTGATGTCTTAGGATAATTACAGTTAACGTCAATACGGCTTACATAAAATAACGTTTATTTCTGTAGAGTTGATTCTATCCAAATAGTGAACGAGTTACTAAGCTAATAACAAATTTCCTCTGAAAAAAATATCTTCAGGAATTTCTAGATCCAATGGCTAAGTGAGCAACATCCGGTTTCTTATACACCTGGTAACTAGCAGCGTTGATCTCTGAATGTCTATGTCTATAGACTTTTTTATTTCTAGTGTGTTAATCCTTGGTTTATTCACACAGCGAACCATACACACTTGTTGGCATGTTAACATTTATTAAATATTATCAAATCTCCTCCTAGATCATTTGCACAGAAACGCGCGTCGACTGCACGCTTTGACAAGTATGCATGGGTTGTGTCGGAGTTACGTGTGTATCGCGTCTGTATCGCTGTAAACGCTAGTCGATGGCGTGACGTACTGAATAGTGCAAATACCTTAAAAGAGCTACGCACAACCTGAAAATACCAGAAATGATGTGCCTTCAGATGTCCTACGCTATGTTACGGGCTTTGTTCCATTTGTCACTTTCAACACGTTCAGTCGACATGCCAAAAACGATCTGAATGTACTTGTTTTATTCCGACTCCATTTTTATACCTTTTTCTATCTCCATGCATTAAAGTACTTCTTAGACAGTTCAATTATGGTTTTTTTTTTAAATTAAATATCTTATCTATGGTTTTCGAACTATGTAGTTTGCATTACACTTTTTAATTTTTACTTAGGATAAGGATAGATCATTAATCATTATGTTGAAAAATATGTCATTTATATGTACATCATAAGAACAACTTATTTTATAGATAAAATATTGTGAAATCTATTTGGCTAATGAATCACTGTTTTGTATGAATGTCGATGTACTTGCGAGTAATATCAAAAAAGTGTTTTAGAAGAAACTATTGTATTTAAGGATTTGGGATAAAAAACAATTTTGATGATAATAAATTGATATAAGAACGGAAACGCTTACTAGAATAATAAAATGTATTGTTGTAAGAAGATGGCCGAGTATGTGATATGGTGATGTTGAAGAGCAGTGCCTAAATTTTATTTATTTTGTCTTCGAACTATTTTAAATACTGTTCTTAGTAGGAAACCTTTTTGTATCATAGTTTTCTGGTAGTACAAAATATGGGAATGCATATCTGAATAAAAGAGTAATAAAGACGTTTGATGTTTACCTGGTATCCTTATTGTAACGTGTTACTTCCTTTTTTTCTAAATAGCTATTTTTGATAATAATGTATTGAATTGATTCGATGCAGTAAATATTGAAGAATAATTGAATAGTTCAAATGGACATAGAAAATGGCGAACTCATCCGGAAAGTATTTTTATGAAATATTTAATTTACAATACACATATAAAATTCCATCCGATATTACAAAATAAATGTCTATATTCATCATACAAATGTCATTTAAACATAAAGAAAAGGGTTTTGTTATTTTTTTAAACATAATCTGGTAATTGCTGTGTAGTGTCGGCTTAGAATAGGACTACCCCATCCCTTTCTATTCCTACTCCTTCCGAAGGGTGTACGTAAGAGGCGACTAACTGTATTGGGGCTTTTAAAAGGGATTTTTGGGCGATGCGGTTGGAGACCCATCACCAACAACCTTTATTTTACGATCTTCTCCCCACACAACTATCCAAAAGTGGCTGAGGGTTTTTTAACTCCTTCCTAGCTCTGACTACCCCTTCTAGAGATTTATAGCCGTGAGCATATGTATGTATGTATGTATTTTTTAAAACAATTATAATTGCTTTGGATGAGGCAGCAGCTGTTTTAGTTAAGAAAACAACATGGCTTCATTATTTCAAACAGACAGAATCTATACTTATAATAAATCTGTAGAGAGGTCAATTCTGTACATGAAATATATTTTCAAAATAACTATCAGGTGGTGATTAGGGATCGATACTGATGCCAAAAATGCAATCAGTAAAATTTTTGTCTGTCTGTCTGTCTGTCTGTCTATCTGTCTGTCTGTCTGTCTGTCTGTCGGTTTGTATGTTCCTTATGGAAACAAAAACTACTCGACGGATTTTAACGAAACTTGGTACAATTATTCTTCATACTCCTGCGCAGGTTTTTGTATACTTTCCAGCAGAGAAATAAAGGGAAATTTTGGGAAATTTGGGGAAAACGGGAGAAGTTACTCCATTTTTTAAGCTTCCGTCGCGTGTGCAGCCTTAATGGTTAAACTTACATAGAAATCATGTATGACGGAAATATTCTTCATAAAATTATCTAAAAAAAAACCTGAACAGTTTATGTCTATCTTTTACGGTTGACTCACAATAACACGTGTAATTCCTGATAGCTTAGCAGTTCGGAACATTCTGATTATATTTGTTTACTCTTACGTTTGTAAACCTCTCACTCATTCCTAATTTAAAAAAGGTAAAATTATTACGTATTCAATAAAAACAGAATCATAGAAATCGATAGAGAAACACCAAAATTATACATAAAATAAGCCATCGCGCCCGTGAACAAAACCGAATCGTTACTAATTTACATGTAACATACTAGATGGTGCCAGTAGTTGCATCCTACATAACGTAATGATTTATTTTTTAGATTGTTATAAATACTTCATGGCGTTTTATTCCAAAATTTGCTATTAAACGAAAATACTGAACCGTTCATTAAAGCGCATTCAAAATTACTAAACTACACTGTTAAGGGAGTGCTTTAAATTTAATAAATTGAAAATATTACGCTGAATTTCACAATGCTTGAGCAGTGACTGAAGAAAGAAACCTCAGATATTTAAAAAAACAACGCTACCCATGCGAAGCTGGGACGATCCATATATAATAATAGCAAGCACTATCCCTTCAATTTAGCGATTATTTTGGATGGAGATCCACCACTAATCATCCCTATATTGCCGAGCAATCGCTGCAAGTTCTCCCAATATCATCAACGGTCAGTGTAGGGGGCAGCACCGGGCCGCCGCCGCAGCGCCAAACTACTATCCGTATCTGTACTTACTAAAGATATTTTCATTTCTGAACATAAAAACTTGGTATATTTGTTTCATGATTCTTATGAACAATTAATAAGGAATTTTTGGAACTCAACACCTAACGGGTTGATATAGCAAATGAAAGTTAATATAGAGTTTTTTTTTATCTATACTTATAATAAATCTGTAGAGAGGTCAATTCTGTACATTAAATATATTTTCAAAATAACTATCAGGGGGTGATAAGGGATCGATACTGATGCCAAAAATGCAATCAGTAAAATTTTTGTCTGTCTGTCTGTCTGTCTGTCTGTCTGTCTGTCTGTCTGTCGGTTTGTATGTTCCTTATGGAAACAAAAACTACACGACGGATTCTAACGAAACTTGGTACAATTATTCTTCATACTCCTGCGCAGGTTTTTGTATACTTTCCAGCAGAGTAGTAAAGGGGAATTTTGGGAAATTTTGGGAAAACGGGAGAAGTTACTCCATTTTTTAAGCTTCCGTCGCGTGTGCAGCCTTAATGGTTAAACTTACATAGAAATCATGTATGACGGAAAAATTCTACATAAAATTATCTAAAAAAAATCCCTAACAGTTTATGTCTATCTTTTACGGTTGAGTCACAATAACACGTGTAATTCCTGATAGCTTAGCAGTTCGGAACATTCTGATTATATTTGTTTACTCTTACGTTTGTAAACCTCTCATTCATCCCTAATTTAAAAAAGGTAACATTATTACCTATTCAATAAAAAAAGAATCATAGAAATCGGTAGACAAACACCGAAATTATACATAAAATAAGCCAGCGCGCCCGTGACCAAAACCCAATCTTTACTAATTTATATATAACATACTAGATGGCGCCAGTAGTGCATCCTACATCACGTAATTAATTATTTTTCAGATTGTTATAAACACTTCATAGCGTTTTATTCCAAAATTTGCTATTTAATGGAAATACTGAACCGTTCATTAAAGCGCATTCAAAATCACCAAACTATACTGTTTAGGGAGTGCTATAAATTAAATAAATTGAAAACATTGCGCTGAATTTCACAATGCTTAAGCAGGGACTGAAGAAAGAAACCTCAGATATTTAAAAAAACAACGCTACCCGTGCGAAGCTGGGACGATCCACTAGTAAATAGAATAAAGGTTTTCGATTCCGTCTATAAAAGCTTACTCCACAACTTCAAATGGCGAACAGAAGCCACAGCAATGATATTCGAGTCTGGCGCAAATCCCTTTAAAAGTTTTGACTCGTTTACGAGTAATGCTCATATAAAATGTACTCCAGAAATTCGCTGACTGTGAAGTCTGACGACGTTATAATAATAAAACTTCTATTGGGTTTGGTTGTAACTTTGGCAAATTCGTTAGAACAAAGCAGATTTTTAAAAGGGAAAATAAATTAGATGCACTAACAAAGACTAACACAACTGCATTACATATGCTATAGTTACCTAAATACCATATCATTATTACGCTGGAAAAACGCTATTCTCAATTACTTCTAAAATGATACATCTCTTATTTCCCATAACGCTATCAATTAATTAATTCTGAGAGACCAAAATCCTGGTAAATCCCATCTAACAAATTAAACTTTTACTAAATAAGAATATTTTCCAACAGTAAATAGAAATATTACGAACCATAATTCAAAAGAAAGCAATCTTGCATTCACAAAAAGTAAAAGTGAGTGCTTGTGTGAAAGATATGCTTACAAAATAGTGCTATGAAATATTTTGTTAAGAATGTTACTCTACTTTTCTTTCGCGGAGGTTTCCTCGCTCACCAAGCGTTTAATTCGAGCTCCGTTTCATGTGAAATACAATTTTCCAGCGCCACGAAGCACAGAAAGCGACTACTTAGCGACATCTCATGATTCCACTAGATTTATGTTACGGAATAACATTGAAAAATTACACTGCTTGAACTTGTAATAAAAACTAAAAGGGTCTTCGGAAAAGGATGTCATGATGCCACATCGCAAGTTTACTATTGTAAATGACACATATATATTTTTTCTTTTAATGTCAAACGGAGTACATGTTGTTCGAAGGCATATACATATAGATAAAAGCCAAAATTTGAATTGACAAATCGCTACTTTAACCCAACTACTACTACTAACGTATCAAGCTTTTTGATTCTAGTGCATAAAATGTATTTACATACATACATACATATACTCACGGCTATAAATCCCTAAAAGGGGTAGCCAGAGCTGAGGAATCAGAAATTCCTCAGCCACTTTTGGAAGTTGCGTGGGGAAAAGATGTTAAAATAAAGGTTGTTGGTGATGGGTCTCTAACCGCATCGCCCAAAAATCCCTTAAAAGCCGTAATACCGTTAGTCGCCTCTTACGTACATCTACCGGAAGAAATGGGGTAGTGCTATTCTAAGCCGACACTACACAGCTTTATTACACAGCTAAATGTATTTAATAAAATAGTTAACCTATTTTAAGATGTATTCATTTTCAAGATTTGAACAGATATATAAATTGATTTCGACGTAACTTTTTAAATAATTATATTGATTGTTAGTTGAAATAGTCATGTTACCATGAAATGGTTGGTCTTGCTAAATATAGGGCTGATTCTATTATTTTTAATGATACATTTTCAATGTTAGGTCGAAATAGAATGGTCAAAATATGAGTATGCTAATATAGTGTTTTTCTGGCCTTACAACTTCTTCAAATTTCCACAAATTATACGGACGTATTATACACAGATCAAGTTAGCCCCAAACTAAGTAAGACTTAATTGTATAATGGGATACTAACTCAACGATATGTTTAATATTATACATTACACATATAAATAAGACCCAAGACTAAGAAACAATCATTTATGCTCATCACATAAATGTTGCCCTCAGCAGGGATCGAACCCACAACCTCCGGACCGAAAAGCTAGTCACCTATCCACTCGGCCACGGCTGTCGTCACATATTTCTAGACAGTATGACTTTAATTTAATCCGATCATTGGAGGACAAATAAAACAATATGTTAAGTTATTAACTATGCTTAAGTGATTATTTTTTTCATTCTACGTATTCATGTTTTAAAATTGTTATTTGTTAAGAAAATATTTTTTTTGACCTAACTAAATCCCCTTAACTGGAATTTTAATGGCCATAAGCAGCCACGCATTCTGTTTTCTCAATAGATTCGGAGAACGAATGTTTGTGAAAGGGAAATACATAAAAAGTATTTGCAATGCATTTTTCTAGCTCTTAATATGTGTTCGACTTCTAAAACTGTTTTCTATTGAATCTAAGCAAGTATCTATATATATAAGTTGAATCTAGCCGTGTTGTGCCGGCTTAGAATGTCGCTACCCCTTTCCACCCACGGGTGTCGTAAGAGGCGACTAAGGGTATTGGGGCTTTTTATTGAATTTTTGGGCGATGCGGTTGGAGACCCATCACCAAAAACCTTTATTTTACCATCTTTTCCCCACTCAACTTCCAAAAATGGCTGAGGAATTTATAATTTCTTAGCTCTGGCTACCCCTTCTAGGGAAATATAGCGGTGACTATATGAGTACTAAGCAAATATAACAATCATAAAACCGCGATAGCTCAATGGGCAGAACACCGCTTATCGTGCAGACGATGAGGGTGCCAATCCCGGGTCTGACCCAAATTGTCTTTTTTTAAGTCATATGTGTGGTTAATTTATCATGGTTGTTAACGGTGAGGGAAAAGTTCGTGAGAAACTTACATGGCTAAGTTGTACTGTGTTGTTTTAGTATCTCAGCCAACCCCTTCGGAAATACACGGCGTGAACGTTTGTGTTTTGGTACATATTTCTCAATTTTTTTGTGGGCATAGTTTTACTTGCTTGATTAAGTCTCATGCTTGACGATTTTTCTATTTTTCAAACTAAGGAAAATCTGATAAATTATTAAACGCACAAACTGAAAGTTTAAACAATACAAATTGAGCATAATATATGCATATTATTTTAATAACAAAATTAGCATTCGTGAGCAGACTAGGCAGTAAAGGACATTACGTCCTATTCATTTCTCCACACTCCAGGCGGCTTTCCTGTTGGTTACAAATACAAGAGGAAAGACTATAGAATTGTCTTCCGCTATATTTTATTTTTTATTATGACGCTATTTGTAAAATTGTTATAATTAACAAATACGCTCTAGAATAAACAGACCCATCTCTTTAGCTGCCATTCTAAACAAACATTCGACAAATGAGATCCCATTGAAACCCTTGAGCTCAGTTACGCACACCGAAATACAATTATCTTAACGTAATTAAATTAAATAGCTTGTGCCTGGCGTTGAACAATCTGCTTATTATTTGAGACTATAAAACTATTAGCCGTGAAGTGCCGGCTTAGAATGTCACTACCCCTTTCTGCCTACTGGTGTCATAAGAGGCGTCTAACGGTATGGGGCTTTTTTAAGTGGTTTTTGGGCGATCCCACACCACCCACCACCCATCACCAACGATACATTATTTCTACCATATTGGTCTCTGGCAGATCTCTGGTTGGAGACCCATCACCAATAACCTTTATTTTGCCATCTTTTCCCCACTCAACTTTCCAAAAGTGGCTGAGGAACTTATAGTTCCTTAGCTCTGGCTACCCCTTCTTGGGATTTATAGCCGTGAGTATATGTATGTATATATGTATGGTCTCTGGCAACTTCCAAATGTGGCTGAGGAGTTTCTTGTTTTAAAGTTCTGGCTACCCCTTCTTGGGATATATAGCCGTGAGTATATGTACGTATATACTAAACTGTACAAATTGCATATCCCATAGGTAGCTAATTAAAATCCTTGCATAGATATTGTGTCACAGTGGGATTTTAAGTGATTGGCAGACGATTAGTTGGGTAACTGCTAACCACCTTACATTTATATCTACTATCTATTTTTAAGATTATTATTTAAGATTATTATTAAGATATGGAAAAAAGAGTTTAAAGGGAAATGGAACCACACACAGTCTGATGCAGAGCCAGCCGTCTCAAAAGGCTCAAATGGCAGTACACAATTCTGTTCTGGTTCATGCGCCCATGTATGAAAAAAATAAAAAAATCTACCCAAATAATTAATTTATCGATATCACCTTCCAAAGGTTGTCGGGAAGACATCGCTTTTAGCGATAAGACCGCCAATTGTACCTCACTGTAAACTGTTTGATCATATTATTATTTTTGTGAATTCGTGTTAGATGTGCAATAAAGAGTTATTCTATTCTATTCTGTTCTATGAATGGCATGGCAAAAAAGACATCAAAGTCACTCAACTTTTTGCCGTGGATCTCTCAGAGGTTATTGTAATGTGAGGTTGTGCAACAGAGTGAGAAATAGTTTGATTCGTGAACGTTAAGTATGAAAGATGACGTTGTGTGCAAGAAAGAAAGGAGTGTTAATTTGATTTGGGCACAAACAGAGGATTGTTGAAAGTAAAGTGGCAAAAGAGATATATAGAGCGAATGTGAATGATGTTGTTAATAGAGGAATGCTCCGCACGTGGGGTTTTATATAACTGAATATTACCGCTTAAAACATACAAAATACGAAAACCCAATCAAGCAGAAACACCTGCAGAAAACCTTATTAGAAGGGTTTTTACCATTAATCGTTTAAAAGGGAAACCCCCACTTAATTACCCACTCACAAAGGTTTTCGCAAAGGGGTTTTAAAAGGGAAACCCTCATATTTGTTAGAAAAGCGTTATAAAACCCTTTCATTTTATTAAGCTTTCCCTTTCTATAAGGTGAGCCTTATAAATAAGAAAGCCGACTAGGAGAGTTGCCCTATTAATTGGGTTTCCCTTTTGTTTTGTTTTGAAGTCAAGCCGCTCGTCCGGCCCCTGGTGATGATTCTCCAGGCACACTGCTCAAATATCACCTAAAAGCCTTAAACCCCGCTGTCGTTTCGGACGATATAAAACAGAATAAATAAGTTCGGGCTATTCTAACCCTGGCACAATACCTGGCACAATAATAATGAATAGGAAGTAGTTTTCTTACCGTAAGAAATAACCGATCAAACATACATCGACCAATTTTCAGATTTATTAGTCTTTTTTAGCTGAGTAGTGTCGGCTTGGAATAGCACTACCCCATTTTTTCCCGTGGGAGTGCGTAAGAGGAGACTAAGGGTATTCGGACTTTTGAAGGGATTTTTTGACGATGCTGTTGGAGATCCATCGCCAAAAAACCTTTTTTGCAATCTTTTCCCCTAACAACTTCCAAAAGTAGCTGACGAGTTTCTTATTCTGAAGCTCTGGCTACCCCTTCTAGGGATTTATAGCCGTTAGTATATGTATGTAACTTTTTAAACACTGATGGTGACTGACACACAGAGATATGCTCATCAAACGTCAAAGTAAAACGAACGTTTTTTATTTGTTCAAATCACAACAGTTAATGAAACATCCTCACGATTTCAGTGTTAGCTCTGTCGCTTTTGTTTGCTTAGCGAATCAATGGACTATTGCTTGATGAACGTTAATTAAGTTTTGAATGTACTGTTTAAAATGTAAAGTTAATCTAAAATAACGTGAACGGCAACCCAAACTACAGATTGGTTACTTCACAAGAATTAATGAGAGAGGGAATCTTAGATAGAGCATAAACTTTTTATCTTTTTTCAAGCCATTCTTACGGTTGGTCATCAGTTACTGGTTACCTTTACTATGAAATGTCGGTACTCTAAACACCCCATGTGGCAAAACCTCCTGTCCTGTAAAGCTAAAAATTACAAAGCACATGTGTTATAAAGTTCATAATGGCAATTGACAAATGAGTGTTTGCAGTTACTACACATTCATTTCAGAATAACACTAAGTGGGCGATCTAGGAATCTCATATTTTTTGGGTGATAATTGGACTTCACCCTTGCTGACTTCAAATGAATAACCATAATAATTAATTCCTGACCAATAATTTAATAAAACCTTGAAACCCCACAACCACTGGTAGTTAAAATATAACATACATACATACATATACTCACGGCTATAAATCCCTTGAAGGGGTAGCCAGAGCTAGGGAATGAGACATTCCTCAGCCACCTTTGGAAGTTGCGTGGGGAAAAGATGGTGAAATAAAGGTTGTTGGTGATTGCTGTGTAGTGTCGGCTTAGAATAGCACTACCCCATTTCTTCCGGTGGGTGTACGTAAGAGGCGACTAACGGTATTGGGGCTTTTAAGGGATTTTTGGGCGATGCGGTTGGAGACCCATCACCAACAACAACCTTAAAATATAAATACTAAAAAAACATATGCAATACTAAACTAGGATCACTATCATTCATACGATAAATCAAAGTTTTCATAAAGCCATTACCGATTCCAGCTTACTCTAATCTTCCCAAAACTTCACTTCGAGCCAAAAACTATAGAAGACATAGTAGAGATAATTTCATTTATGCAAGAGTCGATTAGTGACCTCTAGCCAACCGCTGCCATTAATCTTGCTAAGGAGACTCGTCGCCGACAGGTTTCCGGAAAATTGTGTTAAGTCCTCTACAGGCCAGTCGCTCGCCTCAGAAACCTATTTATGGAGGATGGTATCATTATAATGTAACGAAATTATTATCGCTCTGTAGCCGGATTTTGGACAGCATCTTATATAATGTGCGGTCCTTATACTAACTAAGATAACTCGAGTAAATTCGAAAATATCGCTTAGAAGTACTTCACAACGACACTTTGACTGTATGAGTATTTTTTAAATACCAAAAATGTTGATACGTTAGAAATATACAAATACATTTTGAACAGTAAAGAACAATATGGCAGCCCTGAATGTAACAATAAATGATAAAATGGAATAACATTAATTTCTCTATCAAAAAAACTCTGCTTTGATTGTCAGCGGCACATGTTTGATCCTGAATGAAATTTCCACTTTTGTGTCTTTTCTCAATTCAAATAAAATTATATCACAGTACTTTTTCCCATTCGTTTTTGCCACATTGCAATTATTGCCCCAGCAAGATTTCATCTCGCTAATAGCAATGAAAACTAAATTCTCAAAAATATACATCTAATCCAAACTCCTCCGAAACGGCTGAACCGACTTAAAGGAAATTTTGCATACTCATTCGGTAGGTCTTAGAATAGGTTTATAACTATTTTTTATACTTCTAAGTGATGAAAGGGTTGTGCACCCCGAATATTTTATTTTAAAGACAACAAATTCTCTATAGACAACAGTGATAGCCCAGTGGGTAGAACACTCGGTTATCGTGCAAACGACTAGTGTCCAAATCCTGGGTCGGGCCTACACCAATTTGTCTTTTCTAAAGACATATGTGTGGTTAATTTATCATGGTTGTTAACGGTGAGGGAAAACATCGTGAGGAAACCCACATGGCTGAGTTGTACTTAGTCACGTGACAGTGTATTCGTACAAAACGGCGATAGGCCTGCCCCCTATCACGTGAGTACACTGTCCATGCAAAACGTGGGTACTCTGAACACCAGGTGACAAAGTCACGTGATGTTCATAAGTATTAGTACCTCTGCCAACCCCTTCGGGGATATGCGGCGTGAACGTTTATGTCATGTTATGTTATGTAAATTCTCTATAAATAAAATTAATATGGCAAAATAACGTATGCCGGGTCAGCCAGTATACTAGATAATTTGATTTCGGTTTCTATTCTAATACATTAAGTAAAGGAAGATCTAGAGACTGAAACTTTTTCGCTTACCAACATTAATATAGTCTCATTTAGCTAAACAATGAGCAATTATTTCTTTGATCAGTTACCAGGGCATCAGAAGAAAATATTATTTTCCTGGAAAAGTAATTAATTGTGGCTCCGCGCTCCATTGTCAATACTTATTGCAATAAGTCTGAGGGCGTAGAAAATCATAATATGAAATGAAATTAATATGAAATCGTTTTTCTAGTTCGATTTAACATATTTTTTGGTGCAATGTTATAAATATGCAGTTCAGCTGACGTGTCCTGCGAGAAACGAGGCTGAGGCACATATGCTGAGCCAAAACCAATTGGGCAATATTATATTTGAGTGTTTATATTTGTTACTAAATAATCTATACTATAATAAAACCTAAAAACCTAAAAACCTATTGACGTATAGGTACAATAATATACACACCCACAAGCACAAATAATGTCCCTCTCTCCCACACACAAACACACACACACAGACACGCACGCGTACACACACACACACACGAACACGCACATAGACTCATACACTCACAAACACACACATAATACGAGTTCTGATCTGTTATAGCTATTAGTTATGAGAAAATGAACTATTTTATTTTCTCTTTATAAACATTTTTCTATTTCTACAAAAAGGAAATTTTTTTTTGTATCTTTGTACTTGAAACAAAATAAAAAATGGCCATCAGCACATAATTTTTATGTTACTTAGTTATTTAAAAGAGCCTGTTTGCTGCGTCACAGGGAAACCTACTGCGGTAAACACCGAAACTAATTCATTATAAATTACTTGATTTTGTGAAATAAATGCCTTTTTTTTATAATAAGACTGTACCGAGGTCAAAACTGTACATTAAAGAAAAAAAAGAAAAAAAATATATGCTTAATTTTCGATACTGAAGCCAAATTTGCGCTTTTTGAAAAAAATGTCGTTCTGTCTGTCTGTATGTTCGGTCATCACGTTAATTCTACCTAACGGATCTTGATCAAATTTGGTATGAATGTAGCTTATACACCTGGCCAACATATAGGATATCATTTATCCCGGATTTCGCAAGGGTTCCTACAGGAACATAAAAAAAACAACATTTTATATGGCTCCCTATATTTATACGATTAATTTTTTCATCGAACGACTTTATCAGACTCTTCATTAATAGTCTTTTTGGCAAAAATAGGGGTTTCATCCATTTTCATCAAAATAAATGTCCATTTTATTGTTTGTCAATAGTATGACTACTAGATATATAGCTTATCAAAATTTTGAAGTCAACACTGACGTCTTCGTGGCGTAGCGGTATTTCGTTCGGTTAATACTAATCGAACGGAAGACCCAGGTTCGAATCTCGGGCATCGCAATCTTTTTGCAATTTTTTCTTTTGCTTTTGTGTAAGCTTAGAATAATAGAAAGCACTATTCCTTCTCTTTCACATTTAACTATGCGAATATGTATGAATAAATATAATTGAAAGTATATTGTTAGAATTTTGCGTATTCATTTGGTAGGTTTGAGAATATGAATATAACTTTTTTATTAACTATTTTTAAACTAATATTCTCATAGATATATTGTGCAATACTTACGCATAAATTAATATTCTGTTTTAAATTTAAAAACACAGTCAACTATTTTTGTTTTACCATAATAAAATCCATATTATCAATTACTTTTAAAGTATTTATTGATTTGTTTTAAAGTTTCTAGCTCTGAAACTCTGGCTACCCCTTTCTGGGATTTATGGCCGTGAGTATATGTATCTATGTTATTGACCTATAGCCATTATATTTTTTTCCAAGATGAGCAACTTTAGTCTCTCTAGAGATATGTGTAGTAGTGACGTAGTTAAACCCATCTCAACCCTTCTTAAGACTCTAAAGATATAAAATTCCCCAAACAGTTTACTTTAATTTCCCTAAAGAGTTTAGGATTGCTGGTCTGATTCTGATTGCAGATGTACTATCGCGTTGTACTAGCTTACATTGATTTATTGAACAAAAAAATTGAGCAAGGGAACTGGGGACTGAGAATGGAAACATATGCAAAGATAAATTCGCGCATTTTACGAATTTATTTGATTTTCTAATATATATCAGAAAATATATGTTGGGTACGGTACTGGGTAAGCTAAAAATCCATCAGAGCAGGGTAACGTGGTGAAAACCAATTAAATGGCTTCATTTTGCAGCTCATGAGATGAACAATGCGAGGTAAATGATGCGACTCTATTGGTTTTTCAATAACACATTAACTTTGCTCATCTATAGTAAGTTCTCATTCTAAATTATAAAAACTTCTAAAGTAATGAATTAACACATTGCAAGGAAGTTGGACGAGACACAATAATATGTTGTTAAGTCCATTACACAGCGCTGTTTATTAAAGTTCAAAGTTTAGAATATAACCGCCCTTCTCTATTTTACATATAAACAAGTATGAAAAACATTTTAACATGCTAAATATAAAACTGGCCAAGTAAGAGTGGGACTCGCGGACGAAGTGTTCAACACCTTTATATCAATGTTTTGAAGGTATGGAAAAGTAGATTTACAAAACTGCAGCAAACAAGAAGTCAAGTATCGAGGGGTTTGTTTTTTTCCGAACTATTAGCTTTAAGAAAAAAATACATTAGGGTAAACGCATTTTTATTTAAAATATATGATTTATTTCAGATTCCAAACACAAAGATTGTAGAGCGATCCTCAAAATTCTTTCCCTATAAAGTTTCAGACATTGTGTAGTTTGAATTATTTGAGGACATGACGAATCTATTTCTTCTGTCTTTGCTATCACATTTATTAATATAGTAATGAGTTTTATACAGCTATAAATCCCTTGAAGGGGTAGCCAGAGCTAAGGGCAAAAAAATCCTCAGCCACTTTTGGAAAGTTTAGTGGGGAGAAGATGGTTAAATTAAGGTTGTTGGTGATGGGTCTCCAACCGCATCGCCCAGAACTCCCTTAATAGCCCCAATACCGTTAGTCGCCTCTTACCGTAAACCCACCGAAAGAAATGGTGTAGCGTTATTCTAAGCCAACACTACGCAGCTAATGAGTTTTATATACCAGTATCATGAGTAGGTTTACCATAATAAACTTCCGCTCATTCCTCATGGTGCCACTGATCAAATCGATACCTACACTGGAAAAAATCTCTACCTAGGTTTTTATTGAGCTTTCGCATGATTGTCGACGGTTGTGACACTATTTTTAAGAAAGGTTTAGATGTATATTTTAGCGTGTAACATACAAACAACCATACTATGTAGATGAAGAAGGTATATAGCAAGGTAAACGTGGGTACCTTCTCTGGACACTAGGTGGCGCTGTCACGAAATGTTCAGAAGTATTGGTACCTCTGCCAACCCTTTCGGGGATAAACGGCGTGAACGTTTACGTTTATGTATAGCAAGGTAGGTCCGGTGCTGTGGGTTAGAATCTACTTGTACAGATGGACATGTACACAATGATGAACGTCGATATTCGTTTCTTTGTCTTGAATATAACTTACCTTTATTAGTTAATTGTTATTTAAATAAAATAAACGGCCAAAAGTCGTTCGTCCGATTTGCCTGTAATCTATTTAAGACACTCATTTCTCCACAATTAAATAAATAGCACTGCTTACCAATATAACGCCAAGGCCGAGGCATAATAGTTACTATTGTTCTGAAAATTGCGGGAAATTTTGTGACCTGTAGGCGGATTGAGAGTTATAATCGAATTTTTATTTTAAATTAGACTGATCGAGTTTGACGCATTAGAGAAAATACAGTAAATATTTGTGCCTCTTTTACTACTTAGCATTACTTTACCACAGCATAAAATAATCTTGCAATCTGCCTACTAGCGTAGATTATTTTCCTGGACAATAACGAGGGCAAAAGTTATTGCCGTCAAATATCATTTAAACATACACAAAAAAAAGAATTAATCTAACAATGTTAATACATCACACCACCTGCCATTCTGTAGCCACTCATCCATTCATATCTCTTTTACGAGCGTGTTTACAAGCGTACTGAAAATGGGAACACTTCTTTTACGTCTGCAATTTTACAATCTAGTAATGCAACATTGAAATATTATTGCAACACAATTTAAGGCTACTGCAGTGGTGGATTTACCAGTAGGCCGTAGCCTAGGGCGGCCAATTTTTGGAGGCATCGAAATAGGCCTACATTTTCTTTCCCCCAATAGCTAAATAAATATTTCATAAGTCTACGGGGTATTGCCGTGTAGTGCCGACTTAGAATGTCACAACCCCTCCACCGGTGTCATAAGAGGCGACTCAGGGTATGGGGCTTTTAACGTGGTTTTTGGGCGATGGGGTTGGAGACCCATCACAAACAATACTTTATTTCTACCATCTTGTCCCCTATCAACTTCCATATGTGTCTGAGGAGTTTCTAACTCTGCAGCTCTGGCTACCCCTTTTTGGGATTTATGGCCGTGAGCATATGTATGTATGTATGTATGAAAATATTAACGAAAATTTACATTCGATTTTGTTATATTGCGTGTTAAGCATTAATCCTACGTATCTGAATTATGTTATAATTAGTACCACTCATTTTCAAGCGAGAAGATCAAGGTTTCGATTAGCGCTACTTTTTTTATCATGTCCCTGAAGATGGGGAAGGGTTTTTTCTCACTTATATACGAGCTCGTATAGGTAGCGAATTCCACGTATATATAAAATAACGTTATGATATGAACGAAGATTTAGGTTGCAAGAAGAGTAGATTAATTGAAAACGTTCATTTGTTTAGCACGGATTGGCGGAATTAAACAAGATTGTGTATAGAAGAGTCAAAGTGTGTACATTCCGATGGAGGCGAAATAGGAAGCCACTTGAGCTCGGCTCAGAGCGATATTCAGAGACGTGGTCATATTTGCGCCAGCCAAATATGAATCTAATGCAGAGGTTTTGAAAACGCTAAAGTTTGTTGAGCTGCTCTTCAGTTAGACCAATAGCAGTATAGTCGAGAATCGGTAGGAGATTGTGATCCTCTATCAGTAATATGTAAGTTATTATTTAAAAAATCATTTCTACACTGTTTTATTCAATTGCCTTTTTCAGAATTAGGTGTATAAGATAAGTATTTCTGGTAATTGAAAATTGGTCATTTAGCGCTAGCAGTTTTTTTTTTGAAAGAATACGATCAGTCATATAATCAAAATAAAGATATGACGAGTTACATAGAACGCTTTTGCCATCTTTCCTTGTGATGCCACTTTTTATTTAAAAAGATGAAAATCTAACATACATACATTCATGTATGTATGTATACATTCATACATAAACTCACGGCTATAAATCCCTAGAAGGGGTAGCCAAAGCTAAGGACTAGAAATTCCTCAGCCACTTTTGGAAAGTTGAGTGGGGAAAAGATGGTTAAATAAAGGTTGTTGGTGATGGGTCTCCAACCGCATCGCCCAAAAATCCCTTAAAAAGCCCCAATACCGTTAGTCGCCTCTTACGTACACCCACCGGATGAAATTGGGTAGTGCTATTCTAAGCCGGCACTACACAGCGAAATCTGAAAAACTCGTATAACAAGAAAATTTGGAGAACAACTCGGTACAACGCATGGTCTCGGTCAAACAAGGCATCAAGTTTCGTACTTCCAACCAATTAAATTGGATATTAGTGTTAGTATGTGATGCTATGTGTTCGGATCTTAATTATCACTTTTTCAATATAGTAGTACTTACTGTCACTGTCTAAAGTTATCTCCTTACAATTACTTAATGATATCATTAGAGTGCAACTGTACAGAATAAGTATTGTATTGTGCACATTAATTTAGTACATAATCCGCCGAATATCTGTTTAGATACGTTGGATTGAGTTTTTCAATTGAACATAACATAAACGTTCACGCCGAATATCCCCGTAGGGGTTGGCAGAGGTACTAATACTTCTGAACATCACGTGACTTTGTCACCTGGTGTTCAGAGTACCCACGTTTTGCACGGACAGTGTACTCACGTGATAGGGGGCAGGGCTATCGCCGTTTTCTACGAATACACTGTCACATGACTAAGTACTACTCAGCCATATGGGTTTCCTCACGATGTTTTCCCTCATCGTTAACAACCATGATAAATGAACCAACCATATGACTTTTAGAAAAGACAAATTGGTGTAGGCTCGACCCGGGATTTGAACACCATCGTTTGCACGATAACCGGTGTTCTACCCATTGAGCTATCACGGCTACTTTTTTTAAATTGAAATATCAATTTATCAACACTTAACCTTAACCTAGTTTAACTGTATATTAATCGGTATTGCAAAAATAATGAATACTGATTTTGGTCGAATTTATTTTGGATATATAAAAACCTGAATAAACTATAACCATCACCTTCAACTTCAACCCTCAACCCATCTGGCAGTGCGAACACAGAGTATCTTATCTTTAAGCGACTAGTCACCATAATAGGCACTATCCGCCAAGCAACCCGCCTTGCAATACAATCGTAGTCTTAGTTAGTGCACTTTATATCATCGAACTAAACCATATGCTTTCATTAGTATGTTAGGTTAGGGTGTTTGCTTGCACCGGTGTAGTTTGTCCGTCCAAGTCCAACGATCCATCCAGTCCACCGAGTAGAAAGTACGTGTTAAAAGAGACTTAAGCTAAACTGAAGGTCAACTCTTACACCTAACCACGATAATTTTTTTCGTACCTGTTCTACTTCATTGTCAAATATATTCGTCACACTGGCCGCCTTGAATTTCATGTGAAGGTTATGAAAATTTTGAATTAGGCGGTGAAACAAACGACAAGTACAGACGTAGAGATCCACAATCATAACTTGGCCGGTGGCGACTACTTGCACTACTGTCGCCATTTTGAAATTTTGGCCTGTCATTGACAGTTAGTTCTCAACTAAAAAGTTTATTTATTTACGGCCCTGGAACTCAACTAAATATTTTTTTATTTTTTTTTTAAATCGTTTATTGGTCTAGAACAAGTCCTTTAACCATTACTTATTTCGATAAATTACATTTTTGGTATTGTTACAATATTCGTACAACATTCACTTAATATTGTTACATATACTAATTAGTTGCCTTATATTAATATTTAAAAATACATTAAGTTAAAATCATAACAAAAATAGCTTATTTTACTAAAGTCAACTAAAGATTTTTAATGTAGTAATCATACTACTAAGTCTGTGGTAGTAGCAATCTTAAACATCATCTGCCCTGTTACTCTGTTCATTTCATAGTTTTTCCACTGTTGAGAATATAAAAGTCGTGATTTCACGGAACAAGCTCGAATTTGATAATAGGACTTCTAAGTGGCGGGGAAACTCTTGTACTTTGTCCGTTACTTCTGCTATTAATGCTAATCTTTGAAGATGAAATTCCGGACAGTCATAAATGAAGTGACTCAAATCTGCATCCTCTGCTTCACAAAAAGAATAATTGCTATTTTGAATTATATTAAACCTGTGTAGATGTGCTGGTGTGAGGCAATGACCAAAACGCATTCGGCATATGGTTGTTATAAATAATCGGCTATCGCAGTCTTTATGTCAACTAAATAAAAATTATAGGGTGACCTACGTATATAAAAAAAATATCACTTTCATTAATATTTTTTGTAGTGGAAACTTTTTTTAAAGACGATTATTTTTATGATGTATCTTTGCTTATTAATAAACGTTTTTATTTCCAATATTCAATATAAAAATTTATGAAAATTATTATTTCTTTTGTTAAATTTTATATAAGTAGGCTAACACCGTCCGAAAAGTTGTGCGCGCATGACTATAGCGGTGCGGGTTACGGGAAGTGGGGAAATAATCCCGAATAAGATTTCACTTCGTATACACTGATGCGTGGGTTCTAATCCTAATGCGGGGATGTACCAATGTGTCATTTCTTAAGTCATAACTGTCTGACATATATATAAAAATACAAGGCAAATACGCCTGATAACCAGTGTTGTACCTAATGGACCGTGCAAGTGACTAGTGTTCAAATCCCGGATCAGGCCTACACCAATTTGTCTTTTCTAAAGACATATGTGTGGTTGATTTATCACGGTTTTTAACGGTGAGGGAAAACATTGTGAGGAAACCCACATGGCTGAGTTGTACTTAGTGGTGTGACAGTGTATTCGTACAAAACGGCGATAGGCCTGCCCCCTATCACGTGAGTACACTGTCCATGCAAAACGTGGGTACTCTGAACACCAGGTGACAAAGTCACGTGATGTTCAGAAGTATTAGTACCTCTGCCAAACCCCTTCGGGGGTATTCGGCGAGAACGTTTATGTTATGTTATGTTATATGTTACAAGGCTGTTAACAGCAATAAAAAAGTGCCCATAAATTCACTGACCCAGCAAAATGAATGCCCCAAACGATATCTGATGTTTAGAATTATTTTTTCTGTGCCACCTTTTTAGGGGATGTATGTGTAAATATGAAATGTAAAAGACAGTACACAACAAGGTAAGCCTCTAATTTACAGGATTAAAAAAATGATTTTAAGTAGTTAAATAACAAATCCTGGAGTATAAAATAATGAAACAGCTTGCAAAAAAGTACAATTGGCAGTGTTATCGCTAAAAGCTTCCAGACAACATTTGGGAGGTAAGATCATCAAATTTAGGATACACAGTCATTCGGGTAGACATACCAGACAAGGGCAAAAATAAATAAATATAATTCTTCTTCTTATTCTTCTTCTCAGTCGTAACACTCTTGACAGAGTGGTCGTGGTCGTCATTTTGGTTGGGTGACCCGCCGCACAATTCGTCGCCATTCCTCTCTGAGGGCTGTTTTTTTGGTGCATTGGTATAATTAGCTTACATTAAAACGAACTTGTTTACTTACAATAATAGTTATTACATACATACATACAAATACTCAAGGCTGTAAATCCCTAGAAAGGATAGCCCGAGCTAAGGAACTAGAAACTCCTCAGCCACTTTCGGAAAGTTGAGTGGGGTAAAGATGGTAAAGTAAAGGTTATTGGTAATGGGTCTCCAACCGCTTCGCCCAAAAATCTCTTAAAAGCTCCAATACCGTTAATCGCCTCTTACGTACACCCACCGGCAGAAATGGGGTAGTGCTATTTTAAGCCGACACTACACAGCAACTAGTTATTAATTAAATGAATATAATATAAATTGTTTTATTAAGACATTTCAATACATAAATAAATTAGCCTGTATGATGTAAAGTTATTTCCCTTATAATGGTTATTTTTTATTTACTGGCAATACTAATATCGATGACAGCGACAGCCCTTACCGGCCAAGAAAAGATTGTGGATCTGTATCGTTGGATTCATCGACTATTACCGTGGAAACCAATAGACCACACTTCTCACAATCCGAATCTTCGTTGCGTGCAAGGGCAAGAGCAACTGATTTTTATTAGGGTTGTTGAGGAACTTAGTATGAGGATGAGGAATCTGGCAGAGGAAGAGGATGAGGATGCTGAAGGGGAAGAAAAACAAGTAACATTACGCAGATTAGGCCAGTAATGAACTTTATACATGTTTCCATCTCTGTCTTCCTTAAACTATTTAATACGGCGAGACTTCTCTGTCTCTCTCTCTCTCTTTCACACTCATTTCGTTTCAACAAAACGTATAACTCTCGTTCCTCTTAAATTCCTCTTAAAATATGAGGAAGAGGATGAGGAAGAGGATTTTTTTAAATCAAATTTTGAGGAAGAGGATGAGGAATCTCAAAAATATGAGGAAATTCCTCATTTTGAGGAAGAGGAAGAGGAATCCTCATCAACACTATCTTTTATGTGGGTTAAAAGGGAAAAGAACGAAATAATCTTTGTCAATTTAAAGAGACCTCCTGAACCTATAAAATAGTTAAACATAAAAAATAAAACACATTAAAATGGAATGATTTATATATTTTGTACAATAATGCTTCTCTTATGAAAACATGCACTCACATAGTGACAATAAGAGAAGAACTTCACTTGGAACATCGTTTATACTTTAAGTACGACGACATGTAAATATAGGTGTTTGAAGATGGAGTAAGGAACTGATAAATTCGTAGAAAATTTAATTAATATTGTGAATGGTTGTCATATTTAGTTTTAAATTATTTTTGAGTTGGTAGATAATCATTTTAATAACATTTTGCTGGTTCTGTCTACGCTTTAAAGTAAATACCACCATACCAACTTATTGATACATACAGGTTATTGAAAGATATTTTTTTGAATAACCGTTAGTTAAATATTTGTATGTTATATACTCGTTAAACAAACGCAAAAATTTATGCAAGCCGCATGATTTTAAACATAGGTACATAAAATCAAGATTCATTTTCTACAACATTTATAATACCATTTTACTACAACAGCACATTTGCTACCAAAATGTTCGGGTATGTTTGTACATATCCTTTTTTATTTAATACCTTCCTTATGAAGAATTACAGACAATAGGTCTTGGTGAAGTAGTTGAGTAGTAGTAATGTTTACTCCCAGTTTGTAACATATACATTATAAAACAAACCTAACAAATTTTATATTACAGTGTACTGTCTGATATCGTTTTATCTCTATGCAAACAACTTCAAATAAATAATCGAAGAACTTTAAATGCGGAAATTTGTAAACAGTCAAAACTAGCAACAGATTAGTATTATAAAATTTATTATCATTTTCACTCATATGTTTTAAAAGTTTAACTTGATTCAGGAAGTGGGATATTTTAAAATCACCTTAATAAAGCCTTCTCAAAATTTTATATGACTAACAGATATTGTTGGTTCTAAAATTCTTGTCAATATTTCAATATTTTTAATATTTAGAAAAGGTTTTTAAATATTAAAAAATTAATATTTAAAAAACGCGATAGTAAACAAAAAATGACCTTAAATATAACACAATTATTATCATAACACACAATTTTACTCCATCTTACAACACAGTATTTTGTATACTAACCATCTAGGATATATTTCATTAGTGGTTTAAATAAGTATTATTTTATTTACATTTTCTATTTATCCAACATTTAACTTCTAAAATATACATCAACAACAAGATCGAATTGCTATTAAACATTCAACGATTTGAAAACGTTCTCTTTACTGTAAGTCTTTACAGAAACAACATATACAGAAAAATATTACAATACAAATGTATCACTAACACCTACCTCACCTATTTCATAAGATATGTAATTTGGTTTCGATAATGTGTAAATATATTATTTAAGCTTAACTACCTTAAAAACAATTTAGAACCGTAAATAATAAATCTATTACAAAATAAAATTGATTTTATTAAAGTCTCAAATTAAAGCCTTTAGATGCAACAAAATATACGCTACTTAACTCTATATATGATAAATATGGTTGTATAATAAGTCTCTAACCATTGAGTTCTTCTGTAAGTTGATACTTGATCAAATTCTGACAACTTATTTCAATAATTATTTACAGAGTTGTTTGCTCTGTAAAAGTGCTCCCTCACCGGGAGCATTCATGTGTACTGTAACATTATAGATTCGTCTTTGAGCATTACATTACAATAGTACCTCCCTGACTGACGAGTATTTGCGTGTAATTCATACAATCATTCATATAATCATTACAAGGTGCGCATTGTAATGCTCAGTTCTCCTTCTTCACTGATGTAATGCTCAAATCTGTAACGTTACATTTCACGCGAATGCTCCCGATGAGGGAGCACCTTAAGTCACGATTATGGATCGAATAACGGTAGAGGGGATAGGTAATTTAAGTCCACGAGACATTATTAAGCTGTTTAAAACAAACACGTAATAAAACTAGCTAGGCACGAATTTTGAGGTATTTTTGCCCCCTTAATATAATTGTGTAATTGTAATATGGGTGTGTATGGGGTATTCTTAGTATTCTTATGATTCATTGTGTTGCAATTATCAACTCGAAAAATATTTGATTCAGTTTTAGTTCGAAATTCACATACAAGCTTTAATCGTCAACCAAAATTATATATTCGAATATGAGTGGATTTATAAACATAACATAAAATAATATAATTATAACAGTTTAAATATATAAACTAAGATGTATTACCCAAAATCCGTGCCATTAACAATTACAAAATAAACAAATAAATGTGCAAATCTATAATAATGAACACCAAGCTAAGTGCTGAATACAAGGAACACGTCATCAAAGAAACCAAACCACAATTAATCTGTAGAGATTATTCAAAACTGGACCCAGTTCTGCTGGTTCGCTGGTGTTGTTGGTTTTTGAGCTTGCTCGCTGAAATACAAAGAAAAGGAATACTTTTAGTTGTGATATGATAATAACGATATAGGAATATATATTTTATTAATAGAAAAGTTATGTTCGCCATCCTACGTCCCAAAACAAGTTTTTCTAAGGACGAAAAATTCTCACATTATGTTTTACATACTGTACAATCTATCAATTAAAGATTAAAACATACAAGAAAAAAAAAGATTAAAGAACCACGTCAAGAATAGAATTGGAAAAAAGCTTGGCTAAATCAAAGTCACGTCTTTCGCACGCAGCTGCAGCGAGCTTAAGTCCCCTCAGGAAGGGGGTGAAAGACGAGAGCAAAACTTATAGAAAGAGGCACAACAACTTGAAAATACCAAAATTTACTTGGTCGGAACACCCATCACTATAAAATACCAAAACTTCCTTGGCAGATTTCAAGTCCCCCATTCGCAGCTAGCAGTAGTGAGCAAAATAGATAAGGCCATATGCTACGGGGACGATGAAATTGGATGAAGAGAACTAACCTTGTAGAAATGTGACACTATCACAAATTATCAAAACTTACTTGACAATAACTGTCACTACAAAACAATCATTCAAACTGGGCAGAATTGAAGTCCCCCCATGCAAGACAAGAGACAAATTCGTAAGTAAAGTACAGTGCACTGCCATTCCGGGGGCTGATTATGTATCTTTAGCGAACGCGATTGTGTCACAAGTTGCAATATTGTCGCTGTCAAGTGTCAAATCCTATTCATATTATATATGTGAAAGTTTAGATGTTTGGTTGTTTGTGTGTTTGAGGCGAAAAGGCTCCTCAAGTACATAATATATATGAATAAACTTTGGCAGAATGCTAGATAGTGACCCAAATTATCAAATAGGATACTTTTTATTAATTTGGGAATATAAAATATTCACGCCTGATTGAACTAAGAGTACCGGAAAAAACGCCTTAAGTTTTGTCATAAGCAAATTTGACAGTACGAAGTCTGTCGGGTTAGCTAGTCAAATATAAATTTATGATATTGATAGCGACAATCGTGCAACTTGCGACACAATCGTCAGTCGAAAAAGATACGTAATCAGCGGGCTGGGCTACGTGCGGAAGCGTTCACCACCTGTCTATAATAAAAACTATCACGGCAAAGAAACAGTACTTACTTGGCAGAATTGAAATCCCCCCATTCACTAGTAGCCGTAGCTGCAGGAGGCTGTATAGCGGGGGCCGCCGCATGTTGGGGCGACGGAGGGGGGGGGAGACGAGAGCCACCGGGCGGAGGGGGAAGCAGTATGCCGGTACCGCCTGCCCCTGGAGTGCGTTTTATCTTGGAACTCTCGCTGCCGTCTTTTTTCTGGAATGGATTTTGTTACGTGCGATCAGCATGGGTTCGTATTGGAGCCTTCGATCATAGATACCAAAGATGCCGCACTCCATACAAATTCAACGCACAAAAGTGGACCGCGAGAATGACAAGACTGTTTGACAATTAAATATTTATTTTTCTACAATCATCAACCTTACACGATTTCCTTAAGGCCTATTATTTATTGCAAGATCTAGCACGCGACTGTCAGTGAAACAGTGTTTTTCATATAAATAAGCACTGTTTGGCTGGGCCGTTTTTCGTGCTTTGTTGGTGTATTTTTGGTATATATAATCGAAGATTGGAGCACTTAAAAATCTTAATATTTTGTGCGTAAAATCCGTACCCGTTCAGAGCAATGAATCTTTTGAAATGATTTATTAATCTTGAGTAGATTATTTAATAAATTTGATCAATCCAACGTATTTAGCTAGAATAGCTAACATGCAAACACATATATACATAACCTCATGCCGTTAGTTTCCATTGCGGTAGGCAGGGACTATCCATCGTCACTTTGTACGATCCTGGCACACATCTCGAGTGTCTTATACATTCATCCATCTTTTCATTATGCCCCTGCATTCTTTAAACTTCGATGCCTGCTTTTTAAGAACATTATCTATTTGATCCACATATAAACATATAAACATAAACGTTCACGCCGCATATCCCCGAAGGGGTTGGCAGAGGTACTAATACTTCTGAACATCACGTGACTTTGTCATCTGGTGTTCAGAGTACCCACGTTTTGCATGGACAGTGTACTCACGTGATCCACATTTGCTTAATATATCCCTTATCACTATGAACCTAAATTCCTTTTTCTATTTTTCTGAATATATAATATTTTCCACCATTTTAAATGTGAATGCTCTAAAAATCCTGTCCTTTAATTTAACTCAAACATACATACCTACTGTACGGATTTTGTACAGCTTTCTTGATAGAAATAATTGATACATGGTAACTTATTAAAGGTATAAAAATTATTATTTTAAAATGATACGAAATAATGATATTATGAGCGCGCGCGGTTCTCTTGATTAACCGATTCAAACTGAATTATTAAGTAAATTGAACTATAACTAAATTGCTTGCCTCAGAAAATGTAAAGGCCAGTACACCTATTAACACTACCAGTTAGATAAAAGCTTTAAATGAATTTTAAGTATATTTGATTTCTTGGTCTTGAACAAGGTGACTAAAGATATGGGGTTTCTTAAGAATTTTAATTCCATTCCCCTCAATTTACCGAATTAGCTGACAAAATATAAGAAAGGTTTACTAACCGTAATTTTCATATTAATCTTAATGGTTTCTCCATCTTTGAAGCCTAGGTCTAGCTGCTGGTCACTTGACTTATCACCTTCTTGTTCCTTCTTCATCCATTTGAAATGATCTTGCAGAGCGACATTTAGATCGAATGAGTCTGATCTGTCACCAAAACCAAGTCCTATGTATGCAGTCCGTCCTGGAATTAATTGATTTAAAGTTTATAAGTATCAACCGAACGCATATCTAATGTATATAGAATGGTTACAAATGTCTGACTACAGATTTGCTACTCTCTACTAGTAAGAAGAGAGGTGTGGTTAGGCCTCCCACAAGGTGGACTGACAACTTTGTAAAGGTCGCCGGACACCGATGGATGAGGGCAGCAAAGGACCGGTTGTTGTGGATATCTTGGGAGGAGGCCTGTGTCCAGCAGTGGATGTCCATAGCCTGATGATGATAATGATGACTTGTAAAGAAAAAGTCAACAGAGCATGTTATCTTTGTACTGTTTTACTCTGTCTATGCCATGTTACTTTTAAGCTCATTTGATTTGAATTAAATATTTAATATAATGTCAGAGTAAATTTATATGACAATGGTTTCCACAAATTCAAACTTTACCACTGAATTGTAAATTTTGTAATGGTTTTTCCAATATCATAAGTTCTGTTGGTAACCCCCAAAACTTCAATCAAGTTTAACAAATAATCATATTTTAATCAATCACATTATAGCTCAATTCCTCTACACTATCAAATGAGCAGATACACTCCGTAACTGTTATTAATAACTTCACTTTGTAAATTATTATAATACCTGCAACATTATTTTTTTTAAGTTATATATGTAACTAGCTTTTTGCCCGCGACTACGTCCGCGTGGACTACATTTTTTGCATCCGGTTTACATCCAAATACCAAAACACTATCTTAAGTTCTGTTTTTTTTATTTTTATATTTCCGTGGGCTTTGTAATAGATATAAAGAACATTTAGGCTTTTTAAGTGATTATTGGGCGATGCAGTTGGACACCCATTTGAAAACCCCATTAAACTTCCAAAAGTGGATACAGCATTACTATCTCTGAAGCTGTGGCTACCCTTTTTTGGGGTTTTATAGCCTTAAGTATATACTCATGAATGATTGATAGCGGAATTTTAAATATTCCTTTTTGTAGTGTCTTCTTCTCTTAGTCTTGTCTTATATCAGTCAATCGCATCAAGTTTAGATACAGAAAAGTATAAAATCTGAACACTAAATTTTAATCCCTTAGGGGGTAAGTTCCAAAAATCTTTTTAATTGTTCATAAGAATCATGAAACAAACCATTTTGTACAAAGTTTCTATGTTCAAAAATGAGAATATCTTTAGTAAGTATGGATAGCAGTTTGGCGATGCGGTGTCGGTCCGGTGCTGCCCCCTACACTAACCGTTGGTGATGTGTGAGAGATTGTAACCTAGTCCTAGATGGTGGTACTAAATTAAAATTGAGATATGTGCTATTATATACCAACTATGCATTCTGAGGCTTGAACAGAATATTAATTTATGCTTAAGTATAGCATAATATATCTATGGGAATATTAGTTTAAAAATAGTTAAAAAATTAAAGTTATAAACATATTCTCAGACCTATCAAATGAATACGCAATATTCATACAATATACTTTCAATTATCTTTATTCATACATATTCGCATAGTTGAATGTGAAAAAGATGGAATAGTGCTTCCTATTATTCTAAATTAACGAAAGCAAAAAAAAATACAAAAAGGTTGTGAACCCCCGGGATTCGAACCTGAGTCTTCCGTTCGATTAGTACTAACCAAATGGTGTAACGCTACGCCACGAAGACGTTGGTGTAAGTTTCAAATTTTTGATAACCTATATATCTAGTAGTCATACTATTGACAAACAATTAAATGGACATTTATTTTGATGAAAATGGATGAAACCCTTATTTTTTCCAAAAATAATATTAATGAAGAGTCTGATAAAGTCGTTCGATGAAAAAACGAATCGTGTAAATATGGGAAACCATATAAAAGTTATGTTTTTTTATGCTCCTGTGGGAACCCTTGCAAAATCAGGGATAAATGATATCCTATATGTTGGCCAGGTGTATAAGCTACATTCATACCAAATTTGATCAAGATCCGTCTGGTAGAATTAATGTGATGACCGGACATACAGACAGACGGACATTTTTTTCAAAAAGCGCAAATTTGGCTTCAGTATCGAAAATTAAACATATTCCACCGGTTTTTATTAATTTTTCTTCAATGTACAGTTTTGACCTTGGTACAGTCTTATTATAGTATAGAAGATAGATAGATAAGTGGAAGATATGATAGACTGAAAGATTTATTGCCACTCAGCGCAGAAAAAATTAAAAAAATAAATGGAAAAGAACAAGGTGGTTTCAAATGGAGCTCACTATCAAGTTTAGGTGGAACCAGGATTTCATTGAAAGTAGTACCCCTGAAACCTTCCCAAACAATAGAGAATGGAACACTTCCCAAGTTAAACAATAAGAACTTCGACAAGCAATAAGCTTTCCTAAGAATAGATAATATGTGTAAGTATGATGAGGTAATAATAGTAATACTAATCCTAAGTAAATCTGTGTTTGTTTTTACCACATCAATAAACAATTATGCAAATATCTTTGCAAAACTCATTGTTCTTAGTCTTGTTTAGAATACACATGTGCTATCAGAACAAATGGTGAAATGCTTTCAGTCTAGCAAATTAATTGAATTAATTTGTAATTTATCTAAACTTAGCTTATGACAATGCAGAACTGATCAATGCTAAGAGATGCAAAAAAATAACTGTATTTTTGGGTATCAAGTACTTTCCTTTCAATACAGAATAGAATAGAAAACTCTTTATGGTTTATCAAAGTTAAAAACATTTAACATAGATCATTTCTTATATACAGATACAGATACTTTTGTACTCAATACTTTTACTAACTGAGTACTTTTTGCCTCATTTAGTGGGGTTGCTAGGTGAGGGATTCAGGTGAAGTGCATGTTCAGTAAGCAGGTGAACTATCCAGCACACTCACCAAATGCCCTACCGCAAACATCCAGATTTGTGCACCCCACAGGGATACCCTTACCCCTATCCGAATCCTACCCCATATTGTCATCTTAGTTTTGTTTAGTATATTGCAGTGATATTTGTGTGAAGATTATTGTGCTTATTGCAAGAGTTCTTTCAAACCTCAAAACCAAACCAAATCTCGGCTAAAATTAATAAGTAATAAATAGATGTTGGCCTGATTTGGGGTTTAAGATTATATGTTACAATTTCTGTGAGCTGTGTATTGTTCGCCTAGAAAATAGCACAACCTCAAATCATATGAGGTTGTTCCCATGAAACAATCATAAGAGGCAACTAAGGATATTAGGGCTTTTTAAGTGCTATTTTTTAAGATAGTATTATCAACAACCTTTAATCTACAATATTTTGCCTACTCAAATTACAAACGTGCCTGGAGTTTTTTTTATTCTAAAGTGTTGGCTTTCGATCCTAGGTATATCCATCTGTAGGTATATGTATGTATGTAATAATATTTATTCTCAAACATACATATACTCATGGCTATAAATCCTTAGAAGGGGTAGGCAGAGCTAAGCAATTAGGACTTCCTTAGCCACTTTTGGAAAGTTAAGGGGGGAAAAGATGGTAAAAAAAGGTTGTTGATGATGGGTCTCCAACCTCATTGCCCAAAAATCTCTTAAAAGCCCCCAATACCGTTAGTCGCCTCTTACGTACACCTACCGGAAGAAATGGGGTAGTACTATTCTAAGCCGACACTACACAGCAGATTCATTCTCATTAAACAGTCACACTTGGATTCTGGTTTGTCCAATTCGTTTTTTTAAGTGCTCATACCTCAATAAGGACCTTCTGTTAGTATGTTCCTAAAACCCTTCATCTTAGGTACACATAAAGGTAGTTGAGTTGAAATGAAACAATATGCAACTATTACAGATGTGTGCTTTTGATTTTGGTCACTGTTTATTGATATATATCTACTTATAAATATACTTGTACTGTCAGTGAGCATAAATTGCCATATAGTTCCGAGTATATGGATAATATATATATTGAGACATAAAAGGCTTTACCTTTTTGTATTACATTATCTAGGAAGTTTTAATTATTCAGTTTCCTGGGATTGCAAACCTGAGCATATTGTTTCATTTCAACTCAACTACCTTTATGTGTACCTAAGATGAAGGGTTTTAGGAACATACTAACAGAAGGTCCTTATTGAGGTATGAGCACTTAAAAAAACGAATTGGACAAACCAGAATCCAAGTGTGACTGTTTAATGAGAATGAATCTGCTGTGTAGTGTCGGCTTAGAATAGTACTACCCCATTTCTTCCGGTAGGTGTACGTAAGAGGCGACTAACGGTATTGGGGGCTTTTAAGAGATTTTTGGGCAATGAGGTTGGAGACCCATCATCAACAACCTTTTTTTACCATCTTTTCCCCCCTTAACTTTCCAAAAGTGGCTAAGGAAGTCCTAATTGCTTAGCTCTGCCTACCCCTTCTAGGGATTTATAGCCATGAGTATATGTATGTAAGTATATGTATCAAGTAAAACTTCCAGTATCAAGTAAAACTTGATACTGGAGAATTTGAAGTATCAATACATTTTAGGTAGCAACAATAATACTGTTTACTTAATTAAAATCTGTTCTATAGTGGCCTCAATGTAGAGAATATGCAAACTCACAATTATTAATAAAAATGTTGAAAAGTTATATATGAGTAATTATAATCATATAAGTCGAGATACTAGAATGATCTGAACTAACCATTATCATCTTGAATTTTGACTACAAAGTATCTGGAACTATCAGTGACGGATTCCAAAGCCACACCAGGGTATTTATCAATAGGACACTTGGCAAACAATTCTCCTGATGCTTTATCTTCAAGCTTCATTACTAATTCGTCCCCTTTGGCTACCAATCTCATTCTACCAGTCCATTGCGGCTCCTGCAGGTTCCAATCAGCTGCTCTGTAAGATAACATTCGATCAAAACTAGCGCAGTAGCAATTATTTACTTTCTAAATGGGATATCAGTGTTTTTACACGTATTTAAGAAGCTTTATGAAGGATTATATTCACTTACCTATAACCTCTGTTTGTGGTACGTGGTGGAATTTTGAATACAAACACCTCATTTTTAACTAGTATAACACTTTCGTATGATTCCATTTTGGATTAATATCGTTTTTGATAGGGGGAGTAATAAAACAACGAGAGCAAGCTGAACTTCAGAAAAGAAACAAGAATATCTAATTTTTTTCGTTTCGTGTCAGTCCAGTCTTTATGTCAAATCATTGACACTGACTGACAGCAGAATATGTAATTGTCAGTGTCAAAGATAATCGACTTTTCTATAATTAAGAACATCTATGAATACTTATTTACCGTATTTACCAGTTTCTAGGTTTTTTTAGTTATACATATTACCCATAGTAGATTATATTTCTATGATATTATATTACCTATCAAATGAACCACAAAATGTAAAGCTTTAACGATAACTAAAACTTAAATATCAACATAGAAGCGTTTTCATTATCATTGGAACAATTATGTATTTCTCTTAAATGTTTCTCGGATTTATTTGCTATGAATACCGAAATACATGTGTATCAGGACGTCCCACTAGCAGTAGCTATATATTTATAACTAGTGGATCGGCCCCGCTTCGCACGGGTAGCGTAGTTTTAAAAATATTGGAGGTTTCTTCAATCACTGCTCAAGCGTTATCAAATTAGCGCCTTTATTACAACTTACAGCACTCATGTCTGAATATAGTGTTACTTTGTGATTTTGAAAGCGCTTTTATGATCAGTTCAGATCAATATCTCCGAAATTAAGCTAATTTTTAGGTTTTAATTGATGCAACTTCTGGCGCCATCTAGTACGTAATATGTAAATTACTAAGGATTTGGTTTTGATCGCGTGCGACTATTATGTTAGGACTATTAATTTTGGTGTTTCTATACCGATTTCTATGATTCTTTTTTTATTGAGTAGGTAATAATGTTAACTTTTGAAATAAGGGTGATTGAGAGTATTATAAACGTAAGAGAAAACAAATATAATCAGAATGCGCCGAACTGCTAAGCTATCAGGAGTTACACGTGCTGTTGTGGGTCAACCATAAAAGATAGACATATACTGTTGCGGAATATTTTTTAGATAATTTTATGTAGAATATTTCCGTCATACGTGATTTCTATGTAACTTTGAGTATTAAGGCTGCACACGCGACGGAAGCTTAAAAAATGGAGTAACTTCTCCCGTTTTCCCAAAATTTCCCAAAATTCCCCTTTACTATTCTGCTGGAAAGTATACAAAAACCTGCCCAGGAGTATGAAGAATAATTGTACCAAGTTTCGTTAAAATCCGTCGAGTAGTTTTTGTTTCCATAAGGAACATACAAACCGACAGACAGACAGACAGACAAAAATTTTACTGATTGCATTTTTGGCATCAGTATCGATCACTAATCACCCCCTGATAGTTATTTTGAAAATATATTCCATGTACAGAATTGACCTCTCTACAGATTTATTATAAGTATAGATTTATAATAAAAATTGGCTCAAAAGATCTGAAATCATTAGTGGTTAACTAGCTCAAATTTCTTATCTTTTATAAAAACAACTTTGCTGATAGTTTTGTTTATTTGGGAATTTCAGTTCAGATTTGTTTTGCATGAAATTGAAAGTATTTTGAATTGTGTTGTGTGTAGTCATAATTAATAATATTTCATTTAATTGTTATCAATTTGTAAAAGTATCTAAAACTTTCGTCTATACTAGCCCCCGCTACATCTCAACAATCGGTAAGAAAACCTAGACCTCACACATTAATTGCACTAATTTATAAACTACTTTAATAATTTATTTGTCATGAAATCTTTTTATCATTATTATGCGTTAAATGCTAAAACTTTGTTTCATCATATGTATAAAGTAATAAACCAGCATTGTTCGGTCAGATGCTAGCTAATAGAAGAAACATTGAGTGAGAACCTACTACTTTATTGCAATTAATTAATGACGCCATGATATCGGTAGTTCAAAAAAACACAAATGGACTCAAAACACATACTTTTGTCTAAATATTAACTATATCCTCTACATGAAGGTTTTATACAAGACAAATAGGGGTACTGTGGATGTGAGAGAAACCAATCACCAAATCCTTTATTTTAATTATTATTAACCAAAATAGATGTAGATTCTAAAGCATTTCATAAACTTTAGGTAACAACTTACTTATACTCATGCCCATTCATGCAGATCATCACTTTGTACCATCCAGGCAAATCTCTCTTGCTTCTGTTACATTCATCATTCTTCTCATACATGTTCTTTTATTCTTCATACTTCGGACTCTACTTGGTCGCACTCTATTTGGTCCAGTTGTGTTCTCCGTGGTCGTCCTCTACTCACAATACCTTCTACTTTGGCTCTATAAATCTCTTTCACTAATTTACTGTCAACCATTCTCTATATGTGCCCAAACCACCTTAACATTCCTTTCTCTATCTTGCCCACTACATCATCTTTCACACCTAAACGTTCATGAATTACAATATTTTTCACTCTGTCGCACAACCTTACATTAATATACTTCTGAGGTATCAAATGTTTCAGTAATAAAATAAAAGGCTTTCTGCAAAAGATATATACTAGCCAACTATCTATAAAGGGTCTAAAAAGGAATAAACAAGAGGAAATTTAAAATAGATAGTAATTTTTCAACCTACATATCCAAAAGTTGTAGGTCTCAATAAAAACTAACAACAAAAATTGGGTTTGACACAATAAATTCAGTAGTTTTTGAGATTTAACACATTTTGTAAAACGGCAATGTACCATTGTGTGTCATACAAACACTATGAAAAACAAAAAAATGTTTGCAGTTTTATTCTGGTCCAAAATCCCATATTATTCTTTATTATTGCTTCTCTTACCTATACTAGCTACTACAAAACCCTCCATATGCAAGTCTGACAACTGTATGTAAACTTTTATTGTAATATTATGTAGCTTATTAGCTTCTTTGTCTTGAAAAAATTGTTTCAACAATATTTTTTACTTGAGATAAACCCTTGACAATTAAATCTTTTCATTTATATCATGCTTTAATATTATTATGAGTAAATGAAAACTTCATTTGTGACTAACTATTTTTATTTCTATTATCAGATCAGAGTATAGCTGCAGAATGGCTCAGTATGTAAGTATGAAACCAAATTTTCTCCTATTCCATTATTTAATTCTATGTGGCAAACTTGTGGAAATTAGTGATTAAGTCATAAACCAACTTTTTTGAAGACTTACTGCCATTATATCCAACAATACAAACCACACAAAGTATTTACATGCAAGCAAATGTTTGATGATATGTCTGGCACTTACTCCAGAGAAACCGAACTTGTGTTGGAAGTTGCAGATTAAAAGATAACATAAAACAAGCCATTTGCAATCCATGACCATTAGCAATTTATTCACGGTACTCCGTGTCTCGAGTCTAGCCTTATTTTGGCTTAATGAATTTTCAACGCTCAGCAGACGATTTCACAATTGTCATAAACTGAAACAATGTAAACACCCTCTACAATCGAATGGGTCACGCATTGAGAGTTGTTGAGATATAATGCCAAAAACATTACAGTAAATTCTAATAAAAAATAAGTCGAAAAACTAATACGTCTAGCTATGTAGTGTTGTTTCAGAATAGCACTACCCCGTTTCTTCCCATGGGTGTTTGTGTCATCGCCTTGTTTATTATTAGCGTATTTTCCAATCCATTTCTTACTCAACTTCCAACGGGGCTGAGAAATTTCTGCTCTGACTACTTCTAGAAATTCATGCGAACAACTACGTACATATTACGACTATGTAATAAGGGTCTCAAAATGGAGAAACAAGTTAGAAATTCAGTTGTATACACTGCACGTAGCGGTCACGGTAGCGCCTTTATCGAAACTACCCTACGCCAATAATGTCTATCCCATTAGCTAGAAAAAAAAAACATAGTGCATATGCATTACAGTAGTTTCGACCTCGTACGTATGATAGCCGCGATTAATTTATATACACTTTATACGTCTCGTTTTTCAACATAGGGTAAATAAATAGTGTAGGCGCTGCGGGGGAACATTCTTGTATAAGCTAAATACAAAGACTTACAAAATGATCACCTTGCCTTTTGGCTTTGCCGTATTCGGGAAAAAAGACTGAACTAATACTTTTCACTCACAAAAGGAAACTCTCCCATTTGGGCTCCCAAAGCTATTTGGTCAAAACTCTGACTTTCCAAGACAGCTTATCTACGAATAATCTTAGATGACAAACTAAACTAGAAACCCCACTTAGGAAATACAATAACAAAAGTTACAGCTATGCTTTGGCAGTGCTACAGAGTTCTAGTTGAAAAAAATGGGGACTAAACCCTACGATCGTATACTTGCTTTATACCATAATTACATGACCAGTGGTCTGGTGGCCTAATATAACGTGGAAAAAAGCAACGCGTGCTTGCTCCGCCATTACGCATACTCGAAAGCTATGTAATGTGATTCGGTGAATCATCCTCCCCTGCACTTACACAATCTGCAAGAGGCGGCTACATCTTTAATCAGCCTGAAAAAGGCAGTGGCATATCGAAAAATACTCCAGAATTCTACACACAAGTATTTACACCGTGGCTATACAATACCAGCCCCAACTTGCTGCACATTGTATAATTTAAACAAAACTATAATGTTGTGCTTGAGGAGGAGCAGCATGACTACTTTAACACTATAGAGGTGCGTGTGTACATAGAGTGCTCCAAGACCAACCAAGGTACTGAAGCCAGTGTCTACTAACAAGACTCAATATTAAAATTTCCAAAAAATAATCTTGGAATAATTCAGGTGGCACTGGCGATCAAAGCCCGATCCCTGTCCGACATGAAAATGAGAAAAAATTCGAATAGTATATCTGTGCTACAAGTGCTAGATCGGTGTGAATTCTGAGTTGGTACTGGAGCGTCACAGGGCTCTGGAAGAGGTGGCACGGAATAACACTGTATCCCTACAACGGATAAAGAACCACAGCGGCTCTTTGGGGAACGAAGTAGATGATGAATTGGTAAGTGGGAGTTCGTCAAAGGATCAGCAATGTTACGCGCCCTTAGAGAACGCACCCACTCTCTGTATAATTTACACTGGCTGAAGAAAGTCAAATGAAACCATGACATGTCAACCCCTAATAAAAACTTGACCGGGATTGCACTGCCATTTAGTTGAAAAAATATGCGGACAGTGGTTGGAGTACTTACACACACACACACACACACACACACTTGTGGACACCTGTCTCGCTCAATCCAAGGATGACTTTGGCTATCTGAGGTAGCCGTTCGGGTCGAGTCATGGTTCTGACATTCCAGCACCCCATCCGTGTCCGTTGTTTAAAGCCAAAGGTCGTCGGTAAAGGGATTCGGGTATTCTTATTTACAGGTTTCTTAATCAATAGATTTAAGAGTGTGCAGGGGCTTAGCCCACAGCACTCCGATCACGACGATGGGGCTGCCATCTTTGCGTTCGTGCCCGCAGAGCTAGACTTAGGGGGAGCCCCAAGGCTACTGGTAGCCTGCTAGTAAAATCGGTTATTTATGGGCGCCGATAGCTCGCCCCTCGCGCTACGTACTCAGCTGTCATGATCCCGGGGGTTAGAACCAAATAGTGCGCCCCGTTTATTTAAACCATGACACTGCCCGGATAGGACGACTAGAACGTGTACGTAGGCTAGTTGGTGTGCGTACCCGAATTCTAACCGCACTCATAGATCCACGCATTTCGGCATTATTCAGCATTTTATAGGATTAGAACCATCAACTAGTTCTAATGTAGCCCACCGAAGCCAATCTGTCACCAACCTCCCCTTCTAGTACTGTGTATCACATCACAGTACTCATATTCAATAAAAAAATATATTATATTATATTTTTTATATATTATATTTCTTACTTTTTAGTACTTGATTAATTATTTTTCATGTTATACGAGGGGCATGCCAATAGAAGTTACTCTTTTCTCATTTAATTGACACTGGCACATCTTATAGGCTGGTTTTTTATTGACATATTTGAATATAGAACACACTTCTTTTATTTATTTTTTATTTGAATGAGCATCATTTATCCGAGAATCTGGCGGGAATTCACTTGCAACAATCCATTGTTGCAAGTGAACTGTCGTCGACTGAGCTGAGCTCCAGCTCAGTCGACGTGTTTTCGCGCTATGATTTATTATGACTTTAAAAAAGGTTTAAAGCCTCAAGAATGTTTTGAACTTTTGGCTTCTGCGTTTGGTGAGTCTGCTTGTTCCCGAGCAACAGTATTCAATTGATTTGCTAAATTTAAAAGAGGACGGGAATGTCTCGAAGATGAAGCGAAGACAGGACGGCCGCCAACCGCGGTCACGCAAGAAAACGTTCGTGCAGTCGAAAAACTTATTCGCGAAAAGCGACGAATTACATATGCAGAGCTAGAGCGAGAACTAGGAATTGGATCAGCAGCAATGAAAACCATAATTCACGACCACCTTTCTCTCCGTAAACGTTGTTCGAGATGGGTGCCGCACAAACTTTCCGATGAGCAGAAAGACCGTCGGGTGGATCGGTGCCTATTTATGATAGATACATTCAACGGAGGCGAGAAAAAAAACGTATAAGATATACTGACTGGTGACGAAACATGGCTGTATAACTATGATCCCGAATCAAAGCGACAGTCGACTGTATGGTGCTCTGAAGACGAGCCAACTCCAACGAAACGTCGCCGTGCACGAAGCACACAGAAACAAATGGTCGCCTCGTTTTTCTGCAAAATGGGTCATATTGCTACTGTTGTGCTAGAGAATGAAAGAACGGTGAACTCCGAATGGTATGTGACAGTTTGTGCTCCAACAGTAATATCAGCTTGGTGTGACAAGCGACCGAAGTCAGGAATCCGGCACCTTCTCTGGCACCACGACAATGCGGCGCCGCACACGTCTGCCAGAACACTAGACTTTTTCAACTCGAAAAATGTGTCAATTCTCCCTCAACCGCCATATTCCCCTAACCTAGAGCCATGTGATTTTTACTTTTTTCCAAAAATCAAAGAAAAACTAAAGGGGAAGAGGTTTGAAAGCAAAGAAGATGCGCTGGTTGCCTATAATTTCGAGATTTCTGAGGTATCTAAAGAAGAGTGGTCACAGGTATTTTCCAATTGTAATTGAAACAACTATTGATTTTCGGATATTTTAATCGCGTGTTATTACATTATTTTTAAAGCCCGACGTTTCGAAAACTTTTCAGTTATCATGGTCACGGAAAGACTGAGGTGTTATTTGTCATTATTATACAGTACTATAAAATTATTAATACTAACTACCTTCACAAAATTTTAAGTTACATTTGCGTTTAATATTTGCTATGTACAAAAAGAGCTAATGTTATCTGGAGTCTTGCTAGTGTTCTTCCCTTGCTTAGTGCTTGTGATCGGGTTCCAAGCAGGTGGTAACATGATAACTGAAAAGTTTTCGAAACGTAGGACTTTAAAAATAATGTAATAACACGCGATTAAAATATCCGAAAATCAATAGTTGTTTCAATTACAATGAGCAATCGTGAAAATCTTAGAAAATACTATTTTCCAATTGGTTCAGACGTATGGAAGAGTGTATACGTGCTCAGGGTGAAAACTTTGAAAAGATCGATACTTGTAATAAAGAATAAATTTTATAATTTTTGAGTATCTAGTTTCTTTTGGCATGCCCCTCGTACAAAACTCGTATTACTTGTGCTAAGTTAACCATTTTTTGGATTTTTATTTAGTTTTGGTTTTTTTAATACTATGAAGTCTGTTTCTTTTTGTTAAAAAATATTTTATTTTACGAGTTTTAGAGACTGGGAGACCTGGCAAGGATGCCTCTCGGATGAGGAAGCGACGGTTACTGTATTATTCTTCGTATTTCCGGTATTTCTATTATACATACGGTACATTGTTCTTGAAATCCGTCGAAAGGCGATGGTCTACAATTTTACATCTTGACTCAAAAAAGACTCAAACGTTCAAGCCGAATATCCCCGAAGGGGTAGGAAGAGGTACTAATACTTCTGAACATCACGTGACATTGTCACCTAGTGTTCAGAGTAACCACGTTTTGCTTGCTTGTACTCAAGTGATAGAGGGCAGGCCAGCGCCGTTTTGTACAAAGATACTGTCACATGACTAAGTACAACTCAACCGTGGGGGTTTCCATACGATGTTTTTCCTCACCGTTAACAACCATGATAAATGAAAAACACATATTTCTGTAGAAAAGAGAAATTGGTGTAGGCCCGACCCGAAATTTGAACCATAGTAGTCTGCACGACAACATGTGTTCTACCCACTGAGCTATCACGGTTATCATCATGACACTTGCTTGAAGACGTATTCATAACATAGAGGGCAAAGTTCTCTCTCATGTTGACTGTCCTTCCTCATCATCAGACTCTAAGTGAGAGTCATAAAACCCACCAAAGTGTTATATGCACATCAATATAAATTAACTAAGCTCAATCATCAACAAGTCACCTTTGTGAGTTTCGGCAGTTCCCCTCAATTTCCTGGGATGCCATCATCAGATCCTGGTCTCATGGTACTTTCTCGGTAATAATAAAATAAATATTTAGTGAACCTGTACTTCTCTTCATAAAAGTCACGAAGAAGAGTATATATCCATATAATAATGTTGAAAGAACCATTTCCTTACTCCTAGTAATTGAGGACCTACACCTTCCATTATCAGCTCAGCAGCATAACATTATGATTTACAGAAGCAAGTGCCAAAATTACTTCAGAAAAAATGTAAAACCCGATACATGTGCCAAAAAATTTGAGGGTTCCCCTCGATTTCTCCAAGATCCCATAATTAGACCCTGATATCCTCAACATGGTTCCATTCCGGGAGTATCTTCTTTCCAACTAAAAAAAGTCTAGTGCATTTAAATTACATTTAACTTACTCACTTAATCCGTTGGCTCAGCGACCCGAAGTGGGCCTTGGCCTCAGACACAAGAAGTCGCCACTGGTCCCTATCCTGTGCGATCTCTTTCTAGTTGTCTGCCTGATGTTCGCGCAGGTCCTTTTCCTTTTCAACTTCGTCCCTCCATCGATATTTGGGACATCCAATTGGTCTTCGACCGCTTGGTATTCCAAGGTAAACCGTTTTGACCGCACAATCCTCCCCAATCCTCTCTAGGTGACCAAGCCAGCGGAGCCGGTGGGACTTTATTTCGCCGATGATGTTGGGTTCAGAAATCGGGTCTTTGATTTCCTCGTTCTTTCTCATTCTCAGAGATTCTTCCCTCCTGGCGGAACCCAGCATTTTCCTCATCACTTTTCTTTCCGCAACCAGAAGTTTATTCTCTTCCTTGAGAGTGTGTGTCCAAGCCTCGTTTCCATATATCAAGATCGACCGGATGACGGTTTTATAAATTCGGATCTTGGCTTTCCTGCTAAAGAGATTGGACACAAGACTCGTGGAGAGCAGCGCTGCACCGAAGGGCGTTTTGTACTCGAACGTCAATCTCCTGTTCCCTGGTATTGGTATCACAGACCGTGCATCCTAAGTATTTAAATTTATCAACTCCTTTGTAGACTGACTCTCCAACCTGCAAGTTCTTCCGTAAATCTTCGGCGCGTCGATGACGTTTCATGTGAAGGTAGTCGGTCTTTTCTATACTGATTCTGAGTCCAACCCTGTGTGCTTCATCTTCGAGCATTTTGGCAGCAACTACACATACTGGCACAATACTATATTTTATTTAAAAACTTAATACGTTAAATCCCATAGAAACATTCGTGAAAAATTCGGTATGCAAAGTTTTACAAAGGTGTTGCTGATTACGAAACCATTTCGAGATATAATAAAAATAAATAAAAAAAAAATAAAAAGATTTATTTGCCAAGTAACAGATTACACCATTTGTACTTAAACTAACGATCATTGTTTTACAAATTGTAATTTATAATGCAGCTATTCTTTAGCTTTGTATGACATATTAAGAGGTCGAGTAGAAAAACAAAAGAATATTTTTTAGATATAATGTTTTTAAACAATATTTTCTTGAAATAAAATCGAATAAAGCTAAGATGACTGTTATTTTATCAAAAAACATACATACATATACTCACGGCTATATTTCCCTAGAAGGGGTAGCCAGAGCTAAGAAATTATAAATTCGTGTGGGAAACGGTGGTAAAATAAAGGTTTAGGTGATGGCCGCATCGCCCAAAAATCCAACAAAAGGCCCCAATACCCTTAGTTGCCTCTTACGACACCCGTGGGTAGAAAGGGGTAGCGACATTCTAAGCCGGCAACGGCAAAGTATCAAAAAACTGTAACGGTATTTGACCTTCACTGTTATTTCAAAGACATTCGTTTTTGCAGCTTATAATATCGTAATAATTTCATTTAAGATCGCAAAGTCGTGTTTTTTTTTGCAATCAGCAACATATTTATCAAACATTTCGCTACATTTGCATGTCGCTACGTGATTTTGTCGATCGATGAGGTCATTAGGAACAAAATTAAACAATATTTAAAAAATCATAACTTTAGAATTACTCATTTTAAATGAAAATATTCAAATGAGTCTTTTATTTTCGTGTTTGCTATCGAATAAAAATATTATGAATATTTTTGTTCATGAAAACCTCATGTATGGATTATTACAAAAAATTAAGGATAGAAAAATTTCGACACCGGCGGGGGATCGAACCCGAACTTGTAAAAAATTCGGAGGTAGGGAATGCAAACACTACTTAAAAGTGTAATAGAAACAAAGGATGGAAGGATTTCGCACTGGAAGCCATTGACACTGTAGCTCAGCTGGTTACATACTGTATATCCGAAACTTTTAAACCCGAATATTATTTTACCGAAAACTAATCGATTTTTTTTTATTTGCCATAATATTGTTTCACCGAATGCATTCAAATACCATATTCTTACATTCCAGATTATCGATTGACTTTTACTTTCTTTACTATCATTATGATTAACCACTAGAACGGATTCCCACAGAATCAAAAACCAGATATACCTTAATTCCGCAATTTTGCTTTTCCGAATAATCACTATTCCAAAAAATCCTACTACTACTTACTGCTATGAATAATTTTGCAGGCATATTTTATGTAAGTAATATACCCCGCCCCCCGTCCCCTATATGTAGCAAGCATGCAAGCAAGCAAGTATGCATATAGGCATGCATCAGGCATTTATGTGCTCGCTCCGCTGCGCTACGCTCGCTCGTTTTATACATAATCTAACCTAACCTAACTAAATGTTACCTAACTTTTCTTTGTCTGGAGGGGGCTTTCGCCCCCCGACCCCCCCAAACAGGGGGGCTCTGCCCCCTGCACCCCCCGACTTGCAACCAAACAAGCAAGCAAGTATACATACAAACAGCCATGCATCCGCGTTTTATTTATACAATTTTTCTAACATAAATAACATATATTATTAGAAAGATTTACGATTTGTAAGACTATAGATAAAAGTTACTTCGGTCTTTTAAACCTCTGGAATAATGAGATTATAGTAAAAGATATAGTTGGTATAAGCAAAAAATTCATTTTAATAATCTGGTTTTAGTTTTTCTGGGAAGTGATACTTCTAGAAAATGTATTTATGTACTAATGAAGTTGTGGAAAATAAAGCATCTGTGATACCTAAATTCTGTGAACCGTTTTCTGAATTTTGAAATTCGGATTTAAAATATTCGAAATGTTACCAGCTCAGCTATACTCAACCTTTTTTTTAAAGGGGCCACAAATACGTTTCAGTCACGGTAGCCCGGGCCGCAAGTAAAAAATAATTAGCTGTATGAATGAAAAACTAATATCAACCTAACTTTTAATAATCATGGATACTTACTTACGTATATCTAATGATGATTTTGGTTTTATCCATGTTCACCCTCATTCTCTTTCTTACAAAATACTCCTACGCAATATTCATCATCTCTTGCAACTCTTCTGCCGATGATGCAAGTAGCACTTGATCGTCAGCATACAAGAGTCATTCATTGATGAATCCACCCATCAAGTAACAAACATTTTTTATTTTGCTGGGAGCTTGAAACCTTTTTTGATATTCATTTAATAGTTAAAATATAAAATTTTAAATTATTGAGCAGTTTTTTTTCGTTTGGCAACCATAGATGAGGGGGCTAGTTTGCGTTTCCAATTTAAGCAAATTATTGATATCGTTCACACTCCAATACTTACCGTTCAATTACCAACTCTTTGAAGGGCATAAAATTTGAACTTGTTTACAAATAAGTTGCAACTACTAGGTGGGCCAACCAAAAACCCTCCGCGGGCCGCAGGTTGAGTATAGCTGCTGTAGCTCAATTGGCCTGGACCTCGTTCTTAAAACACTCCTTTTTTATATTTTTAATCGATAAAAGACATCAAACTAAACAACTTTGCCTAAGGAATGCTAATCTAAAATATTGTAATTTTCAAAATAATTAATAATCAAAAAGTGTCGTACCTAGATCAAACTGAGAAAGTGTAGCGAGTTTCATAGCCTAAGCTAAAATAAAATTAAATAGATATGGCCAAATCACAAGATTCTATGGGATTTAACGTATTAAGCTTTTAAATAAAATATAGTATTGTGCTAAATGTTGCTGCCAAAATGCTCGAAGATGAAGCACATAGGGTTGGACTCAGAATCAGTATAGAAAAGACCGACTACCTTCACATGAAACGTCATCGACGCGCCGAAGATTTAAGGAAGAACTTGCAGGTTGGAGAGTCAGTCTACAAAGGAGTTGATAAATTTAAATACTTAGGATGCACGGTCAGTGATACCAATACCAGGGAACAGGAGATTGACGTTCGAGTACAAAACGCCCTTCGGTGCAGCGCTGCTCTCCACGAGTCTTGTGTCCAATCTCCTTATCAGGAAAACCAAGATCCGAATTTATAAAACCGTCATCCGGTCGATCTTGATATATGGAAGCGAGGCTTGGACACACACTCTCAAGGAAGAGAATAAACTTCTGGTTGCGGAAAGAAAAGTGATGAGGAAAATGCTGGGTCCCACCAGGAGGGAAGATGGTACTCTGAGAATGAGAAAGAACGAGGAAATCAAAGACCCGATTTCTGAACCTAACATCATCGGCGAAATAAAGTCCCACCGGCTCCGCTGGCTTGGTCACCTAGAGAGGATTGGGGAGGATCGTGCGGTCAAAACGGTTTACCTTGGAATACCAAGCGGTCGAAGACCAATTGGCCTAGACCTCGCTTTTATAACATACCCTTTTTATATTATAAATCGATAAAAGACATCAAACTAAACAACTTTGCCCATGGAATGCCTATCTAAAATATTGTAATTTTCAAAAAATAATAATAATAAAAAATTGTCGTACCTAGTTCAAACTGAGAATGTATAGAATGAGATTCCTTGCTTCAGTGAAAATAAGAAATTAAAAAAAAACATTTGATCTATGATTTTCGCTCTGTAAACAAAAATATAACTTCTTTCGGTATTTTCGAGTTGTATTGATCGTCGTTGAAAAATAATATCATGAAAATAAATCGGAAAGCGAGCGATTGAACTGGAAAATACCGAAAAGAGTTATGTTTTTGTTTACACCATAGATCAAATGTTTTTTTTAAATTTCTTATTTTCACTGAAGCAAGGAATCTCATTCTTTGATTCTCAGTTTGAACTAGGTACGACAATTTTTTATTATTATTATTTTTTGAAAATTACAATATTTTAGATAGGCATTCCATGGGCAAAGTTGTTTAGTTTGATATCCTTTATCGATTTATAATATAAAAAGGGTATGTTATAAAAGCGAGGTCTAGGCCAATTGGATGTCCCAAATATCGATGGAGGGACGAAGTCGAAAAGGAAAAGGACCTGCGCGAACATCAGGCAGGCAACTAGAAAGAGATCGCACAGGATAGGGACCAGTGGCGACTTCTTGTGTCTGTATAGTGAGTTTTATAGCCTAAGCTAAAATAAAAATAAAATAGATATGGTCAAATCACAAGATGTTTTTTTTTATTTCAGCTGAGGCTAAGAACCTCAAAGAGGCAAAGCACTTTTTATGTATTAATTATTTTGAAAATTATAATATTTTAGATATGCATTCCATACGCAAAGTTGTTAAGTTTTATGTCCTTAATCGATTTAAAGTATAAAAAGGGTATTTTTTAAAAGTGAGGTCTAGGCCAATGAGAGGTTTTCCTTTTTTTCTTTTTTTCTTCTTTCCTGTTCTCAGGATAGATGGCGCCAGACTTGCTATGTTACTGGTAGGAACGGAACGTCACACCGTTTTTCACACATGGATGTAATGATATTGTAAAACGGAACGTACATAAAAACGTTCTGATTTGAAAGTCTAAATAAATATCAGTTTAAGCCAAGATAGCTTAAAAATAAATAAACAAAGACGGTATTTATATTTAACATGTTTCTTGTTGTTTTTACTCGCCAAAAAGTTACTCTATGGTGATGTAACACATATTTTTAAAGTTGACATTGGCGAAATTATTGTGGCAACACGATTGAGGCCACGAAGAAAAAATTGAAGTGAGTAACGTAGTTACATCTACGCCATCTACAGAGCTCTAGGAAACTATGTTGTTTTTTTATTTCTCAAAAAGAAAACCTCTCATTGGCATCGACAGGGGCGTATATAGAAGGTCGCGGGTTCGATCCCCCGCCGGTGTCGAAATTTTTCCTTCCTTTATTTATTACGAATAAAAATATTTAATAAATACAAAAAAAAACTTTGCATTTTTCTATTCTATATATATGAAATACTAGTGGTCGGCAACGGCTTCGCACGGATGGTGTTTAATATTTTTATATGATACGATACGTAGCGTGATGGTATATCCTATGTCCTTTGCCTGGTTCTTAGCTACTTCTCTACCAACTTTGAGCCAAATCGGTTCATTTCATCCGTTCTGGAGTTATAAATAGTGTAACTAACACCACTTTCTTTTATATATATATAGATATCCTTTGTCGCCTCTTACGACACCCGTGGAAAGGAAGTGACATTCTAAGCCGGCACTACATGGCACCATTTTTAGTAAGAATGTTGAAGCCAAAATTGTGAATTATATATATTCATAATTTAAAGTAGCAATATAAGTTCACATCACAATCTCCGAAATCCGTGCATCAAATCTCTGCCAGTAACGGCTCCAAAGGTATGAATTCCAGAGTCGATAACTTATTGTATGAAAAAAAAAACAAGCGTTCGTTTCGTTTATTTAGTTTGGTAAAATTAAAATGGCTGCCATTTAGTAGTATGTGATGTGAAACAAGTTATTGAATGTGTTTCATCTTACTAAGTTGTTAAGAATGTGAATAAAATGCCGCCTTTTTTGATAATATATTTGCGGATTAGTTTGCTGTCGCTAAAATGTGAAAATAGTGTGTGTAACACAAGTGACCATAGGAGTTGAATTACACCGATTCAAGCATAATAATGGAGAGCTCGCTATTGTTGTTAGTGATTTTCATCGTGCTTATTCCCATGTCGAACCAAGCAGAAAGCACTGAATGCCCTTTCAAATGCTCCTGCTTAGACAAACATGTCGAGTGCCCCAAAAAGAATCTTCTAATGCTACCCAAAATGCCATCGTGGGTGGAAAATCTTGTTCTAAGTAACAACAGATTAGGTAAAGACGCAGATCTCAATTTCGACCATCTTACCCAATTAAAGGTCTTAAAATTAGACAAAAACAAATTGGCAGCTATTCCCAATTTTACAAAACAGACTAGCTTGGAGAATGTTTCTCTGAATAAAAACGAAATAACTATGATCGATGGAAGCAGTTTTCCGATAAATTGTTCAATTAATGAATTAAATATTAATAGTAATTTTATAACAAATATACTAGAAGGGGCTTTAGACAACCTGACTAATCTCACCGTTTTAAAATTGAATAAGAATAAAATTAAATCATTACCAAATCATTTGTTCAAATATCAATCAAATTTGAAAACACTTGAACTTAACCACAACAAACTTCGGGTCATCCATGGTTTAATATTTCAAGGACTGCAGAGCTTGACTTCACTTAAAATTAGAAACAATAATATTGATAATATAATGGATGGTGCCTTTTATGGATTAAAGTCCTTGAAATCTTTGGAATTAGATCACAATAGAATAAAAATTATTTCTAAAGGATGGATGTATGGCCTAGAATCTGTTACTTCACTATCATTATCTTACAACATGATATTTCAAGTATCTGGTGGTAGTTGGGAGCTCTGTATTAATCTAGAACGTTTGAACATGTCTCATAATGACTTAACCAACATTGAAGGACGAACATTTCAACACCTTACAAAAGTACATTATCTGGATCTAAGTGCAAATAACATCTCTTCCATATCACAGGAAGCATTCAGTCATATGACTCAATTGCATACATTACTCTTGAACAATAACAAGATATCGTGGACTGTGGAAGATATGTCTGGTCCATTTTCAAAGTTGCAGAACTTGGTGATATTTAGTCTTGCCACAAACCACATCAAATCTATTAATGCCAGGGCCTTTGAAGGTTTGGTAAATCTAGCAGAATTAAATTTAGCTGGGAATAATATCACTTCAATTCAACAACATGCATTTGATTCTATGATAAAGTTGAAAAAGTTACATTTAAACTCAACACTGCTTCTTTGCGACTGTAATTTATTATGGATAGTGAAGTGGATAAGGGATAAAGCAGAGCAAAAATATATCACGGCCACTTGTGCTTATCCATCAGAAGTTCATGGTGTCTCTATAATAAAGTTAAAGGAAGACAATTGTGGTGATTCCCCAAAGCCAAAAGTGGTTGAACACCCCAAAACACAGCTTGCTATTAAAGGAAGATCAACTAATTTATATTGTTCAGCTACATCTAATCCATTTAGTAATATGACATTTCTGTGGAGAAAGAATAATGGAAACATCAGTAATCCAATTGTCTATGAAAATATAACAATAGCAAGTTCGGGTAAACCACAAGCTACCTCTATTCTTATAATACCTAATGTGACTCATGCTGATTCTGGTAAATATCAATGCATTGTTGGTAACAACTTTGGAACCACATACTCAACAAAAGCAAAGGTGAATATAGTAACTTTTCCAAAGTTTACTAAAATTCCTCAAAACATCACCTTGAAAACTGGAGACACAGTCAAGTTATATTGTGCTGCAACAGGCGATCCACCACCTGAAATATCTTGGAAAAAGGATGGTGGAATTGATTTCCCAGCTGCTAGAGAAAGGCGAATGAGTGTGATGCCTACAGATCATGTCTTTTTTATAGTTAATGCTAAGACATCAGACATGGGTGTATACAGTTGTGCTGCTAAAAATCCTGCTGGAACTATAACATCAAATGCAACTTTAACAGTATTGGAAGCACCATCTTTTGTGAAAGTTATGGAAAACAAAGAAGTTACTTTGGGAGGTTCTGTAGTGCTGCAGTGCAGTATAACTGGTTCACCTAAACCAATCCTAAAATGGTTTAAAGATGCATCTCCAATAGTCTCTTCAGACAGACATTTCTTTACTGATAATGACCAATTATTGATTATTTTGGGTGCCATATCTAGTGATGAAGGCAGGTATGAATGTAAGATCAGTAATGATCTTGGAACAAAAAAAGCAATGACTGAATTAAGAGTTTTGCCTCCAGTTGCAATAATGGTGAATGAAAAAGATATGACGGGTATTATTATAATAACAGTGGTGTGTTGTGCTGTGGGTACCTCTATTGTGTGGGTTGTGATCATCTATCACACTCGTAGACGGATGGCTAGGGCAGTGCCTGCATTTACAGCTGAAAGTATGAAAATGACTCAAATAGTGCATAGTGATAGTGACACTCCACAAATATTTTCAGACAATATTTCAGAACGTTCATCGTGTAAAGACAGTGGTACTGGTGATTCTGCCAAACAAACTAGTATAGATGGTGTACCTTTAGATAGAGTAGATACTGTAAATTTTGAGTCTGCAGTTTGTAGAAGCTATTCTCCTGTGGCAGAAGCTCATAAACTTCTACCATCATCGTTTAAGCCTACTATTCAAGTTTGTGTCAATACATCATCAAATCCTCCTACATACAGTTTTTCTAGTCACAGCAATGATTAGCTTTTAGTTTAGCAATATGTTGTGTACGGTATTATTAATTGAAAAAAATCCCAGTGTCAAAACAAAATAATATTGGATACTTTAATACCAACAGCCCTCCAATTTGATTTGAACTAGTCAATAGAAAGGCAGCTATTATTTGTAGAAGAGAATTGTTTGTTGCAATGATTCTTACTGCAATAATGTTTTAAGTTATTTATAAAATGGACCTCAACCATTTTGCCATGTGTAAATAGATTATAAATAATTTATTGTATAAGTACTGGAAGTTAAGAGCCTTAATTGCAAGGATATTGTGATTTATCTGTATAAATTTTATAAAATTATGTAGTACAAAATGTAACATACTTGCCATTATTGGGTTTTCATTTGACTGATACTGTCATTTAATTATAAATGGAGTTAATTTCTTATAAGTAGAGTATAAGCAATTGATATAAACTTTGCAGCTATTACTAATAGGAAAGTTTACTTTACCATAATTAGATTAATTCATTTAGATATTCTGTATTTGTTCAGATAGTGCCCTTGCACTTGATCATGTTTTGTAATTTACAAATACTGGAAAATGTGTGCAAAGATATTCACTACAAAAAAAGAACAATAAAAATATTTATCAATTACAAAATTAACCTTTAAAGCAAACCTAATCAATGTTTAACTGAAATGTAGTGGGGAGAACCATCAGAATCAATGAAGCAATATTTTTTTAATTGGTATTATTCTCCCAAGAGACTGTTATATTATTACATCAGCACAGTAATATTCTTAAATTCTAAAGTTAAAGCCATTCAGGAATCACCTAACACTAATAATACTGCAAGGGTTATTGTTGACTTATGACTCATTATTCATGCTTTTTGTTATCTAGGGTGTTAAGAAATTAGACAGAATGATAATCAGCAACATTTTGTTTAAATGTAATTTACTTATGTTGTGTTAGATAATATTAAATAAGACTGAATGAAGACAGTAACTTTACACAATGTAGTTTTATGACTATTAAATATTGTGATGCCTTCTCTGATCTATAAGTATTGTAGTTGTGTAATGGAATAATATAATAAAACAAATATGAAACTCTTATGTAAAACAGATAACTTACCGAAATAGATTGTTATTTAAATGCAGGTTGGTTATGATTACTCATAGTATTAATATACTATTCATTATGGATTGCTCTTGAAACTCAGTTTTTATTGATAAGTTAACTTCCTATTACTAATTTATATGTTGTGTAAAGCTGGTTTTAGCTAATTAGTTATAATATACCTATGTACATGAAAACCTATCCCACCCTAACTACTGTTATCATTATATGAATCATGTTTTTTTTCTATGAAAACCTATGTCGTATTTGATATTATTTTATTGAATGAAACTCTAGAAAAAGTTTATATTGATACAATATGTATGTAGCTTTTTTATACGTATAATTGGTATATTAAATTTAACATACAAAATATGTTTCTTTTTTTTCTTCACCTTATATGACCTATCATAAAACTGGGAATTCTTTTGAACTAAATAAACGCGTGTGTACTAGAGCCACACACACTCTCTGGACCTAGGTCAACATAATACTATTTTAAGCAGAATGGTCTGAAATATAAAAGCTTTTATAACAAGAGATTCTAGGAAATGATTTAAGATTATCTATGACAGTACCTCCTTCCTGCAAGCCTTGGATCGGAGGAAATCTACTTCATGTTCAATTCTGGAATATCTTAAGCCTGGCTAATTCCCTGAATCCACCTTAGGTATGTCTAATTACATAAAACGTAAACGTTCACGCCGTTTTATCCCCGAAGGGGTTGGCAGAGGTACCAATACTCCTGAACTCACATGGCAAGCGCCATCTAGTTTCCAGAGAAGGTACCCACGTTTTGCTTAGACAGTGTACTCACGTGATAGGGGGCAGGCCTATCGCCGTTTTGTACGAATACACTGTCACATGACTAAGTACAACTCAGCCATGTGGGTTTCCTCACGATGTTTTCCCTCACCGCTGGCAACCATGATAAATTAACCACACATATGACTTTAGAAAAGACAAATTGGTGTAGGCCCGTCCCAGGATTGGAACTCACGCCCTTCTGTTTTTCGGGCGGGTGTTCTACCCACTGGACTATCATGTCGCTATGTATGTCTAATTATTCACCCTTATCTGGCTATCAGTCCATATGTAATGACGCGGCTGATGAACTGGCTAGAGAATCAGCCAGGTTCCTATACGGACCCGAACTCATCACTCCCCTTTCTGTTTAACCGGCTGCAAACATTGCTAAAATAATGTACATAAGTACTAGCTAATTCATAATGGGGGAAACGTGAGTGATACCCAAAATGTGAATGAAAGTATTTTATTTTTCTTAACAAACACCTTCCGCATTTTTTTCAATTTATAATTTCATAGTTAATAAGTTCATAGAATATCTATAAAGATCTTATTTTAAATTGCGGAATAAAAAAAACTACGGATTTTAGGGTGTCATTATCTATATTATAATAAATCTGTAGAGAGGTCAATTCTGTACATTAAATATATTTTCAAAATAACTATCAGGGGGTGATTAGTGATCGATACTGATGCCAAAAATGAACTCAGTGAAATTTTTGTCTGTCTGTCGGTTTGTATGTTCCTTATGGAAACAAAAACTACTCGACGGATTTTGACGAAACTTGTTAGAATTATTCTTCATACTCCTGGGCAGGTTATAGTCTTTTTAGCAAAGTAGTAAAGGGGAATTTTGGGAAAACGGGGGAAGTTACTCCATTTTTTAAGCTTTCGTCGCGTGTGCCGCCTTAATGGTTACAGTTACATAGAAATCATGTATTACGGAAATATTCTACATAAAATTGGCTAAAAAATATCCTTCAACAGCATATGTCTATCTTTTATGTTTGACTCATAATAACACGTGTAACTCCTGATGGCTTAGCAGTTCGGAGCATCCTGATTATATTTGTTTACTCTTACGTTTATAATTCTCTCATTCATCTCACATTTAAAAAAGGTAACATTATTACCTATTTAATAAAAAAAATAATAGAAATCGGTATAGACACACCAAATTAATACATGAAATAAGCCATCGCGTCCTGTCGTCGCACATGAATACTGAATCATGCTGAATAACTTTTTAGTAATGGTTGCGCGGGCAAAAGATAGCCGTGAGTATATGTATGATGTATGCAAAGTTTGTAACTCTGATTGTTTGTAGGCATGGGTTTATTTTCGGAGATACTGAACAGTTCTTTTTAGCGCTTTTACAATCACAAAGCTAAACTATTCAGAAGGGCAAGCACGAGTGGTGTTTAAACTAGTTATCGCGTGCGATAAAGCAGCCATCTCTTACACACTTACTTAGTATCGTATACTGCCATCTCATTCTAACCGTTATCGTATCGATAAAATAGCGCTCGTGCTAACCCTACAGGAGTGCTATAAGTGGCGCTAAATTTCACAAAGGTTGAGCAGTGATTAAAGAAACCTCAGATATTTTTATAACTACGCTACGCGTGCGAAGCTGGGCCGATATACTAGTCATATAATATAACACCTGTTCACCATAGGCATCACCAACAGTCCTCTGTGCCTCGCTTGTGTGAAGGCTGACGAAACATACCATCATGTAAACATGTAACTCAATCATATGGGTTTTTCGTTTCCCTCACCGTTAACATAATTATGAATCGAACTTAGAAAGGATACTTAGATGTAGTTCGTGGCCATAGAGGACTTAGCTGTCCTTTATGGCCAAATATCCAAGATTTATCCTGCCACTGTTCGCCTCTTATGAAATTTAAAGCGATGATATATTGCCTATGTTACGTATGAAGGTCAGGATTCCATTGATAAAACTATTTTAAATTTCGGCTTCTTCATCTCAAAATAACGGATTAAGATAAGGCATAAATACTATACTACAGTGCGAATCAGGCCCCTAACGCGTAAGATGTATTATCGTCATAAAATTGTCGAACTAAAACACGAATACAGAATACAGACATAACAATGTCGACATTTAAATGTAACTGTGGTACTGAATGAAAAAACCGTAACCACTACGAGTGTCCTCTCACAATCGGGATATGAATTTGTCCAATCGGGTTTGATTCGGATATACATGCATATACTCACGGCTATGAAGCCCAAAAAAGAAGTGCACAGACACAGACATTCTGCAGCTACTTCTGAAAGTTGAGTGGGGAAAATATAGTAAAACAAATGCTGCCTACAAATGCCCAATAATGATTTAAAAAGCCCCAACACTGTAAGTCAACCCCCGAACACAGATGAGTAAAAATGAGGTAGGACTATTATAAGCAGACTCTACATATTACACAACTACAAAATCTTAATCTCTGGTTACATATATAAGTAAATTAAATAAATACAGCAATTTAGTTTCTTTTTCAAAATATGTATATTGTTTCAAATATGTTAGACAACTAGGCACTAGGCTTTCTTTGCTTATAAAATAATTACTTTAAATTTCTCTTTCAGCCTGGCTATGGTAACACCCAGTTAGAAATGGGTCACGGGCCTTACCCATCAATCGGGCCTGGCGGTGCCGTTTCTCCGCAAGTTCAGCAATGGTTTCGAGCAGTTGACAAGGACCATTCGGGACAAATATCTGCGACCGAACTGAAAGCTGCCTTGGTTAATGCACAGGGACAAACATTCTCAGAAACTGCTTGCCGTTTAATGATAGGTACGTATTTCCGTTCGAGCGTTACATTTTATTATTTTTATTTTGTGCTTGCTAACATAGTGATATGTTTACTTCTACTAACTAACGAATTATGGAACTTACAAAAATAGTCTACTGTTAAATGATTTTGTTTTAATTTGTCCAAATCCATTTACAAGATGCAAATTCGCACGGTCCTAAGTTCTGCAGCCAAATCATCTCGCAAATGGCACCAGTCTTTAAGTCACCATTTAAAGCATATCTACGGAAATAGATGTGGTGATAATCTACAACCGTGATAGTACAGGTAGAACACCTACCTATAATGCAGAAAAGCGTGGGTTCAAATCCCGTGCCGAAACTAAACCAGTCTTTCCTAATAAAATCGCGATAGTCCTGCCCCTATCACGGGAGTACACTGACCAAACAAAACGTGGGTACACCAGGTGACAAAAATATAACGTGATGTTTAGAAGTATTAGTATCTCTGTTCTCTGCTATCTGTTCGGGCTTGAACGATTATGTTGAGTTCTTCGAGTGATAATCTTTGTTCATCACTTAGCTCAATATTTTAAAATGAATTTATTTTCCCAGGAATGTTCGACAAGGATAAAACAGGACAAATCAACTTGGAAGAATTCGACAAATTGTACACATATATCAATCAGTGGCTCGCCGTATTTAAAACTTATGATACTGATCAGTCGGGCCACATTGAAGAAGAGGAACTTTCAAAAGGTAACTGGCTACAATTTTTTTTATTGATGATTTATAGTATATAAGGGTTTGTTAATCTGGGAAGTTTCTTTACTAGGGATGAAAAGTCTATTGAAGACATCTAAAGAAATCAAAGCAGTGGAAAGAATAATCGATTCGAATAAGTTTCAATTAAAAGAAAATATATATCACGACGAGGTTTTTGCTCATGACTACGTCGGCGTAAACTACATTTCTTACATCCAGTTTGCACAATACCCCAACACTATCCCATTTATCACATACAGTGATAATATCCCAAAGTTAATTTCGTTTGGAATCAACAATTTTCTCATCCACTTATGGAAAAAGCAAAAATCTTATATTACCCAGTCGATGTAAGGAAGATTATAATCGGAGATAGCCAAAGCTATATTATCAACGAATTCTCAACCAAAACTTTGCTGTTGAAATAGAAAATTACTTACACCCATACACAAAGTCAGATATTAAGGCTTAGAAATTCCTGAGCTACTTTTGGAAGTTGAGTGGGAAAAGGGTTGTAAAATAAAGGATGGTGGGTGACGGGTCTCCAGCAAAATCAATTAAAAAGCCCCTAAATCGTTAAGATAAGAGAAATGTTCATATGATAAGGCTCGTTGATGATTGATAGCCAACCAGCGATTCCCCAGGAATGAGATGGGATAGTACTGTTTTAAACCGCCAAAGGGTTTCGAATAATCAAGTAATTAAAACAAAATTTTAAATAAAATTAATTTATTTCTTTTACAGCATTCACGCAAATGGGATTCCGACTGTCTCCAGATTTCATAAAGTTTTTGATCAAAAGAAGTGATCCGAGAGGCGGCAAGATATCCGTGGACGAATTTATAGTGTTGTGTGTCCAAATACAAAGATTCACTGAAGCATTCCGAGTTCGCGACACACAACAAAATGGTTCTGTGACTATTGGCTTTGAAGATTTTCTTACGGTTGCTCTTAGTTGTTCAGTTTAAGAAATGTGTGCTTGAAACAATTTTTACGCTTTCTCAGAATTCCAATGACTTATCTGTAACAATGACGAATGTATTTTACTGTCTTATATTAAGATAAAATGAATTTGCAGCAATAATGCTTGCTAAAGTGGGTATGGGTGTGATGAGCTCTTTCACTTGCTACCATTCTCTTTGTACCTTCATAAAACCTATTTTGCGCCTTAGTAAAATCGATTCAAATACACAATAATTATGTAATTTTATTCCTTTAATGGATTGGAATTGTGGACAGCATTGTATGAAGAGAAAATAAAGCTATTTTTACAACTTACTATTATTGTTTTTTCTTCTCAAAGCTTCTGATTTCTCCAATGAAAATACAACCTCCTGAAAATTCTTTACAGCTGTTCTCATATTCGCCTGATGTTTAGCGTTGTCTGGAGAGCTGTCATCAAGTAATGTATTTATTGTAGGTATTTCATCCAGATTTAAACTTTTTGCATTAGCAGGCTTGAATACAACAGAAACTTTGCCGGTTTTAGGATGAATACTGAATGGAGATTTCAGTAAATGATTAAATCCTTTAGTAACGTTGACATCAAGTCTTGGATAGCAGTATTGTATTTTTATTTCTTCTACCAGGTATTTCAGTCTTCGCACATTTGAGTTCTGTAATTAAAATCTCATTAATTTAAGTATTTAAACGTTTACGCCGTATATAGTCGAAAGAGTGGCATAGGTACTAATACTTCTGAACACATGTACTAACGTTATTGGGGCTTTTAAGGGATTTTTGGGCGATGCGGTTGGAGACCCATCACCAAAAACCTTTGTTTTATCATCTTTTCCCAACTTTACTTCCAAAAGTGGCTGAGGAAATTCTAATTCGTTAGCTCTGGCCACCCCTTATAGGGATTTATAGCCGTGAGTATATGTATGTATGTATGTACATGTGACATGTCACCGGGTGTTCAGAGAATGCACGTTTTACTTAGACATTACAGTCACAATAGGAATATACAATGACGTCATTTATTATATATTCAATCGTGAAAGCTGAGTGGGTGGAACACCGCTTATCGTGCAGACGATGGGGGTTCAAATCTCGATCAGGACTTCACCAATTTATCTTTTCTAAAAGTCATGTGTGGTTAATTTATCATGGTTGTTAACAGTGAGGGAAAACATCGTGATGAAACTCACATGGCTAAGTTGTACTTTGTCATGTGCCAATGTATTCATACAAAACAGCGCCGTCCTGCCCCTATCACATAAGTACTCAGTGCATACAAAACGTTACTCACGTACTGAACACTAGGTGACAATGTCACGTGATTTTCAGAAGTATTAAATTCAATTCAAATCATTTATTTCAGAAAATCATTTATTTCAGATAATAATAATCCATATCACATGTCAATAAAAATAATATTATTGTCAAATATAAAATATACATGATAAAAAATTACTAAAATTTAAATCATTTAAATCCAATTTCTCAAAAATAAAATTAGCATGAACTTAATATTATGAATTAAAATAAAACATGTTGTAGGAGGGATCTCTAGCCTGCAGTTGCAGCCATCTCGCAAACATCAGCAAATCCCAACCAAAGTATTAGTACTTCTGCCAACCCCTTCAGGGATATACAGCATGTATGTTTTAGTTTGAAATGTGAAAACTTGAATTTTTTGCGGGAACTTGTTAAAATCATTAATATTATATGATAAGAAGTGATAAGGTTTATATACGTTAGAATCCTCTTTTTTTATATTAAATCTTTGCTAAAAAGATAAAAATCTTTAAACATAAATGATAATTGAGAAACTATACTTACTTCTTTATAATAAGTCTCATATGTATTAACAAACATCTGAAACCTCTCAACTGAAGAGGGAGACATTTTCTCAAGATTTTTTTCTAGCTGTGCTTTTAAGGATTCATCTGGAATCATCTTTAAAAACGTTTTAAGGCCTTCTGGTGTTCCTAAGAAATCTTGATCAATCAATAATTCTTCGAAATATTGTTCAATTATATTTAATGCCCGCCTGAAAAAATATGTTCAAAATGTAATACAATGGGTTTAAAAGTCAAAAAGGGGTAATGAGCATGTATGAAAATATTTTGTAGACGGTGCTCGAGCAATTTTCTAGGATTTCCCTAAGTAAAGATCATTAATCCCTGTCTATCCCAACAGAAACTAATGATATGAGTATATGTATGTATGTTAAAACGGTGTAGGTTTTTCTTCGTATATATTACCAGCTTAAGATTAACCCTCTAACTCATACACCACACACAGTTAACATAATATAGTATTTAAAATTCACGTGTCATAGTGTTTCCCAGCCAACTACTCCGAGACGGCTAAACAGATTTCAATGAAATTTTGCACATTCATCATCCTCGTTTGTCCACGGGTGAAGGGTTGTCCACCTACATTATATTTTAAAAAAAATATAGACATAACTCCCTAGAAATGATTTATGCAAAACAATGTTCAAAACAAAGCTAGTCTACTATAAATTGTTATTATTATTGCTAATTTGCTAGGTATATGTTACCGGCAGTGTAGTACGAGGTGAGTAAGAGAAAGGGGACTTTTTTTTATTGGAAAGTGTGTCTAGAGACCCATCAACAACCTTTATTTTTACAATCCTTTTCCCATTCAAATTTCAAATGTGGCTGCGAAATATCTTCTTCAATAGATGTCGCGCAGTAAATATATTAAGCTGTATTAATAAATGAGCCAACCTTATACTTGAATGTAAGTTATCACTTCCCAAATGCACTTTCTTGGTCTGATTATCTCCGCCCATGATTAAGCACAAATAGTCAGCCACGGCCGCCCTTCCAGGACTGTCAAGAGTCCGGGCTTCATAGTCAGAAACCCAGCAATGCACACCTCTTCTTCCAGAAAATACCCATAGAATACTTTGAAAACCAAAGTCATCTGAAATTTTAAACCAATGAAAGTGAGCAAAGATTAAAGAATGCATCACCTTCAGTGTATGAGAAGATATATGGATTTAGAGGTATTTAAGGATCATGTTAACGGTGAGGGAAACCATCGTGAGGAAACCCACATGGCTGAGTTGTACTTAGTCATGTGACAGTGTATTCGTACAAAAACGGCGATAGGCCTGCCCCCTATCACGTGAGTACACTGTCCATGCAAAACGTGGGTACTCGGAACACCAGGTGACAAAGTCACGTGATGTTCAGAAGTATTAGTACCTCTGCCAACCCCTTTGGGGATATTCGGCGTGAACGTTTATGTTATGGATCATGGCAAGTGAATAATGATGTGGTAGATTTCACAGGAATTATCTGGGGGCACGGTAGTGCCCCCGCCAAGACGAACCAAGCGAAGCGCACGGGCACTACCTACCTTTTCTCGAAGCGCTTCGTCGTTTTTTTAGACATTCATAATTTGGGTTTGGATTATGCTAGATCAATAAAATTTTCGGGATATATTGTTAATAGCGGACTTATTGAACCTATAAAGTTTGAATTACTTTAGCTTTTATACTTCAGATTTCATTTATATCTAAAAAACGCTAATTTCGTCACTGACTCACTGATGATCATCAAAATTCTTAGGGTATTTCCTAATGTCCTAGAAAGCTGAAATTTTGTATGTAAGCTAGTATTAGCACACAAACAACAAAAAAACTATAAAACTTGTAATTTTCATCCTCCGACCCCTTAAACTAGGGGATGGGAGTTTGTATGAGACTTTTCAATTTTGACGCTAGAGGTCTAATATGATCTAAAACTTGATAGATATATATAGGTATAGGTACTCCTTGTTTAAAAAAAAAATGTTACAAACAACTTACAAAAAGAATGAAAATCCCACCAAAAACATTTTTATGTAAAATGTTGCCAAGACGAGCCCATATGACTCTCACTGTCAAAAAGTTATCAGATCTCATGTAGAGCCAAGCTTCTAACACTACACGCCCTAACTCTACAAGGCCTAACTTTACAAACTCTACACCTTAGTCAAAATATGTGGCTTGGCCGTTCGTTACTACAAGAACTATTGTATAACATAAAATTAATGAACAGTGAATTAATTTTTCACCTTACGCCGATGTGAATGTAGCGAAATGGCCAAGCCACATATTTTGACTAAGGTGTAGAGTTTGTAAAGTTAGGCCTTGTAGAGTTAGGGCGTGTGGTGTTAGAAGCTTGGCTCTACATGAGATCTGATAACTTTTTGACAGTGCGAGTCATATGGGCTCGTCTTGGCAACATTTTACATAAAAATGTTTTTGGTGGGATATTACGAGGGCTGCTATTTATGTATCCGGAATAAAAAAAAGAAACAAACATATATCAATTAATATGGTTTTATTGCTTCTCAAAATATTCGCCGCTCAGATCTATACACTTTTGCATGCGTTGAAACCAATTTTCATAGCACTTTTTCCACTCAGACTGAGGTATCTCCAAAACGTGCATTTTGAACGCATCGACTGCCTCTTCGCGGCTCGAAAAACGTTGACCACGTAATTTTTTCTTCACATTTGGAAATAAATAAAAATCATTGGGTGCCAAATCAGGGCTGTACGGCGGATGACCTGTCAATTCGATCTTTTGAGCTTCTAAAAACTGAGTTGTGACGGCCGACCTGTGACAGCTAGCATTGTCGTGATGCAGAATGATTCTACGTTGTCGGTTAGTCTTTCTTATTTGTTCAAAGACTTCCGGCAAACAAATGGTCGTATACCACTCCGAATTAACAGTTTTACGATTCTCTAAAGGCACTGTAGCTACATGGCCATTTATACCAAAAAAACAAGCGACCATTTGCTTCAATGTGGTTTTTGCACGAATAACTTTTGTTGGGTTCGGCTCATCTTGGAACACCCACACCGTGGACTGCTGCTTAGTTTCGGGGTCGTAAGCGTAGATCCAAGATTCGTCACCTGTGTAGATATTATAAACAGCTTTTGACGCACCACGGTTGTATTTTTTTAACATTTCTTTGCACCAATCGACACGAGCCTGTTTTTGATCAATACTCAAGTTGTGCGGAATCCAACGGGAGCAAATTTTTTTTACAGCTAAATGTTCATGAAGTATCTTATGTATGCTCGTCATACTAATGCCCAGAGATGCCTCTATCTCACGATATGTAACATGACGATCTTGAGTTATTAGTTCCCGGACAGCATCGATGTTTTGAGGTACAACGACCGTTTTAGGGCGACCTTCTTTAATTTCATCAGTAAGCTTAGATCGTCCACGATTAAACTCGCTAAACCAGTGATACACAGTGGTCTTTGAGGGTGCTTCATCCCCAAAAGTTGAAGTAAGCTGATCGATGCACTGTTTTTGAGTTAGACCACGCCGAAAATCGTAAAAAATCATGGCACGAAAATGTTCACGAGTTAAATCCATGGTGGTGAAGACACGCAATTTTCAAAATGACGCTACGATGTGAAAACAATTGACAGTCACATAAAAATAAATGTATTCTAAAGCTAAAGAGTTCTATTTTTAAATGATGTAATTACTTTTTAAATTATTGTTCTGTAAGTGGCCAGTTCCGGATACATAAATAGCAGCCCTCGTATTATTCTCTGCCTAGTAGGCAAGATAGATCAGTAAGAATATGATTTACAGGCGATTTTATACATAATTGTCCATTTAGATGGTTTAATATAGCAAGTGAGGTTGGAGACTTATCACCAAGAACCTTTGTCCCCACTTAACTTCCAAAAGTGACTGAGGAAGCTTGTATTCTGAAGCTCTGGGTACCCCTTTTAGGGATTTATAGCCATGAGCATATGTATGTATGTAATATAGTGAAGTCTTTAAATAAAGACTAAAAGACGATGTGTTCAATAACAAAAAGAAATGTCATGACATAAAACTAACCCAGAATGAGACAAGTTTTTTTGTAACAAAACCAACTTATTGGGTCACCTTGTATATTGTAATGTATTTTGTGTTATGTATGTGAGAAGTTTTTCCCTTTGATATACCTCTTAGAAGACCAAAATAGTTCTAGAGGTAAATGTCATATCGAAGACATAAAAGCTTAAGATTTTTCACGAAAATAATCATTTTGACAATCTTGTTTATTGTCAGATAATTATTTCATATTTTTAAATTTACTCACTTGACAATAGTTTTCTGCAAGAAGGCTGCTAGTGTTAGGATGTAGACTTACAATTTATTTAATTTAATTTTCTAAATTTTTGTTAAAATTTAATATGAATGTATTGTTTAATATTGTAAGTGGATAGATAATGTTCTTAATTTATCGTCTTTCCTTATTTTGTTTTCTAATATATAATCTTAAATGAGTAAAAATCTCTCCTTATAATTTAGACTACTTTCTTTGTTACCTCTTTTAAGGAATATTTTAATCCTTTTAAAAAAAAAATAGGTTAATTCAAAATTTTAAGTTGGTCATGCTTGTTTGCAGAAGTGAGTCTTGATTCAGCTCCTGGGGCGATGGGGGCATCAGCATTATTATGGAAGAAACTGAAAAGAATGTCGGAAACAATAATCTGAACTGGCTTTATATATCATCAATTTATACCCGTCTGGGATCGCAGCCCCTTATTCTTGAGCTGCCCTGGTTGACGCAAGCATCCCGGAGTCGCAGCCCCTTACTCTTGAGTTGCCCTGGTTGACGCAGTCAGAAAGCTGGAGTCGCAACCCTTACCCCGTCGAGCTACCCTTCCTGACGCAGGCGCCCGGAGGCGCTTGGTTCCATGTTAAATTCGCCACCCATCGCAGCAGGAGCTGACGCTAAAGCTGAGTTTTTTATATTATATTATATTGATAGGTTTAGTGTTTTTGATAGGTTTTATTTAGGATTGTTTTACTGTTTCTTTTTATTTATAATAAATGTTGTGATATATATATCTTCTATTATTCATTATCCTTTTTCTTTCTTTCTTCTTTTAGTTACTTCTGGCTTCTGGGTAGCTACAGCATCCCAGGAGTGAGAAGTAACGTTACAAATTGGCGCCCAACGAAAAAATTATATATATCACAACAATTATCTTTTCCAAATTCTAAATTATACTTGCACAAGTAAGATTCTTTTGGATTTCGGTTTTGGCATATTTCTTTCCGTTTTTAACGTCTTTTTCTTTTATATATACTTATTGTTATTCTATACGGTTAGGATTAGGATGGCTACACCTGGCTCTACTCTAGCAGACCTTCTTAGCAGATTTAAACTTTGGCTGATTTTATCTTTATTTTATTCTTGAGTTTTGGTTATGTCAAGATGTTTTAATTTAATTATCTTTCGTTATATTTGAATGTGTTCTTTAAGGTTTTAACACCACTCTTAAGGTGTTACCTTTTTATGTAACTATTCTTTAATTTCAATGTTACTTGACATTGTTGTGTTAAGGTTTGAACACCACTTAAAAGGTGTTATTTTTCTTAGGCCTTGTAGCTTACTGTTGTACATAAGGTATGTTACTTAGGGATTATTAGTATGAGCGGCTGACAACTCATTAAATAAGCCTTGTCGTCATTTATAGGTTGACTCCTATGAATAGTTTTATTTAGGGATTCATTAGTATGAGCGGCTGACAACTCATTAAAGAAGCCTTGTCGTCATTGATAGGTTGAAACCTATGTAGAGTTTTATTTAGGGATTTATAAGTATGAGCGGCTGACAACTCATTAAATAAGCCTTGTCGTCATTGATAGGTTGACTCCTATGAAGTTTATTTACGGATTTATTAGTATGAGCGGCTGACAACTCATTAAATAAGCCTTGTCGTCATTGATAGGTTGAGTCCTATTAAGAGTATTTGTCATTGAATGTGAACAGTACTCACTTTTGTAAGAATGAAGTATGAAAGTTTTTCTCTTTGAATGTGTGGATTTCAACCTAATTTAAAAAAAAAATTCTTTAGAAATTTTTTTTTTCCGGGGGAAAGGGGAATGTATGTAATGTATTTTGTGTTATGTATGTGAGAAGTTTTTCCCTTTGATATACCTCTTAGAAGACCAAAATAGTTCTAGAGGTAAATGTCATATCGAAGACATAAAAGCTTAAGATTTTTCACGAAAATAATCATTTTGACAATCTTGTTTATTGTCAGATAATTATTTCATATTTTTAAATTTACTCACTTGACAATAGTTTTCTGCAAGAAGGCTGCTAGTGTTAGGATGTAGACTTACAATTTATTTAATTTAATTTTCTAAATTTTTGTTAAAATTTAATATGAATGTATTGTTTAATATTGTAAGTGGATAGATAATGTTCTTAATTTATCGTCTTTCCTTATTTTGTTTTCTAATATATAATCTTAAATGAGTAAAAATCTCTCCTTATAATTTAGACTACTTTCTTTGTTACCTCTTTTAAGGAATATTTTAATCCTTTTAAAAAAAAAATAGGTTAATTCAAAATTTTAAGTTGGTCATGCTTGTTTGCAGAAGTGAGTCTTGATTCAGCTCCTGGGGCGATGGGGGCATCAGCATTATTATGGAAGAAACTGAAAAGAATGTCGGAAACAATAATCTGAACTGGCTTTATATATCATCAATTTATACCCGTCTGGGATCGCAGCCCCTTATTCTTGAGCTGCCCTGGTTGACGCAAGCTTCCCAGAGTCGCAGTCCCTTACTCTTGAGCTGCCCTGGTTGACGCAAGCTTCCCAGAGTCGCAGCCCCTTATTCTTGAGCTGACCTGGTTGACGCAAGTTTCCCGGAGTCGCAGCCCCTTACTCTTGAGCTGCCCTGGTTGACGCAGTCAGAAAGCTGGAGTCACAACCCTTACCCCGTCAAGCTACCCTTGCTGACGCAGGCGCCCGGAGGCGCTTGGTTCAGTTCGCCACCCATCGCAGCAGGAGCTGACGCTAAAGCTGAGTTTTTTATATTATATTATATTGATAGGTTTAGTGTTTTTGATAGGTTTTATTAGGATTGTTTTACTGTTTCTTTTTATTTATAATAAATGTTGTGATATATATATCTTCTATTATTCATTATCCTTTTTCTTTCTTTCTTCTTTTAGTTACTTCTGGCTTCTGGGTAGCTACAGCATCCCAGGAGTGAGAAGTAACGTTACAATATCCGCTAGACTTTGTAGTATTAGTGCATTATTGCAGTATTGGTGCATTAGCTTTTCAATTAAAATTAAGTCAGCAATATGACTCAATGATCCTGAGCTCTCTTCGAGAAGCAAGGTGGGTAATGAATTTGGCACATGATCACAAAAAATCTTGAAACTTTTACATTTATTTGAAGAGGAATTGGTAATTCTAAAGACTAGATAGCATTTGTCATATCTGATTTTGAAAAGCCTTTTGGAAAATGTCAAGGTTGTAACCAAAGACCTGTGCTTTTACTCATCTATGTGGACTCTTATCTTCAATTACTGGGTAGAAGAAACTGCAAGCTCAACAATAGAAGTAACAGGTACAAAATAAAAGCAAATTTTCTTGATTGAACTTTCAACTCAAAATAATTACAAAATAAAGTTGAACAAGATGATTTGAAGGTATTTGTGTTTTCTTTTTTAAATAAGGACACACAGGCTGTTAAAACCACATTATTCTTCAGTGGCATTGATTGAACCTGTGGACCGCCCCAGGTTTGCCTTTAACTTCTGAATCCTACAATCTTCAGAAGAATTCTATTGCTGAAATATTTTTTATAACACAAATACTATCTTTCCTCTTTATAATCACTATAGCTATAAAAATCATCAGAAGTCTTACCTCTTAAAGCTTTGTCAATAATTTCGCAGGCTATCACCATGAATTTCCAACATTTGGCACAGACTTTTGCTTCCTGACAGCAAGTTCGCACTTCATCATAATCTGTTAGATCAATATCAAACACCAGCTCTCGTGATAATACTACTGACCCATGACGAGCTATTGAGGGTCTGGAAAATAAAATGGTTCCATTAGTACCGTCACTAACCTAATGAATGAGTAAATATTACTTTTTGTCAGGGGCCGTTCAGGCATTACATAAGCACTATTCGGAGATGGGGTGTCTTTGTTTTGCTTATTTTGGCCAACTTGAGGGGTAGGGAAGACTAGAAGATGTTTAACTCATTGAAAGTTATTTACTTTTTTTACACAAATGGCAACTCTATGGTAAAATGGTAAAATCTAATCTCTATCCTAAATCTATTTTCTTATGTAACATTATAATTATAATATATAAAAAGTTATATTAGATGGGAGGCAGGGACAAAATCTTTGCTTACTTTTGCTGTCAAGGGGGATAGGGGAGTAAATAATTGTAATAAACTTGCTTACTTAACATTTCAGTGGCCTCTCATGTCTTTATGGAGAAAGAATTTTTACAGTGTTATTATTATTAGTATTTGGGATCTTTGGAGGGCATAAATGTTTGTCACAATTTTTAATATATGTGGTGTATAGTGATGCTGTGTAATGTTGGTTTACAATATTATTATTTTTTATACTTCCCTCAACTGCCTGAAGTTTCTGCTTGCTAAATGCTTTGGTTACTTTTTTGGGGATTTATAGCTGAGGTTTATGCATGAATGATTTAGACAACTATATCTAAACTTACTTAGTATTGTAAACAGCTCCAATATCTAACTTATGAGGACACTTCTTTTGTAGCAAGAGCTGCAGCTCTTTTTGGTTTGAGAAAGACAGGTATCTTAGGTACACATCATCAGCAAGGGTGAATGACAATTCCCTGTGAGATAATGGCTGAGGGTGACTGCCACAGCTAAGCCATCTACAGAATATGTTCTGAGGAAATAATCTTGTGTAGTATATAGGCAACATATCAGGGAGTAGACTGCCATCATATTGAACCTGAAATACAAGAGATAATTGAAAATACATGCTAATAATTCAGGACTGTAAAATACATTCTTAGATTTTTTCTTGTTTGAATATTTTAAATTGCTTAAAACCCACAACATATGGAATCCAAACACAGGAAAACCACTTTACAAAACCCTGTTTATATATTTTATTACCTTTAACAGTTTTAAAGGGAAACCCCCAAAAAAATACCTTCTCACTAAGAGTTTTTTAAAAGGATTTTAAAACGGAAACCCTCTCATTTGTTAGGTAAGTTTCCTCCTAAGTTAGTAAGGTAGTAAGCTTCTGGGTAAGTTTTCTTATAATATTCCAAGAACACTAAGGGATTGTTGATCAGATTACATGTCATGGTCTACTACTGCTTTGTTGGATTAAAAGCTGTAATTATAAGAAGGGACCAAATTAAATAAAATAAATGAGGAATTAAATAAAAAAACACATACCATTTTAATTCAGTGATGATGATGAATCGATTTTGATGGTAATAAAAGAAAGTAAAAAAATATAAACAAATTTAAAGTTAACCTATCCTATACCCTATTAAGAATTAATTTGATGTTGATTATCCTCATACTAATTTTAAAAGTATTAGAAGAGTTAACGAGGGTGAATACTAGGAGTAGAAGAAACAATCACTTAATTTTTGTAGTTAAATGATAAAATTAGGAAAAATAAACAGATTAAATTAACAATCAAACGTTTCGTTTTCCCGCCACATTAAATCAATCAGTTAAAGTTGTTATTCAGTATGAATCACAGACAACATAGGATAGGGTACAATAAGATTGAATGATATGATTGTGATGTCATTCTTGAAAGGGTAGAGTAAAATAGGATAGGAACTATCTAAACTAAAGACGAGTTCACATTTTTTTAGTAAAATGAAGATGGAGGCAGTGCATGAAAGGCACTGCTATTATAATTTGTTTGCGGCCTTAACGGATTATGATGGCATAACTGAATCTAGGTACTTGCCAAAACAAGTAACGAATTCTTATTTGGTTTCTTTGGGTAGTGTTTGTAATCATTTTCTCATTAATGCTTGTTAGGTATAGGTACTGCCTGTGTTACTGCTGCAACTAAGGCAAATCTAACCATAAATTAAATTTTCAAGTCATAATAGTAGTTTACGCTGTAAACTTAGTACCATATATAAACATACATACAAATGCTTAAAAATACTGTTTTCTTCTTCGGCTATCGGGTAAAAAGTTGAGAAACTCTGACTTAGATAAACGAAAACAGCTTTTCATTAGTTTTAATGAAATAATCGTTTAAATCCGCTTTGGAAAGTACATTATGATATTTGCTTTCTCTAAAAATCTGTAGTTTAGGTCCACTACATTTCTAAAAATACAACGTCTTACTCTCCCCATATCAACTTTATACACAACACAACTAATGGTCCGCCCCGACTTCGCACGGATGGTGTTAAATAGTTTCACTGTTTACCCCCTACAGTAATTAGCGTGATGTTATATATCCTATGTGCTCTTCCTGGTTCTAAGCTACCTCTTCAACAATTTTCAGCCAGATCGGTTCATCTGTTCTTAAGTTATAAATAGTGTAACTGAACGACTTTCTTTTATATATATTATGTGGTTGTTGTGCCTCACTCGACATAGATAGGTATAGTGCGTCCCGGACTTTTTTGTAGATATTTATAAGATCTACAATTAATTACAACATTTTATGGTTCTCTCTTTTGTAGTTTAGGCAGCGTACGCAAAATAAGTAACTTCTTTGGTTGATTTATTCAGTTTGTGTCCGAAAAATCCAAATACCTTACATACCCTATTTTTTTCAAAATAAAATATAGTCTATGTTACTCGTGGATAATGTAGCTTTCGAATGGTGAAAGAATTTTAAAAATCGGTCAAGTAGTTTTAAGCCTATTCATTACAACCAAACAAACAAAGTTTTCCTCTTTATAATATTAGTGTAGAAGTGTAGATAACCATTTTTATACACAATAACCATTTCAATTAGATATCAGTCTGGCTGCTTGATAAACTTAATACTTAATAATTATTACTTGACGAGCGCATCTAAGCCTGCGTGATAATAAAACCTAGTTTCTGTAGTTTAGAAGTGATTGAGTACCAAACATCTAATTAAAAAGAAAATATACATATTTGTCCATCTTACCTATATAGTTTTTGTTACATATATAGTTTATTTTAAATTGTAATCGAAAACAAACACACAAACGTCCGGAATTTGCGGCGAATACATATCAACTTCAAACCCCTATTATACCCCATTATGGGAGGAATTCCTAAAATTAAATTTGGGCGCCATGAAAATTTTTGAAAATAGGGTGCTATTTTTGTTAAGCAAAGAGCCAAAACTATTCTGGTCCATGATTAAATCAAAAACAAATAAAATTATAGAACGGCTATATGTAGGGACGGAACTGCACGGACGACGTGCAGCGCGCGCTGAAGCGTCTTCCAGCCAAAAAGTCGGCCGGGCCGGATGGAATACCAGAAGGGCAAGCACGAGCGCTATTTTATGATGAGATGGCAGTATACGATACTAAGTAAGTGCGTAAGTGATGGCTGCTTTATCCCACGCGATAACTAGTTTAAACACCGCTCGTACTAGCCGGGCAGGGTTTGTAGTTAAAGATTGTCGCGCAATATTAGAGGAGCCGCTATTATTTATTTTTAACTTGTGCCTAGCGGAGACGACCTTTCCGGACTACTGGAAAGTAACGCGCGTTGTACCGGTACCAAAAGGTAAAACTACTTCGGACGTAAAGGACTATCGCCCGGTGGCCGTTTTATCCGCTTTTGCAAAAGTGTTTGAATCAGCTTTGCAACAACGGATATATGGGGAGACATCGGGAATAATATCAAAGTGTCAACATGGTTTTAGACTAGCTTACAGTACCACCAGCAACCTGCTGTGCTGAACTTTATGTCCCACGTGGTCCCTCATGTGGATTCGGGGAAAAGTGTCGATGTGACGTACTTCGACTTTAAAAAAGCATTTGATACAGTAGATGGAGATGTCATGCTAATAAAACTCGCGGAAATGGGATTTACACCACATACCCTGATGTGGTTCGCCAGCTAAATTAGCAACAGGCGGCAGTAGGTTGATTACGGTGGGTGTGTGTCGAAAGAATACCTTACTCTTTCAGGAATTAGTTAGGGCAGCAACTTGGGTCTATTGGAGTTTTTGATAATGTTAAATAATCTTCTGGAAGTAGTCAAACATGTCTTATGTTCGCTGACGACTTGAATTGAGACCGTCGTAGATTATAAAAGATTTCAAAGCGATATTGAGTCCATCCACCAATGGAGTCAAAAAAATAAGCTAGTACGTAATATAAACATAAACATAACATAAACGTTCACGCCGAATATCCCCGAAGGGGTTGGCAGAGGTACTAATACTTCTGAACATCACGTGACTTTGTCACCTGGTGTTCAGAGTACCCACGTTTTGCATGGACAGTGTACTCACGTGATAGGGGGCAGGCCTATCGCCGTTTTGTACGAATACACTGTCACATGACTAAGTACAACTCAGCCATGTGGGTTTCCTCACGATGTTTTCCCTCACCGTTAACAACCATGATAAATTAACCACACATATGTCTTTAGAAAAGACAAATTGGTGTAGGCCCGACGACCCAGGATTTGAACACTAGTCGTTTGCACGATAACCGAGTGTTCTACCCACTGGGCTATCACGGTTGCTATACGTAATATAATAAGTTAATAAGTAATTCATTTTTATTTTATAATAGTTTTCTATTGTTATTTCAGCTATATTTCATCGTGTAATACTTAGGTACCATTAGGATTACTATCCTAATACTTTCTGAATATTCTTTAGTTACAGTAGTTTGCTAAATAGTATTTTGTGTATAATATTTTCCCAATATTTAACACTTCTTTGTTTTGAGATCGATAATATTGTCATCTACATAATTATTTTTAATATATGATTTGAATTACTTTTATAATATTACTTTTTTCCAATACATATTATTCATCTATTTTAATAGATTGTTTTTGCGTTTTTTAAAGTCATTTTATGGTAATACGTTTGACCCATATTTTATCGCATATATTTATTCACCTTGCTTTTGTTTTATTTTTATAACGAGATACGGTTTGGTTCAGTTTTAATTTCCTACGTTATTTCTTTTAACAATCAATAAATCAATATGACGCGTTGTCAAGATCGGGTTGCGGAGAAAAGCAGTACACTCTTCTGCCACTAATAAACCTAAAAATATCATTAAGCACAATAATCGGGATTAACCAACGAAATATTTTTAAATCACTTACGTGATATGTTTGCCCGACGTTTCGGGACACCTACTGATGCCGTGGTCACGGGCTGACTCTAAGTCTGAGAGTTTAAAAAGTGTATCATTTAGGCAGAAGTACTTTAAATAATATTCTTTTAAAAACTTCTTAATCGCGATAATAATAACAGAAATTGACGCGTACGAATTCGCGGGGAACAGCTAGATAGTAATAATCCCCACATGAGGTTTTCATGAACATAACATTCTAATTAATTTTCAAGTATTTAGGTACAGAAGTGAGAATATTTTCATACAAACTTTCCCGCACGATATATTTTTTCCGCTCCAAAATCATTAAAAAGTGTAATCGAAAATCTGAATAAACATTTTCAAACTTGTAAGTTTACAATTAAAAAAGTTACATAAAAACTTCCCCCTTATTTCATGCCTTTAGGGTTGACATTTTGAAAATTTGCTTCTTAGTTGTCACTTACATAATAAAAGCCTTTTATTTGTCGTGACCACATCGTAAAATTGCGCACATCATGAAATGATCGATAATGAATGTGCTTTTGTAATATATTATCTAGTAAAATTTATTTTAATCTTTAATCAGCGTATTTTTCTATCAATATCTTTTTGTCAGCCTATTAAATGACGTCTAGCAATAAAACCATGTGTTTTTCAAAGACTTTCATTTAAAAATTGTTGAAATGCTTGAATTTAACCACTTACAAGTGGAACCAAACATGAAAAATATCGCTCTTATAAGAACGCACAAACTTACAAGATCGACAGATAAGAGAACAAATAGATGAAAATACAGATGTAAACTTAAATGATCCTATCAATACTAAAGAAAATTTGCAAAACAAATTTAGTACAAAACGTTTAAGGAATATTTGACATAAAAGACACGTAAAATGAAAACGATTGACACCGAGGCATGCAAAAGTATACTATATAATAAGAATTTTAAACCTGAATATAAAATATAAGTCAAAAAACCTTTCCAAAAATTTGAATTTTTGCATGTTTCGTAATTATCATGTACAAATTTAAAAATAGTTAAAATGTTTGAATTTAACTACTTACAAGTGGAACAAAACATGAAAAATATAGCTCTTATAAAAACGCACAAACTTACAAGATCGACAGACAAGAGAACAAATTAAATACAGATGTAAACTTAAATGATCCTATCAATAGTAAAGAAAATTTGCAAAACAAATTAAGTACAAAATATTTAAGTAATATTTGACATAAAAGACAAGTAAAATGAATACGATACGGTTTGGTTCTAAAATATGAAGACAGACCTACATAGTTTAATAAAGGTTGATTGTATTTAATAATATACCTACATTCAATCTGCTAAATTCTAGTAATAAGAAAAGACGGAATAACAAAAATTTCTTAAGCTTTCTGAAGTTATAAGTAACCTAAAATATAATAATTGCTTGTACAAATTAAGTAAACTCATTGTTTACTGTCTGAATAGTTCTTCTTCAGTTTCATCTTTGTACTGTTCGAGACAAGCTGAGTAAAAAATATTTTCTGTAAGAACAGATTGTCTTTTGTCATCTTTTTTGATGACCAGTATCCCAAAAAACTTCCAACAGAAGCTGTTTTTCGAAGTGCTGTGTAGTGGATTCACAGTAAACTCTTAAGCGGCCAGTACACTATGGCCGAGACGTTGGCCCAATGCTCGCCACAGGGGGCATTGGTGCATGTTGGCGGACAATTGCCGATATTGGCGCGCAATGGCGAAGTTGTCGGTTTTTCGGGCACACTTCAAAGGAATCGTGGCGTAGCGTGGCTGGTGGTGTTTCCACAATGGGCCAGGGCCAATGTTTAGTTCGTCACCGACCGCTGACCGGGATAGTAGACTTTTGTGTTGCGTGTTAAAGAATTTGAAATCGTCAAAAATGTCAACACCGTAGAGCAATGAAGAAACTTTTAAGTTTATTGATTTATATCAATCTGAGCCCGCAATTTGAGACCCAAATAACTACTACACAAGGATAAAAACATACTAGTTTTTATACGATTTTTATACATACATACATATACTCACGCCATTATTTCCCATTGGGGTAGGCAGAGACTATTGATCGCCACTTAGTACGATCTTCGTTTACATCCGTAAAAGTACTTCGTTTACAGTCGTGTAGTGTCGGCATAGAGTAGCACTACCCCATTTCTTCCGGTGGGTGTACGTAAGAGGCGACTAACGGTATTGGGGCTTTTAAGGGATTTTTGGGCGATGTGGTTGGAGACCTATCACCAACAACCTTTATTGAAACATTTTTTCCCCGCTCAACTTTTTAAAAGTGGCTGAGGAATTTCTGATTCCTTAGCTCTGCGGTGCTAGTACGATAAGTAATGAAACACGTCGGGGCGCACGAGAAAGACGGTTTTGTCGATGCACCCGAAGAGAAGATTCGTTTCTCGACCGTCGCTAGCACAGCATGTGAAATAAGCGTACGTTCAAGGGCGTGTGACGTCACTGACCGAACGGTTTCGTGTTTTCTCGACGTGGGTAACGACAAGCCTCTTCTTTTGCTAACACAGTGTCACAATAAGGACGGGATATCTCTTCTTTTGACGTTTGGTTGAAGGGAAGTGTCGACGACTATTGTCTTGGTCGGGTTGAGGTAACGACAAGGAATAATCGAAATATTTTATTCAAGTTATCATTATTTTGCTTTCGTTTGGTGTGTTATTTATTGAAATATTATTATATTAAATTAGTTATTTGCAAAACCAAATAGTTCTGTTTTATATTTCGGTCTGTAAGTTTTAAATTCGTAAGTGTATTGTGTAGTATTTGTTTACGAGTAAGTATTGTCGTCTTTCTTGTTATTTATACAATTGATAACATCATAACAGTTTTGCAAGTGGGTTAAATGTTATTTTTGTTCAAGAATGGCAGTTCCTTATTATAATTTCCCGTGGCGAGACGAGCCGGGCGTAAAATGCAAAGGCGTAGCATTCGTGATGCTTCAAATCCATTTTCGCTTCCCGACAATGAATTGAACATTGGAATTGAGTATTCTTAAACCATTTTTTTAAGTTAATTGGGGAAGATAGAAACAGAGATAACCTCTTAAAAAGCCCCATATGCAACCCATGAGAAGAACTGCATTAGTGCTATTGTACTATATTTGTTTACAGTATAGGTATGTCTGTATATTTTGTTTAATGTTTAAAATAAGGTTTAAGATTATACACTATGTAATACGTTTGGCTACAAGATGAAAAGGGGTATTTCATATTAGAATACAAGCAGGTATTTGTAAATGAAAGAAAGATATAAATAATAATATTCCTTTACTAGAATAAACACAATATACACAGTAATAAAATGTAATATACATACAAAACACCTACTTACAAAAGGCTAAACAATTACTTCAATCAACACATCACATACATTAGAAGTGTAGCATTATATTATATTATAACTAACCAAAGCAATGTGTTAAAACAGTAACATAAAGCAATACAACAAAAAGTTAATTAAACAAGGCAATGTGTTAAAACAGCAATAAGACATTAAATATACAATATTATGCTGCATTTCAGGTATAATAAGAATTATATACATACAATTCAATTAACACCAACTAAAATTCATACACATGCTTCACAGCTTAGACAAGAATACTAATACAATTTACCCCATTTTTTCAGGTTTCCGATTGCAGATGTGGAGAACCCTGATTTAAGAGAAATTGGTTTACCTAACATCCCACAACAGCGTAATTTAAATTTTTTGAGAGAAGGTGAAGCAAAGAGAAGATTAATTATTGATTCTCATTTTATTAATTAAAATTTGTTTTAAAACTCTACCTTCTTTTATTTTGTTGCCTTTTTTTGAAGCTCTATTAAGTTACGCAGGCGCAGTTAGGGCAATTGTGTTGGCCTCAGATTGCAGGTATATGAACTTTCTTACATACATACATACATATTCTCACGGCTATAAATCCCTAAAAGGGGTAGCCAGAGCTGAGAAATTAGAAATTCCACAGCCACTTTTGGAAGTTGAGTGGGGAAAAGATGGTAGAATAAAGGTTGTTGTAAGTAAGTAAGTAAGTAAGTAAGTAAGTAAGTAAAATGTTTATTTGGTATTAAAAACAAAATTACAAACAGTATTTAACAATAAGATAAAACATTTAATGATACCAAAAAGGTCTTGGCTCAGCGTAAAATGTACCCAGCGCAAGTCTCGCAGGACACAAACGCTGAGTACGCTGGTTTTCAGCCAACACCTCAAACTTATATCTACTACATACTAACTAATACATAAAGCAAAAAAATATATAATTAAATAATAATAAGAAACAAATACTGTAACAGAGAAAAAAGGAAAGAAAGCTACTCCATATATGATTATAGCTAATTTCGTAATTTATTTGAAACAAACAAAAATAGATAAAATCATTATAATAATAATAACAAATAAAACAACTGTACATTGGTAAAATGTTCGAGGAAATTTAAACTTTATAGATATGTATATAATATACTTAAGAAATACATAGGAATATAAACATATACGTATAAGTACGAGAGTGGTAATAAAACGATAAGTGCGCATGACAGTACAATATTATAGGTGGATATGTATATACAATGATATATTTAGGAAGAGATTGACCAATGAGGGAGGGGCAGGAGGAAGATTATACAGGCTCAAATGCAAAGTGGTGATGGGTCTCCAACCGCATCACCCAAAAATCCCTTAAAAAGCCCCAAGTCCGTTAGTCGCCTCTTACGTACACCCACCGGAAGAAATGGGGTAGTGCTATTCTAAGCCGACACTACACAGCAATCGAGCAATTTTCGATTCACATTTAATCATTAAATCGTTGCTTGTAAACTTTACCTTCTTTTATTGTGCCGCAATTATCTAACTCTATTAAACTATGCAGGCACAGCTATTTTACCACAGCATCAGCATTATGCTGGGCAACAAAATTGCCCCAAGGTTGCAATCTATATATTGCTTTAGCCATACACTTGATGGCAATATGTTCATATATATGATAACAGGAAATAGGTATTTGAAATAAAAACAAGGATACGAAAAGAAGACATTTATTTATATATTATATATATTTATTGTCGAACACAAGTTAAGCCACTTTTGTAAAATCCATACAAAGCAATATCTTAAAATTATTCAACAGCAACACATAGTTATAGTGTAGTAGTCTATTAAATGACAATACAAAGCAATGTTTTAAAACAAACTGCCAAATTAATCCATATTATAATAGTGCATGCAGCTATATAAATATATTTTAACCCCAACCGCACAGCTATACAAATAATCAAGGTAGCATTTTAACTTACACAGCAATAATACAAAACTTTATTAAAAACTCACACATAATAAGAGTTGCATTTAAAGCACTATTGTATCATGCTTGTCTTATTTGATACACTTACTTACAATATGTTACCAATACTGACTAACTAAAATGTTTTGAATTCATCAAGACATACTCATTTCAGTTACACACAGTATAGTAGTTCACTATTTAACTAAAACTAAATTAGCAAAACAAATTTGCAACAGCAACACTTATATACTAATCAGAAGCTTCTTGGTCTTATTAGAGGACATTCAAAGTAAGATGGGTATATATATATATATATGATACTCCTTTTCCGCAATGTTCTGAAAATAAAGAAAATATGCATTAGTTACTTCGGTGATTCTAAGTATAATCTAGTCATAACACCTCCATTCATAACCTTACGATGGGGTACAGAGATCATGTGTACTGCTCAACATGGTCACCTAACGTTCTTATTTAGGTGTCTATGCCTAGATGAAGCTTTACTTGTACATACATAATTAAATGAACTGAGAAGTTTTGGCTAGATGTATATACCCTGTTTTATACAAAATAATGTGATTTATAGCCATGAGTATAGGTATGGTGTGGCATAGGTAAGTATAAGTGTTATGTCTATTCCAAAATAAGATTGAGGAGTAATATTTAATTTTTGGTTTAACTACTTATTTCATATCATCGTCAATACATACATAGGATCGCGTCAAAAGTTCTCACTGGGGAAGGCAGATACTATCAATCATTACTTTTAGATTCATATAGCATTCTCTATAGGATTTAGATTGCGAATTGTTTCTTTTTTATTTCTTGTACGCTATACTTACGACTTGTAAAAAGTGAAATGAAAACTTACGATTTTATTAAGTCTCATCCGATCAATATCGGTTTGCCGGATTCTATGATCTCCGGATGGGCCTCAAGTTACGAGGGTCCACAACTCCACATGGTCTATCCACTTGTGCATTGGAGGGATGAAGCCAAATAGTGGCTAAATCGGGGATGGTGTTTTGAGTTTCGAATACACTGGTCTGTAAAGTTAAAAAAATGCACATTAAACTTATACAACACATTATAATCACTCGCATATTCATAAAGAAACTTAAATACTTACTATATCAACAAATAGTACTCCATCCTTGAAATCCGTTTCTTTATATTAAAAGAAACATAACAAAACAACACGAAACGACCATCTTGTTGATGGTGGCAAATAACCCATAGAATGACAACTTCTCTCTGCCAACGTCAACAAAATCTTGAAAATTTCTACCTGTTGAAATTTCGTTTACTCAAAGCTGTATAAATGGTATATTATCCATAATGTGTTATGAAACGAGAAAAATATAAGAGTGTATTTAATATACCTACATAAACCTCTAAAATGGGTAAAATAATTAGCCGTAAGCAAAGTGGTAGAAAGACACCAACTAATTTTGAATGAACTCAAATACACACTAAAATAAAAAGTAAAAAACCTAATTGACCGACGGAAAGTGAACGAATAAACGTCTTCTCGGCCATGAAAGATTTGTCGTCCTCTCTCGACGTACAAGACTGTGCTAACAAAAGTGGGAGGAGTCCGAGAATTTCGGAAGCCACGACAGACGAGATATCTCGACTGTTATTACTTGCTATACTAGCGCCGCTGGTTACCCCCTTTAAAAATGACGTAAAAATAACATAAATAGCGACATAAATAAAATAAATAACGTAAATTTATTCCATTGAGCATTGGGCCATTGTGTGAACACCAAGTGATCGTGGCCTACAATCGTCAATTGCGAAGCGTGGCCCAACGTGGGCCAAGGTGTACTGGGCGCTTTAGTAAGAATTTGTTAGCTTTGTTCACGCCGATTTCACGCCGGTCCAAGCCTCGGCGGCGCGGCGTGAGCTAAAATCGGCGGCGGCGCGGCGCACACGTCTAGTACGTTACTCTTAAAAAACTATTTTGCTAAGATTAATAGGTTATTAATGAAAATATTATAAAATGATTAATAAAAGAAGGTAGTAATATAATTGGACTAAACTTTTTAATCTTTAAATGACACCTCGTAGTGATTAAAGAAGTTTATTTATAGATCATTTAAGAACCTTCGATACAATGGTCCCTCCATCCATACTTTAAGATATCAGTATGATTATTTATCAAAAGATCTTCGCATATTTACTGAAGCGAAAGTAATAACTGACCAAAACATTAAACAAGTAATAAGTATTAAAGTGATGATTACAATAACGCTTATAACGATGAAACCTGTAAAAAGGGTACAATGTATCAATTTCATGTAAAAAAGTGGGTAGTTTTGTTTTTTTGTGATTCTATCTTACTTACCTTCAACTACCAAAATGTTGATGACTATACCCATGACAGCAAGTATAAGTAAAAAGGAATAAATAATAGCCGCCGTAAACGCAAACATGATGCCAACAAACAAAACTGTGGCCATTCTAGGATAGTTTAATAAAAATCCAATGATTTTCTTAACATATTCTCCATATTTGCTCCTTAAAAATATATATCCTTCTTGGAATGGTCCTGAAAATAATGAATAGATAAAATTAGTATAATTAAATTATTATACTCCATTACTCTCATTTATGGCATATATGTTTCCACCTGACTTTGAGGAGTAATCATCGGAAAACCACGCATACTCACTCAATGATGCTTTTATTGTATGATAAAATATGTTATCAATATTTATCTCCATTTCAATAACTTTTACTCTTAAAAACGTTAGTTATTTATTGGATAATTTCTGGAAGTTTAAAAAAATAAGTACATAAGTACACAAAAGGCAAGGCAATTGTCGTGCGCGGCGCGCTATGCTGTCATGCTGTGTCGTATTTACTACAATGCAACGTTGCCACTCCCTAGTGTTGCTGTGTGTGATATATGTAATGTATAGTTAGCTTATCTTAGTCGATTTTAATCATGTTTCAATTCAACTCAATATTTAAGATAATTTAATTTATTGTAGATTTGGTGTCCCTTACTAATGCCACTAGTCTTTCTTTCAAAATTGTACTTTCTAAGAACTAATTTTAACTGCGTGAATCGCAGAGGGCTGGATTTAAGGGAGGGCAAACGGACTAAGTAGGACCTGCACCTGTTTATCATTTCTTAATCCTAAATTGTGTGTCTTTTTTAAATATATATAATAGGCTATTTGGTAATATAAATATACATTTATTTTATTTCATTAGTCTTAATATTTCTTTTTTGGAGCAATATGTAATAATGCGAGATAATAATATTGCATTATTTCACTATAATCCGTCTTCTAAAATAAGTATTTTTGATGCAACTGTCAGTGTCACGTGACTAAAAACGACCGTGATTGGCAATTTCTATAATGACGTAGATTGCACATAAACAGACTGTTTTTCGCTTCGCTCATTGGTGTTTAATGCGGAATTGACGCCATATTACTTAAAGTCGCGTTTTCGCGGTACATTTAAATATTGCATTTTCTTTTTCGATTTTTTTAATAAAATAGCTAAAATGAAGACATAAAAATATTTTTTTAGGGCTCCTTATAAACAAATTTACACCGTTTAGTTTTCAAAACTTAGTCAAATAGCCTATTGTCATAGTAATAATAAAATAATATGTCTACTTCTCAAAAAGCCTTATCAAGGTTCTTTACTGTGACAGGAAACTGTCCATAAGTCCCTAACCAAAATGTGGCAGTTTATTCGTACAAAGCGGCGAGAGGCCATCCCGTCATCACAAGAAATGTTAAAGCAATACGTAAACATTAAACACTAGATGACAAAAATTACTCGTGATGTTCAAAACCATTAATATGCGCCCTACCTACCCCTTCGGAGATGTACGCGATTTAGTTGAGTATTTTGTACTCAACGAAACTTCATGCTTCATTTAACCTAGCTAATTTGAATACTAGGATAGACGATTTTAAATCTTTTTGTTCATGAAAACCTCATGTGGGGATTATCAATACATACTATAAAACAAAGTCGCTTTCGCTGTATGTCCGTATGTATGCTTAGATCTTTAAAACGACGCAACGGATTTTGATGCGGTTTTTTTTAATAGATAGAGTGATTCTTAAGGAAGGTTTGTATGTATAATAAATGCATAATATAGTAGAGAAACACTGATAAAATTAAAGGTTTCTAATGTGATGTCGTAAATAAGCACGTTTTTTTTTGCGCTTATATTGCAAACGCTGGCTGAACCCTACGAGATAGACCAAAATAATGTACTACAGTATTGTTCACCTTAAAAATTTCAACAAAAAAGTCCGCGATGGTATATGTCTATCTCTTAGGGATAACCCAGCATAACCATTTTTATTCTTTACTAAAAAATGGTTATTTAGAAGTGATTTTAAACAATACAGCATTAATCCTTATCCAATTAAGTACCTTAAATAAATTGTGCATTTATTATAGATCAATATGCTTTTTACAGCATGTAATTTAAGTGAATATTACCGAAGATATTACAAATTTAAAATGCAGGGTCGTAGTTGTTTGCGCCGGGCGGCGCGTGCCTACAAATAGCGCGTCGATGGCCGCGCTTCGCCTTATAGCACTTTATGATTTGCAGCGATCGCACGCGTTTATCGGAGCTCTTTAGCGAGGAAAATATCAAGAATTAATTAAACTGAATAGAATAAGTATCTTTTGTAGGTTGTCCTGTTATTTTATTAAGAAATCTGAATCCTCCTAAGCTCTGCAATGGCACACGTTTGCTGGTAAAATCACTAAAAAAATTCATAATAGAGTGCACAATACTCACCGGATGTGGTACCGGAGAAGATGTACTAATTCCCCGAATTCCTCTGGTACCATTTGATTTACCGTTCCAATTTAAACGCCTACAATTTCCGGTAAAGATATCTTTTGCAATGACCATTAATAAATCGCAGAGTCAAACTTTTAACGTTGCAGGATTAGACTTGAGTGTTGAGTGTTTTTCACACGGCCAATTATATGTCGCGCTGTCAAGAGTAACGTCTAAGCAAAACCTGTTTGTATTGGCCAATGACAAAAAGCTGTGAACGTTGTGTATAAGGACATTGCACCCGTGCGAAGCCGGGGCGGGTCGCTAGTTACTAATAAATAAAGAATAAATAAAGGAAAGAAAAATTTCGACACAGGCGGGGATCGAACCCGCGACCTCGGGTAGACGCCCCGACGCTCTGCCAATTGAGCTACCCAATTGAAAAGCAATTGAGTTCGATCCCCGCCTGTATCGAAATATTTCTTTCCTTTATTTATTCTTTATTTATTAGGATAGACAATTCCGAGAATCCAACCTAGGTTGGATTTTTCAGGTTGGAAGATCGGACAAACCAATTAATGCCAGCCCTTACGCCTAGAAAACGCCAGAACACTACCAACTACCTAATATTGTTACAATAAAATTATATATTTAGATACTACAGTTTTAAGTCAGTGTTGTCGTTAAGATAATATTATTTGACAACGTCATGTACGCCTTTTATGGTTTTCACAACAAAATTTTAATTAATGTTAAATTAATAACTATTATGTCTGTTGTGTTAACTGCTATTGTACATTATTTAAATAAATTTAAATTAAAAATTAAATTAGAGAATGATCACAGTTTTAGATAAAAATTCGTTTGTTAAAAAAAATAAGAAAGTTACAAGAAACATATTATTTCAATTAAGACTCCTGCCCCACCCTGAGCTTTTGTTGGCTACGTCCATGCATAGGTTCGATGATAGTTGAGACTGTTTTATTTGCTTGACTTACATACATATACTCACGGCTATAAATCCCAAGATGGAGTAGCCAGAGCTAAGGAATTAGAAATTCTTCCGCCACTTTTGGAAAGTTAAGTGGGGAAAAGATGGTAAAATAAAGGTTGTTGGTAATGGGTTAAAATCCCTTAAGAGCCCCAATACCATTAGTCGCCTCTTACGTACACCCACTGGAAGACGGTAGTGTTATTCTAAGCCGACACTAAACAACATCTTGACTTGTATATACTAATCCGTAGGAACATGGTTAGTGTAAACATAACATAACATAAACATAAAAGTTCACGCCGAATATCCCCTAAGGGGTTGGCAGAGGTACTAATACTTCTGAACATCACGTGACTTTGTCACCTGGTGTTCAGAGTACCCACGTTTTGCATGGACAGTGTACTCACGTGACAGGGGGCAGGCCTATCGCCGTTTTGTACTAATACACTGTCATGACTAAGTACAACTCAGTCATGTGGGTTTCGTCACGATGTTTTCCCTCACTGTTAACAACCATGATAAATTAACCACACATATGTCTTTAGAAAAGACAAATTGGTGTAGGCCCGACCCGGGATTTGAATACTAGTCGCTTGCACGTTAACCGGTGTTCTACCCATTGAGCTATCACGTCGTTTTACTGGTTAGTGTAAACCTGGCTTAATAATAATGTATGTGCTGTAGTATTGATCTGTGAGTTGAATGAGGTTAAAATGACAGACTAAGATTGAATAGAATAGAATAGGAATAATTTGATTTTAAATTCTTTGATTATTGAGCTGAACAATTTTTTTTACCATGTCTGTATGAATTTCTGAGATAATAAATGTAAGAAAACCCGTGTAAGCTGCTGAATTATATGTTAAGTTTAAATGAAAGTGTGTTTAGATAGTCAATTCTGTTATAAACTTCTTCCATTATTAAGTGACTAAGTGACTGATCAGCAAGGTCATAACTGTGAGCGATGATGTAAATATTTCTGTGAGTATTCATTTATCAAAATTAAGATGATTAATTTATATTTTCATTTTACGCTACGTTAATTACGCTCATCAGTAATCTCCAAATAATATTCGCTTAATTTTAATTTAGAGAAACCATAACGTTTTTTAAACAAATATTAACATTTTGAGTACAGAGCATTCATCTGAGTCAACAAACAGCTAGCATTTTTTGTAATTATATTCCATAACTCTGCTTTTTGTAGTAATGCATAATGATTTCATCACTTGTTATCAGTATCTGAAAAAAATGTCCTTCACTTTAGTTAAGGGTTCTGTAGTCCCTCCCTTCCTACATAATATGGTAGATCCTTAAATCCCAAAAATGGCTAGATTTAGATAGTGCAGTAATAATTGTAATTGTAATAAGAATAGGATGGAATATGAAGGAATGGGGTCAAAATAAAATAGGATGGATAAGAAAGGAAATGGTTGTAGATTGGTATTTAGCCTCATCTCCCATTGCTCTCTGTAAAAGCCCATGAACCCTGAGTAAAGTTGTACAACACTTATTCTTTATTAATAAGAAAAAAAAATATAATTAAATAAGCTGATTCATTGATAAATCTCAGTATCAAGATAGAATATTCCATTTTCTTTTTATATGAGACTCCAATCCAGCAAGATTGATTAGCTGTTGTCAGTATGTGTTCTCTCTTGTCAAAGTACTACTTAAAATGTTGAAATTGGACTTCTATTACACTACAAATACTTACATACATGAACAGATTAGTTTTCATGGGGTTGGTATAGGCTATCAATTGTAGCTTTGTTTGATGATGGCAACCCGCTCAACCTTCATTTATGTTCTCTGATCTTTTCATACATACCCATTCCTTCTTCCCATTTTGTATGCCTGCCTTCGAAATATGTTCTGTATTTAATCTTAATGTTTCCTCAGTTTTTGTCCTTTGCTGACATATTAACATATTCACACAAAACTACATGTTGTCACTTAACTTCTTACTGGGTGAAAAAGGGCATATAATATAAGGGTGAAGAAATGTAGGGAAAGAAATAAATGAAAGCTTTGCTTTACAAAAATTATTGGTATATTGTTACACTAGTACTGCAGTTAGTACTGCATTTTACCATCCACTTAGCTCACTTTCTTAGTAACTTTAAATATGATGTAGTTTAATGAAATATATAATATAATAAAAACACACAATATAATAAGTATATATAATTTTATAAGCTAGGCTGAATGGAGTTGAGTTTCATATTTAAATTCAATTTATATGACTATTGAGATGGTTGGAACATAATGAATTGCATTCATGGTATTTAGATAATGTAAGTTTCACATAAAGTGTGTGCAGTTAATTAACATTATTTTGAGTATATTAAGCTGTGCAGTGTTTGCTTAGGATTGCACTACTCGATTGTTCCCTTGGGCGGTGATAGGTGACTTAGAGTATTGGGGCTTTTAAGTGGTTGTTGGGCAATGTGGTTAGAGACCCATCACCAACATCCGTAAGCTCAGGCTACCCCTTTTTAACCAACTTCAAAAAAAATAATAGTAAAAATAAGTAAATGGAGCACTGGATAGTCTCATGTCTAGTCAATCAGTGTCCGAAAAGGCCCGAATGGCTGTGCATGATGCTGTTCTCGTTCCTACGCTTATGTATGGCAGTGAATGTTGGGTGTGGCAGAAGAAGCATGAAAGCAGAGTAAATGCAGTAGAAATGAGGTTCCTCAGAAAAGTTTGTAATGTGAGGTTACGTGATTGTGTGAGGAATGACATGATTCGTGAAAGGTGTGGTGTAAAAGATGATATTGTAAGAAAGATAGAAAAAGGAATGTGGAGATGGTTTGGGCATATAGAGAGGATGGAAAACAGTAAATTGGTAAAAGAGATCTATAGAGCCAATGTGGAAGGTAATGTTAGTAGAGGATGACCTCGGAGGACACATTTGGATCAAATAGAAAATGTGCTCAAAAAAGCAGGTGTCAGAAGTACGAAGAATAAATGATTATTATGAAAAGATTGATGGATGTGAATGAAGGTAGAGAGGTTTGCCAGGATCGTACAAAGTGGTGATCGATAGTCTCTGCCTACCCCAATGGGAACTAACGGCGTGAGAATATGTATAAATAAATTAAATATATATATGTATATATATGACTATGTATAAATTTCCTAAAACTCTTTCACAACCATTGCGTGACACCCCAACCCAACCATTAAAATCTCCTAACATAACAATTCTCTCATTCTGATCACACCCATTCGCAACATCGTCTAACAAATTCCAAAACTCCTCCCTCTCGGATAGTGATTTGGACATGTCCGGAGCATACACACAAATTATGCGCATCCGGACCAGCCCCACTTTCACCTTTATCCATAGGAGCCTTGGACTCACACATGCATAATCTTTCATGCACTTAGCCATCCTTTCAGATATTAGAAACGGCACGCACGCTAGAGACCAGGCTCACCCCTGGCCACGCATCCCTCGGCACGGCAGACCTTGGATTGGTGTAAGGGCGAAGATGGAAACGCCCTGTTCCCTTAGTCGACTCCTACGAAACACCCACGGGACGAGATGGGGTAGTGCTATTCTATGCCGACACTACACAGCCAATATATTGAAGTTTGAACAAAAACTTAATCTATATTAATTTATACTTATTCAAAAACTTTTGTTTGTTCTTAGGGCAGGCCTTCAAGCTGGCGGCCCTTCAGGATGTGGCTTGCGCGCCCTCGCTAGCACCACGCACCTACCGCCACGTATCAACACTCACCGGTAAGTTATTGTTGTATGTGTTTAGATCATTTTGCAGCATGGGAAATAAAAATCAGACTACATAGTTTTTTCTAGAAATAATTTCAAGTCTCAACTGAGTGCTCTTTTAGATATTTAAATTTTTTACTTTGGTTTTTTTTTGCTTACTGGTAGGCTTCTGTCCAGTGTTTTGTAATTAAAGAGGGTATGTTTGCAATGTAGTGGTCGTTTGAGTTAGCAATATATTTATTGGTCCAGCAGCCGTGATAGCCCAGTGGGTAGAACACTCGGTTATCGTGCAAACGACTAGTGTTCAAATCCTGGGTCGGGCCTACACCTATTTGTCCTTTCTAAAGACATATGTGTGGTTAATTTATCATGGTTGTTAACGGTGAGGGAAAACATCGTGAGGAAACCCACATGGCTGAGTTGTACTTAGTCATGTGACAGTGTATTTGTACAAAACGGCGATAGGCCTGCCCCCTATCACGTGAGTACACTGTCCATGCAAAACGTGGGTACTCTGAACACCAGGTGACAAAGTCACGTGATGTTCAGAAGTATTAGTACCTCTGCCAACCCCTTCGGGGATATTCGGCGTGAACGTTTATGTTTTTTTATGTTTTTATTGGTCCACTGGTGTACCATTTCTTCTGCAACCACCAAACATCTGGACAAAGGAAAGCGTTCTGGAAGAGTGTGGGTGTCCTTTATAACTCTACTAAAGGACTCCAAAGCGTTGCTGGTTGATGGAGAATTGGGGGCCGCTCCCAAAAACCAGTTACGATTTTGTTGTAACCACTGTGTTTTGAAATAAGTGATAAATTCAATCTGATCTTTATATTTTTGAAGAAAAGCATTAGAAGGTGCGCCAAATACATTCTCGTGAGTTATAGAACGCAATGAATCATCATCATTCAAAATATTATCACGCAAAACCTTGCTTTTGATCCTTTCAACCCTATCTTGATTTTTTTCTTTTTGCGTGTGCCCAACACAAGCGCACTACCACATGATCTCCATCTTTTTATTTTATTATTTATCTCCAAAAACTTCAAGAAATACGTTTTGAATACTCTTAGTAGCATCACAAGCCAGTACTTTCGGATGCCAAGAAATTAAAAAAAAAACGAATATTTTGTCCTTAAGCCCTTGAAACTTCGACCATATATACCAAAGATACACCACAAAGCACGAAAAACGGCCCGGCCAAACAGTGGTTTTTTATATAGTAAGCAATGTTTCACTGACAGTCGCGTGCTAGATCTTGCAGCAAATAATAGGTCTTTAGAAAATGCAGTAAGGTCGATAATTGTAGAAAAATAATTATTTGTCAAACAGGCTTGTTATTCTCGCGGTCCACTTGTGCGTTGAATTTGTATGGAGTGCGGCATCTTTTATATATTATGATCGAAGCCTTGAAACATCAATTTGAAGTCTTCTTTTTGTTCATTACTTGAAACCGTTAAACATATAGGGTGGAACTTGTGATTTTGGTCCGTGGTACCACAGACCAAAATAGGAAAACCCTGCCAGATGATTTTGTATGTGGTATCTGCATGAACGACGCAGGCATTTGTTGCTAAATCCTAGGTAAAGAGTGAAATTTACATTACGTTTTAAACATGATCTACACATTTAAAGCATTATATATATAATTTGCTTGATAAGCTTCCAATTTTGGATTACGCTGCAGCGCGCTGATACCTGTTATCCTGATTTAACGGAAGAACAACTTAATAAACTAGAGCGTCTCCAAAACGTATCCATCAGATTTGTTTTTGGATTGCGTAAGTATGATCACGTGTCTGTTTCTCGTACTAAACTTAAGTGGCTTCCTATTCGCCTCCGCCGCAATGTGCATACTTTGTCCCTCCTTTACTCTACCTTGTTCCATCCTGCCACCCCCTACTATCTAAAAGAACGTTTCAATTCCTCTCTTCTTCCCATAACCTTAATTTACGTTCAGACCATAATCTTCAATTATCTATTCCCTCTCATACAACCAATTTTTATGGCTCTTCTTTTTCTGTACACGCTGTGCAATTGTGGAACGCACTTTCTGTGGAGGTGCGATTGGCTAAATCACTGAATGTGTTCAAAGATCTGGTGAAACAACACTATCTCACTGAAGCGCTGTAATACTGTTGCTTTTTAAACTATATATATCAATTATATTTCTAAAACGTATGTGTATTTTATTTAGGTATTTGTATTGCTTGTATATATAAAAGTATTTAGTTATATATGTATGTGTTCATATTCGTTAAATATCTATATTATTTCGTATGATTAATATTTATGTTGTTATTTAAATTAAATAAGTTAGTTTTAAGTAAGCTTAATAGATTATTATGTTTTTTTGGCCTTGTTTTGTGTATCTACCCAAATAATTAATTTATCGATCTTCCAAAGGTTGTCTGGAAGAGATCGCTTTTAGCGATAAGACCGCCAATTGTACCTCACTGTAAACTGTTTGATCATATTATTATTTTTGTAAATTTGTGTTTGATGTGCAATAAAGAGTTATTCTATTCTTTTCTATTCTTTATTGCCTAGAGATTATATAGAATACCGGATTATATACATTGCAGGTACCGCAGTAATAGTAGCATATGCTTCATAAAACCTCGCTAAATAGCATAGGACGTAAGCAGCAATCAATATAAATATGTCATTTCAGTTAGAGAAAAATACCACAAAAACACACTACCCCTGCGGAGGGGGCTGTATTTAGTAAAATCAATAGATCGCCGTAAACATTAATAACTAGAACTACTTAGTTGGTTGCTATTGCTATGTAATAACTATACTTTTTGCGTATCGCAATCAAATTCTTAAAATCAATTAAACGCTGTGTTGCGTCAGTTAGAAAAGGCCTGCCGCATTTCTTTTCCGATATTGGTGACGTAAAGGGCAGTGGGCGAGTAAGGAGTACAGCTGTACTTGACCATTAGATATGCAGTATTTTTTATAAATCTTTAGGTGAAGTCTTTGTCTATTGGCTGAATGATGACCATGATATTTTTTCTCGACAACGTATAGTATTAAATAAATTAATCCATACTAATATTATAAATCGGAAAGTGAGTTTGTTTGTTTGTTTATTTGTGCTTCTTTCACGCCGCAACTACCGAACCGATTGCTTTGAAATTTTGCAGACATATAGTTAGAAGTCCAGATTAAATTATAGAGTACTTTTATACCGGAATCACTAATGGATTTTAGCAGCGAAATCTTCAACCTTTCAGCTGAAACCTTATAAAAGAGCGCGGCGTTGTTTGCATGTTTACCAATAGATGGCGCTGTCGGTACTTTCTACATCGCGGTATGATTTCTTCTTTATTGGAGTATATAAACCCAAAATATATTACATCATAAAAATTTATCATTGATACACTTTACAGCATCGGTTCCGAGTGTTCCGACATATTTTGGTATTTGTAACTTGAAATTAAACATAATATTACTTAATCTATACTTATAATAAATCTGTAGAGAGGTCAATTCTGTACATGGAATATATTTTCAAAATAACTATCAGGTGGTGATTAGGGATCGATACTGATGCCAAAAATGCAATCAGTAAAATTTTTGTCTGTCTGTCTGTCTGTCTGTCTGTCTGTCTGTCTGTCTGTCTGTCGGTTTGTATGTTCCTTATGGAAACAAAAACTACTCGACGGATTTTAACGAAACTTGGTGCAATTATTCTCCATACTCCTGGGCAGGTTTTTGTATACTTTCCAGCAGAGTAGTAAAGGGGAATTTTGGGAAATTTTGGGAAAACGGGAGAAGTTACTCCATTTTTTAAGCTTCCGTCGCGTGTGCAGCCTTAATGGTTAAACTTACAAAGAAATCATGTATGACGGAAATATTCTTCATAAAATTATCTAAAAAAAAATCCTCAACAGTTTATGTCTATCTTTTACGGTTGACTCACAATAACACGTGTAATTCCTGATAGCTTAGCAGTTCGGAACATTCTGATTATATTTGTTTACTCTTACGTTTGTAAACCTCTCACTCATCCCTAATTTAAAAAAGGTAACATTATTACCTATTCAATAAAAAAAGAATCATAGAAATCGGTAGAGAAACACCGAAATTATACATAAAATAAGCCATCGCGCCCGTGACCAAAACCGAATCGTTACTAATTTACATATAACATACTAGATGGCGCCAGTAGTTGCATCCTACAACACGTGATAATTTATTTTTTAGATTGTTATAAATTTTAAACGTTTTATTCCAAATTTTGCTATTAAACGGAAATACTGAACCGTTCATTAAAGCGCATTCAAAATCACCTAACTACACTGTTCAGGGAGTGCTATAAATTTAATAAATTGAAAACATTGCGCTGAATTTCACAATGCTTGAGCAGTGACTGAAGAAAGAAACCTCAGATATTTAAAAAAAACAACGCCACCCGTGCGAAGCTGGGACGATCCACTAGTACTGCAATATAACTGAATTCCACGCGGGTGAAGTTCTGTTGTGGGCGAAAAGTATAAATATAGCGTAATAAAAAAAAGGCCACCGCCGGTATCGTCCCCGTGGCGTAGCGGTACAACTAACTACTATGAATATTTAATTAGAACTATTATTAATCAGTCGTTCCGGGTTCGTATCTCAGGTGATTCAAGCTTTTTGTATTATTATTTTTGTTTTGTTAGTTTTGAATAGCAGTATATATAATAATAGCAAGCACTAACCCTTCACTTCAGCGATTATTTTGGATGGAGATCCACCACTAACCATCCCCATATTCCCGAGCAATCGCTGCAAGCTCTCCCACTATCATCAACGGTCAGTGTAAGAGGCAGCACCGTGCCGCCGCCGAAGCGCCAAACTACTATTCGTATTTGTACTTACTAAGATATTCTCATTTTGAACATAGAAACTTAGTACAAAATGGTTTAGTTCATGATTCTTATGAAAAATTAAAAAGGTTTTTTTTGGAACTCAACCCCTAAGGGGTTGATATAGCAAATGAAAGTTAATATAGAGATTTATGTCATTTTAGTATCTAGAAACATAAAACTTGGTGCGATTGAATTTATGATATTCATCTATCAATCAATTATCTAAATTCTATAAAAGGGTAGCCATAGCTTCAGAGATAGTAATCTTCATCCAGTTTTGGAAATAGATTAGGGAAAAGGTAGTTAAATAAAGATTTTAGTGATGGCTCACCAACTTCATCGCCCAACAATCACTTAAAAAGGGTCAATGTCCTTTATATTCTTTACAACGCCCGCGGGAATATAAATGTATATAAAAAATAGAAGTTAAGATAGTGTTTTGGTATTTTGAATGTAAACCGGATGCAAAAAATGAAGTCCACGCGGACGAAGTCGCGGGCAAAAAGCTAGTAAGTAACTATTAAAGTAACAAAATTTACTTCAACGAAATGCAACCAAATATATTTTGATTAGTCAGTGTAATTAAAATGTCGGAAACCTTACCCAAGATTCAAGGCTTTCATCAAATATTTCGAGCTAGGTCTGCGCAGATAGAAATGGGCTGGCTTTGCTGAGGTTGTTGCCCCCAACGTATACGAAAATCGATAGAACGTACTGTATTCCGTTCTAGGGTTAAAAGACATTGAGAGCTAACGAATTTCTTACAAATTTAGATTCTCACTCAAATAACATATACCTTTTACTGGATCCCTTTTATTAAAACACAACTCAAATGTTCTCGTGTTATGACCCCGGAGGGGTTGGCAGAGGTATTAATACTTCTGAACTTTACCTGATAATGTTACCTGGTGTTCAGAGTACCCACGTTTCGCTTGGACACTGTACACAAGTGGTAGAGGCAGGCCTATCGCCGTATTGTTCGAATACTCAGTCACATGACTAAGTACACTCTAGTCATGTGGGTTTCCTTAACATGTTTTCCTTCACCGTTAAAAACCGTGATAAATTATCCACATAATAAGATTTTAGAAAAGACACATCGGCGTAGGCCCTATTTGGTATTTTAGCCTCTATGAATGATAAGCGGCTGTTCTATCCACTGAGCTATCATATCAAGGTAACCGATAAAATTATTAGGAGGGTGATTCCAATATTAACATTGTGTTTGCGATAACTCAGTTCAGATTAAAGACTAGATTTATATACTGTAGTGAGTCATACAGTTAGCGTGCGGCGAATGGCTGTTAGTATTTCGGGGCAATTTGGCGCAAACGGTGCCTATGCTAGATTGTGACTTCCTTTATCTTTGAAAGGGTTTTTGGCTTATATATTTTCAGTACCTTTATTCCTAATTGAGTCTAGTGTGTATAATGACATTTAACATACTTTCTGTTTGTAAACTCTTCTCGTACACACTCATTATTCAACTACATTTAATAATTTACAAACGTGTAGTCTAGCGTCACTAACTTGTTAGCGTTCTAGATTCAGCCGAAGCCGCTGTGAATTAATGACAATAGGTAGTGGCGTAATTGTCTAAGGCTCTTCTCTCATCAATGGAAAGGGGAGGGTGGTGATGCGTCTGGCTTTGTGCGAGCTATTGTCTATTTCTGTTCGTGTGGGCCACTCGCGCGCAGCCCCAGTTCGTCACAGTCTCCCGACTGCGACCCATGCGTGGTACCACAAATAAATGTACTCTGTTTCTGTAAAACATCGTGAATTGAACTATTTGTAGACGCGTCTGAAGTGCTGTGTATGAATTATTCGTTGTAGATGAAGATTTGATACAAACTATTGAAAAGTCATATATTAGTGTTGATTTTTGTTATCATCCTCATTGTTATTGTCACATGCAATTAATTAGTTAGATACATCTTATAACATGAAGATTTGAATAAACGTTTTGTAACTTCAGTTAAGTAAACAAAGAATTATATAATTATTGTTGTGAAGTTATTCGTTTAGTGAATTTAAGTGCTCATATAATTTTACTGATTCAGTGGTTTTTTGGTTCATGGATATGTTTTGGTTGTGTAATTAGCTTGGGTTGTACTTCTTAAATAATTGGCGTAATGTAAATATTTTTTCTATTTATTCTTCGCACCATGACCCAGTTATATCAACACTTTCACTGATATAGTACCGAACGTAAAAGTGATTGAACTCGTAGAATCAATCTTGGATTGAAGTGACCAAATTAAATTACGATTGGTGCCAATTGCCGTGGCGTGAATGAACAATGTATGAATCGCATTTAACTTTTGTAATAATCATAGCGTTGTTCATGGTAAAAGTAAAGAAACATATTATGTAAGTCGTTTGATAAAGATTGTTTTAAGTATTGTTTTTAAGATGAACCGACAGTTCAATCAGTTTTGTATGTAGTATGTCACGTGATAGATGGCAAGGTCGATGGTTATGTCATCCTAGGGCAGCCCGGTACGTAGGTGACACCGCGGCGTTCGTGCCAATCTATTGACGACATCCATATTTATATTGCAGAGTGCTTCGACCGAGCCGCATTTGTTTATCGCGACCTCAAATGCCATTTATCTATAAAAAAAAACTAAATCTATGCTATGCCTTTTAATAACCCAATATAAATTCTATTAAAGTGCACGCTATTGCTTTTGCGTTTTTCTAGTCGATGCCTTTATTAATGCAGTATTGTTCTATAATGGATATTTCTAAGAGATTGACGAGGCAGTATAGTAATTGCTTATTGCATAAATTCACACAGTTTAATCCTTTGCTAGATAGGCAACCATTTTAATTGCAAATCTTATTTGAACTAAAAAATGTAAAGCCTCTTTTGTGTTTTGGCTTGGGAAGTAATACCTGATGTTGTTAGTATTTTGATTACATAATTCTTACGTTGGCGCCTTAGAATTCCATCTCTTTTGCCCAGTTCATCATCTAATGTAGATATTTTCGTTAAATAAAACCCAATTTACGAGAATTCCACGAGGAACGATTAGTGCTATTGTTTATAATTATCACAAATTGAAAAATGTACTATTGATTAAAATATGCAAATGCCATATTCTTAAATTTTCCATACATACTCGATGAAATAATATCACAAAAATACACATACGATAATCATTCATGAGCTTATTTTGCCTGTAAAATAAATCAGCAATGAAATAAATTTGTAGTCCTACCTAACAATACTCATGCATCATTGCCACTAATTTTACCAACTACTCAGACCTCCGAACATTATTGCTCTAATTAAAAACACTGTCGCTCTTACAGCAACTGTTAGTAAATGCATCATTTCATTGATTAACGTCAACACCAAATGTCCGTTATCAAAATCTATGACGCGAAATAATCACTTTATCAGTAAAACCATATTCGGTAACAGTGCTCTGATTGGGCTCACGTCCACATTCGCCAAGTGGAGTTAACAGTTAAAGTGTGTAGTTGAAGTGATGTTGAGGTGGACTGTTTGGGGATGATGAACGGAACCCGCTCAAGGCCGCGGCCTCGCCGGCGGGACGAGTTTCATGATAAGAGACAGGATTTACTGTTGGCATGGACTGATGGTAAGTTGGGGGTGAAGATTGGTCTGCGCAATCACACAGATAATCTTGTGACGAATAATCGAAGCGGCTAAGGGTCCTGGGGCCTTTTGAGTTGCTGGGCGATTTTAAATAATTGTAATAACAGGTCTTTATTTCACAATCTTTGCCAAAATATTTTGTAACAGTGGCTAAGAAGTTCATTAATTGGCTACGCTATTTGGGAATTTTGACAGGATTGTACGAAGTGGCGATCAAAATTCTCTGCCTACCTCAATGGGAACTAATGGCGTGCCTATATGTATATATGTATTTGGGAATTCACTTACTACTCATCTTCATTATTGCATTATTGATTGTTCATTGGAGTTCTTGGCTGTAGAATTGTCTAAAGCAGATTCATGATAATATGTACAATAATGTACATTCTGTTTTATTTATTTCTTTTGTTTTGTATTATTTATGCTTATGAAATATGTTATTGTTTGACTATTGTGTCTGTGGAAGTTATAAGCAAAATGAATGCGGTGCGCGGTTTTCTTTCTGAAACTGCCTACTTTCTAGCTTTCTCTGCCTTAAATTTGCCAATGTGTTCATTTAAATAGTCGATTAAAGCAATGCTTGTAATAAAATATTTTTACAGTCTTCTAGATTTTCTAAACGATAAAAACCTAATATTTACGTGACATTGTCCTTTAAGACATCGGTCTTCCCTCGTTATTGCCTTTTTTAATTGCTGGGTGATGATTGTTACAACATTATGTGTTTGGTATTTTGTTCTGTTAAGGTAACTGAAATTGTACAAACCATGTTTTGAAAAAATGAAAAAAATGTGGATGTAAAGAGTTTCTTTGTTGCTTCTTCTCTTTACGAACACCTTCCGAAGCAACGGACTTATGATAAATATTAAAAATTTGACTTTAAAAGAATGTTAGTTTTTAACTTAATTTTGAAGAATAAACTTTTTGACTTTAAAACGATACTTGAGTCGTTCTCAGATTGAATACTCATTTCAGAAATCGGGCGAGAATTTCATGTTGTCGTCTTCTTAATTTTACAAAATACTTAGTCAAGCGACGTTTATTCAATTTAAATTTAGTTTAACTTACGCTGAGTAAATTTATTCTTTTAACACTCAACAAAAGTATTTTGTTTTTTTTCTTTAAAGGTTTATTAAAATAGCCAATCAGTCCTTAGTCAATACACTCAAGGCCTTAAATCCCAAAAAGGTTTAGCCAGAGCTTTAGGACTAGAAACTTCTCAGCCACATTTGGAAGTTGAAAGGGGACAAGATGGTACAAATAGAGTATCGTTGGTGGTGGCTCCACGCCGCATCATCCAAAAACCACTTAAAAAATCCCCATACCCTAAGTATTACGACACCCGTGGGTAGAAAGGGGTAGTGACATTCTTATCCGGCTAGCATAACCCAATTTAGGATAAGCTTTGAGCCCCTCAGTGGAGGACATATATGGTCTGTGAGGATTTCATTACTGATATCTAAAATAATGTGGTCATTCAATCATCTTTAAAATTAATGCAATGGAAAAGTTTTTACATTTATAATCGAACATTATCATAAAAGTATCAATATCGACAAAAAGAACGACAAAATGAACAACAATAGATTAGATTTTTACTTCGATTCTTCCTTCTTCCTCGTCATAAGAGCGTGCCATACATTGTTCTTTACGCCTCAACATGGTTATTGCATGTTCATTATTGATTTAATTATAGACGTCTTGTTGGAAAAGTGTTTGTTTAGATATTATCGGAGATTTCTATTTATAACGTCACAGTTCGCTTTTGTCCCCTTACACGAAACAAAGAGAGATGCTAATGTGTCTGTGTTATTTAAGTATTTTATGTAAGATATTAAACTAAATTCAGAACAAACATCATACATACACATACATCATACATACTCACGGCTATAAATCCCTAAAATGGGTAGCCAGAGCTAAGGAATTAGAAATTCCTTGGCCACTTTTGGAAAATTCGAGTGGGGAAAAGATGGTATAATAAAGGTTGTTGGTGATGGGTCTCCAACCGCATCGCCCAAAAATCCCTTGAAAGCCTTAATACCGTTAGTCGCCTCTTACGTACACCCACCGGAATAAATGGGGTAGTGCTATTCTAAGCCGATACTACACAGCTACAGTGATTCAAAAATGTAATTGAGATCTTCAGGTATAACCTATTACATATACGTCTTAATTCATAATCCAAGTCGTGTAGGCTATATACCAAAAATGAAAAAAAATACACATTAAATAACTCGCTCTAGCGGGCGAAGTCTGGTAAAAAATCCGACATCCATTAACAGGACATTGGATCCACGGAGATAAATCCCAGGTTCACGTCACTAATTGCTGCTGCTGATTCTTTAGTTCAACTAAATAAAACGCTAACACAATGTTTTGTTTCATGAAATAAAACAATTTGGCACTAGTCTAGCCTGGTTAGCGAGAGTACTGAATCGTGTAGAATCGTAGGTCCTGGTTTTCCAATTTCATTGATTACGCTTCGTGCAATACATATGTATGTGCTTCATTAGCTGATGAATTTTAGACCCTGGGTGTTTTTTAATGTGTTTTGTTATATCGAGAAATAGAGTTTCTTACACAAGTTCTACCTAGTGAAGGGAATAGAGATTCCTATGGCTTTGATTAACATAATTATGATGATATATATTATGCTCCAACTAAATTATGGAACCCTAAATCTCGAAGCTGCCAAATCGAAAACAGTTTTTTTTTTCACAGTGTCGTAATGAAGTAAAACGTTATGTAGCATTTTTTCAATTATTTTGGAAAACATCCAATATCGATGCGCAAACATTGTAGACCGAACTGTTACCAAATAGTTTTAGGTTTTGTGCCATTTTTCAGCTCAGTAAATCAAATTTTCATGAAAACAAGACTCTGAATATTTAAGGGTCATCAGCGTATAGCTCGGCCTAAAAACTAGATTTTGGAGATTTGCCAAAAGTTAAACTCACATGTGTTGAATCTAACACTTCTCACGGGCTTGGGCTATCTGCTTTTTCAACCGACTTAAAAAATGGAGGTTCTCAATTCGATTGTACGTGATTTTTGTACTAGATACTAGATATGGTACGAGATTTCTCCGTTAATAGACAATCAATTACAAAAGGAGTTTTTTTGTCCTTTCATGAGGTATGATTGCGTGCTTATAAAAATATTTACAAAGAATAAGAATGACAACGTGGATTACATTATTGATATCGAATATTGCATGAAAAATTACGTCTCCCTCAAATGGTTGTAAAGGCAGTTCCATTTTGCTAAATTATCGCCTGTTCCATGTAGAGGACGTATGATGAGATAGAAGATGTCTGTGTGGCTGTATTCGCCGGAGAGTGCATTCCCCGCAGGAGGGAGGCGCCAGTCCCGCCGCTATCGATTATGTCTGGCTGCGTTTCCAACTCGCAATAAGAATTTCCCCTTCTAGTCACGATCGTCGCTTTTAACATTTGCCGAACCAAATCTATTACTTATCATTCCGATAATCTCAGTATAATGTTTCATTGTTGTCCGCAGAGGTGTGCAATAGCGAGGAGGTGCCGGAAGTTGAAATTGTCAGTCTCCTGCAAGAGCACATACCTAAATATCGCCTAAGAGCCGACAGCATCACCCAGTTTGGAGGTAAGTAATCATTTATCACTTTGTTAGATTTTGTTTGCTTTACTTACGTCATGCTAGTATAATTTTATGAGGTCAATGATCTTCGTGCAAATTTCAGTCTAATTATACATCAACATCTGTCCGATATCTGGTTCACGAGCTAGATATTTTTATTTGCAGCAAAAAGTTTGTTTGCTTAACAAGATAATTTACGATGGACAAGCGTAATGTGATTGTCCATGTGTGTTACATGTTATATTTATGATTAAAAGAAATATGTCTATTTAACATTTATAACTGAAAATGTACCAAAAACTTATTGTTTTAATATAATATTTCTTTCGATGAAATTATTTGTACCACCCTGGTTTGTTAGATTAATAAATAAAAAACAAAAAATCTATTAAAAATCAATTATGAACACGTATTAGTGACGAATAGGATTACAGGGAAGCTCAACTAGCAAGTTTTTATTCCAGAGGTAAAGGCTTTTCTTTTGTTGCAATCTAAAATATGTATTATTCATACACGCATCAAAAGTATGCATATCGAAGCTCATGCTCATGAAGCCTAGCTCATATTAAAGATAGCTTTCGAATCATTGGCATATCGTCCGCAACATATACATTTAAGTAAAATGAGACAATGTACTTAAATTAGTGTAAGAGTTCGCTTCATGAAAGTCTAGCTAAATAAAAACCATCCATATAATTCGTCCGGTTAAAATAGTTACAAACTGAAACACTCCTATTTCGAAATCGACGGCCTATATATTCCAACTCGTTAGTCCCAGTATTTAGGAAGAGGAAGGTGTCAGTGACAAAGCCGTGCCAGTTATTTGCGTACATAGGAAGGTGGAGGGTTAGCTATGGTTTCCGGCGCCTAAAGGGTTATTTATAGAGGTGTCTCCGTGGGAGTCATCGCCCGCAGACACAAAGTAGTTGTGCCCGCAGACCAATAGTTGCTTGCAGCTAGAGAGATGCATCTCTCTGGGCTGAGCTGCATATAAATGTGAAGCTTTTCATTGTGCAACCGATTTTACGCGCGCTTGCGCCGTGCATGAGTGGCGTCCGGTATAACTGGACTGAGTTATGTATATGGTATTCGGATTCGTGTGACGTTATTAAATATATGAAAAACGATTCTTTCCATATTAAAATTGATGACGTTATGTTTCTAGTATTTTTGTTTATTTGCTTACCAAGACGGTTAGTTTTTAAAAGCTTTTTATACTTCATAGTCAATTTCAAAATAGATATACCTATTATTTAAATCGTAATTTTATGGAAGACAATTTATATTATATTTATTTACGTCTTGATCCGCAAATTCATTTGAATCCTTAATATATCACCAGATAAACTAAAGTACAGACAACTCGGCTAGTGCGATCCCATCGCAACCGCACCATTCTAGTTTTAATTAACATTAACCACTAGCGGCCGATGCTCGGTGGCCTCTCATAAAAACTAATACCACATTCATTACACGTATTTCTGCACACAGCTACTAACAATGCTTTATTTAAATAATTTAATTTATTCTGTGGTTTACCGTTGAAAGTGGTATTTTTCGTGATCTTTTACTGCAGCAACTTTAGAGGAAACAACGGTTGAGAGAGTTTAAAAATAGGTATTGGCAAAATTAATTAATATTTCTCTGAGTTGCTCTGAAAACCCATACTTAAAGTACACAAAAACTGATGCCTTCTCTAAAATCAAACCGACTTAACCACAAATAAAGAATAAATAAAGGAAAGAAAAATTTCGACACAGGCGGGATTCGAACCCGCGACCTCGGGTATACGCCCCCGTCGTCGCTCTTGCCAATTGAGCTACCGTGTCAATGGCTGCCAGCGCGAAATTCTTCTATACTTTACTTCTTTTACACGTTTAAGTAGTTTATTTATTCTTTATTTATTATTAATAATCCCCACATGAGGTTTTCATGAACAAAAAGACTTAAATTACGACTTAACCACAGTTTTATTTTATAAATTATGATATATTTTTTAATAAAAAAAATATTGGTCATGGAAGAAAGTCAATAAATGGCTACAAATTTTCATAAAAAATAGAAGCCTACTTACATTTACTATGGAGAAAACAGGGGACTACGTTTGCATGAAAAATGGTTTTACTATTTCCTCTTAAGTCACGCACTATGTGTGTGCGTGGGTAGGCCTCCTACACGTTTTGATTATTGACCTGGTGAAGGTCACAGGAAGAAACGAATTAAAGAATTTGCGTTGTCAAGCCTATTAAACTCAAGCCTAGCAGTACATAAATACTGTTCATAATGAGTGATTTGCTGTTAATTTTTACATGTAATGAGAAGGGGATTTTTTTTTGTTTCAAAATATCATGTTATATATAAATCGCTCTTGTTCTAATGACTTTTCGAGAAGTTTGTCAGGATCATATCGTACTTAGACTACTAAGTGGTGATCCATACTTTCTCAAACGGAATATATGGCGTGGGGATATATGTAATGCATATATTTTCGAATGAAACTATGAAACTACCTAAAAAGTCCCTTTGATTAAAAAAGTCTTGAACACAATGTTGATAGGATACCCACAGGAAGACCTAAGTACTATTTTATGCCGACACTATACTAAAATTATAAAAGACATGAACAATCAGTATTGTTGACTACTTTAAGTGATGGTTAAGCGATACGGATGGAGAGTTGGAGACCCATCAACAACAACCTTTATTTAACATTCCTTTCCCCACTCCACTCGCAAAAGTGACTGAGGAATTTCTCATTCTGAAGCACTGGCTACCCATTTTGAGATTTATAGCCGTATGTACGTTTGTACGCACATGCACTATAATTTAATCAACGATAAATTATGATATAATAGCAATAGATGCAAGCATTATTCACTGAAAAACTAAAACTTATTTTCAAAGAAAAGCCCTCACTCACACGTACACGTTTCGGTACTCCAACCCCTTATTGTTTGTCTAAAACTGTTTCATAAAGTATGCCTTTATCCTGCTATTCTTCGATGTTTGTGAGAGCAAAGTTCGCCATCGCAAAAACGGTTTAAGCTAACAAAGCGTTGTGGCTTCATCGTGTTTTTTCTTGTTCGCGGTTCGGTGTTTGGCATTGAACTAACAACCGGAAAATTGTGATTCTCTGCTCATTTCCAAATTGTTGTGTTGTTAGTGCACGTTCGTGTCCATTTCATTATAACTAGAAAGAATACTGAATAAAATAAACTTATTGTCCGTGTATTTATTAATTAGTAAGTGTTTTAGTTATTGTGATGACCTAGCGGTTCGCTTTTGAATTATGATGTTTCATTACCGTACTGCTTCAAAAAGATGTACTTGAATAGTGTGTGAGTTATTTTCTTTATCAAAGTGTAAAACAGAATAGTTAGTAGTTAGTGACGCATTCTAAAGAAACAAATATCAGGTCGTACGCAATGAGCGTTTTATAAAATAAAAAAGCAAATAAAAAATATATGATGTGTTATGTCCTGTATTCAATAAATGCAAGAATGCAACGTTGTTACATACATACATACATACATATTCTCACGCCGTTAGTTCCCATTGGGGTAGGCAGAGACTATCGATCGCCACTTTGTACGATCCTGGCAAACCTCTCTGGCTTCGTTTACATCCATCAATCTTTTCATACATGCTCTTTTATTCTTCATACTGCGGACTCCTGCCTTTTTGAGCACATGTTCTATTTGATCCAAATGTGTCCTCCGAGGTCGTCCTCTACTAACATTACCTTCCACATTGGCTCTATATATCTCTTTCACCAATTTACTATCATCCATCCTCTCTATGTGCCCAAACCATCTCAACATTCCTTTTTCTATCTTACTAACAATATCATCTTTTACACCACACCTTTCACGAATCACATCATTCCTCACACGATCACATAACCTTACATTACACACTTTTCTGAGGGATCTCATTTCTACTGCATTCACTCTACTTTCATGCTTCTTCTGCCACACCCAACATTCACTGCCATACATAAGCGTAGGAACGAGGACAGCATCATGCACAGCCATTCGGGCCTTTGCAGACACCGACTGACTAGACATTAGACTATCCAGTGCTCCATTTACCGCATTACCCTTTTTCACTCTTCTCTCGATATCTTCATCACACTTTCCATCCCTAGTAAACAAACTTCCCAAATATACAAACTCTTTCACTTGTTCCACTTTCTTACCATTAATCTCAATCACGCATTCGGTCATATTCACCTCTCTCTCAAAAACCATAGTTTTTGTTTTATCCACATTCACCCTCATTCCCTTTTTCTCAAAAGACGCACATGCAATATTCATCATCTCTTGCAGCTCTTCCACCGATGATGCAAGTAGCACTTGATCGTCGGCATATAAGAGGCATTTAATGATGAATCCACCCATTCTCAATCCATAATCACTTTCACGCAACTCTGTTAAACGCAACGTTGTTATTTATTCATTTTTTCTACTTAAGGGTAGTTCATTCATCATTGGTTTCTTTACTGAAAATTTTGATTGTGAGAATCAACAAATTCTATTAGGGTCGCTTGAGGATTTGGTTTTCATATCGTTATTTACATATCGATAGTTAGAAAAAATAGCATATTACATACATACATACATATACTCACGGCTATAAATCCCTAGAAGGGGTAGCCAGAGCTAAGGAATTAGAAATTTCTCAGCCACTTTTGGAAAGTTGTGTGGGGTAAAGATGGTAAAATAAAGGTTGACTAACCGTATTGGGGGCTTTTAAGGGATTTTTGGACGATGCGATTGGAGACCCATCACCAACAACCTTTATTTTTTACCATATTTCATGTACTACAGATATTTCAATCGCAACACCTTTAATTCAACTAACGTCTGTGTCTCAGTAAATGGCAGAAGCGATTCAACATACTTGTGAATAGCCGTCCTTTTTCAATACAAGTGGCAATATGTTTCAATGTGCCCTTGTTATTGTGCAATTTTTTTAATGCAACGCAGCATTTTAAACGATTTTTCCATATTTACTTTTGAAACCAGCCGCTAAGTTGTTTGATATAAATCTACTTCCACGACCTCTTTTTCATTGTCAACAACGACTGATTTGACCATGGGGTTGGTTGAGAAGTTCAAAATTTCCAGGACAAAAATCATGGAACCGAAAACGTGCATTTCCTTATTATCTGCACACTAATTTTCCCGTACATATGATAAATCCTTTTTCCTGTTTCTTTTTTGCAGCGATGTCGTATTTTACCTTATGAATAAAACGATGTCACTATAAACACAAAGCTCGAAATCAAATGAATAACAAAATGAACTTACGTAATTAAATTTAATTTCGAATTACAAAGATGGTTTGAATGTTTTTGTTCAAGAAAACCTCATTTAGGGATTATTACTAACGAATAAAGGATAAATAAAGGAAAGAAAAATTTCGACACAGGCGGGGATCGAACCCGCGACCTCGGGTATACACCTCCGTCGCTCTGCCAATTGAGCTACCGTATCAATGGCTGCCAGTGCGAAATTCTTCTATCCTTTGTTTCTTTTACACTTTTTAAGTAGTGTTTGCGTTGCCTACCTCCGTTTTTTTACGGGGGCGTATACCCACGGTCGTGGGTTTGATCCCCGCCTGTTTCGAATTTTTTCTTTCCTTTATTTATCCTTTATTTATTAGTTACAAAGATAGTTGTCAAAACGCTATAGTCATAATGTATGTTAAAAACCTACTTATAAAGATAAATAGGATTCAGAAGACTTTGAAAAAAAACACCATCTTCCAACATATATCAGCTAAAGATCCGAAGCTGATTGAAACTATTTGTAATGCTCTAACTAATTGACTCGGTTAAAAGGTTAGTATACAGAAAGGGCGTACCATACCGTAGGATAAAATATACATTAATCCATACTTCCATACTAATATTATAAATGGGAAAGTGAGTTTGTTTGTTTGTTTGTTCCGCTTTCACGCCGTAAATACTGAACCGATTGCTTTGAAATTTTTCTGACGTGTAGTTAGAAGTCTAAATTAAATAATAGGGTACTTTTTATCCCGGAAAAAATATGTTCCCATGGGAAATCAAAAATATTGTTTGCTTACTAAATGCATTGGAGATGGCGCTGTGCATCGTTTAAAACAACGTAAAATATTGTAAACTAATATAAACATCCAGGGCCGTAAATAAATAAATAATCCATACTAATATTATAAATGGGAAAGTGAGTTTGTTTGTTTGTTCCGCTTTCACGCCGTAAATACTGAACCGATTGCTTTGAAATTTTTCAGACGTGTAGTTAGAAGTCTAAATTAAATAATAGGGTACTTTTTATCCCGGAAAAAATATGTTCCCATGGGAAATCAAAAATATTGTTTGCTTACTAAATGCATTGCAGATGGCGCTGTGCATCGTTTAAAACAACGTAAAATATTGTAAACTAATATAAAAATCAAAATTTAGAAGCTTAATGGTACGGTAATGGATCCCCGAAAATAAGGAACTCCCGAGAGATGATGTACTATTTTTTTATCGTATACATTTTTTTTTACATCTACTTATATTGCAAACGAATATTAACATGTAAATTTAGAAGCTAAATGAAACGACGACGATTCCTTGAAACTAAGGAATCCGCAAGAGTTCTCATAGGAACATCAAAAAACTTTAACTCATATATGGCTCAAAATATTGCAGCGATTATTTTTATCATCGATGGAATTCACATCAGACACTTTTTTAATGTTCATTTTGGAAAGATGAAGGGGTTTCATCAATTTAAATGACAAATTTGTTTATCAATAGTAAGACTAATCCATATCCATACTAATCCATACTTCCATACTAATATTATAAATGGGAAAGTGAGTTTGTTTGTTTGTTTGTTTGTTCCGCTTTGACGCCGTAAATACTGAACCGATTGCTTTGAATTTTTTCAGACGTGTAGTTAGAAGTCTAAATTAAATAATAGGGTACTTTTTATCCCGGAAAAAATATGTTCCCATGGGAAATCAAAAATATTGTTTGCTTACTAAATGCATTGGAGATGGCGCTGTGCATCGTTTAAAACAACGTAAAATATTGTAAACTAATATAAAAACAAAATTTAGAAGCTTAATGGTACGGTAATGGATACCCGAAAATAAGGAACTACCGAGGGATGATGTACTATTTTTTTATCGTATACATTTTTTTTTACATCTACTTATATTGCAAACGAATATTAACATGTAAATTTAGAAGCTAAATGAAACGACGACGATTCCCTGAAACTTAAGAATCCGCAAGAGTTCTCATAGGAACATCAAAAAACCTTAACTCATATATGGCTCAAAATATTGCAGCGATTATTTTTATCATCGATGGAATTCACATCAGACACTTTGTTAATGTTCATTTTGGAAAGATGAAGGGGTTTCATCAATTTAAATGACAAATTTGTTTATCAATAGTAAGACTAATATGAAATAAAGCGTAATAAAAATTTGACACCGCCCCGGTAACGTCTCCGTGGCGTAGCGGTATAACTAACTACTATGAATATTTAATTAGAACTATTATGAATCAATCGTCCCGGGTTCGTATCTCAGGTAATTCAAGCTTTTTGTAAAAAAATGTTTTGTTAGTTTAAAATAACACTATATATAATAATAACAAGCACTATCCCTTCAATTTAGCGATTATTTTGGAAGGAGATCCACCACTATTCATCCCTATATTGCCGAGCAATCGCTGCAAGCTCTCCCACTATCACCAACGGTCAGTGTAAGGGGCAGCACCGGGCCGTCGCCGCAGCGCCAAACTACTATCCGTATCTGTACTTACTAAAGATATTCTCATTTCTGAACATAAAAACTTGGTATATTTGTGTCATGATTCTTATGAACAATTAAAAAGGATTTTTTGGAACTCAACCCCTAACGGGTTGATATAGCAAATGAAAGTTAATATAGAGTTTTTTTTACATTTTATAATAAAACTTGGTGCGATTGAATTTATGAAATCCATCTATCAATCATTCATGAAAATATGCTAACAACCATAAATTCCATAAAAGGGTAGCCATAGCTTCGGAGATTCTTCATCCAATTTTGGAAATATATTGATAAAAGATAGGTTAATAAAGGTTGTTAGTGATGGGTCACAAACTGCATCGCCCAACAATCACTTAAAAAGCCTCAATATCCTTTATGTCATTTACAATGCCCGCGGGATTATAAATATAAAAAACAGAAGTTGAGATAGTGTTTCGGTATTTTGGTATTATGTAAACTGGATGCAAAAAATGAAGTCCACGCGGACGAAGTCGCGGGGCAAAAAGCTAGTAATATATATTTGTGAATATAAAACGTTCTATACCAATTTTAGTGGAAATAGTGTTTATCTTTAGAATGATGGAGTGAGAAAACAATATTGAATACAAAGATTCGTTCACTTTTATTCCGTAGCATTAAATTACGCCAAACTCAGCGCCATTTTATCAGAAGGCCGCCGACCGAGACGGAGTGCCGATCGATAGCTATCCCGTTGATGGGTTGAATATAGATGAAGGCGTTCTTGTTATGTTTGTTACACGTAGAAATTTATGAAAATTAACTACAAAATATAGGATGATTTGATCAAATAGTAGCGATAATTATTTTGCGTTTGCTGTGTAGTGTCGGCTTAGAATAGCACTACCCCATTTCTTCCGGTGGGTGTACGTAAGAGGCGACTAACGGATTTTTTAGCGATGCGGTTGGAGACCCATCACCAACTACCTTTATTTTACCATCATTTCCCCACTCAACTTACCAAACGTGGCTGAGGAATATCGAATTCCTTAGCTCTGGCTACCCCTTCTAGGGATTTAAAGCCGTGAGTATATGTATGTATGTAGTAGCGATAAAACCAACTTATAAAAAACTAGAAATTTATGATTATCGTAAGTTTTCTTGGGATAAGTATCCTAAACATCCTCTCTGGAGTTCAGGTGTGCTTAAATATCAAAAACCTAATCGTCCAAAACGTTTACCCATTATTTATGTATTTAACCCTCTACATTATATATTTTATTATTTATTATAATCTACAAAAATACCAATTATCATTCTGCGAAGTAGTGCGAAGTCTTGTATTGAGAAAAGTTACAATTATAAACTTTGAATGCAATTGATCCCCAAAGGTTATCCCCCTTAGGGAGTAGGTACACCCCCTTAGGGGATGAATTTCCGGAAATTTTCGTCTGTACAAAATTTCAAGTTTGTAGGTACTGAAAAAAAAACAACTCATATAAACTTCATATCCCTATGGCAGGATCCTTAGGAGTGGAATTTCCGAAGTTCCCTTCTTAGTGCTCACTTGAACAATAAAAGCAACCCCAGAAAAATGGTTCTAGGTTCAGTACAGTATGTCTACATGTACAGTAGTTTGGGTTGTGGTTGATTCTAAAAAGTCAGTCAGTTTTGCCTTTAATATGATACAAATTACATCCCCCTTTCAGCTGGCGAGCTAAAATCATACTCATATTTATAACAGCAATATTTGTCTCAGTGAGAATCGATCAATAAAACCTAGTCAAAAAAGTAGTCATCTATCCACCACGGAGATCATCTTAATATACGCCGTTTTATTCTTCCTTCAGGACACATGTAGAAATATATTGTTTACTTAACGATATCTCTTTTTCGCAGGATACGAGAACCAAGATTGGTTCATACCGTCACCAGCGCTACCTGTTAGCGACAACGACCTAGAACTCACTCCTGACCAGATCAGAGAGACACTCAACTACTTCCGTAAGTACCAACTTAATATCTATGAACGATAAAAAGCACGATATGGATAAAAGATAGAAGGGCAAGCACGAGCGCTATTTTATCGACACGATAACGGTTAGAATGAGATGGCAGTATACGATACTAAGTAAGTGCGTAAGAGATGGCTTCATTATCCCGCGCGATAACTAGATTAAACACGGCTCGTACTAGCCGAGCTGGTGGAGGCCTGGCGCGAGCGTTTTTTTATCGTGACTTTGTCGGTAATAGTGAGATAAAAGTATACGATGCTATGTAAGTGCGAAAGAAATGGCAGTTTTATGCCACGCGATATCTAGTTAAAAGGTCGCTCGTGCCAGCCATGCTGACTATTGATGGAATAGACACTATCGGAGGTGCATTGATTTGAACTACATAAGTATCGTGCTCTTTATCGTGATTTTATAACACCTCGCCAGCCTGCTTGGGTAGAAATATGGTCATGACACCTTCTTTATACCTACTATGCTAATAATACCACTCCTGGCAAAAGCATTATGGTAGGTTCGACCACGACACTACTTTCGCCATATTTGTACCCATGCTTATCTGGATTTGCTTATAAATATACTACTTGTTGTTTCCTTCGTTGTTGGTTTTTAGATTTCAGCCTTTTTTATCATTTGAAGTTAAGTCGTATAGAGAATACCATTACCTTGCGAATTTTGGAAGCTCCTAACAATACATTGTTCATAAATAAATGATGTTATTAAAGGAAAGAAAAATTTCGACACTGGCGGGGTTCGAACCCGCGACCTTCGGGTATACGCCCCCGTCGCTCTGCCAACTGAGCTACAGTGTCAGTTGGCATCCAGCGCGAAATTTCTCTATCCTTTGTTTCTTTTTAGGGTTCCGTAGCCAAATGGCAAAAACGGGACCCTTATAGATTCGTCATGTCTGTCTGTCTGTCCGTCCGTCCGTCCGTCCGTCCGTATGTCACAGCCAGTTTATTCCGAAACTATAAGAACTACATTATTGGAAATTGGTGCGTAGATGTATTCTGTAAACCGCATCAAGATTTTAAAATAAAATCTGAAAAAAAACCAAAATTTTTAGGGTTCCCCATACATAGAACTGAAACTCAAAATTTTTTTTTCATCAAACCTATATGTGTGGGGTATCTATCAAAAGGTATTTGAAAATGATGTTGAGGTTTCCTATATCATTTTTTTCAAAACTGAATAGTTTGCGCGAGAGACTTTTTCAAAGTGCTAAAATGTGTGTCCCCCCCCCGTAACTTCTAAAATATGGGTATGATAATACTGAAAAAAATATATGATGTGTATTACTATACAAACTACTTACGAAAATTGGTTTGAATGAGATCTAGCCCGTAGTTCTATTTTTAAACGTCATAAATCAAATTACTTACCTAATTTGGCTCCCATGATTTTCACACAAACGGGATTTTCTATATATATGATAGTACGGAACCCTTAGTGCGCGATCCGACTCGCACTTGGCCGGTTTTGTACACGTTCAAGTAGTGCTTGCGTTTCCTACCTCCTTTTTCTTTCCTTTAATAACATCTTTTATTTATGAGTAATAATCCCCACATGAGGAATTCATGTCAAAAAACATTAAATACATTGTTGTTAAAATTAAGCAAAATCTAAGAGACAATAAAATTCAAATTCTTAAATACAGAGATATAGACACCAGTAAATACATATTTCATGTTGTTATGCGTAAGGCTGCATAATAAAAAACTTAATGTCATTTTTAAGTTGTCAGAAAAAAATATTAAAGCAGTAGTTCAACGAAATATTTCCTTGAAAGCCTATCATAATATAAACATCATACATAATAAATATATACTCACGGCTATAAATCCCTAGAAGAGGTAGACAGAGCTAAGGAATTGGAAATTACTAAGCCACTTTTGGAAAGTTGAGTGGGGATAAGATGGTGAGATAAAGGTTGTTGGTGACGGGTTTCCAACAACGTCGCCCAAAAATCCCTTAAAAGCCCCAATACCGTTAGTCGCCTCTTATGTACACCCATCGGTAGAAATGGGGTAGTGCTATTCTTAGCCGACACTATACAGCATAAAAGATTACATTAATGATAAAATGGGTTGGTGTCACCAGTGCTCTATGCAGGATGTTGCCTGGCCAAAACTCCAAACACCAAAATTACTCACAACAATACGCGTTCGGAATCCGAAGTAGAAATAGCTTTCAACTTAATATTGAGCTTCCATTAGAGTAGACTTTAAAAAATCAAAGAAGTTTTATTTATAGTAACATCTTTCATATAACGCCCATGAATTATTTTATCGTCAAGTCTTTAGTTGATTTTATTTTATTTGAGATCGTAGTATTGAAATAAAGCAACTATGGGTAATTTGGGAATAAAATGACGGTTCGTTTTGGGTTTACTATACTTTTCAACTTATAGAGACTCGAAAATAATATATCATTGTATTCATTAAAATTAAACCAACTCAATCTACACTGCATTTGGCTAGTATTTTCGTAACTTTTTCCTTACACGAGATTCTCTCAAGGTTAAGTACGTTATTATGTAGCTTGGTGATATCGATCGAGGGTAGCCCTGTGAATATGATTAATGTTGAAATGGTTTTCCTTATGTGTTAAAGCATTTTAAATTTCTCTCAAAATAGACAGTATTTTCCATTCATAAATCATATTTCATTGAATCCAATTATAATACAATAGTAATTATGGTTCAGAAGGTCTATGCTATAAATAAAAGACATTGAACCATTGCCGCTGGTTCAGGACTAAAGGTTTTCGTGAAATATACAGGAAAGGTTACGTAATGATTATCGGGTGCGGCGGGCTCAGAGCGCGTGCGCGGCGCAGGGTTTGCGCAGCGGCGGCGGGCAGGCGCCATCAGTGAAGTAGTGATTGCCGGCGGCGACGGTAGGCCCTCGCCTCTCCTTGCCACCGTTGTCTCTCAGACCCGATCGATACCGCACCAACGCGCCCGCATTTCCATATAACCGCGTCGCTTCCGATATCCATTTCAAATACTTCATATTCATGCCGTCGGCAACCAACTCGCGTGCAACACTATCCATTAATCATACATCTTCCTTTACGCACATACGAGACACCGAGTCTGAGTCATCGTTGCATCTAATTATAACCCGCCCCTTATTCCCTTTGTGATTTACGGATGAGTAAGTTAAAAATGTACAGTTTCGAGAGAAAAAGTGTAAATGGGACTAAAGAAAGTAGCTAGATTAGATGTAGAAGCAGATCCGCGACAGAGGCGTCACCACAGCAACGGCGTCTGTGCAGAAATGTAATATCGACCGTGAGAACTCTTTTGTATTCATGATATCTGTTGCATGGTTCTTGGTAGCTCGATCAATGCGCCTTGAGATATAGATTTTTCTTCTTTCAAATGAAAAACTGCGCCTTTTTATTGAACGACATTGCACAATCGCAGAGGAAAATCAATAATTTCAACACTACCCATCTTTGTCATAAAATTTACTTACATAGTAAGTGGTATTCACAATAAATATATTTAACTTTATACAATTTTAATATCAATCATCGTCAATACGAACTATGATGACAAAGTTCAAGTTGAGATATAATTATAATTACGTATAATCAAATGGTTCATAAACCGTAACGCAAATTTTGAATGATTCATTGAAAATTTGCTACAATTTTTACTAGTACTTTAACTATATTGTGACAATTGGTAGTGTGTGTGTAATGCTTGCATGTTTATGAATCTAATTGGGTACATGTGTTTTTATAATAGTACTCTAGATCGCGTATGGTATCGTGGTATTCGTGCTACGTAAAACGTTATTAGTGCGATTCATCTATTTATAATCGTTACTCTCGATGGCATATATCATCAATGAAACTAAAATCATTTTTTACAATATCTTGATAGTAAACGACAAATTTTCTTAATATATGTTACCTTTTATTGTCAATAAAAAAATAATGCTGACATTGAAGTTAAAATTAATAAAAAAAGGTAATAAAATAATTCGCGCAATTTTAAATTATTTTACTGGATTACGTCTTGTTGTACTGGTAATATTATTTTTAATTGAATACATTGTTATAGCCGATTCTTGTTGACTGAAATATTATATAAGATCACAGCAAACTCAATACTCATGCTTGATCGCTTTACTGCTCAATAACAAGTCTCTATTAAAAACGAGTTTCTTTCTTTACTACTTAACTGCAAAAAATGCAAAGAAAATGTATAATCTTAGTTTGATTTCAACTATCGATATCTATTTAATTTGGTTTGTGAAGCGTTCAGTATACACAAACATAAACTCACGCCTGGAAATCCCGAGAAAAAGGTAGCCAGCACTTCAGAATTTCATATTCCTTAACCACATTTGGAAATTTAACGGACATAAGATGGTCAAATAAATTATGTGTGTTTATGGGTCTTTAACCACATCGCCCAAAAAGCCCCAAAACCCTATGCATTTCATATACATAAATATATATGTTTTTTTTACAATATATATGAAAACCATCTAAAAAATATCTATAACTTATTGTCACAAATGTGGATTTACTTAATAGTCGAACAGACTATCAAATCACGATTCCGGTATACTAGTTAAATACCAGAGTAAAGAGACCTCTCTAATAAAAACCATGATCGTGACTCGAAATGATATAACTCGCGGTTGAAATGTGAAGGCTGTAAGAAAATGTCTCATGTTGCTAAACCAACGCAGCATTATAATAATTTCGTACTTCGAATTCAAGTGTTTGAACAAGAGCAATATGGTTACTTACATACGTGCCGTTAGTTTAGTTATCGGTTAGCCGTGGTCGGAAGTGCACGTACGTCGCTCCGCATAACTTGGCCACATTGTCGCGTGACCACTGGCCACTGCATCGTGAAAGCATAGGCTTTGGCCTCGAATTCTTAGCAAAATCGCTAAGCAAGTGTTTAATACCAAGTGCTTTTGTACTCTCGATTTGGTCACAACAATTCAGGGAATCGATAGATTTCAGTTTTCATAGAATACGGACTCGGGCGATTCGGTTAGTGTAGTGTTCGGCCTGGAAAAATGACTTGATTTCACGGTCGCCTTATCGAATGACAGGTCAATAACAACAATTTTAAATAATTATCGTCAAATGACACTGATAGTCCAATTGTGAAATCGCTTTTATGAAGCTGCCATAGCATAGACGAATTAAACCTACTAACAATTATAAATGCAAGTAAATTTTCCGCAGTAGGTACAGTTAAAGTATAGAACAACTTCATGTTTTCGGCATGTGATTGATTGCGTGTCACAACCGAATTAAAAAAGTCAATGCAATTATTACTCTAATGGAAAGACGTTAAAGCTTTAAATTTAAATCATAATCAGTTCTATGGTTCGAAAGGCTGGTAATAACATTTCTCCTTACAAAAACAACACTAAGTCTCAGACAAAAGTAATTGTAATAAATAAAAAAAAAGTTGAAGAAAATTTCGGTTAGTCTTCATACTTCACAATTTTCACTAACTTCAAAATGTCAATCATGTTGAAATTTGCGTGAAGTTTGTATGTTAACCCCCACTTAGTTTAGTAGTTATGAAGGCCTTTAGTACAGTGAGTTTTAAAATGACTGCACCGTAGCAAATTTACAACTTGCAGTCAATAGCCAAGCACTTATAAGCATGAGGAGCTATCGAAAATAAGAACCATCCTCGCTTTCAATGATATAAATAACTCCTTAGACAACGAAAACATGAAATAAATAATGCAAAAATCATCCAAACCTAATTGTACAACACTTTTTCGTACTCAAAACAACCTGAAAATTATTCGCATCTTTTTTCTATAAATGAGACAATTACATTGTATTCTATGCTCAGCAAAGAAAATTTATTTACCATAAGCGTTCTTATACAAAAAGTGTTCGTGACGTCACCAATGTTAAATCACGCGCTAAACTAACGACCTTAGCTTCTTGGTAGCATTGTTGAATGTCTGTTCTGTATATTGAAAAGAGTCGAAGTAAATAATGAGACGATTACATTTCATTACCCAACATGACAGACAAGGCTATGAATTACAAACATATTGTTTAAGAAAACAATGGCTCTCTAGAACTCGCGGAATCTCAGATGGCTGTAACTAGTACTTTTCTTGGACAAGGAATAAGTTAATAAAGCAAAAATTTACCAATGAGTATATAAAAGTTATTCTAGTCAGCCACCCTTGAAACTTAGGGATTTGAGAAAAATCGACCTGCGGCATTTCGGTAGTTATTGGTTGACCACCAATTTAGTGATAGGTCGTCTCTCGTCACATCGTCCCTTGATGAATTAAAAATCGATGAATCGTTGGCGAAAATTTCTATAAATACGTTTATTGTTCTTGTTACATGAGTAAAAGGCAATACAAAATATGAAACAATTTAGTATGTAAGTGAGCGGGAAATCAGTCTCGAATCTTCTATTAGGCCC